>OU830596.1:102101827-103385041 GCA_917563855.2 Limnephilus lunatus
GTTTATACTCATTTAGTATAAACTAACTCAATAAATAATAAAAAAAAATTTAAAAAAAGATAAACGAACCTCTAATCAGAATCACTTCAGAGTCTTGCTGAGGCACTGGAATGTTGGATTTCATCTTCATTATTGTTGGAGGACTTGGAGGTGTTGGTATTCGTCGCATTATAATTGAAGAATAGAAATAATAATAATAATACACAATACTCTAAAACGGAATATTTTTTATTCAGACAGTTAGACTTAGCTTTATTATCACGAAAAGTGAGTATTTATGTCGCGGGAGGCAAAAAACATGCAAAAAATATGCATTTAACATTTTAATTTTGTTTTTATTTCACAAACAATCAATCATAATTGCGCAAACCCGCTAGACAAACCCTTATTTGCGAAACAAACCATTCAAAAGCTGGGATATTTTTTTAAATTACGATGACATGCAGCTTTCGTAGTTTAACCGCAAATTCCGTATTATCCGTTAGGTGGACTAAATGCATATTTACCATTATTTGTAATTTAAAAAAATAAATTACATTGAAAAAAAATTTTCAATGTAAAAAAACTTGCCTAAAGGCCTTTATTCATTTTATTTTCAGAATTTCGTCAAAGTAATGCTTACCTAATGCGCATGTTTTATTTTTATTTTACGTAACTTCTAGCTAATCGTTATTTTATGGTAATAATAAATATATACGAATAGAGGTTTGTTAACATTATAATTCTGTTGTGTTTTCATAATTACGCGCCTCTTTTTGTATCCCACGAAGATGGCTACGGTCGTATTTAGATCTTGTTAGTGCATCAGGGATACCAACATAACAGTGAGGTACCCAATGGCCGCTGACAGTCGCCGGTCGGTTCGCGAAGTGAATTTTGGTTTTACGCAATTGAAAATTAAAATGCATAATTTTCCGCCTCCCGGAATGCAGAAAGTTTTTTCTTATAGTAATTAAGGCGAATCTAAAGTTTTTTTCTAAAAATTATTCATAATAAGCGTGTCAGGCCCTATCCAAAAATTACCACGTTTTTTTTTTACTAAAATTACTAATAACGAAAAAAAATAAACGCAAGTACATATTTTTTTACACAACGTTATTGTCACCTCACTTATTTAAACGTTATTGTCACCTCACTTTTTTAGTCATGTAAAAATAGTTAATAAAAAAATCCTGAAGCTTCATAATTTTTTTTCGAATTAGGATCCGAAACTTTGGTTTCGTAGAGGTCTACATTTTACTTTTGTTTTGGTTACTTTATATTTGAATATAAAGCGAGGTGTTCTCTCTTTCTACCACCGTTTATATCATATTTTTCGTTCCTATTACATGAGATGTTCTGAAAAGCGGACAATTTAGCCGGCGGGGATAATGAAATATGTTATTATAAATGAAGCTAAAATAATTCACCTAGACCTAGAGGCTATAATTGGGGTAAAAATAGGTGTGTTATACTGTACATATATAAAATGACCTCAATAATAACAGTAGGAATTTGGAAGGTCAACAATTATACTGTATTATCGAATAATCAGGGTGACCTTCTTATACAAAATGCAGTGAGCTTTGGGACAAGTTTTGGAACCAAGGAAGGTCATTAGGGCGCATTTGTAGACTCTGTGTAATTTGACAGACATTAATTTTCAACATTCTTCGAATACGTCAACAAGAATTAGCGAACGTCACCAATTATATAAATATTTATGCAGAAATCACCTAATCATTAAAAGTATTCCGTGGGTTATAATCATTCAATTTAACATATATTACCATTAATAATTACATACTTCTTTTTTGCATATCTCGATACAGGAATCCCCTAGTGAGATGTGCAGCTTATGTTTTCATGTATTTCTTTTTTTTTTCAATAAATAAATAAATAAATATTTATATGCTACTGTTTATGTATCTTACTATTTTTCCTTGATATTTTTTTTTACATTAGCTCCACACTTAGGCCCTGAGGAGAATAATTACCCACAGAGCCTGTGCCATCTTTGGGATTGCTGTGTAGGGGGTATTTAAAAAAAAGGAAGGAGTGGAAATTTTGGGAAGGAAAAAGGTATGAGGGGTGGGTAGGAATCTGGGGATCATTGTGTCCTGGAGTGACTGACATATATGAATCCATCCCCCGATCGATCGAGTTAGTCCTGCTAAAGAGATCAAAAGTCAAGAGGTTATATTTTTATTGTCTGCTATCATTATTTAAATACTATCTGGTTCCCGGCATGCGTTGCAATGCTATATGCAAAGAAATACAGTGTTTCCCCCTGAATCATCTTTCCCGTGAGTCCTAGTTCCCCTACCACATTCCCTTCCTAGCTAGCTTTGTAAATTATAGCCTATGTATTATTCTGATGTATGAGCTATATTGTTGTAATGTTTCATTTAAATCCATTCAGTAGTTTTTGATTGAAAGAGTAACAAACACACATGCATCCATACAAACTTTCGCGTTTATGATATTAGTAAGATGATAACATACGTAAAGATAGCAGCCAATAAAATATGTGTTAAGAAAATGAAAATAATGTTTTTGGTTCTTAGTCGAATGATCATACAGTTAAATATGACCGAATCGGATAGTCACAGTCACAGAGCCACGGCAAGGCAACGGTCCAGGGTTCGATTCCTAAATGTGACCGTATTTTTTCTGTTTCAGATTTTCGGTTGTATGTCGCTAATATTGTCTTCATCAATTAAAGAAAAAAATATCATTGATTATTAAAAACATGTAATGAAATTATTTAAAGCGTGTTTAGAAATATATAAACCAATAAAAATTATGCGCTTCCACTTACAGTATTCTTTGTAAACCGATGTGGAAAAGGTGAAAAAGCAGTACCCACACTCATAGAGAAATATATTATCATCTATAAACTGTGAAATACGTAAATACCTGGACGAGACGACAATTGACTGATTTCTATCATTTATTGAAATAACTTTAATTTCGAATAAATTATTTACGAAATGATTTTAAAAATTATTTTAAAACTGTTATTTTCATATCGCTATGAATAAAAGGTTTTGCGTAATGATTAATCTTTTGACAACTGAATATCTACTTCGCAATTTGGCATTTTTATTGACAGTCAAAGCGATATTGAAATTTGACACTTTTATTGAGATCATAATTGAATCCATTTTTTACACAATGAAAATAAAATTGTGAAAGTTTAATTCTTAAAGCCAATTATTCCATTTTTATTGCAAAAATTGTGAAAAATGATTCAATACCTGTTGAATGCTACGTTAGTGTGCGGCATAATAGTAGAAAAGATATTCACATCTATTAAGAATTTATAAAAAAATATGAAATCATTACAAAATAATATTTTTATAATATTTGTAAAGTATTAAATCTTGTATATTGCACATTAATTTTCACACACTTATTTTCTTTATTTTTATTTTTTTAAATCCTTTGTTTTTCCCAAATTTTACATTTTAAATATGCATATTTTGAAAATCATAAGAGTTATGGGACCCAATACGGCACAGCCTGTGCGTGGGTAATATAGTTAAATATATTTTGTTGTACCTAGGAAAAACAGAACAGTGTATGTTAAGCAAAAAACATAATTTAACTTTATCTAACTAGTTTGTACAAAAAGTGATACAATAGTGAAACAGTGTAATAATAAGTGTAAAGTTTGTGTGAAAAAAATTGTACATTAAGCTTTAAGGGCGTTTCTTCTAATTTTCCTAAAATAATTTTTTCATCTTTATTTTAGTATCTGCCTACATCAGTCAATTAAGAATACAAAATAGTTCATACAAAACTTTTTTATTTTCAAATATTATTTTAAATATCTAGTACATATATTTTTGTTTTAAATGACAATATACGTATAGGTAATTTAAAAAAAATCATTTCTGCTTCGTTTTGGAAGCAAATTTGGATTTTTTTTTGTTTATTATAATTATTAAAAAATATATATCTGACCTTGTACTGTGTTAATATAAATAAAAAAAACAATAACACGTGGTAAAATTTTTTTTTGGGAAGTAATTTCAATTTAGATACGATATTTGTGTTCCTACGTAAATAAATCATTATAATAAATATGGTAAAAAAAAATTTTTATTGTTTATCAGTTACTCAAAAATAATTCCCCAAATTGCCTCTAAAATCATGAAATATTAAAATATAAAAATAAGTTAAACATATTAAACGTTTTCAGTTCTGTTTTATAAAAGGACTTAGAAGAAAAACATGCACAAAGACTTATTTCAGATCAGTCTAAAGCAACCATACTCAACCTGCGGCCCGGCAAGCTTTTGTGTGCGGCCCTAAACACTCTATTATCAGGAAATATGTTCTTAATAAATCTATCATTCTAAATTTCGTATATCTTGAGATTCGTTTCGACTTTGACGCACAGATAGTGATACCCGAAAAGGATTGTCATTATGGTCCACATGATCTGGCATAAGAGGAGATACGTTTTTTAGATTTTCACGGCCAAAAGTATTTTCGTTATTTGTTTTTGTTATGCTGTGTTGCGCTATCTCCTTCTTTAGCCAACGTTTTAGTTTTCGACAGCGTTGCAGTGTCCATCATCAGGGCAGATGTGTAAGAGTGTTGCTATTTCAAACGCTAGATTTTTTCCCAAAAAACAAATATTTGACACACAAGTTCGCGCGCAAATAATTTATAAATAAAAAAGTGCCACTTCTTGAAACCACGGCATCAATTATAATACATAAAAACTGGTTAATGTCACTGGTTAGTCAGGTACCTACTTCCAAATTTTAACAGCATTTCTTGCTGTCGTATAAAGTATTGTTCTGTTATAATTTAAATACGCATAATGGTGGGAGTGTCTTCAAAATGCAATCGAATGTCCGAGAAGAGAAAAAAGGTTGAGTATCGTTGGTCTAAAGACTCAGAGGATCAAAAATCAGGTTTAATTGACACGGTAGATATCTAGGTAAGGGAAGTCTATCAATTTAAATGTCCTTAATCATAGACATTCAAATTGATAGACTTGCCCTTACATGTAACCTGGGAATCATTTCTAGAAGCTGGAGGCAAACCACGTGACAATATTTAGGGCAAAGGCTCTTGACTCGCACACCGAAGGTCGCGGGATCGAATCCCGGCGTGGCAAATAAATTTTATTTGATTAATTTGTGTTATTTCGCAATTTATTTATTTAAAATAATATATAGTATATTTGCGGCTCGTTCCAGAGTGGACGATACTCTCAGTATCGCCCTTGTGTAAGACCACCATTCAGAATTGAAACGTTGTTTGAAATGGCTTTAGCCGTATTTGATGACCAGATCTGAATAGCCAGGTACTTCCCACCTTCCTCTTCCCTATCTCCTTCCCCTCCCCACTGCCTTCAGCCTCACAACATACTCCAATTGGGGATGCCATAGTCCCATTGGCTCCAGACGGGAGCAGTTGGGACTCTTGTGCGGTATTCATGTAAAAAAAAAAAATAATAATAATCAGACCCTGGGCAGAAACGTAAAGTTCACTAAAACAAGACAAATGTTTGCAGCGCAGTCCACTGTGGGACGTTTCTGCGAAGGATCTGAATGTTCGTTTTTAAACGAACCGCCTGAAAAATGAGAGTAGTGGGTAAATTAAGTTAAGTTAATTAATAGTGCAACAAAATATTCAATTGAGGAAAAAGTCTGATTTTTTTTTATCCGATTTGGAATTTGTATTAGAGTTTTTTACGCAGGCAGCGATTCGCGCAAATGTTATAAAAAGGAATATACATGTAAGCAGATTTTATATTCGAGGACTGAATAGTTATATTACAATGCCAGTTGCCTGTATACGGTCAAAATCATTTATTGACAAATCACAGAAAGGAAAACGGTCACGAGCGCCGCCGCGGCGCCGCCTCCAGCGCTGGGCGCGTCTTGGTTTGTTTCTTTTTCCCTGATTGGCTAGTCTATGAATTTGAATATCTTATGGTAATGCTTTTCAATCGCTATTGGATATAAAAAAAAGAACTAATTAATGAAACAATAAATTAAAATTTTAAAATATTAATTTTTCTTGTTATTATTAGATATTATTGTAGTTGTTAGTCGTCGTTGGGTACAGTTTTAAATATTCGTTAAGGTTATCATGTTTAATAAGCAGTGATTGATCTAGATATTCCAGTCAGAGGATAGAGTTTATTATGTAAAGAGAGGAACAATTATTTTGAATGTACCTTGCTATGGCCTACGTGCTTTTACGCAGGGAGTTAATTGACTTTACATTTATCTTTTATCCGGAAATTCTCGTATCTGTTCCAATGAAGTTAAGCAACAAAAAGCGCAGCAGTTGAATCGGACTATTTTACGCTTGTGCATTAATTGAAAAATAAATTGACATGCATTCAAAAATTTCTTTATTAAAGACATACTAAAGATAGTGTTAATGAGTCAATACTTGTAAAATAGCGGTTTAAAACGAAATTAATTCGCAACGTTTTTTTACGGCAAACAACTCTGTTAAAATAGCAATTCCATAAGTTGTGGGTATGAAAACAACGTTCAAGAAAATAATGAGCATATAATGTGGCAATATCGGAGAAGGTGCTTTCGTTAGAAAACTCTTTTGTTCAGAATCATTCAGAAATACTAGAAATAATTAATTCACTCAATACTTAAAGAGTTAAAATTATGGCTTAAGGCGATCCAATAGTACACGAAAAAATCGAAATCGGAATTCACGCCCCTTCATGGGAGGAGTTTAAAAATACTTGAGAAAAAGTTTTTGGAAAGATTGGAAAAGATATTTGAGAATTTTTTTACATGTTAATTTCGTAAAGGCCTGTAAAAAACATTAATTCCTTTTTTACGCATTGTTTATTTAATAAAACGGAATTTTAAAATTGATTTCATGAAAACAAGCGATGCGGAGCCCAACAAATCTATTCTCCGCTTCGTTCGGAGGAGTAGTGACAGAAACTAGGGGTGGCTGCCAGTCGTTCTTCGGTGGACAGTTTAAGGTTCACGATATTCCAAATTCGTCGAATGCCGTATTGTCGCCGTGATGTCAAAAATAACAACGCGAAAATGCATATTTTATTAAACTAAAACTTCTTTACGCACGCTCGACACTTGGGGGGTAAAATGATGAATGTGAAACGCTAATCGATGAGAAACGCTAATCGATATGAAACTCTGATCGATATGAAACGCTAATCGATGCGAACGAGTTGAGTTGATGGGGATGTTGAGGGGATGGGATATTTTTATTCTTGTTATTGTTATATTGTTAATGGACGGCATAAGTTAGTGAAATTTTACTTCAGTCGTGTGGTCTAAAGCACACTCCTTTTTATTTTATTTTGTGAGGTTCGGGAGTAAACTTCAGTTTTTTTGCGATTATCATAAAAGAAACTAAATTTGCCACATTAAACAATAAAACCATATCCGAAAAGAGATTTATAAATAGGAGAGTTAGAACTTCAAAGTGTTTTTTATAGACCTTATTTTTTTTCTAGGCTTATTAAAAGACTTATAATAAAAATATCCGATATATTTAAGGGCCAAGATATTTTGTACACGCAGTATTTAATTGAAGCATCTATAATACTTCTAAGCGATCAAATTTTCAAAACAAAAACGTATGATTTTGCATTATTTAGTATGGCTTCATCTTAACAATACAGATGTTGAAACATTATTTATTTCATTTACTTCACTTTATATTTCTCACAAACTATACACTTATTATTACACTATACACTATTATATGTACTTTTGTACACACTGTTTAGACAAATTTTAATTATAGGCTGTTTTCGCTTTTACATTACATTAAACTTTTACGTTACTTGTATCTTATGTTATGTTATATTTTTAGAAATTATGTAAAATATCAAAGGTAATATTTTACATAATTTCTAAATATATAACACTAGCTGGGTTACCCGGCTTCGCTCAGGACAATAAGATAGTGTTCTGGAATGTTGCACAATGATGTTCCCGATTCCCTATTCCTGATCATTCCGCGACATACTCCGCCACTCCTTCCACAACTTTCTACAGCTCTATGGAACCTTCTAGAACTTTCCGGAAGACTGTTCTAGAAATTTCAAGAGGGCGAAACTTTCAGCCCTTATATCTTTAAAAGCACGCCCTTTAGGTAAAAACGGATACCCTTATTCCCTAGGGGGGATAGAGATCTACCACACCATATAACTCCCTTGATCGAACCGGGACTCGTTTCTGAGTTTTTGCGAGCTGCACGTTTTTTTAGACTTTCTTTTATAATATATGCCATATTCAAATAAATAAAATGTTACTCCTCACATGTCCTTTCCCGTGCGTTCCCCTCCAGCGTTCCACTTCCACCTTCCCCACAACCGCTCTCCCGTCCCGCCAACCCCCCTGGCACTGCATTTCTTGACTCCTCTCCCGCCCGGCCCGTAGCCGAAACTTTTTTCTAATACTAACAATTTTAAACTCGTTATATCTTTCTAATTAAATATCCGAATTGAAAAATTCAAAAAGTTAAATAAAGGTATTGAAGTTTTCTTGAATATGAAGTAATTTATTTTGATAAGGATTAAAACCAAGATACAAATAAAGAGCCTTTTCAAGAGGCGACATTTAAATTAAATTTTTAAAATAAAAGAATACTTATTGTGGCATAACCATAATAGTTAGATATATGCTGTTGCGACTTTTTTTGTAAATAATGATGTGTTCTATAAAGTCGTAGTACATTATTTTATTCTATCATGAATGGTTTTCGCAGCGCACGCGATTTAAAGAATATTTTAGGTAATTTTTTTACACCCTGGGTTACATTATTGAAGTTTTAGTAAAGGTCCCTAATTTTTTTGAAAATATAATATAGCCTATGTCACTCGGGGATAGTGTAGCTTCCCAACAGTGAAAGAATTTTTCTAAAACAAAATAAGAAAGAATAGAAACTATTCGATGCAAACAAACACACAAACAAACAAACAAATCTTTCCTCTTTATGTAGTGTGTTAGATAACATTTAACTCAAATCATTTAATACCGTTATATGACCACTGTTTGTTTCTTTCTAGGTACAATAATAAAATGTATATAACTATATTACCGACGCACAGGCTGCGCCTTAGTGGGTTCCCATTACGCAGAGTATATATATATATATATATATATATCAAATGTAAAAATTGGGAAAAGGAAAAAAAATCTGAGTAGATTTATTCGAGTTAATAACAGAAGTGTATGTATGATTGATGTATGAAGGCCGTGTTGTTTGACGGTCCATCCTCTACGCCTACTCCTGCCGGAAAACAGTCTGATAGTTAGTAAAACCTTATGTCATATATCTGATCATTTTCGCAGGGAACGCCAAAATGTAAATTTGGAAACAGGCGACACAAGGCGTTCACGGAGTACCAAATCCAATTGTACCAATTATAAACAAAACATCTCTTGGATATGATGGTTTTCATTCTTAGGTCCAAAACTATACAATACTACCTGTTACTTGGAAAATAAAAATGCCATAAATTCTTTGTTAAGTTTCTTGGTTGGGGATTGGCTTTAAGTATTGGGGAGAAATAAGAGTAAAAATACTTTACCAGAATGTAAATATTTATCAAAGGACCACTCACTGCAAACTGAAAATTCGAAATTCCTACAAAATGTCAAATACGCAAAACAAACGACTTGACCGATCTACATATTCAATAACATGGTGATTGTATGTGTACATTATTAACTAATTTTGTTAATTTTGACAGTCGACAACGGGAATTCCTAGTTGGACAGCCAAAGTGTATATGTATAATATACTAAATATGTATAAAAGTAATAATAAAAATAAGATACCAGATATAGTGTATTTCAATAGAGAATCTGTTTAAACCTGGATAGAATGAGCACTATATTTTAAGCTCTTTTTAATTTTTCTTCGAAATTGTTTTCTAGTTTTATGATGCATCTTTAGGTTATATTTCGCAAAACATTGGGGATTTTTTTTCTAAGAAATGTTGTTAGTATATGTCTTTGAAAATTACCGGAAAAAGACGAAATAAACTAAAAGCGTTAGTAATTATAATACCAGAGCAGGAAATAAAATAAAAATCATGCCGTAAAAACAAAGCTTTTTTTCCTTTGAAACATCTCTTTTAAATGATTGACCTAGTTGCACCATCTTTTAGGTCGGCCAGTAGGGAATTTTAAAGAAAGAAAAGGCTAGAGATGGAACCTTCCTTCCCAAGGACTGGCTCTTAACTACTGTAAACATTTAAAACTACTTTTAAAATTTAAAAAAAGATTTGACTGAGGGACTGATTAAATTGAGTGAATATCAATATTAAGCCATATCCTAATTAAATTGGATGGTACCGAGATTTATTATATGTATCAATTAATATGCTGTTTTTTAAAAAGCCATCCGATTTCAGAAAAATGCATTTGAGTGCGCGTGTGCTTGCGTGAATGCCACCAAAAGTTGATGTAATACATTGACATTGACAACGAGTATATCTACTGAGTTTCAGCTCGATCGGATATCGGGAAGTGGGTTAATTTCCACTATTTTCCATTCAGTCGATTTGCGTTTGGTATCCATTCACTCAGGAAAACAAAATTCAAATATTCAAATAGGTGTTATTAAAAAGAAGTACATCTAATTATATCAAGACGGATTTATTATTAATAATTATAACTGACGGCGAAAATAGAACAGTAGAAACGTGCTTAGTAAATATTTTATAGATTTTCAAAAAAAAATTGGGAAAAATTTCGTAATACTTTTATTTCGATGTTTTTTCCAATAGGTAATACCGATACCACGAACTATGCACACTTTTATTTCTGGGTTAACGATGACTTCAACGTGGGTACTGTGATAATCTTTACTCGTCATAAAATGCCATCACGCCGTTAAGTTTTCTTAATTTCACAACGTACGTTGAACAATAATAATAATATTAATCAGTGTTATTGTTCTTATCTTTATTTGTTTCTTATTTCTATGAACAATCAAACGTCCCATTAAATTGGCGCTGCTTCTCGACACATTGGCGCACCTACAATCATTATTGTTGCATCGCATCGCAATGGCAAATTGACCACTTTCAGGCCAGGAGGTGAAAGTATTTACTATCTTGCTGACCTCTCGATACCTTGACTCTATAATTCAAGTGAACCTGAAGTCAAATGCGGAGATGTGTTAGAATGTTTGACGTGGTCCTTCATTAACAAAAAGTTACGGATTTAGCAAGATGTAAATAACCCATAGGCGTATAAAACGGTAAATAAATCATTTAAAAAAAATAATAACACTTAAAAATATAAAAACGAATTTGTATTTTGTTAATTTTTTATTGTTATCAAGTTTAATTCAGTACAGTAACTTTCTGCCTAAGATGTCTTTACTTTACTGTGTTCGGGATCGTTAAATAAAATAATATAACTCGTATAATTAAAGAATATATTAGTGTAATTTTTACTGCGCGGTGATCGCAGGAGAAGAGACTGTTTCTCATACAAAACATGCCTTTTATAACCTTCATTCATGTCCAAACAAAGAATCCCAAACATTATTCTTTTGTTCCTATTTAAAATTCCTTTTAGAGTTCCCCTTGGTGAATTTCTGAATACAGGAAACAATGAATTTAGACTATTAGCATTGGAGAACTTACCATATTATTCAAGGTAGTGCAGGATTTGTTAATAAAGATTACCGACCGATTAAAAAGTTTGAGTAATCCGTGCAGAATCCAAATTAAGCAAATATTTCAATCCCAGGCGTTGAAAATCTCTCATTGTGAAATAGTCTGAGGGGTTCTTATAGACATCCTGCAATTTGTGCTTTCGGCATTACAATTTATTATTTGTTAAATCAATGACGCAATCAAATATAATGAACACGTTTTTTTCTATAAGGTTTCAAAATGTTACAACAACGACGATACAAATTAACACCATGGTGCCATAGTATATAAAAAACCTTTTACAATGAACATTCTCAAAGATCCGAAAATAATAGTTTTTTTAACTCTGTGCCAAATTATTTTTTTATTAACATATTTGTACGTTCATTGCCTTTTGATATCAACAACAAAAAATACAATTGAATAATATACAAGACATCAAAGATTTACCAAAATACTTAATTTTTTCAGAATATGTTGTATTGATATTTCGTCACTTCTTTTGTATAGGGTTCTAACTTCACTTTACCTTGTTCCTAGATATGAAGTATCAAAGTTTGCAAAGACGATTTCTCATTATCTATTTACCAATTTTCTGACGTTGAGGTTGAATCTTGTGTATAGTATTTTAATTAAACATATTTTAAACGAAAATATTTAAATATGACGTATACTTTTAATCCTCTCAAAATAGTTCAAATATTAATAATTAAGGTTATTCTGAAAAAAACATCTAAAATCTACTGAAAAAATCTTTTAAATATTCAATACAATAAACAATGTATATTAAAAAAAATTCAATACTACAAACTTTCAAATAAATGCAGCTAAAAAAAAGCATTTCAATATATCAGCAAGATATAAAAACAATATTAAAACCCCAAAAGTTAATACCAAGCACATCCAAAATTTCTATCTGTATTTTGATATAAATTATTTCAATAAACTCCCATTCAAACTAAAAATTCTCGAAAATAAACGTAAATTTCAAATTAAATAAAAAAAAAAAGTACCTGAAGCAATTGTAAGAGTACATTACTGTTATTCATATTTCATTTCATTTCACTTAAATCTGTTTATTTATATATCTCAAGTTTCTCTTACATATCTATTGTTATTAATTGCAATATTACTATTCACTTACTCAAATGATAACATTGATAACATAATTGAGTATGAATTCACTCACCAAACACAAGAGCCTTATCCCTTTATGGTGAGGAATGACTTTTATTATATTCATATTACAAATCTGTTTAACATGTAAAAAAATGTATAATTATTGTAAAAACATACAAATATTAAATAAAAAAAAATTAAAAAACTATTTTAAATCATTTTAGAACATACCTAAGCATATAAATAGAAACATATGCAACCAGCTAGGGATAATAATTCATTGCAGAAGGTTCTAATTACATGTCTCTAATGCAATTCCAAACTAGGGCTACGTCCTATTTAAATATTTTCCATTAAGATATGATAAACTAAAATAACTAAAATTGATAAATAGATTATTAAAATTCGTCTTTGTAAGCCTTGGTACCTTAGAACATGGTAAGGCGAAGTTAGAGCCCTATCCAACCAAAGCGACGACTAACGAGCAACTGTCACATACATAGAGACATATGAATATTACTAAACCAGAACAGAAAAGTGAGGGATATAAACCAACTACAGCGGGACGCAGAGCGGGAAGATGACTTTATTTATTTATTTATTTATTTACGGACTTACGTCAATTTACAACAAAATTTACAACAATTGACTTTGGTGATATGTGATTCGTCAATTACCCAATAACTCAATCTGAGAGAATATAGGCATCTCGCATTATAATATCAGCGTTTAGTTCTTAAAAGTAAACTCTGCTTTTGAATAAATAGACCTTTTTACACCGGAGCGCGAATTGCTCGCCGCGTAATGAACAAATTTGCGAAGTCCAAATACGGCAAAGTAAAGTTCGCATATTTTCAGAGTTCAATATTTTGTTGCCGTATTTAGTAAGGACACTTTTACAAATGTTTCATAATTTACTTACCCCAGTAAACATCGACGAGCACGCACCATGTATTTTAGATTCACGCGAAGCCATACTCGATCCCAGCCGGTTCCAACGGAACCGGTATGGGGAGGAGGAAATAATACGTTTTTATCACTTAGGACAGGTCTAGTAATATTCATATGTCTATGGTCACATACAAACAAAATAGAGAATGTAAATGATGTTAGAACTTTGTCATTCATATAATATCTACGAAAATAAAACACAGATGGTTCTGAAAATTACTTTGGGCATAGAAATAAGCAAAAGAAATTCTTTAGCATTCAAAGGTCATTTAAAAAAAATTACAGTTTGTACCCTATCCAAATTTGGTGAAGATTTATAAATGTGCTTTGAAAATAATTCTTATGTCATCGGGTTCATCTTTCCAATAGTTAATATGTCACTCTGACAAAAAGTGGTGCTGCCAACTTTCATCTTCTCGCAGATGCACTCTGAACTGAGAGAGATTTTATTTCGCGTCGTCATTTTCATTGCATAACCTGAGCAAGTAAGGTAACCGCCTAGCAAGTAACCCACACTACGATCAATTATTGGATTTAATAACCAAGTTGGAGCTGGCCGAAGTTATTAGATATTACGATCAAATCGGGATCTGGGTGTTGTAAAGTGACAGGCCGTTTAAATTCAACAACCTACGATAAGCTCTTATTCTAGGACATGGAATGTTTTTGAATTTGTGTGCAGTTATGGCCATTTCAGACGATGAAATTTTGTTTCACTGCTTAGCGAACTGTAATAATTAGTAATCAATTCAAAACAATACCATATTAAAAATATCCGTGAACATCTCAGCACAGATCTATTAATACATAGAGTGTTCACGAAACACTATATTAAAGTATAAATAATTTACAGTACCTGCTCATCATTCTTACTAAAATTATGCATACAAAAACTATGGGCATATAAATATTATGTGTAAGGAAATGGTCATAAAATTATAGAAATAATTCAGTTGTAAAATAAATAGAAATAAATAAAAACAGATCATTATCGTAAACCTAATGTTACCTTACTTTCACCACCGTACCACCGTCCCGGGAATCTTTTATTGGATAACCAACAACTCTGCCATAGGTCATCCCAAGTGGTTCGCTACGTTTGGTAACTTAGCAGGGGTGCCGGGTTCATGGGGAAAGTTTTGTCCGGGTCTTGGCGGTGAATGCGTCTGCCTACACGCATGGCAGGCCGGATCGGGAGAGTGTGATTGAGGGAGTCCCTTTGACTTATCCAGCCGTACTCTCCCAGAACATCGCCTTGCACCGCAATAAGAGGGATGGTTTCATACATCCGTCACTCCTAGACACACTGACCCCCAGATTTCTACTCACCCCAAATACCCTTTTACTTCCCAGAACTTCCTCTCTTTCCTTTCCTAAAAAGACACTGAGGGGAATTATTTTCCTCAGGGCCTCCTGTGTGGAGCTAATGTAGAAAAAAAAACTCCTTCCTCTCCTTAAAAAACTCTCCTTCCAGTATCTACAAAGGTGAAATCGGCCTACTTTGCCTATGTACATAAAAGGAGTAAATAATACATTTACTTTTTTTTCGTTAATTATTTTTCTGGTGACATGCCGCGATGTGCTACCTCCTTTAATAGCCAACGTTTCGGATGGTGTTACAGTGTCCATCATCAAGGCAGGTGTGTTCGTCATCATATGTGTGTCTGATGATTGATACTATAACGCTGCCCGAAACGTTGGCTAAAGAAGGAGATAGCGCAACACGGCATAACACCCCAAAAATAAATAACGAAAATACTTTTGGCCGTGAAAATCTAAAATCAAACCATTTTCTTTTTTTATCATACGTAAACCTTATGTGGGAAATAAAAGCCTTCTAGATTTGGCAAAGTTATTTCCAAACTAGAACTATTGAATAAGTGGCCAGTCAGTTTTTCAATCCTTTATAACTTTGGACTGTTTTTTTTGCATAAGCTCCACACAAGAGGCATGAGGAAAATAATTCCCCTCAGAACCTATGTCATCTTTGAGTATGCTGTATGGAAGGTCTTTTCAGGAAAAGGATAGGAGTGACGGACGTTATGAATTTATCCCTCCCACTGCGGTGCAAGATGATGTTCCGAGACAATACACAAGCATATGCTTTAAATGGAAAAGTAGTAAAAAACCTAAGATGTAAAATTATCATTTAGCAACATGTAAAACATATTAATGAAAATAAAAAATAATTTAAAAAAAAAAAAAAAAAAAAAAAAAATACGGCTGGAGCAGTCATAGGGACTCCCTCAACCAGTCTCTCCCGAACCGGCCTGCGATGCAGCAGGTGGGAACACGCTTCCGCATAAACCTCACCCCTTGAACCCGGGCACCCCTGCTAAGTCACCAAACGTAGCGAGCCACCTGGGGTGACCTTCGGCAGAGGTGGTGGTTATCCAATAAATGGTTCCCGGGGCGGCGGTACCCATACCCTCCGACCAAATTACTTAAAAATTAACTTATGAATACGGTATTTTTAACATCTGGGTTACGTCTGATAAACTTAATTAAACATATATTACATACTAGCAGACCCGGCCACACGTTGCTGTGGCTAACGAAACACAACGCCATTACCCAACCTTTATAAAATCCACACCACCCGCTTGCCAGCTGCCCGCTGCCCGCTGCCTGAATTGAATATTTGAATTTCTCGGATTTTCTCTACTATAATAAGCATTCATGAAAATCCGTTGCGTAGTTTAAAAGATCTAAGAGCACAAACATTTTGAGCGACTTCATTTTATACTATGTAATGGTGATGATACGTTGTATTAAAAAACTTTATTTTTTTTATTTTACTGACAGCTGGTGAAGAAAAAGCTTTTCCGAGTGTAATTTATTTGCTCACAAACCCAAAATTAGTTGCTTCTTCATTATTATTTTTAAAGATAACCCAACTAATTATTTTTAGCCCACTTAACCTGTATCATTAATTCTGAAGAAATCCGACTATTTCTTTGGCATTTCCCATTGCAGTGGATTAAGCAAACCGTAGAGAAGTAGCGGTTGGTGGTTGGAGATGGCGGCTGCGGATAGACGACGCCAGATGAATGCGGACATGGTTGTCTTCCTGTTTAGTTTCTCTTTCAACCACCGCGCGCATGTAACAGGCCGGTGCCGGTACCGGTACTGACACTTGACAGTACGGACCTTCCACTAGCCTGATCAAGTAGGTAACAAATCATTGGTAGGTCACACTGCAACACTTCGTCACTTCATTTGGATAAGGTTCTAACTGATATATTTATTTAAATGACCTTTGAATGCCAAAGCATTTCTTTTGCTCATTTCTATTCCCAAAATAATTTTCATAACAATCTGTGTTGTATTTTCGTAGATATATGTAAGACAAAGTTCTAACATCAAGCATTTTCAATAATAATTCATTTTACAAGGTTCTATCGTCACTTACACTCTCTATTTTGTTTGTTTCTGGCCGTTGATCTAAATACGAGGCGCAATATGGTTCGTCACTTCATTTGGATAGAGTTCTAACTTCACCTTACCATTTTCTAAGGTTTCTAAGTTTCCAAAGACGAATTTTCATAATCTACTTAACAATTTTAGTTCAAGTATTTTAGTTTATCATATTTTAATGAAAAATACTTAAATAGGACGTGGCCCTACCTAGGAATTGCATTAAGGAAATGTAATTAGAACCTTGTGCAATGAATTATTATGCCTTAACTGGTTGCACAAGGTTCTATTTGCATGTTTAGGTATGTTATAAAATGGTAGGTATACCTCCTATTTAAATACTTTCCTTTAAAATATGTTCAATTAAATTACTTTACACGAGATTCAACCTCAAACCCGGAAATTGGTTAATAGATTATGAGTGCATGTCTTTGCAAACTTTGACACCTCATATCTCAGAACAAGGTGAAGTGAAGTTAGAACCACATCCAAATGAAGTGACGACTTGTCTCTTTATGGTACGAATTATTTGATTATCCTTTTGGTAGAGCAATCGACGAAAATAGTAATAATAGAAGAAAAATGTCTTAAGCAGGTAAATAAACATATTAGAAAATGGTAGGTAACAGTGTGAAGTTGTAGAAATGTTGAAAAGGTAAAAAACCGCGTAAGTGCGTAGTAGTAAAAGATAAGAAAATCGTAGCTAAAACATCAAATTCAACTAATCCCTGTCCCCGTTATTCGTGCTTCATTAATCTCATCTTACTCAAGAAATCAATTTTTAAAACTAACTAACCAACTAACCATCACGCCGTTTCCCCGCAGGGGTAGGCAGAGAGGATGGACCACCAAACAACTTGGTTTTGGCACAAACTTTTTGACTCACTCACATTCATACATTTCTTCTATTATTCTGACTTTTGACATGGCCCGACTCAAGTATCTGTTTCAATTTTTCTTGATTTATTTGTGAGTTGATGATAATTATTAAAAATAAAAAATGTATCTTTTTTTGTACAAATTAAAATTAAAATTTAACTTAATAACTCCTTCTTTAACAATTTTGGTTTTCATTAATACTGTAGATAAGGTAAGATTTTTTTTAAATTATAATTAACTTACAAAAAGAATTTCGTGAATTGCCTCTAAAATCATGCAAAAAATGATTCTTTAATAGGTATCCTTTGTATCGTTATTTAAAAGTTAAACAAATAAAATAGCACGTTTTCGTGCAAAATATTTGCTAAACCTTTCGATTAAAAAAGATATTATTATTTTCTTTTGGTACTTTGTCCTCAATTCCAAATTTAAGTATTACATGAAAAAGGCGTCCATCCGTTTCACTTAACCCATTTTAATCCGAATAATATTGTATTTAGTGACTTTTGGTATTTGATTCTATTTACCGTACTTATCTGAAAATTTTCTGGAAGTGATTTTTCTTTTTTATGATATTTTAATAAATATTCAACATTCATAGAAAATGACAAACCTTCTTAAAAAATATTTATGTTGAAACTGGGTACACATTATTTGCAACCAAACGGGTTCTCAAGTGAAATAGAAAACCGTTTAAAGTAGGTGAAACAACTTATTAAAATTTAATCCATGTTCACTTAAATAAACAAATAAACTCTCCTTTTAATCTTTTCACGTGTATCTTAACCGTAAGACTTTAAGTCTTATAATCTACCAATTATTATAATTAAAGTGTGGAATGTTTAATCTACGACAACGTGCATCACAAGAATATTAATGTGTTTGCATAACGACTGAAATTTTTTCTAAAATACTTGATTAAGCAGGTTTATTCGGCGAAAATTCCATTGATTGCTTAAAACACAGGCATTATAAATCTACTTTTGGCGAAAAGACAAAAAATTACGACACTCAAGTACAGAGTTACTATACCCTTTTTAATATTTCTATTTTTGATACTGACAATTCGTGGTGGGATCCATTATAATAATATATCAAAACAAACATAAAAATTATTTCCACTTAATGTATTTGTGACTGTGACCGGTTTCAGCCTGTTAAGAGGAACGTTTGCGCGGTTCATTTCGGCCCCTTTCATACAAATCTTAATTTTGGATTCAAGATCAAAATAGCCAACCAAATTGAAAAATTATTTTTATAATCAAAAGGTATATGAAATATCTAGTAGGGATGTGAGCTGCTTGATTTACTTTTGCTTTAAATTATAAGATATACGCCAAACTTTTTAATATTTCATGATTTTAGAAGCAAGTTGGGCAAATATTTGTGAGTAAATGCAAATCATTAAAAAGAAATTTACTATATTTATTACAAAAATATGATGAAATTTAAAATAAAACTTTGTAAAAAGCGCGTTTTTTGGGGGTAGTATTTTTAATATATAAACGATTTTTTTTTGTGAAAATCATGAAACATTTTTTTTAATTTTTTTTTTATTAGCAAATTTTTTGGTACATTTAACAGGTAAATACATAATAACAACAAAATATACATATATACATATAAGTTACAAAAAAATCCCACGAAGGCGAAGCCTGTGTGTGGGTATTATATTATGTGGAACAGTGGTAGTTAAAATTTAAATTTTAAAAAAATATATGTATAGAGGCTATAGAGATCAATCAACATGATTGATTTTACTGGAGTATAATTTTTTTTTTAAATTTGGATATATACATATTTCAAAAATAAAATATTTAAAAAATTTATATCGCATATTTACACCCTTACAAAAATACATTTACATTAACATTATTTACATATCCTTTTTTTATTCTAAATATTCAGAAAGACATGGAATATTATATTATGTTTGAATTACAGAAAAAAATTACACAATTCCAAATTATTTTTTAACCAGATTTTATTTATTTTTTTTTATATTCGTTCAAATTTTGACGTATGTTGGTGGAGTGAGGTAGGGAATTGAACAATTTTGGGGCAATATAATTAATGTGTCTTTGGGCCAACCTAGTTTTGCAGTGAGGCACTGTGAACACGCACGTGTTATGTCTCTGGCTAGAGCGATTTGTGTTTTTAGTGAAATTGTTAGGACGAGTAAATATATATTTGAGACGTTGGATACAGTAGATCCGCCTTAGTTCCATAATTTCGGTTTCTTGAAATAACTGATTGGTGGGATATGTCTTGGGCTTTTGGTACATTACCTTAATGATGGACTTCTGAGCAATTTCTAATGGTTTTACATGGTTATTGTATGTTCCACCCCAGGCGATTATTCCATAGGAAATGGACGAAAGCACCAATGCGTCGTAAACAAGTTTCATGGTTCTTGAACTGACGACATTGCTCATACGTTTTTTTTTTTTTTTTTTTTTTTTTTAAATCATGTATATTATCGAGGCTTCTGACTCACACAATGTTGTCATTTTTTGCCTCATCTGTTTTTAAATTATAATATTATCTATAATCTCTAATGATCTTTAAAAGATGCTTAGTCCTTTTATATTCATTTTGTATAAAAATTCACTTTCAAATATTTTCCAGTTTACATGATCTAATAAATTTCATTATTCTCGATATGGCATGAAACTCGGTTGAGGCTATTAAATTCTGAACTTCCGATGGGTTCGAGGTCATTAATATTGTCACTCTCTGTCGTTCATATTTAATGCACTTTGATAATGTGTGCTCCACATCTTCAATTTGTTCACATATCGAGCACATTGGAGAATCAGAGAGGCCTATCAAACACAATATTCTTCCCATTAGTGCATGTCCGGATCTTAATCTAAAAATGATTCTCATTTCTGATCTTTTCAGATTAACCTCAGTGAACCATGGTCTTTTAAACGGTTCATTTTGGAGCTTTCTGTACCATATTCCCTTATTGGTAGACAAAGTTTCAAAATGATTATTCCACATATTATTATATATGGAATTTATCTTTTGGGAGTAATCTTCAGCGTCTGGCGTCCAGTCGTAGATGCTTCCATTCACACATGCTTCGTTTGCCAACAAATCCGCCTCTTCATTCCCATGTTGCTCATACGTTTAAATATGTAAATTAAGTATCTCAGTTTATTTACAGTTTTTTTTCTATATGGTAAGTCCATTTGAGTTGGCTGTCTATAGTTACACCTAAGTACTTGATATATTTTCCTAATTTTATATCTTCGCAGTTTGAGCATGTCTCAAAGTTACAATTAACATTATGGAACTTCAAGTTAAGGTTATTTTTAGGGGACGACTTATGGGAATTATAAAAGGGAATAAAAACAGTTGTATCATAATTTAGGCTGAGAAGATTTCTATCTAGCCAATCTTTGACTGTTGCAATGCATTTATTGGCTTTACTGATTTCCACGTTTTACCTCGTACTGTGATTGCAGTATCGTCGGCAAAAGAGAGAATTTTACCTGGTATCACAATATTGCTTAGGTCATTGATGTAGATTAGAAAGAGTAGTGGTCCTAAGGCAGTTCCTTGAGGAATACCATGTTTTACTAGATCATAAGTGCTTAAGCTTGATCCTATTTTTGTGCGTTGTTGACGATTTAATATATAGCTTTTTAATAACATCATACTTTTGTTTTTAATTCCAACGTTAAAGATTTTCTTTAATGGAATTCTATGGTTGACTGTGTCGAACGCTTTCTTTAGGTCCAAAAAAATGGTTAGAGTTTTATTGTTAGAGTCTAGGTTAGAATATATGTTTTGGTTTAAACTAAATACAGCATTGTCGGTGCACAGATTAGATCTAAAACCATATTGATTAGCTAAGAGGATTGCGTTGGATTCTAGAAAGTTCATAATTTGTCGTTTTAAACATTTTTCGAAGATCTTGGAAAATTGTGAAGTTAAGGTTATTGGTCTGTAGTCGTCTGTTTTACATTGGGATCCGGATTTATGTATGGGAATAATGTGAGCGAGTTTAAAATTATTGGGGTAAATGCTGTGTCTGATGCAGCAGTTGAAAATGTGATGTAATGGAATGATTATGTGTTTTTCAATTGATTTGATGGTGGTATTGCTTATGTTATCTGGGCCCTTTGCAGACCTATCTTTAATGTTGTCAATTTGTCTTGAAATTTCAAGTTTTGTTATTTCTTTGAATGTAGAAAGCTCAAAGGTAGTGTCGTTAGACTCTAAAAGGTCGGGAGGAATTTGATTTGAGTGAATATTAAGACTTGGGTTACTATCAATAAGGGTTGAGATAATTTTTGTAAAGAAGTGGTTGAAATTGTTTGCGATGCTCTCAGCGTCTTCAATGGTTGTGTTATTATCAGTAATGATTTTTTGTGGAATTTTGTCAACCTTTTGGTTCCTATTTGAAAATTCATTTATTACGTGCCATGTTTTTTGAGTCGTTCTGAGCATTATGTAGTTGTGTAGAGTAGTATTGTTGTTTTCGTTTTTTTATAATTGTGTTTAGGTAGTTTCTAAATAAAATGTATTCATTCCGTTTGGTGTGGATCTGTGCTTCGTTTATGGATGTGCAATGGTTTTCAAGGTTTTTGTAGATTTTGAAAAGTTTGTTTCTGTGTTGTATTGAGATTATCAGTCCACGCGTAATCCATGGTTTTATGTGCTTATGCTTAAAATCTTTAATGGCATATATATCTTATAATTTAAAGCAAAAATAAATAAAGTAACTGAAAGCCGAATAATTTTTCAGTTTGGTTGGGTATTTTAATCTTAAATCCAAAATTAAGATTTGTATGAAACGGGCCGAAATGGACCGCGCGAACGTTCCACTCAAGTCCATCTTCGGACTGGTACAATTGTTTCTTAATCTACTCTTTATATACAAAACATATAGGGGAGGGGGAGAGGCTGATCTAAAAGGATTTTATTCAATAATATAATGGGTTTTTTCATATGTGTTGCTATATCGTACTGACTATTGAATTTCTAATTGTTTGTTTGTTAAACTTTTTATTCTAGGCGCCTTAGCTACTTGGCGCCTTGGCTCCTAGACGCCTTGGCAACTCAGGGCCCGGAGCAGATTGCTCCAAATGGGCCTGCCCTAGGCCGGCCCTGTACCCATGTCGCGTACCAATACAACACCCTATAGTTATAATTATCTACCTATACAATTATTGCTTTCGATAAATCTTTAGGACGTTTATGACTGCAGTTTAACCCGAATTTAGCACAATTTTCTGCACATTTCCTGGTCAATCGATTACTTATATTTACGAGTATGATAAGAAACTATTATTAGTATTACTGTAAACATCATGCGTCCATGAGTATTTCTAATTTTCTCTTATTCGATAAATTGAAACAAAAATTTCCTCTGAAATCATAAATTTGTAAGTACATAGTAACTTCATACAAAAAATATATTTTATTTTTTAAATTTCAAATAGTATAACTCCTACAACAAAAGAAACGTCACTATCTAAATGACTTTTTTTTCAAACCTTCTTCAAAAAGGTTGACCAAATTATATTTTAAAAATGCCAATAAGAAAGTCCTAATAAACGCGACGATTTCAAATTAAAAAAAGGAATCTTTACTAAACTTAATTAATTAATTCGGCCACCATTTTGAAACGGAAACAGAACGTATAAACAAATTAACAGACAGACGAAATGCAAAACGGTTAAAACAGAGTTACCTCCACTGGTGCTCGAAAAATAAATTTAAGTACTGCAAGTTTTTATTACATTTAATTATTCAGAATATAGTGATTTTCTTAAAAATATTAAAGGTAATGCAATTTTTCTTAATGGAGAATTTTACAAAACTAACAAAAATACCTACGTTTGTTATAAAAGATACGAACAAATCTTTTTAAATGGGCGACGTTGCACACCGATTCACCGAAAGTTTAAAAATATTTTCCGAAACAATTTGGACACTCACTGCTCCCCACTTATCCCACAAATTTCCAAATGTACTAGGTGCGTAGCAACGTTTATCAATTCCTTTTAAAATTCCTTCAATTCTACAATGTTCTTTTATGTTTTTTGTTTCGTTCTTCAAATTCCTAAAAAAAAAATTTTTTTGATCCATCCAATAGGTACCTCTACCACTTCATCAGCAAGGCTCTCTTTAAATTGATTTACCTGTAGAAGATATGTTTATGCTGGTGCAACCAGAATTTTTTTTTAATTCTAGTAATTTAAAGAAAAAAAAGTTTTATTCTTTTTTTTTACAATAGCTTCCCCTATAAATAGGGGTTGCTGTGTGAGGGATCTTTTGAGGAAATTAAGGCGATGAAGTTCTGAGAAGGAACAAGGTACGACGGGTGGGTAGGAATCTGGGGGTCAAGGTGTCCAGGAATGACGGACGTATGAAACCATCCCTCCCACTGCGACGATGGGTCGAGAGAGTCCGGCTGGAGAGTTCTAGATTAAGTCTCCCTCAACCGGTCTCCCATCACCATACGTTGCGAAACACTTGGTTAATTTTATCCAATAAATGATTTCCGGGGTGGCGGTACCCACTTACAAATTCAATTCAATAATACATTTTTTTAATTGTGCATTAACCGGATTAACCCATAGCATTGACCGGTCAGTGGCTAAGTTGGCATCGCATTTGAGTCCCACCCGGGAATCGTATGTTCGATTCCTCGGCTGGCTAAGTCCACCATCACGACACAAGCAACATTTTTCGCTTACAATGGTGGTATTAGGAGATTTTGAAATATTGTCAGGTTATTCGTAACGCGAGAATGTTTGTCTTTCTTTTTAAAAACTAAAAATTTATATACATATTGTTATATTTTACTGTGGTTTATTTACATACGAGAACAAGTATCAGAATTACTTGTAAGTGCATTTTTTTGTAAAATATCTTTTTGGTAACCTCTGTGCCAGATTTCCAAAAATCTGCATCAAATCATTACCTAATTTTGTCACAAAAATACATGTATTTCATTTTCCTCAATGCCTTTTCAAAACGACGAAAGTCTTCAGTTTTTACAGCGTTTGAATAATTATATCATATTATTATATAATACAGTCTTATAAGAAAACTGCTTATTATGCAAAACGTAACCACTTTCACCTTTTACCCTTTCAGCGGAACAGTAACCTATTATGTCAATGATATCAATTTTATTTTTAAATACATCTATTTGAATTTCAATTTTGCATTTTGGTTGAATGTATAAATGAATGAATGAATTAATGAACTAGAATCGTAGAAATGGAAATTAACCCACTTCCTGACATCCGATTGATCTGAAACTCGTCAGGTAGTCTCGTCATTCATGACAATGCATTCTTTTACACATATTTCTGTAAAACATTTTATAGGTCATAAATAAGGACATAAATATTTAGGTTTATTTTTTTTAATTTACAGAAGTTAATATACGAAAAAAATCTCGGTACCATTTAATTACGATTTGGCTTAAGTGTTAGCAGTGTTGGTTCATTTTTTTCAATCCCTAAGGAGGAAGGTTCAATCCTTAATCACACAAAAAAAACTTTAAAATTAACTACTAACCATACATATAAATAAAATCGGATGCATTTATCCGAGACATTATCTAGGTTACAAACCAGTTCTTCGAGCGATTGTTTCCAATGAAAAAGTTAGTTGCCAATAATATGGAATAATAATTTTAAAATACTAAAAATAAAAGTAAAATGTTAATTCTGAAATTTGAAATATGAGATTTTCAAATATGAAGGTTTAATAAGAGGTGGCAGTGGCCGAATTGCTGAGGCTTTTGTCCTTGTAAGACGAGAGGTTCTGGGTTCGAGTCCCTGTTTGAGTTGCGACCGTTATTGTTTTATTCTTCATATTTTCGTTTAGATTATTATTGTTATCTTCTTCAATGATGGGAATTGATGGGAATAATTGTTATCTTCTTCAATGATGGGAATTGATGGGAACATTGAAGGGAATAACCTTCAAAAGTTATAAAAAGAGAGTTGTTCTAACGAAAATTAACCTTTTTTTAGTTTGGCGCTCGTATATGCAAACATTATATTTATTTATCTATTTATCAAATGTTTGAATATTCCATTAATACAGTTAGCAACATGCAAGGTCGGATATACTCGTATGTTAGAATTTAATATTCCGTAACTTCAGATCAGGTTTACCGTTTATTCAAGTTCCGGCAATGAGATTTTAGATTTATTTTCGAAAACTTGATATATTATATCGTTTAATGAAAACCATAGATGTTTCTTGTAAGCGAGTTATATAAGTGAGTAAGAACTGAATGCATTGAAGCTGTTACTTCCTTGATTTTAAACTTTATTTTCGAGATATAATTATGAACAGGTAGGTTGGGTAACTTTATAAGAATAATATATTATAACTTTTGTATTTATTTAAACGCCCGTAGGGCGCCCATGTCACTTCTTATATAGATGGTCATAACGTTTAAATTCCCACTTAACACCAGACGCCTAATTTGATTTACGCAAGAAAAAAACATCGTCTAAAATCTTAATTATTATTTAAATTGATAAACTAATGTTTAAGACAAGATTTTTATGCGTAACACAAAGGGGAACAATTATTATAAATAATAATTATTAGACTGAAACATTCATCTACATTGAAAAAATCTCCCGAAAAAGATACATGCCGCCGACGGGACTCGAACCCGCGTCCTTCTGATTTGCGGTCAACTGCTCTTATTCACTGAGCTACGTCGGCTTATCTCCTGCCCACCAAATAATCCAATATATACTAGTGTTTCATTCAACAATTACTGTTTATTATATTTTCAGAAATCAGAACGACGCGGGTTCAAGTCCCGTCGGTGGCATGTATCTTTTCTCGGGAGATTTTTTCAATGTAGATGAGTGTTTCAGCTTAATAATTATTACTTATGATAATTGTCAAGATCTTGTTTAATTTTATTTTGCGAAGTTCATGCACCAATATTTAAATGTTTATAATCATTTTCTAAAACTCTTTTTCATCAAATTTTCTAACCAAAACACATGATTCTTCATTACTTCGTAGTGCTTTGCCTTAAATGACTTTTCCTTAACAGAAATATTTGCAATATATGTATTATATAGTATACCCTGGTATCCCCCCACATTATGCATTGTCTCAATGCGGTACAGGTTAAAAACTCCAACAACAGAAAGGCTTGCAATATACGATAAGATATGCTCCAATTTTTTTTTCAATATTTTATATTTTAATCCTATGTCAACATAGCTTTTTATGTCTACGTCTGAATGTTTACAGTCTCCTAACGTTTTAAATATGCAGCTTTTCTGACTGTAGGTCAATATTTTGCTGAACTACGTTTCGAATCTTCACGTTATTGTGACACGCCAACTAAAGGAAAACGAAAATGTTTTATTTAATGAAAAAAGTTTTTTGCTCGATTTCCAGTTGTAAAATAGATATTTCTAAACTGGATATTTAATTATTCGCATTAAAAAGTCCACAATAAAAACACCGGATTTGATCTTCCAATTAACGGAATTAGCAAGTTTATTAAACGTAGTTTATGACTTACTTTGTGATTTATATAATGATTGAAACGGTTTGTGGATGACAAATTTTAAAAAATTGGTCTCCTTTTAATTTAAATGACTTTTTTATTCACTCCTTAACTCCTATTTTAGTCGTGTTTTTTGAAAGAGGGAGTACGAAAACAGTGTGCAATATAGTTGTGAATAATGAATACTTGGAGCAGGTGGATGAGTTTTGTGTGTCTGGATAGTATGTTTAAGAGAGAAGGGAAGGCTGATAGAGATATTAAAAGAAAAATAAACGCAGGTAACTCCATTAATGGAGGACTGGACCGTCGGAGCTAATAAAAAACTGTCAAAAGAAACGAAGCCAGCAGTCTACAATGGAATGCTGCTACATACCCTGATGTATGGCAGTGAGATGAACCGGTAGAGAAAGGATGAAAGTATACTGAATGCTGTTTAATTGAGATTCCTGAGGTGTATATGTGGCAAAACCATGTAGGATCGTGTTAGAAATGTGAGAGAGAAGGGCACCCTCAGATGGTTTTTTCGAAGAAAAGAGTGTAAGAATGATGCAAATGTGAATGTCAGAAGAAATCGGGGTCGCCCGAGGAATAGTCGATTCAGATACTTGAGTCGGTTCATATCAAGAGTCAGAATAATAGAAGAGTGGGGATGAATGTGAATGATGCAAAGAGTGTGTGCCAAGCCAAGTTTTTGGAGGTCCGTCCTCTCTGCTTTCCCCTGCGGGGAAATGACGTGACAATTAGTTAGTTGTTAATCTTTACTCTTAAAAACACAAACAAGCATTGTAAGAATGGACTTTACTGGAAAATTACTTCCTTGTAGGCTTTGAAATTCTGTTTTGTATCAGATTTACGTTTTGGAGAATTCAAAGAGTGTTTCAGTCAAGAACAATAAAAGAAGTGGTCTTCAAATTTTATCTGTGTTAAGACATGTTAAGGTGATCCAATAGAAAAAATCTAAATCGGAATCCACGCCCCTTTTTGAGAGGGATTTAAAAATACTTGAGAAAGAGTTTTGGAAAGGTTGGAAAAGGTATTTGAGAGTTGTTTTTTACAGGTTGATTTCGTAAAGGCATGTAAAAAACATTAACTGCTTTCTTAAGCAGTGTTTATTGTTATAACAAGGAAATTTAAAATTAATTTCACGGAAACAAGCAACGCAGAGTCTTCTCCATCGCAGACGGGGCGGAACTGATGCAAAATGGGTGTGACAAGTGCATAGTTTTTATGTCAATGGCATAAGGTTCACTTTCAAAATCCAAATTCGTCGGGTGTCGGCCGTGTTGATTTATGTCAAAAATAACAACGCAAAAATGCATATTTCATTTTATTTTCTGAATTCCAGGCATAATTTCAATTTTTTGAGATTATTATGAAAAACTAAATTTTCCACATTAATCAACAAAACTCTAAAAGGGATTTAGAAGTAGAAGAATTTGCACTTGAAAGGCTTATTTTATAGACTTAACATTAAATTTTTTTCTAGGCTTATAAAAGGACAAATAAAAAAATGATCCATCTTTTCTTAGGCCAAGATATTTTCTACACGAACTATTTAATTGAAGCATCTATAATACTTCTAAGCGATCAAATTTTCAAAACAAAAACACATGATTTTGCATTATTTCGCATGGCTTCATCTACATAAAAATAGTAAAGAAATTGTAAAACTAGCCTGTCCTCTTCTCTTTTGAAAAACCGTGCACCTGTTTTTTTTCGGAAAATGCTTTATTTGTACAGTCAAACCAATTTCTTACAAATATTTTCTCATGACCTTGTGCAATATAAGAATTAGAATGAATTATTCGCTTTACAACGAATCGATTAATTTGAAAGGTTTTCCCAATCGATAGTGTGGTAACAATAGCGTGTAATCCATACTAAATATATTCAATGTCACAAAATCTGCGAAATGCAAAGAGGAGACAATTTCATGTGATAATAAGTAGATTTGTAATATAAATGTTTTAATTTTTACTTGTTGTTCGAATCGAATCCTACTTCTACATTCTGCCAAATGAACAAAAACCTCATGATTCTCTGATTACTGTGTTTTGTTTATTGTTAATTTTTAAAATTAAAATATCAATCTTCAATGGACCTAGAGAAAACAGCACTAATACTCACAAATAAACTATAACGTAGTTTATGGGAAATTCATTATTATTACGATGTTAATGGGAAAGTATTTTTTGGAGTTCGAGCTGATGGAATGAGATTTTGAAGAAGTTTGGTAAAAATCTCATCAAACAGCCAAGTGACTACACGACTCCAGAAGCTCTTGACAATGGACACTTCATAAATCTAGCTAATGAACACTTGTTAAAATCTAGCTCTGTAAATTACCATTCCAACACAGGCGTCTTTACTGTAACCAAATGTAATATTAAAATAGAGAAATAAAAATAATAAACAAAAATACTTTAAAAAATCTTATCCTAGATCTAGTCTAGATGATGTGTTCTGAATGTGTGCTTAATTTGTCAGCAAAATGATAACTGTATTTATTTTTACTGTACTTTGTTTAATAACTCAGGTATGCCTCATACTTCATTACATATGTCTGTTCATGTTGTAGGTTGTAGGTAGCTTGAAAACAAGCTTATGTATCTGAATGTTTAAATGAAATATGGAATAGGTTTTTTTAAGTTATCTAATGATTGTACTCTAGAATGAAGAATGCTCAAATCGTGACCTCCATCTCCTGCGAATCTTGGCATAGGTAAAAAAAATCATTCATAACGTAATATTTCGGATTAAATTTATTTGAAATATTATAGTGTATTCGCGGTGCGTTCTTAAGTGGTAGAACTCCAAATATTATCATGGCAAATGATTAATATTCAGAATCGAAACATTTCTTGAAATGGCTTAAGGCACGTTTGATGATCAGATTTGAATAGCAAGATACTTTTCCGATTCCCTTATCCCGATGTTCTTCTCCTCTTGATTCATTTAGCGTCACACTAATACCAACTTAGGAATGCCATAGTTTTCAATGTCTCCGGGCAGTTGGAAATCTTGGGCGGTATTCATGTATTTTTTAATTGATTTATTTGTTAGATTACAGTCGTGCGCATGTACCTGTTTAAATCGGATTTCCATTATACCCTTTTTTACCCGTTTCAGCAAGAATTTATGATATCCGGATGCAAAACATTTAAAATTACTTTTGCTACTATATAATTCTGATATTGGTTTCATAGAAATCGCTTTTGTTAATTTTCAGCTGTATTTCAAAATATTTTTTATCGGATATCGAGCAATCGACGATCTACTGAGACCTCGTGGTTGCTTAATCATTTCCTATCGGAACTATAGACTGTTGATTTGCTCGATACGTTTCCACTATTTTTTTGTCAGGCATTTTTCCACGCTACGTAAAAACGGCACCCATTTAACAAATTAACCTTGGATTTTGCTGCCTGCTGAGCTTAATTGTCAAAATGAATATGCAACTTAGAAAGCTAACATGATTGAATTTGTGCCAATCAACAAGATCAAAGAGATTACCAAATATGTGCCTAATTCAATAATATCTGGTGCTAATTACACTAATTGAATATTCATTGAATTCACAGGCCGGTGAAGGGATAGATATGAACTATGAAAACCCTTTATCCCATATCACACTATATATTACACAAACGCTTTGTAGATTTTTTAATAATATTGATATTTCAGAAAGAACACAGCAAATTCGTATTACTAGAGTTGGCTCTGGTCTGAACTTTATGGCAATTCCTACTAAATCTTCTTTTGGTAAAAAAAATATTTTTATCCGGCTCCACTCATATTTAATAGCCTTCCAGATCATATTAAGTCATCTAATTCCTTGAGCATTTTTAAAAAGACTGTCAAATTATTTGTGTTAGCCAAGGATTGTAAATTGTTTTTCACTACTTTATCATTTCTAAATTAATATCATATTATTTTGTCTTAACTGTTTTTTTTTCATCTTTCTCTTGCTAAATTAATAGCGAAATATATAAATTACATAAATATTTCTCATCTTAATTCTTTGAAAATTATTATATTTTTTTCTAAAAGTAAAAATCTCTACATTATGGTCACCCTACATGCTTTCATTGTAATGTACTATCGCCTTCAGCTAATTACGTACTAATCATACTCATAATCTGTAACAATATTGTTCTTCAATAACTGTATTATTTTTGTGTTATTTTATTAAATTGTAGAGTTGTTAACCTCAATACAGGCTTGACCTAGTGAGGTTATAAACTGAATTGTTAACATTAGACCTAGGTACCATGTAAAGAAACAAATAAATAAATATCCAATGGCCGGTGTCAAACCAAATGGTATCAAGAAACTTGCTACGTGTTATTAAGAACTCGTTATGATAGAAATATCAAGCAATCGGAATCGTTAAGCTGAATCATTGGGTGTTGTGATTATGCATATTCAAGACAGTAAAATTAATTTCGTCATGAACAGGGGAAGAAAAAATAGGTTTCGCGTTTGCCTAATAGTTGATGTATTTACATTCACCCGTATTACTTTGTGTTTTGAGTATGTCTAGTTCTCATTTTCTTAGTTATGTCTCGTTACTTCAGTTGGACAAGGTTCAAACTGACTTTTTTAAATTAAAACTTCTTTACGCACGCTTGACTTTGGGGTAATCTGGCGAATGCGTGACGAGAGCGTTACGAAAAGTGTGATCGGGTGAGGCGAACGAAAGTTGAGAGGGAGAAATAAGTTAATGAAGATAGAAAGAAAGAGAGTTACGTTTCGTATATTACTGTAGGAGAGAGATGCGAGCACACATTTTCTTTCTCTCTTTCTCTCATAGCCAGTTACGTTTCGTATATCGACACAGTGCAGGCCTATTGTCTGTATCACACTGTAGGAGCAAGAGAGAGCAGTGCGCGCGCACATTTTCTTCCTCTCTTCTTTAATAATTTAGTGAAGCTTTACTTCAGTCATGTGGTCTAAAGCACACTCGTTTTTTTTTTCAAAAACTAACTTAGAATGGAAAACCATTTCTTTTGTCATTTTAAAACCAAAATAATATTCATAGCCAGCTGTGTTATATTTCCATAGATATTTGTATGACGAAGTTCTAACATCAAATTTTTAAAGCTTCCATTTATTTTGCAAAGCTCTAACATCAAGATCGTTTTTAAGAGGTCACTTTAACCAAAAAATATTTTCCTCGGAGCCTCCTGTGTGGAGCTACAGTAAAAAAATCCAAATTACCAAATTGTTTGCTTTGTAATGATTGGTTTTATCGCAAGTAGTGCCAATGTAATGCATGTAGTCCTCAATAGATACATGCATTTAAGATCCATTTGTCGGTTAACAATACGTGCAATGTGTAATGAATATCAAATCTTGAAACTGAAACAAAATTGCAGCAAGCTCCACTACAGACAAAATGCATTTCCTATTGCGACTATCATTGCGTAGTGGTGATATACCTACAATTGACGGAACAAAACATATTTGTTACATGCTTTTGTACTATCTTTGCTTTAACCTTTGTGACTTAAGTGAACAAATGATGATGCTCGTGTGTTAGCTTGCGTTATTTGATACATTGTTGAATTACTTCCTTAGTTTTGTCTACAAATACGTTTAAGATTGAGATCTTTTAAACTGCCAAACTAGGGTTAGGAAAAAAATGATACAAGTACGTTCTGTGGTTAAAACTGAACGTTCACAAAAACAGTGGTTTAATTTTTTTATTTAATTAATGAAAGCAATATTAGCGCATCTGAAACATAAAATGATACTCAATTTTTATTAGAAAAACTTTATTTTTATACTTTTTTTAAGGTTATTCCTATCAGAGAAATATATCATATTAGAATAAGTTAACAATAATAATCTAAACGAAAATATGAAAGAGAACAAGACACAGAAAACAGAAAAAGACAATGGTCGCAACTGGGACTCGAACCCAGACCTCTCCGTCTAACCGGGACAAGTGCGTTAACCAATTTCGCTATTGCCACCCTCTGTCAAAACGTCATAATTGTCAATCTCATATTTTCAAATTTTAGAATTACATTATTATCAACTAATTATTTTTCTCCATAATAAGGTGGCAATAGCGAAATTGGTTAACGCACTCGTCCCGGTTAGACGGAGAGGTCTGGGTTCGAGTCCCAGTTGCGACCATTGTCTTTTTCTGTTTTTCTGTGTCTTGTTCTCTTTCATATTTTCGTTTAGATTATTATTGTTAACTTATTCTATTATGATAAAATGATACGGTCACATCTATGAATAGAACCCAGGACCTTTGGCTTGCCGGTGTGGAGCTCTACACTGAGCTAATGTGATCCTATCCAATTCAGTCATAATTAACTGTTGGTAGTTCTACTAAGAACTATAAAAATTATCTTCATTTTCTTAGCGCATTTTTATTGTTGCTATCTTTATGTAGATATGATTGCAAGATTCAATTTGAATAAATTTGTTATCCAGATGGTGGAAAATTTGTACTTACATTTTTATTTAATATGCGATATCTTTTGACTTTTCTGCGAGTCTAGGATGAGTGTTTATTTATATTTTTAACTAAACTTATTATATATTACAAATTGAAAAAAAATCTAATTTTATCGTTTTAAAAATTATACCACAGTTTTCAATTATTTCGACAGAACACCGTAAGTCAATTTTCTGGAAAACAATACGATTTAAAAAAGCTCATCTAAGTATGTTATGAAAAGTGTATTTTTTATGTGAAATAGCTTTTGGCGGGGCGAGGTGTAAAACCGACTCCAGCGTGGTAAGACGGGACGACGCTCTTGCACGGAACGGAGTTTCATTCGGTAAGCCTCGTTAATCATCGGCTCTTTCCGCACGGCCGCCAAAACTACGTGCGGAGAACACTAATTATTTTATGGGGTGACGGAACGACGCCTCATTCGCTTTCCTCTTTACGGATTCAAAGTTTCACATCCAGATTTTTTTATTTATGCGAGAACCAGCCCTAATATCCATAATCCCTGATATAGAGTATTTTATTTCTTTTTTTACGAGATATAAGTTATACATATTAATTAAATAATTAAAACACTTTGTTTTTACCACAATAATCTTTATTTAAAAAGTCGACATGTTTCGAGAACGATGTTCTCTTCATCAGGACATTATATGTACTAAAAACTACATTAGAATTACATTATTATCAACTAATTATTTACGGTGCTCCAGATTTTATGTCCGGGTTAAATCTAAACTGAAAGACTAAACCCTTCCACACACTTTTCCACAAATGATTATCTAGTAAATTCACGCAATGTAAGTGCACTATATAAGTATAATAAATACAAAACAATACAAGAAGAATACGTCAATCCACCAGAAACATAATGGGAAAATATTTCACCGACTCCAGATATTTTCATATCAGAGGGTTCGGCTCTGATGAAATCCTAACTGGTCCGATAAATCCTACTAATTCCTAATTTACATATTTCCATTGTAATTTTGTCTGTGATCTTCTAAGCAACCCCCTCCCCCTGTCTATCTGTTAAGCTCCTCCTCTTTCCACCCCTCTCCCCCCCCCCCCCTTCCCCTCTCCAACTAATTCCATTTCCACCCACGCCTGTCTTTCTATGCTTGATAATTTAGTTTTTAGTACATATAATGTCCTGATGAAGAGAACATCGTTCTCGAAACATGTCGAATTTTTAAATAAAGATTATTGTGGTAAAAACAAAGTGTTTTAATTATTTAATTAATAAAATGGTGCCACAAAGTGAATTTGCAAAATTTTAAGAAGTTATACATATTAGTTATAGCTCAACACTTGCTGCATATTTTCTAGCAATAGCAGAACATTTTTACTGAATTCATATAAATTATCAACGAAAATTTCAACTTCAGTGATGAGGCTGTAAGAAGTGGGAAGGTAGTATGAAGAGGAAAGTTAAGTACCTGGTTTTTCAGATCTAGTCTATTAGCGTGTTTTAAGACATTTTAAGCAATGTTAGGTTTCTGTATGGTTGTCATATTTCAGGGCGGTACTGAGATTATTTACCCCTCTAAAAACTTTAAAAAAATGGATTTTCTACTCATAGTAATGAATATAATCAATTTATTCGATCACTAAAACACGGGTATGTGCCTAGCATGGTTGTAAAAAAAATCCTAAAAATCATATAATTACAAAGCAATTAATAAGGAAAAAAAATTTTTAAATAAATTATACTGGGTTCTTACAGATGCTCTCACTTGTATGGGAACAATCCAGTTATGAAAACTCAGTTATAATAAGAAAATAACATTGCAAAATTACAAATGCCTACTCAGGCAGGGTGTATTGAAAAAAACACTTTTTGGAAATTCAAAATTCAAATGGGTAAAAAGTTTTATCTCTGGACTCAATACAACACAAAAATCCTCACGCCAGAGGCCTACAGTTTAAAATTTTCTTTTAAAAAATGAATTTTTCCATCTTTAGTATTATCTAACTTGTGATTTATTTTTATTTAAGTGAACAGAGTTATAGATCTCTAAAAAGTTGACAAGGTGAAAGTTTTTATTTAACGAATAAATCTTTTGTGTGACTAAAATAATCTGGCCTTCACACAAGAAGATATGGAATCGCTTGTTCTTTTGGATATTTCACTTGTGTGTAACACCAAAAAACTTTATCTGATGCAGTTTCTCTTACAAGTGTATTGACCAATGCTACAACAAGGTAGGTACAATATCACACAATAACCAACATTATTAAAATAAGTCATTCTAGATAGCACATCACTTTATGGCCATAAAATGTTAAACTTTTGTTAAGGCTCCGTTCCCGGCCCCAAAAAGAAGAAAACGGAGAGATATGAAATTACGAATATTGGAAGAGCGCGATAACATTTACAACGATAAAATCGATGCAAAAATCATGAAAATCTTTAATAAAACACGACTCGTTTAAAATAGAGCAAAAATCTCGCGATAATTGTCTTAAACAGCATTTAAAGAAACGCTGTGAATTTGTTCATACATATAACTTGTAAAATAACTGAAACAAACGTGTTTATAATAATTTTTGGAGCATACTTTGTGATTTTTTTCTATCGAGGGAATTTTATATAATTTGCGTTTGGGCGCGACTAATGTCTAGATATTATCTTCAAAAATAACATATATTTTTTTAGAGCTTAAAAACTTCAAATGTTTAAGGGAGGTTTGCAAGAAATCGGTAGAAATTCGAATACCGGCCTCTTAAAACCTGAAGCAGATTGACTTTTACCATTGAACCATCCTTTTTCCATATCATTTAGCAGCACCATATAATATCTTGTCATACTGTGCTGGGCTATAACTATTATATGGAGTACCTACATAGCAGGTCGTGGTGTCAACCTCTGTGGTAGTTGTTTGGTACGAATAGTATAAAACTTAAATAGTAACAAATAAATAGTTTATTAATTTAAATGCTGCTACTGAAAGGACCTCATTCTTCTAAATTGGAGACTTTTGTGGCACGTTTCAGAGTACATAGAAAATCTATGTAAAACAAAAATTGCGGGTGTTCACCTTGTATTCTCATGTAAAGATACCTTAGTAACTTTTTTACATTCGTTCCAGCAATTTTTTCTTATTTTACGAATTTTTAAAAACTTTTTTGCATTCTTTCTGGTAATTTTTTTTTTTTTTTTTACGATTTTTTTCTGGTAAGGGGCCCAAACTCCAAAAGCGTATTCTACTTTACATCAAACGATGAAGTTGAACACGTTGAACGGAGGAGAGGCAGTTTTAGATAAGGCTTGGAAGAAGACATTTTCTGAAAAATTGTTATCAAAAATTCACAGTTCTAGACCAAAGAAAGTACAATATGAGAAGCCAAGCACGTTATTTTTTTTTTCAGGAATGTTAAGTTTAATTAATTTTTTAAAGATTAACCTTTTAGTTAATCTCAACTTGTCACGATAAAAACATAAAACAATAATAGTATATGTCCGTTGTCTGTATACTGACCAGATCTAAATAGCCAAATTCTTCCGTACCTTCCTCTCTCCATCTCCTTCCCCTACCCACTACCTTCAACTTCACAACATACCCCAGTTGGGGATGCCATAATCTCACTATCTCTGGATGGGAGCAGCTGGAACTCTTGTGATGTGTCACATAAAAATAAAAACTGAAATTATGGAACAGTTTTAATTTTTCGTAGAAAATATTTTAGCAAGTTTCTAGAACATTCGTAAATTTAAAAAAAGGTAACATTTAACATTTTAATGTAGGTTAACATTTTTTAAATAAAATGGCCGTATGATTGAAACACGACAATAGTTAATGTACAAAAATTAAAGTTAAATAACTAAATTTTTAAAGCATTCATTTGCAATGAAGATTTTTAAAATATATTTACGATAAAAATACAAATGATTCATTAATCTGGTTGCTAAAATTATGTAGGTATTGTATGTAATGTTCACAGTTCGTAAAAGAAATTGTTGACGGATATGCAAGTTTGATTAAACAAACAGATTGAGACTGTAATGTAAATTTCACGAATGGCATTGGAAATTTTATCTGGACTTATAATGCTGCTAAGTCGTGGAAACGTATTTTATTTTATACTCGTATAATATGTATAATCGTTAAACATTTTTTTTTAAATTATCTTGACTTTCGTCAATGAAATGTCGGTATTAAATTGACACAAAAAAAAAAAAAATAATAAATCTGACGTTTCTTAACTAATTGTGATGCAAGTTAGTAATTTTAGACTGGCCTTTTAAATATAGCTTAATTTAAAATATCTAAAAGTTGATATTTTTACAAAAAAATTATGCTTGTTATGCATTTCAAATTTGGGAGGCGGGAATGGGTTCCGCCGCCCCATGTAAACCTTTTATTGGATACCAACACCCCTGCAATGGGTCACTTCAAGTAGTAAGCTACTTTTGGTGACTTAGCAGGGTGCCCGGGTTCATGGGGTGAGATGTGGTGGCGAATGCGTTTGCCAACCTACTGCGTGCCGGGCTGGACAGGAAGAGACTTATTTGTGGGAGACCTTACCTAGATCTCTCCAGCCGGACTCTCTACCCATCGCAGTGGGAGGGGTGGATTCATACGTCCGTCAATCCTGGGCACATTTACCTACAGAATCTTACCCATCCCTCGTACATTTTTCCTTCTCAGAACTCCCTTCCTTTCCCTAAAAGACTCTCCACATAGCATAGGCACTGAGGGATTTTTCCCGAGGCCATCTGTGTAAAGCTTTCATTTTGGTAATCGGACTCATTTGAAAACTCATTAAAAGTGATGAAAAAATTGTTAAATAGATTACGTCAGGTTGTGCTATTTAAGAGCGATTTAAAAAAAAAAATCAAAGTTAACATTTAATTGACCAGTCAGTGATTGAGTGGGCATCGCATTTGGGTCCCACCCAGGCGTCAAATCACGACTCAAGCAACATTTTCGGCTTACTGTGGTGGTAGTATGAGATTTTCAAATATTGTTGGGTTATTCGTAATCCGGGGATGTTTGTCTTTCTTTAAAAAAAAAAACTTTTCAAAGGGGTGTTGAAATTACATAATTCTTTGTTTCATGGAACCGTTATTTTATGGGACGACGGTTTACTACGTATTTTTAAAATGTAAGCATCATGTAAGCAATTAAATACTTAGGTGTAAATACAAGTGAAACATTCATTCCTATATTTCCCATCAAACATTACTTTCACACGATGTAAGTACTTTTCCATGCCATTAGATATTATCTTAGATCTGTAGGCTATAATTGTTACAGCTGTTATTATTTGTTGAATATGAACCGGGAACATTATTTGAAAAAAAACTACTTAATTGCAAAATTTCTGTCACGTTATAGTAATGATTTAATTGTATTTTATAACTTTCTTGTTTTACTACCCTATTGCGAAACTGGTTATGTTTGTTTTTATTATAATAATAATAACATAGTTACTGCACATTATGCTGTAACTACTATCGTAATACCTTTTCACTTCTTTTGAACTCTTGTTATTATACACACTTATTGAACTCATTTGTACAACTTTCAACCTGTACATATAATACAGCCTTACTAAAAAAAACTACAGCACGACCGATAAGCTGTGTTTTTGCAGCAACATCAGTAAAACAAATTTACACTAAAACACGAAATACTACTAATAACGAATTTCACTCTAAAACAGGTTTTAACATCTGGAAACAGTGCAATTTTTAATAATGTTCTTACTAAATTTTTGTTTTCATTGTTGGCCGCTAGATGGGGGCGCCGGCGCATTCGCTGTTCAAAATGAAAACATATTTTAAGCCGCGAAAGATTTTTTGGGTACGGTGATGTGTTTCGTAATATTACAAAAGTCAAAAGTGATCGTAATTTTTATTAATATGACTAATTCCCTCTTATATTCATATAATTTATATATTTACAGTGTTTTTTGTGGTTTTTCATAAGTTTTAGTGAAGTTATATTAACAATGGTAATTATTCGGAACAAACGTCAACGGTTAATACGCACTTTTTTGATAAAACTTTTAGATTCTTCTTAATTACCATAAAAGACAACTATTTGCATTGGGGGAGGTTGAAAATGTTACATTTTTAATTTTAGTTACGTAAATTGAAAATTTGCTTTCACACTGTCAAATCACTCTGTTTGCAATATTATTGTTATTTTAATAAGTTGGTATTACTGATAAATATTTTACATAGCACTGGCTGTATAAGATAACGAGTGGCTAGAAAATTAGTTATACCACCAATTTGTGTGAATTTTAAGCACTAATTTGGTTAGAAACTTTGCTTGGAATACAAACTAGATAAATCCTGGACGGTTAATACGGAATATTTATTTCATAACAATCAATCATAATTACACAAACCCGCTAGGATAAACCCTGCCTTGCCCTCAAACCATTCAAAACCTGGGATGTTTTTTAAAATGATGATGACTCGGAACAAACATCAACGGTTAATACGGAATATTTATTTCTTAACAATCAATCATAATTACACAAACCCGCTAGGATAAACCCTGACTTGCCCTCAAACCATTCAAAACCTGGGATGTTTTTTAAAATTATGATTAAATCCATGTTATTCTAGTAAGTGTGCTTCTGAAGTGATTATATTGCTTCTAATATAATGACGACGAAATTCAACACGATTTTCCAGTGCTTCAATTCGACTTTGAAGTGATTATCCTGATAAAGGTTTTTTTATTTTTATTTACGCGATTTTGAATATATTGCCATGAAGTCAGTTAAGGTATGATGTAGCCTTCCATATAGTATCAGTAATACCAACATAATAAAATGACAATAATCATTACAAATTGCATATGGTGAAGCGTTGTGTCTAAATTCGAAAGCAAATTTTCAATTTACGTAACTAAAATTAAAAATGTAACATTTTCAACCTCCCCCAATGCAAGTAGTTGTCTTTTGTGGTAATTAAGAAGAATCTAAAGGTTTTATATATAAAAAAGTGCGTATTAACCGTTGACGTTTGTTCCGAATATTTACCATATTTATTTTATGAGAATTTCATAAAAGTGGTGTTTTTTGTAAATATTAATATCAAATTCATGTGTTGGTAAACTTATCAAAGAAATCAACATCTTTAGTGGTGCAAGAAATGTGTTTGAATGTCGGAGATATTTTTAGGTTATTTTTTTGGCAATAAAAAAAAATTTGAAATTTTTTTATTGAATGCACGGGGAAAAAGTGAGGTAACAGTTTCATTTCAAATTTATTATATAAAAGGTGTGTATTTTTTTAATTTTATTTTTTATAATATTTCTATACACTTTCATCAAAAATTTTTGGTAAAAAATTATTTTACATTTTTTCCGTGTTTAAATCTTAAAATATGGCAGTTTTTTAAAACTAAAGTGTATTTCAAATACATAAATCTAAAAAGTAATTTTATCTGGTTTTTATAATTGGTAGGAAATAATTGCCATATGCAGACACAATTCTGACACAGTGGTATCAATTTTTTGAAACACCCAAGACAACAATTTGCTTAGATTGTACAAGATTAAAAGTAGGTAATATTTGTTTTTACGAAGTCCTCTTGCACAATGCAAATGACTTTTTCAAATCACCCCATCCATTCAGGTTTAATTAATTCTCCCAAAGACACCGTAAATTCTGCAAGCTTTCCGAAACTAAATTTAAAAAGATGCGTTAAAAAAATGCAAGCATTCTTCATTGGAGTATATTTTTCTCTTGTATAATTCTTATATCAATTCTTATAATGAAAAACTTAGCATCGTTGGTTTCTGTCGTTTTTCTATTTACACATCATTTTTGTTGACTAAAATAACTACAAACTAATCAGCTAACCATATCATATAAAATACTATTTATAACTAAAAAAAGTTTGGTAAACATGTTAATATTAGCATTTTTTGTTTTAAAAATACTCGTAAATATGTTGGTAGGTGCCTATAACTTAAAAAATATTAACTTTTGCCTGCTATAATATAATACTGCAAAAAGATGTTCCCATATAACCAACGCAAAGTTCGTAGGTAATAAAAATAATAGAAATTAAACTCACATTTTTATCATAACATCTAGCAGTGTATCATAAAATTACTGATCTTTGAGTCTCCTCACACGCTCATTAGTTGCAATAGTAATATCAGGTCATATTAACGCATTTCCTAGAACACTTCACATCTGTTTGAGAACACAGAATGAAAACATTACGTCTCACAAATTAAACATCAATGGGGCAATAATCACACCGAGCAACTGACAGTTATTCTAAAATGACCTAAATATTTGTGAGAAACCTTATTGATCCATTACGAGGTTTAAAAAATATTGTTAATTAATTAATGAAAATCAGTTTGGTTTTATGGAAGCTACTAGCACACAGGATGGTATTGCAAAATTTAACTAGGTTTGTTCGTTATTCATTAGATATAATATCATTAAAATGCACTCATCTCGAAAAAGCATTTCAAAGAATATGATATGACAAACTGATAAATAAATTAAGAAACATTGGATTAAATCGTACAAGTCTAGAATGAATAAAAAGCTACTTTTTAAAACATCCTCAAGTCGTAAAAATTAACGATGTGCTTAGTCCGCAAAATACAAGTCATCTCGGCGTACCTCAAGGTACAGTCGTTGGACCGTTACTGTTTATGAATTGGTTAAGTACTGTTCATAACCAAGCAAATACTGATATTAATGTACAAAAAACTGGTTCGATAAAAACCTTCTTTACTTAAACACTGAAAAAATAAATTTATCTTATTCTCTATCAATAAATTTAAATCAAAACCAGAATTAAAATTTTTAATAAACCAAAGTAAACGTCGCAGACCCAACTAATTGCAATCCAGCATGTTCTATACTTAGTCCAACCAAAATTAAATACCTTGGTGTATATATAGATCAATATTTTAAATGGAAAACACATATTTGATAACTTATCAAAAGAATTAGGAAATATATTTTTATATTCATAAGACTTAGAAATTATACATAATAATTCAAAACATTGTGACATATATTTTCACTGAACTCTGTCTCGCTGATTATACTGAGAACTGAAGCATGCCGTTTTACACACATTTTTAGATAAATTATACTAATATAACTGTGCAACGTACGCACATTTAAATGTACACATAGGTAATAGCTAATAGCACGATATTATTAGGTTTAAGTAAGTAATTTAGTAATTAAAATGTCACTCTCGGAATAATCTCACGATAATCAAATGTTAGTTGCACCATGATGGCCGCACGCACTTGCCGAACGTGTAATATAGGGTTATACAGATAGATATAATTGCTTTCGTTATGTGCAAGCATCTTCCTGTAGGACTACGTAACGTTCAGTCAAATAATTCACCAAACCAACCTGATACCGTGAAATAAGCGTTATTTTTTCCACTGCATGAAAGACAGTGGTTACCAAATACTCTAAAATGTTAAAAATGCCTTCAACTTCTGGAATTTCCCATACATTCTGATGGCAGCATGCTTTTCTAGCGCCTCCTAGCGGCGTGATTTGTACGCCTTGATTTTCTTTCATACATTTTTTTTATCAAACAATATTAATGTCATAAAAATTTGAGATCTGTTATCTCTTAATTACACGAAGCATATCTGATCCAGCACGTCTGCAAACACACAAAGTGGTTGACTACGTTTGGAGACTTAGCCGGGGTGCCTTGATTCGGGGGGGTTGAAGTTTGTGTAGAACTTGGTTGCGAATGCATTTGCTCACCAACGTGACACGCCGGATCGGGAGAGACTGTTTGAGTAAAACCTAACCTAGACCTCTCCAGCCGGACATTGCCTTGCACCGCAGTGGGAGGGGTGGATTCATACGTCCTTCACTCCTGGACTAACCCCTAAACCCCACCCCTCATACCTTTTTTCTTCCCAGATCTTCCTCTCCTTCCTTCCACTGAAAAAACCCTCTTAGGCACATAGGCTCTTTTAGGTTTTTTCCCCGGGGCCTTCTGCGTGGAGCTATTACTATTATTATTATACGATTTTACGTGGACCTAAAATTATTTTCCGATGAAAGCCAAACACTTTAACATATTATTTAAGTAAAACTTACCAACTTTTTTCATATTTCCTCAAGCTCTCAAACAATATATTACAGATACAATCAGCGAAATCAATTATTTTTATTTAACATGGCTATCGTGCGGAAAACAATCAAATGTTAAATTAATTCAATTTTAATGAATAATTTTCCCAAAATTACCTTGAACAACAACTAATAGGATTACGCAATAATAAACCTTAAGGCCTATCACGCTAACGAACGTAACATACTTCACAACTTACCGAAGATAACTTATAACGACGAGTTTACACGAAAATAAGCAGGTTTTTATTGCTTTTGAAACGCCGCCATTTCTTTGACAATAACATTTTTCTTTTTGCTTATACGTTTATAATCCGAATTAATTGTCCAAAAAAGGGAATAAACATGATAGATAGACCTTCACCCTAATGGCGCGTTCTGGTATTATCTATTCTATGAATCTCTATTAGCTATTTCATAGAACGAAAGTCCAATCAACGCACTGGCTGCCTCTTTTTTTTTTTTTTTTTATTTATTTAGGAGAAAATACAGATACAGATGTCAATTGACAACAATATACAAAACAATAACTAGAGAACTCACCTGCACCCAAACTATTTCTCACGAATTAACATTAACAGCAGATAAAATATACAAATATTTTTACTTATAAATATGGAAAAGACGTATGTAAACATAAGAATATTATTTTACAAATAGAGAGATGAAAAAAGTGCGCAATAACCCTATAAAAGTTTACAAATTATTTTTGGAAAATTTTTGATGGTAAGTCCAAAAACATATATATTGATAAAAAATAATATTGTACAGAAATTAAAAACAAAAAGAAAAGTAGTTAAAATTATAAGCCAAGTAATGTCTAAGTTATTGTACTTTGTAGGAAAACAGCCTTCAATTTTCTACTAAAAGCACTGCGTGTATCGAAAAATAAGTCGGAATCCTTGAGGTTTTGATTTCGATTAAACGATTCGCACATTCTTCTGATTGGATCCCTGACACCAGCATTTGTACGCGTCCGGCTAATGTGGAATAAGTCGTTAAGCCTTGTTACTCTGGGTGGTATTTTGAAGTTTATTAGTTTCAGTAGGTCAGGACAGTCAATAACGTTGTTGCAGATTTTATATAGAGTCATGAGGTCAAGGTATGTTCGCCGGTTAGATAGAGTAGAGACGTTATAATTCGAGAGCATATTTAAGTACCCCCGTTTAGGTGCGCTCATACTTTCAATATTGTCTTTATAGATACCGTAAAGGTAGGTCTTGGTTAGACAAACCTCACCCCATGAACTCGTGTTGAGTCACCAAACGTAGCGAACCACTTGGCGTGACCTATGGCAAGTGTGTTGGTTATTCAATAAATGGTTTCCGGAGCTATGGTATATTGCCCTACTCTTTGAGCGCGATCCAAAGTAAATATACAGGATTAACAAATCTCTTATATTCTTTAAAATTTCAAACCATTACGTACCCAAATGTTATACGATGCACAGAAATCACTGAATTAGTAAGTTCTGAAAATTTGTCTAAAAAGGATGGTTATCGAATACAAATAAGAGCCAAATGTTTTTATTATAGAAGTATCTCTTGCACAGTGTCGGCTCGTGGTTAAATTTTTTTTTAAAGTACTTAATGTTGTTTTTAACAAGTGTGCTAAAATGATTAAAAATAAATCCAGTGGTATTCCTTATTAGTTTTATTACTATCCAATAATAAATATTTTACAAGATTTCCCGGTTCTCTTACTTGGAAAAATGTATGACAAAATTGCACTACTTCATTGACATAAAGATTTATTTAATAAAAATAACTTATCACAAATAAATATTAGCAAAATAATTATTCTGTTGGAGTGCTAACCTTACCTGCAGTACGAACTACAGCATCACAGCATCACTATATATTTAAGGGTATAAAATTGTTAATTAAATTACCCCTAGATATACGATCGGTAGAAAATTACGACAACTATTTAAAAAAAATTAAATAATTAAAAATTAAATAAAAATTTAATTTAAATTCTCTAGTACCACCTCATAAATTTTCTTGTTGTTTTGATTTACGTTTTTGCTTATCATTCCTATGTAGTATATTCTCATAAAATTACTAATAGTTTTTGTAATAATATTTTCAATTTAAATAGACGTAAAAATATATAGTTGTCCTCTCCTAAGCAAAAGCATCTGCTTTATTAGGAAAGCGATTGAAATATTATATTACATTATGCAGTAAGCTTGTAATTCTAAAAATTTTAAAAAAATAAAAATAAATAAAATAAAATTTACATTGGTTACTCTTTACTATACAAATAATAATTTCGGTTTTCTCTATGTAACTTTGGTTCAATGACCTCTAGAGCTAGGATTTGTTATGATTTCAAAATTGCAACTTATTGTAGAAACGATTCAAAAAAGCGATAGAGTAGATAAGTACCAGAATTTTTTTAATAAATCAATAGTTCTATATTAGAAATGTGTTTTTCTTTTGTTAATTTTTTTGTCAGGCGTCGTAAATCTTCAAGTTAACTGACGGATTTCTGGTCGTCTATGAATGGAAGTGATCCTGAGGCATTTTTTCTTCTTTATAAATACTTTCTGCTTCACAAATTAAACAATTATAATATCCCGTAATTTTTCACATTTATTTGTACATAATTAATTATCTGCCCCGACTTATGGCAATGATGCCATTCATATCTTTCCTCTAGCTCTATAACTTATGGTGTTTAGTTATCATTAACAAAACATATTTCATGTAATATCTCAATCTTCAGCAATCTTCCGAATAGGCTCTCCATTCATATGCTTGGTGTAACTATAAGCGTCCAGTTTAAGTATGGGGGCTCCACCGAAGCCAGAGTTAAATTAGTTTCTCAAAAACTGGCGTTCTCAACAGGGCCCGCAGATACTTTAATAGTACACAACTGCTAACCCTGTACAAATCGCAAGCGCACGGTTGAATTTGGCAGCCACCTCTGGAACCTCAAAATACTTGAAAAAATCCTCGACACGTGCAGAAAAGGGTGGTCCGTTTGATAGATTCTCCCATTTTAACAAATGGATTGCAATCTTTAGAGCACAGGCGTCAAGTGGGAATGCTGTCCTTGTTCTACTTGTATTTCAATGGAAGATGCTCCTAGGAATTGTCGTCATTGATCCCATTGGCACCAGTTCATAGTCGGGAAACACACCAAACACGCGCCCAACATGTAGGTACACTTTGACATTTGTCACATGAGATATGTGGTTTCTACGACTCGTTCTTGAGTTCAACAGCTCGGTTATGAAACGATTTTCCGGCCTCTGTTTTAACTCCCTCCTACAACATAGGTCTCTTACACCCTGAGGAAAATTATTTTCCTCAATAAGTGAAGTTAAAGTTTAAAAAATCTATATATACCCACCCATAGTGGAAGATACTTTCAGTAATGCCCTGGTGTAAGACCACCAGATCTGAATAGCCAGGTACTCGCCTACCTTTCTCTCCCCAGTACCTTGAGCCTCACAAAATTGGGGATGCCATAATCTCATTAGCCCCAGACGGTTAAGAGCAGTTGTGACTTTTGTGCGGTATTCATATTTAAAAAAAACATAAAAAATTGTATGAAAAAATTAAACCCCAACATAAATCTCTGTACGCCGCCGGTATAAAAACGTCAAAATATTGGTAATATCGTGGTGACGTCAGAAAAACCTACATCAATATTGAATCACAAAGTCCACGAACGAAATTTCACTCTCCGTTAGAGCCGCGCAGTCAATATGATGTAAAATATCTAATACTAATCAGGTGATTAGAGGCGAGAATACGTCACCTTCGGCAAAGCGCCGACAAATCCGAAAACTACCGAAGTGATACCGCTAAAGCCCTCCAAAATCCAAGCAGAATGCATTGACGTAGTTCCCATAGGGTGGGGGTTAAGTTTTTTTTGTTCTGGCACTCCAAAGTGGGGGGGCGAAGCCTCGTAAGCTGCCTTAGCCCGATGCAGTCTCATTCGCAGTCCTCCACGATCGAAGAACGGACGCTAAATAACATTTCTCCTTACCACCGCACTAGATCGATGTAAGTCACCAATGTAATAAGCCTTAACGACTGGCCCCGGGCCTCGCCTGTCTGACAGGTTCGATAATGATTAAATCATACGATTCAAAATAAGTACCACAACTATCGGAATCGATTTGGTAATATGTAATAATCGATGCGAATAAACTACGGATAATAATAATTTAATTATTTATAATTAATTGATTTTAAAATACAGTGTTATCAGTGAGTACATCTGGACAAAGTGAGTGTTTACAACAAGTGATCTGGCTGATTGAGTAGGTATTGGATGTTGACACTGGCGCATTCGTGGTGCGCAGTCCAAGTTGAAAGTTGCGCTGCTGGACCGCGATACTTTTACTTTCATTATGGCGCGCATGGAGCCAATACATTCTTATTGAGATTTCTCGACGCGCCCAACACGTAATATCTACTGAGCGCCAACTTCACACGGACCTACTATCTGGCAGCTTCCTTTCGGTTTCACTCGCTTCCTTACCCGCCTGAACGTGCGTTATAATTTACAACCCAAAGGGAGCAAATTCAAAAACGCAACGAAACATTCTTATTTTCTTTTCGATTTTCATCAGTTACGTAATCGCAGACCAAATCTTTTCTTGTCAAAATATTGAGTGAATTTTTATGCTCTTCTGAAACTGGGTAAGTACCATAATTTTTTTAATGCACCATTTATTGTGGTTCACGTAAGAAAGTCGGATAATTTCTTCGATTATATATATAAATAACACACATCAAAAAATATACCGCAAGGTTGTTCGTAAATTTGAAAAATTCTTGTAGCGTAATACGTTTCACTTTTAATGTTAATAAGGGATCTAAATTGATTTAATTATGCAACTCCTATTATTAGTCACCTAGTTTCATAAAATATTCACTTTATTGTATTAATATTGTACCTATTCTGAATCAGATTAAATAATTTCTGTCGAAAACTGTAGTACAGCTTTTTAAACCATCTAATAAATAAATTAATAGTTTTTTTTGTATTTTTCCGAATAAACATTGAAAGATGAGAAAAAACTACTATGTCGACATAGTACGTTGATTATAACATAACATAATAATGGCATACTTATATTTGAATAGGCTTTTTATTTTAATTTAATATACACCATGTTCAATTAAACTAACAGCTTTTATTGATAACTGTATTTTATGTTGTCATTTTCTTATCTTTTTTAATACAAATTTTATTCGTCTCGTCGATTTTTATTAAGCTTTTAGTTACTTAATCATTATGCTAAGCATGTTTCAAACTTGTTTAGATCGTCCTTCATATGCCTACGAAGTGTGTAGCCTATGTCAATTATTGTCAATGCGTTGTCAGAGGAATGACACTGATGTGATGACTTTATCACTCAATTTAAATTCAGGAGAGCAGCAGCTTCCATGATCACACTTCTATGAGGTCGAGGGGATGTGAAAAATTGTGAAATTTAAATTAAATTGCCACCAATAAATGATTAAAAGAAGCTGTGACCTCCAAAAAGCATTAATGCCATATTACCTACTTACAGAATTTACACATCTCTTTTGACCAAGCGATAAATTTCATGTTTAATTATATTAGCACATCTTTCTTCATGTACCAACATGCTCTAATTGATATTCAGTATTTTTCAAAACAAAAATTGCTTGCTCTTTTAATTTCACCTCGTATTTGATGGTTTTCTCAGAAACTCGTCTACAATAACTTTTCGAGGGTCAAATCTTGGCTGTCTGTACTGCATTTCATTTATAAGTATAATAAATACAAAAAAATACAAGAACAATATGTCAATCCACCAGAAACATAATGGGAAAATATTTCACCGACTCCATTTTTTTTCATATCAGAGGGTTCGGCTCTGATGAAATCCTAACTGGTCCGATAAATCCTACTGATCCCTCAATATAAATATTTTAAAAATCTTTCATAATCCTACGTGTATTTAAAATGACCGACTTTTCTATTTAATAGGATTATCATTTGCATTCATAACAAGATTCATATGTCTGATAAATACCCTTTTTCTAACAATTGTTCTTATTGTAGATGTAGGTACCTATTGTAATCCTATTTGTGTTGAATAATATATACTAATTGATTTTATCGTGCCAGTTTTCGCTAAATATGTTAATTAGTAGATGACCTTTTTATTCGCATTAAATGATTACATGCTACAACCTGTTTTCAGCCAATATCGAAGTACCTAATGATTACACCTAGAAATATATTATCAATACAAACATTCCGCCCACTAAGCGATGCTATTGTAAAGATAAACATTTACATAATATTGAATGTATTGACAGTCATGGCAAACCGCCAACCGAACCTGATGATATCTCAATTCAATTTACCGGTGTTCAATGTACATACAAGCTTCACTATACCATTTTTATATCCCCTCTAACATGCTACTGTACATACAAAAAAATTGACTTTGTGGCTTACAAGTTTTTTTTATATAATGCTATGTATATTTATTTCGTCAAAGATCCTCAGATCTCAAATAACATGTGTTGGCAATTTTGATTGCCTCAATGTGAAAAATTTCTTCTCCTTCAATTTTTATGCTTTTTTAAAGTCGTATGACCTTAATTAGGCAGATTGTTTCACAAGTGATTCACATTGTCTCTACGCAAGTTCGATCTTTCATCCCTCTTCTTCTTCTCGTGCCCTGTCCGTTCAGCGATAAATTTCATGTTTAATTATATTAGCACATCTTTCTTCATGTACCAACATGCTCTAATTGATGTTCAGTATTTTTGAAAACAAAAATTGCTTGCTCTTTTAATTTCACCTCGTATTTGATGGTTTTCTCAGAAACTCGTCTACAATAACTTTTCGAGGGTCAAATCTTGGCTGTCTGTACTGCATATTAATTAAGAGAATAATAAATAGGGTTGTCATTTGCATTGATAACACGATTCATATGTCTGATAAATGCAGACGGACGTATGCAGACTTTTTTACTGCGACCCGGAACAGCTCTACAGTAAACTGGCTTAACAACTGTCTCAGGTTTTTGCCATGATGTTCTCCTTCTTCCAGGCTCCCGGCAATCTTTCCCTGCATTATGAGATGCAAGATCTTGTACTTCTCTGGATATCTCTATCTTTTAATAACTTCTTTTTTTTATTCATCCGAACCATAACGTCTTCATTCGTAACTCTGTCCATCCAGCTTATTTTGAGTATTCTTCTGTAGACCCACATCTCGAATGCCTCAAGTCGCTTTATCAGTTCTTCAATAAGCGTACATGTTTTCATTCCATAAAATAATACCGAAAACACGTAGCATCTGACCATTCATTATTCATCCCCCATCTTGTCGAATTTTAGTTTTTCTAGGATTTTACGGACATTCCATCCAACTCTATTGGAGAGAAACAAGTGTTACCAATTTCTATGATGAATTCATAATATCATATTGCTAATGCATACGTAATTTCAATAAAATTACGATATTTCGGTTAAAAACAAAATTAACAAACATTTGATGAGATTATAAACAGCTTTATAGTTTACGGATTTGTACTTAAAACATGGTTTATTACAGGTAAATGTCATCTCTTTAACATTGATTAATTCTCCCAAGGCTATCAATATGTATTAATGATAGTTGATCGTGTATCATTTGCATAGTTTACATATTATGATTGTTCACCTTTATAACTCTACATGTTTTTAATGTTCTTTCTGTATCGTGTAATTACTGATATAAGTTTCTTTGTTCTATTTTTTTTACGTTCACAAGAGTAGTTATGTTGAATAAGTTATAAATAATTACGTACTGTGGAGTGGCAATAATACTTTTTTTCATATAAAACCAGCGTTTTTCTTAAGAACGTTGTGTGATTATTTTTTATGTACTTTGAACACCGGATCTGTCAATAGCGTTTATGATATAACGTATATTATAGTACTATTCTAACCATTTGAACAAATTTTTAAGTGTTCAAAACAAACATTAATTCGGCTAACAAAAAAATATCAAAATGAATCAAACAGACATAATATTATGTTCAATGATAAACATGTTATAATATTCAATAAAACGTCGATTAATGTTAAACTTAAGAACTTGTTAATACATTTTGACGGTATTTTAATAAACGAGAACATAATTTTATAATATTAAGTAGTACGATTCGGTATAATTAAAAAGTTGTAGAAGGCTGCTTGCTTGTTGACATTTTGAAACCATAGTTACTTCCTTAGTTTTTAAAGTCCGATGTCTCAATTGTATCACAGTTATTTTAACTAAGTCAACTCGGTGTGAAAGCGAGATTTTTTTCTAATAACTTAATAATTATAAAAGGAACAAAAAATGTACTGGCTTGATTACATTGCATTCCGTTAGATACCCTGGAGATAGTCTCACTAATGGAACACAAGACGATTTATGACACGTTTTAGTGCAACGTGCATTAACGTCACAGTTGCATATAACGAGCATCTAAGACGCATTCCTCAGGGATGTAACGGTTTTGACTGGAGTCATGCGGAACTGGGACTATCAACGACGAATCCCCAAATTTAGTGATTTTTTTATTTTATTTAATTAATGTTCAACATATTGTGTTTTTTTTTTTTTTTCTTAAAAGAAAGACAAACATTCCCGGGTTACGAATAACCCAACAATGTTTGAAAATCTCCTACTACCACCACAGAAAGCCGAAAATGTTGCTTGTGTTGTGATGGAGGACTTAACCAGCCGAGGAATCGAACACGCGACGCCCGAGTGGGACCCAAGCGCTATGCCCACTCAACCACTGACCGGTTAGATTCATAATCCGTCCCTCGTGTATACATTGACCCCCTGAGTTTCCTGCGCACCCCTTGTACCTTTATCCTTCTCAGAACTTCCTCCCCTTCTTTTCCTAAAAATACCCTCCACACAGCATCCCCAAAGATGACATAAACCATGAGGTGAATTATTTTCCTTAGGTCCTCTTTTTTTCGTTGAAGCGTTATTTATTATTACTAGGGCCGGTAGTTCAATACGATAATTAGTAAAATTTGTGTTATTTTTGGCGTTTAGTTTTGGTGTAACCGTCAAGTACCGAATACAAGTAAATAATAAAATAAGCGCTGTCAGTTCGTCCCCGTAAATATTAATAGGGTCCTAAATAAATCACAAATATTTGCCTACGCCGAAACTAGAAACTACGACCTCTGGGTACAGAGCTAAGTAAATGCGTCTCAATTGAAACTACAAATAAATTAAATTTTAAAAACTGCAAATCGAAACATCACAATAGAAAATTCGATTAATTAATCCTCTTTACAATTAATACTCAAGTCACAGTAGAGAGTTAACTTTTAATATTAGAAAATTTCTGACACTGTAAAAAATTGTTATTGTAAATCTTTAAAATATTTCCAAGCCACAGCAATCCACCGGTCACTACTTTAGTTACGAAATAGCAAGCATTAACATATTATTTAGTCATATCTTACATTGTATAACTGGAGAAAATCGGCAGTCAATACAATGTCCAAACTCCTACGAAGTGGTTACAAAATATGTTTAAATAAATTTAGTTGATTGCCTCAACTTTTCGCAGAAGCGTGGAAAATGTTTTTTTTTGTTTCTCCCGGAAAAGTTGTACTGAGTTGAGTTGAACACAGTACTCAAACAGATGCATTCTCTGCATATAGCATGTTCCAAACGTCATGTTTAAATTAATGAGAAACCTCGGTTATTTGCGAACTAAAGAATTAATAGAACAAATTGTACATAAAATATTACAATTTGGGATTGGGTATGGGTACCGCCGCTCCGGGAACCATTTATTGGATAGCTAACACCTCTGCCATAGGTCACGTTATCATACATTTCGTGACTTAGCAGTGGTGCCCGGATTCATGGGAAGAGGTTTGTCCGGATCTTGGCGGCAGATGTGTGTTCCTACCTGCTACGTGGCAGGCCGGGTCGAAAGAGACTAGTTGAGGAGGTTTTTTTACCTTTCCAGCCAGGATCCCTCAAGTATTTGCCTTGCTCCGCAGTAGGAGGGAAAGATTCATATATCCGTCACATATGGACACTTTTTCCTTCCCAGTACTTCCTGTCCATACTTTCCTAAAAAGACCTTCAACACAGAATCCCCAAAGATGACATGGGCTCTGATGAAAATATTTTCTTCAGGGCCTCCTGTGTGGAGCTAATGTAAAAAAGAGGTTGTCCATTTTTCGCTAATGACGAAACGTAGGCGTAAGTGAGACAAGATGCTGTTTCTCAGTGACGTATCGCAAGGACAACACTAGTAGAAGTGTATACATTTGCATCAATACACACAATCCTAAGCATGTGTTGGTTATCTTAACTCTAATTGTGCGACATATGGATTCCTAGCTGTTAAACTGCCAGAGTTAGGTTAGGCAAGGATAATGACTAATGACTTGACAATACTTTTATTGTAAAAAGAATAATGAATTATTTATTTAAATAATAAGTGCCAGCCCTGAAAATTCTACGTGTCATCTAACATGTTCCACTACATCACCATTTGCTCTTCTCATCGCTTTACCTTTCATAATGAAAGATGAAAGGGAAAGTAGATCCATCCACAAACCCGGCAACACGTACTAAACCTGGCTTAGCTAAACCAGCATAGATCAAATATAATGGTTACGCTTAAACAATAGCTTATCATTTTCATATTGTATTTCATTGTATATATATATCAACGATCATTTTCTACATAGCCTCCGTTCAAGTTGTAATAGACGGATCGATTCCCGCCGCAGCGTAACAATAAATTGGTATTATCATTTTATACAGGTGGTCGATAGTCTGATGGGCAGGACTGACTGACTAGCAGTCGGACGAACAGAGTTCGATACTCACGTGGGTTAAAAGAGACTTACTTCCTTTCTACCAAGTTATTATTTGTGAAATTGTTGTAGGTGTACTATAAATCTTAAAATTTATGGATTTTAACTTAATAAATATAACGTATTGTTATTTTAACATTTTTTTAATGGACATTAGAACAATATGATCTTAATATTTGGTCGATTTGGATCATAATATTAACAGCAATACGAGTATTATCATTAATGAATTTCGGCTTTTATAAACTCTGTTCAACTAAACAATGTTCAATGATACACTTAACACTTCTTAACTTATCTCTATTCCTTCTTATTCTCCTATATGTTATTAGTAATGGTTGTTTTTTTATACAAAATTTTAATTTGGACTTGAGGCCAAAACACCCTACTAAATTGAATAATTATTGTTGTTTTTATAATCAAAATATATGGCAAATTTACACTACTTTATTTGTTTGATAATAATAATAACGTAGTATTTATGAGGCGCAATTTTGTGATATTTCACTTCAAGTGCGCAAAAAAGAAGTATTTATGTTTTAAATTATGAAATGTTTATATTTTAACCACTCCAGCGATTTTCGGCATAATATGGCAAGTGTGCAAAATATCTTGAGCGATTTTTTGCCATAATGTGCCAAAATTTATAGAACCTAAAAATACGAGGTAAAAGGTAAAATATAGGTGGATTCATTGACTTTAAACCGTAATAAGCAGTTTATAGGTATGTTTCCATATTAATATTTTGAGGAATGATATTAATTTAATCGATTGACCAAATAGAAAACCGAACTCCTATCGCTCGATTGGCTAAATATAAAATTTTATGGCTAATATTTTGTAATTTAAACACAAATAAATAAATAAAATAGCACATTTCCATAATAGATGTTGGCTCAAAATTTTAATTTTTTAAAATAATTATTCAGTTTGATTGGGTATTTTAGCCTCAAATCCAAATGTAAGTTTAGTAAGAAAAAGGTCGCGCAACCATACCTCTTAAATCCAACTTATTTTCTGCAAGATCATGGCATCTGCATAGCAATGGACAACAGCTGGCATAATATACTGACATAACCCAAAACCATTAAATATTACACCACGCCTCATTATCACCATTTTAACATACAGCGCATAATTTGGAAGTACCGAACATAATAATAATGATTATGTTTGTATTAGCATTAGTTTTGTAATGCTAATCTATGGACCATAGAGTGTTCCTAGTTCAAAGTTTAAAAGAATATATTTTCCTATAGCGTACGTGCGTGACATTTTCAAAAATTTAACTGTCGTATGTATGCGTCGAGTGTTATGAAAAAACGATTTATGAAAATAATCTGTTATATATTTTATAAGACGGTTATTTTTATGTTTTCATCATGGCAAGTCATGTTTCATCCTGTGATTTTTCTACTAATAAAAACTGTTAAAATAAAAATAAATTATTGATTATTAATCAATTATAAATAATAATAAATTAATTATTATTAATTTGTTTTAACAAAGAATAACCGGCAATTAGCGTAATAGTCCAATTCGTAGCGAATATAAATTACAAAATAGAAATCAAAATTGCTGATTTCGGTTGTGTTTTTATCCTGTGTAACACTAGTTCAATGCACTCTCGAATTCGGATTTGCTTTGAATTTAAATGTTCTAAGTTTTCAAATTCGGAACTGATAGTGTGAAAAATTCAGGCAAATGATAAAGTACCTACCTACAATAAAATGTTTTAACAGTAAATTATTTTCATTAAGTTAAAAATTAAAATAAATATTTATCCTGAACTTGCAGAAAAGTCAATAGATGTCGCATATTAAAAATAAAAGTGGAATAAATTTATCAAAGACACTATCTACATATCATTTAGTTCGGGTTTGAATCTTGCAATCATTTATAAAGATAGCAGCCAATAAAAATATGCATCAAGAAAATGAAGAAATGTTGGTAGTTTTTAGCCGAAGAATGATACAGTTAAATATGACGGAATCGGATACATTAGATCAGTTGGTAGAGCCCCGCCCCGCAAGGCGTAGGTCCTGGGTAAATTTTCGTGACTGATCATTTTGTAGCAATTTTCCTTGTTTTACATATAAACTTTCAGCTTCACAAATCTTACTATTAAAATATCACGTGATTTTTCACGGTTCTGCTCTAGTAAAACATAAAAAGCAATAAAGAAAAGTGTTTACATTACGGTTGTGACAGAACTGCGTTCTCGGTAGTTTTAGATTTATGGCTTAGTTATTCGATTAAATCTTTGTTGGATGTAATGTCGGCGTTTTGTAGAGATGTCACTTTCCTTCTTATTATAGTGTTATAAACTGTAGTCATTTTTCATCATAAAAGTGATCGTAAAATTAAAGTCATCATTCTTACATTTATCACATAATTAGATATGAAGCTATGTCTGTACTTTGCGGAAACGTAATCAATAGTAACTTCCGATTTATAGACTAATGGGGTACCCGATTCAAAACCCTGTGAAATATAAATAAATTATTAACAATTAACAAAAATATATTTGGTTCCATGCCAACTCAGAATCAAGTCAGCTCAACACCTCTTTGAAACCTAACCTAACGTAAGCTCTTTAACCATTTTTTTCATAACTTTAAATATCTTTTCAAGTGAGGTATTGAGCTGATTTCATTCCGAGTTGTTCGGTCAGCGTGTATTTAGGTAGTGGGACCAAAGAGAGTGGAAAAGTGAGGGACAGCAGACGAGAAAAGGGGAAGGTTTGGAAGTTCCTAGATAATACGAACTTTGATAATGACTAAAGTCATTTGTTATGACATTGCAGTCACCCTGTGTCATTTTGCATAATTACATATATGTATATATGCCAATGAAACATCTCACTTCCACGAAACAAGTGTTATGCATTAGATCCGGTGTTTTCGGACATGGCCGCTCGCAAGAATGGCATCATGATACGTAACACGAATGCTGATGAATTATTTGGTATTACAGTAACAACGTGTCGGTTGAGCTGCTTTCACTCACCATCCAGCGCCACGCCATTGTGACACGGACTTTCCATCTACAATTATTATTACGGATGAATATAAAGTCGTGTTTGCATTGTATATTGTCTAAAGATGTCTCCGATGTCTCGTTGCATAATAACTGTCATACTTTGGGCAATAGATATCGAGACAAAGAAGAAGGTTAATCAGTAATTAGGTACTATGAAAATATGACCGTTTATCTATGACAATTAGCCAATCGGTAAAAAGCATAGATAATGTCTAGATTATTCTAACTAAATCGGTTAGACAGGTACCTACCTACCCGTATTTTCTAAGCAGATTTTCTCAATATTCAAATATGTTATTACGTGCAAAAATTTCAACTGCTCCCAGCACTCCGTAATCAGTAAGACTATGGTATCCCCAATATGAAAAGAGGGAAACGGAAAGGGGTGCGAAAGAGACGAAAGGTTTGGTTAGGATAGTTTAGATGTGGTACTTACTTAATTGTATTAATCAGACTAAATTAGTAATTTAAGAGGCACTGCTGAAAACTAGCTGCATTCTGCGCTCTTACTTATATGATAAGTAAACAGAATGTGTAAAATTGTAAAAATCGACTGATGAATATTTTATTATTTTTTTTTATTTTAATTGCTATTGTAGAGAAAACAGAGGTCGTGCGATGCGTGCGAAAAGTTATAGAGAGGTGTTAGATTGCTCGGGAAGATGGAACTCTGAATTGGAAATGATGTAATCTTAAGATAATTAACAGCTAAGGAAAGTTATTATTTTAATTAACACGTAGCGATTTGTCAAAAACGAAACGTATCTCCCAATATTCTAATTATATTGAAATCAATTGATAGCTCTGTTAATTTAAAGTTGTTCAACTTTTTTATTATAAAATCAAAGCGTTACTTCCAGTCTATAAGTAACAAGAAACTCTTTTTCTATGTTCGTCTAATTATTATTGTTCTGCTATTTATAGACCCATTATCAGAATATAAATCTGAAATAAGTGTGTTTATCTAAGCTACCAATATCTTGAATGGTGAGCTCTGGCGTTATTTAATTAGCAAATAAATTTCCCTTTGCGAAATTCTAGAAGATGTTGGAACCATTTATTGGATAACCAACACCCCTGCCATAGTTCGCTACGTTTGGTGACTTAGCAGGGGTGGCCGGGTTCATGGGATGAGGTTTGTCTAGGTCTTGGCGGCACATGCGTTTACCCACCTACTGGGTTGCGGACCGGACCGTGAGAGACTGATTGATTCAGACATTTTACGTCTCCAACCGGGCTCTCTCGACCCATCGCCTTGCACTGCAGTGGGAGAACTGGATTCATATTCATATTCATACGTCACTCCTGTATACACTGACCCCCAGATTCCTACCCAGCTCTCATACTTTTTTCATTTCCAGAACTTTCTCTCCTTCCTCTCCTTCCTCTCCTTCCTCTCCTTCCTCTCCTTCCTCTCCTTCCTCTCCTTCCTCTCCTTCCTCTCCTTCCTCTCCTTCCTCTCCTTCCTCTCCCTAAAAAGACCCTCCACACAGCATCCCCAAAGATGCAATAGGCTAGCTAGCTAGCTGGCTTCCTCAGGGCCTCCAGTGTTAAATATATATTAAGAAAAAAAAAATTTTGAGGTTACCCAAAAAAACACCTATTTAAAAACCCATGAAAAAAATTATAAAGACCCATGTTTTATATATCAATAAAATAATAGCTTCATTTGACTATGGTCTATTTTTAATATTATATTTAAAATAATTTTAAAATGGCAAAGACCTGCAAAATGAAGTCAGACGGACTTCTACTCTCAAATATTAGAGTCAGTTGCAAATAAATTTCACAAATCCCTCAGACCGGAAACGTTCATAAAAAGCGCTGTACTTTTTCGAATGGTTTGTGAAATCCGTACCTAATGAAACGGCCATTTGAATAATAGTGTCGTGAAACGGAGTCTTATCTTATCAAATCGAATAATTACTCAAATCTAAAACCTACTTTTTTATAATCATTCTGAATTAATTAAAATAAATATAAATAAAATCGGATGTATTTATCCGAGACGGTATACATATAGGTTTCAAACCATTTCAAGGGTAGTTGCCTATGATATAATTAGTCGAAAATACTATGGTTCATTCTAAAATTTGAAAATATCAGAGTTATCTATACCACCCTTTCTATGTATCTACATACTTAGAAAGGGTGGTTTACCATAAATCCGTCTTTGTTCAACTTCTTTCTATATTCACTCTCGTATATCATATCATTCTTATTCTTCGGTTGTACTGACTCTTGACATGACCTGACCATTTGATTCACTTGATCGCGTCATGTCTTCCTGAGGTGACTTAAACACTGTTTGCCTATTCTATTCAATTGCTTGTCATAATATATGTTCTTCTGACGGTTCCATGAGAGTTGATATTTCCATGTCGTACTTATGTACAATGTGCAGTAGATTTAGGAAAAATACAGAAAATACCTAAAAACACAAATATAACTAAGTGATCCAGGAGGGATAGAAAGAAGATGTACCGCCGAATAACAAAAATATATAACATATTTTCTTTCAAATACATCAAAAAAAAATCTGCTTCTCTATTTACTGCGTATACCGGCGCGTAAGTACAAAAAAATCGACACTGTGTATAAATTTGTTTGATATTCATAACAACTTATTATTAAAGGTATTTTTTAGTCGATTTTACTTTCGAAATTGGTAAATAATATATAAAAAATTGTAATTTTATAGAAAATATCATTTCAGGGGACCAATTGTCAGCGGATCAATGGTCGGGTTACCTCTTCTGATAATCCTTTCTTCTTCCATCGGATCTCCTTTTAGATAAAGAATTTAAGGTTACATTTTTATCATAATTCAGTTTACATCCACATTAGATTCACTGTCAGAATACGGTTATGCCTGGCTTTACCGTACGTAAAGTCCTTGGGATGGTTCTTCTCATTTTAATTTTTAAATTGTACCAATATTTTTATTATTTTTTAGGGATTATCAAGTCATGTTAGAATGATGAAAAAATTCAAAAGAAGCCTTCATTCAATGGCGGATAGTCAGAGACTGAAAATAAACAAAAATATCAAAGAAACTGGTCACAGCGATATCTCGTACGGACGTTATCGACGTTTGTCGTCTTCCTTTACATGCGTCTTGTTTTAAAACCAAAAAGACATATGATACTAGAACGATAATGGCACGTACGACTTCTCGCTGGGACTTATCATCTTTTAATATGCTATGTGGAGGGTCTTTTTAAAGAGAGGAATGAGTGTACATGGGTCTTAAAGAGACCCATGTTGCAGGAGGGAGTAAACACAGAGGCCGGCAAATCGTTTCACAGTCGAGCTGTTAACTCAAAAACGAGTTGTAGAAACGACCCACTCTTATGTAACAAATACCAACCGTGTACATATGCTGGGCGCGTGTTTGGCGTGTTTCCCGACTATGCACCGATGCCGAGAGGATCAATAACGCAAGTTCCTCGGAGCATCTTCCATTGAAATGACGGTAGAATAAGGACAGCAATCCCACCTAACGCCTGCGCTCTAAAGATTACAATCTATTTCTTAAGATAGGAGAATCTATTTGGACCGCCCATTGCTGAAAACTAGCTGCTTTCCAGGAGAAATCCTGAATTGTAGGTGAGCAGTGACCTTTTCATCAATAATAGAATCAACGATAAAAGAAAAATGTATATTGTTAAAAAATATATATTGATGAATAAACGTTTTACGGTGCTCCAGATTTTATGTCCGGGTTGAATCTTTCCCTAATGAAAGACTAAACCCTTCACACACTTTTCCACAAATCTAGTAAATTAACGCAATGTAAGTGCACTATATAAGAATAAAACAATACAAGAACAATACGTCAATCCACCAGAAACATAATGGGAAAATATTTCACCGACTCCAGATATTTTCATATCAGAGGGTTCGGCTCTGATGAAATCCTAACTGGTCCGATAAATCCTACTGATCCCTCAATATAAATATTTAAAAAATCTTTCGTAATCCTACATGTATTTAAAATGACCGACTTTTGCATTTTTATGTACAAATTTTTTGACAAATCTAATACGCCTAAATTTTGAATGAGAGAGCTAGGTATAATGCCAGTAGCCGAAATAACAAATGGTAATATTTTTATAGTCTGAGAATGCCAAATTCTTTTAATTTCATTTCCTAAATCTGTATATTTTCTTATTTTTTCAGAAACAGTTTTCTGAATATTACAAGAATTTGGAATAGCGACATCAATGATATAAGTTATTTTCTTAATTTTGTCATGTAAAACTATATCGGGTCTATTATGACTAATTGTTCTGTCTGTCAGAATAGTTTTATCATAATAAATTTTATAAAATTTTATTATTAATTATTATTATTACATTTTATTATTATTATTATTTCTGCACGATTTGAGGTGACTGCCAAATTCAACCAACTAACCCTAGTTGTACAGGGACTAGCATAAAGGGGTTTTTGTTTTTAGACCGATCCATTAAATAATTGAAAACAATCTTTGTCATTACCACGTTTTAATGTCTAAGTGTGTTGTTCAGTAAAATCGTGTAAAAATTCTTCAGAGATGTATAAATTCCTTTCAAATTATCTCATTACAAAATTATTTTAAAAACGCGTATTTTGCGCACGGCACACCAATACACAATGGACACGTTTTTTTGCGGTGACACTTTGAAAGCGAGTGGCAAAGTCGTTCTTTTTGTGTACTTTTTTCTGCGTTTCATAACTTTATAATATTCTTAAAACAACTTTTGTACTCCGACTATTCTTCAATTCTATCAGCACTCAATAACATTATTCAATACATTTTTCTTAAAACCATTTAGAAATTCATTTTCTTTTATTTTAAATTGTTGCTTCATCTATTATGCTTACAAGGTCAAAGAATATTAACCTATTAGGCTATTTTTTTCGCTTTTAGGAACAGTTCATATGGGTCTCAAAGAAATCGTTGTCTCTCTTACTATCACGGTGAGAAATTTGATCTGAACGGTGTTAGAAAGAGAAAACATCACGATTTATATTAAAATCTAAAAGTTAACCACAGAAGGATTAAAAAGTCAACATATGTGAAACCAAAATTTCCGAATGAATCCGAGCGAATTTTTAATCAATTATTTTTACATGAAATGGCGAAAACAGGCATTTCTAATGCAGTTGTCTAATAAAATATGCGTGTTTTTTTATTTTATTTCAGTAATCTTAGTATTTTTATTTTTTATTATTATTTATTTGGTTTTCACCAATTAAGAGTGATCTTGGCCATTTTTTTAAGTTAGTTACATATTTTAAAAATTATTTTCATTTCCAGTTTTTTTTTAAATTAGTTACATTATCAATTTTTAAAAATTATTTACGTTTTCAGTTTTTTTATAATTAGTTACATTATCAGTTTTTTAAATTAGTTACATTTTCAGTTTTTTACATGGAACAGATTACTTATATTAGCAAATATAGACAATAGGCCAAGACAAATATTCATATGATTATACAAGTTGTACTCACATACAGATTTGGTATTAATAGTAATTACAAAATTGTAGAGTAGGAAGATGTACAGGGTCCCGTAAATTTAGTTAAGAAAAACGTAAGGTGAACCATTTTTAAACGACTTCCAAAAGGAGGAGGTTATCAGTTCGATGGTATTTTTTTTATTATTTATTTTTTTTATGTTTGTTACCTCAGAACTTTCGATTGGGTGAACCAATATTGATGATTCTTTTTTATTAGAAAGCTGGTGCTTCCCGTGTGGTCCCATTTTAATTTGGTCTAGTTCTGACAATGGCATCCATGAGAAAACCATATATGTCTTAAATTTGCAATAAGTATGTGCGCGACAAATGGACGAATAACTCAATATTACGCCAACAGATTTCGATGATTCTTTTTTTTTTAAGTAAAACTTCTTTACGCACGCTCGTCACTAAAAATAAAAAAAAAACAAAAATTTTAACAAAACAAAAAACGACTTCAAAAAATGCACTAAAAAGTAAAAATATTATTTCGTACGATTGTTATTTTTGGAGTCGGTGTCAGCCAAGGTAACTAAATACATAGGTAGTTATAGGTGAAATGTGGAGATCTTGACTGACACCGACTCCAAAAATAACAATCGTACGAAATTATTTTTTTCGTTTTAGTGCATTTTTTTAAGTCGTTTTTAGTTTTGTTAAAATTTTTGTTTATTAAAACTTTTTATTCTAGTTGTTGCATTCAAAATTTTAATAGTTCTAAAATTATACGTGTATTTGTAACAATAACATTTAAAAGCTCATTTCACAACCTTTCAAAACCAGTTTTTAGTTTTCCAATAAATTTAGAAACATTCCGTTTATTTGGATTGTATTGCAAAATGTAAATACTGTGACCTTCTGACAAAACTTGGATTAATAAAAATTCTCAATAAAATTAAAATTAAAAGTTTCAAAATAGAAATGACTGTTGGTGCCTTTGTCTAGTTCCTCTATTTCTATAATATTACTTATTTGCGTAATAAGTAATAACAGTTGAGTAAAGGCACAATACTATGATTCAGTTAACGCCATCTTATTATTTTAGGTAATTGTAAATAAAATAGTTGCGCGTGCGAGAAAAACGTTGATCTATTAAAGAATTAAAATATTTGAAAGGTTTTTTTGTTACTTGGATTCATTGCCTTTAATATTTTCAATCATTTACTTGCCATAATGATGCTCGCTTAATTAGATAGATGTATTCAACCAAATATTAAGAAAACTTTTTAGAGGTCTAATTAACTTTTTCTATGACTAAGTTTGTTATTGACTCAATTTAATTCAATTTATTCATTTTAAAAACATTACAAAATTAAAACTTTTTTAAAAGGGAGAAAATATTTAAGATTGCAGATTTAAACTAACAGCAAAAAAGTTTGCCTTTTAAATTGTTCTTCGATGATGTTAAACATATCGATATTTGAAGTGATTCTATTTAACGACAAGACACCCCTCCCTACTGGAATGACCATTGGCAAGTTCGTTCTGCAAGCTGGGAGATAAAACAGTATATATTATCAGTGACGGAGATGATCATCGGGAAGATAGAAACTAGTGCTCCCCATGATAGCCGAGTTTTAGAACCATCCAGGAATCAGTCTGAAGAAATGTGTTACAATGAGCATATCCCTTCTGACCCATAGATGGTTCATACCGAGCATACCCGAAAGAAAGTCGGCTGGGAAAAGCCACGGATAGTAGCCATAATTTTTCGGATAGATAAATCTCAGAAATTTCTTCTGAACCTTCTCTAACATGGGGGAATTGATGGCCCAGTGGGGACAATACGCTGTGTTTTTTTAGTTTTATTTGTTGGTTAAGAAGACGATAAAGCCTTTTAAAGTAAAGTCATGTCATCATCACCTCCTCTGTAGTATTCAGAAACGTGCTTCCAAGGAAAAGTGTTTACCAAATAGTTAAGATAGGCAGGTACTAAGAATTTTATCATGTACTAACTATGACATTGAACTGCATTTTTTCAAGCGTTGACAATTGTTGAAAAAACTGTGAATTGACTACAACTCTAATTTATTATTCCATGACAATTTATCACCTGACAGTTAACCATACTTAAATACAGTCAATCCATTGGTTTAGTGTCACAAAGGGGTGTGGAGAGAGGATAAACCACCGAAAAAAAAATTATAAGACATATTGTCATTAAAATGCATCAAGGTTAAAACTACTTGTAAACGTACAAAAATCGACACTGTAAATAATTTCATTTGATATTCATACCAACTATGTAAAGATATTTTTGAAGCCGATTATAGATTTAAAATTGGTAAACAATGCACAAAAAAATGTTATTTTTATAATAATAGTTGGAGAATCAGCTGTTTGATAATCGTAATTTGTGTTCTTACGCAAATTTTTTTCGGTTTTTATAAGATAAAATTATAAAATAAAATATAAAATTATAAATATTATAAAATTTATATTATCTGAAGACTTGCGTTAAAACGGTCAATAAGTGTACAATGTGCAAATGTACATGGCTGCAAGTTATACAGCTTTTCCTATTAATAGCGCTATGTGATGGTGTAACATATCTCATAAAGGTACGGATATCTGAAGTTTTTTAACAATCCCTATAAACGATTTTAACGTACCCTCACTGAGTTTATAGAGATAGCCATAGGCCTATATCAAATACGACGAATTCAGTAGGCACAGTACATAATTAATACAATAACGTTTTGGTTTGCTAAAGATTTAGAAAGGTTTTACCTTGTGTGACGGATCGGTATAGCGACAGCAATATTAACTTTTAGAATTATGATCAAATCATTCACTATTGCCCACTAGTAGTTATTTCAATATACATTGAATATTCAAAATGTTAAATTAATTTTATTCAATAACAATTGAGGCAATACTTCCTTTAGAAAACCAATTAATTTCCACCAATGTTTAAGTTACAACTAATAATTTTTTTCGAAGAAAAAACTAATAAATCATAGTTTTATTGGTAGAACGATGCGTTTAGCTACGAAAACTGAAACCTAAAGCTTTAGTCTGTATTTTTGTAGATTTGGAAATTGAAAATACGTGCACTTTAAAGATTTTTAACTTAGCTTGGATTGCGTGCCGTTTTGTGTGTACCCTTTGGCTGTAAGTTAGATTAATTAATATTTTTCTGTCTGAAGGGGACAAACAGTGGTTTTAATCTAAAAATTATATATTATTTTACCTTAGGGGGTCATTAGGTTTGTCAATACCTGTTTTGCACAATTTTCACGAATTATTATTGGTGTCGCAGACTGCATAAAGCTTGCTTGCTAAATAATTCAAATATGCTAATTGGTGCGATACTAAATTCTGGCAAATTAGAAATTAATTGAGTGCATGTGAAATACTTTATCGATTTTACCTTGCAGTTTTCGATGCAACTGGTTGATGGCTATAGCAATCAATATTATTAGTGCTGTTGAGATTTTGTTAGAGGATTTAGGTGTCCATTGCACGTGACTTTTGTCATTTGCGTGTCGAGGATTAATAGTTTCAGTAATAATCGACATTACGTGTCAATTGCATATCAATTGATGTTGACGATGTAAATTGACTAACGTGAATTGCGCTAGATGTAGGTAAGTGTATAGTAGCTGTTCATGATTCTAATGAAGTAAGTAAGCAAGTAGAAGATATTCTCAGTGTTGGGGATTTAACGAGATACCCGCAAAGCAGAAGGACTGAGGATAGTAAAAAAAATGCCGACTTACCCTGTTTTCTTCCTTCGCTTGTCTAATTCCGCTGGTCCTTATCTTTTTCGACAAGGTCGAACAAGGCTCCGTATACAACACTCACAATATGTGTTCTTCTTCTTTTTCCTTGCGCTGTCCCAACTCATTGCCTAGGTAGGCTGTTGGGGTCGGCTCTTCTCGTTATCAGGTTGTAGCTTCTTCGTTTCTGAGTATCGTCTTCATCCAGGCCGTTTCTCTGAAGTATTTTGGAGCATTGAGTCATCCAGGAGTTCTTCGGTACACAATACCCACAATATTTGTTGATAAGACGATATTTCATTTTCATTTGAATACTATGGCACATGATTGTATTTAGTCGACACATGGCCGGGCGCAAACATCAGGTTTTGCTTTCCGATTGTATGATCAGACAGTTATTATTGTTACACCGCACGCTGGATTGGACGGCCGGCGCGGAAGGGCGTGGCCTATTTTTATTACCGATCCGGTTTTCGAATCGGATGTGTGCGGTGTTTACCCGATTTTCATAAGAAATGTATGGCGCGAAGGCCTTCCGGTTGTATGACCAGACAATCGGATGGAAAAACCTGATGTGTGCGCCCAGCCTAAGGTGGGTAGGGAAAAAAAGTAATTGTGGGTAGGAATTATAATTTTGGAAAAGGGTTCAAGGTTGAATGCCACCAGTTGGGCCACCCTCTTCAGCCTCATTACGTGCCATAGTTCAATTGGCTCCGGACAGTAGGGAATACGGTGAGAGTATTTAAAACCTTACTTCATTTATCTCATAATTAACATAAGTAGAACGACCTGTTTTTTTGTTTTTAAAATTTGTATCATTAATTGTTAAATTAGTGAGCCTTGTTAAAAAATTGTCCCTTTCATATGACGTTATACAATCAATTATCTGTCTTCAAACACGTTTTTCTTTCAAGATTTTTTTTAATAAAATTATCATATAACCTCCTTTTCTAGGAAGCATGGAACACTATCCGGCCATGGAACTAAATTAAATAATTTATTCTGTATATGAGCATTTACTTGCCATTAAATACGGTAACTTATTTGTTTTATATAAAATGTCTGGCTGACCACGACCAGCCCAAAATGTGATCGACCTCTGTTCGACAAGTCATCGAAATGGAAAGTGTCTGCCTACTTTAATTAATAACAAAGTGTGGGTAAACAACCTCGCTACAGAAGCAGGTTATGATTTTATATGCCAGGGTTGTCAAGCATCCCTTCTCGATCTTCACTTGCTATATTGATAAAAATAACCTTTTGTTATTTCACAATATGAATTCCTTGTACGTACATACGTACCCAAGTAACAATTTTTGTAATTGGAACCGATGCGATGTGTTGAGAAAATTATCCAATTATAAAAAGCATATTTTCAAATTGAGAGCATTAAAAAAATGACAATGGCGAAGAAAAATGTAATTTTCCACTTATTGTCAAGTTTGCGGTTGGGTTGGGAAAGGATTATGAGTTTTTATTTGCTACACATCTGCCCTGGTGATGGACACTGTAACGCTGTCCAAAATGTTGGCTAAAGAAGGAGGTAGCGCAGCACGGCATAACACCCCAAAAACAATAACGAAAATACTTTTGGCCGTGAAAATCTAAAAAACGTATGTGATTATGAGGTTGGTTTTTCTAAATCTCATATAGTCAGTGACTTTCCTCTAGTTTCGAAGGTCAAGAGTGCAAAATTTCATCATTACGGATAAAACTATGGATTTGGATTAAAAAATGGGCCAACCACAGACACGCTTCTTTGAAATGAAACGCGTCAAAATAATGAGCGAAAAAGACGTACGTATTTCATACATTAATTATATGTACTTATTAGATATTCACGGTGGGTCGAAAAGGTATCTCGAATACTCAAGGTGTAGATAGGTAGACGCTCGGTTAGCAAAAGGTTACGGAATACAAATTTCGCTGTAAGTACAATATATTTTGTATATTGTCTTTGGTCTGGTAAACACTGCTAAAGATGTTTTAAGTGGTATTTTTAATTAATTCTTACAATATAATGTCAGAAATCTTAGGTATCTAAATTAGATTATGTTTTTTATGCATTTGTCAAATTTTTCATTCACTAGGTCCCAAAAGACGAGAAAAAATTATAATACTTTTTTCCCAGATATTCTGTCCCTCGTTGTAGATAATTATATAAACATTGTTTGGACAACCCTGCTCTGAGTTTAGTCCAGTTGCAAAACGAAAACCGGTTTTGGATAAAAACCTGATAATATTACCGCAATACCCATAACATTATATTATATCAAACAGCTGTCGTTAGGGAGAAATAATTACAGTCATCGATGACTAGCTGTATATTTCATTATCTGATTTTTATAAATAAACTAGCTGACCCGGACACGCGTTGCTGTGACTAACAAAACACAATGCCATCTACTGGATAGTTACCGCCATCTTTTAATTTGCATACAAATCAAATCCACACCGCCAGCTTGCCAGCCCGCTCGTCTGTTCTGAATAGGGACACTCTAATCACCTAGCGATATAAAATATACTTTACGACCTATTCTCATACCTACCAAATATATATGTATAAAAAAAATCATAAAAATTGGTCGAGCCTTTTCGGAGGAGTGCGACTTCAAACACCGTGACACGATATTTTATATATATATAGATTAAAAACACATTATTTTCGTTAAAATTTTTATATCGTCCCTCCCATCATTATAACACCTTAAAATATTTGGCTGATTTATAAAGCGCCGTTTTCGTGAAAAATCACCTCAAGGGCGCTGATATCCTTATATCTGAAGAACAAGCAAATGTGTTTCAAAGCGTTTGAATCGACAAGGAAATGTTTTGACCAACCACCGCTCCTTTCATACAAAGTTTTTTAACAAAATTATTGGTAATTATCAATAATTAGCAGTGAATTTTTATACAACAGTTTTATTTAGCAATAAAAATAAAATTATAATAGTTTTTTAACACTCTTGTAATCATTTTTGTGTCATTATTTGAAGTAAGTTGAATAAATATGCCATACCTATCTCATCATTTCTCAGCCTTTTTTTGTGTTTTTTCCGCGGATGTCATTTTAAAAACCTAACCATATGTTTTAATGAAAAAAAACGAGTGTGCTTTAGACCACACGACTGAAGCAAAACTTCACTAACTTATAAAAGAACACATGACATTGAAACACATTAAAAAAGTAAACGAAGCGTGGGCAAAAGTTGCACATGCTTCGTTTCCTTTTTTATTGATAACAATCACACTTTTCGTAACGTTTCATATTTTTTTGGAACGTATTCGTCATTTTACCCCCCAAGTGTCGAGCGTGCGTAAAGAAGTTTTACTTCAAAAATCCAAATAACTGATCCCTAAATATTGGTTGACCCTTTTTTTCAAAGACGTGCAATTTTTATGTATTAAACAAAACCGTTTTTGTTCCTCATGAATCATGAAAACCTGTGTTAAGTGAGATACGCGGTGTTATGGTGTGAGAGTCATGTGAGTGGTGTGAGCAACGATGTACTTATTTAAAAAACGACGTTTTTTTTCCTGGCGACTATTCACCATCACTTTAGTATCCCATGAGCATCTTCAGACCGATTTTTGTAGTAATTAAGCTCTGCTGTTTTAAGCACAATTTTTACAGTAAATTATCAAGTTTTAAAAAGTCACAGAAACTCCATTAAAAACAGGCTTTAAAAGAGAAATCGTAACTAAGACAAAAACATTATGCGTATGAATATTTATGACAGGGTGCTAATTTGTTTGAATATTCTAACAAAAAATGTTAGCATGGAATATATAAGTATAATATCGTTTATCCTTGATAGTAAGTAAGTCGGTAGTAAAGTCGTTGTTTATCGTTGCTCATAAAATGAAATTATTCATCTAAAATTAAAATAAGTCGTTTTTCTACTGAAGAATATATTTTCTACAACTTAAAAGTTAACTTCCTATTTAAAATAAATTATATTAATTGACACCATTTTTTATTTGTACGTCAACCTTCAAAGTCCTACAAGCCACAGTTAACGATTAACGTATCCTTGATACGCGTGAATCGGATTTGGAAAGAGAGCCAGTTTATTTTTGGATGCTTTAAGTGCTAAAGCCGCCGTCTTTGGCACCAATCAACTTTTCAACCGGTAGGTACCGGCGCGCGTGTCATTGGTCGACCACAAAAAAACGTGTGTCTATGCTAACGTTGCCCCTTTCTATTACGTCACTGGCTGACGGGTCCATAAATATTGTCTCTGACTTATTTTGTAATTCGAATACTTGACAATAACACGTGTGTCAACTAGTCTTACTTAACTCATTTTGGGTATATTTCAATATTTTCTCAAAATGATTGACAAACTTTTGAAAGTGAATTTTTCACGCTTAAAGCTTTTTTTAAATAAGGCACCAAAATGAATATTTATTTAAGGTAATTTGACACCCTTCAAATATAATATTACGTATTTTATTTGTTTAACAATGTGTACCATTTTTTTCATGAAAACAAGAAGCGTTCTGCATTCTTGAAGAATAAATATGTCTGTATTCGTTCTCAAGTGAAATTATTGCGGCCATTTTTATAAACACAATTAATATAAATACGTCAACAACAGAAAATTTTAAACAGTTTGTTGTTCCAAGCATACAGAAAATCTATGCCAAAAACATTCTAGTACATCACCTCAAAATTGATTCTGAAGCAGACACCTCACATACTAATAAAATCAGAGCCAAACAAACAGACATACTTAATATACCAAAAGTGTAATTCTTCATTTGGACAAATAAATTCTGAATTTTTAGCAATAAATTTATATAATAAACTCCCACTTAGTATCAAAAATAGCTACATTAAGGACATTAAATGTTGGCTGAAGGAACTATCGAAAAATTAACTTACTAGTATACTTAAAACATCGTCGTAGAAGTTTCCGGAAAACCTTATCCAAACCATGAAGTTAAACCATAGAAGTCGCTGAAAACTTATCCAAAGCATAGTCCCCTTCAGCACGGGATCTCCTAGTGAGGACGACTACGAATATAATTTCAATTTTATATATACGAGTATTTTACATATACGTACGAGTACGAGTATTTTTATATTCGATAGTACGAGTATTTTATATATACGATTTTATATATATCGTATACCTAACATGTTTCATATAAAAATGTGAAAAATAATAAATATATGGTTACTAAACAAAATTATGTATGGATACTTCTGCCATCTGTGATCCATTCACATCTCAGCTTATTTCCGTATATATGAAAGGTTATTAAATATAATCCTTGAGTAGGTACTTGTTTGGTATGAATTAATTTAATTTAAAATTTTATCAATAAGTGGACAAAATTCACATTTACATATTTATTCTTACATGTGCGAGACATTCATGAAATATTTTATTTCCTGCTCAAAATTACCTAGTAACCATTTTTCATCGTTAACAAATAATAAAATTGTTTTTATTTAATGTGCTAAAGAAAACTTTAGTAAGTTTATTGATCCTTTATGAACATTTGATTGAACCAAAACTAATAAAATTAAGAGTGAAATTTCCATTTCACTTTGTTGTGCCATTGCTAATAAAAAAAATCAAGTTAGTATCTGCGAGCTCTACTTCAATCAGATTCGAACCTATATTTTTCCTGTTCTAGTTCTAGATTTGTTTCAAAAGACCGATATAAATACCTCTCGCATTTAGAAGTTAAGTTAATCCCTTCGTAATCGTTACAAGGCCAAGTAGTTTGGAGTCGTATACGGTGTAAGAGATGGCTGTAATTAATTCAATTTTCACAATAATGAATACCTTATCTATACCCTACGGTAAAGTGAGTCTATGAATGAATCGAAGATTCTACCTATTGCCTCCATAAAGAGCTGTATAACAGTTGGATCTGTGTTCGGAAGCCACGGATGTGAATGCCAATATTCGTAGCATGGTATTAAAATCAGTTTTATCTAGATTAGAAAATAATTTTATTATCATTTTTATGAGAGATCTAGCACAATCCAAACAGCATCTGCGTTACCTATGTTGATTGACAAGCTATAAATTGTCACTTATCTCCTGGTTAGAGTAGGAAGCTTTTCCCCTCCTCTATTCTGTTTCCCATTCTAAATTTTCCTCATAACTTTTATCATCTCGGAGTAAAAAAGTTACTTACGAAGTTAGTTACTTGCTCTGAAAGCGTGGTATTACTTTTGAAAATCGGTCAGTGGGTGAGTAGACAGCGCGTCGGGTTTCAACCTAGAAGTCGTTAGTTGAAATCCTCGGCTAGTTAATTCCTTCATCACGGCACAAGCAGAATTTTCCTCTTAATGTGATGGTGGTAGGAGATTTTCTAATATTTTCAGGTGTTCGAAACCCGGAAAAGTTTTTACTTTTTTACATTAGTTCCGTACAGGAGACCCTGGGGGAAAAATTCATCGGGATCTATGTCATTTTTGGGGATGCTATGTAGTGGGTGTTTTTAGAGAAAGAAAGGAGAGATAGTTTGGGAAGGAAAGTGGTATACGGGATGGGTAGGAATCTGTGGTCAATGTGTCCGGAAGTGATGGACATATGAACCTGGACGTATGAACCTCACCCCATGAACTCGGGCACCCCTGCTAAATTACCAAACGTAGCGAACCACTTGGGGTGACCTATAGCCTGGGTTTCGGTTATGCAATAAATGGTTCCCGGGGCGGCGGTATATTCTTAATTTTTCCTCCTTTCAACCATTACTCATTTTTTTTTTTTTTTTTTATTACAGAAAAAAGGTTTTTTTCTTGTTTAAAATACAACCTGCAAAGCTACTGCAAGTAGCTTGTCGGCAGGAAAATAGTGTGGACAAAAATATAGTACAGTATAAAGTCTTACAAAAGAAGAAAAAAATATTGCAATTTGATAAAATACGAGTACATAATAGATAAATAATAATAGATAATAATAGATGCAATTTGATAAAATACGAGTACATAATAGATAAATAATAATAGATAATAATAGATGGTATAAATAAGTATAAAAAAAAATATATATGAAGACAACGTCTAAAAAAAAATTAAAAATGCACGAGGAGTCAGTTAATATAGAAAATCTGATTCCAACAGCCATGTTTTTAACAATAGTGCAAATTTAGGTGTCGAGCAACATTTTTTCAAACCATATGGCAGCATATTAAATATAAATGGTACAATGTATTCAAAAGTTCGCTGGCCATGTTTATTAGAAAATCTAGGTACTATCATACCTTAATTTTGTGTAAGCCTAGTATTGTGCACGTGATCCACCATTGTTTTGTATGGGCTATCTAGGATATGTTGCATACAGATTTTATGCCAAAAAAGAGCTCTAATAGGTAAAACATTTACGGATTTATACATTCTAGTGATATTTTGACGCTGGTCATAAACTGCTTTGCTGACGAGTAATTTGACCATGGCGTTTTGAATTGACTGTACATGTTGGATGTTTGTCTTACATGAGTGCCCCCAAGAAGTTATACCATATCTCACATTAGATTCAGCCAGGGATAAATAGATTAGTTTCATGGTTTTGATGGGCACATAATATTTAAGTTTATACAGTTTGCCTACAATCGTTCGAAGGCGTTTACATAGCTTAACAATATGGATATCCCATTTCATATTACAATCCACCGTCACCCCTAAGTAGACATATTCTTTTACTAGGTCAATACTTCCACAGGTGCAGGGCTGTGTACAGTTATTATGTATGCAGTCAAAGTTATGTGATACTATTGAAGGTGCTATTGTATATCTGGCATGAGGCGATCTTATGTGCATTAGTTTTGTTTTTTGTGCATTTATAACTTAGCCAGAGTCGTGAGACCATTTTAGTAATGCTATGAAATCCTGCTGTAGCATATTCATGGCCGTGAGCAGATCCCTATGTGAGATGACGATTACTTTATAAATACTTATATCTGGACGTCCTTATTTTTTAGAGTTTTTTGCTTGAGTAATTTGGATGTAGACAAATAGGAAACAACTCCTTTTTAAATCATTATCCAAATTTTTTTAATTCACTACCTGAAAAAATCAGAAACATAAACAGTAAAATAAAAAAATTTAAAACTCAGCTTAAAAATTATACCTCCCCCACACACACAAGCCCTGCTTATTTATGGGGATAAATCAAATATATATACATATTATGTAATTAATTATCGTATAAAATTCACTGTAATTTATGTATCTTTTACTGAATAAAAAAAAATATATATATAATTATATGTATTTATTTAACTGACGAAATTCACATTAAATCTATTTGCAAGTTAACAATAGGTTAACATCATATAAATAACTACAAGTCAAAACATAGCAGGCCTCGGTATTATTTCTAAAGACAAAAACAAATAAAATATCTGAGTACATATCTTGCAGTCGGCGAGTTAGTCATTTGACTGTGTAGCAAAGACAAAATAAATTAAAATGAAATAACATAAAAAACGGTCTTACATTATTTCGAAGTAAAAGAGTTTCAGTAACCGTCTGACCACAGCTAGCAGCCAGCAGCTAGCAGCTAGGGGCTATGTTGTATCGATTTCCCAACAACCGAAGTATGACGAATGAAATGGACTGCCTTGACTATACACGGTGTCTGGAAACTCGTAGTGTAAGCGCAAAACTGATAAACTGCAAAGAACCTAAAAAAAAATGTAATTTTGCTTTTTTTTTACTTTATTAGTGTAAAAAAAACTGAATTGGGTCTATACTCATTTTAAAAGGTATTGATATTAACTTTATAGCGATCTACCTTTTACAAATTTGACCTAACAATTCCAACTTCGGACTTTATTTACTCGAAAACGAAAGATCACGACATGCGGAAAATTTTAAACTTCAAAATCCACATCAATTTGGGAGGCGGGTATGAGTACCATTGCTCCTCGATCCATTTGTTGGATAACCAACACCCCTGCCTTAGGTCACCACAAGTGGTTGGCTACGTTTGGTAATTTAGCAGGGGTTTCTGGGTTCATGGAGTGAGGTGTGTCTAGGCTTTGGCGGCAAATGCTTTTGCCCACCTACTGCGTAGCGGGCTAGATCGGGAGAGGCAGGTTGAGGGAGGCATTTCGACTTTTCCAGCCGGACTCTCTTTTCTCGCAGTGGAAAAGATGTATTTATACGATCGTCACTCCTGAACACGTTAACTCCCAGATTCCTGCTCACCCTTCATAGCTTTCCACCCTTCCCAGAAATTCCTCTCCTTCCCTTCCCTGCTAAGTTCCTCCAGACAGCATCCTTAAAGATGATATAGGTCCTGAGGGAGAATTATATTCCTCAGGGTCTCCTGTGTGGAAATAATATTTTAAAAAATACTTCAATTATGACGTAGGCCACCAGTTTCCTGATTGTACTGCGAGTTTCCGGTCACCGCGCATAATATCGGTATGCTATCACTTTGCCTCGGCTCTGTGAAATAACAACCTACTTGCCGAATGTAATATGATACAGAATATGGCAATACTACTCATACATAGGTACTCTCCTCACCTCTCTACTTAATGAAGCAATTGGGCAATAATTACTGATAAACACGAGTGAACACGGGTCAATTTTTTGCATTTTGAATCTTCTTTTTTTAGATTAGCACTACACAGGAGGCCCTGTGGAAAATACTTTTCCTCAGATTCTATGCCGTCTTAAGGGATGCTGTTGTGAGGATTTTTTTAAGGAAATGAAAGAGAGGAAGTTCTGCGAGAGAAATAGGTATGAGGAGTGGGTAAGAATCTAGGATTCAGTGCGTCTAGGAGTGATGGACGTATGAATCCATCCCGCCATCTGCATTTCAAGGCGATGGGTCGATAGATTCTATCTCGAGAGGTCAAAAGACCTCCCTCAACCAAACTCTCTCCATCCACCACGCAGCGGGGGTCAGACGCATCGGCCGCCAAGACCTAGACTAACCTCACCTTGGAATGACCTATGAAATAGGTGTTGGTTATCCAATACATAGTTCCCGAGTACCATATCCATACCCGCCTCCCAAAATGAGAATCTATGTATAAGCCAGATCAAATTGAAAGAATCACCAAAAAAACTCTCGATAGGTGAACTCTGGCGTTACGAAATTTTGACATTTTTGTCTAAAAATTCTCGATCCATTATTATCATTAGGCTTCGTCATTTATATCTTGAGTTTGAAAAATCCTTTAAATTTTCACCACATATTTTTTGGGTATATACGTAGTATAATACATAATACATTTTGGGAGCATTTGAGGTCACCTGTGTTTCTGATACTACGAGTATTTTGGAGACCAACTGATTTTTTTTCATCTATGATTTTTTAAGCTGTTTAAATGCCACATTAGTGTCCTCGCAAGTCAAAGAAAACATATAATAGTGTAGTAAGTCACGGAGTAACAGTGGCCAGGAAAAGAAGTAATCTACCCAATATTTAAGGTGATGTTATTTACAACCTTGTAAACAAAACACAAAATTACTTAAGAAGAAACGGCTGCAAGGGCTTTTTCATACAAAACTTTGGATTTGTGGCCAAACTACCCAACAAAACTGGATTATCATTTTTGTTAATCAAGGGTTAAATTAAATATCTAGTACGGATATTACTATTTTATTTATTTTTGTCTTCAATGATGATTTATATATAATTAAATAAATACATTTTGCTTCATTTTGGAGGCAACTTTGGAAATTTTTTGTGAGTTAATTATAATTACTAAAAATACAACTTACCTTTAAGTACAATTTTAATATTATGAAAAATAAATTAAAAAATAAAACATCGTAAAAAATATTTTTTGGGTAGTTTTTTTTAAATTTACGCCCATAAAAACGCCTTTTTAAATCATTTATAATTTTTAATTTATATTTCATCCCATTTTTATAATAAATATAGTAAAATATATATTTATAATTTACTCACTAATAATTGCCCGAGTTGCCTCTAAAATAATGATATATTGAAATTATTAATGGCCTATATTTTATAATTTAAAACACAAATAAATATAATAGCAAATATTTTTACTAGATATTTATATCTTTTGATTACAAAAATACTTTTCCAGTTTGGTTAAATATTTTGATCTCAAAACCAAAATTAAGATTTGCATGAAACGAGTCGCGCAACCATCTGTCCTTCGTATCTCTTTACGAAAATAATTATTTTCTAATAACTGACTACTCAGTAATAATTAGATATCTTAATGCTGTTTAATATAGTACGGAAGTACCTCGCTTAGTTTTTTAATTTTTAAGCAACTTTAATTTGCTGTTTAGATCGTATTAAGAAACGACCTAGAGATAATTAGAACCACATTCTGGTAAGATGTCAACTTGTAAAAAAATATTTTTATTTTAACCCTGCAGTGGTCGCGCTCTTAAAAGTATACACTTTTCTTATTGGCAAAATGTGTTACGTAATTGGTCGCGCAGATTACAGGTGTAGACCATGGACTTTGCGGAGCTCCTGTAACACAACCAATATGCCCGACACCAGCGCTGAGCTGAACGCGTCCGTGAATTATTCAACTTAAAGTACACGGAAGATAAAATTATTCGCGCCACCAGTTTTTGAGGAATCTTTAATTTTTCATGAGTGGATTACATATGTAATCCACGCGACCACTCCAGGGTTCAATCTAAATCCAAACCTTAATCATGATTTATTAAATAAGAATGTTATTCTCCTAACAAATGCTTCACGACAGAATCAGCAGGAATTTTTCACTAATTTCAAGACTGATTGATTTCTCAAGACCGTATTTTTATTACTAGGAAATGAAAAGATACGATCGACCAATAAAAGAGTCCATCGGTAACGTGTAAATAGCTAATAACATAAAATGAAATGAACATTTTCTTTGAATACCAATAACACGTTAGCCATTGGGGTTTTGTACCATTAACTGCCAACTCAGAATGTTGTAAACTATCGGCAAAAATGTTGCCCAGATAAATGTATTAATTATTTTCAGAAAGCTAAATAGTGGATACAAATAATTTCATAATACCTCACTAACACCTTCTATTGTAAGAAATTTCATAATACATAATTATTTCTATGCAAAATCAATACATTCGTACATCAACTTTGCTCTCAATGCTGATGTTGTGATCAGACTGGTATTATTTCTCCCTGATTTTTTTTATTAATCCGTGGACTTTCTCTTCTTTTAAACCAACATTCTAAATTGTTGGCATTTTTCTACGTCGTTAAACAATCATAAAAAAACAAGTCAGAATAGTAAAAAAATACTTGCGTAACCTAATAATAATATTAAATTTGATCTATTAATCCAGATTACCCAATTAAAACAAGTATTTTCCAATCTGATACAACAGCCAAAAATATGATTTTAAACTAAGTAAACCTTTGACCTAATTTTTTTTTACATGAGCTCCACTTAGGAGGCCCTGAGGAAAATAATTTCCCTCAGGGCCTATGTCATCTTTGGGGATGCTGTGTGGAGGGTTTTTTAAGGAAAGGAAGGAGAGAAGAGTTCTGGGAAGGAAAAGGGTTTAAGGGGTGGGTAGGAATCTGGGGTTCAGTGTGTCCCGGTCATCCGCCTCCAAGACCTAGATAAACCTCACCCCATAAACCCGGGCACCCCTGCTAAATCACCAAACGTAGTGAACCACTTGGGGTGAGCTATGACAGAGGTGTTGGTTATCCAATAAAGGTTCCCTGGGCGGCGGTACCCATTCCCGCCTCCCAAATTGAAGTAAACAGTCTAGCAAGAAATTGATTTAAGGTAATACTTAAAATATTTAAAAATCTAGTCCTTCATAGATCGCGCGAGTTTAATTATTTTATGGGATAACGCTTTTCACAAGTTATGCTTTAAAATATTAAGAATAATTAATTGTTTACGCCCGTACATACGCAACATGAATGTGAATAAATAGTTTTGTCCGTAAACAAACTCAAATCTTTCAACTAAAGCTAACAAACACAATATTGTATCAGTGACTCAATACAATAGTGTATTTATTAGCCTTTGTTGAACGATTTGGGTTTGTTTATGGACAAAACTATTTATTCATATTAAATTTGTACAGGCGCAAACAATTAACTCATCTTAATATTTTAAAATATAACTTACAAAAGTGTTTAAACTTAATATTCTTAACTAGCGCCATCTATGAAAGAGCAGATTATGAATTCTTTTAAGTATCACCTCAACTATAGTTTTCAGTAAGGAAGAGATTTGAACGCGTCTAAGCGCGCAACCCAAATTTGATCAGGACCGATCGTGATTGGAGTAGGTACGTGCCGAGCAATCATATTATAATTTCATGTTTTTATGCATATCTATACACATCCGCTCAAACAAGTGTTGTTACACTGTTAGATAATATAGCCTAGCTTAATACAGGTCAAATATAAAATAAACTTTCTCATTCGGATTAAGTAGGTATTCAATTATGTGATCAATGTCAGAGGATCTGATGGCATTTGAATATGTAATAGTCGTAAGCTATAAAGCATAAAAAATGTGTGTATAAATGACGCGATAAAATAAGCAAGTGGTGTGTTCTATCGTCATGTATTTTGAAAATATTTTTCTATACCGATTTTCTGGGTTAAGGCGATCCACTAGTACAGGAAAAAATCGAAATCGGAATTCACGCCCTTTTATGGGAGGAGTTTAAAAATACTTGAGAAAAAGCTTTTGTAAAGGTTGGAAAAGATATTTGAGAATTTTTTTTTACATGTTGATTTCTTAAAGGCCTGTAAAAAACATAATTTCCTTTTTTATGCATTGTTTATTGTAATAAAACGGAATTTTTAAATTGATTTCACAAAAACAAGCAGCGCGGACCCTAACACGTTGTTTCTCCGCTCCGTTCGGAGGAGTAATGACGGAAGAATGGGGCGGCTGCCAGTCGTTCTTCGGTGGGCGGTATAAGGTTCACTTTGATACAACAAATTCGTCGACTGCCGTATTGTCGCCGTGATGTCAAAAATACCAACGCGAAAATGCATAATATATTTTATTTTGTGAGGTTCGGGCGTAAACATCATTTTTTTTCGCGATAATTATATAAGAAACTGAATTTGCCACATTATGCAATAAAACCATATACGAAAAAGTGTTTATAAGTAGGAGAGTTTTCAGTTGAAAAAGTTTTTTATTGACCTAATACTTTATTTTTGTCTAAGCTTATTAAAAGACTTATTAAAAAAATGACCGATATTTTTAAGGGCCAAGGTATGTTATAAACGCAGTATTTAATTGAAGCATCTATAATACTTCTAAGCGGTCAAATTTTCAAAACAAAAACATACGATTTTGTATGATTTTGCATTATTTAGTATGGCTTCATCTTAACGCAACTATTTTTAGTTCAATACATCAATTAACGGTAAGCGACAAATTTTTCTTTTTTTAAATTATAAATTTTGAGCTTGATTATTGCGAGTTCCTGGGTTTAGTCAATTTAAGAGTACCTATTTGACTCACTAGACATAAAGACCTCGATCGTCCAGTTAATTAGAGAGACATCTCCGAAAAATCGAAATTTCAGTTGAGTGTGCAGTTATACGTAAAATTGTACTCTCTATGTAGTACAAGACTCAAATTACTCATAAATCCTTTATAATGCAGAAAAAATTGTAGTGAATTACACAAAATTTTGATGATTTCTCTATCACTAGTAGGATATTTCAAATTGTCAAACTAATGGACAGGACTGTTATGCCGCCCAGTATTGTTTTATAATATATTTAATATGTAAAACACAGACACGTGTAAATAATATTTGATTTATAGAAAGCATTCGAATATTGCTATCCTCATTATCTCAAAAACTTAGTATTTGAAGATGTCTGACTAATCAACTGGGCGATAAACCTATTTCAATGTTACCATTTACAAACAATTTGTGCAGCAAACTCGCCAATTCGCTTACATAGTTACTTACTAACATATATAAATGATATCGACAATTTTACTTTAACAATTTTTATATCGGCATATTATTTCTGATAATTTCAGATTATTTTTATTATAATTTTTTTTTTCTCTTAAATTATATCCAACTTTACGAAAATTTTACGTAAGAAATTATTTTTTGCAACCTATTGTTTATTACTAACTCCCGTGTAAAAAAATGTTAACATTATATACTTAATGCAAACGCCCCATTGCATTGGCGCATAAAAGAATAAATAAATTCCAATTTAAAAATGGCACTTTGAAATTAATCTATGAATAAGAAAACATGCAATATGGTTTGTTCTACAATTTTCATTGCTTTATCAGGAATTTGTAATATATTTTATGTGTTTAAATATTTGTTGTTCAACTGGTGTAATTAGTTTGTGGTTAGATTAACTTACTTCAATACACCTGTCTATCTAGTTAAGATTAACATCACAGTTTACACCGTTGTCCTTTAAGTTACATAATCGTTTAAAAACAATGGTTGAACGTTCACCAAACTGTTTAATTTATTTTCGTGAAAATGGGTCTTGTCGAGTTAAGTGTGTACGATTTCTTGCGAAATGAGGTGTTCAAAAAGAGATAATAAATATCATGATGTTACAAGCGTGACTTAGAATCAGATAAAAGTATAAATAACTATTACATTTTACTATCGGCTTGTTAACTTTCATTACTGGACGATAATTCTTTGGACTAATGGGTGATTTTTTATCAGAAGTTATGCAATAGGAAATGGTAAATATACAGATGAATACATCAAGTTATATTGCGTAGGTGGTTTCAACTTCTAGACAAATTATGCATAACAGTATTGGATAACTCTATCTAAAATAGTAATATGTTGCAAAATTATTTAATCTACATTTACTTAAATAATTTTAATTATTTTGCTTAAAATCATTTGCACTCTGCTCACGTAATTTCTCCGTCAATAAAATGCTTCGATTCATTATTTCTCAAGTTAAATAAAACGGCCTGGATCAAACCTCAAATTAATATAGTTTGGTTATGATTTAATGTGTAAAGTGGGACTACAAAATGTCAATGAAACTTCCCAAATTAAGATTAAACAAACTTATTTCGGTTGTCGGTGCGTGGGTGATGTGAAATATTCCTATACATCTTTATTAAATTATTAAATTAATTCATTAAATTATTTCGTTTTTTGGAGCTTTTATTGTTTAAAATAGGTAATGGTACCAGCTTGCATCAAAATTATTTTATTTTAATAAATTATAATTATAATTCAATTTTATAAATCAGTATTCCTTTTGTTTCGATTTTTGATAAACTTAAATCTGAATAATGATTTTTTTTAAATTTACTAATGATGTTTATTCGAATAGTAAATTTCTGTTCTTCTGTAATTTTTTTTTTTTTGATGTGCAATATTCCTGAGATAAATATTTTATAAAAACATTCAGCTACACAAATCCTACAATTATAATACCCCGTGATTAATTAATAAAATAATTCGTATCTATCTGATTGGGGTACTTATTAGACTTATTACAAATGTAGCTATAACAGGTAATCGAACCGTTACTTCAAGGCTACAAAGAGAGTACCTACTTAACTACCTAATTCAATATCGCAATAATTACGATTATGACCTTCCATTCGTACTTGCCACTTAAATGTACTCAGAAAAACTTGAGAAATGCTCGACCGTGCTAAAATGACTGACACTGAATTTAATACCAAAATACATCTATTTTTACATCTAAAATTCTACACAAAACATCAATTAACCTAAGTTTCAATTACTACTTAGTTGAATAACCTAGTACCAAGGTCGACTTTTCTCAAATATGCACTTGAACATAAAATTTCTTTTGTATTAAATTTCAAACATCTCTGTTGCAGTTTGCAGCTGTCATTATGTTTATTGAGCAAAAAGCGATTGAAAAATACCTCTCAAATATTGCATTTGCAATAGCACAGTTGTCCTCGATGAAGGGGGCAAGTCGGTTCTATTAATGAAGGCGACATTCAACCGAGTTTCTTGCGCATTCATCCGAAGTGGATTGTAATTTTCAAAATCATAAATTAACGTGAAGAACGCAAACGGTAGAAATTGGGAAACTGACGTTTTCCCTTTCGGTCTCAAATAAATGTGAACGTTTGGAAACGGCACTGGCGATTGATTAAAAATTCAATTATATTTGCCGTGACAAAACGTAAGTTATAAACAAAAATAAACCCAGTTTTTATACTGTATATCTTTCTACACATTTATTTTACTAATATTGTAATAAACTGTTACTAATTTATTGCACATTCATGCACTGTACGTTACGGTGTATCAATTATTTCAACTTTTGAATTCAGAAACGCATGGAATCTCTAAAGTTACGTCTTACAAATAAAATGAAAACTGCATTAAAATTTATTTTTAAAAAATGCTTATTAGCTCGCTAAAATGCATAAAAAATCATAAAAAACCTAAAACATCTATTTTTAAATTATGGTAATTAATATTTTTTTACAATAATTAACCTTTCAACGTTCGTTTGTTACCAAAAACTGCGTAGGTATAGCTGAAAAAAAAGTTTTAAAAAAATCAAATTTTTGAATACCGTAAGTCTACAAGAAAACTGATTTTATCCAGAAAATGTGTTATTTGAATACCGCAAGTCTACAAGAAAACTGATTTTATCCAGAAAAAGTGTTATTTTCCACTTTTATATTTTTAACAAACACGTCACAAATGGTTAAAAGAAAAAAAATTTTTTAGTTTTTTGCACTGCAGTTATGGAATAAAAATTAAGTTAGCTACAAAATATAATAAATAGACCCTTTGTTTTATTCTTTTCCCAAATCACTAAACATTTTTTTTTTTCAAAACTTCCGACTATTTAAGCGAGGTAATAGTGAAAACCAATTTGATTTATTCGAATAGCTACACATTATACGCAACTTTTGAGACCCCAGACGTTTAAAAATAAAGCTTCTTTTCCAACTATGAAGAGCGACACAAGCTATTGTACGTATTATTAGGAGTGAAAAAACAAATGCATCACTTTTTGTAATTCAATACATCATTACAATGCAACTCGGTTTAATGTTTGCATAAGTAAATCACGACGAATGTAACAGCTGTTCGCACGATCTTAATAGTTTTTTTTTCTTCTTTTTAAAACGCCATAATACCTGCACATTATACGAACGCCATTACCTCTCTTCAATAGATATTGTTCTGGTAAAATCATCGCATGTTTCTCTGTGACTTTTTATAACATAAATTGATCGTTTTTGAATTGCGTATTATGCATTATAACTCGCATTAAATGGCTGCACTAGTTTGTAATTACGACTGAATATTAATGGCGTTTGGCGGTGGTTTTGCTGATAGTCATTATTGTAGGCTGTTTGCTGTAATCTCGGGGAAAATGATTGCAACTGGTCGAATTTTCATAAGAGCCGTTGTTGGTTTCACTTTTAATATAGATTGCATAACTCCTACCAGTCACAGCCACTTCAACACACATTTTCCAAAGAACATCAATCATTTCTCGTACGCAACTTTATCACTGCTCGAGAATAAATTTAATTTGGCTTTAAACATTACGGCACGGAAATTTAACAATCATAAAACAAACATTATTTGAAAGTTTTGTTTTTGTTTATTTCCGTGGTAATTTGAAACGCAACCATTTTATGCTTAAAAGTATTGTCGTGTAATTCGGTTAATAAAACCGAAAATCATAAAATTGATTGGAATTGAGTGAACGCTTTCTTCGATCTTACACGATTATGGACGATAAATGACCATCTTAAAATAATCAATATATATTATAAAAGAAAGTCCAAAAAAACGAGCGTCCCGCAAAAACTCAGAAACAAGTCCCGGTTAAGGAAGTTATATGGTGTCGTAAATCTCTATCCCCCCTCGAGGATGACGGTTCCTGTTTTTTATCTAAAGGGCGTGCTTTTGAAGATATAAAGGCTGAAAATTTCGCCCTCTTGAAATTTCTAGAACAGTCTTCCGGAAAGTTCTAGAAGGTTCGATAGAGCTCTAAAAAGTTCTGGAAGGAGTGGCAGAGTATGTCGTGGAATGTTCGGGAATAGGGAATCGGGAACATCATTGTGGAACATTCCAGAACACTCTCGAACGTTGCCCTGAGCGAAGCCGGGTAAACCAGCTGGTAGGTATCTAATAAATCTATTTCTTTTGACCGGGTTCTTCTGATTTCAACCGCGATTACGGTTTGTTTTTAATGAACATAAGTTTTAACTTTTTATGCGATAAATAATACCTATAAGATTACTTTTTTTAAATATTGTATTCTGACGATTGCTTGTTGCTTCCTTTATCAAAATATTTTATTTAAAAATTAAACACAATTATGTATTATTTACCAGTCTGTATTCCAAACAAAGTCTTATCTATGTCTATCGATATCTCGTTCGTTTCATTTACCAACTCTGGTGTTTATCAAATTCCGTTTCGTTTTCAATACAACACAAGCTCACGGTCTGATTATTCTGATAATGTAATACAAAACATAAAACCACGCTTCATATAATTATTCAGGAATTTCACCTTCTGAAATCACTTCCTTCGATCGTGTCCAACCACCTCGAGTTTCCGCAACAAGTGAATTAAATTAGTATTACTTAGTTTCCGGCACGCATTTCCTCAAATAGCTTTTCCAAATTCCTAAAGAATGAAGATTTACAAAATATAGATAAATATAAATATTAAAACCTCAAACAAAACTTCTACTATTCCAAAAACCCTCTTTGAAGTAATACTGAAAATATTCATTTGAATGAATTTTCAGTAGAACGTGAAAATAGCTAATTTGAAATATCTTACTGCCATCTTTGAAATGTTTTCCAAAGTTCTCTTATAATCTGTATCACCGTCGCGTCGCCGTCGTAAGAATTAACCTTTTTTTTCTCATTTTTATGTATGATTAACGGAGAATCCTACTTCCGTCTTCCCATAAAGAGAGTTACGGCACTAATGAGATTTCAATCTAACAAAATACGAATAATTTAAAGTTATACAACTTAAAATATCTTTGAAAATTACATGGAAAATGTTCAGGTACCATTTAGATAACTTATAACTTCGTCATAGTTTCATCGTGTTGAATTTTTTTTTACTCTAACTACCAACTCTAGTACCTATTATAAGCTTAGGCGTGGTCAAATTTGCACCGCAACCGATCTGCCTGAAGTTTCAAGGTCAACCGTTTTTGACTCGAAACGTTTTTTCTACAATGAGCATTGAAAAAAAAATCGATGTAGATCTTTAATAAATTAAATCAATTGCAACTTGTATGAAACCGTGTAGTGGCCAAAAGTTTTTTTTTTTTGACATGAGCTCCACACAGGAGGCCCTGAGGAAAATAATTTCACTCAAGGCCTATGTCATCTTAAGGGATGCTGTGTGGAGGGTTTTTTGAGGAAAGGAAGGAGAGGAGAGTTCTGGGAAGGAAAAGGGTTTAAGGGGTGGGTAGGAATCTAGGGTTCAGTGTGTCCTGGTCATCCGCTTCCAAGACCTAGACAAACCTCACCCCATGAACCCGGGCATCCCTGCAAAATCACCAAACGTAGCGAACCACTTGGGATGACCTATGGCAGAGGTGTTGGTTATAATAATAATAATAATTGGACGATTTATATAGCGCCGTTTTTGTGAAAAATCACCTCAAGGGCGCTCCAATAAAGGTTCCCGGGGCAGCGGTACCCATTCCCGCTTCCCAAATTGAGAAAAATTACAGCCAATATAAATATTATGTTACTTTTAACGTTGAAACTATGAATATATCTGTAGTCAGTAGTGTCAGTACTTAAATTTAAGAATACCTAATTGATCGTTTAATGGTCATCAACAGTCAACACTGATGACGCCATTTTTACTAATGCAACGTGACCTCTGCTATAAAAGAGCGGGAAATTTCCAGTAGGTACGAGTTCTTCTTTACCGCCAAATTTATGAGACGTGCCCACTCCGAATTTAATTGTGAAACAGTGAAAGTATGTAGGTAGTTAGGTAGGTACTTTGCTGCATTTTTTCGTGCATTACGTATTAATGTGCTGGAAAGACACCGGACGAGGCAAGAATGATTAAAAGTTACCCAGTAACTTATTATAACATTACTTACTAACTAAAATACGTACTAAACCTATTGAGAAGGGCAATACGTTAGCATCTATATCTTATGTTTATAAAAATGTATAAAGAAATAAATTTTGACAATTATAAAATATCTCAAAGTAAGTTATATTATAATATAATTGGATTATTGGTAAATTGGAAAAATGACCTTCCGTAGTTTTTGTTTTAATAAATTCAATTTCTTTTATTTTGTATCCCTAACTGAGTTTTTGTACCTGAATTGAAAACATGTCTATAAACCCAGTATAAATAAATAAATATAACTATATAATTCTGCCTGTACTTTCCAATCCTGCCCATCTAACCGAAAACTCAATCTAAAAAAAATATTTTCGTTTTTACCGTACGGCGCCATCTATCTAATTTTGAGGTTAGTATTCGAATTAGGTACTTTCATAATGATTTTTAAAAATTGTGACATGCGTAAGAGATTAAGGTCAAGTTTAAAGACATTTTCAATAACCATGAAATTCACGTACCAATAAAATACAATTTAAATTAATGTACAAATATACTTATCTTAAATCTGAATTCTTATAATAATAATAACGATAACTGGTTATTTACTTTATAACTAAATCAATGTAGGTATATAGTTTTTACATGACAAACTATCGTTTAACATACCTATTTATGTTCAACAACATTTCAGGATTTTTTCGTAGGTATAAAAGGAGGTCATTTTTTTACAGTAGTGAGCCTAGACACTTTTATTAAACGACGTAAGTTGACGCAAAATTTGTTGCAATTTTATTCAACATTCAAACAATCACTGAAATCTCCGCTTTATAAGTGCCTAACTAACTTCATGGCAACCTTTCACGAGGACAGCTGCTTATAATCGATGAATTTTGAACCGGTTATTATTCCATAGTGCCGAATTTCTCTATGTTTCGTAGTTTTTAAAACGTTGATTATATATTTTTATTTGTTTCGCATTTTTACATGTACGTATCTATTAATACAAATAAACCTCTAAATTTGAATGACAGTTACACGAATTTTATTATATAAAAAAATAATAGGTAGGTACCACCTTCGCATTCATCTCGTATGTATGTCCTGTCAATATGTTTTTGCAATTATTACTTATTCGAAAGAGATTGTTATTTGTAGCTTTGGAACAGTTTCGTAATATTGTTTTGGCTTCGTGAATTGCTCAGGGCGAAATTCAATCGATGCAAATTTTAATCCATCTCGAATATTCAGAAAGGCACTTACTTCGTTGAGAACATTAATTTTGATTGTGTGTCTGTCCTCTTTTTTGTCTATACGGTGTAAAGGCAGGGGAACTACGTCATCACCCGATTGGGTAGCGTTGAGAGGCAGGATAAGGGGGGAGGACTGTAGGAAGGGATTTATTAATGCTGGTCTTGAAGAGGCCTGGATTATATGAAGGAGAAAAAACAGATGCCAGTAGCTCGTTCTCTATTTAAGCCGACTTAAACAAAAAACGAATCGAAGAAACGACCCGTTAAGCCAACATGAACTGTGAACGGGTGTTCCGCTCGTATCCGTTGAGTATCAAGCACCTGCATCGGAATCAATGCTGCTAGCTCCTTGGAACAAGCTACATTAAAATATGTGATAGAACGGATTTAGTATGCCTACATTGTGTATATGCATTAGAGATGGCAATCGGTCTGTTAATAAGGGATTTAAAACATACGTCCCGTTTCCTCGCGCCTTCCCCTATCGCCCACCCCCGTAAGACCATCATTCAGAATTGAAACGTTGTTTGAAATGGCCTTAGCTGTGTTTGATGACCAGATCTGAATAGATTCTAATTCTCCTCACTAGCTTCAGTCTCTCCAATTGGGGATGCCACGGTCTCACCGGATCCAGGCAGGAGCAGTTGGGACTCTTGTGCGGTGTTTACTAAAAAAAAAAATTGAAAAGCTTCGACGATCAATAATCCTACAATTATAATATCCCGTTATTTTTCACGGGTCTGCGCTACGACCTAAAAGCTTCGACGATCAATAATCCTACAATTATAATATCCCGTTATTTTTCACGGGTCTGCGCTACATATAAATTTTGTTTCTAGCTTATCCGAGCGATTAATTGTAATTGTGGTATGAAAATATTCTATAAAATCATAAAACGCCAGCACGTGTTATGATAGTACCTAATTATTCAAATGAACATAATAATTACAATGAATAAACATGAAAAACATAATAATTACAGGGAATAAACATGAAAAACACAATAACTACAGTGAATAAATATGAATAACATAATAATTACAGTGAAAAAACATGTAAAACAATAATTACAGTGAATAAACATGAAAAACATAATAATTACAGCTAATGAAATTAGAATTATGAAAAGTGCCTAAATTATTCGAAGTAATTACCCGCTAATTGTAATAATAAAAAGAAAAACAATGTAGGTACATGTATGAAAATATATCGCACGGTTAGATAATCATTTTCTTATCTGGAAGATTAAAAGGTAGGCTTCCAAAGTATAGGTTGATTGTACCGGATCGGGAGAGGCAAGTTTAAGGAGATCCGTTGACCTCTCCAGCTTGTCTCTCTCCCATCGTCTTACACCGCAGCGGGAGGGATGGATTCATACGTCCATCACTTCTGGACACGCTGACCTTTAGATACCTACCCACTCCTCATACCTTTTTAATTCCCAGAACTCTCCTCTCCTTCTTTTCCTTAATAAGACCTTCCGTAAAGCATCCCCAAGTCCCCAAGACATAGGCTCTAGGGGAAATTAAAGTTAAAATATATGCACAACACGTTTATATCCGTTAATCACTTCAGTACATAAGTCCAACATGCATATCTATATAAAGTTATAGTTTTACCGAAAGTTTCTAATAATTACTGTGGTTTTTTTTGCAGATATATAAATATGGCCAAGCTCTGTCTAATGCTAAGGCTAGCAGTGGTGGTAACACTGGCCCTACACAGTTCGGCAAACCCCTTGCCCGAACCCAACCCCGATCCGCTCCCCAACCCACTGGCTGGACTTGCCGCACTGGACAACAGGCCAGCCATTATCGAAATAGACATCCCATCTTCACAGGCTCAGGTGAGAACTAACTCAGCAATTTCATATTTATTATTAAGTATGTACTGTCCAGTGCTCACCCATCTCCTTCCCCTCCCCATTACATTCAGCCTCAAAACATACCCCAATAGAGGATGCCATAGTCCCACTGGCTCCATCTAGATGGTGGTTGGGAGCAGTTTGAACTATCGTGAGGTATTCACATAAAAAAATCTCACGAAACTAGCTATAACGATCGTGCCGGTTGGTAAAAAAATTGCACGGATTAAACGAATTGTCCAGTCCATTGACCAAAATTGACATTTAAGTTGAGTGTGCAGTTGTGTGTAAAAGTGTACTCTCCATCTGGTACAATACTCAGATTACTCATAAACACCACCAATCAAAATAACGCAGAAAAACTTGTTATGAATTAAACTAAATGTTGATGTAATAAATAAACTAGGTCACTTGTCAAAATGTCGTTCTAATATACCGGACCGTTATGCCTCCCTTTGTTATTTTGTTATTTTTCAGCATATTTAAAACGTAAAACACAGATACGTGTAAATATTTTTTGATTTATGGGAAGCATTTGATATTGCTTTACTCTTGTATTTAGAGATGTCTGACTAATCAAATGGACCATCGAAATATTTACTATATGTAAATCAATTATGATCGTACTTATATTTGCAAGAAATACATAACAATAAATACATTCCCTTAAAGTAAAATTAATATTCATCAAAAAGTAAAATATGTAAAACGACAAAGCCTCACAGCAGTCAACCGACTACCTATTCAACACAAGTTACAGTCATTGAAAAATCTTGGGTTTATGGCATTTCTACGTATTTTTTGGTGTTTGGTTACCTTGTGAGTTGAATAATTGCAATTAAATTGTTAATACTTTATAAGTAAGTTTTGTAGGCTAAAGAAATCTACCATCATTTTTGTGGAAGAAAGGGTGTTTGTTCGTTATTTTTTATTAGCTTTAAAATCTATCAAGAAGTGTATTGCCTGTCACATCTAAGTCAATTTATTTAGGTACCATCTGGCAGTTTAAGGTGTAATAAAAATATATAAATAAAAAATAGACTATAAATATAAATATCTATATAAATAAAAACAGAAGTCAAGACTTGAAACATTATAAATTATTATTGTACGATCATCTTAAAAATGTCCAAGAAATCACCGCTGTGAGATTTCTATGATAAATATATTAATGATAATTATATAAAATATATAATAATCTTACATGCCATTAATTAGAGATTTGCGTTTGACATTTGTCAATCTAAACAGAAGCAATCTTTTTGATTATTACGGTTATTATTTTAATTATTATATTAGGTACATAATTATGGTCTACCATTGTTAGATCTAATTAGTATTATAATGGCTGTAGATGTATTTATAGAAGTCACTGCCCTTACTGTTAGAACAAATGTACTTAAATGCTTGATGTATGCAATACCCATTTATGAAGCATTCAAACAATGACAATAGTAAATAATTCATCTTAGTATGTACCAATCTTAAATCATCTAATCGTTGTGTCCAATTTATAAAAATTTTGTGGCAGCTGACTTTAGAAGTGAACATTTTGTAATACAATGGTATCGAAATAAATTTCTACACGATAATGCGCCGATGCAGTTTAGTTAACTTGCGAAATGCACATTATTTTTCCAACACCTCTTTGCTGATACTATATTGCGAGATGTTCTGTTAGTAACTCAATTTCAGACTCGTATGAACTTTGTTTCTATTTTAAGTTACGCAAAACTTTAACGTCTGTTACCTAATGATTTGCATTCTCCGCGGTTTCATGCTAATTTATCGTCCATATCGATAAACTAAACAGTGCATGGATCAAAGGTTGACTTTATAAGGCGTTTAAAAATTACATAACTGAAAAATTGTTTTCTTTGATGGCCTATATTTCATAATTTGAAACAAATAAATCTGAGGGTTAATGCTGCAAGTACTTACCTACGTCACATTTTGGTAATTTGAGTAGGGTTATCAGAAAGTATCCTAAAATGTCTATTATTTCAAAAGTCCAAATGTATGTGCTAGCCGCTTGAGATTAATGAAAATGTGACCTATCTGATGGTATATTTCAAAATACACCAAGAAATCAAGAAATTATTGCCTTTTCTGATCATAGGCACTTCTAGCATGAACCCCCAGAAATAAAGTAGCACTTACGGCCGCTGTTCCCAATTCTACTCAAAAAGTCGAAACTTTGGCTCAACACTGCCCAAATGCACAACTACGCTCTTTCCAACACAAGCATCGCTAATCTAAGGAAGCCAGACTAATTACTCGTATAGATATTTGCTAAACTTTAGATTAAACATATAAACATTCAGTTTGGACAAGTATTTTGGCTTCAAATCCAAATTAAAGTTTTTTTATGAAAAATACCGCGCAGTATGAAAGTAGGTAGGTTGGTAACCACCGTAAGTTTTAAAGGCACAATGCGAAATTTGCATATAAAGACAGCTTTAATAGACAGGTTGTCAGTTGTCAGAAAACCGCGCTTATGTTAATGTATTATGTTAGTTATAGTAAGGATGTTTTTTTTAAACTTATTTAACCGCTTAATCTTTTATTGTTTCAGGAAACGTTGGAGTCGCTGCATCTCGGAGAGCCAAATGCTGAAATGAGCTTTAGGAATAAAAGAACGATAGGAATGCTAAGACAACTCTTCCCTAATTTATCACAGGTATAATGATTGAAATAAAATGAAAACTAATCTTATATTTTTACGATACTCTGAGACTTGGTTAATGTAATAAGTATATTTCGAGGCAATCACCCGATTCGATTATTTTATTGAGTTACATAATGTATCCAAATGCAATGCAAAGCTACTATATACTAGGGTAGGCTAAAAAGAAATGCACACATGCTTGTACAGCGCGATCAAAATGACCTACAGAAGCGGAAAAGCCAGGTGGAATGTGGAAGTGACATTCCTCCTCTATATGCAGTGTATTTTGAGAAGCGGAAGTATAGAGACTTATAATAATCATAGAAATGTTGGCCGTTATTGAAGCTATAATTGCCATTAGTAATTGTGTTATATAAGTTATCGGCTTCAAGAGTTTTAAAACAAGTTATTGTAATTTCAATACTATTACCTATAGTTAAATTTTTTATTTCTATTTGACCAAATATTTCGTACACTTTCCTAATAAAACAGCTGCTTGTGTTTCGGAGAATACAACTCATAATATAGTATAACAACATATAAGAAAAATGATGTAGGTATGAGTGAAGTAAAATAATAATTATTAATTTTCAATGAGGATTTGTAATTTAAAAATACATTTTACATGGTAATAAAGAAGACGACGTATTCATAAAACGAGATATGGAAATTTTTGTAAGATAATATATAAAACGTATTAACCTTTTCAATGCGGGAAATGACAATAGAAGAAATCTTTATACAACACATTTTCAGTTAAATTATTATCACAATTTTGCGGTTTTAATGTGATAATTTATTATAAATCCGCTAAGTGTTGTTGAATATTCTTCTTAAAACATATATGAATCAAACAAAATGTTACAGAAAATCATGAAGAGTTCACTAACACGAAGAATTGTAACAGATATTAATCAAGATCTAACCGTTAACTAGAATTGACCAAAAATTTCAAACTTATTGACTGTGAAACCTTATAGATCATATTTGCGATCGCAATGTTAAAGTGGCACCTTACATTACATGGCTATTCGTATTGGCGTATTAGGCATAGTAACATAGCATAGACAGTATGTTTTCTATGTAATTATGCCAAATACGCCAATACGAAAATCCATCTAAGGTGACACTATCTCATCCTAATAGAGTCCGTCTCGCGTCCATCAGGTTATATGTATTTCAATCAGCCCCTACTAATTATTCTTTCCGTTTGTCCTTTACTGAAAGAACCAAGTAATTTTAATTATGTTTAGTTTTCACAATAATTACTTTTCTATCTATTTTGGTAGAGGTTACTCACTAGAAAATAACCTGTTTTGTTCTGACGGTATTTGTAACAGTATAACACAAATTAATTCGATGTTGGCACATTAAATCAAACGTGTTACCAAACAAGAAGCTAACACCATTCCTAATGAATGTATTTATTAATTCACATGTCTGAAAGTCGTTTGTGATGACCTTTATTTAACAAGAACGGCATTGTTTTATTCGATACTATCGTTGCCACAATGTGAAAAGAACTTTTCCTTTGAAAGTAGTAATTGATTAAAATGCTTAGTTTTAACATGTTTAACATTGCTTTAAAATAATGCAGCAAAATAAAATAAGGATGTATTTTTATTATTTCAGCAAACGCAAGTGTAGATTCCCACTCAACTCTAAATTTTTAATTTCCAGAATCACAAAGAAGTTCCAAAGTTTCAATTTTTGTTGGGAAAATCGTAACACCGATAATTATTATCATGATTTTTCCATGCGAGTTTTCAAGTGAATCCATTTTTCCGTTCACTCGCAGGCGTGGTCAAAATATGTGTCATTGTGTTCTAGATTATAGATCAAAAGATACAGCAGATTGTGAGCTACCTGTTCCGAACTGTAGGGAGATCTTTGCTGATGGGAGCCCTCGGAGGAGGTAACAACGCCAACGGCGGCGGATCTTCGAGCTCCAGCGGATCGTCCTCCTCATTCGACGATGATGACGATGATGATGATGATGATGATGAAGATGATAAGGATACTGCCGCCAGAATATCCGTCTCCTTACCGACCTTCGCTCCAGACACAGACAGTAGTGACGAAAGTGATTCCAAACCAGAAGTGTCGGTAGGAAACCGCAATAGTTTTGATGAGGCCTCGACACCAGCACCACAAGATAACGAGGTGCAAGCACGGTTCATTGATGCATCACCCGACATCTCAACCACCTCCATCTCACCTCAATCTGGTACATCGGATACTCCTTCCGACCTGCCCACCTTTGAGCCCAATTCTGAATCCATCTCTGAGCCCAACTCCGAGTCCATTTCTACGGATATAGACTCTCCTTCTACTTCTACCAACCCGCCTGACTCTGAACTATCTCCTACAGAATCTATATCTTCTTCCACCGAGTCGCCCATAACCGAATCTGATAACACGGAAGACGATTTACCTTCGTCGAGTGAATCAGACCCTGCGACCGCCCCTAGTGCTCCGGAATCCCCTGGCACTACTCCGGTAATTGCACAACTCTTCCGCTGCTCCACTGACGACCTCCAACTGACCCCTAACCAACCAATTCAACTTCGGCAAAGCGACAGCCGAAGGTATAAACCGACGAAACGAAACACTTCTAAATTTCTATTTCTTACAGACTGACTGACAATCACCACTCTTGGCCGACATGCTTCATCACATTATTTGACCAAACCGGCAGATCGAAAGTACAACTAGACACGTACGGGGATCTGTGGCGTGTTTTCATTGGCGCGGAGCGAACATCCAGCGTACTGGACCGCCGGCGCGTCGCCATCTCTTCAAGCGTTACGTTACTAATCAATCATTAACTGGGTTGTTAGTTCTATTCTCTGTTGTTGTGTAGTCTTTCAGCAACTTGGTGTATTGCAGGCGACGTCCGCTGTGAATGAAGATGAGAACCAGCTGTCCGAGGCGGAGTCCCAACAGTCGGAAGTGAGGGTACAGTTCACGGACCCTGACGGCAACGACAAGGTGGTAGAGGCCAAGGCTGATAGTGGGGACCAGCAGGGCGCGGCCTCTGACAATGAAGCCGCCATTGATGACCTCTCTCTCGATGATGCCGATGCGTCTGATGAAAACAGGAACAAGAGGTATAGAACCTACCTTATCCTTGAAACATCCCATTTCTTAATGTCACCTTCATGACATCTTCTTTCTCTGAAGCCAGGACACATGGGCACTTGTTTATTTAGGTCTTAAATCAAAATACGGTAGGTATCATCTCCCTTTCTGTATTTTCCAAAATTTGTAGGTCATTGCCTACTCCATTCTAAGTGTGTTCAAGATCATTATAAAACTTCTTCTGCTCACATAGTTGTAAAGGTATAATATGTACATAAAGAAGACTGTCAGTGAGTTTTGTTTTTTAATCTAAAGTTTTATTTCGATGTTAATTAAATTTTTCACCTCACCTTTATAACAAGATAAGGTCACTGTAGTTATGAGCTTTCGAAAAAAGGCCCCATTCTTAAATAAAAATAAAGTCCGGGCAAAACTGGACACTACAACAATTGGTTAAACCATAAAATATGTTATTAAAGCCCTGAATTAAATGTCACTGAAACAATTATATACAAAAGATATTCTTATGTAGGTACGCATTCAAAAACCAGGATAACTTTACTCAGACAAACTCGGGCCGATTCACAAGTTTCGTATTTCTCATTTCGTGAGTGAATTAAATAATTTTATAGAGAAATATGCAATACTTATCTATATTATTATTTTATTCACTCCCTCTTGCGATAAAAACCATTTAAAAAAAAACGACTTCAAAAGAAGCATTGAAATGGAAGATGGACACGTTTAACATAAGGAATTTACTTATAATTCAAACACGTGACCTTAGAACGGGATACCCCAGAAAGGACACATTCTTTTTTTTTAATTGTAAAAATAAAATAAATGAATGAAATTTGCAGGTTCTTGAGCTTTGGACTAGGAGGAGACAGTAATGCAGCAGCCAGCAGCAGCGGATCCGGAGGTGGTTCTGGAAACTTCTTATTCGACATCATCAGGGTAAATTCTCTCAATTATTAACAACTCCTATAACTAATTAAGTACCTACCTACCATTTTTTTTCACAGAAAAATAATCGATTTAAAAAATATACCGTTGCACAGGAAATATCAAGAAATATATTTAATACTGACAATACCTAAATATTTTTATCATAGGTCATATTAAACTGTATCATATTTCGTCTACTACCATCATTATCTTCATTTTCTTAGTGCATATTTTTAATGGCTGCTATCTTTATGTACTATTGAAAGATTCTTCTCAAACTAAATGTCTTGGATAAATTTATTTATTTGTATTTGATGTGTGACATATATTGACTTTTCTGCGAGTCTAGTCTATATTTATTTTAACTTATGAGATAACATTTCAAATTGACAATTTCAGAATTTCAAAGTCACAAAGCTAAAACAAAAATATACATAATATATTCATCATAGACTTGCGGAAAAGTCAATAGATGTCGCTCATTAAATAAAAATGGATAAATTTTTCCAATACACTATCTACTTAGATAGCATTTAGTTCGACAAGAATCTTGAAATCATACATAAAGAGAACAGCCAATAAAAATATGCATTGAAAATGATGTTGGTAGTTCTTAGTCAAAGTATGATACAGTTAAATATGACCGAAAGGGACAGGGTCCAATTAGCTCGTTGGGAGACGTATCGCCCCCCGTCAAGGCTAAGGTCCTGGGTTCATTTCTTAGATGTGATCTTATCTATTTCTGTTTCAAATTTTCAATTGAGAGCTGCTAATATTGTCTTCAGTGATTAAATATTACAATTTAAGGTTTTACTTGTTACATTAAAATAAAACTTTTGATTAGGTACTTTGTGTTATTGTAATAATAATTTGTTTTTATTTAGGTGATGATATAATGATAATATATTAAGACCTTTCTACCCAAACCAACAACCTTTAGATTGACATTTTTTCTCATTGACTGACTAATAAACTCACACGCTAGGAAGTGAACTATTTTTTCCTTTCTTTCTTCTATTCCCTTATTTAACACAAATTACAACCACAGTTTTCATTATAACAATGAAATGTGCTGAAAACCTGCTTTTATTATTATTAAACTTAATACTATTGACCTATATAGATGCTATATTTTTCCTCTGCTTCATATTTTTCTCCTTGCTAAAAAAAAACTATTTTCCACTGAGAGATAAATGTATGAAGTTATTTCTTATGCTTCAAAACTGCAACTGCGAGACTGTTAATTTTGAAGATTGGGGTTGAACCCTTGTTACTGAAACTACTGCTAAAGCTAAAAGCATCTTAGTAATCCTGGTAACTTTTCCAATCACATTCATTGTTCAGGTATGCGTACACACAACGTTAAAAATAGCTACGAAGACGGTATCAGTTGTTGCCATGTACATTTGTTTAGTAAAGCAGTTGCAGAGTGTGAAAGTTTATAATATGTACATACCTGGCTACAAATAATTCTGCCTTCACGAGTTTTTGACTTTGTATTTACCAGCATAAGTTTTAATTCTTTTATTTTCTGATTTTCGTTTTTATCAGAATAACTACTTTTGAAGCAATCTACCTTAATTTCATAAGTTTTATATTAAATGTAAAAAGAAAACATTCTAAATCAAGATTTAGATAATCATTTTCAAATGGTAGATCAATCAGATAAACGCAACGGCAGAACAGTAGTCAATCATATGTTGTTGTTATTATTATGGCTTCATCCTAAGCGCAACACGCTCCACTAGATGTGTGTTGTGTGGGATTGTTGTGTTGTGTGCTGGTGTTGTGTTGTTGTGACTGTGGGTTGTTTGGCAGCGGCCAGCGGAGGGCATGGCGAGAGCCGCGGGCCAAGCGTTCCGGATACTGACCGGAACCGACTCCATCGGACTCGGAATCACCGCTACGCACACGGCCTCGCGAGACATAGACACCACCAAGGTGGTACAAAACACTACTGTTTGACGCTACACTCCGTAACAACTTGACTATTCTCTCATCACTTTAGACCCGCTAAGACAGGCAGCGATATGCATCACTTGAAATAGCTATTCCTAGACACATCTTGACCTACAGGCACACTATTTTTTATTATGTATAAAGCACTAAACACTGATAGAAACACTAAACCATCAGCAAACTTGACTAATATCTGCGTGAGGGACAATCTTAGTCAAAGAAATCTCACCGTCAGGTCAGCCAAGTCTGCGTTGTCGAAGAGACCCATGGTATGAATGTTACTAAGTCTGGAGAGAGACTACTCATTGGGTCCACAATCTTGGATTGACCTGCCATTTAGTTTGAGGTCAGAAACTAGTTATGAAAACAGAAAAATACCCTTTTTTGGAAAAGGTTATCAACAATAACAAGTGTAAAGTGCCTGAGGTGATTTTATCAGTAAACAGCGCTATGGAAAGTTGGCCATCTACGTATATTATTATAACAATAGATTTATCGATAAGCGCAATAAGCTAAGTTGCAGGCCCTCTTGGGTTAGTCTCCGAGCAGACTCATAGACCTATTATAGGTAATAGCCCTCTTCTAAAAGTGTAACTTATTCTCTAAAGTGAAGGTAAATTCATCTTGGCATAAGGACCGAATGCCAGAAGTATGATATTAGATTCAGTGTTGTTGCCTCCTCTTTGGTTCTTTACTTCTTATTTTCAGCGTCAGTTTTGATCCAATGTGAACGGACTTGGTGTGTTCAGACCGATGAGTATTTGGTCTGCATAATACATCACATATTGAAAACTGTCTCATTGAACTGAAGTTACAATACATTCAAATCCGATCCGTCTGGATTTTGACGACAGAACTCCCTTCCCGATAATAAAGAGAAACACAAGATACAGAATGCCAACATTTAATCTCAAAATTAATAATATAAGTACTTATATTTTATTAGTTGTGAAAGCTATTTGTGTGTGTAAGAAGTTCGATAATGTTATCGGATACCATATTTCCAAAAACACAATGTGAAGATGATTGACTGAAGGATAGTAAATAATCATTAGATAAATCCGATAAATCCAATACATTAAATCCTGTTGACTGGTAGGAATAGATCATGTTCAAGTGATGTGTACATAAATCTGCTCAAATATATCTGATACATTAAAACACGATGGTGTCAGATATATTTTTGTCTAAGGCTGGGTTGCACTTTCACAATTTCGTATGTTAGATTGTGATTTGCACTTCAACTCTGTGTAGAAACCAATTGTTATGTAAATTATTAGTAAAATTTTAATACCTAGTTCTCGTGTGTCACAAATTAGTTGATTTTTTATGGTGTTTGCGTTAACGTAAATCGAGATCTGTTATTTAAAATGCATCTTGTAAACCTATCATTTCTTTTTACTTACAATCTCCGTTACCAAACGGATTGATTGTAATAATTAATAATTAAAATCATTTCAGATACGTAACATAGACGCTGCGAAATTTATATCCAGCAAAAATAAAATCACATTAACACTGCCTGTAATTTGCATGCACCAGTAGAAAGAGTAAAGCACACAAAATCATATTCATTAGATAAATTTCCCTTCCTTTCCAGCAATCTCCTCTCTTTCCTTGCATTTAACTGTTTCTTTTCCTCACATTGACATTGTTAGTTCCATGACGATATAGTATACCGTATGTTAGTTACTCACTCTCATCTCGACATCCTAACTATTGGACATTTGCCGTAACTTGTAACATTTGAACTTGACAGACTTAACAAAATATAATTAGATTTGGGTTTTGTAAATTGTAATATCGTTAGGACTAGATTGAAGAACGGTTATTGTAATTTTCCAGTTGGTAGCCGGATCAGGAGGAACTGAACAAACCGACGAAGCCGCCAATGCTCCCGCTGACGGAGACGTGGGAAAGGGGGACGGATACACGGAAGGAATTCCCGGCCCCGTCACGAGACTGTTCATCATCGCTAACCGAGGTATCTCCAACCTCATCCAAGATCTCATTCTGCGACTCGCCCAGACTTCAGAGAGAATCGTCAACTTCAAGGCACGACTCATCACCTCCATCATTTAGATAATTTCCTCTCATCAAATTCATTTAGTCAGGTATTATTACTTCCGGTGGCAAACACGCGTGTTAAAAAAATTGTCTGAAAACAATTTGGTGCAAAATTTATTGAAAATACGATGCAACGGTCACAATGTTATTTTTTTAATTTTGTAAATACTTATGTGACTCGTTTGCTAAATGTTTTAATGAAATTTTCCAACCTGACATCATTCATTAACGTTATATATTTTTAGAAAGTTATATATAATATGGAAATTTTGTTGATTTTCAATGTACTACAGATAATGTGATGTGTATTTCAAAATTTGTCAAAACTAATTTATTGATCTTGCCACAGATAAATAGTTGTTAATGTTATCTCTCGCTTCCATATTGTATTGCAAAATGTCATTGAGCTTTTCCAAACTCACCAGATTATTGCTCAAATATTTCTAGTTGTAACCTAGAATGGTAGAATATTATAGATAAAGCCTAAATCTGCGTAACCAATCTGAATAATGTGGTCCGTTGTGAAATACTCGGCTAGAATTAGACTAGCATCCACACGACTGTCCTCAATATGTTGAGATATTTCCCAATCCCTTGAGATACACAGCAACACACGTCTCTCAGGTGTCTGAAATGAACCTTATATTTCTTATGTGGCATAAAAATTCCTATGAGTCTTCTTATTTATTTTTCCATTCGATATTGTTTGAAATTTTCTACCAACGAAAAAAATTGTTATACTTAGATAAATTATGTAAATATGTAATTAATTTTTCTAAAAAAAAAATATTAAAACTTGTAATTATTTGTCATTATTTATTATCACCTACCCACCAAACAATCGAAACAAAATTTGAAATTATTTCACAAACTATAAATTTATTTATCAATGTTCAACGCGCATTTTTTGTAAGGGTTATCAAACTTAACAATTAGAATCAAAACACGACTGGCAGTGCTGAAAGAATAATGGCCGCTGTTCCCAATCCTACTAATCAACTGCTAAGCCGAAACTAAGGCTCAGCACTGCTTAAGCATCACTCAGTCTAAGGAAGCCGGACATGTGGATTAAGCTCGACTGAGCAAAGCAAAGTTATAAAAAGTGTCAACAGAGTGGCGCTAATGTCACGAGGTACCGAGGTGACGAAGGCAAAGGTCAAGCTGACCCTTTATTTTTAATATATTTTATATGTTTGTTTAAAAAATATAAAATGTAAGTTTATGGATAACAGTAAATTATGTGTTAATAATAAACAAGTTTTTACTTTGATGTATATGACAGTGGGCGGGGTCACTTAAGATAATCAACGATAAAATATTTGGGAACAACGCGAATCGAGCGTTATCTTAAAAATACTTACAAATCGCTTAGCTGATTGCAGACTTAGATTGGTCGATCGAAAAGTTGAAACAACGGTCGTAAGTTATCCTATTTTGTTAGAAAACGTAAATATACATTTTCTCAAAGAATGTTAATTTACAAACTCCTAAACTTAAGCTGGGATCCTACCCATAAATAAACCAAACCACACATATTCCACGATCTGGCGACATTTCTTTGGACAAATTGTATAATTACTTTAAAAAAAATTGTTACAAAACATAATTTATGGTATCCAAGTAAACGTGAGGTTTTTATCCAGTAAAAACTTTTTCCTCACAATGACATTAATGTAACTTAAATTCAGTCAAGTAAATACGACCTTCAGAAGGTAATAGTAAAAAGGCCAAATGAGCCGCAGTACTAGTAGCTAGAAACATGAAAGGGGAAAGCTAAGGCAAAGGGTAAACTAGTTAGAGGATTACGAAAGAATCCGTAGAATCAAAAAAAAAAGTTTATATTTGGTATATTTATGGTACCCACTTAGAAATCTTTCAGAGGAAATTTTGGTTTTAAATTATTAAATGAGAGAATATTAGAAACATAGTTTTTGAATGCACAGAACTACTACTCATATTTGACTGAGCATAGCGAAGTCCCGTTTTAACTTGACAATTTTGCATTTTTGTCTGTAAATTTGTTTGTTCAAGATGGTAGCCATGTTGGATACTGCCTTTTTATCCAGTCAGAGTTCACAAGAGCGCAGATCCTTCTACAAGCTGTCAAATTGGAATAATCAATATTATGGTACCTACCTGCACCTGCCTGAAGAATGTTTAGAAAGAGAATTTCCATTGATTTAGTGAAGTTTCTTTGAAAAGGAAAATAAAAAAAATTGCACAAAATATATGGTTTTTAATTGAGTAGTGTCTACTTTAAAATCTTATTTGATTTGAGAGAAAAATTTAGGTTTTCATTTTTTATAAAATAAGAGAAAATTAGAAACATACTTTTTGAATGCAAGATTTATTTGTTCATATTAACTAACAGTAAGTTAGTTAATAACCAACTAAATTTAATAAAAGTCCCATACTAAGATTGTTCCCTATTGACAAAGAACACGCCCGTTCCCTTTCCAATTCTCCATCTACACCTATACTTACTTCCTCCGTTACTTGAGGAGTCCAGCCCATTTGGTTAAATTATGTATTAGCTATAACATGTAAATTAATTTTAGTAGAGATTGTACTGCCCTGAAGAAGCTACGGTTGTAGCGAAACCCGGTTGGCATAAAGTATAAAAAATAAAAGTGGTGTTTACAAAGTTATTGTTTTATTTTAAATCAAGATTTATTCATTGTTCACAAAATTTTACTATAAGTCAGAATAATAAAATATTTCATAGTTAGATACCACAGATAACAAAAACCCAAGGTTCTATGATCTGAGATAGGCAGGGGCGTGCACAGAGTTTTTGATCAGGGTAGGCAGTAGGAAAATACAACAAGTTTCACAGGTTAAAATTTCCATATTTCATCAGATAATTTCAGAATTAAAGTACGACAAACGTTTTTGAACCGACAATTAGCATTTATGAAAGACAACTATTTGATAGAAATACATAACAAGAAGAAGTTCTAGAAAGCACTGCTTAATACTAACAAAAAAAAACCTCATAGAGGCAAATTCAAAACGACAGTTCTACTCGATGCTTTGTGCATTTCGTTAACATTGAATTTTATTATATCCTGTATGAAGTTACCTCTAGTCAGAAATAATTCCTGCTTTGGCCACATTTTAGTGAGGCAGTCAGAGGGCGCGCGTGTAGTTTCTAGTTACAGTTTATGCCCCGTTTGTAGTTTGCCATTTGATGTGGCGCTCGCGTAGTTTCGGTTGCTCAGCTTTTTCGCGCTTATTTTTGAAAGTGTGTATTTAGTTTTAGCAATAATTTTATAAATTATAATATTATTTACCTGCTTATATTTTAAAAACACGGCAGGGTAGGCAGTGCTTATGTGCCTATATGTAGTGCACGCCCCTGGAGATAGGTATTTAATCACAAGACTGGATAAAAAAAATTATTTTATAATTTGAAATGAAGTTCTAGGAATGAAAAGGTATGAGGGGTGAGTAGGAGGTCAGTGTATCCAGGAAAGACAGATCTTTAAATCCATTACTCCCGTGAAGAGCAGTGCTAGGTGATGGTTCGAGAGAGTCCAGCTGGAAAAGTCAAAAGGACTCCCTTATCCAACCTCTCCCGATCTGGCCGCCATGCAGGAGGGCGTAGCATCCGCTGCCAAGATCTAGACAAACCTCACCACACGAACCCGGGCACCCCCTATGGCAGGGATGTGGAGATTTTACGATTTTGCAATTGTCCAATTTTCAATGAATTTCAAATGAAAAAATTTATACAACATACATACACTATGTAGGCGTTCACAAATGGTGCGATAACTTAATTTTTCACATTCTAATAATTGCTGCTGTACATACAAAGGGCTATCAGGGAACTCTATTAAATTGGGCGAAGCCCATCAAAAAGTCACATGCAGGGAGTAGCAGCAAAAAACCCACAGTGGCAGGTTTTTGCCTGCTAGTCATTAATATTATTTTTCCAATGTAAAGAAACATCATAACCTGTCATGTTTTTGTAAATAAAAACAAAAAATGTATGTGCAGTTCACAGGCGGTAGAACTGAGACCTTCAGAAAACTGAAATAGACAAGAGTGGGGAGGCTACGTAGCACCGCACAAAGAGGAGAAAGATAGCAACGAAGCACCGCACAAAGAGGAGAAAGATAGCAACGAAGCACCGCACAAAGAGGAGAAAGATAGCAACGAAGCACCGCACAAAGAGGAGAAAGATAGCAACGAAGCACCGCACAAAGAGGAGAAAGATAGCAACGAAGCACCGCACAAAGAGGAGAAAGATAGCAACGAAGCACCGCACAAAGAGGAGAAAGATAGCAACGAAGCACCGCACAAAGAGGAGAAAGATAGCAACGAAGCACCGCACAAAGAGGAGAAAGATAGCAACGAAGCACCGCACAAAGAGACCGATTAGTCGCTTTTTCGTTTCATCGAGTTTCAAATCACAACAGCGCTAAAGAAACTTTCACTTCAAAACATTGTCACAACAAGTTTACTGCATTTCCCACCTCCGGCCACACTTTTGTCCATAATATTCTTTTTGGAATATTCTTTTAGCATAGAATTATACAAACAAGGATAATTTTCCAATCAGAAAAAAAAATTATATTTTTTATTTGCTCCGCCATATTTAAAGCGATCTCTCTTCTATCAAGCGTTATCTAAAATTGCCTCCCCTCCATTCAATATCTCATCTCTTCTAAGTCTGAACTCGACGTCAATCTTCCATATAATTCTTATATTTTCACATTTAAATAAATTTAATGTATAATTTAACCTTTCTTTTCTCTGTGATTTTAAATGATGGCCTAGAACAGGGATCGGCAACCTGCGAGCCACATGTGGCTCTTTGGATCTGGAACTGCGGCTCTTTAGTTCCATTTGAAAATATAATTTTTATCAAAAAAAAAAAACATTTAAAAATCGTTTTAAATTGATGAACGAGGATTAGGCACCATTTCTATCTCTCAGCCACTTGTACTCGCTTTTCACCGCACCCCTCCCCCGTGACACACGTCGCCACTGTCGTCAGTCCATCGGAAGCTCTCGAATGACGCCGTCGTCGGATGTTTCTATGTAGGTTTTAATTCGCTTTCTACGCAAGACAGTTTGGCATCTTCACCAGTGCTTTGGCTGTGACGTATAGTTTGTTGTTTCAAGTAGAAGAGTTAGAAGCGAATTATCTTCTCAAAGGTATGTATGTACATTTATATTAATAATAAAAAAACCGAAGTAAAGGCAGGTAACATAATAAGGTAAGGTATTGAAACGTTTTGCTTTGTGCTTGAATGAAATAAATACATTCCTCAATGAAAATGGCATTAATCACCCTGAATTAGAGAACGACAAATGGTTGCAAAAATTTTACTTTATGGTGGATATCAAAGCAAAATTAAATGAGCCGAGTCTAAAACTGCAAGGAAAGGAAAACCCAGCCTATGTTCTGGTAGAAAAATTGGTTTGTTTCGAAGAAAAATTTGTTATTTTTGCAGAAGATATTCAGAGCGGTGAATTACTTCATTTTCAATTTCTAAAGCAATATCGCGATAAAACCAGTGCAACTGTTGACACGAATTACTTCAGCACAGTTATAAAAAAAATTAAAGATGAATTTGCTAACAGATTTCAACAATTCAAAACCAACAAAAGCACTCTAGCATTCATAGTAAATCCTCTCAGCACAAATAGTAACGAAATCCACATTGAGCCATTTGGAGTTGATACTGGATCTCTACAAATGCAATTGATCGATTTAAAAATCATGTATACCAGTGTTTCTTAACAGTATTGAAGGAATCGCCCCCTTTACCATAGTAAAATTATCCATCGATCTTTTCTTTATCGAAGACATTTTTCTTTGGTAACTGAATTTAAATTGAATCTCCTTGAATTTATAGAAACACAAATAAAATCACATCAAACTCAAACTACAACAGCACATTTTTTTGTAAATTCAAATGATCGTGTTTGCAATCAATTCAATAAGACAATGAAACACTAACTTTGCTCATAAACAAAAGGGCCCAAACCCACCAGAGTCCACCCGATCGTTCGTGCGGTTGCTCGTGTAATGAGTCGCTAATTGGCTATGTTCGGCCGGATATCCAGCTTCAAGGTTGGCCGGATATTTGGTATCTGGTATCCGGCAAAACATCTATCCGTTTTATCTCTATTTTAAACAGTAAAGTTTACTTAGCAACAGCACTGATTTTGTAATTTGGCTGATACTGTACTTTAGTAGGGTAATTCTCTAATGTTGCAATAAAAGTAATTTTATGAATGAAATGTTATTTCTTGGCATTTACTAGTGTTTGCCGTGTGATGGAAACATTTTCTCATCACAGGTGAGGGCATTTCGGCGCTTTTTAATGCAATTTACTTACTAGTAGGAAACAAACCTAAGCAACGCATGGCAGTTGAGTACTAAAACTACGAAATCGAAGACAAATACAATTGTCTTGGTTTTAGCTTACCACTTTTGAGATTTGTACCATGCGTCTATAGATTATGTATAACGTCATTGGCTAGAAACATAAGATGTAGAGAAATAATATAACTAGAGCTGTTAAGAAAAAAAAATTATATACACCAAATCAAAGAAAAGATTTATAATTATTTCATAAATATATATTTTAGCTTTTGTAACAATTAATAAATATAAAAAATATGAAGAATTGCACAGATTAATTGTATTTTTAAGTAAACATATTTTTAACATTAAACAGTTTACAATCAATGTCATTTATTAATGCGTTGATATTTTTAAATTTGGTTAGTCGTTATTCTTTAAATTCTACCCATAAAATTTACATGACCAAAAATCCACATGACTTCTTTTTCCCCAAAACCTTAGCAGCCTCATATCATAATATTCTCACATCATTCATTTTACAAATTTGATGATTTTTATTCATTGTTTTAAGGAATTATTTGTTTGCATTTGTCATACATAGATAATTTCATACAAAACAGAAAATATTCTTTACCAACTCGAGCGAAAGCTACCCAAATTTAGGTGATTTTTATGAATTTAACGATTTTTTGTTTGTTTTATAAAACCTAAAAATATGGGGTAAACAGTGAAATCTAAGTTGATTAATTGGCTTTGAACCATGGTAAGCAGTTCATGTGTTTCCGTATTAATATTTTAAGATATGATATTAATTAAATCAAATGGCCGAATCAAAAACCAAACACCTAGAAAACTCCATCACTCAAGTGGTTTTAAAGGCTTTGTGATTCTCACAAATAATAATATAATTTATAATAATAGATTTTTATAAGGAAGGCACTTTTTTATACTATCTATAAATCAGTCCGAAGTTTCATATAATTTGTTTTTTTTTTTTTAGGAAAAACTTGTCCCTTCCAAGAGGGGTGTCAGTCTCTAATATTGTTAGACCAAAATAAATAGCTGTGTGTATCAAACAGTACGGGAATCGGTCAAATGTTTGCTGTAGAAAATGGTAACACTTACATAATTTAATGAACATAAAAATTTAAAAAAAGATCTTTTAAAAAGTAATTCTCAAAAAATATTAACTCTTTGTATGCTTGTGAGTAAAACGGCAAAATGCCAAGGATCGATTTAAGTTTAGCGGGTTTAAATAAAATGTAATTTTACACACAGCGTAAAAATTGAAAAATTTATGATTTCTCTATCTTTAAAATTCTTGGGAAAGGCACCAATTGCTTTATTGATTGAAAAAATATGAGTCATTGTATATAACATGGAATAAAGAAGAAAAAAAGTAATTCTGTGTGAAATACAAAACTGTGTTTACGAAATTCAAATGTGATGGAGATCTACGATGTCAGGCGAGCATAAGTGAGACAGAGCACAGTGAGCTAAATAGAAAATTATTTCCCATTTAAATTTGTATGGAAGGCAATTCTAGTTTTCTTATTTATTCTATGTTGTATACATTTTGTCAAATAAAATTCAACAACACATTAACAATTAATATAATTATACCTTTGTTTCGTTAATTATTACAACCCATATAATTTAGGAACAATTATTCTTGAATATTTATAATTTTAATATCTTAAAGACAGTCAAGAAAATAAGAAGTAAATAATCATCTTATTATGTACAAATTATATTATTTCAAATATTTAATCACTATAGATTTTATTTTAATAAATCTTAAATAAACCAGTACCGTAATATATCAGCATTATTAAGTAACAAATTTATTATTAATTAATAAGTTAATTAAATTCAAAACAAAATGACTATATGGCTATATAAGATTAGTTGCCCATGGCTTGGTTTACTGTCAAAATAATTTTCTCCAGTTCATCCTTCAATAATGACTTTGATGCAAAAACCTTTGCAATATTATAAATGGTTACTATGTATTTAAATTTTTAAATTATGAAAATTTGAATTAGGTTAGCCAATATAATAACTTTTGATATAGTATATAATATATTTATATATTTTTTTAAATAAATATTATTATGTGCAATTCCCCATTTTAATTCCTACAAAATATTGCAATATACAAATAAATCCTTTGTAAGGAAATTACTTTGGGAGAACAGTCAAACGACTGTTATTTTATAAAAATGTATTAATATTAAAAAATCTCTTCACTCAATATACATACACAACATGACAACATTGATGGAAATACTCGTAAGGCAATTACTTTTCCATTGATTTTGTATCGTTTCGTTCAGTTTTTCTTTTTCATTCGCAATCACAACAGACTGTCAACACATTCATCAGACATAAATAAAATAATCGTTAATGAGTGAAATAAAAATTCATTTCACCAGAGAGATCTTGGAAAGTAAGCATTTGGTAGTTAATAATGTAGCCAAAATAATTATTATTATTGTAAGACGAAAATAATCTAAGTGTTCGATTCTCTCGAGCGGCATCGCGTTCCGTTGACTTGATTTATCAATAAAACAATGCCGACCCGAGTTTATTTTGATACGTTATCAAGTTGGCAAGGCACGATGTGCACACATCGTTCCCCGATAACAATAAATATCAGGAAAATGTGACTTAATGGATAACTATACGATAATGGAAAGACTTAGGCGGAAGCACCGTTGAGACGAGTGAGCTCCATGTCGGCCACCTGCAGGATCTCATTCCACTTGTGAGACGGGGTGAGCGGCGGAGTAGACATGGTCACCGACACATAGTCGCCGGAGAAGGCACGAGGAGTTGACACGCTCGGAGAGGAAAACACGAGTTTTCTCTTTGACCGCGAGGGACAAGAGTGAGTGACAAACTTATCCATGACAACCAGAGATATGGGGGTCAGTTGTAACGAAGATATCGAAGGGGTGGAGAATTTTTTTGATATGAAATTCGGGCCCGTGTACCGGAACACCGGCTTCTTTAGTATTGTGGAACCGGATACCTTCTCAATCAGGCCGATGGATGACAGTACGTTGGATATGTCGTAGAGACGCCTCACTTTGGACTTGTGCTGACGGTCTGGTTGAGAACTGTCGCCGGATGTGTACCGGGGAGAGCTGATGAGCACCGCCACCGCCATCTCAAGGTTGATCAGCATATTCTACAAAAAGTTACAATATTTTTATATGTATTGCTAAAACAATTTTGAATAAAACAACAAACTTATTGAAATATTAGGTGTACCAAAAACCAACATTATCCTGTGGTGGACTGATGTGCCAACAACTCATAACAGACACGAATAACATAATAAATACCACTTTAGTAAAATTTTCTTAGTTTTCGAAATATTGTCACTTTAATGAATTTCATGAAATTGACAACTTAGATTATGAGTGGTATAGGTTTTTGAGTGCCAGTTACAAAATTCCATGTTATAATTTTTATTTCACAATTCTTAATAGTCCTAAAGATCAACGAAGTCAAAAATAAAACTAATAGTGCTCATACCTTTGGAAACTAAAAACATTTTTGCCCAAACCATGAGGTTTAAACAAACCGGTAAACTGAACATATTACTAATCTTAAGTCTTATTTAATATGTCAATATGAAATAAGACTATATTATTTTGTATCCTTATTTCTTACATAGGATGGTCTGATGCTCTATAGGGCACCCGCTTGCACAGCGTAGGTGTAAACTGTAAACCTTATAGTTTATGACTTACGGAAGTCAAATCACAAAATGATTACTTTTTAGAAATAAATAAAACTCATATTGGTTTATGAAAATGGAAATAAAACCCCCTCCCACATACCACCCAAAGATAAAAAAAAAACAATACAAAGATGAAATATCTGTCAAGTATAAAATTGATTAAAAAATAATATTGTCATTCTATTAGAGCAAATAAAAATGCAGTGACTTTGAGAGCTAAATCACAACACAGCTTGATTTTTAATGGATTTTTTTTTACACAGTTAAGAGTATAATTGGATTCTAGTTTGTTTTGGAGGTGAAAATAACCTTACTTTGCACTTCTATATTAGCATTGTTATATCAAGGTCTTGATTTTACACAGCACATAATAAAATTGTAATAAATGTCACCATTTTTACACAGAAGAGAATGAATAAAAAAACGTCGGGTATTTGGCGGAGCACAAAATAGTAAATAATTTTGAATAAAACTTACGGGTGGTTCCACTAGAAACATCATTAAAAATCTCTGCGCTAAGATTCCCAGTGACCTGTGTTTAGGAGAAGCCAGTGGACCCTTCTTTCCATGGAGAACGTCACTGATCTTCAGAGTCTCCCCCTGACTCTTCAGTAAAGATAAGAATTTATCCAGTTTGGTGGCTCCGTGCCAGGTGTAGGTATTTTTCCTGCAATGCGTGGCACACTGCAGAGCTTCCAAAATGTTGATAATGTCGTAAATCCTTCGTTTTTCAACTCCTAACCTCTGAGCTGTAGCATCAAGGTGAATTTCAATACCACTCGTGTTCCCATTCAATGGATATAATTCTAAAAACCTACAAAAAAGCATGGTCATTACCTCAATATTCATCTTCTAACACAAGAGCACGCGCCAATATAATCTATAAATAAAAAATTGCGGGAAAAATATGCACCCATCAAAACAATGCGCGAAATGGACGATGGAAAATGCCTTACCTGTCGCACAATATTTGCAGAGACTTCTCTTTGCGATGTGAAGCACTTTTTAATGCAACATTAGTCAACAATTTGAGGTTTGCTGTGGGAGAAACGTACAAGTCGTTCGTTACTTCTCTCAAAATATTCCTTTTTGGCGTTTCTACAATGGTTTGGCACCCCGACATATTAATATCTGTAATAAAATTAAAGTTAGTAATTTATCTATGAATGAAACTGCATTCGATTCCACAAACTTTATAGTTTACCTTTCGATTAACAAAATAAATAAATAAATTCAGGAAAGCCACATAAATAAAAGAAACGACTTAGCCCATACGGCTTCTTTTCAGCGCATTTCAGCGACATTGGACATAACCCAACCTGTCCGCCAAATTTGACATAGACATATTTGACAGCCCTAAACTCTCAAAAACATTTATTTTGCAGGTTCGTAGGTAGCTACTGAAATTCTAATTTTCAAACGTGTTCCTAATTACTTCTATTACTTATTTATATCATTGCCATAATTTTATTGAAATTTCAAAATATAAAAGCGTGCGTTCTATATTTGTAGAGAAATGCGACGTTAGATTAACTTTTATTAGCACCCACCACACGGACACTTCGGAGCGACCGTGCCACGTGCCATTTCAGCCCGCCCCGCAGAAAAGTCTCACAGTGAACTGCGCTGTGAACCATTATCTTACTTTCGGTCTTTACTTTTCTGCGCGGCGACCTGAAGTGGCACGTGGCATGGTCGCTCCGAAGTATCAGTGTGTGGCACTGTGGGGGGTGCTATCCAGCTTTTCAAGGTGATTTTTTTTGTTGTTAATTTTTATTTATAGTGACGTATAAAAACTAGTAATTTTACTATTCATAAATGTATTAAAATTTAATAATACTGAATCTACATGCGTGTTTTTGTTATTTATAAAATTTTGTAATTTATATTCCTTTCGATTGTATCAAGAAATCATTGAGTTTATGTACTAGCTTTATAATAATAGCATTTTTAATGATAATAATAACAAACATAACACTTTCATAGCGCAGTTTTGTGTTATTTCTGATTATTTCACTTTAAGTGTTTTTTTTTGTAGTAAACATTGACATATATATTTGTATGTCCATGGTAGTAAACAATAATAATAAAATAATGGTTGTGCAGCCCCATTCGGTGGTCATCAGTGGCGTGCTCTTTAATCTTATTATATAAAACAAAGTCGGGTTAGTTACACCATTTATAACTCAAGAACGGCTGGACCGATTTTCATGATCTTTGATTTGTTGGATTTGTCTCCGCCCCGAATAGCAGAATAGCTATTAACCCATTCCACCACTAATATTATGACTTAATTTGTTAATTAAAAACACTATATAATTATTATATAACATAAATATATATATAACATAAAACTATATTTTTTTGTTATTTGAATATTTGTTTAATCTTCAACTTCAATCTTGGAGGCGGGAATGGGTACCGCCACCTCGGGAACCTTTATTGGATAACCAACACCTCTGCCATAGGCCATAGGTCACCCCAAGTGTTTTAGGATTTGGATTTAGCAGGGGTGCCCGGGATGAGTTTTGTCTAGGTCTTGGAGGTGGATGATTTGGAAAACTCACGAAAAAATATTACGATGAAAATTATTTTCCTCGTTCAATTTTCATCTTTTTAAAGAGCTGCATCAATATTGTTATAATAACAATATTAAATAGTGAGTGAATTCCATAAATTAAAAAAACTCAAATCTCAATGCACTTAATTTTAAGATTTTTTCAACATATAATGCTGCCCCTCTTTCTTACACACTAAATGTCCATAGTCGAAAATGAGACAAACGGTGAATTCTTCATTTTGTAATTTTTTGCTTTATTAAAAAAATGAATTTATTTCAGTAATATTGATTCTGAGGCGGTAAAAAGTATTCTGGGTCAGATAGTAGTTGATAAAGTAAAATTACAAAATGTTCCGTATACATTTAAAGAAAAGAGAAGAGGACAAATTAATGAGAACACATGATAAAATCACTATTACGAAAAGATATAAGGCAAAAGTCTGTTTGAGTACATTTTTTTGTTTTTTAATTTATTAATTTTCAACGCTCTCAGTACAGCAATAAGTTAAGTTTATGAATAAATAAATAATTATAATGTATTGCAAATGAAAATAAAAACACTTTTTAACTTTGATTAGGTTTGCCATTTAGTTATTATAATCTTCTTTTATCGCGGTTATTATTGAAAGAATAAGAATTAATTTCACGTAAATTTCGGTAATTTTCTTGGTCATCCTTTCAGAAAATAATATATCTTGAATGTTTATAGTTTTTAAAAAATAAAAATTAAATTAAATACAATAATGATACATTGGTGAAACTCACTGGTTCATCGATTTTATCATGTTGTGCTGGGGTGATTTTATCAGGAAATTAAAAATAACAAAATGAAAAATTCACTTATTGCCTCTCTCTCCCTTATTTTTGAAGAATTGCTCCTACACACCCTCCTTTTCTTGAACTCTAGCAACATTATGTGAACGTTAAAAACCAACCAGAAACCGACCATCGACATGTATCACCCGATTATAATCCTTATTGACTTTTATATAAGACTATTTATAACATAAACACATCTTATCATACTTTTTATTTATTTTATGATTGGCTAGCTCTCATTTATTATAGCCATTCGCAAGCCTGTATTTCGTATTTCTCTTGCCTAGCTTTCACAGTGCCCCCTTGTCACCCGTCGTACATTATTGTAACCAGTTTATTTATGATTGTAACCAATTGTAACTAACCAAGAAACAGCTGATACTACTTTTCCAGTGTCATCTGTCAGTATTTTTTGTGGTTCTTTTTTATTGTATTCTGGTCTTGTAATTACAGAATAACACATCTGGATATGTATGAATACATATGCGCAGTAATATTATAAAAAAACCCTGACGTGATAAAGAATTGAACAGTTTATGAAGTAGAGAAAACTTGGAATTTTATAGGTAGGGTGTACACTAATGACATTATTCAAAATGTCAGCTTGTGCCTTCTAATGGTTTCTCGCGATGACGACGTAGTGGCTACCGTTTGATTGCATCATTGTGTGGAACGAATAAGTGTTTAATCATAGTAATCGAGTATATTAGGTGCGGATTGATATAATTGTGATAAATTATAAATCAGCGTATTTCCTTTGTTGTTGTATGTAGACATCGCGATGTCGCAGGGAGTGGGAAACAACGGGGGCAACCGGGACTATGGCACCAACGGGCCCCCGGTGCCCGACGTGGGCTTCGCAGACTTCAGCCCTACGGAAATGTACAACCTCAGCGAAAACATCGCCGCTAATATTACCGCCATTAACACGGGATGGCGATCACTAGACAAAGCACTCAAACTCATCGGAACAAATAAGGATAATAAAATACTAAGGGACAAAGCGTGAGTATATTACATTTACCTACATTCAAACCAAATACTGCATACCACATATCAAGAATAAAAATCTGCAATTTTTTTCTCATTATTTTCAGCTATTCCATGTTATTTAAAATTGAAATGCTTGGAAGGTATAAATGAAAATTATTTAGATTGTCTTATCATTTCATTATCAGTTTCAAAATTTTACAAATAATATCCTCATGATAATGAGTTTTCTTTATTGAGTCACTGTCAGGTCAAAGTATTATTGTATTCATTCTACTAAAAGGTTACAGGATTTTATATTATGTTCCTATGAGTACACTCCTAATCATTCATTCTTGCTTTTTGTTAGTATAATGTATAATGCAAAGCCATACATGTTTATTCTGAAAATAGAATTCAGTGTAAACAATCTTACCATATTATTATGAGAAATATTTTACATACTTGAAGAAACCTTATGAATTCAATGTGGTTACAATATTGAAATTTTATGCGTCTTATGTATATTTCAGACAATTAAAATATCTTTACGGTACGGTCATATTCATTATTGATTGTCTATTTTTAATTTTATTAGCCGTATCATAACTTTTTTTCTGACTAATGCACCATAATGATTCCATCCCACAATTATTGTATTTCTTTCCTCCTTGTAGTCTCTTGATCCTTTATAATAATAATGCCTGGCCAAGTCGACTTCAAACTCAAAGCTTTTTTGTTCTCCAGTAGAGTTTCACAGAGGGATATATAACCCTTTGCCATTTCAATACCAAATTCAAATACAACAAAAATTGATCGGTTATTTGATCAAGTGTTGGGTTTTGTTCAAAGCGTTGGGTTTCCACCCAGATATATTGCGGGTTCCCACCCAGGTATCGCGGTTTCCCACCCAGGTATCACGGGCTCCCACCCAGGTATCGCGGGCTTCCACACTGGTATCGCGGTTTCCCACCAGATATCGCGGGCTCCTGCCCAGGTATTGCGGGCTCAATCATCTGTTAGCAAGTCTTACATCATTGCACAAGAAATATTTTCAGCTTATGTTTACGAGAGATGGTAAGGCTGATAGAAATATTGAAAGAAGGGTAAATGCAGGTAACTCCATTAATGGAGGACTGAATGCCGTTAACGCTAATAAAAAACTGTCAAAAGAAGCGAAGCCAGCAGTCCACAATAGTGTTGGTCATACGACCCATCCAAACATCATATGGCATAAGAACGGATAAAAGCAGACTGAATGCCATTGAAATGAGATCCCTGAGGCGTATTTGAGGTAAACCATGTATGATCATGTGAGAAATGTGGAGATCCGAAGAATGCAAGACTGATGTAAGCTTAATGAGTAAGATTGAGATAGGGACCCTCAGATGGTTTGGGTATGTAGAGCGAATGAATGAAAAAAGAGTGTAAGAAGAGTATACAACGCAAATGTGAATGGTAGAAGAAGTCAGGGACTCCTGAGGAAGACATGGCACGATTAAATGAATCAGATACTTGAGTCAGGCCATCTCAAGAGTCAGAATAATAGAAGAGTATGTATTTTATTTATTTTTATTTCATGAAATTTTATTGGTTACAGATTGTTGTTTTTTTTTTGGCTACCACACTAGGCTAATGCCCGTGTTGTGGTAGTCGTACATATATTTCAAATAAGAATTAAATACTATTTTATTGAAACAGATAATTACCATACTAAATAAAAATTAAGAAATACATAAAAGTAAGTGAAAAGTAAAGAAAAAAAAAATCATATTTTAAAGAAAAATAGAAATAGAAATTAAATTAAATTTTTGAAATACGTAAACTAATAATAAAGATTAAGTGTTAAGAACTCATGTGTTCTGTACAAATATATAAATAAAACATATACATATAGATTAGAATAAATAAAATTAAGTGAAACACTAAGAGAAAAAAATATATGTATATATATTTTAATGAAAAACAGAAATAAAATTTTGAAATGCAAAAATTATTAATTAAAATGTAGTGTTAAGAACTCGTGTATTCTTTGAAGTATGCTCGTCCCCTTTCGAAAATCCAATGTTGTACACGTTCTATATAAAGTGATTTAGAATTACTTGATTTTACGTCATGTCATTTTATGAAACGAAGAATGAATGTGATTGAGGCAAATAGTGTGTGCCATGACCGAGTTATTTGGCGGTCCATCCTCTGTGCCTACCCCTGTGGAAAACGGCGTAATAGTTATATTGGTGGTAATAGAAGGAGTAGTTGATTTTGAATGCGGCATATAACTGCACAAGCGATATTGATGCTATTTTACGTGATCACTTATTCTGTTTCTGCACGCAGGCACGACACGCAACAGAGCGTGAACTCTTCAGTATCATCGACGACTCGAGACTTGCGGCGTTTAAATGTGGTAGTGCGGCGCGGCGACAAGCGCCAGAAGCTGCAAGTGGAGCGGCTTACGCAGACATTCACAGACGCCCTGACAAAGTATTCCACTGTGCAAAAGGTAGGAAAAGAATCCATTCATTCTTTTTTTAATTGTTTTCACCTGCTCTGTCACATAAGTGAACCCATCGGCGGCTATCGCTGTACGTGGATATCAGATATAATATATTTAGGATCCATGATGTTTCATTAAAACACAATGGTACATTGTACAATATACAAGACCAAACGTGCCGCATGATGGGATAGATTGCATTGAAAAGGTTAAGAATGATTAACCCTTAAAGTATATTTGTTCGGTTTTCGGAACAACTCATATTTCTCATAGAAATCATTGTGTCTCCCTTACTATCATAGTGAAAAATATGATATAAACAGTGTTAGAAAGGGAAAATACCACGCTTTATATTCAAATAAAAAAAATAGAGGGGCTGTTTGAGGGAGATCTTTTGAACTCTCCAGTCGGACTCTCTCGACCCAGGTAGGGATAGATTCATATGTCCGTCACTCCTGGTCACGCTGACCCCTAGATTCCTACCCACCCCTCATACCTTTTTCTTTGCCATAGTATACACAGCGTCTTCAAAAATGATTTAGTGTGGGGTTAATGTAAAAAAAAGACGGCTTTTCAAAATAGTTATAAGTCAATAACTAACAATGTAGGATAATATCGTCAGTAATCTTTGACCAAAACGGTTTTAGAATGTGAAGTTTTGAAGAAACATAATTAACAGTTACGGCTGCACCGTCCTTTTCATACAAAACTTAAATTTGGATTTGAGGTCAAAAAACCCTACCAAACTAAAAAATTATTCTTTCAGCATTATTTTTGCCGTTTAAGTGCAATAATAATTATGTTATTATGTGGAAAAATATTCATTAATTCCAGAAGAATATAAAGTCAGTAGCTAAGTACAATCTGCTTCTCATAATATGGTATTATTTATAGGATTTGCAAAAGTTGTAATATTAAATTTAAATGATTGTATTTACGTATGTATTAATACTTCCTAATCAATATACATAATATCATCCGTATTTAAAAAATAAAAAAAAATTTCCAAAGAGTTTATTTTAATTTTTTTAATTGTTCATATTAAAAGCTCTTTTGTTTTTAATCTAACACACTATATAAAGAGGTAATATTTGTTTGTTTGTTTGTGTGTTTGTTTGCATCGAATAGGCTCCGAAACTACTGAACCGATTTGAAAAATTCTTTCGCTGTTGGGAAGCTACACTATCCCTGGGTGACATAGGCTATATAATATTTTTTTTTAAAATAGGCATCCTTACTAAAACTTCAATAATGTAACCAAGGGTGCAAAAAAATTACCTAAAATATTCTTTAAATCGCGTGCGCTGCGAAAACTATTGATGATAGAATAAAATAATGTACTACGACTTTATAGACCACATCATTATTTACAAAAAAAGTCGCGACAGCATATGTCTAACTATTATGGTTATGCCACAATAAGTATTCTTTTATTTTAAAATTTTAATTAATATGTCGCCGCTTGAAAAGGCTCTTTCTTTGTATCTTGGTTTTAATCCTTATCAAAATAAATTACTTCATATTCAAGACAGCTTCAATACCTTTATTTAACTTTTTGAATTATTCAATTCGGATATTTAATTAGAAAGATATCACGAGTTTAAAAATGTTAGTATTAGAAAAAAGTTTCGGCTACGGGCCGCGCGGGAGAGGAGTCAAGAAATGCAGTGCCAGGGGGGTTGGCGGGACGGGGGAGCGGGAGAGCGGTGGCGGGGAAGGTGGAAGTGGAACGCTGGAGGGGTACGCACGGGAAAGGACATTTAAGGAGTAACATTTTATTTATTTGAATATGGCATGTATTATAAAAGAAAGTCCAAAAAACGTGCAGCTCGCAAAAACTCAGAAACGAGTCCCAGTTCGATGAAGGGAGTTATATGGTGTGGTAGATCTCTATCCCCCCTAGGGAATAAGGGTATCCGTTTTTACCTAAAGGCCGTGCTTTTAAAGATATAAGGGCTGAAAATTTCGCCCTCTTGAAATTTCTAGAACAGTCTTCCGGAAAGTTCTAGAAGGTTCCATAGAGCTGTAGAAAGTTGTGGAAGGAGTGGAATGATCAGGAATAGGAAATTGGGAACATCATTGTGCAACATTCCAGAACACTATCTTATTGTCCTGAGCGAAGCCGGGTAACCCAGCTAGTTTAACTAATAAATAAAGTTATTGAAGAAAGCAACATCATTATGAAATATAAATAAAAATTTTACAATCGGTGGTGCGCAAGTTGTTTAAAAAATTAGTGTATTTCATGTAGTTCACCGGCAGAGAGAGAAGGCAGGAAGGGGAGGAGAAACCGGGATGGGGGGAAGGCAGGGAAAGTGGAAAGCGAGGGGGATATGGGAGGGGGGTTCGCGGGACGGATAGAAGCAGAAAAGAGGAGGGGGAAAAGCGACGAAGGTGGAAGGAAAAGGCGAGGCGGAAGGGGAACGGGGTTAAATTGGAAAGGGCATGCAGGGAAAAACAATATCTTTATTTAAGGGGCATTGCAACACATGCAATTAATAAAATATCTTAAAAAAAGCATTTTTTTGGGTAGAAATTTTAATTCCTATGCACCAAATTTCTGTTCCCAACGTAAATCATCATTTTAAATTAAAATTTTTGCCCATCAAATTTCTTGCTTCTTTTAATAATTTTTATTTTATATTTTTCAAAGTAGTAGTAGCTATATCATATTTATTTAGTAAATGGAGCAAAATTATTTTTTTTAATAATTATCATTAACTCCCAAATAATTGCCAAAGTTGTCTCTAAAATTCTATCTTTCTTATAATTTAAAACACAAATAAATTAAATAGCGCATATCCATACTAAATATTTACTATACCTTTTGATTGAAAAAATTATTCAATTTTTATTGGCATAACTTTGGAAGGTATTACCCATCCTTGTAATATATCATTACATTGATAACCGGCATATCAGAATCAATATGGAATTTTTATCTCATTCAATTATTATTATTGCCTGTACTATTGATTTAAATGTCTGGAAGCCATGAATGCTTTCAGATATTACTGTTTACCTAAAAATACACTCACTTTATTTAGTTCAAATTATAATTTTGCCACTTGAAAGATAATATAATCTAAAGGTCTGTCTACTAAATTGTTTAACTAATCTGTTATATTAATTGTTTTTGTGTTTAATTCCTAGAACTCCATTTAATTTTTTTTAAATTTGAATTAAATTTAATAATGTCATTATTAAGCTCTGCAAGTATTTTAGTTTTTTTATAATTATTGTGACAGCTTTTTCGGCTTATAGGGCCATTTTCAAACCATGCACTTTGAGTTGACTTGAATTGATATTTTGAGACATTTTGAATCCTAAAAATAAGTTGTCTCAAAGTGGTCTAACCACAGTTTGAAAATGGCCTTGAAAGCTGAAACAGCTATCACAGTAATGAAAAACTAAAATCTCTGGCTTGCCATTGAAGTAAAATCATGTATTGGTTTCATAGTGTTTTCACACAAACGAAGTATTGAAATCCGTAAGTCTAAACTTAAACTTTAGGTCATATTAAATGAAACATTATTAAATTTAACATAAATTAAGGTCTGTCTACACGCTTCATCTTACTTGCACAAATAAGCATGTATGTTCAGACGTCAAAACGGTATAAAGCGCAAACGGCTTGCATGAATGTTAATTTGCGTCAAATTTTTTTTCTATAATTTGCATAAGTAAGTAAATATGTTGATGCGGCAAAACTGTATGTGCGCAAGTGGCTTGCATACGTTTCAAATGATCGCAATTTTTGCACAAACTGTTTGCGCATACAAGTCGCTGTCCTATGGACACCACACAGTGTACCGTGTCTTTTGCACAAACTGGTTGTTTTCAAGCAAATTAATGCGTGTAGACCAGAGGTTCCCAAACTTTTTTGCCCCTTAGACATATTTTTTACTTAGACCCTTTGCCTGTCCGCCGAATATTGAATTTTTCTAAATCTATGAACATCAGTTTCACCAATTCAAACTGAAAAGGTAAGATTTCATTCAAATGTTGAAGCGACACCCACAGTTACCTCACCACATGGCAACAAGATTTTACACTCATAGGAGGTAGACTATCAAATTTATATACCTCAAAGTTACATAAAACAGTAGAGAAGTTTGACGAGGGGTATGGGGGGGGGGAGTCATCAGCTTTGTGACGTCACATGCACAAAATGACACATGCGACCGAAAAAAAAAAATTCCCTATCCCATTACGCCCCCTACATTGTGGTAATGTTACCAACTATTATTTTTACATGTAAAATTGCAAAATATGTGACCTCACACTAGGGGGAAGGGGTCTCACAAATGTGACGATTTGTGACAGGGGGGGGTAAAAATCATGAAATTCGTGTGACGTAATTTATGGATGGCCCCTAACGATAAAATTGTCATACTTCGCCTCACGGTTAATCCACAACATTTCTTATTTAAATAGTTAGATTTTGCTATATTATTATTACGAAAAGTGGTTATTTATGTCAGGGGAGATAAAAAAATATGCTATTTATTTTTTAATTTTGTTAAAATTAATTCACTTACGCGACATAATTTTATTAAAGTTAGTTCACTTAACGCTACTTAATTTTGTTAAAGTTAATTCACTTTGACGCTTTGATTGATCTAGTAAAACGAAGGTAAATATTCGGAACAAACGTCAACGGTTAATACGCACTTTTTTTTGATAAAACCTTTAGCTTCATGTCATCATAATTTAAAAAAAACATCCCAGGTTTAGAATGGTTTGAGGGCAAGGCAGGGTTTATCCTAGCGGGTTTGTGTAATTATGATTGATTGTTATGAAATAAATATTCCGTATTAACCGTTGACGTTTGTTCCGAAGAATTACCAAACGAAGTAACACAACTTTACCCAAATAAGTTATTTATGTGTCTACGGGTATTATAAGCACCTTCCTGTAATGTACACACTACACACAATCTGTGTTCGCTATATTATGTCATTTACGAAACGGCTGAATGTTGATGTAAATCAATCAAAATAAAAATCTTGTTGACCCCCAAGATTTTTTCTCGCTTGCATGGACCCCCAACAAGTCGAAATCGACTCCTTGGGGTCCATATAGACCACTTTGGGAACCTCTGATATAGACAAACCTAATAATACATAATAATGTCATAAGATTATTATTATCACCGAATATTATTGTGGCAATTTTTGGTCTAATCAACTGTCAAAAATATAACAATAAATGGTTTCTTCAAGTGTGACAGAAATATGTACCGGGTAAATTTTCATTTGTAAATTAAACTACAATTATTTTGAAGTAAAATCATTTAGAATCTGAATATAAAAAAATATTTTGAATTTTCAATCAGTTTCAAATTAAATTGTATATGGTGCTTGCTATTTTATGAGTAATTGAAGTTCTTTTTGTCATTTTAATTATAATTGTGATTCATGACATAATCATCTTGTTTGTCATTTGATCAATGCAAATAATGCATATTACTGTTGTTATTATTTCTACAAATACAATATTTATATTGTACTTGGACATACTTCAGATAAAAATGTATAAAATATTTTACAGTCATATTATCTTACTGTGTACTATTTATAATAATAATATGCCTCTATGTGGATGAAAAAGTTATCATTACTCAAATAATAATGTGATATCATCTTACAATAACGATTAAAGTTGAACAATAATCAGGGAATGTCTTTTCATGCAAACATTGTTATGACAATCAAGCGTATAGAGCAGAAGTTCTCAATATTTTCCATGTTGTGACCATTGGTGGCTTTTTTTTTTGCATTAGCTCCACACAAGAGACTCTGAGGAAAATAATTCTCCTCAGGGCCTATGTCATCTTCGGGGATGCTGTGTGGAGGGTCTTTTAGGAAATGAAGGAGAGGAATTTCTGGGAAGGAAAAGGGTTTGAGGGGTGGGTAGGAATTTGGGGGTCAGTGTGTCCAGGAATAACAGACATATGAATCAATCCCTACCACTACGGTGTAAGGTGATGTAAGAGAGTACGGTTGGAGACATCAAAGGGACTCCCTCAATTATTGCCATGCTGCTGGTGGGCAGACGCATCTGCCGCCAAGACCCGGACAAACCTCACCCCATGAAGTCGGGCACCCCTGCTAAGTCACCAAACGGTGTTGGTTTTCCAATAAATGATTCCCAGGACTGTTGTACCTGTACCCGCCTACCAAATTGACTTTTTAGTGTGCCAAGATTAAAAAATTCAACTGATGTTGTAGCCGAAAATGTTTTTTTTTATTTTTTATTCAGTCTTTTGTAATCTTTAGGTAATATCGTATTTTTCAATCTTAGCGCTCTAGCATATTAAAGGTCACGAGCTGCCACTGTTTGTGACACCCTTTTATAATAGTCAAGTGCATTATGTAGGTTAGGTTAGATTTGTCCAGGTCAGATTGTGTAGTGTAATATGTTACATTTTTGTTAAAGCCAAACCTTTTTTAATTTTTTTTTATATGAATACCGCACAAGAGTCCCAACGGCATCACCAATTAGGGTATGTTGTGAGGCTGATGGTAGTGGGGAGGGGAAGGAGATAGGGAAGAGGAAGGTGGGGAAGTACCTGGCTATTCAGATCTGGTCACCAAACACGGCTAATGCCATTTCAAGCAACGTTTCAATTCTGAATTGTGGTCTTACACCAGGGCGATACTGAGAGTAACTTCCACTCTGGAACGTGCCGCAAATATACTACACACATATTATTTTTAAATGAATAAATTGTGAAATAACACAAATTAATCAAATAAAAATTTATTTGCCACGCCGGGATTCGATCCCGCGACCTTCGGTGTGGGAGTCAAGCGCCTTACCACTGGACTATGCCGGCCGTCAAACCTGTTTTTCCTCCTTCATTTCATCCGGACCTTTTCAAGCATTATTAAATTCCTTATATCCCTTACCTTAACCTACCTCACTACATTGCCCAACCGGGTGGCGATATGATTTCCCTGTCTTTACACTGTGCAGACAGGAGCACTCTAATGGAAAAAAAACCCTATATCATTCTCAACAAATTCTTTGTTGATTTATTCCAAATATTAAGACATTTTTACATTATATGAAATTTAAAAAGAGACAAACACATACATCTATAGGACTTAGCCTGCGAGAGAATGAGTTAGAATAATCGGTCTTCTTTTTATGCGGTGCTTCGTAACCTCCCCACTCTTGTCTACTTTAGTTTCTTGAAGATTTACTTCTACCGCGTCTGAACTGCGCACTTGTTTTTTTTTTTTCTGTTTGCATACTATTTGATAGGTTTGGAACCTGTGGTAAAGAGGTCTGTAAGGCTACATTTACACATGTGAGCTGAACTGTCAAGCCAAACCACAAATTACGTGGCTCGGTTCGTGTGTCAGTTTGAAAATGTATATGCATCATGAAGTTTACCCGAGGGTTTAACAAAATATATGTATCGATTTATGCTAGAACTGGAATGTACTTGCATACTAACAACGTATGCAGGGACTCTAGAATCGTTCAAAATGAATAAATTTAACTATCATATTAGAATAAGTTAACAATAATAATCTAAACGAAAATATGAAAGGGAACAAGACACAGAAAAACAGAAAAAGACAATGGTCGCAACTGGGACTCGAACCCAGACCTCTCCGTCTAACCGGGACGAGTGCGTTAACCAATTTCGCTATTGCCACCTTCTGTCAAAACGTCATATTTGTCAATCTCATATTTTCAAATTTTAGAATTACATTATTATCAACTAATTATTTTTCTCCATATTACGGGCAACTACCCTTTTCATTGGAAACAATCATTCTAAGAATTGGTTTGTGACCTGGATAGCGTCTCGGATGTTTTTCTGTGTCTTGTTCTCTTTCATATTTTCGTTTAGATTATTATTGTTATCTTATTCTAATACGATATATTTCACTGATGGGAATAACCTTCAAAAAAGTATAAAAAGAAAGTTTTTCTTATAAAAATTAAATGTAACTATGTTTAACAAAAAAATTAGAATCTTGCGAGAACCTAGAATGAATAACCATTTGTTACTTATACCAGGGTGGATAACCTCCAAAGTACTGGAATGTTATATGGTTTTTTTTATTTTTTATTTTCTTTATTCTCATAAATGTTTTTATATTGTTGTTGATTACTGGACTGGGCACATCCCCGTATTACAGTAATCGAATGGCATGATATTATATACTTCCCTCTTTTATCTCAATCTGTCAGAAAGTTGTTGGAAACTAGTAAATGACAAACAGGATATTAACATCACGCAGACCAATGTCTTCATGTGATAGCGGAACCAACATTATCAGACATTTCTTCATTGAGTTCATTTGCAAGGAGAAATAATATTATAAATTAATTTTGATTTCGACCTTTACTGTTGTAAACTAACCTAGTTTCATCGCTTTCTTTATCCTTTGGGCCTGAAGTTATATTAATATATTCATGTGAATTGAAATTAATGAACTACCAACTTATGAATACATTAATGTATTCCTCATTGCTCAGAATACTAATGGAGGGAAATAATTATACTTAGTCTTCAATTTATCACTAAACAAATACAAAAAATTGTTACTGAGGCAGTTTAGTTATGTACAATGTATAAGCCCCTAAAAAGTACGCAAATAAATTCTTATATGTAATGCATTTTTTTTTCCTTCTGAAACAATTTTTATTTATTTAATACTGGCTGAAGTTCCCATTGTTGCCCGAGCTTTACGCAGTCTTGTTTGAAATAGGATTTAGACAGTGTTTTCCTCTTATTTTAAATGACTAGTGTGCAAAATTTCATCTCTGGAATTATCAAAATTCTTTTTTAGTTTGTGGTAAAAGGGAGGGGTGGTTTTTCAAAATCTCATGTAGACAGTGACCTCCTTGTTCTAAAGGTCAAATGTGAAAAATTTCATCTTTCCCAGAATGACATGCAGCTTTGTATAAAAGACAAAGCTTTACAACAGACATTCTTCTTTATAAAAATCTCTGCCACCAAGTTTTGCTTCGTCAAGGCAGTTAAATATTCCAAATTTTTTTTTTTTTTTTAAGTGATACAGGGAGAGGAAGGAGATGGGGAACAGGAAGGTGGGGAAGTACCTGGTTATTCAGATCTAGTCACTAAACACTGCTAAAGCCATATCAAGCGACGTTTCAATTCTGAATGGTGGTCTTGCACCAGAGCAATACTGAGAGTATCTTCCACTCTGGAACGTGCTGCAAAATACTGCTGTATATTATATACTATTTTTAATTAATTAATTGTGAAATACCATAAATCAGTCAAATAAAATTTATGTGCGCATGCCGGGTTCGAACCCGCTACCTTCAGATTGTGAGTCTTACCCCTTGCCACGGAGGCCGTCATTATTTTTATACAAGTAATTATTTTTCTCCACTGGTATAGCACAGAAAATATATATTTGATTTACGGACAAGTTTCTTTACGCACTAATAATACTTCTCGTCCGCCTCATTGTCTGTGAGAAGTGTGACAATTGACAATTGTTTTACCGTTAACTGTAATGAATCGTTATTTTTCAATCTTATGTCTTCTGACTTGTTCCGTATCACCTTGTCTGCCCTCTCACAGCCAATAGGCTCGAGTCGGAAACAAAGAAAGGAGGTCTAATGTAGCTTTAAACATTACATTGTAACTTGCTTAACTTCTAATAGGGATTACTAACTTTTTTGAAGGTATTTCGTTTTTTGAAGATCTTTCCGGATACGGTGTTATCAGTTTGGGACAGCAGGAAATTGTGGATCTTTTGCACATGGCAGCTTCAATTTTAGCACTAATGTTTGCAGGGTTGTTTATAATGTTTATCCTTTGCATATTTTTATGTAAATTTTATCACTGCACTGTTACTTATAGTTAGTATCCGTTTTCCCCGAATCACGAGAATGTTTTTACTTTAACCACTAAGGTAACTGTTCTTCTCCCGTGACTCATGCTCGTCTGTCCTTTTTCCATCTTTAATACCCGGAGGAACGGAATGCCTCTTCGCCTCGCACCTCCATCCTTCCCTTTCTCACTATGTCCCTTATCTTCTTCCACTTCAACTCTCACAATGTTACGCCTATTCATAAATATTGAAATAATACTGATAATAACCGTACTCTCTCAAAACATCGCCTTGCACTGCAGTAGGAGGGATGGATTCATATGACCGTCACTCCTGGACACACTGACAACCTGATTTCTACCCACCCCTCAAGACCCTTTTCAATCCCAAAACTTCCTCTCCTTCCTTTCCTAAAAAGACCCTCCACATAGCATACCCAAAGATGACATAGACCCTGAGGGGAATTATTTTCCTCAGGGCCTCCTGTGTTGAGCTAATGTAAAAAACAAAAACTGGAAGATGCGACATGAACAATATTATATTATTATTTATCGTGATTCATTTTTGGGGAATTATGCCTTGTTCCACTCCTTCTTTAGTCAACACTCATCATGGCAGATTTGTCTCAAATCATATATTGAAGCAGTTTATTATAAGATTGGTATTTTAATTCCAGCAACTATCAGAGAAGATGCAGAAGCACATGCCCAAGATCCCCATGGCCGACTTCCCGGCCGAGGGAGCAGAAGAGGATGATGACATGGCGCGGCTTGTGGCCGAAAAACAGGCCCAGGTAATTATTACATATAACTAACTAACTAACCATCACGCCGTTTCCCCGCAGGGGTAGGCAGAGAGGACGGACCGCCAAACAACTCGGTCTTGGCACACAGTCTTTGCTTCACTCACATTCATACATCGTCTCATACATACTCTTCTATTATTCCGACTTTTGACATGGCCCGACTCAAGTATCTGATTCACTTGATCGTGCCATCTCGGGCGTCCCCTACTTCTTCTTCCATTCACATTTGCGTCATATATTCTTCTCACATTATTTTCTTCTTTCATTCGCTCTACATGTCCAAACCATCTGAGGGTCCCTTTCTTAATCTTACTCATTATGCTTACATCAGCCTTGCATTCTTTGCGGATATCCACATTTCTCACACGATCATACATGGTTTTGCCACACATTCGCCTCAGGGATCTCATTTCGACAGCATTCAGTTTACTTTCATCCTTCCTCTGCCAACTCCATGCCTCACTGCCATACATCAAGGTAGGTACCAGGACTCCATTGTGGACTGCTAGCTTCGCGTCTTTTGACAGTGTTTTATTAGCGCCAACGGCATTCAGTCCTCCATTAATGGAGTTACCTGCATTTACTCTTCTTTCAATATCTCTATCAGCCTTCCCATCTCTCGTAAACATACTACCCAGGTACACAAACTCATCCACCTGCTCCAAGTATTCATCATTCACAACTATATTGCACACTGTTTTCATACTCTCCCTTTCAAATACCATGACTTTCAAATACCATGACATATTATATTAATAATAATATTATCCTTTGTATTCATTCAGAGAAAATTGAAATATGCCACCCATTGCTAATTATAGTGTATCTCTTTTAACAAGCTAATTATAGATACCTTCTATCAATGCTGCAAATTGATGTTCAATTTTTATGCAATAATAGTGAGAGTAAATTATTATGCAATAAATATTTATGATGACCATAGAATAAAGTAGAAACAAGAAATGTGATGTGAGCGTTTTTCCTAATCCAAAAGTCTGACCATTCTTCACTTAAATTTCAATGGCGACATTGGTTTCCATAGGTATCAGGTATAGGTAAGTCAGCGAGAGTTGACTGACTGCAGTAAACGAGCTTAAATGTATTTGTGTGTCAGTATACACTTCCACCGACGAGGAACAGCGCTTTGTCTCATTTACGCCTACTTATTATCACTAGGGGAAGAGGGACAGCAAGTTTATATTATGGTTGTAAAATAATATTGTTAGAAAGCTTACAGCGTGTCCTATTCATATCGATTACAGTTTGATCGGGTTCATTGTATTTCAAGTGAAATAATCCAATTTTCATTGATGAAGTGAACACTTATTTAGCACCGTTGTGATTTGAAACTCGATGAAAGGAAAAATAGCGACACTAAAAAGAGACACATACATTTATAGGATTTAGCCTGCGAGAGAATGAGATTTTTTTTATTTTATTTATTAACCAATACATATAGTATACAATTAAACAAAATATATATAATATATAATATTGGTGGTAACAATACCTCCCTAATTGAGAAATTCTCGTGTTTAGAGAGGGAGCACTATCAGGTTGACAGTACTATACATACTTGACAGTATAATAATAAGATACATAGTATAATCGGTCTCCTCTTTGTGCAATGCTTCGTAGCCTATCGGTCTCCACTTTGTGCGGTGCTTCGTGGCCTTCCCACTCTTGTCCACTTTAGTTTTCTAAAGATTTCACTTCTGAAACGTGTGAATTGCATGCTCTGATTTTTTAAGTTTGCATTTTTCTGCTACGATTTATTTATTTTTCATTGTAATTATTCATTGGACTACATATAATATTAATAAATATAAGATATAGACTGAAGCTGATAGATAATACATGCGCATATTTATGAACAGATAATGTTTTCCATCATCCTAATCATTTAAAAGATAAATTCATTTCCCTTTGTATATAGTTATGTGCGATGTCCTTTGTCTCGTTTACACTTATTTTTTGTGATTAGCAGAAAAGAGACAACAAATTTATATGTTCACTGTATTACTACTTATTTGAATTCAGCACTCTTTGAACTCTGAATTGTGAAATAATCATTGCTATTTTTATTAAGGTCTAAACGAAACACACTGTATGTAAAATATGCAACTGTTTGATTACTGTTATGAAGTCTACTTAGATTGATAGACCTAAAAATGAAAGGCATTTCTAGTGTATATTATTATCTCTTCAGTGATGATGACCTATTTTATCCATCCGATGACCAGTTTGAGCAAAAAGCGGTGTTTGAAAAACATCACTGCGATTGAAGTTATAAATGCAATCCTTTGTGTTTGTAACTCTGTACTTTTATAATTTGATTAGATTTATAATTTAGTTGCTAGTTTCACACGAGAGCTATACTCTCATAATATATATGTGGGTCTTGCCTATATCTATTTTATTAGTGAAATAACAGAAATTAATCAAATAAAATTTAATTGCTCATGCCAGGATATGATCCCGCAACCTGTGGATTACTAGTTGAGTGCCTTACCCATTATATAGCAAAACTTATTGCATAATTACCCATTATATAGCAAAACTTATTGCATAATTACCCAGTATGTAGCAAAGTATTCATATATAATGAATTAGGTGCACAACCTAATTAATATACATTACACACAGATCTTGCCGTGACTTTTAACAGGCTTACTTTTGATACAATTCATCCGTTATTGTTTCTGCCAGAGTTGGGTATACAATTTGCAGACTGTTTTTTAGTTCTGTTGTTGGTTGGTAGCATAATGCAGGGCAGTGATCCGTATCAAACGCTCCCAAGGTCATTCCGTTCTCTCCACTTTTGTTGAGGAATACAAGACTCGTAAAAATGCATTGTGTACAGAACACACTAAATAATTTGTTGATATCGGATTAAATTTGCAGAAAATGATGCAGACTGACTTCTATTGTATCTCTAGAAGTACCCTGAGAGAATGGACTGCCATAAATCTAAGTGTTTATTATTATGGAAACTTAATAATCAATATCAACGCCCAGATCAGCATTTATAGATCATTATATCATTTCAGTGACAGTCCTTGATAATATGCAAGTTGTGTTATAGTGAATTCATGCCTTTGAATCAGGGGTGCGCACACTTTTTAAGAGAAGTGACCGCACACAAATTATTATTTTATTAGGGCTTGTTAGGGTTTTTTTTTAAATCGTACAATATTCCTTCAAAAATTCTGGTTTGCATTGAAAAGAAGAAACATGACAACATATAATGTAATAAACCCATAGTTATGGGCTGCAGTCTGTGAATCCGTTCTTTAAATACTTGTATATACCACCGCTTTTAATTATATTGACCTCTGGCTCTTTAGATTCCCTAAATGACAACATAATTTTGTTTTTAATTATAAATTGCATCACATTTAGCATTATCCTTTTTGTTTGTTGTTGAGAAAATTTTACATTTTTACTCTAAACCGGTTTTACTACTTGGCTTTGATTTGGATTCTTGTATATTTGAATTCCATTTTTCCTTATATGTATTTCACTGTGATCAATGAGTAAAAAATATATTTTGTCATTGATTGATTTCAAAACTTTTTCCTTGAACAGTGTGGTGGCCAAGGGCGGACCCAGGTTTTTTTTCTGGGGGGGGCACAAGGGGCGGAGGGGGGGGCGGCGCACCCCGGGTGCCACCCCGAAGGGGGGGTACCCCTTAAGAGCACAATTCCCCCCCCCCCCTCAGGATGGACCATTTTTTTAAGAAGTCGAAATTTGAGTTTGTCAACTTTAATGGGGGGGGGGGGGCATTTCCGACCGCGCTTTCCCCCGACCGTACCGCTCTCGCAAACACTGATTATCATATTTCATTTGAAAGTGCATGAATGGGATGGAACGAACAAAATTCGCAATTCCAGCCAGAAATAGACAAAAGTTTGACTCATGTTCTTTCTGTTATTTTATTAATATATTTTAACAACTCTGATAATTTGATTTGCTTCTAAGTATGTACTGTGATAGAATCTCCACAGTACACAAAAATACCGTCCTGGGGGGGGGCACGTGCCCCCGTGCCCCCCCCCTAAATCCGCCCTTGGTGGTGGCAATTACATTGCAAGCTGAAAAATAGTCCTGTTGACTGTGAAATTTCAGACTGAAAAATAGTTCTCTTGACCTAGAAATTTCAGACTGACAAATAGTCTTGTTGACTGAGAAATTTCAGACTGAAAAATAGTTCTGTTGACCAAGAAATTTCAGACTGAAAAATAGTTCTGTTGACCTAGAAATTTCAGACTGAAAAATAGTTCTTTTGACCTTGAAATTTCAGACTGAAAAATAGTTCTGTTGGCCTAGAAATTTCAGAAAAAACTTTCATGATGTCAGAAGAATGGTGACATTGGAGAGATTTTGCCAAGACAAAACAAACTTACTTTATAGAAACGACAAATGTATGAGCTGATTAGTGGGACTTCAAGTAGAATCTTTATTAGCTGTCCAATCAACAACTACTGTACCTGTGTTTCCTCCTTCATTTATTCTATCTTGTTCACTACCATAATATCCCAACATTCAAACTGTTTTTGATGAGATTAATCTATCCTTTTTTTTAAACAACGATGTAGCCATAAATTGAATTACTTATTCCAAGCAATTTCTCTGTCTATTGCAAAAACACCTCAATTTAGTGACATGCCAATAATCGAAAAAACATATATTTTTGGCTTCGTGGTTGATATTATTTAGAGATAGAAAGTAGATTTAAATTTTATTGTTTTCAGAGTTGTGCGTAATCAGTTGTTTCTGTTTGCCAATGTAGCTAATGTAGTTGACCTTGATCCCAATTGACTTGTAAACAATGTCCGCTGCTTCATATCAATGACAATGCATTTAATCCCACAGAGAGTTTGTTTTGCAAAAAAAACAACAAATGGACTTTCAATTTAAAAAAAACATAACTTGCATAATTATTTTATAAAATTTTTCGCAACATCGTCCTCTTGCCTTGCAAATTTTATGACTTTTGTAGGCTTATTGTATCATTGATTTTTTGTTTATTTGATTGCTTTTTAGAGAATCATGCTGCATTGTTTCTTTTAAGTTTTGGTATATGTATGTTTCTTTTTTTTTTAAATTACTTTATTGTAAAACTGCATATCTCGTTACAGGAATCCCCTAGTGAGATGTGCAGCTTATGTTTTCATGTATTTCTTATTTTTTTTCAATAAATAAATAAATAAATTGTGCTTCTTCCTGCTTTAGCAAATGTTTCAGATACCCTTGCAGTGTCCATCATCAGGGCAGATGAGTAAGGATAAGTGCAACCGGGCATAATACCTTCGGGGATCGATCATATTTTGTCACAGGGTCAAAATATTTCTGTTTTGCAAAAAAATCCAAATAATTAAAATATTTATGAATATATCTGAAAACTAAAAACTTTTTTGAAAAAGTAATGAAATATGCCTTAAAATTTTATAATTCAACATAAATAAATAATTTTTAAATACAAAAATTTGGCATGCACAAGTAAATAAGTTTTATAAATTGCTCACCTTACATTTTTTTCTAACTAAATTTACTGATAATGAAAAAAATACATGTACTTATTTTAATAGGCTAATGTGTCCCAAACGTTGTTGTCAACTAACTCATTTCATATAAAAATAATTCGTAAAAAATTTATAAAGTTTCTTTTTTTTTTTTTTTTTTTTCAAATTGCGGTCTGAAACTTTGGATTCATAAAGGTGTACATTTTAATTATTTTGCGGTTAAATTATAGATTTGAATATAAAGTGTGGTGTTTTCTCTTTCTAACACCATTTAGATCACACTTCTAACCATTATAGTAAGGGAGACACAATGATTTCCATGAGACCATAGATTTATTCCAAAAACTGAACAGACCTGACTGGTTAAAGGTTGTTTCTAAATAAAAAAAGAATTCTGTTAAGTTACTTACAAGTATACAATAAATATTAACACTTATAATAAATTTAATATTTTCCGACAAGGTGGGTAACGAACACAATATTACTTTACGAGATGTTGAATCTGGTATTGGTAGATGTGCGTTCAAAAGTGTCGGAGCATACTGTGGTATTCGCTTGCCACAACCCCAAAGTCATTCACGATACTTAGGTCTGAGAGTTTCAAATTACGTAGGGAGTCGTAGGCAGAGTCAAGTTAGCCTTTCAGAGAGGGTGTACTGTATAGAGCTCACAGATACTGCAGATAGGATACAACTGCCGACCCTGTACAAATAGCAAGTGCGCCACACTTAAGTCTGGAGCCCCAAAATACTTGAAACGGGCGGTCCGTTTGATAGATTTCCCTATCTTAACTAACGAATTACATTCTTTAGAGCACAGGTGTCAGGTAGGTATGCTGTTCTTGTTCTACCGGTATTACAATGGATGCTCTGAGGAACTCAGCATCATTGATTCCTTCGGCACCGGTGCGTAGTCGCAAAATACGTCAAATGCGCACCCCGCAAAAGACACATTTGTCACTTAAGAATGGGTCATTTCTGTAACTCGCTCTTGAGTTCAATAACTCGGCAGTGTAACGATTTGCTGGCCTGTGTTTCCTCCCTCCTACAACATGGGTCTCTTCTAGATCCATGTTCACCCCTTCCTCTTCTCAAAAAGACCCTCCATACATCATCCCCAAAGATGACATAGGCCCTGATGGAAATTATTCTCCTGTGAGCCTGAGTGGAATTAATGTTAAAAAGGCAGTTTTTAAATTTGTCTTTTACATTAATTGACTTGTCATCCGACGGACGACGTGTGAAAATGTGTTTGATCTACCAGTATTTCAATGGAAAGTGAAAGTGCACAGCCAGGATACATGCCAAATGCATGTGAATGGGTTGTTTTTACGACTCATTCTTGTGTTCAACAACTTGCCCTTGAGTTTACTTTTGTGTTTCCTTTCTCATATTATAACACGGGTTTTCTTCAAGTCCCAAATTCATTCCTTCCTTTCACAGATCCTCTCCACAGCATCTCTTAGGACGACAAAGGCCAAAGGAAATCTCAAGAAGGCATTGAAGTAAATCTGTCTCAATGATCTGATATGATTTGTTTCAGATAAGGAAAGCGGAGTTTGAAACTGGCCTCTTTGAAGACAGGGAGGCGTATGTGAGGCAGATAGAGGCCGATGTCCTCGATGTCAATCAGATTATGAGAGAGCTCGGTGCTTTGGTCCACAGTCAGGGAGCCGCCGTTGGTGAGTATTCTTCTTTGTTTTATACAAATATTACGGTATTTATATAAATATTTAATACTTCTTCAAACACAGCAAGCACCAGTGGCACCATTTTAATCGCAAAATTAATAGAATACTTAGTTTTAACTATGTTTTAAGTATACTCTGATGAAGTGAGCATTGCTTGTGAAATATGTTGATTTTTTACAAACCATAAAAATGTGGTTAAAACTAAGTATTCTTGAATTCAATACTTAACTGCGCACTTTTATTAAGTACAGGAAAGTACAGTTTGGAAATTCTTTTCGTACATGAATCAACTATTTATTTATTTTTAACCTGGGTTAATTATTTTTAAATTGTGTACTAAGTACGAAAAATATAACATTTTATTCAATTACCAAAAATTACAAGAAAATTAAACATTAAAAAAATACCTTCAAAACCTTGCATTTTTAAAAAATCAGGGAAAAAATTAAGTCTAGATTGAACGCAAAAATCACATTTGATATTTGGATAACCAACACCTCCACCATAGGTTTACATAAGTGGTTAGCTACGTTTCATGGGGTGAGGTTCGGTCTTGGCGGCAGATGCGTCAGCCCACCTGCTGCATGGTGGGTCGGATTGAGGGAGGCATTTTGACTTTTCCAGCCAAACTCTGTCGACCCTTCACCTTGCACCGCAGTTGGAGGGATGGATTCATGCGTCTGTCACTCCTGGACGCATTAACCCCCAGATTCCTACCCACCCCTCATATGTTTTTCCTTCCCAGAACTCCCTTCCTTAAAAAGACCCTCCACACAGATCCCCTAAGATGACATAGGCCCTGAAGGAAATTATTTTCCTCAGGGCCTCCCTTGTGGAGCTAATGTAAAAAAAAAAACATTTCAAAACATCAAAATGACTGCTGCTTAAACTAGTAGCTAGATCCAATAAAAAAATAAAGCCCACAAAATCAGTTGCACCGTCAATTGAAAAATGAAAACCAATATTTATTTACTCTATGATTTTTTTCAATTGAATAAACAGCGGGTTTATAGTTTATTGTTATCAATGTTGAATTCCATCTTCAGATACAATCGAGAGCAGCATAGAGGCAGGGGCGGCCAACATAGAACTGGGGACCGAGGAGCTAGTCAAGGCAGCTCGGTACCAAGCCAAGTTCCGCAGGAAAATGTACATCCTGCTTCTCATCGCCATCATCGTGGGCATCATCCTGACCATCATCATCGTCAGCTCGCTGAAGAGGTAACCACCAGGAGCCACCGCCGACTTCTCCCCATTCTATACTCTTATCTCGGCCAAAGATGTAAGGCCCTCCGGCAAAAGAATTATAAATATGACATTTGATAATGATTTGTCAATTTTGACATCTTTTGAACACGATGATCTCTAGAAAGGTCCACGTTTGGGAATGTTCTTATTTCCAGAATTTTGGGTACATAGTGATAACAGAAATTAAAATAATTGTGCGCAGTTTTGAAACTGAATCCAGTCGAGGGATGTCTGTTTCGAGATATGTATTCGAGTTTGCAGATGAAATAAACTTTTGAAATTGGAATCGAACATAGAAATAGTCTGCATCTTTATCTTACTGAATTGTAAAATATGTACTGCAACTATTGTTATAATATTGAATAATGTGATTACATTTATCATACATGTATATCTTGGTTTACAATAATATAATATGTAATGTTGATTATCAGCGTGGAGACATGGAGAAGTGTTCATGTCCAATTCATTTGAAGTTTCTTCAGTAAGTTACCTGTAATGTACAAATTGCCATCTATTTCATTTCTCAAATTCCCCGGTGAAATATGTAAGTAGTTTTTAATTCAAATATTTATCTCAAATTAATATTATTGTTATTTTTTAAGCCACTGTACTATTGTTTTTAAATATTAGTAAATTACAAAAAGGCACAGGCGTGTTTTGTTATATTTATTCTTAAAATGATTTGCACATTATATATTATGTTAATTGTGCAGTGTCATATTATGTATAATTAAATATCTAATTGCTAAATATTCTGTTTTTTATTTTCATTGGTACCAAACATTGGTGGTTTTTTTTTAACCATTCGGACCCATAAGCTTGTTTTCATAATATGATTGCATTACCAGACATGTGATGTATGAGGCGTATTTGACTAGACGACAGCGCAATTTAAAACTTTTTTCTCTGATTGCTCGAGATTTATTGGTAATCATTTTGAATATGTTCCGCCCACATAAAAAAAATCAAACCTCCGAATTTTAATATGGAGACATATAGTTTAGCAAGAAAGCGTAGAAATTTATTAATTTGGAACTAAATTTTTTCATTACTATGGTAACACCGAAATACTCGCTTTGTCAATGACATTTAGTATGGCTCTTAGCTTTACTGACTTAAATCGTGTAGAACGCACTGAATATCGCTCGTTTAATAATTATTTTTTTCATTGTTTGCCTGTGCATTGCTTGAATTGAATAAAAATGAACAAACCAATACGTAGTAGTGCAAGAGAAGTTATATACTGCGTTTTTCAACGCTGCCTAGCTGAATATCGTGCGAAGAAGCTCCTATCTAATTTGGAAGAAGTTTACAAACGAACTGCAGAAATGAATGGTATGTAGTATAGTTTTTTTTTAATAAATTTCATTAGTATTACAAGATTTATGCCAATTTTCGAGCGATTATAACCATTACAATCTGAATTATTATTTTTAATTGGTAAACTGATGTTTAAGACAAGATTTTTATGCATAGCACAAAGGGTAACAATTATTATAAGCAATAATTATGAAAAAATCTCCCGAGAAAAGATAAATGCCGCCGACGGGACTTGAAAGTCCCGTCGGCGGCATTTATCTTTTCTCGGGAGATTTTTTCAATGTTGATGAGTGTTTCAGGCTAATAATTATTGCTTATAATAATTGTAACCCATTACAATCTGATTTGAGGTTATGTTTAAAAATCCGAATTTGACATTTTCATTTGAGAGTTAATATTAGGCCACAAGAAAAAGGGAATAACTCATTTAAAAAAATATATATATAATAATATACAACTTCTTTAAACTCATAGAAAAGTTACTTTTTTCTTAATTTTCTCTTTCTTTCTAAATGAATATTATCTATCTAGTGTGTTTATTTATTTTTATGTAAGATAAATCGTCAAGGAAGGGAAAAAGGCAGATGGAAAATTTGAAAAACCGGAAAAACGGAAAATAGCATAATAATAATATACTAGCTTATGCCTGTTGCAAAGCAGCTAACGGGTTAAAACTAACTTTACTTACTATCGTACAGAAAAAAATTATTTCATTGTGCGCGGGTAGGTACTTAGAAGGAACATTATTGTAATTTTTCACAAAAACGACGCTATAAAAATGTATAAATCAGAATTTCTAAGAAACTGAAACTTTGATTTATTGCAGTTAAAAAAATTACAGAAAAATAGTATTTCATAGTAAATGGGTAGGTACTTTGTTATAATTTTTCACAAAAACGACGCTATAAAAATATATAAATCAGAATTTCTAAGAAACTAAAACTTTGATTTATTGCTGTTAAAAAAACTACAGAAAAATATTATTTCATAGTAAGCGGGTAGGTACCAATTGCCCTGCAGGCATGGTAGGCATGCACACATCAAAACCCAAAGTTTCATCGCAATCGGATGAATGGTTTAGCAACGCTTAGCGATTAAACATACAAATATATATAAAGCCGCCCGCGAGGCCTAGCAGCAAAAACCTGTCATATGTTAGTATATAGACACCATTTCAGGCATGCAATCATCAAATCCCCAAAGTTTCATCGCAATCGGATGAATGGTTTAGCAATGCGTAATTTCATGATGCCAGAGCTCACTATTGTATACAGAAACCGTCGTGGGCATGCAAACATCAAATCCTCAAATTTTCATCGCAATCGGATGAACGGTTTAGCAATGCGTAATTTCATGATGCCAGAGCTCACTATTGTATACAGAAACCATCGCGAGTATGCGCACATGAAATCCCCAAAGTTTCATCGCAATCGGATGAATGGTTTAGCAATGCATTGCGGACATACATACATGCACACATTTTTTGATTTTATATATAAAAGATAGCTGGTACCCAGCATGCGTTGCTATACCATTTAATAAAGAAAATGATTCTACCTGCGTGTCCTTTCTCATTTGTCCCGATCCCCTTCCGCACCCCCCCCCCCCCCTCTTCTTCGTCACCCGCGTCCTCTTCCCCTTTCGCGTTTCCACTCCGCCTTCCCCACCTACCCTCCCCCCACTTCACTCCTCCCCTTCTCCGTCTCGTAAACCCACTCCCGAGTTCCCCTCCCCCCTCCCTGTTTCCCCTCCCCCCCTGCTACATTACATACATTTATTCCCGGTACATTAGGTTTTCATACAGCTCGCTTGCCACCTATTAATTTTTTTTTGTACAAATTTCATAATGCTAGAGCTCACCAGTAGTTTTATACAAACCTTATCCTAACAATAACGAAAACAACAAAAAAAGAATTTTCCAATTTGTCGCAGTCGTTCGGAAGTTATGAGCGCACATACAATTTTATACAAATTTAATAATGCCAGAACTCACCAGTAGTTTTACTGCTTAAAAAAGCGCTATGTAAATTTAATCCTTAAAAATATATATCCCATTCAACATCAAGTAATTTCATTGTAAAATTAGAAAACTAATACATATGCAATATCGTCGGATGATACCGAGTTGTTATGTGCAGATGGTTACCTACCTAAATTCTGAGTGCAGGAACTTGCACATATGTAAAAAAAAAAATATTTAGGCTGGGTTGTTTAACAAAATTAGAAATTCTTCAATTTTTCAAGTCAATTTTAACGTTCTGTAAAAGCTCTGTTCAAATTCTATTCAAGTTCTATAATTATTTCAGTTTTATGATGCAACTGGCATGTACTGATAAAATAACAGAACTTGAATAGAACTTACGCAGAACGTGAAAATGAACTTTAAAAAAATGTTGAATTATTCAGTATCGTTGTATAACAACCTTACCTAAGTATTGCATTTTATTGTGTAGCTACGTATTCGGGTAGGTACCTCTGCATTTGGTTCTAAAATTCCAGCAATATTTGCTTTTTCATCATATTTGCAATACCACCAAAATAAGTACCTACCCTGTAGGAACATATTTAAACTGGCCAGTAAAAATCTCCACTTCTGAATAATCTATGGCAGGCGTTTTCTTCATTATTTTGCAAAATGTTATGTGTTTGTCATCTCCTCCTGAACATTTTTTCATGAGACGGACAGGTAATATTGGTGTTAAAAGTTGCCTAAATTTCCGGGTACCGTATTTTTTAAAAACATCCAAGCTGGAATCGTTTTTCCAGCCGCAATGCCGCTTCCCGAAAAACAACAACCCAAACCGCTGAGAGATCCGTTTCACATTTGACGTCTTGGATAACTGACCTTACTCAAGCATTGAAACTAATGGCCAAAATGACATCTTTTTTTTTAAAGTGACACCTGGCGGCAGGATGTACAACTGAGCCAAATTGGGTACTTTTATTTGAGGTTCCAGTTTTAGCCGCTGATTCGCTTCAATTTTCTGTGAATAAATCGCTAGCAAAAATTTAGACAAAGTGAAAAGAGTGCTTTTGTAGCCAAAAAAGACTTTTTTACTTCCCTTTTTGAGCCTACGCGTACGTCGCGACGTTTCAACGGGTGAACCTGGCGGCGGGAAATAGAACTGAGGCCGAATTTCTCCATCGGTGAGAGATTTAATTGTAGTTTTCGCCACTTGGGTGCACTGATAACCGTGCAGCGGTGTTTTGTATGAAAAATGGTCCGTAATCGGGACACGATTTTTGCATATTCCCCTGGATCCGATAATGGTCTCTGCGGTCTTTGAAACTCGCGGAGCGGAGAGGTCATTTTCGGATCCATCAAAAGTCTTAAAATGCTTGATCCGAAAGTGAACTTTGAGGTTGGAGGGGCGGTGCGGTCGATTTTCCCATCAAGGAAAAAAGTGAGTTTTTCCCAAACTGAACATTATAAAAGTGCTGATGATTGTGATGAAAATTGAGGCAGAATATTATGCACGAGGCAGTACGATATGTTGATATCGATGAACTGATAATAAGTTTAGATGAAGATGAAGATACGGAAGAAGAAGAATCACATGAGGACAAGACAATAATGTCGGGTGTTGAATTAATCAGACTCAAGATTTTAAGTACCTACGTTTTTATATTGAAATAAACGCCCACTTATAACTTGTTTTGTTTTATTTTACCTCATATTCCAGTTTTTTGTGCAAAATTTTTGAAAGTACAAATATGCTATGAAATATGCATTTTAGCCGAAGTGTTTTTAAAAACATACATTCATTGTCTTATGAGCCATCTTGGTGTTGCCATTTAAAACTAAAAAAACGATCGCAGCGCCATAATTTATTTTCTACACTTTCTTGCCAAACTGTACAAACTGATGATATGTAGTTCTATATAGCAAATGAATCTTTTGTAGATTATCGCATATTTGCAGGATTTATAAAAAACATATAAAATTGTAAACTTCTACTTCATTACTTACAAACAAGGGAAAAATTGGCAGCAAAGCAATCCGAGGTATTTTAAATAGTGCCATATTGTGTCAAAAAGTGCTCCAGTGGTTAAAGAAATAAACATTGCCGGATTACTAATAACCTGACAATATTTCACAACCTCCTACATACTACTACCACCACAATTAATCAGAAAATGTTGCTTGTATCGTGATGGAGGACACCTAGCCAGTCGAGGAATTGAAGTAAGTTTCCTGAGTTGGATCCTGACTAATAAATATATTTAATATTATTTTTAATTAATAAATTCTGTAATAAAAAATAATGAATCAAGTCAAATTTACTTGTGCACGCCAGGATTTGAACCTGCGACCTCCATAGTGCTAGTAGAGATCCTTACCCCTCGACCACAGGCTATCTGGGAATTATTCTGGTGGGAAACTGAAGGAATAGGTTGTACTTAGGGTGGTTTGGTTGGTATGAAGAAAAGGAAGAAATTCAAAAGTTGAATGAATCATATTTATTAGGAAAATATTGAGATTCACACACATAATATAACAAAAATTAGGTATGAAATTAAAACAACTTTAAATAAAAAATAATCATTATTGAAGCAATAACAATAATTTCGACAGTCCTGAAGAACAATGGCGGATCTGCTAAAAATTGAAAATCGTTTTGTTGGCTTATTTTAATTTCCTGTTGATTTAAGTCTGTATTTTCTGAATTTTCAATGAAATGCAAAATATCAAAACAGCACTATATTTCTTGATCTCAAAAACAGAAAAATGCAACAAAATGAAACTTTAAACAGGTCTACTGCAAAACTACAAATTCACATATCCGACATTGTTCTTCAAGACCGCCGATTTGCACATCGCTTCCACTTGGCAGAATTTATTATTATAATACGTCTATGTGCCAGTGGGGAGTACATATCTTTGTGTACGCTAGTGATAAATTTACTATAATATATTATAAAGGCACTCCAAATGTTGGATAATAAGCTCGGAGACTTGGTAGGAATGGAGAGATGCTGTTAGTGCTATTAATTCACAAAGACAGAAATCATTTCTTATAGCTTCTTCACACATACTCGTATATTAACCACTCTTCAGTATACTGTAGGAAATCTATATTGTGAATTGCAACATAGATCAAAGTGATTATGTACTAACTTTACTTGGGATATGAAACAAATAAAAAGGGGAATAGGTGACACAAATAATAGGTGACACAAATATTAGACAACCCTTTTTGTCTCAGTTATTCTTTAGGTGAAACTTTTAGCATTAAGTCTAGATGTGTCCTTAGGATTATTAAAATGGTTTAACCAGATTTGTTAATGTTATTGATCCTACTACTAATACCAATTCAAATTGACAGATCTCTGGGCTGACAGTATGTACTAAATTGGGAAATCACCAAACTTCTATAAACCCTTTCAATCTTTTAAAAATAATATAAAAAGAATCAACATACATCCTTTATCCTTTACCCAAATGTGTATCCAAACATTATTATCGAAGAAAAGTTTTAAAAAAAGAGACTTATAGTATGTAGTTAAAATTGTTGCAAAAAATCACAAATTGATGACAACACATTTCAATATTCATCGCTCTCTCTTATTGTCATTCCCTTAGAAAATTATTAGGATGGATGTCAAAATTCCAACATTTCAACGTTTAACAAATACTTACTAAAAACTAAAAGGACTATTTGGCTTAAAGTAATATTTTCAGGGTGGTAACCAAAATACAATATAAATACTATTACATATTATTATTACTAACAACTCTTAGTTTATGATATATAAATTATTATTGAAAGGAATTCCGCATTGTTTAACAGCAGAAGAGTAACACTTATTAACAACTGTAACTATAACTTGTATTGCTGACTGATAAATAATCATTCATTTTGAAATAAATACAATACACGGTACTTTGCACAAGATTATAAAATATCATATTTTTGGACCAAATGAACACATTCAGGAGATTATCTTTAAGATCTTCTGGAAAATATCTTCCAACATATGCCTTTAGCGCTACGCTCAAAAGATCGCTCAAGAAGATCAATGTGTCAAGTTTTGCTGATTCGACTATCTTTTTTGATCCCTTTGTGAGATTGGGAGTTAAAATAGCTCCATGCTTCTTTCTAGCCAATGTCAAACATAAGTTCCGGAGATTGGCTACAAAAAGACATCCAAAATGCTATTATTAATCCTGTGTAAATTAGTATAGAATTGAGCATTAGTGTTTTCTCAGCATTTCACTGAGAAAGGATCAGATCACAACAAACCAATATTTTTAACACTTTCAACTATTATTTTCATCAATGTGCAGGAGACAATAGAAATATCAAATGTGTACACAAAAGCGCACAACAAAAGAAAAATGCTTTGAAGCCAGCTTCAAATTTCTCTTTTACAACGCCCATCGTTATGTTTTTTATCATTTCGATCCACTGCGGTCGTAGTCAGAAAGCCACAAATTTTTCTTTTTTATTAAATTTTATTACTTATCCAGTCTGAAATTTCTATTCAGTTCAATATTTTTTTTACACATTATAAATGCATAACACCAGCCCATTTTGATTTATAAGCTTTTGGAAAAATACAAATTCCGAATGAGATTTTTTTTAAATGTGTTACTTTTTCAAAACTTTTCTATAGCTAAAATAACTACAAATAAAACAATGTTTAGAAAAAAACAACAAAAAAATGTTTGTGTTAAAGAGAAGCTTTGCTACAATAATAATATAATTCAACAACTTCAAACTGAACTGCGCTAACTGAAAATTTTTTTTAATTGCCAATATTCATTCTAAAGCATAAAAAATTTATTGACATAATTATTACACGAGGAAAGTGAAAAATACAAAGAAAAAATATTTTTTTTCTCCCAGCACAATTAGTGATGTTCAGTTACCATAGATCAATTTGCAGCGGTTGTATTATGAATTTTTTTTATTAATTTGTACACATTAAAGTTATAATTTCTATATTGAACAGTTTTACTGTTTCTCAGACTTGTTCATCATATAATACACTATACAGACCACGGCAGTACAATATACATTTTACACAATATCTTTGATGCCTATATCATACTTGTCAGGGGCGGATCTAAGACTCCAAAGGCAGTCAGCAAAAAATCTTGTGAATGTGATTTTTATGCAAAAAAAAAAAAAAAAAATCATTTTAGAGGATCGACTGCGCGGCCAAATGAATTGAATTAAAAACATAATTTTTTCAATGAGTTGCTAATAATTAACTACGGCGATGTAAAAATGACGTATAAAATTGCGAATACCGCACATTAGTCCCAATTCCTCATAAATCTCGAAGCCTGTGAAACTACGCTATCCCTGACTGTAAATGATGGGAGCGAAAGGAGTGAAAAAATTTTTATAACTGTTACAAAGACGAATTTTTTACATGGTATATAAAAATGTGAAATATTATATATACAAGTCCTGTGTCCTCAATATGAATAATTTTGGCACCTAGCCAACCCTACTACGAGGTTGAGGCCCTATGGAAAGTTTGATATATTATTTTCAAAGTCCTGTGTCTTCAAAGTGAACCTTTTTACAGCACCCCAAAGATGACATATTATGCCTTAGGAAGTTATTTCCTATCGGGGCCTCACGCGTTTGGTTTTTTATAATTTCATCTTAAGGATGTTTTAATATTGGGTAAATTCTGCAGCTGCTCGGGTCAGGCCCAATAGCACCTCCCACACCCACATTTCGGAGCGACCAAGTCCTGCACCACTTCAGGCCGCCGCGCAGAAAAGTAAAGACCGATAGGTTTACATCGCAGTTCGAGACTTTTCTGAGCGGCGGCCTGAAGTGGCGCGGGACTCGGTCACTCCGAAGTGTGCGTGTGGGAGGTACTAATTTTTTATACCCCCTCTTCACAGCTGTCTATGGCCATGAGTTCTAAGTCCCTTTGAAGGCCCTAGGGTAAAGCCAGAACTGCAAGAGGGCCCAGCAGCATTTGCTAAAACGCTGACCATTAGATCCGCCCCTAGTACTAATGTAGTTTGATAGCTGAGATAACGATCCAAATAAAATCCCAACAAAAATTATTCCACTAAAAAATACTATATTTTCCTGATAGCTTTGGTATGAGAAGAGGGAAAGGCCATTCACAAAATTGCAAACACTGACCTTCTCTCTACAATAGGCCACTTGCATGGATTTCACAACGACTTCGAAAAAATCGTGTGGATAGATTTTTTTACTAAGATTACGAAAATGTTGGTAAAAATTTTTAGAAATGTATAGTTTTTTTTATTTTTAAATAAATAAATCCATTATTTGAGCTCGTGATGTCACTACATGAAAATGTCCCGTCTCCGATTATGTTCCCTTAATTTTGTAAAATTCCACACTGATTAATTTTTTTTATATGGCAACGCTTTGATTTCCGGCGAATTTTTGAATTTGCGTTTAAAGTTCACTAGATTTATTGTTTGTTCTATGAGAACTTATCCTTTGGTTTGATTTTTTGATAAAGATGGCGGTGTTTTTACAGATGTTACGAAGAGAACCCCGTATAATTTATTGCTATTCGTGTGTAAAACGTTCTTTTTTTTTAAATGATTTTCGGCTAAGTAATTATCGTTTTTTCGCACTGATAAAATTATGTCCCGTCTTTCCGGTTAATAAAAAATAGCCTAATTTTTCAGATTGCAATTTTCAAAAAATCGCCTGGGTTTCAAAAATACGATTAAAAAAAAAAAAAATACAGAATGTCTTAGAATATTGCCTAAACCGGATTTTTTTTTTTTAAAATGTGATGCAAGTGGCCTATTGTTTAGTGCAAAAGTAACTAACGAATGAGCTTAAAACCATCGAGCATGAATGAGCGAGGTTTATTTTTGATATATCAAAGTTGTGATTTGCTTAAATATTTTAAAGAAATAATAAAATAAAGTAAGTAATATTTTATGATATTTCATTGAATGATTGATTGTCCCCTCAAGTGCTAGAAATGTTAAATTAAAAAAATCCCAATTAAACAGATCATGCAAAAATTAAATGTGCAATATTTGATTGTTCTTACAGACAAGCATTGCACTTCAAAAGTTAAAGGCGTGATAGACAACATATCTATTTATTTTATCTCAGACATTGGGATTATTGATTTCATGCCTTTGCATCATAATATTTATAAAAATAATACAGAATTATGTTTAATCCAATGATTTGTGAAACTGGTGATGCACAAAATAAAAACATTGTTAGCAGTAAATTAGGTTAAACACATTTCAAATAATCGATTCTTCGTAAAAAGAACTTTTGGAGAGTAAAAAATCATCTGTTAAACGCTTTGCTTGTAGCACATCACTTTGGATTAGACCAGAGGATTCTTGCACCATTACAGTCTATCTTTATACAGTTTTACATGTGTCTTCTATGTACAATTATGCAGCATATTATACACATCTCTCCTATGTACACGCATATAACATTTTAATACATTTGTACACATCTCTTCTCAAGCGAGCTCTTTCTTAACATTTCAATACAGTTATAAATGTCTTATGTGCACTCTTACAGCATATTAATACAGTTTATACATACATATCATGTGCTCATTCGTAGCATATTAAGACGGTAATAAATAAATGTATCATCACAACATGTGCACACTTACAGCGCGTAATGTGAAAATTTGTAACATATTAGTGAAGTTGTAAATGTGCACATTTGCAGCATTTGAATACAGTTATAAATGTCCCACCTCAAGTGCACACTTGTAGTGTATACAGTAATAAACGTCTATTAGTTATGTATACGTTAATAATGTAACTATCACAATGAGGTGTGGGAGCCACTACCGTATTTTGGCCTGCCGGGATTGCCACACGGTATATTTGGCAGTGGCCGATTGGAACAGCTGGGAGAGATGCTTCGTGAGGGAATGAGCCAACGGAGAGAGCTCACGCATTATGCGGTCCTGTTAGGAATAGTAAATCATTTGTAAGCAAAGATATTTTTAACATGTTTTAGAGCGGTGTTTCTGGAAGTGAGTGGAATCGTACAAGGAACTCTGGATTGATTGGGAGTTGGATGACTCAGTGGCAGTAAGGGGTAATTAATGGAAGGGCAGTAAGGGGGACGGGGGCAGTATTATAAAAGTGGTAAAAATGTGGTAAATTTAACTACAGATTAGGAAGCATCGTTGCAAGGGTCACCCATGTTGTTTCAAGATGGAATGAAAAGTACAAAATGCATAATATTACAACCCGAAGTTTGTAGAAAATGCTTTTTTAGCGTATTGAAGGGGTAGAGCGGTGATGTTCCACTAGAAAATTTTAATTAACTGCAATATGGCAGTCTTTTACTTCAAGCTACATCACGCGTTCGAAATTTCGAAAGAGATGGGCTAACCTTGTTAAAAGCATTTTCTACGAACCTTGATAACAACCAGAGTCATTTTTAAGATACCGGGTCTTTAAACAAAAAATGCACTTCAGATCTTCAAAAGCTGGGGGTGGGACTGTGCACAAAGAACTACATTTTAAATATATATACCTACTGGGACAAAGTTCTTTCTATTGCATCATAGATAGGAAAAACTCAGGTTACTTTTCCGAAAGCAAAAATATTTATTGTAAAACATTAGTTTTGACTTCCAGAAACTACCAACCCAAATCCATACCATTGTAGGGAATGACACTCATCAACCGAATAAAGTATTTTTAACACGGGTAACACCGCATGCGTCACAGCGCCCGAAGTTCCGTTCGGCTAGCACGGCAGTAGCCATTCTTCTGGGAGAGTCATGGAAGGAATGACACTCTAAACGCAGGCGTTCGATCGGGAGATGAAAAGAAGAATGGCTACTGCCGTGCTAGCCGAACGGAACTTCGGCCACTGTGACACATGCGGTGTTACCCGTGTTATAAAAATACTTTATTCGGTTGATGAGTGTCATTCTCTACACCATTAATATGAACATTTCTCATTGTCCAGGTGGAATTTCTTAGCTTTTTACATTCTGTTTTGTCACGGAACCATCGTTTATACTTGGATAGTTCCTGTGGGCACTCAGGTCATTGTGCTATCTCCCATTTCACCTCACTCCTTTGACCTCATAGGTCAAGGTTCATAGACCCTTACTTTTTTTGTTTGAATGGTCCATTTCTAGTCGCACAAGCATCTAGGAAAATAGCAGGCCCATCCCAGCAGAGCCCCGAACGCCGGAGTAAGGTTTAAATACTAGGAAATATGTCATACTGTCATTCACACCTTGCCTTGACTTGGGATGGCTATTGCAGTTCGAGTGTTGGGTTCGCCACACTCCCTATGCTAAATAATAAAATGTTCTTATTATATAATATTCACCTCAAAGGGCTTGACCTTAGCGAGGCGGAACCGGACCAGGGCCTCGTGGGCCCCGGCCACCTTATCAGCGGGGGGTGTGGGCCCAGGAAGATGAGCCGGAGGGAAACATCGCCAGAAGGAGCGCAGGAGCTCGCCGGCCCCGAGGTAGAGCCGCCTCGCTTCTGCCTCCACGTCTGCGGGGACCAGTTCTGGAGTACAAAGGGTTACCGATTAATAAAGGCCTACTTATAACAAAATAAAACAATGGTGTCAAGTACGCAAATATTTTGATAATGTGCCAACAATACCAATGTACCACCCCAGCCAGGAGTACTCCTGTCCCAGTACAATAGGGCACTCACTTAAACACATGCTTTGGGAATGGAAAGGAGGTTTAAGTTAAATCATCCAGTATAATATTTGGCAACCTAGAGCCAATATTACAATACATAATATTATATTGCCAAAACTAAAAAATTGCCCTGTAAAAATATCATCCTTATACAGAGTGGTCCAGGGTAAGGTGTAATAACTTTAGGAGGTGATTCTACATAAGTAAAAAAGAGAAAAAAACATAAGATTTTGTAGTACATTGTACAAATGCGGCTTCCGTGGATACGTGCCAATCACAAATGTGCAACATTGCCACACTCTCTCTTGACTAGTAAGTAATGTCTTTTTGTATGAAAAAAAAAAGTTGGAATTTTGGGACAAATTATTTGAATATATCATTTGATGTTGTTCCAGAGGCACACCAAATCGACTGACCAGCAAGTTATTTATCTTTTTTTTACTTCTACCAATGTAGAATAAGAATCACCTCTCAAAATTAATTCACTTTAACCCCGATGAAGCGCACTAAATTTGGGACTAACTAAAGCACCGTACAGCTAGGGCTAGGACATTAAAAATGAACCTACTATATAGTTTGTTTGGTTCCACGCCAACTCAAAACCACCTCAGAAAAGTCATTAAAAGCTATGAAAAAAATAATTTTTAAAATAACCGGTAATATAGTGACAGAACTTTCCAAGCACTGGGTCCACATTCTTGGAAATAATTTCCATTCGGTTTGAGGTCGAAAAGTAACTTTAAAAAACAAGACTAAGCTTTAACAAATTATAAAACGCCTTTGAGGTGATTTCATCACAAAACAGCACTAGACCATTTAAACATGTCAGGTTATATATACTAACGTGCTAGAGAGTGCGTGTGATGATGCGTCATGAGTGCCCCGCCGGGACTGAGTTCGCCCAGCGCGGCAACGGCGGCGGGTGCCGAGGGCTGAAGGGGCCGCATGCCCCCGCCCTGCCCGCTGGCCCCGCTAGCCGCCCAGCCCAGCAGCAGGGAGCGCGCGCCCCGGGCGTGCTGGCGGCGGGTGGCGGCTCCGGGGGCGCTCGCCGATTCCAGGGCGTCGGGGGGGGCGGGACCGTGGAGGTAGCGCTCCACCTGGAAGGGGTTCAATACTATTCATTTGAGCATTATGTCACTAATAATTTATCTAAACGAAAATATGAGAGAAAACAAGGCACAGAAAAATAAAAATATAACGGTAACAACTGAGACTCGAACCCAGAACCTCTTATCTTGCCGATTCGGCTATTGAGACCTCTTATTTATTCCCGGTAAGATAAGAGGTTCTGGGTGCGCATCCCAGTTGCGACCATTATCTTTTTACTTTTCTGTGTCCTGTTATCTTTCATATTTTCATTTAGATTACTAGTGTTATCTTCTTCTTCAATGATTTATTACATTGATGGAAATAACCTTCTAAAGTTATAAAAAGAGAGTTGTCCTAATAAAAATAGAATATTATGTACATATTTAAAAGTAGCTTATACAGTTTCAGCATGTAGAGCGGATGAATGAAGAAAATATCCCACAAAAGTGATTTAGTATAAGAAGATGAGGATGACCAAGGAAGACATGGCTTGATCAAGTGAATCAAAACTTCAGTCAGACCATGTCAAGAGTCAGAATAACAGAAGAACATGTATGAGACGATGTATGAATATGAATGAAACAAGGAGTTAGTGCGAAGACTGAGTTGTTTGGACTGAGACTGAAATTTTCTCGCTTATGGATCCCCTGGAGAATCCTGTAACGGAACAGGGCTTTCGATCGGAAGTTCATCCTTGTTCAGATTTAGATCCACGAAAGGTCCACTGAGGTGGTCTCAGATGACCTCTCACTCCCTCTTGCTTCCCCGAAGACCCCAAGAGGGAAGAGTCCCAGCTCCCCTATCCCTAGGATCCCCAAAAGGGAAATAAAAGGTTCACCTCTGAAGAGCATGTATCTTGGAGGTACTGTTAGTGATAGTGTTACTCAGCCTGAGCACAGTAGCTCACACCTTGAATAAATGGCTATTGCAGGTTTGTGTTTCAACCCTACGCTGAAAAAAGAAGTTAGTAATATGAATTCTCACCCTGGACAACTCCAACTGTGGCAGTTCTTTCCCGGCATTTTCATCACATTGCAGATCTTCAAATCTGATCTTATCCTGGATTCTCTTCCTCTTGCTGGGGGGTTCGGGGGGCGACTGGACTTCCTTCTTCTCCGGTGAGGGGCCCCCGTTCATCTCGGGCTGTTTCTCTGAATTTGCTGGTGAGGATACTACATTCTCACCGGCTTTCAACACCTGAAACAAAGACACCATTTATAACTGCTTTATATTTAAATAATTAATGGTAACAGAGAATATTATAGGTAAACCTATAGCTATACAGCCAGCAAAATAAGGTGTGTACGATTCTTGCCATGTGTTATAGTTCGCCAGCGTTCGTTAGTGACTTGCCACACATACTTGCCTCCCGCAAAGTGCTTCAGTCTGGAAGACACTAGGGAACAGTCTTTTGTATTAGATCGAACTGTATATAATAATATGTATGTACAGAAATTTTATGTTCATTTTAAGCAGGTCAGTTTAAAATAGAAAGACTCAATTGCTTATAACACTTGCAAAGCAAATATGTGTGTAAAATATTTATTACTGCATCGTTTGTTTTGTGATAAATGGCAACAATTTTATTGCCTTCAGCAAATAAATAATTTTCATTTTATGCTGGTTGGTCTACCGATTTGTAACTTATATTTACAGAAGTCTACGACACCCAAAAGTAACCGGAATTCTGATCTGGAGAGTGGGCCCTTTCTTAGTCCAAACTTACCAATAGGTTTGTTTTTTTTTGTAAATTTTCTGTACACCATCAGACATTGTTGTGAGAGTCTGCGTTTGGCTTCAGCATATATTTTCGAGATATACTTTCAACATGTTCTCCGATTTCATGGAGACTGATTTTTAAGACGAACTCGAACAAACGAAAATATAATTTTGCAACTCTTTGGGCACTTTTATAATTACTACGGCTACGATGTCTCTTTTCTTTATTAAGTATGAGTCGATGATTACATTTTTCCTTTGGGGGAACCATATATAATGACGGTCCCGAAGAACAATGTCGGATGTAAGATTTTGAATTTTTGCAGTGGAGCTTTTTAAAGCGTCGTTTCTGCATGTTTTCTGTTTTTGGTATCTAGAAATGTAGTTTGGTTTTGATCTTTGATACTTCATCTCATTTTATTAAAAAAATCCGAAAATACAGACTTAAATCAAAAAATTAAGCCAATAAATAAGCCAACAGAACGATATTCAATTTTTGTCAGAACCGACATTGTTCTTCGGGACCGTCGGTACATACACTGATTGTCTCATTTATTACTACATATTATTACTTTACAGTACTTACTATTATTAAGTATGAAAGAAAGAACTGCAAAATTATTATGACAAAGAACCCAACTTAAATCTCTCCAGCCAGACTCTCTCGACCTATCATCTTGCACCGCAGTGAGAGGAATGGATTTGTATGGGTGGAGCTAATATGGATGCATCCTTGGTGGAGCTAATGTAAAAATTAAAATAAAAGTTTTTTTTTCTAGTGCTTGTTTGAGTACACAATTAAGCGTAAGACTCACCATGATGGAGTGCTGGTTGAAGCGCTTGATCATGCTGTGGTGGACGGAGGTGGCGCTGTGCTTGCTGGGCGGCTCCGGGTCTTCCTGCAGCGGGTCCACCTCGGCCCAGCGGCGCAGGTCCAGCTCGCCGTCGTCCCCCGCCACGGCTGCCCCGGCTGCCGCGTTCAGCTGCTGGTCGTCCAGTTTGCCACACTCGGTGAACAGATCTTTGCTCGATGAGGCGATGCGGTCTCTGAGGGAGAGGGAATTTATTACTTATTTAAGAGTCACAACTACTCCAAACCATCTATTATTGAGTATGGTATTGCAGAACGGGGAGGTAGCATCTGGAGCCTGTGAGACTACGGGATCCCCAATTGGAATATGTTGTCGCAATAATGTAATATGTTATGTTGGACTATTCAGATCTGCTCACCAAACACGCCTTAAGCTTTTTCACAATTTTGAATGTTGGTCTTTCACCAGGGAGATATTTAGAGGATCATCTACTAGGAATATGCCGCATATATACTATATTATTTTCAATTAATTCATTTATTGTGAAAAAACACAAATTAAATAATAAACTAATTATAAATTTACTTGTGCACGCCGGCATATGAACCCGCAACCTCTGGATTCATAGTCGCGAGCCTTATCCGTCGACCAGAGACCGTAGCTAGTTTTGATGGTTAACAGTAAGCTGAGCTAAAACCGAGGTTCGTATGATGTCACGCATACCCAGTTAGACTTCGATCATTTTGGCAGGCTTTGTAAAATTCAAAATTGGTAAATTTTTGTAAATATGATAAAATCGAAACAAGTAAAAAAAAAAAATAAAAAAAAATACTGGTATTTAAATTAGAAGGTGATTATTCTTTTTTTTTCAAATTGACTGGAATTCCTTATTACAACTTGCATACAAAGAGAGATGTAATAGTCGTACAACTCTCACAAACACACTTAACATTGAACTTCCAGTAATTCAAAATGTCATGTCTTTTGGATTTTTGCTTATTGAACATTTAAAAAATGTGAAACTAAAAACATAGCATATTAACTTATTTTGTGACGGTTAAGAAACATTTGGAGCTCCATAGCTAATGATGGAAATACTTAATAAACAGAAGAAAAGGGTTGCCAGAAATCAATGCAAATGGAAGAAAGAAAATAAGTGATAAATTAAATACAAACCTGTGAAAGTAATGTGATTGAAAAAATTTGGTCCAGAATTCTGCCTCGGTCATTTTGGCGGGAACGTAATCTGAATGCTTTTTTCTCACGGCCGGATATGTTTTAAATACAGCTTCAATGATGTCCTGGGTTAGGTTATATTTGAGTCCGTTGCAGCCATCAGTCTGGGGTTTGATGTCAGCAAGGAAAGCACCAGAAACACCTACAACAAAATAACTATTATTTGAAGCCTTCCCATTATCGACAGGGGTAACCAAATCTCCAAAATTACTATTTCTCGGTGGTATTTGTATAGTGGGGTGTCTCAGTGACCCCTCATAGTAACATAACTTGTGCATGTTTTCACGTTGAAGGTTAAAGATAAAATACACAGAAAAGACACCTAACTTATTATTTACAATAGCCGTTATTACTAACTTACACGATCTTTTCATTTACTAATTGAGCTACAATTCCCTCACCAAACACAAGAGCATCGTCTCTTTAAGGAAAGGCATTTTTTTGTTTCTTTGTTAGAAACTTATGTAACCGATGTAACTTTATATGTATTTTTAATCGGTATTGTCAAATATATAAAAAAAAAGACCTTTACATTAAGTATAATTTGTGTTGAAAGGGGAGTAAGTTGGGAAGTGCCACATTCAAGTGCTAACAATAGCAAGTGTCATGGGGCTATCGACCACCCCTATAGATATTATGTCAACTCCACACACGCACAGGATGCCCTGAAGAGGATAATTTCCCTCAGGGCCTATGACATCTTTGAAGATTCTTCGTGGAGGGTCTTTTGGAGGATCTTTTTGAGAAGAGGAAGGAGTGAATATGGATCTCGAAGAGACCCATATTGTAGAAGGGAGGAAGCACAGAGACCAGCAAATCATTCCACTGCCGAGCTATTGAACTCAAGAACGAGTCATAGAAATGATCCATGTGACAAATGTCAGCCATGCACATATGTAGGGCATGCGATTGGCGTGTTTCCCGACTATGCACCAGTGCCGAGGGGATCAGCATCTTCATCATTTGTCACATAGTTACAACGTGCCGAGTGCCTCTATATTAGCATAGCTGGGGAACCTCCCAAGCTTTTTCTGTCTTCCTTCACTTTCAATATTTTAATAAAAGATCTAAGCTAAGTAATTTATTACCGATACTGCAATAGCGAAATAAGTTTATATATTTTTTCTGCAATCAAGATTCCTTCCAGAGTAAAAGATGTCTGAGTATTATTTAACAGCTGGGGTATATTCATACTGCTCAGTACTTTGGTGACAGCGAGATCTTCATACAATATTACCAAAAATTCTTACCTATCTCTTGTTTTTCCGATTGACTGTCGGTGTATTGTTTAATAGTTGGGGTATTCCAATACTCTTCACTGCTCAGTACTTTGGTGATAACGAGATCTTCGTACAAATGCTTTAATGTAGGGTGTAGAGAGAGTAATCTGTAAAAAAATAATAACATTTAATAAATAACAATAAACATTTCTTGCTCAAACACATTACACAAATAAATTTTGATACAAAACATTTACAGCACGTATACATAATTTGTGTGTACATAATATGAAAACTTTAATAATAATATTGATTGAAGCTACTCAAAATAACCGAGTATAATTCAAAACATATTATTAACCCTTGGAACGCCACATTCTTGCGACCCAGTACTTCTTACGCGGGATCTATGCTAGTCGATTTTTGTCAAAAATAGTTAGGCCGCAGATAACTATAATCGCAAGCACCAAAGTAGACTAGCTTTCAACTTTTACTGTATAGTGACATATCGCATGCGGCGGGTGACAAAAATGAATGTGAAAAGGTCAGTCACAGGTAATCACTTGTCGCATAAACTTAACGCTTAACATGAACAAATTTTAACGGCCTCCGTACATGTCACTACTTACAAGCTACTCGATCCTCGGGCGCGTATCATACGCGCCGATCGTAAGTACCTCCCATACGATTTTGCTGGTGCCCGTACACAGCGCTACGCGGTGGCTGTCGGTTACCAAACAGTATCACGATACCGACGGTAGAGATCATGCGCGACTTTGATTTGTGTCTGATACTTTTTCGTTTGACGTTTCACAGAAATGGCGTCGGAACATGAAAGTAATGTTACATTTGTTTTGCAAGTAGAAAAAATGCATGTTTATATATAACTATACTTTACCAGAATACGTAAGAAAGGATTTAGTGGAGAAGGCATGGATTGATGTTGGAAAAAAAAAAGTCATTTGACATCGTGTTAACTCCACGGCTGCACGTGAAAAATGATATATATCAGTATATTTCGGGTAGCACCGTGTATAGACATCAGCATTAAATAGTGGTATATCAGTAGGGTACTAGTGGTTTCGTCACAATTACGTAGATTGTAAGTATCTCCATGAACAGGGGGCTAAGATTCTAACTTTTCTTTATTCTTCAAGCAATTCTTGAATTACATGCATGACGGCCGGCATGGTCTAGCAGTAAGGATCTTAACTCGCAATCTGAAGGTCGCGGAATTGAATCCCGGCGTGGGCAAACATTTTATTGGAGTAATTTGTGTTATTTCACAATTAATTCATTTAAAATAATAAGTAGTTTATTTGCCGCACGTTCCAGAGTGGAACATACACTCAATATCGTCCTGGTGTAAGGACCACCAGAAATGGCTGTACCTAGGTGCTGATATTAAAAAAATGGCATCATGGATGTTGTTGTAGGCGAAAAAAAATTTTTATTTTTTTTCAAAAATCGGTTTTTTGTAAGGAGATATTTCAAAAAATTCGTGCGGCACACGGTCAAACTGAAGCTTCCTGAAATTCTTCATACAAAAAACTGATTTAATGACAACATCTATAATGCCATTTTTTTAAATATCAGCACTCTAAGACACCCTAAAGTCACGAGCCGCCACTGGTCTCACTGACTCTTCGTGAGGTATTCATATAAAAAAATATATTTAAAAAAATCACAAATTAATTCATGATTTTTTTAAATATTTATTTAGTTGTATTGTATTTAGTAACTTTTTTTATTTAGTCAAAGCCTGGGACCGCCTAAATTCAACATGCGGGTTGCTCTCACTGTGTTAAATGATGTGCACTTCTCATTAGAGATGCCACAAATATTCGGCTGCTATTCGGTTTTCGGCCTATTCGGCTACTTTTTTAACTATTCGGTATTCGGCCGAATAGTTGGCAATATTCGGCCGAATACCAAATCATGAAAAAAAATGCCCAATATTACTCACAAAAAAATTATTTTAACAAAAAATCAGCATATTTAATACTTAAAATCTATCAGTGTTAAGTTCTCTCTCTGGTTTCAATCCTGGGATTGGTTTGCAGCAATTTCCTTTAATTTTCTTTTCCATTCTTCCCTGTCTTGGGCGGCTCTTTTGAATTCTGCATATGATGAGCAGCGCACGTCCACCAGCAGGTCGTCCAGGTACTCTCGGCGTGGGCGTCCCCTAGAGTTTGTCCCCTCGGTCATACCCTCCATTATGGTAAGTTATGATGAATGAAAAGATTTTTTTCAGCATTTGTTGATAGCAAACGATTGCACTTTTCTTCATAAATTTAACCTGCTTCCGAAGAAAGCAGGGCTTTTTTAACACTACTACACTGCTCCCCGGGAGATGATAAATAAATCTTAGCAAATTCTGCTAGGCTTCTATACTGTTTTGCGTTTGCCTACCACCACTTGTGAGGGTCGGCTATCCGATCTAGGCGAACAGATTCATGTATTAACCTGTTATTTGCCAAAGACGCGGAAATACGGGCGGTGTGTGCGCATGCGAGCGGTAAAATTTCGAAAAAAATATTTTTGAATGCGATTTTGACCCTTCTGTGTACAGAGTTTGTATAAGGAACAAGGTCAGAATAGCTTGTGCCAACATCATTGAAGATAGAACCACTAGTTTCATTCACCTGGCAACACCAGAATATTTTTTAATGATTTTATCTTTGGAATCGAAATGTCGAATTTGCCGCGATTAAATCTGATGTGTGATTCTCGATGAAAACATCGTAAAACCTATCAATTTATCAAATTAATGCAAGTAATGATGTTTTGGTACATAGTTTATTGTTCTTGGAATGTGTTTCAGTCAATAAAATATATGATAGCTCAAAATTAATCCACAAAACATTCAATTCAAAATTCAAAGTGGCGCTTTGTTAGGGAATTTTGGCCCGGAATGTGGCGCCTGACCAGTCAAGACATACACACTACAAGTTTCAATGTATTTTTTTAAGATATACACAATATAAGTAACACAATTTGATGTAACAATCAACAAATAATGCGTAATAATGCACGACCTACTCGCAAATGAAACAAATACCGTAGTAGTTACCGCATGCACTTCGATGATGTAGGTCGGAACCTGTCACCCGCGAAAAGTAATAGGTGTCACCGAATATTCGGCCACCGAATATTCGTCGCTTTGGCCGAGAGCCTAGCTGAATATTCGGTATTCGGCAAAATCACTATTCGTGGCATCTCTACTTCTCATACCCGACTTTGCACTTTTTTTCCATGTTTGTAATAAAAACGAAATATAGTAACAAACTAAAATTGGAAGATGACCTGAAACTCAGTTTCTCGAACATAGAAGCTAATGTTTGACAAATTAGTTGAATATCTTGCCAGTTGCATTAATCTGTATTACTTGGATACATTTTATATTTCTGTTAGTGACCTACTTCTGTAAAATTATAACCAATGTTTGCTTGTTATAACAAAGTTAAAAAAATAGTTTTTTCTAGTATTGATGTCTCACGACCCCCACTTTGAAAACCACTCTTAAAAGATTGATTCGTTACATGTGCGACAGTCTATTCTATCCGGCGAAAGAATGTGACGGTTAGTTAATTTACCTGGACTTCTCTTCCAGCTCGCGGTTCACCTGTCTCCGGAACTGCGGCAGCAGGTTCTGCAGCTGCATCTTGACCTTATCGCGGTCCTCGGCCTGAGCCTCCGCCCCGGCCGGGTTCACAAAGTGGAAGGTGCTGCAGCCCCCGTCGTGGAGCACCACTTGCAGCTGCACCTTGGCCTTGCCGGCCGGCGATATCTTTTGGGCTGAAATGGTCACGGAAATTAGTATTTCTCATTTTACACGGGGACACGTTCTACAGAATATCATGTAAAAAAAAAAAATTAACAAATTCCATAGATAATGTACCTACAAGAAAATGGGAAGTTCTATTTTACAAAAATAACTCCAGGATATAAAACACATTTTAATTTATTCCTACACCAACAGTTGTCAACCTTTTAGAGCCTGCATACCCCGTGACTCTTACTGCAAATTTGTTATACCCCGAACCCTTTATCTACGTTGTGTACACATATAATGAAAGACATGTTACATTTGTGGGTAATTTTTGGATAGGGCCTAACACGCTTATTACGAATAATTTTTAGAAAAAAACTTTATATATAATAGTGACATAAACTGAAATCTAAAAAATCATCCTATAGACCAGAGGTTCCCAAAGTGGGTGCCGCGGCACCCTGGGGTGCCGCAGACAGAGGTCAAGGGTGCCGCGAGGCGCCCCTGATGTCTCTTCTAAAAATCAAAATTTACATGAACGAATACAAACATTTTATGGAATGGAAAATCACCCGCGTGGCCGGTCCGCGCTCTGGGAATGGATTGGGTGGGAGGCACAGGAGTGGGGATACGGTTGTGGTGCTGCGCTTGCAGCGGCCACGTGCCGCATTCACTTGTAGTTTTTTCATTCAAGATTTCATCATTCAGGAAAAAAACTACAAGAGTGAAAGAGAAAAATGGGTGATGATGGAGGCAAAGATTGTTTTCCAATATTGGCCCATAGCGGAGTTAAGGTTTCAAATAACTTGCTGACCCTTTTCACAGAGCACCTATCACAGTTAACTGACTGGTTTTCCAAGTACTTCGCAGAAGATCAAGTGGATAAGTTTGTATGGATCCAAGCGCCCCAAGATAAGAAGAAGAAGATTTAATTGACCTCTCGACCGACAGCAGCCCAAAAATGAAATACGCTTGTTCGGATTTGACGGAGTTTTGGATATCAGTCAGAAATCAGTATCCGATTCTAAATGGAAAAGCTGTAAGGGTCCTCATTCCCTTTGCTACTTCATATCTGTGCGATGCTGGATTTTCTGCGGTTGCGGTTATAAAGAGCAAATATCGCTCAAAAATAAATGTGGAAAAAGAAATGAGGAGTAGCTGTATCAAGCCTTATTCCCCGGTTTGAAAAATTGTGCAGTGAGCTGCAGGCTCACCCGTCGCACTAACACTATATGACAGGGGTGCCGTGAGAAAATTCAAATTTTCTAAGGGTGCCGCGACTTGGAAAAGTTTGGGAACCCCTGCTATAGACTTCAGAAAGCTCTTCAAGCAGTAAAAAAGTGGAAAAAATGATGTTCCTAGGGCGATATTCCAGGACCGCATCATGGGAAGGGTAATGGTAAAACGTTATTAACGAAAACTTTAACAATATCTGACAATATTTTTATAAAAAAAACATTTTCTATAGTTGGAATTCATCATACACCAACTGGCCATATTTAGGTTGACGTTTTTCACATCAGCGATTTTTAATTTCTTTTTAAATATTATATTTATTTTTAATTTGGTATGTGATAATTAATGCTTAAACTTTCCATTAACTTTGGTGTTTTAGCCAGTGGTCGGCTATTCAAAATCTAATAGTCGGCCACATATACGCTAGTAGTCGGCCTTCAGGTTTTTGCTACAGGGCCGCCAGAGATTATGAATTTTTTATGCCCATTTGATTTATACATTCAGACAATTGGTGGTAATTATCGGTTCGGACTGGCCACGCTTATTACGAATAATTTTTAGAAAAAAACTTTAGATTCACCTTAATTACTATAAAAGGAAACTTTTTGGCTTGGGGGCGGCGGAAAATAATGCATTTTAATTTTCAATTGCGTAAATTAAAATTCACTTCGCGAATCTACACGATGTCAAATCGCGGCCATTAGGTACGTCACTGTTATGTTGGTATCCCTGATACATTGTAAAGAACTAAATACTACTGTGGCCAACTTCGTGGGGATACTTGAAAACACGGTTAAACTACGAAAGCTGCATGTCATCATTATTTTAAAAAACATCCCAGGTTTTGAATGGTTTGTTTGGCAAAGCAGGGTTTGTCTAGCGGGTTTGTGTAATTATGATTGATTGTCTGTGAAATAAAAACAAATGTTAGTTCTTTGCAATGTGTCAGTGAAACCAACATAACAGCGACATGCCTAATGGCCGCTGTCAGTCACCGATCGGTTCGCGAAGTGAATTTTAATTTTACGCAATTGAAAATTAAAATGCATTATTTTCCGCCGCCCCCAATCCAAAAAGTTTCCTTTTATAGTAATTAAGGTGAATCTAAAGTTTTTTTCTAAAAATTATTCGTAATAAGCGTGGCCAGTCCGAACCGATAATTACCACTAATTGTCTGAATGAATAAATCAAATGGGCATAAAAAATTCATAATCTCTGGCGGCCCTGTAGCAAAAACCTGAAGGCCGACTACTAGCGTATATGTGGCCGACTATTAGATTTTGAATAGCCGACCACTGGCTAAAACACCATTTTTTATAAAAATATTATTGTAATTTTTACGTTTATGTTATTTAAAAAAAGGTTTAAAAATAATAAACGTGAATTGACTGTTCTTTGAGAAATCTGTGTTTTTGTAAACCTCTTTTCTAACATAAACTCACAATGATTAGCCAAACACGATTTTGATCAAAAAAGGCCGGTTACTAGCACATTCACCCTAGGCTTTACCAGATCTCTTCATACGCTGTACTGTAATGGTGTAGGACAGTGGTTTTCAACTGGTGGTACGCGAAGCAAAAATTGGGGGTACACAATATTGTGGCACGATAGTAGGTTTTCAAAACTCGGCACAATGTTTTAAAATTTTTGGTAAATTTTGGATAGGGCCTGACACACTTATTACGAATAATTTTTGGAAAAAAACTTTATATTCGCCTTAATTACTATAAAAGGAAACTTTTTGCATTTCGGTATATAAAGTTAACATAACGATGGTCAAGAGTAAAATTTCAGTAAAAATATCCATCAAAAAATGAACTGAGATACTGGGTGGCCGACTAATGGTGTAGCAATTTTAACACGTCAGCTAGTTGTCGGCCCCCCACTCGTGGGTTAAAAAACATAGCAATGGTATGGGAAACTGACGGCCGACCACTGGCTCGTAAACAGCACTGCTATGTTCACCAACATTACAGATCTAATCTCAGTAAATTTGGTGTTAATAAGAGCGAGAGAGACAAAAATATAAAACACCACACGCCACCAGTGGTCGGCCGGCGACTGGATTTCGTAAAAAAGATTGTTCCCGTTTGCCGGCCGCACGTTTTCCAACCTAAAAATTTTGAAAATGTCCGTTTTATCAATCTAAATCGTTAATTTTGTTAATGTTTTTTCCGATAAATACCACTTAAATAGTACTAAACCAATATTTTAACTTCTACTTACCATTCGAAAATTTTCTTAATCAAGTTTTTGAAAAATCCAGGCTCAAAATTATAGCCCACTACCACTTTCAATATTTTTTTACCTAAAATAACGGTTTTTTTTTTTTATTGTTATCAAGTTTAATTTGTAGAACTCCATTTTAATTTTTATTTATTTTATATATTCAATAATTTTATTATTAAATTAATAAAAACAGTTTATTTTTAAACAAGTTCTGCTGGTAATTATTATTACGCGTGACAGCTGTTTCGCCTTCTGAGGGCATTAATAATTATCTAATAATTACCAGCAGAACTTGTTTAAAAATAAACTGTTTTTATTAATTTAATAATAAAATTATTGAATATATAAAATAAATAAAAATTAAAATAACGGTACCTAAAATAGACGCAAGATGGCGAAGTTTTGTTTTTTTTTGGCAGGATAGTGGCCGATTTCAAGCATTCAAAAATATTATCGAAGTTTAGTGCGTGTGTCAAGTTTATTCAAGTTAAAGTCATTGGTGGCCGACCACTGGGGGTGGCCGGGGGACTGGCGAAGTCACCCTAGTTTTCTAATAACTGATTTTACTCAGGCCATAGGGAAAAAGATCAAACACAAGAGATATTCCCTCCACTATACGGTATCCCAGTCCCCAATAAAGTTCACCGGGGTTGTCATTGAGTATCTGGCTATCTTCCGATTCCAATGTGAGAAAACGGCGAAGGATTTGTAATACATCCTTCTAAATCAACAAAATAAGCCAATAAATAAGCCAACAGAACGATTTTCAATTTTTATCAGATCCGACATTGTTCTTCGGGACAGTCGATATGTAAACTACATAGATTTTTAGACATTGTATCTTGGCATATAGTGTGCTACGATGTCCATACCCTACAAAGAATATTGTGCGACTAATAACAACTGGTTGGTTTTCACAGCGGTTCAGAATTCATCAAAATGTATTATCCCGAGATGAGATAACGAGCTTTGGCTACCTACGAATGAAATCAAAACCTTATCAAACTGCTTTGTCAGAAATACAAAGGATTTATTTTGATTGCCAATCTTTACAGATACTTCATAAAATAAATAGTTGTGCAATAATGTTAATTGCGACATTGTCCACTTACTTTTAATGTCGGCATATTTGTGAGAGACCGCGACAGTATCCCTGTGTTCAACCATCCAGGCCAGCCTCTGATTCATGACGTACAGAGTGCCATCTCCCTTCTTGTATCTGACATGATTGACGCTGACCAATACATCTTCTGAAGAAGTAGTCATTTTTGTGACGTCAATTCCTATTCAGGGCGGACGATCATTTAAAGCTCCTGTGAAAATAACACAAACGTGAATGACCTTAAAAAGGGATTAAATCGCATTTGCTAGATTTGACAATAACACACAGAAATTACGATATAAACACGTAATCTGAGACATTTTCATTATTTGCGCATACACCTTGACGTTATCAACTTATTCATACATCCACCGGTGGTACGTATATAATATGCACACTGCATGAAATAAAATGGCAATTGAGGAACAGTGAGGCAAAATATTATTATTGTCAATTTTATTCAAAAACATGGCATATTCTTATAGAATAATAACATCATCGTGTTGTACGCACTTTGCTGTACGATATTACACAAAAAATAACATCGATAAACGCAATTACCACGGATGTTGGCGATTCTAACGCCGAGCCCAAACGGCAGCCGCCATTCGAAACTGCCATGTGAAGCACACAACATATTCGTGGAGGACCCCATCGACCAAAAGTCCGTACTGAAATAGCGGCTGTAGCAAATACAAGGCGATATGACGCGGGCCGAACTATCTCTATTCCACCATGGCTGCCAATCTTCACGCTTCAAATTCCAACTAAAACAATTAAATTACAACATTACTTATAATATTTAATCCTGATTGAGATTTGAATTGGTATTTTAATTTTACATTTGATTTTCTTAAATAACTAAAAATATTAAAAACTTTCGTTTTATAAAACGATAAAAGTAGATTTGGCAACATGGCCTGCAATATTTTCATTTCTGTATGTTGGTCAATTGAAAATCTGACTTGCGCGTCAAAATAACGGAAGTCATAATCGCAATGAAATTATGTTTATTTCTCACATTTCTCAGAAATTAGATAATTTTTTAACAGAACGGTGGGTATTTTTATTTTATTTTTTATTATACACATTTCATTCAATTTTATTTGGCAAATTTGAAAACATTTTTTTTGCTTCGTCGTGCTGTCCAAAATATAGTTTGTATAAATGCAATTGTGCATTCTAATTTCTAATATAAAAATAATTTTTGTCGTTTTGGGTTTGCTATGGGTGGTTTGCGGGTAATCGTCTATGATAGCTAGACACGCTTCATGCGAATGTTTTTTTTGAAATAGCACTTCAATTCAACTTCATTACTATAAAAGAACTATTTACGTCGGGGGAGATGGAAAATAGCCCTGCAGTAAAGTTCCATTTTATGTCAATCACGGTTTCAAAATTTCGTGCATTTTGACAGTTCGGCCATTTTTTTCTAGTTTGACGTAAAGCGTGTCCAGCGATTCTAAAAGTTTACCTTCAAATTAATTAAAAATATTAAAAAAATATATTTAGTTTCCTACTTATAGAAACAAAGATATCAAAGCTTTTTTCCTGTCCTGTCTAGTCCTGTTTTAACTCGACAATTTGGCATTATCTTTTTTTTTTTAATTATTTTTTAACCAAGATAATACATATAAGCAAAAAAATACTTTTTTTTTACAGTTTGAAGTAGGTACCTACAATTTCTTTTAGTATTATTTTTTTGGTATATACCACCTCACTAGGCTGAGCCTGTTCCGAGGTGGCAGGAATTTAATGAAATTTTGATTACTTTATCTTGTAGGATAAAATTAAATAAAAAAATTAATTTGCATTTGAAAAGATAAATTGAATGAAGGGAAAATAAAAAGAAAAGAAAAAGAGAAGTGATTATAAATACAACAAAAAAGAAATGTAAAATAATTATTTAAGAATAATAAGAAATACAAAAAATAAATATTATTATTTGATAGGAAAGAGAAAGATATAGGCGTTTAGTTGGTTGTTATTTTGTATAAGTTATCTGCCCGCAGTATACAATGCCTTTGTTGAATATCCAATATAAATTTTGGTTTTAAGATTAACATTTTTTGTCATACGAATATCTTTAATATCTGTTTCAATTAAATTTAAAAATTTTGGAGCCAAATTATGGTAATGTCTTTGTCCATAGGTAGTATTTGTCTTTGGAGTCATGTGTTGGTGTCTGTGTCTTGTGTCGTAATTATGTTGTGCAGTATGATGGTTTAGTTTGTCTTTTTGGTAATATATAGATATAATTTTGATGTACAGTTGTTGTATGTTCAATACAGCAAAGTCCTTAAATAACTGTATTGTCGAAAATCTATAAGGTTTTTGTGTAATAACTTTAATTGTGCTTTGTCGAGAGGGTCCATATTAGTTTTAGCAGCACCTCCCCAACCAATCATACCGTGAGTGATAATTGATTGGGCTAGCGCGTAGTATATCGTTTTTAGAGTCTTCATTGGCATTATGTTTCGTATGTTTTTAAAAAAATATATTAGTTTTCTAACTTTACCCGCTGTTTTATTTATTTGTTCTGTCCATCTAAAATAGTTATCAATATAAATGCCTAAGTACTTGATTACCTGAGTCCGAGTTAGTGGGTTGCATAGACAGTTTTTTTTGGATGTGCAGTCATGTATGGTTAAGCTTTCATCAAGTCTTGGTTGTCGTCTGGAATCTATGCTAAAAGTCACGTACTTTGTTTTGTCAGTATTTAGTGTCAGCAGGTTGTTGTCTAACCAATATTTAATCCTGTTGATTCCTTCTGTAGCTTTCTTGTATACACTTGTCCAAGAGTCAGAAGTGAAAATAAAAACAGTGTCATTCGCAAAGCAAATAACATCTCCGCTAATGTCGAGCTGGCACAAGGAATTTATGTATAGTAAAAATAGGATGGGTCCTAATGTACTTCCTTGGGGAACTCCATAAGTAATGTGTCTGTTTTCGCTTGTTACGTTGCCTACTTTTAGCGAGTGGCTGCGGTCAGTTATGTATGATTTGAACCAGTCGTACACAGAATTTTTAATACCTATGTTTTTGAGTTTTTTAAGGAGGATTTTATGAGACACCGTGTCAAAGACTTTGCTTAGATCGAGAAAAACGGCAATGCAGCTTTTTTTTGGTCAACATTTTTTAAAATGGTTTCTGTTACTCTTAATATTGCATCTTGTACTCCCATATTCTTTCGAAAACCATACTGATTTTCTGATAAGATTTTGTGTTTGTCGTAGTCTACAAGTTGGATTTTCACTAGATTTTCGAGCACTTTCGTGAGCACATTTAAAAGTGAGATAGGTCTATTATCTATTATCTGTTTGTAAATTTGTTTTTTACGTTCCGGTTCAGAAAATGGTCTTGTTGGATACAATATTTTATTATCCTTAAGCAGGAATCAGACGGTTCACTCGGGTGAATGTTCACTTAAGTGAATGTTCATTTTGTTTCATTCCACGTTCACACGGCTTATACAGAATGATAAAGAAATGAACTTTCTTCCATTCCTTCCCATTACAATGTCAACATAAAGAAGTCGTGCGCGTTGAAATTCATTTGATTTATGATCATTTTGATCGTGACTAAATGACTAAAAAGATGCAGTTAAGTTACATTATTGAGAGAATTATTGGAAGAAGAACTTGAATTATACTAATATTTTTTACATTAGCTTCACACGGGAGGCCCCGAGGAAAAAAAATTTCCTCGAGACCTACGTCATCTTTGGGGATGCTGTATAGTGAGTATTTTTAGGGATATGAAGGAGAGGAAGTTCTGGGAAAAGTATGAATAGTGGGTAGAAATCTGGGATCAATATATCCAGGACCTATGAATCCATTCCTCTCACTGCGGTGAAAAGCGATGGGTTGAGAGAGTGGGTTCCCATCTACTGTCACGCAGTAGATGGGAAAACACAACCGCCTCCAAGACCTAGACAAGCCTCAACCCATAAACCCGGCACCTCTGCTAAGTCACCAAACGTAGTGTACCATTTGGGGTGACCTATGGCAGAGGTGTTGATTATTCAATAAATGTCGGCGGTTGGTTATCCACCAACCTCTCATTTCAGACAGTTCTGTATTATTTTATCCGTAACGGGAATATTGTGCGACTCCAAAATGCCTATAAAACTTAAAGGAAAGATAAACCAGACTATTGTTAGACTAATGTATGGCTCCGAACGCTGGACTATGTACAACTCCTACTCTAGGCAACTTGAAACAGCAGAAATGCGAATGCTTAGATGGTTGGCAGAAGTATCAGTAAAAGATAAGATTAAAAGTTCACGCATTCGTGGTAGCCTGGGTGTCACGGACATTTGTAAACAGTAAGCTGGAGGAACGACAGTTGAGATGGTATGGGCACACAATTAAGACGGAGACCATCAGACCACATAGTGAAGCAGGCAATGTCTATGGAGCTTCATCGACAGTCATCCAGAGGAAGACCAAAGAACTCCTGGATGACTCAATGCTCCACAATACTTCGGAGAAATGGCCTGGATGAAGGCGATACTCAGAACCGAAGAAGCTACAACCTGAGAACGAGAAGAGCCGACCCCAACAGCCTACCTAGGCAATGAGTTGGGACAGCGCAAGGAAGAAGAGTTCTGTATTATTTTATATCATGCAAATCTGGTAGCGTGGGCCAATACTTTATTTTCAGATAGAAGCATACCTACTAACATTAAGACCTGTGACACACGCAGCTATAAAAGATGTGGCTTGGCGTATTTCGGCATATCGCTCGCCGTACATTCCCAGTGGGAACATATGGCGAGCGATATGCTGCAATAGGCCAAGCTGTACATCTTTTATAGCTGTATGTGGCACCCGTCTGATAATTGATGCAAAAACTGTGGAAAAGTGCAGTTCCTTGTATATTTCGCTGAACTAAAGTTGTGGAGTCGTTTATTTAAAATTTTATGGAGTTCTTCATGCCTTCATGCGTCCAACGCTACAACCTACAACATGCGTACTCATAAATAAACCAGTCATTGCGTACTGATGCGTACTGCGTACAACGTACAAAATTTGAGATGATTGTGGATTGTGGGTGGTTTGGTATATTTATGAGATGATTTGAGACATCAGACATGTTGGATCTTGAAAATATCCGGCCAGTGTTGCCATATGCGGGGTTTTCACCATGTTTTCTTGGTTTTTTGGGTGATTTCTGTTTTTTTTTTCAAAAAACCATGTCGAACATGACACGGTTTTCTACCAGTCAACAAAAGTGTGTAGGTACTTCTGAGTGGGACAGGTTTTTTTCAGCAAGGGTCGCGTGTGGAAATCCTGAAATCAAGAATGTCGTTCTTGAACCTAAGCATGGATTCACAATGACTCTTTGTCTAATTTAACTTGCAAAAAAGTCATTTTAATACAATAATAAAAATAAATTAATATACATCTATACATGTCATGTTGGTAACTTAAATTAGGGACCTACACCCTAAACTAGCTACTCTAAAATTTAGAAAACAAATATTACTAGAGTTGTGGGAGAATTTTTTCTCTTTCATCTCATCGACCTGAAAACTATAAATAAAGTTATTTATATTCTAATAAGTAGGTACTACAAATTAAATTTCATAATGTTAAAAAAAAACTCTTCTTTAACGTAAAAACTCGTTAAAAAAGTGTTCGATGTTATGTGTCAAAAGCATTATTTTTTTTCCTATTATTCAAAATAAAGTTAAAATATAATTGTTTTCAATAAAGCGTTGTAGACTTTTTAACCTTAGTACCGTTGTTTTCTTTATATTCTCAATAAAACTTATCAAAAACATGTTTTTTTATCCTTTAAATTGGTCGAAGCCTTCAAAACATGATTTTTTCATCCCTGAAATCCAGGTTGGTAGAAAATGCGTTTAACAAGGTTATATAGCTCATCGAGGGTAGAGCGGTGATTGGCTAAAAATTCGTGATGCAGATTGAAGTCCATGTTCCAATGGGAGATTTGAATTAACTGCAATACAAGAGGTAACTTTAAGTGGTTTAATTCAATTATTTTTATTATATATTTTATTTTTTCGAAAAAGTCCCGTATGAGCTGACCCAGAAATGTATTTTCCACGAACCTTGCCAAACATGGTTTTTCATTTTTGGGAAGGGATGGAGATTGGGAATAGGAAGGTGGGGAAGTCCCTGGTTTTTCAGTTTTGGTCATCAAAAACCGCTAAAACCATGGAACTAATATCTATGGAAGCGGCATACCTAACCCGGAATGTATAAAACCGCCAAAACCAGTGTAGCTCTAAAAATTTGTGGCCGCCGGGAAGTGGGGATACAGACGGGGTAACGCGGCCAGCGTGCGGGGGGAGGGCAGCTGCCAGGAGATAAGGGCCGAATTGGGAATGGGCTTCACATTTTTTTTTATTATTAAAAAAAACGTTCGTAAATATTTAAACATTTTGAACATATGTATAATAGTTGTTTTATGAACAAGGAATGGTGGTGAAAAATAAGTAATGAGGAAAGGTAAGTACTTAACAAAAGACTTTTGAGTAAGTTAAGTAATTTGAGACTACATTATTTAATTTTTAAAATGTCCTGATGTATGTTACTCATCCAGACCACAAACAATCACATAAAAAACAGACATGTCGTGACAATAATTCAAAAAAAAAAACCTAACGGAAGAAACGATTATCTGACCAATGTCATGTTGAATTATTCCGACTGATGACGAAACTTATTACTGTTGGATACTAAAAAATATTTTGCTGACACCAGATGTTCATCAAAAAGGCTCGTCGGATACATAGATAATATATCATACTCCCAGGTGTCGAGCAGTCAAATGATCCCCGTCTTCATGATATTGTCGAAAACAAAGAAATTTTGCTGCCCCAGCTATCCAGCACCTAAATAATTTACACAACATTGTCGGATATCAAGATATATCTATAATTAAAAATGACAATTCCAAAACCAACATTGACCTTATTATGAGTAGAACTAAAATTCACGTGCAATATGTCAACAAAAAAAGTGAAATCACCTCACAAGAATCCCAACTGCTCCATTCTGGAGATTATGGCATCCCCAATTGGGGTATGTTGTGAGGCTGAAGGCAAGCGAGGAGGGGAAGGATATGGGGAAGAGGGAGGTGGGGAAATACCCGACGACCCGACTATTCAGATCTAGTCTCCAAACATGGCTAAAGCTACGTTTTAATTCTAATTGTTGGTCACTCAGCCGAGTAACCGAACAACTCAGTTACATTTTTTACTCCAAATAATGTCAGGAATCACTGATTAGAGTAAGTCAAGTACGTCCCTTAACACCCTATATATACACACACCCACACGTATATATATAACATAAAATTCGAATATTTATTTATATATATGTAAATAACAAATAATCGAATATGTACATATGTATAACACATAATCGAATATATATATATGAGGGGAAGGAGATAGGGAAGAGGAAGGTGGGGAAGTACCCATCTATTCAGATCTTGTCAAGCAACACAGCTAAAGCCATTTCAAGCAACATTTCAATTATTATTGGTGGTCTTACACCAGGGCGATACTGATAGTATGTTCCACCTGGAACGTGACGGAAATATACCTTATATTATTTTTAATTATTAAATTTTGAGAACACAAATCAACCGAATAAAATTTATCTGTGCGCACCGGGATTTGAACCCGCGACCTCCCGATTGCTAGTTAAGAGCTTTTCCCCTCGACCACGGGGGCATGTCAATGTGAATTTTATATAACAATACAGTGATTATTTTATTTTATTTTATATACTATGAATTACAATAGGGTATTTTCACAAACTGGGGATACTGTTAAAAATATGTGGAAGATTTAAAGTTTATTTTTCTGATTACGATTATCATACTCAAAATGAACAATTTTAATATTTTCATTCATAATTATTGATTTCAAAAGCAGCCAAATATTGTTCATCCAGAAACGGCCCATTATTGGTTCATAGAATCATGACGTCACACCCGTCATCCATTACCGGCTGATTCACTCATTGTCATCTTTTTGTTAGGAGTTAAAACATTGTTTGTTGTTATCGCCTGTTTTCAACTGTTTTGTTTAATTTTTTTAGACTTTTGGGTTATTTTATAAAAGTTTAATATAATATAGTGTTGTTATAATGACTGACAGCGGTTTTTTACGGGCGCAGTCCGACAATAGGGTACAATCACATTTTTTTTTTGTTTTACCAAAAATTAAAGAAAAAAATTACAAACTGGAATATTCAAACATTTTTTTTTTACGATAGGAAATAGTCCTTCAATAACGTTTTGAATATTCATTTTTCAAATAAGCGCTAAAACGCCCTTTTCGCGCGGTTTTGGCTTGTGACGTCACTGCGCACTTCTTGACAGCTGTCATAAGTCGCAAGTCGTAATCCAGTAATCAGTCTGCAGTTGATCATTTGTTTATCGAGAAAATGTCCGTAGATACCGTTTATAAATACTGTATTGTACCAAAGTGTACAAATACAACATCTTCAACACCAAACAAACTATTTATAAACGTCACAAATAATGTTATTATGTGTAAAAAGCGGTGTCATGCGATGAAAAGGTACATGTAACTGCCATTATAATCGCGTCGATTTTTGGCAAATTATCAGACTGTCTTTGTAGAAAACCACTGTCTGTCATGATAGTATGTATTTACAATGTGTGTTTTACACAAACGAATGGGCTTAGGATGCATAACTAAACGATTATGACTATCAAACTTATTCAAACCAACATAGCAACTGGAACAAAAACTGTCAAAAACAATTTGACGTGGGACTAGGTGGGTGCGTTGTGACGTCACAATCTCGCAAGTCAATGATGACTCGTTTTTGATATATGAATTTTCATACAACTTTAAAAGTGAATTAATTAATTTAATAAATTTTTTCGGGGGTTTTAGGTGTGATATTCGAGTTAAGTTATTTTTTTTACTTGTATTAAATGCATTGAAAACACTATATTACATATACTGCATGTACCCTATTTGCCCAAAGTAGATGCTATAATGATGGCATCTTTTATTGCTGGTAACAGTAATTTTCTAAGTGCTGAATTCAGAGGTTTTAAGGCAACCAGGTAAGAAAAACATATTGTGTAACTCTAATCCTATACATATACTTGAACATTTTGTAAACATGCGCACAAAATAGTGTTTATTTTGGCCCTTTATTGAAATTGAAACAAGTGACAGTTCGGTCACCTAACCTCCATTTCGTAAGATGCTTTGTAAAACTTTGGCCATTCTCAAAGTAAATTTCCTTATTATTGTATAGATGTCCTCCTTACAACTATACACCAAGGGTGTAATATCGTTTCTACCTTTAAATTATGAATATAATTAGTTAATATCTTTATGCTGTTATTGTTATGTTATGTCAAATCTGCAAAAAAACATTACCCCCCGCCTGCTAATAATGCCATGTTTTGGTAGATTAATGTGTTGATGAACAGTGGTATTTGTACACATAGGTACTAAACAATACTTATATCGCAAGTGGGAAGACATCGAAACAAATATAATGATATTAACCGAGCAATCTGGAGGTTCACAATCAAGCCAACTGCAACGTACGTACTAACTGGTACCATAAATATACCAAACCACCCACACTGGTACTGACAGATCTCACTTATGGCGGTGATTGACGGGGCTGACGTCACAGCTCAGCGACGGTTCATTCGGCGCGAAAAAATCGTTTTGGCGGCATTTTAAAAATGGCATACTTTAAATCGTTGTAGAAAATTTATAAATCATCATATAAATAAAATAAAAATTTCGTTGTTCTCGTAATTTTTTACTTTATTTTTTTCGGCAATAAAAAAAAACTGTGAAAATACCCTATTGTAAACATATGTAAAAGGAGTGTTAAATTAGTAGAAAAAGAAATAAAAATAACAGTGCAAAAAAGACGAAGTAAAAACGTTTAAAAATGAATAAGCTAAACGATAAAAAAAACACGTACATAAGACATGTGTAAATCAGAACTTAATATTTGTGCGTTATGTAAATAAAAAAATAAAAGTTTTTTGGTAACTTTTAATTATTAAAATTTAAGTTGACTGATTCGGCCCATTGCTAGCCGAAGATCACGTGATAACTTGCGATGACGGTTGAAATGAACACGTCGACAATTATAAAATGTATATTTAAGCTATGTTTAAACACTTATATGTGAAAGGTAAGACCGTCTTTCTTCTTAAAGGTCTTCATAGAACTACTTTTACACAATTTTACGGCGCATTGGACCATTTTTATATGTTTTATGAACGTTTTACTGGGAGCTCTGTACGCGACCGAGGTGTAAAAGCCAATGTCAACCGTCTAAAAACCGTTCGGTAAAATTTTTGAAAAGTCACACTTCGGGTCAGTGTGCACACTTTACATGCCGTCTCTCTAATATCCATACTCTTAGGCTAAAACCATTTCAAGCAACGTTTCAATTCTGAATGGTGGTCTTACACCAGGGCGATACTAAGAGTAGAGTTGGAACGTGCCGTCAGTATTCTTTATATTATTTTAAAATAATTAGTTGTGAAATAACACAAATTATTGAAATAAAATTTGTTTGCACTCGCCAGGATTCGATCCAGTGACCTTTGGATTGCGAATCAATAGCCTTACCCCTCGACCGCGGAGGCTGTCTAAAATGTTACGGTGCAATGGTGCACCCATAACCAGTGGCGTAGCTAGCATGGGTGGCACCGATAACGTGGTCCCCCCCCCCACCATTAAAGTTGACAAACGCAAATTTCGGGCAACGGGAATGGTGTCACCCCCCCCCCCCCCCATCGGGTGGCACCCGGGGCGGGCCGCCCCCCCCCCCCTAGCTACGCCACTGCCCATAACGTTCCTTAATCACTTCCCATACAATAATTTATAATTTTCTCAAATTTCCAACCCTGGAAAACCATGTTGGGATGTCTGTGGCCTCGAAGAAAACATATATACGTAGCATGTCAACAAATTAAACCTTTTTTTATTTAATTAATGAATGCAATATTTAGCAAAACTCAATAAAAAATCTGAAAACAGATTTTTTTTTAAAAATTGGAATTTTACAGTTTGACAATTAAGTGTAGAAAATAAATGATGGCGCTGCGATCGATTTCTTGGTTTTAAATGGCAACACCGTGATGGCTCATAAGACAATGAATGTATGTTTTAAAAAACCCTTCAGCCAAAATGCATATTTCATAACGTGTTTGTATTTTCATAAATTTTGCACAAAAACACATAATTTAATAGAAGTAAAATAAAACAAAACAGGTTTTAAGTGGGCGTTTATTTTGTTATAAAAACGTAGGTACATAGGTATTTAAAAATCTGAGTATATTTATTCAACACCTGACATGTAATAATTATTGTCTTAGTCCTCATATGATTCTTCTTCTTCCATATCTTCATCTTCATCTAAACGTTTTATCAGTTCATCTATATCATCATATAGAGTACTTCCTCGTGCATAATAATCTGCCTCGATTTTCATCACGTTTTTGCAACAATTTTTTTTAATCATCAACACTTATGCTATTTTCCGTTTTCCCGGTGTTTCAAATTTTCCATCTGCCTTTTCCCTTCCTTGACGATTTATCTTACTTTTCAGATTTACCTGTATGTGGAAAACATCATTAAAATGATTATTCTATAGAAGGTAGTTTTAAAAAAGCACACCTGTAAATATTCATTTAGAAAGAAAGAAAGAGAAAATTAAGAACAAGTTACATTTTTATGAGTTTAAAGAAGTTGAATATTATAATTTTTTTTTTAAATTGAGTTATTCCATTTTTCTTGTGGCTTTTAACTAACTGTCAAATGGATATGTCAAATTCGGATTTTTAAACATAACCTCAAATCAGATTGTAATGGTTATAATCGCACAAAAATTGGCATAAATCTTGTAATACTAATGAAATTTATTAAAAAAAACTATACCACGTACCATTCATTTCTGCAGTTCGTTTTTAAACTTCTTTCAAATTGGATAGGAGCTTCTTCGCACGATATTCAGCTACGCAGCGTTGAAACACGCAGTTTACAACATCTCTTGCACCACTACGTATTGGTTTGTTCATTTTAATTCAATTCAAACAATGCACAGGCAAACAATGAAAAAAAAACACTAAACGAGCGATTTTCAGTGTGTTCTACATGATTAAAGTCAGTGAAGCCAAGAGCCATACAAAATGTCATTGACAAAACGAGTATTTCGGTGTTACCATAGTAATGAAAAAATTTAGTTCCAAATTAATTAATTTCTACACTTTCTTGCCAAACAATATTTGTACAAACATAGCTACAGGCAATACAGGCATGCTAGTGGGGAATTGCATTGGCAACATGGCAACCCTGACAAGTGACGAAGTCCAAATGTCAAAAAGGGATTGGTATATTTATGGTCAAAAACAAGCGCGGTATTTAATAATATGCAATTGTTGTATTGTGGTACATTTTAAAAGAAAAAACCGATAAACGCATGTCTGCTGTGTTTGTTTATCTTGTAATAATTATAAACAAAAAATTATCCTGAATCAATGCTTAGACAAGAATAATGTTTTTAAGGCTACACTTGCTGTTTCCAAGTTCTCTAAAAAAATCTATTATAAAGTTGAGCACCAGTTACAAAGAATGTAATACAAGTATTTTGAGTATGGCTGCTTGTGCTTACAGGTATTTGCATGTAAGTTATCCAGCCGTATGCGGAAGTTTATCCGTCTCAAGATTGCCAGAAAATGTAAAAGCTTATAATATAATGTTAGCCAATGCATCAAATGGCTACTCATTAGCGAAATTTGATGATAGTGTGGCTTTTGGAGATCATTCTCTTAACACGTTTATAGAAAAACTTGATCCCAAATCTGCCGAGGAAACGCCATCTGAAATTCTTGATAATTTCATTTGGTTCTCTAACTTCGCACTAAAAGAACATATTGACATATCGTCCAATATATTCGATAACCACATAGATGCTTTAGCTGATAATATGCACCATTTGAGCGACGCAGAATTGGAAAAAGTTTGCATAAATCTACACAAATGGGCAAAAGATAACAAAAAATCAAGAAACTACATCGAGGTCTGGTGTGCATTGGACGATGTTATCGCAAAGAGGGTTTATGACTGGGGAATAGATAAAGTGGTTTTCTATTTAGATCACGTGTACCATTTAGGTCTAGTCAAAAATTTTGAGTTTCCAAAGCCTGCCATTAATAAGCTTGCAAGAAAGTATAAATATTTAACAGAGCAGCAGTTGGTTCAAACACTATTTTATATCGGTGCTACTCGCATTCCTCCTTGTGATATGCACAATCTAGAGGTTAAACTCAAGGACTACGTAGACTCAATAAAGATGGAAGAGCTAGCTATCATTTGTATGGGTTTTATGAAAGCCAAGACGCTACTCAGAGAACCAGCATTAATTACTAAAGTCGTACAAAGATTTATCAAGGAAGTAGATACTATGGATGACTTCACTATATCTGTGATTTTAACATTATTGAGGAAATCTGCTAGAAAAAAACAGATCGAAGACCTAGAGGCTTTGGCAGACTCTCTTGTAAAACAAATACCTAGATTGAACCATAATGCTTGTGCCAACGTTGCTTTGCTCGGCACCAAAATAGGTTTGTATCACAAAGATTCCTTGGAGGTTATCGCTAATAAGATGATCGAGGATCCGTCTGGTGCGAGTTTAATAGATATGGAAAGAATGTTATCTACGTATACTATGTTTAATTTCAATCACAAGCTTGTAAACGAGTTGACGTCCACGATTCGAGATGAATTAAGAAACCCTCGATTAGAAACTGAAATACGTTATCACGGAATGTGTTTCATCAACTGTCTATATTATCTGGCAATAGTTGGTAAATATCCCCTTGATCTGATCAGCATGGCATTGAGTCCTGAATACATCAAAGGGGCATACGGAGATAACTATAACCTCGGGAATTTGGGCCTCGGTCTCGATTGCTCTGTTGAAATAGAGTGTCAAAATTACCAAGGTCCGCGTATGGACTTCGGTCGGCGTTATTACTTATCTAGATTTCAATCTTCCTATATTCCCGAAGTTGGAAACAGATATAGTAAGAATCACACCGAAACGACAATGCTGGAAGTGATGTTGCTGATTGAGAAAATTAGAGGCAAAAAATATATGTATACAGGTTTTATTTTGCCGCACTTCGACAAAGCAGGTAATTTTGTAAACCTTTTATTTATCTATCTATATATGTATATATAAATAAAAATCAATTGGTGTTCGTTTGTCTCGCTAAAACTCAAGAACGGCTGGGCCGATTTAGCTGATTTTGGTTTTGAAATGTTTGTCGTAGTCCAGGGAAGCTAAAAGGTGAGAAAATATGGAAAAATTGCGAGGAAGATGGTAAAAATAACAATTTCATTTTCCCATATAAACTGTTCAGAATATTTCAAACGTCAGAAGAAAGCAAACAAATTGTCGCCTTGGAAACGATGTGTTTTTTTTTTTTTTAATTATGCTATTCACCCTAAAAAGAGTGATTTGTTGGCGCCGTAGTTAATACCTATCTCTAAAAGTGAATCGTCGAATTGTATGTATGCACATAACTTCCGAACGACTGTACCAAATTGGATAATTGTTTATGTATAAAACTAATGTTGAGCTTTGTATAAAAAATTGTAATAGGTGGCACGTGAGCAGTTAGAAAACTGAATGAATGTGAGAAATGGGAAGGGAGAGGGTGTGGGGAAGGGGAGGAGGGTGGGGTAGAGGGGTTGGGGGAGGTAGAATGGGGAGGGAAGGAAGGGGTTGGGAGGGGTGTAGGAGAGGGTGGTAGAGTTGGGGCAGGGGGATGGCGGGAGGGGGGGGGGGGGTGTGGAGTGGGGAGAGGTATGGTGGAGGGGAACTCGGGAGGGGAAAGAGGAACTCGGGAGGGGGGTTCGCGGGACGGAGGGAGCAGTTTTAAAAATGAATGTATGGAATGCAGAAGGGGGGAGGGAACACGGGAGGTCGGAGGGGAACTCGGGAGGGGAATACGCGGGAGGGGGGATCGCGGGACGGGGGAAGGGGGGGAGGAGAGGGAAGGTGGAGGAGGAGGAGTGGGAACGTGAGAGGGGAAGGGGACGCGGGGGGAGGAGTAAGGTGAACGGGACGAATGGAAAAGGACGTGCAGGGAAAAACAATTTCTTTATATTAAATGGCATAGCAACGCATGCCGGGTACCAGCTATTTTGTATAAAACTGAGGGTGGGGTGGAGGGGTTGGGGGAGGGAGAAGAGGGAGGGAAGGAAGGGGTGTAGGAGGGTGGGGTAGGGTTGGGGCAGGGAGATAGCGGGAAGGGTGGGGTGAGTGGGGAGAGGTATAGTGGAGGGGAACTCGGGAGGGGGAAGGCGAATATAGGCGAGGAGGGAGGGGAATTCGGGAGGGGGAAAGGGGGGAGCTTTTTTAAAATGAATGTTTCGGGAATGAATGTATGGAATGCAGGAGTGGTGAGGGGAAACCGGGAGGGCGGAGGGGAACTCGGGAGGGGGGAGGAAAACTCGGGAGGGGGTATCGCAGGACGGGGCAAGGGGGGGGTAGTAGTGTGAGGAGAGGGAAGGTGGAGGAGGAGTGGGAACGTGAGAGGGGAAGGGGATGCGGAGGAGGAAGGGAGAACGGGACGAACAGGAAAGGACGCGCAGGTAGAAATAATTTCTTTATTATGTAAATGGCACAGCAACGTATGCCGGGTACCAGCTAGTAAGTTATAAAAATTACTGTTTTTGAATCCTTATTTTCAGGGGTCTCTAAATTTGCATACATGACTATTTATATCCTCTTCTGGGGCTTCAACTATTTTCAGCTTGCAATATTATTTCCATCGTAAGATGTAGTTTTAAATAGATGACACGCATTGTTCCATAATTTTCAATAGTTTAATAAGTTATCGATAGGAATTTATTGGTACTTCCCAAATTTCTTTCGCTACAAATTGTTCAACATTTATTTGGTGTCACAGACCTGACTGACTCTTGGAATGAAATGTGTCACAGACCTGACAATGGAACTCTTGTGTAATGAACACCTCTGTGAACAGAAATGTCCCCTGCCTTTAACTGGCTCCGGCCAGTTGGGACTCTTGAAGGGTATTCACATTAACCTTCGACATGCCAAGCTGCAAAACAAAACTTGTGTTGTTACCATGAGGGGTAACATACCCCACACAGTGTAACATTATAAGGCTATTTTTATAGGTTTTGTAAGAATACGAATAAGAATAAAGAAGAACAGTGTTTCACCATGTCATTGAAATCATTTTGTGTAATGATAGATACTGCTACCCGGCTCAGAACAGATATTGTCTAGTGAGTCGGGTAGCGCACATGATTTGTATATACTATTGATGTTAATAAACGCCCGGCAACAAAAATCATGATTTTGAAATTCAAATGGGTTGTAGATCTACGTAAGTGAGACAGAGTGTGCCTTAAATGGAACATTTGTTTGGAAGCATTTCTAGTTTCCTTCTATATTCTATTAATTATGCCTGGATCACGTGCACCGAGTAGATTGGCGAGACAGTAAAATGATACTAGGCCGAGACAGTTGGATGGACGAGTAGGTGTTTACACGTAATTTTTAATTTGGCACCGAGTCAATCAGTCAATTCAGTTACGACGCTGCAGACCAGCGTCACAATGGATTGCAAAAAGATAATTAAAAAATTTACAAAAATTCTCATACCGCTCCCTAGCATAAGAATTAAGCGAAATGTTGCAGGAAAAGGAAAATGTTTTAATCTATAGTATGTAGACTGAAAGTCTCATAAATATAGATGAGATTTATACATATGAATGAATTTTTACGTCTTCTCAAAGTCCCGTTTCATATACAATCACAAAAATCGAGGGAAACGGTAGCGTAGTGCGAGTGACAGTGGAGAGTAAGCAGCGAGCGAATGTTTATACCAGCCGAGTGGATAAGCGAGTCAGTGCGGGGAAGTGCAGGGGTGGGTACTCGGCCTAGTAAGTAGAACAGGGTCCGAGTGACTGTCTCGCCTTTTTACTCAGCCGAGAGCACTGTCTCGCCCATCTACTCAGTCTGTGTTATCCTCGCGTTAAGCTGATACATGGAGCTTGGTAATATGTATTAGAGATTTAGATTACCCCTTTGTTGGCAAATAATGCGGGATCTAATTTTTTTTTAGATATCATCATTGGAAGCAGTCCGAGCGGAGAGAAGGTGAAAGTGGAGCAGCACTTTCCGCACAAACCCAAGTTCGGTGAACTCCAGCGACCACCTGACAGTGTTAACACCTGGCTGGCGTTGGTTATAGTGGGAAAACTGTGCTACACTGCTAATTCCTTGCAACTTCTCGGAACCACTCAGATGAAGATGAGACAGTTGAAGAAGATTGGCTTTACTCCTATTGCGGTAGGCCCAAATTCTAAATTACAATTTTTTTTGATTGCAGGCTATTTCTTTAGTGTCTGAGGCCCCCGAAATCTTTAGCGCTCGACAATCGTGAATCCAGGAGTTCAAAATGCGGTTTGCACAAATAAATTTTATTTAATTATCATGCATTATTTCATATTTTATTATTGTAAAATAATATAATATATTAATATTATTTTATACTCCAGACCACGCCCTACATAATAATTGATTATTATTATTTAATTTTTTTTCTATCTGGGTACTTGTTTCTTTACTGTATAAACATGTGTAACTATATGGGACATGTGGGATTGCACTGTACCCCCCAAATCCTGGAATAAAATATTATCATTATTATTTGTGGTACGTTCTACAGTGGTAGATATTGCCCCGGTGGAAAACCACATTTCAGAATTCAAACATTGCTTGAAATGGCCTTAATTGTGTCTGGTGTTAAAATCTGAATAGCCAGGCACTTATTAACTTTCATCTTTCCTATTTCCTTTCCTTCAGCCTTACAACATATTCCTTCGGAAGGCAAAACATCTGTCACGCCTTATAATGATGGCTTTCTGTTGGACAAGCCCCCGAAGGGCGCACAAACTACAATGGCTCGGAGGGCTTTGAAGCAAAGAATAGACGGTTTCCTCGAGAGTTTTTTTTAAATGAATATATAAATTATAACATTTATTATGGATTCAACGTGGTGCATCCAAATACTAATATTTAGTCAACAAATTAAAAATATTGAATTTTAGGACTGCATGATTTCTAAGTAAAAAATTTTTGAATTCAAATGTGGAATAATAATTTGTTTTTGTTATTATTTCTATTTTTATTATACATGTTACTAGCTGACCCGACGAACTTCGTACCGCCCCAGAATCAATAACTGTTGAGTTAAATTCAGTTTTTTCATTAAGTTAAAAATTACACAATGAAGCAATTATCGATGCACAACAGTCCATTTTTTGTTTTTGTCAGTATCAGAGATGGCGTTGTATACCGATTTATATATTTTATGATTTTCTTACTTTTCCACTTACTTATGGGAATTTGGGAGGCGGGTACGTGTGCCACCGCCCCGGAAACCATTTATTGAATAACCAACACCTCTGCAATAGGTCACCCCAAGTGGTTCACTACGTTTAGTGATTTAGCAGGGGTGCCCGGGTTCATGGGGTGACGTTTGTCCGGTTCTTGGCGGCGGATGCGTCTGCCCACCTGCTGCGTGGCGGGCCGGATCGAGAGAGACTGGCTGAGGGAAGATTTTTGACCTTTCCAGCTGGACTATCTTGACCCATTGCCTTGCACCGCAGTTGGAGCGATGGATTGGATGGATTCATACGTCCGTCACTCCCAGACACACTGACCCCCAGATTCCTACCCACCCCTCATACCTTTTTCCTTCCCAGAATTTCCTATCCTCCCCTTCCTTAAGAAGACCCTCCACACAACATCCCCTAAGATGACTAAGTCCTGAGAGGCATCCAGCGCACCTTGTTCTATCGATTATTCATTTGATTTTAAAACGCCCAGTTGGTTTTTTAACACATCCTAAGTTGATCTATGAACGTATCCTGATCACTGTCCACTGGAGCGACGGCGCGATTTTTATTTTTTTCCTCGGATTGCTCGTGATATTTTGGTGACCGTTTTGAATATTTTTCGCCCACCTTAAAATAATCGTACCTCCAAATTTTAATATGGTTTACAAACTGATAAATACTGATCATAGTTCTATATAGTCAATGAATTCACCTATCTTTGGTGGACTATAACATATTCCTAGAATTTATTAAAAAAATATTATAAAATCGTAAACATTTTAAACGGAACTATTCTCAGTAATTTCTCCCTATAAACTCGCGTAGGAAGTTAAATTTTGCCTCCCATTAAATATTTTCTATTAAGTTTCTTTTAAACGGTCTAATTCTTGGTTCGAGGCTGGGTGCAGACATATGTTCACCGCTTGTTTCATTTTCGGCTATTGATACTTAGTGTGTAAGAAAGAGGGGCAGCATTACACGATTAAGAACAAAAGCAAAACAATTAGCGCATTGACATTTGACGTTTTTGAATTTTTGGAATTCACGCACAGTTCAATATTATAGGTACTTATCACAAAATGCCCGCAGCTATTTCAAACATGAGAATTCATTCCATACAAAGAGTATTGGGAATTTTTTTTTCTTAATAACAATAATTTTCGTTAATTTTTGTGATTTTTAAATAGTTATTATCCTATCCGGGGCGGAGACAAATCCAACAAATTAAAGATCATCAAAATCGGTGCAGCCATTCTCGAGTTATAAATAGTGTAACTAACCCGACTTTGTTTTATATATTAAGATTGTAAAAGCCCGTAAATTGGTAAATCTTAGGATTTACCAACAACAAAAGTTGGTAAATCTTAGAATTTAAGGGAAAATATTAAGATTTACTGTGTGGCTTTTAGAGTAACATATACAATCCATTTGAATTTCTATTTTGTTTTCTTGAATGAATGCAAATCTTGGAAGTGGAAATTTAACCTACTTCCTGACATCCAATCGAGCTGAAACTCGACAGATAGGCTCGCTGTTGATGAGAATGCAATAAATCAACATTTGGTGGCACTTACATGCATTTGTCTGAAATTGGCTACAATTTCAAGAGGTGGCGGAACTAGGTCGTGCTGTTTGATTCGTAGGACCGTGGCCAAAAGTTGAAAGTGTTTTACTACATAATGAAAATGGATGTATTTAATACAAAAAAATCAGAGTGTGCAATTCACACGCAGTAGAAGTGAAACCTTCAGAAAACTAAAGTAGGCAAGAGGGGGGACGCCACGAAGCACCGTACAAAGAGGAGACCGATTAAACTATCTCATTCTCTCGCAGACTAAATCCTATAGATGTATATGTTTGTCTCATTTTAGTGTCGCTATTTTTCATTTCATCGAATTTCAAATGGTGCTAAAGAAGTTTTCACTTCAAAAATTTTGTTGTTACCATTGTTATATCTCCACAATTTAGGCGTGGGCCTAGTTTGGTGCTCAGTTAATAAATAAATCATAAAAAAATATATTCATTTTTTCAACAGATATCCAACTTGGAGTGGACTGATTTGGAAACGGAAGAAGACAAAATCAAGCATCTTCAAGATAAAGCGAAATCAGTAAATGTGAACCTTTAGACAGCGGAATCCACAATAATACAAAAATTATATCTTCATTTGCAAAATAAAATTTGTTAATACTTATGTAGGTAATTTAATTGTTTTATTTTCCTCCAAGTAAAAGGAATATTATGCAAGGAATTCAAGTTAACAATATACATATAAACAGCGCGATAAAGTGGACCCAGTTATTAGGACAGGATTGATGTCAGGAAGGATGCAAGAGGATTACTCCATGTTGCAGATTGGAAGACGACGGCCGAGGACAGAGGGCTGTGGAGGCTTATTTTGAAGGAGGCCAAGGCTCGAAATGGGCTGTAGCGCCATTGAAGAAGAAGAAGAAGGCGATGATATGGATGTGAATGAAGTCTTAAGAGCCATTAACCAGCGGCCGAGAATTTAAATATCGTTAAACGATGATCTTGTGATCATAAACTTTGCAACTGTACAAGGCGGTTCCGATGAGAAAGATTAATTATTCTCCATACTAGCATTTTAACATAACAACTCGATATCAATTTTATTTCATTCAAAATTTGCTTTGATAAATACCTACATTCAAAAATGCTTACACTCGTAACGATAAAACTAATAAAATTATGGACTTTTTGTAATTGTTATTTATTATTTTTCAATACTGTCTAAGCAAAATAACAATGTAATTTTTTTTTTAAATATATTTGTTTGTAAAGACCGTAAATAAATAGACAAACTGAAGTATTTTCGTCACAAAATAAGGGTGCAGAATTTTTTTTTATGATTTTATTTGAACTAAAATTTGAAAAGTAGCTTTCCAGAATAATATATTTTTTATTTTTTGGTAGAAAGCAGTAACTTTGTGGTTTGACTATTAATTGAAACTAGCAGTTAAAAACCCACTTCGCAGGTTTTTGCTGCTAGGCCCTGCGGGCGGCTTTTAGTTCGGCTTCGCCCGGTTTGAGTGTTTGTGACCATTGTATAAATCCGATAGGAACTGGTTCTAAAATAGTCAGTTCCTCGGATCTACTCATCTACTGTGATCCAGTGACCATTGACAGGCAACCGCAACAGCTAGACACTGTCGGTGACTCACCGAGACAAAGTAACAGTGACAAAATAATCGAGACACGCAATGACGTTATATGTAATTTATAACAACTTCGTCATTGCCGACAATCTTTCTAAATCCAGAAGGATACTTGAAGAATTAAAATCCGTAGCAGTTATACCTAGGGGGGAATTAATCACACGCAATTGTTGACGGAAGTAGTGATATCTCGTGACGAATTCTTGAATTTGAAACCAAACTACAACAGTAGCTTTGTGTGAAACTCCACGTACACAGATGTTATTTGTGGCGCGGCGTATAAGGCGTGACTTCGGACATGCAATGGAAGTCGGGTTCTGGAATTCAACCACACGCAGACGATAAGCTATTAATAATGATTGATGATGATGATGATAAAACAATCACTTTGTTTGTAACAAATCGGTCGGTATTGAAAAAATTAAATTTAAAAAATCGTGCTCACAAACAAAGTGATAGTTTTATTACAATTAATATATTTTTTGTTTACTACATGATTTATATGATTTGAAATGTATGTTGTATAATACAAAATTTTGTTTGAAAATTTAACAAATCTGCCAACGACCTACGGTAAAACCTTCTTGTACTAAAAATAAACATATTTTCTCAAAATTTAAAACATAGATTTACTAGATAAAATAACAGTCTTTCGAAATCAATTTATAATTTTGTTGTGGAAAAGAGTCAATACGTCTAAAATTTGATTTAAAAATTACATATTTCCGTTTTTTTCTGGTTATTCCCCCTTAAGCCATTACAGATTTATGCAATGAAACTCTATCAGCAATGGTATAAACATGTATTAGAGTTGTTATATTGGACATTACCATTTTGCGATGGTCGTCAAAATTATAAGACGAATATTTTCTATTGGAAATGGAGCAAATGTTTAAATCGGACGTTGTTAATAGCCTTGCATCTGTACGGTTGAAATTTATGAACCCGACTTCGAATATATCTCTTGAGGTCGTGCCTTATGCAAAACCATTTTCGTACTTGAAGAATGTTAAAAAGCTACTTTTGTAATAGAACCGAATTCAAGCAAGTAGCCAATAATTTATTTATTTATTTATTTACGGACAAATAGTCCATTAACAATATAATATTATAACACGAATAAAAAAGAGAGATGACAATGAAAGGAGAGTACATATATATGAAGAGCATTGACAAAATACATATATTATAATATAAAAGTACATATAGAAGATAGTATAATATAAATACATATTATATAAAAGTACATAAGTAGCTTGAAGATGGATTTAAAAAGACTAAAAAATCACATTGCTTATCGACTGCCGAAAGTCATTTAGACTTACACTAAAAAATTCAGTGCTTTGATTTGCATTGACAAGTCTCGACATTCTGGATAAAGGAGAATGATATCCATAATTAGTAGAATGTTGATTGAGGAACAGCAATTCATTGTTTCGGAGTCTACGGGAAGGGTTGTTGAACTGGATGAGTTGTAACAAAGCAGGTGTGTCAGTAATACTGTTGATAATTTTGAAAATGCATATTAGATCAGAGTCCTTTCTACGTTTTTCTAAAGAAGAAATGTTTAAAGTTGGTTCAATTTCATCATACGAGTACTCGCCTCTTTCAAGTCCTAACCTCCAAGCAATTCCTCGTAGGAAACGATGTACAGATTCGATGTGACAAATGTGAACAGCATAGAAAGGAGACCAAATGACACTAGCATATTCAAGGTGAGGGCGAACCAGCGAACAGTAAAGAGTTTTAAGTGTATTTATATGTTTAAAGTCAGAGGTAATTCTATGAATGAAGCCGAGTAGTTTAAGTGATTTGTTTACAATGTTATTTATTAATGTGATCACGGAAAGAAAGTTTGCAGTCAAGAGTGACCCCAAGGTCCTTGATAGATTTGACAGTAGAGAGACAAACATTATTTAGTTTATAATCCAACTGAATAGGTTTTTTGGTTCTATAAAAGGACAAAATTTAGCATTTATCAACATTAAGTTTCATGCAGTTAATTTTGCACCAATCATTAAATGAATCAATATCAAGTTGAAAAAGTAAACAATCAAGATGGGATTTAATTATCTTAAGAATCTTATTGTCATCGGCCATCTTATTGTGTATGTCATCTTATTGTAATGCCAAAAGACGGTGCCACTTTCGTTAACAGCTAGCGTGAGAAACGTTGGCTGGCATAAGTACTATTGGATTTGTAATTTCTTGAATCTCCGTATATAGAGAGATTGATGATAATATGATTATTATTGTAACTGGCAGTTGTGAATAATAATACAATGCTTCTGTAGATTATACCTATTGCCTGTCATGGTTACTTTGTCCCGGTGACTAGCTGTTACTGGATCCGAGGAACCAGCTATTTTTGGAACCAATTCCTATCAGATTTATAAAATGGTCACCCATACTCATACTGGGCCTAGCAGCATAAACCTGCGGAGCGGGTTCTTGACTGCTAATTATTATGAATATATCGACGGTCCCGAAGAACAAAGGTGGATCTGATAAAAATATCCTGTATTTTCGGAATTTTGAATGAAATGCAAAATATCATAACTGAATTATATTTCTTAATCTCAAAAACAGTAAAAATGCAGAAACGAAAATTTAAACAGCTTACTGCAAAATCACATCCAACATTGTGCTTCGGGACTGTCGATATAAATATCACTTTGGACAGGAAGATTGTTGGTAAATTAAAATGTATACAGTGTACGTACAAAACACAAAATACTTCTTTATTAAACGCAGGCAGCAGAATATATTGCATAATAAAATCATCTAATTTCTAAATATATTTTAGCTTAAAAGCTCGACAGACGAAATAATATCAAGACAGGTATTATAGCATTGAAATCGACATGTTCTGCACAGAATCTGCCAGAGTTATTTTAGAGTAGATACAAAGGTTTTTTACGTGGTTATGTCGTGAAACAATGTTTTTTTAAAATTATCGTGAAACATTGTTTTTTTTATAACGGAATGTGTTGAACTAGTTTATATACAGGGTTTACCAGGACATGCCGACAGTACAGACTTAACTAGCGATTTCTGAGCTTATATGGACTAAAAATATAGATGTTAGTTTGCTGTCCGGTAACATTAAAAAAAATAAATTAAAAACAACTTTTTTCTATCACCTGTCGTCACTGGATACAATGTAATGGACCACATGGCAAGCGCTCCATCTCAAATTTACGGTGTTGCTTGAGCGAGACGAAGCGTATACCATGTGCCATTATATCCAGTTAAGATAATGGCGATAGAAAAATGTTACCATATAGCAAAATGAAATCTAAATTTTTCAGTCCAAATAAGCTCAGGAATCGCTGGATAATGTTTATCGGGTATTTCCTGACACCCAAGTATATAATCGCTGGATAATGTTTATCGGGTATTTCCTGACACCCAGTATATAATCGCTGGATAATGTTTATCGGGTATTTCCTGACACCAAGTATATAATCGCTGGATAATGTTTATCGGGTATTTCCTGACACCCAGTATATAATCGCTGGATAATGTTTATCGGGTATTTCCTGACACCCAAGTATATAATTTTTTCAGAAAGTTCACGACCTGCTTGAAAGTTTACTCTCGCAAAATTCTGGCAGAGTTCTTTACATAGGGCATATCTGATTTATTTACTTATAAAATGATTGTAAGTACCTACCGTATTAGACTATAAATAGTCTCAAGAAATTAATATATACATAATTATATCACACATAACTGTTGTAAATGCTGCTTTATATTAAATCCTATAATTAAATATCATAATTACCAATCGAAATTATCACTTAATAAAGCCAGTTAGTTCTGGTAAATCATTAGAAAAGACTTGACACTATTTTGACGCTTCAGATTTATCTGTATTACTGGAAGTAGGTATTTGCGAGTGAACAAGTTGATAGAATTCCTGTGGTGTTAGATCTTCAGCCTGGGAATCTGTGTTCAAATCTCTTTCGAGATCTAGATCTGTGATGTTCTGATCCTGCTCATTTTCTGGGCTCAATAGTATATCTGTATCACAGACAACTTGGTTCAGGCGCGTTTTTAATCGGTGAGAGATTTCTTCGAGTTCGGTGAACTTTCGCTGAAGAGTTTGACCGAGTGGGGAGGCAATGTCAATTCCCTCGACTGTACCGTCGGCAGTTCTGGTGACCTGCTGCAAGATGTCCGCCAGTTGGGCGGAGCTCGTCGGCGGGGGCACCCGAGCCTCGCTCTCTGCGTGGTGTCCATTGGAAGCCCCGTGCACCCCGTTTGATAGGCGGCTTGTGAATTGTTCCAGAATGTCATTCAACGCATCGGCTACGCTCTGCCTTGCTGTATTTTCTGTCCCGTTGTGAGGAGGTGGCGAATCGCCACCATTTGTGTCGATATTGTTATCCATCTTCATTTGGGATGCTGTATTTTTCTGGAGCTAGAACACCAAAAAATTTAATTAATCGAGCCTGGGAATATCTTGATTTGGTTGATAGACTGTATACATAATTAAACACGCTAAAACACTCTCTAATATAGATATAAGTATCACAAAATTAATTAAATCAACTTAAATTCGCATCATTCTACTAACTGGTGACTGCAATAAGTTGCAGAGCGGCTGTCAAATCACTAACAACTAACTATTTTCAGAAAGTAAATAACACGAAAACGTAATAAATAATAATAGGAATAGAAAGCAAAATTTCAACTAACGAGAAAATCTCAGTAATGTTATTAAACTTTATTACTTCTTGTCAATATTCCGCTATTCTGTTCTTTCTGTTAACGTTTCACTCACTATTGCTCACTATTCTACTATCCACTATTTTCTTGCTTTCTTGGCATAATATGCCAAATGATTGTTCAAGGAAGTAGGTACCAACGCTTTAGGCACACCTGGCAACTAAGCAAACATTCTGATTTTGTTGGTTTTGATTGTTTATAAATTATTTTTGGATCATAAAACATTTTAAATTAATTACATTCATACGAATGTAATCATTCCACGTCTTAAAAAGTCATATATTGCCAAAAACCGAAATTAGAAAACCACGATTTTTTTATGTAACGGCAACACTACGCCGTTGACAATCCACAATGCAATCATGGCGGTTTGAGAACGTTTCCCGTTGGATCGCCCTGTTATTTTTACGTAAACAGAAAGTAACTTTGTGTATTAGATATTGTAAATAGTTTTATTTCATGACTCCATAAGTACTAAAACCTAAAAAAGTGGAAATGTGGACGTAGCACTGACGGATCGTTCGTCTCACTGACGACCGTATTAGCAAGTGTATTTTTGGGCCAAAATAGGTATAAAATCCCTTTTTCCTTCTTTCCAGTTACAGTGGTGTGCGAAAAGAGTGTATTTACTTCAATTTAAGTCAATATGGTTTTCTTATTAATGCTCGCTGAAAATATATGAAAGTAATTTGTTTATTTTGTTTCAGTGACCACTTTCAGCAGTGCCAGTTGTTTGTAAGGACGACTAAATGTCAGAATGTCGAATGACTACTCCAGAGAGGTCCTGAGGCGGGTTGTGGCGCAGGTATGCCAAATTATAGGATGGCAAGGCATCAATTCAACACCCCTGGACATACTGGTGCATATTCTGGAGAAATATATCCTAACCTTGTGTACTCAGACACAGCGTTACGCTGAACAGTTCAACCGTACAGAAGCCAACTTGCACGACCTGGGGCTAGTGTTTAGAGACATCCATATTCCTCTGCAAGAGTTGAGGGAGTACACAAGATGTGTTCCTCCCGTTCAGTGTCATTTGAATGTTTCCAACTTCCCCCTCCCCAAGGAGTCCCGCCTCAACTTCCTCAAGCCTGGCAGCCAGGAGGTGCTCACGCGGCCCGTGCACGTGCACGAGTACCTGCCCGCCATGTTCCCAGAGAAGGAGAAGGACTCTGCACCGCCCATCGCCAGCACCGTGGAGATCACCCACAACGGCACCGACACGCAGCATGACGAGGCATGCAAGTCTCCCGAGATATCTGTTACCGATGTAGACAAGCAGAAAGACATCTTTAAGCGCCCTAACGACCCGGTTTCCCTTACGCCACCCGGACTCAAGAGACCGAGACTCAAGTTGGAAGAGGAAGATTGCCACACTAGAGAAATCAGCAGTGTCATGATGACTATGTCGGGGTTTCTGTCTCCGGCACGTGAAGGGAAGTTGCCCGAAGCGAGAACGCCCATCATAGTTCATGACACCCACCCGGAGAAAGTCAAGAGTAACCCGCATCACCCGCCAGCGTCCCCGCACCCCTCTGCTCCGCCACATCCTGAACGTTCTGAAAAGAAATCTAGAAAGAACAAGGCGCTGAATGGTAAAATTGATAAGGGAAAAAAGAAAGAAAAAGCACACAAGAACATCCCCGCAGGCAAACAGAAGAACGCAGAGAACAGAAATAACAAGTTGGCTATGCACCTGGCTAGAGGAAAAGTTCGTCCTTCGGGTTCAGTTAAGCACCACGCAGGTGAAATGCCTCCCTTGAAGCAACTTCCTCTGTCGTTAGATACCAACTCTAGACCTATTAAACAAGAAGAAATAGAAAAGCCAGCTAAAGTTCCCCCAGTCCCGTTCAACCCCGCGCTGCAGCCCCCTCCCTTGGTGCAAATACACAAGAACCCTCCCCAACAATATCACCAGCCTCACGCTATCAGTGAACCCCCAACACTACTACCATCCAACATTACTATTAAAGAAGAAGTTATAGAAAGTGAGAAGTTGACCTCTCAACCGGACAGATCAAAGTTAAATATTTTTAAGAAAATTTCCAGTAAAATTAAAGAGGAAAGACATAGTGACATGCATGATAGATTTGTTCATGATAATGGTGCAATTAAAATAGAAAAAAGCATATCTCGGTGTAGTTCTCCTACCCTGGTTATTGATGAGCCCGATATGTCCAGGAAGATGGCCCACGTTAAAGAGTCTATAGATTTTGTTGTTTCTAATTCTATTGTTGGTCATTCGACCAGCTCGAATTCCGCAGTCGACCTTACATCTAAGAGAGCTAATCCCGTAGTCAATGATGTCATCAATGTGGATGAGGATTCTAATGAATTTAGGAAACATGTCTTCAAACAAGAACTAAGTGATGACTTACCAAAGGATTTGTCAAAACCAAAATTGAACGCGGTGCATAATTTGCCCCCTAGTCCCATAGTCAAGGAAAAGAAAGAGAGGAAAAGGAGAGAAAGAAAACCTAAACCCGATAAGGCATTGAAAGAGTATACCAAGATGTTGAAGAAACAGCAGTTGGAAAAAATGCAAAGCATCGACGCCGCCCACGCAGAGATGAAATTTTCCCCTCGGTTGGGCTTCCCTATGTTTCCTCTCATTCCTGGAGCTGGCCCGGGCCTTATTCCCGGTGGAGTCTTCTCAGGGTTCATCCCCCCCACCTTGAGGGGACTCCTGCCACCGGACACATCCAGTCTACTGCCAAATCCTTATTCAATGGCGCCCGGTGCGTCGGGGAGCTTTAACCGCCAAGACTTTCTGCAGAGTGTCCCCGGATTGATTCCTCCCAACATTAGCAATCCTTTGTTATCTCACCTTAATCATAGCTTTGGAAAACCACCTCACATGCCTCAACATCCCAATATATCATCTTTCTTACGAAGGCCAAGCTTAGAAGTTATACCTATCGAGGATGATGTTATTCCTCAAGCACCTACCAAGAAAAGTAAGCAATCCTATTTGTCCCCGCCTTTAGTAATTAAAGAAAAAGAGAAGCTAGACAAAAGTAGAATTTCTCCTAATAATAGCATGATTGTAAATAATATTAGTACGATGAGAACTAGCCCTGTAAAGCAAAGTCCACCTAAACCTAACCCAGTTATAAAAATGCCCGCTGTTAAACCAGATATAACAATCAAATTAAACCCACCCGAAAAGGTAAAAGTTGTAGATGTACCGAAACCCCAGCCTGTTCTCAGTGAAGAGCCTATTTTACCAACCAAGGAAAAAGAGAAGGACAAAGCTGAAAGAAAAAAAGATAAGCTTCATAAGAAAGAAAAGAAAGATAAGGAATTAAAGATTAAAAAGAAAAAGGATAAGAAAGATAAGCTGAAAATTAAAATAGAAAAGAAGAAAGAAAAAGAGGAGAGACACGACTCGAAAGAGAAGTCCAAAAAAGAGAAGAAAGAAAAGCGTAAAGAGAAGGAGAAAACGTCACCGCTCACCATAGCCGAAGGTTTGGTTCCCAAACTTACTCTTAAATTGGGACCTGCCTCACCGATGTTGCCCCCTTCTCCAGAACATGCGCGAAAACTTATTATAAAGCCAGTGATTCGAAAGGAGGAACCGGTACTGTTACCTGTCGAGCCGCTGCCGATTCCCGAAGATCGCTTATCCGCTGAAAGAAGTCAATCCCCCGAATTGGCGAGGATATCAGCCTTGGTGACTAGACCACCCAAGTCAAAACCACACCACAAACACATTTCTCCAGTAGTCAAGGCAGAGCCCAATCCCGATTTAGGCAGATCCCTTTCACCGCCACCGATGCCTAGTAATTCATCACCTACGAGGAAAAGTCGACCACCCACCTTCTCCAAGTACAAGAGAATATATTTTAAACCGATACCTAAAAGATCCGACGGTTCAATCATCGATCTGGATCAAGAGGAAGGCCCCGTGCCGACTAAGGATGTGACCATGCCGGAGAAGTTTCCCAATGTTCCTCTGGGTACACCCTTCTACATGGATCCCCAAGGGAACAAGGTGTGGATATGTCCGGCCTGCGGTAGCCCCGACAACGGCTCGCCCATGATAGGCTGCGACGGAGGGTGTGACGGTTGGTACCATTGGGTGTGTGTGGGCATCCGCATAGCCCCCGACGACACGGAGGACTGGTACTGCACGTCCTGCATAGCCAAGAAGACGGCCATGGCCAGCGCGATGGCGGGGGGCGGACAAATGGCCAAGAAACGCGGTCGGAAGCCCAAGGCGGAGAAATCAAAAGAAATTCTACTAGGCTAACTTTTTTTTACATAGTTCATAGTGTACATAAGTTTATATAAGATAACGTGGACTTGAATCAGATGAATTAATTTAGTTACTTTGAATATCGTGTTTTCCCGGCAATAGGCGGGCGTAGTGTGCTGTGGTTATGTGCGTGCATATGCATACAGAATATTGGCTTATTTCGGGAAAACACGATGTACTAATCTAATATATGTATAATTATTTGGAATTAATACCTAGTGGATCATATTGCTGGAGATGTATGAATCTGCTCTTTATGTTTACTTGTTGGATGCTGTTTAAATGAATGGTCAAACAATATACACAATGTTAATTTTCTTATTTTGAGAATTATATATTTATATACTTATAAATGAAATAATAATACAAATATTACAAATGTTCGCTTGGATGAATTATTGTTGCCCCGTGGTGTATATTTTTATAGCTGAATGTTTTTTTTAGCACAACTAAGGATATATTCTTTTTTTTATATTAACAAATTTACACAAAAAAAAAATTGAAAAATTAGTTTTTATCCTAAAATGTTGGCTTGTTTCACGTATAAAAATTTTGAGCATATTGCCTTTTCGACATTCCACAATTTGCCCAAAATGTCTTGTTATCATATTTCTGTACATATAATGAATTTGTTACTTTGTTTTAAATACCATGGGCGCAATGCTAGATTCATTAGGGAGCCATTTGTGACTGATTGTATAAATTGTAAATTAAAATTTAATTTATCATACAATAAAATCTGTTTCAAAAATTGGATCGTCTGCTGATTTGCCTTTGTTCAGAGTTTTCCCAATTGTATTGTGGAAGTATTTTCCATTTATTCCCTTTGGTTCGGTGACTTTGATCTTCATATCTTTTTCCTCCAATTTGTGACCTCTTTCGAGAGCATGAGCCGTGGTAAGACTTTTTTGCAATTTGTCCATGCAACTTTTTTCTGAAAATAAAAGAATAACGTTTCTACTAAAATAATGGTGTCAGTTAGCATAATGTATCGGACATTGGTTGATGCATATTAAATTTGCAACACTGTTATTTATTTATTTCTTATTTCAGTAATGCTGCTTATCAATTAACATATTTTTAATCTAGCTAGAACAAGGGCAAGACTTTGTTGTTTTGAGTCATATATAGGTTGATAGAATAGATTTTCATTCTAAGTCCACTGGTGCAGGCTTAACAGAAATTGAATTTGTAAATAAGATGATGGCTTTAAATTTTTATTTTCAAAAGGATTGATAAAATTATTATCATCCACATTAACACAAATTATGGTGGTATATTTTTGAAAGCAAGTGTGGTATTTGAGATCTTAGTTTCCATCATTGTGTACAGATGGTGAGAGAGTAAATCGATAAAGCATTCGCGGCAATCTCAAGGTCAGAAGCATTTTCACATTACAAGACAATGGACATTAGCCTCCTTACCGTCCAATACCATCGTTGCCATTATAAAGAGTATTTAAGTCTAATAAAGAGACATCACGCTGGTTATGAATTAGAAGTTTTATTTCAACGAGAACAATTGCTCAATTTTTGAAAACGCTAATCCAGGTAAAACTAGACGACGAAATGGAGAATTTTTTGTTGTTGTTGCATTTATGACAATCTCCCTAAAATAACCAGAAAAATGATATTAAAAACAAACAGAAAATTCTAATTGCCATTGATAGAATTAGCCATTATTTGGAGATTGTTCATATAACTGATTAATGAACAGCGCAATACAAGCATAGCTGATAGTTCCGTTGTAACCTCTCCCACTTTCTCAAAAATTGAGCGTTTAAAGTAAAGAATTTACAACGGTTGTTCTCAGCGACAGTACAGTGCACATTTTTTAAATGTGTCCCTGTGTGTGTATAAAAATAATAACTATCGAGATTTTTAGCTGCCTACTTGAAGAAACACTTCGGGAATGTTTCCACAATCTTAGGCAGCTTAATTCGGTTAGCGGTAAATTCTGAGGTGCGAGGAAATACTTTATCAAATTAAAGAACTTAAAAAATGAACCGAAATGTGCTCAAACTTTGCCGCATCATTTATGAATTCCATTGTTCCTGATATCTATATTTTTTCCCTTTTCTTAAATATTTCATATCTAATTTATATAATTTTTTTAAAATATGTACACTGTAATCTCGAATCATTGAAAAAACCCTTTCTCAAGGATTCTGAAGAAAAAGTTTTTTTTCTGCAGAGTACTATCAATTAATAACATGTTGCTTGATTCTGCCAAGAGATGGGGTTACTAAGAATTTTCAAGTGTGTAATTTATTAGTCATTCAAATATGTGATAACATAATGATGTTTACAGGACGCTGGTAATTCCAACAATAATTCTCGGTTTTAACAAATTATGTTTGATCTGCAACTAATTATGATAACAAAACCAGGTACTAACCAGATGGAGCAATAGTTTTGATGGGATTTCCAAGAGCCGATTCCACAATTCTAATCTGCTTGATCAGCTCTGTGAGTTCTGGCGGTGTCAGAGAACAGCCGTGATCAGAACCTTTTTGAGACTTGTCCAAAGTGAAGTGTCTCTCAACCACCTACAGTTATAAATTTTAAATAATATTATAGTAATAAAAATAATAATGTTTAATTAAATGAAGACAATATTAGCGAAACTCAATTGAAAATCTGGAGACAGAAAAATCAGAAAAAGATGTTGGCACCTCTGGGACTCGAACCCAGGACCCTTTGCTTACATGGCAAGTGCTCTACCAACTGAGCTAAAGTGTCTATATTCAATTCGGTAATGCCGTCCGAAAAGTTGGATAGAGAAGGAGAAAGCGCAAGATGACACAATAACCCAAAAATTAATCACAATAATAATTTTGGCCGTAAAAATCTAAAATCATATCCAATATGACACAGGCCCCCATCATTTTTATTCCATCAAAATATAAACACTAAAGAAATTCAAAATACTGGTAGTAAGTTTGTTAGTAACGAAATAATTCTGGAGGTTTAGAAAAGTGCTTTTTTGATGAATGTATCCATCTACAATCTTATTTAACAACGATAGTTTGAGATGGAGAACTGCCGCGAAAAACCAAAGCGATTTTACATTTTAAGTTCTAAGAAATAAAGAACTTAAAACATTTACCCAAACATTGACAATGCATTAAGAATGTGCATTAAGTTTCTATTTCTCTATTTTTTTATTTGAATAAAAAAAACCATGTTACGTAACGTGTTGTTCGAACCCCCCCCCCCAAGTGCGTTACGTAATACTTGAACGGCCCCATACGGGTGGGTAGGAATCTGGGGTCAGTGTGTCCAGGAGTGACGGACATATGAATCCATCCCTCCCACTGCGGTGCAAGGCGATGTTCCGAGAGAGTATGGCTGGAAAAATCAAAAGGACTCCCTCAACCATTCCCTCCCGATCTGGCCAGCCACGCAGTTGGTGGGCAGACGCATCCGCCGCCAAGACCCGGACAAACCTCACCTCATGAACTCGGTCACTTGGGGTGACCTACGGCAGAGGTGTTAGTTATCCAATAAATGGTTCCCGGGGCGGCGGTACCCATACCCGCCTCCCAAATTGTAGACGTAAATAAACATAAATGTAAAACAATATAGTACCTTAGCTCCCAATGCAACTGCAGATATAGTGGTCGATATTCCCAACTCATGGCCTGAGTATCCGATGTGAATATCCGGAAAAGATTTTTGATAATCTTTGATCACATTTAAATTGCAATCTTCATAGGGAGTTGGGTACGAAGAAACGCAATGCAACAAGCAAAATTTAGTGTGGTACTTTTTGACAATGTTGTATATTTTTACGACGTCGCCTTTGTCGATCATTCCGGTGGATATAATCAGTGGAATATACTTTTTGGCTGCGTATTCAATCATGGGCAAGTTGTTAGCATCGCCGGAACCGATTTTCAAAAATGAAACACCAAGGTCACATAAAAAATCCACAGACACCTGGAGAGGAAAATTTAACATTATATGAGTGGAAATAATATGTCACGCAGTCCGTATACTTAAAATATCGACTGCTTGTAGCATTCTGTGTTTTGGGGCACATGAACAGGGTGTCCAGGGGTAAAGTGCATTAACTTCGGGAGGTGATTCTACATGATATTATAAGTAAAAAATATAAATATTATTTTTCGAAATTCCAGAAGAAACCATTCAAAGGAAAATAAAAATAAATGTCATTTCTTTGTTAAAAAAAAATTTTGCAACACAAGTGTTTATAAATTAATAAAAAGGAATTAAACCTCTCAACATATTGCATATATTTTTTTTAAATGCATGCATTTAAGCACTGCATTTGTAGCTGTGATACCTATAGTATATTATGTACCTAACTTAGTTCCTTGTTTGGCCGAATGCAATGAATGGTGTCAACAAGTAAGACTAGCAGGGAACACTAATAAACATATCCTTTTTACTGGGAAATTCAGTTTTTTTAATAAAATTTTCCACAATATTGATTTTTCCTAGAAGAGATAGACAAGTAGGCCAATGAATAGTTGGTGTGATTCATCAGATATCAGCCTCCTCACTAAATTATTCATCATTGCACAATTTTCAATACTGAAATAGATACCTTGTCAATTTTAAACACAAATATAATATGACTGTTGGTGGGTATAACTTTTTAGAAAATCAGCAATAATGTTCAATAATACAAAATGGTTAATTGGCTTCGGTAGGGTTGAGTCTGAAAAATTATTAAATAATGTCACTTAAAAATTTTACATGGTTAAATATTAAAGGCACAATTAGTAAAAACTTAGTATATATTTAATTTTTAAAAAAAAACATATTTTTTTTTTTACAGAATACATCTTTTGGCATTTTCAAGAGCATTTGGTTACTTAGAACAACGGGCAATCTGACTAGCTAGGAACTAATATCGACCCACAAGACATAATAACACTTGTACACATTTTTAATATTTACGGTTATTTTGAAATATTATAATTATGTTATTTTAGCTATATAAATCGTTGCCTTTAGAAAATTTTACAGGAGGAGAAGGTTTTCTTTCATTATTTCAATGAAACATTATAATAGGTGTTCGAGATAAAGCTATTTCCGTAAAGTTAAAGGTCTCATTAGTTAAAAATAATTCTAAGTTTAAGTGATTAACTATCATTTTAAAGTAGAGATTGAATAAAAAATAAAATGGTCCGTTGGACAAATAAGAACTGAGGCGACGAAATGTATCTAATGTAATACATATGTAATTACAAATCATACCCAAATTACCCATCTGGTCACTAATGTAATATTTTTATATATTTTTTTCTCCATATAATATTACAGTGTTTTGAATTAAGTGTTATGTATTACATGTAATGCTTCTTAATAATAAGACTAAGACGGTGGGCGTAGTCCAGCGGTAAGGCTCTTGACTCGCTCACCGAAGGTCGCGGGATCGAATCCCTGTGTGGCAAATAAATTTTATTTGATTAATTTGTGTTATTTCACAATTTATTCATTTAAAATAATATATAGTATATTTGCGGCACGTTCCAGAGTGGAAGATACTCTCAGTATCGCCCTGGTGTAATACCACCATTCAGAATTGAAACGTTGCTTGAAATGGAATTAGCCGTGTTTGGTGACCAGATCTGAATAGCCAGGTACTTCCCCACCTTCCTCTTCCCTATCTCCTTCCCCTCCCCACTACCTTCAGCCTCACAATATGTACACCCCAATTGGAGATGCCATAGTCTCACTGGCTTCAGACGGGAGCAGTTGAGACTAAGGGTCGACCGAGATCTCGGTCTCGGTCTCGGTCTCGGCATTCTCGGCTACAAATTCTACCGAGAACTCTGTCTCGGTTCTCGGCGAAAAAGCGCCGAGAACCGAGACAGTAACCGAGACTGTTGTAAGTAGGTACGGTATAGGATAATAGGATTCAAATCTACCGCGCGAGTCCAAATTCGTCACTTGGTGTCACGACAGCTCTCTCACGCAGTGCGCAGTGCGTGAGAGAGCTGTCGATTGTGATTGGTACGTATTTTATATTATATTACATAAAATCTCAATTATTTTATTTTTATTTTTAACATTGTGAGTAAAATCTCAAATTATTGTTTAATTAAATATTTAATATTAGATATATTATATAAAATCTCAAATTATTATATAATTAAACATTATTACATTCTTAAAAATATAGTATATTATGCAAAAATAGCGTTATTTAATTTTTTTGCTCAATTTATCTATTCTCGGTCTCGGCTCTCGGTCTCGGCCGAGATTTTAATTTATTCTCGGTCTCGGTCTCGGTCTCGGCCGAGAACGAAAAACCTGTCTCGGTCGACCCTTAGTTGAGACTCTTGTGCGGTATTTATATAAAAAATAATAATAATAATATTTGGATGACTTGTATAGCGCCGTTTTTGTAAAAATCACCTCAAGGACGCTGTACAAACTTATAATATATTTCTAAAATCTTACTCTAATTACAAACTAGACAAACCAATATAACAACTTATGGCTAAAAATTGCATCCACCGGTTCATCGATCACCGATACGAAACTATATATACAATGATTTGACCAATGAACGCGATGCGGCTGTAAAAATGTACTGTACAGGCAGAAAATATATACAGGACCATACCTACCCGGAACCTTAACTTAAAATTATAAATGTTAACCTCAACACAGGCTATTAGTCCTAGTGAGGTTAATTTTTTATGTAAAAAAAACAACAACAACATATGTATGCTGAGAAATTATAAATAAAAATAAATAAAGAAAATAAAAAATGTTATGAAATGAGCCTCTTTTCTTTGAACCTCTCAGTGTGGCTTCTTATTCAAAGAAAAAAATATTTTATAGGTAAGTACTTATTATAATATGTGCCTATTTAATAATATAAAAAATAAGGTTAAATTTCTGCTTACTTCCTCACACAAATTATTTTAACAACACTTTAAGAAACAACTATTTTCATTGAAGGAAATTGTAAAAGACTTTTTTGTTCCTTCTTAAAAATTAAAATGTACAAAATTTCTCAGTTCCACTTCAACCTAAATGTGGATAAATTAATAATAACCAATACTAAGAATCTAATAACCTATTTTGTAAATAATTTTTCAGTCTCCTCGTCCTCGTACTCTTTTAGAGTGAATTGCCTATTTCAAAAAAAAAATTGTTGAAATGAAGTGTTCTTTCAATAACTTTAGCACATTTAGAAGTGAGGGAAGTATGGATTTTTTTTCAAATAAGCATGTACACTAGAAAGTTCTGCTGAGTTATACTTGGTTATCACTTGCAGAAGCTTTAAATTTACTTACCATATCCATTGCGGAAGAGGAAAAAATTATTTCATTATTGAGCGCAAATTCCTGCAATTCTAAAAACTGATCCTTTGAGAATTCAAGATATTCTTTGTGTTCTCCGTATGTTTTACCCCACGAGTTTGGCCCATCATAAACTCTCTCCAGGGCAGATTTGTTGAATTTGTCATTAAAGCTTGTCTTCTGAAATTTCACACAATCTGCTCCAGCATTCTGAAACAAAATAAGAGATTGGAATTCTCACGAATAAAAAATATAAAAGAAAATCTAATATGGAGTGATTTGGTGACCTCACTCATTTAATCAATCATGGTTTCGATAGAAGGGAGCTCAGAGTGAGCATCTTATCAATTTAACTAAATTAAATTATATTTTAGTAGCTACCTACCTTGGCTGCTATGATTAATTCCTTGGCTATTTGAATATCTCCTTGATGATTCTGGCCGATTTCTGCAATCACTAGACACTTTTGCTCGGTACCAATATATGAATCGCTTCCAAGCCTCAAATCTTTCAGAATTGCAGACATGATCAATTTTCAGAAGATAACAAAAGTTTCGCGACGAAAAAGCGCGCCTCAATCAAAATGTTTGTGTTCATGACGATGATAACGTAAGATTACTAAAAGTAATGGACGGTGTTGCCCTTGCGACAAGAGATATAATTTCAACTATAATCGATGACAAATTTTGGTCCGACCTCGGGTAGGCATAAAAATACTATTGGTAAATTGATAGTTATATTTCAATCCGCGAGATGACACTGCTAAATCACAGTGTAGTTCATTCATTTTGACACGTGAGAGTGTTTTCTTCCTTCTATTTTCGCAGTCGGTAAAAGAGAAAATCTTTTATCAAAAAATGTGGATCCGTCTTGGTAATAAACATTTTTTCGTTTTGTTTTTCCTTATTCCTTGTATTTCTCAGTTTCATTTGCTTGCAGTTGGCCCTCTCGACTTTATCGAATGTTAATTATACTTCAACAGGCCGTCCGATTTTTATCGTCGTGTAAACGTCGTGGTGTGATATTAGTGTAATAAAATCGTAAAATATAAATATTGCACCAGATTAGTATATTTATGTATTGCACCGTCGATGACCGTCGAGTGAACATCTGTCAGATTGGAAATTACCACAAGGTCAGGGTGACAGCGATATTTTCCAATTTCTTTTACAAAATCATGTTAATTGTGCTGTGAAGTTTAATAAATCAAGCGTGAAGTGGTGTATTATAAAATGGGTTCAAAATCAGTTTCTGGTGGCTTAGGAAAGAAGGTTAGATCTCCATCAGTGCAAGAGTGTTCCAATTCGAAAAGGTTCAAGGAAGACACTTCGCACGAAGTTCCCAAGTTGAGATGCCGTCCCCCAATAGACACACCTAGGAATTTCATTATCCCAAAGGAAGGAACACCTGTCTCAGATAAAATAATAAAGCGAGCTGGTCCATATTTACTGGGTCCTAGATTAGGCATAAGTCCTGTGAATAGTATTGTGCAATGTTTAGCTCGTAAGGAAGGGACAGATGATTTCTTCCTGATCAAAATACTGACACTGAAAGATGAAGGGCAAGCAGAAACACAAGACGATAGGCAAGGCAAGATGCTGCTTCATACAGAATATTCATTGCTTTCGTTGCTTCAAGACCAAGAAGGAGTTATACACCATCATGGACTTTATAAGGTACCTATGTTATTTTACTAAATTTTTATAGTATTTTAAGTACTAAGCATCGAATTTTTTACCCAAATTTGAAGCCTCAAGGCCTCTTGTGCAGAGTGTAAAATGGTATCATAAATCAACAATAATATTTATAATTTCTTTGTGCATACACATTATGACATGACTGACTTTTTCAAAATTGGAAATGATGTATATACTTAGTCTGTTGAGGAAATTATAAAAAGAATCTTTTCAAATCCAAACAAGGGATAAAGTACCTATTTTATACCTGTAATAATGTATTTTACCGGATGATTATTTGTATTCTATATTTGAAATGTACATACACATTACTTATTTATTCAGGCCATTTTTTATGTGTATTTTCTCAAGTTCAGATATTATTTTTCCAGATTACAAGGAAATTATAATTTTGTTGTCATATAGCGTCAAGTTACATCCTGTGATTTTTCGTGGGTAACAACGGTTTAATAATATCGTAAAATTTACAGTCTGAGGATTTACTCATTAAGTTGTTCCACTGTAAAATAGTTTAGAGACTAAACTGGTAAGCCCACCTCACGGATAATACGGAACGTTCATGATTCAGGATTCGTTCGTGATAATAAAGCTAAATCTAACTGTTTGAATAAGAAATATTGCGCATTAACCAGTAAGCGGAGTAAGACATAAATAATACACTCTTTTCTGCATAGTTTCCATAATACGTAAATACATTATTCTCAACAATTGTTTGTAAGTAATTGACTGGAGTTAATTTAACTGTGTACATCAAATGCAATTACCCTAATAAGATCATGCAACTGCAATTAAGCAGTACTGTTAGCAGAATTTCCAGCAGGATCACCAAGCGAATGCCCTACTTACGATCTCATGTAATGATATAATATGTTCATATCCATGTGTAATGCAATGTCTTGAGATCCGAACATTGCAAGCATACACAACAACATTATGATCCTGCAATATTGCAATCCTTATAAAATGTGTACTGCTAAAAATCATTGACTAAGTTATTTGCAGATTATTTGAGCTAATTCTATATTTGGACAACACTTGTTTATTACAAGGTAGGTAATACCAAATAATATATGGATAGCTAAAATGTGTTCATTGATAAATTAATGTATTAAAATTTTTTAAAAAGGATATTTCAATTCCTTTTTTCTACAATTACTGATTTGCCATTTGGGTAAACTTTAGCAATCGCTGGACACGTCAAACAATAAAAAAAACTTGGCTGAACTCTTAAAACACAGGAAATTACATTAAAAATGTCTTACTCCGCCTCACGCTTAATATTGAATATTTCTTAATTATTACGAAAAGTGAGTCGGGGAGATGAAAAGTATGTTAATTTCATTAAGATTAATTCACTTACAGCGACCGCCGTGGTAGAGGGGTAAGGCTCTTGACCCACAATCGGAAGGTCGTGGGATTGAATCCCGGCTTGTGCAAATAAATTTTATTTGATTAATTTGTGTTATTTCAGAATTAATTCATTTAAAAATAACATATAGTATATTTGCGGCACGTTCCAGAGTGGAAGATACTCTCAGTATCGCCCTGGTGTAAGACCAATATTCAGAATTGAAACATGGCTTGAAATTACTTTAGCCATTTTTGGTGACCAGATCTGAATAGCCAGGTACTTCTCCATCTTCCTCTTCCCTATCTCCTTCTCCTTCCCATTACCTTCATCCCTACAACATACCCAAATTGGGGATGCCATAGTCTTATTAAAAAACTTATGCAAAGTGTTCCGACATCATTATTGTCCAAATGAAGCGGACTTATACAACTTTACCGAAATTACTGAGACTCCTAGCATTCTTGCGCACGGGGAAGGGGGTGATTCCGCTAATCGACGACTATCGATCGGCCTGACAGAACCCACGAGGTTAACAATTCTAGAACATTACTAAAAACTGGCTAAAATCACCATTAAAATATGTACTTCACAACACGCTATTTGGGTTTAAATATGACGTGGTCAAAATAATCTTCTTGGTGGTTTTATATTTCTCAACCTGATCTATGCAGCTGTCGCACATGTGATCCATCGACGAGTATCCCAGTGTGCGGAGGTCGCATATTTGATATGTGAAGTTTCACTAAAACACATACATTCTGTCAAAAGATGACGCATAGTAGACTTGAACCCCTCAGGCCTCGGGACTATTTTGTCTGAAGGTCAAAATATTTTCACTTGGCAATAAAATCCAAATAAATAGAATATTTCTAAAAGGAGCCGAAAACTAAAAACTGTTTTGGAAAGGTGATGCAATATGCTTTCAAATTTTAAATAAATTTCTTAAATATAAAAATTTTGATAGCAAACATAAAAAAAGTTTTAAAATTGAGTCACCTTAAGATTTTGCTAACTAAAATTATTGATAATTAAAAAAAAAACAAACGCACATATTTTATTATGCAAATGTATTAGAAATGTTATCGTCTACTCACTTTGTTTGTCGTTTCATGTAAAAATAATTAATAAAAAATTCACAAAGCTTAATAATTTTTTTTTTCAAATTGCAGTGGGAAACTTTGGTTTCCTAAAGGGATACATTTCAATTATTCTGCGGTTAACTTTTAGATTTGAATATAAAGCGTGGCGTTTTCTCTTTCTTACACCAACTAACTAACCAACCATCACGCCGTTTCCCCGCAGGGGTAGGCAGAGAGGACTGAACGCCAAACAATTCGGTCTTGGCACATACTCTTTGCCTCACTCACATTCACACATCATCTCATACACACACTTCTATTATTCTGACTCTTGACATGGCCCGACTCAAGTATCTGATTCACTTGATCGTGCCATGTCTTCCTCGGGCGTCCCCGACTTTTTCTACCATTCACTTTTATTTCTTGTATTCTCTTTACACTACTTTATTCTTTCATTCGCTCAACATGCCCAAACCACCTGAGGGTCCCTTTCTTAATCTTACTCATTATGCTTACATCAGCCTTACATTCGTTGCGGATCTCCACATTTCTCATTCGATCATACATGGTTTTACCACACATACGCCACAGGGATCTCATTTCAACAGCATTCAGTTTACTTTCATCCTTCCTCTGCCAGTTCCATGCCTCACTGCCATACATCAGGGTAGGTACTATTTAGATGATATTTCTATGAGATCTATATGAGTTGTGCCGAAAACTGAACAATTAGCCTAAGGGGTTAACTAAGCTTTAAGTTATTTCAGTAAAGTAGCGGATTCATAATCATTGAGTTGTAATTTTATTTCATATGCTATTTACTTTAGTAATTTTTACGCCTTATGCTAATACGCAGTATGTTATGTGGTAACTAATTTATTAAGTACTGTGTGTTGCATTATTATGTATTTTGTTATTGATGATGATATGCAAAGAATAATTAGCACGCACTAGATTTTATTATTTGTTATTCTCTGTACGATAATGCTAGTATTTTTGCGTGATTCACGTCACTGGTAAGTTTGAACTGTAACCTTTATATTGTAAAAGATAATTATTTACACGGTTATAACTTTTTTACAAGATAAGTCTTGTTATTTTTTTTTTATAAAACTTTAATCAGTTTAATCAATATTTGTCCCAGCTTACATAGGTCTCGTATAAATCGTTTATGCTCCCTTACTGTTATGGTGAGAAATATGATGAGGTGTTTGAAAAAGAAAACTCTACGCTTTATATTCAAATCTAGAATTTAACCATAGAAAAATTTAAATATGCACCTCTATGAAACCAAAGTTTCCAATACCAATTTGAGAAAAATGTTTAAAATTTCGAGTATTTTTTATTCATTATTTTTTTATGAAACAACAAAAATGTGAGGTGATAATATCGTTTATAATACTTTTGCCTGATCAAATATGAATGTGTTATTATTTTTTTTCATTATCAGTTATTTTAGACAGAAAAAACGTAATGTGAGCCATTTTAAAAACTTTTTTATGTTTGAATTAAAAATTTTAATATTTCAAAAATGATATTTTTATTTTTAATAGTATTTGTAAATGTATTTCATTACCTTTCAAAAACAGTTTTTAGTTTTCAGATATGTTCAGAAATATTCCATTTATTTGGATTTTATTGTATAAGCTGAAATATTTTTACCTTCTGACAAAATGCACCCGATTTTTGAAGGGAGTGGGTTCTTTATATTTTTTAAAAATTTAAATATATTTTTAATCATACCCTACTTTCGTTAAATGATTAAATATCAGAAAATGTATTGGAACCACTGGTGGATCATGGAACCTTTTTTTCTCAACAGAAAATAAATTTATGATCATTATTATTAATAATGAGCAGACACCATTCTGCAGATGCATTTACATCTAATTTCACAATAAGTTTAACAGTAATTGAGTTAGTTATTTAAAAAAATTGTCTTGTTAATATAATGTTTAGATATATGTATGCATTATATTATTTTGTATTAATTTTCATTTAAGTAATTGAGGAAGATTTGAAAGAGAAATTGACTTTTCCTTCTCCTTCCAGTCTACAAGCAGACTAGCTTGATAATATCTAAAATTATGTTTATTTAAGTATGAGCACCTTACTGTTACTTGAAAATGCTGATTTATCCAAGTACTAATTTGGGTGACCAGACAACTCAGAATCATGCAACTTCAACGCAGCCTTTGAAAAGTTATTAAAAGTGACAAAAAAAATATTTTAAAAATTTCTTTAACCGCTTCTGTGCCAAGAGTGAGATTTCTCGATCCTTGGTCGTGTCCAGCAGGCCGGCCATAGAAAAATAGCGAGTTAGCACGCTCTTCTTTGAGCCTCTGTATCATACAAATGTCCCGTTTTTTATTAATTTAAAATATGGAACACACAGAGACGACATTGGGATGATTTAAATTTTTATTTTTTTAAATAAGATGTAAAAATGATTTATTTTGATTAAAAGTTCACGGCCTGCTGTACACAGCTACACTTCTACCTACTGGCATTTAAAAGGTTATACGAGTCAGGATGACAAAAAAAACGATTTTTCAAGAATTTTTCCTGGAAGGACATTTTAATTAATTCATTTACTTCAAAATTTACATATGTGTTGTTGTAACCTTTAACTTTATTGTAAGTAATATATTTTTTTGTGTTAAAGTAATGGTTTTTAAAGCTGCTGTAGTCGATCTCGGGTAGGTCCCCTAAAAAAAGCACGATATCTATGGATTGGATCTTCTAAAATCAAAAAATAAAATAGATTTCGTGAATATAAGGTATAATCTAATATCTGAACAGAAGGCGGATTTAAAAAAAAAAAAAATATTTAAAGAATATTTTGGCCTATAATATTTGGTTTATAAAATGGAAAATATTTATTGGTAATGCCTGGATCACATGCACCGAGTAGATTGGTGAGACAGTAAAATGGTACTAGGCCGAGAGAGTTGAATGGACAAGTAGGTGTTTACACGTAAATTTCAATTTGGCTCCGAGATAGTCAGTTAATCGCGGGAAACGGTAGAGTGGTGCGAGCGACGTGAAAGTGGCGAGTAGCGAGTACACAGCGAGTGAATGTTTACACCAGCTGAGGAGGCAAGCGAGTCAGTGCGGGGAAGTGCGGGTAGGTGCGGGGGTGGGCACTCGGCCCAGTAAGTAGAACAGGGTCCGAGTGACTGTCTCACCCATCTACTCAGTGTGATCCAGGCTTAAGAAAAAAACCTTGATTGATCGGTTTATGCGTTTCCGAGAAATCTTGTTCAATGACTTTAAAAACACAGTTTTGAGACAAACGCTACAGCAGCTTTAAAAATCGTAATTTTAAAGCAACAAAAAAAATCTGAATAGAGTTAAAAGTTCTAACAACATGAATATAAATTTTTACTTTAATAAATTAAAATGTCTTTCCAGGAAAAAATCTTGAAAAACAGTTTTGTTTTTTTCATAACTTTAATGACTTCAAAGGGTTGTCGAAATTGCATGATTCTGAGTTGTCATGGAACCATTTATTTGGTACAATTAATAAATCTTAATTATAAAGCAAAATCTGTACGCATTCTGTGCTCAAACTGTTAGTTTTGGCATCATAAACTCGCATCACTTAAAACCAGTGACCAGACAACTCAAAAAAAATTTTTTTTTTTTCATGAACTCCACACAGGAGGCCCTGAGGAAAATAATTTCCCTCGGGGCCTATGTCATCTTTGAGGATGCTGTGTGTAGGGTTTTTTTGAGGAAAAGAAGGAGTTAACATTGGTCTTGAAGAGACTCATGTTGTAGGAGGGAGGAAACACAGAGGCCGGTAAATCGTTCCACAGCCGAGCTGTTGAACTCAAGAACGAATCGTAAAAACGACCCGTTCTCATGTGACTAATATCAACCTTGTACAAATGTTGGGCGTGTTTCCCGACTATGCACCGGTGCCGAGGGGATCAATGACGCTAGTTCCTCGGAGCATCTTCCATTGTAATACCGGTAGAACAAGGACAGCATTCCCACTTACGCCTGTGCTCTAAAGATTGCAATCCGTCTGTTAAGATGGGAGAATCTATCAAACGGACCGCCCGTTTCTGCACAGAGTCGAGGTTTTTTTTAGGTATTTTGGAGCTCCAGACCAGAAGTGGCTACCAAATTCAACCGTGGGGCGCACTTGCTATTTGTACAGGGTTAGCAGTTGTGTACTATTAAAGTATCTGCGGGCCCTGTACAGTACGCCCAGTTTCTAAGAGGCTAACTTAACTCTGGTTTCGATGGAGGAGCTGGTCACTTAGAGTTACACCAAATGAAATCAACTCAACGTCTCCTTTGAAAAGTCTTTAAAAGTGATGAAAAAATATATTCAAAATTGGTTAAATAGGTTACCTTAGTTTAGGTTATAACTATTTTAGCCCCGTTGTGATTTGAAATTCGGATGAAGCAGAAGTGCAGCGGCTAAAATTTATTATTTGGCGGGTCCTTGGTTCTAATATAATGCGGTAAATTCACGGCTCTGAACGAGCCTCCGATAGCGTAGCGGCGTAAAGCACGTGACAAATCTCAGCAGCCAGAGACATCCAGCGAACGGAGGTTCGAATCCTACGAAATCCAAAGAAATACACATTTTAATTTTTTTGTAAAATCAATATCCAATCTTCAAACCACTTTAAAATAAATAGGCAAAAGAAAAGAAAGTGACACCTAATGACTTTTTAGTTTCACTGTGTGAATTGCACACTCTGTTTTTTTTTCTTCATAGTTTTAGCTTTACAAAGAGGTGTTGAGTAACTCGATTCTGAGTCAGCATTTAAAACAGCATTTTTTTTTTATATCAAATTTCTAAGTGAACGAAACTGTTTTCAGCTTCCCACGTTTTATCCATCCTGAGCTAAGGTATACTCTGAAATTTTAATTATTTAATTATAAAATAAATAAGACAGTAGGTACTAGTACTACATCGTAATATTTTTTCAATTTTTTTGAATTGTTCAATAGGCGAAAAAAAAATTGTACTATGGGGTAGTTGGGTAGTATAACTAGTGAAGCAATATTATTTGTATCTTTAGATTTATTTTATATGCTCTTACAAAGCTCACCACGCCTGGAATGAAGTGGAAAGAACCTTTTCTGGATTTGAACTCAAGAATGTGGTTAACGGAACGACCTACCACAATAACCACCTTTCTTTACAATACTGATAATCTCATTTTCGAATTTGTGGTTTATCTTTATCTTTTACTCGAATCTTAAAAAAAAAATAAAAAATTTTCCTATACAAAAACATTTACTTACAACCATATTTTTAATCGTAAAAACTATGAATTATCTGGGTTATCTAAAAACCACATAACATAATATTATGGTTAGTGAAAGGAAATCTCAGAATGATGTGAATCATTCTTAGTTTCACAGTTGAAATTTCCTCATCAGACATAATAAGAGCATTCATCTTTTTAGGGATTCAAATAATAATAAAAAAATAACTGCTAACCTATGGAATTTTAACCCTCTCTCGACCGGCAATTTTAAATAAATTAAATTACTAAATTTCTTTGATGTTTTTTTTCCTGAAGGTCTTTTTATTTAGTTGTGGTTTTTTTGTTGCTTCAAAATATATTACATTATTTCTTGACAACGGTAACTTTTTTTTTCATTTCATGACTTATGCACTGCACTTAATGTTCCAATGCTGTACAACGGGATGGTGGGTCACGTGAAACGACAAAAAAAAAGATTTTTGGTTTAAATTGATAAAAAAATAATTACCGGAGACCAAACGGTCATCTACTTTTTTGTCCAAATAAGCTCAGGGATCATTGGTTATAAAGTCTGTCCAGTATGTCCCGCTCCCGATACATCCTGTACATGTTTACTACACACCTTTATTACATCAAAAATAATATTTGCACTTTATTGTTGTAATTATACTGGATTTAAAAAAAAAACAGTACTTCAATCCTTTTAGTGACAGGAATCTTAATATATAAAAATTAACCTTTCTTTGTTTGTCCCTTATGCGGTCCCTAAATTATTTATCCGATTGCGATGAAACTTTGGTGATTTGTTTCGCGAATGTTTCTATATAATGGTGAGCTTGGCATTATGAAATTTTGCATACAAAATTTACTATATGTGGACACGAGTTTCAAAAATGTGTGTATTTAATGTAGTTTAGCGGCAGGGAGGGAATTCGGGAGGGGAAGGGAAATCCAGGAGGGGGGAGGGGAACGAATAAGGGGTAGTAGGAATAGCAGAGGGTGAATTTTAAAAATGTACACAGCTGTATGTGGCCTGCTTACTCTCGGAAAAACAAAAAATATTGTCTATCCAAAAACACTTCTATAAACAGAATTAAAACTCAAACAATTTCTTTTGTTGAGTGGCACGCATGCCGGGTACTTGCTAGTAATAAATAAAAAAGACCCTTATTATTCTATCAGATTTATAGACTTGGTTAAATGCCCGCTGACCTTAGATGACCCCATGTTGTTATTTATAAACACAGTGTTTTGCATGTATGTATTGGTAAGGAGGCGATATAAGGAAAAAGTTATTTTTATTCACAGTCATTATTAGAAAGGTCTTTTTTCATTCACTCCCTCTCCAGTTTGAATTTAAATATATGTTCTAACCACATTTTTAAAATAAATACATTATAAACAACTTCTTTTGATTAACACCTCAGGCCTCAAACATATTTTGTCAGAAGGTCACAGTATATCCACTTTGAAATAACATCCAAATAAATGGAATATTTCTGAAAGTAATTGAAAACTAAAAACTGTTTTTGAAAGGTGATGAAATAAGCTTTCAAATTTAATTTTAGAAATTTTATATAAATAAAATTTTTGAATGCAACCATAAAAATTTTTTAAAAATGGCTCACCTTACGTATTTTCTAACTAAAATTAATGTTAACGAAAAAACTAAAAACACACACATATGTTTATTAGATACCCTTTTTGTCATTTCATGTAAAAATAATTAATAAAAAATTCAGAATATTTCATAAATTTTTCTCAAATTGCATTCGGAAACTTTGTTTTCGTATACGTACATACATACATTTTAATTATTGAGTGGTTAACTTTTTGATTTGAATATAAAACGTGGTGTTTTCTCTTTCTAAAAATGTTTAGATCATATTGTCCATCTAACCATGACAGAAAGGGAGGTACAACGATTTCTTTGAGACCTATATGAGTTCCCAGCGAACAAATTAGTCTAGGGGTTAAACCTCTCATTTGAAAGATATAAATATAATATATTATATTATATGCTATATATAGCTTTATAAGTTGATTTCGCAGAATTCGTCCATAAACTTAAAACTTGTCTTCATAAAATTATATTCAGGAAAATAAAACCCAAATTAGTAGTTGAATATATTATTCAAGATATATTTTTTATAAATCTACCTGCCTAACTATAGGCACATCTACTGAAGAGATAAACTGATGGAAGTGAGCTGTGGGCGTTTCCGTGTGCTCAAAATAAGCTCAATTTTTCCTCAATTCTGGTGAAATTGCTCGAAACCTTTAAGTGTTGAAGTTCTTTCTTGACCAGATGATCAATTTTATTGTCCTAAGAGTCGAAAGGTCTGTAAATTGGCTACAACTGTTTTCGTTCTTGAGGTATCTTCTGTTGGTTGATTGTTCAGTGGGTACATCTTTAGCACACTTCATTTTATTATATACAAGAGGTGAATGACACTAAAACAAAGATTTGTAAGGATAGGAGGACTTATACCCATAATATATATTATAAAATAAAAAAAATTATGTTAGTAAACTTTTAGTTTGGGAGGCGGGTATGGGTATCGCCCCCCAGGAACTATTTACTGGATAACCAACACCTTTTTGTCTCGTATCGCTGTTGGGTGTTGGCCATAGGTCACCCCAAGTGGTTCGTTTGGTGACTTAGCAGGGGTGCACGGGTTCATGGGGTGAAGTTTGTCTAAGTCTTGACGGCGGACGCGTTTGCCCACATACTGCATGGCGGGCCGGATCGGATGAGACTGGTTGAGTTGATTTGTCCAGCCGGACTCTCTCGACTCATCATCGCCTTTCAAAGCAGTGGAAGGAATGGATTCATACGTCCGTCACTCCTGAACACACTGACTCCCAGATTCCTACCCATCTTTCTATATTTTTCCTTCCCACAACTTCCTCTCCTTCATTTCCTTAAAAAGACCCTCCACACAGCCCTAAGATGAAATAGCCCTTAAGGGAAATTATTTTCCTCAGGGCCTCCTGTGTGGAGCTAATGCTAAGCTAAAAAAAGCTTTGTATCACGATCACAATGTAACATGATATAAAGCAACAACAAAACAATCTGGTTTTTTCATGTATTGAGTTTCAGATGCCTTCCTTTTGGCATACAGATATCCTCAACCGAACGTACTTAAATAAGAATTCAACAAAATAAATTAGTTTTTGTGGATTTTTTTACACATTCTTTTTTCGAGACATTGTTATTTTTTTTTAATACAACTTGAGTTGAAAACTTTATATATTTATTTTTGTACAATATTTTAGTAGGTATAATTTAATAGTGTCGGTTTCACTGGGTGGCTTACCCGTGCTGAGGCCCCTTTGTGTTTATAGTATCAAAACAACGGCTTTATAAGTCACTTAATGAAAGTGTTGGTAAATAATTTTTTTAAATTTTTCTTTATTCATTAAATACAAAAATAGGGTAACATTATTAGTGGATATTTCGACCACCATGCTAGGCTGATGCCCGTGTTATGGTGGTCGAATTGTTTCAAAACTGTACACTATTCCCAGAATATGCATATATCGCTTGTCCAGTTGATTAGACAGACATCTCCAAATACTAGGTTTTGAGATAATGAGGAAAGCAATATTCTAATGCTTACCGTAAATAAAATATTATTTACTCGTGTCTTTGTTTTACATATTAAATATGCCTAAAATAGTATCGGGAAGCATAACAGTCCCGTACATTAGTATAACATTTTTTTATATTATTATTAATTTTTTCCTACCAGTAACCCAGAAAACATCAATTTTTCATTTATTTTACTACAAGTTTTTCTGCATTTTAATTGATTTGGTGGTGTTTATGAGTAATTTGAGTATTGTACCAGATAGAGGGTACACTTTACATATAACTGCATACTCGACTCAAATTTCCACTTTTCTGAGATGTCTGACAATCAACTGGACAATCGATATGTGAACAATAATTTTATTGCTTAATTTATTTTAATGTTTTTTACACATCGACGGTCCTGAAGAACAATGTCGGATGTGCGATTTTTAATTTTTGCAGTGGGGCTTTTTAAAGTATCGTTTCTGCATGCTTAGTGTTTTTGGTATCAAGAAATGTAGTGATGTTTGGATCTTTGATCCTTCATCTCATTTCATTAAAAAATCCGAAAATACAGACTTTTAAATCAACAAAATAAGCCAATAAATAAGCCAACAGAAAGATTTTCAATTTTTGTCAGATCCGACATTGTTTTTCGGGACCGTCGACATGATGAGACTGATAAAATGGGGTTTTAATTTTTTGGCAATTATTATAGCTCCAAAGTTTGTGGGAGAAACAGCAGCAGTAAAATTTCAAACGGAACAACTGTGCAAATTTCATGATGCCGGATAAAACGGTTGAGTGTTTTTACTGCTTCGGATAGCAACTTTTTGACCCCCCCCCCTGGTGAGATGTGGTGAGGTTTTAGGCTAACTCCCCCCCCCCCAAATCACGTGTATTTTTTTTGTACAAAATATAGGATGTTCACCTTCAGAAATCGTGCATTCAATGAAAAATAAATACACGTGATATCTCATTTTACCCCCCCCCCCCCTCGTGATGTTTCGTGATTTTTTTAATAATATTATAGGTAGGTACCTCCTTTATCGCTTGTCTGAATTCTTCACACAATCAATTCCAGTTTTGAAAATAAAAATTAAATTCAGATAATATTTGAGTTCATTGAACCTGATTTCATCCAGGATTTACGCACATAACAGACAACCGAAATTAGTATGTTTGATTTAGTGAAAGAAAAAAAGTTTAATTTCAATGTGTTCCAAACGATTTTTGCAAATCTCTCAAAATCAGCAAAAGTTTCCAGGATGGGTTTAGCTTGTCAACAAACTGCGTTCTTACGGACTTCTCGCATCCTTGTATGCGTGGATTGCCGACTTTTTGAGGGGGAGGTCGATTCAGGTGGTTGCTGACGGTTTCACCTCTTCCTCGCATTCGATAAATGCTGGCGTCCCACAGGGATCGGTTCTGTCTCCGACTTTGTTTCTGTTGCACATCAACGACCTCTTGTCTTGTGCACCGATTCATTGTTACGCGGATGACAGTACAGTCCATGATAGCTTTTTGTTTGACAAGCCTCCAAAGAGCACACAAACCCCAATAGCTCGGAGGGCTTTGAAGCAGAAATTTTTTATTCATAAATTGTGTCTACATATTGGGTTGAGTTGGGTTTAACTTCTCAAAAGTACCAATTGGCGATCCCTTAATGAGTTTTGATAACTCATGGGAGTGCAACTTCGTTGTATGTTTTTAATAATAAAAAAAAAATAAAAAAAAAGAATGGACGGTTACCTCGACCTCGAGAGTGTTTTCTCTTGGGGTAAGAATAACCTCGTCGAATTTAATGTTTCAAAGACCCAATCATGTTTGATAACGTCTAAAAGGGATCGAAATGATAATCTAGTCTCCTTCAACGGAAGCATTCTTCCGAACAGGACCTCCATTGATATGCTTGGTGTAACTCTAAGTGACCAGCTCAGGTATGGGGGCTCCATCGAAACCAGAGTTAAGTTTGCCTCTCAGAAACTGGGCGTACTGTCTCTACGTCTTTTCAAGACCCATGTTCTGATGGGTAATTAGTATGTAATATTAGTGTTTTGAAAGTAGTGTATTTATATTGTGTTTTGTATGTAAAATGCATCCTCAAATTATAATTATTAACCCCAATACAGGCATTAGTCCTAGTGAGGTTAATTTATGTAAAAAAAAAAAAAACAAAATATATGGTGAGAATATAAATAAATAAATAAATAAAAAATGTTCACTTCTTCCTTTCCTCAAAAAGACCCCCCACACAGCATCCTTAAAGATGACATAGGCCCTTTGGGAAATTATTTTCCTCAGGGCCTCCTGTGTGGATTTAATGTAAAAAAAAAAAAGCTGTGCTGTAGTAGTAATAATTGAAAATTTCGTCTGTTGAAAAGAAATATCCAATAGGAAATACATAATATTATGTTACTTGTAAAATTTAAGATTTTAGTATTATAATTGTTTTCAGGACCAAGCTTTGGAAGAAGTGGCGGATCCCATTTCTCCATCCGGCAACATTTATACGGGCAAGCTGAAGCAGCGCTTGTTTCTGGTGCTGGACTGCGTGAGCGCCCATCACTTCAGCGAGAAGACCAGCGACCTGGTGAACCTGCAGCACTACGTCACCAAGGTCAAGAAGGTGCCGGAGAGGGAGGCCATCATGATATTCTACGATGTTGTGCGCGTGGTGGCCAATCTGCATAAGGTGAGACATTAGTAATAGTGATATCGATTTGGGAGGCGGGTATGGGTACCGCCGCACCGGGAACCAGTTATACCATAATAACCAATCATTTGTACCATAATAATTACCATAATAACCAACACCTCTGCCATATGTCACCCTAAGTGGTTCGCTACGTTTGGTGACTTTAGCAGGGGTGCCCGGCTTCATGGGCTGAGGTTTGTCCGGCTCTTGGCGGCGGAAGCGTCTGTCCACCAGCTGCATGGCAGGCCGGATCAGGAGAGAATGGTTGATGTCCCTTTGATTTCTCCAGCCATACTCTCTCGGAACATCGCCTTGCACCGCAGTGGGAGGAATGGATTCATATGTTCGTCACTCCTGGACACACTGACCCCCAGATTTTTTATTTTTTTATTTTTATTGAGTAAATTTTTTTACAATAAGTTTATTTCATTCTAATATTACATATTTTATATACTCTCCTAATAAAGCAAGTGCTTGTGTTCAGGAGAGGACAACTTGATAATAACTTTTCTTTTTTTTTTTTTTTCAAATCCTTATAACAAACTTAAAAACTTAACTTATGAATAGATTTATAATATGACAAACTTAAGAACTTAACTTATTAGACTTAATAACATATTTTTTAAAGATTAATAAGGGTAATTAAACAAAAAATATATATATAGGATGTACATAAAACCTTTGGAATAACAAACAGTCAAAAACATATCTAATAAAAGTTAAAATTATATGGTGGGACTACCAAAATATGATTTAATTTTTTTTTTATATTTGTCGTAATTTTTTTCTGTTCGCATATCGGCGGGTAATTGATTAAATAATTTTATTCCTTTATATACATAGTGATTCTGTGCTGTTGTGGTTCGTATGGGTGGTATAGTTAGTCCACCAATAGAAGTATTCCTTATGCTAATATTTAGCAGTGGGGTAATATTTTTTTCAAATATATCTTTGTGTAGCTGAAGTAGTGCTATTTTTTCGTAAATTTTTGTAAGTGGGGGAACAGGGAATTCTTGGAATACGTTTATTGTTGGGTAGTAATACGGTTTTTTTAGGATAATTTTTATAAGAATTTTTTGAATTGTTTCGAGTGGGATAAGGGATGATTTATATGCACCCCCCCAAGCTATGATTCCATATTGTAATACCGAGTGCGCAAGTGCAAAGTAAATTTCTTTTAATATTTTTAATGTGATAGTATTTCTAAGTCTGAAAAATATATATATTAGTTTTCTCATTCTGTCTATTGTGGAGTTTATTTGATTTTTCCATTTAATGTTATTGTCGATAATTATTCCAAGATATTTTATTTGTTCTTTACTACTAATATGTATACAATTTGAGTTACAGGGTGTGATTTTAAGTAGACAGTTTCTGTCGTGAACTTTAATGTTTACATTTATATTTGAAATATGTTCTGTTAGGCTCAGAGGTAGAAAATGAGTTTTTTCAACATTTAAAGAAAGTAAGTTTTTATCAAACCATTGTTTAATGATATTTATTGCATTATTTGCCGATATTTCGGCTTCTTTCCAAGAGTTTTCTTCAATTGTTAATACTGTATCATCCGCATAAGATATAATCTTTCCGACGATTGGGAGTTCAAAAAGTTCATTTACATATAATAGAAATAGTATTGGGCCCAGTACAGTTCCTTGTGGGATTCCAAAATTATTTTTTTCCATATCACTTAACTCGTTATTTATTTTCACTTGCTGTGTTCTTTGATATAAATAACTATTTATCCACGATTTAGCTTTGTCGGTTATTCCTATATTATTTAGTTTGTTGATTAATTTTGAGTGTGAAACACTGTCAAAAGCTTTACGGAGGTCAATGAATATACTTAAGCATTTTTTCCCTTTATCCAATGCTTTATAGATAACTCTAGTTAATTCCGCTATTGCGTCTTGTGTGCTCATTTTTTCTCTAAAACCGTATTGACTAGGATTAATACATTTTTTATTTTCCACATAATCTACAATTTGTTTCTTTATTACTCTTTCGTATATTTTAGCTACATTGGATATTAACGATATTGGGCGGTAATTGTTTATTTCTTTCGAATCTCCGGATTTATACACAGGTGTTACAATGGCTTTTTTGTAATTTGATGGGAATATTCCATTTTCAATGCTTACATTAATTATATGAGTAATTGGTTTAGTTAGTGAGTTAGAACATTTTTTTAGGATTTCTGTAGTTACACCATTACAGTTACAGATTCCTACCCACCCCTAATACCTTTTTCCTTCCCAGAACTTCCTCTCCTTCCGTTCCTTAAAAAGACCCTTCACACAGCATCCCCAAAGATAAAATAGGCCCTGAAGGGATATATTTTCCTCAGGGCCTCCTGTGTGGAGCTAATGTAATGTAAGTCCAATTTAGGCCTATATTTCTATACAAAACTGTGTTTCACCATGTTTACGAAATTCAAATCGGATGGTGATATACAATTTCAGGCAAGTGTAAGAGAGACAGATTACATTCTAAATGGTTTAGAACCAAAAGGTACCAAGTCAGTGGCACATTTGTTTCCATTTTAATTTGTGCAGAAGGCACTTCTAATACTATATTATTTATTCTATAATGACGCTGTACAAAAGACAAATGAATTGTTAACTTTGTAATCTTTTTGACGTGAAAACTTTTTTAGCTCTGTTGTGATTTGAATCTCGATGAAACGAAAAATAGCAACACTAAAAAGAGACAAACACATACATTTATTGGAATTAGCCTAGTAAAATCTCAGTCTTTTCTTTTTGTAGTGCTTTGTAGTCTCTCCACTTTATCTACTTTAGTTTTCTGAAGGTTTCACTTCTTCCGCATGTGAATTGCACACTCTGATTTTATTGTTAAGTAATTTTTTAATGTCACAACAATGGGGTAATTTGACAAACTGTGAATACTGTTAAAAATGTGTAACTTTAATGTTTTTAAAGCCATTTCATGCAATATTTCAATTCTGAATGGTGGTCTTACACCAGGGCGATAATACTACGAGTGTCTTCCATTCTGGAACGTTCCGCAAATATTTTATACATAAGCGTATACAATAGTATTATAGTATTTTAAATTAATAAAATTGTAAAATAACACAAATTTATCAAATAAAATTTGTGTGCCCTTTTGAATCTGAGTCCTCCGGATTGTTAGTTCATAGCCTTAACCTCCCGACCACGGAGGCCGTTACATATATATATATTATAATATGTAGGTATGTCATTGCCAATGACTGAAGAAAGTATTAACGTCTTTTAAATTTGTCCCCATTCATTTTCCGAACTAAAAATTTCTAGCTGCTACTAGTTTCACCCTGTACCGCCATCTTCAGACTGGAAACTCTCCAAAGTCATAAGGATTTTATTGTAGTGATATGCGTGCTTGACCTCGGTTAGCAAGGTCGCGGGTTTAATTTCTATCAAAGTCTATGATTATGATATGAATATATATTGATTTTATTTTGTTAATCTTTATTTATAAAGATGAATGTTTCTTTGCTTGTTCCTTATGCATTCCCATACCATTCTTCCTATTGCGATGATACTTGTTAGGGTCAAAGTCCCGGCTAAAATAGTCGGCATATTTATCAAGGAATTTAATTATAGTGAGTGGTCGAAATGGCTTTGCCGGTTAGTTCCGGACGCGCCAGGATCTGAACCCGAGGAATCCTCAGCCTCAGACCCGCCAAATCGACCAGCACAGCGGTAGAGCAGAGTTCCCCCTCCCAGAGCGGGGAATTATGTTCTAAGATGTCAGGCATAGGCAGGAATTACCAGGTTTTGTAAATAAAATAAGGTTAATTATAAATGGACTAACCATATAGGTTTATTTAAAATATTGCATGTAATAGTACAAATAGGATAGAACTTACCCCCACAGACCATAACCGAAAACTAAAGCTAAAGTAATCTGACTATTAACGCGATCGTTTAGACGGTGAGGGATCTTCCCGGTGACTAAGGTTGGTGCAGCGGCCCACGTCCCACGGTGATGCGCGCTGACTATATTGGTGGCAGGAACCCTCTGGCATCTGCAGCATGAGCAAATAAGGCTACTCCACGCCCCACGTTGGGCGCCATGTTAGGGTCAAAGTCCCGGCTAAAATAGTCGGCATATTTATCAAGGAATTTAATTATAGTGAGTGGTCGAAATGGCTTTGCCGGTTAGTTCCGGACGCGCCAGGATCTGAACCCGAGGAATCCTCAGCCTCAGACCCGCCAAATCGACCAGCACAGCGGTAGAGCAGAGTTCCCCCTCCCAGAGCGGGGAATTATGTTCTAAGATGTCAGGCATAGGCAGGAATTACCAGGTTTTGTAAATAAAATAAGGTTAATTATAAATGGGCTAACCATATAGGTTTATTTAAAATATTGCATGTAATAGTACAAATAGGATAGAACTTACCCCCACAGACCATAACCGAAAACTAAAGCTAAAGTAATCTGACTATTAACGCGATCGTTTAGACGGTGAGGGATCTTCCCGGTGACTAAGGTTGGTGCAGCGGCCCACGTCCCACGGTGATGCGCGCTGACTATATTGGTGGCAGGAACCCTCTGGCATCTGCAGCATGAGCAAATAAGGCTACTCCACGTCCCACGGTGAAGTAAGCTGGCGATATTGGTGGCAGGAACCCTCTGGCATCTGCAGCATGAGCAAATAAGGCTACTCCACGTCCCACGGTGGAGTAAGCTGGCGCTGATTGCAAAAGATGGCCTCTGCAGCATGAGCAAATACTCTGGCGCGAGCAAATAAGGCTACTCCACGTCCCACGGTGGAGTAAGCTGGCGCTGATTGCAAAAGATGGCCTCTGCAGCATGAGCAAATACTCTGGCGCGAGCAAATAAGGCTACTCCACGTCCCACGGTGGAGTAAGCTGGCGCTGATTGCAAAAGATGGCCTCTGCAGCATGAGCAAATACTCTGGCGCGAGCAAATAAGGCTACTCCACGTCCCACGGTGGAGTAAGCTGGCGCTGATTGCAAAAGATGAGTCACGCACGTGTATGGTGAACTGATACACCAGGAGACCTCCTGGCGGAGATCGGGTAGAACATTATATTGGCCGGAAATCATACTAGCCCACGGTGTTTCTGGGACTAAAGGCAGGGGCGTTTACTGTCCAGATTGAACTTTCCTATTCCTAATCGAAATACAATTCGGCCATGTGTGAACACAACACTTTTTCCGGAGCGCGACTAGCGGGGTCGAAACCATAACGGGAACTCAAATAAACTTGTAACGGCACTATATTAACCGCCCGAACTTAACGGGAACTTCTTGAATCTATCATTTGGCACCGATGCACTTCATATTCCCCGATTATCTCCAATGCCCCGACTCGACCTCCGGCGGGCGGAAGCCCGCCGGGAAGTGCCACCATCCCATTTCCGCTCCTCTCTGGTGTTGCCAGGATGAAAAACAATAGACAATGCTAAGGTGCCGCCTCATAGATTCCAGTACTAACTTAAAACGACAATTAACCTATGTTATATACATAACATACTGATATGTGATTATGTGTCTGCGGATATCAAAGGATCTTGTATGTGTTTTGAGATGTATGATAGACCACTGCACAAGTAAAAAGACAAGAGCACATAAGGAAAGGAAGGAAGGGACTTACTGCGGAACCTTGTGGGACTCTCTGCTATCTTGGCTGGGTTTGTAGATGCACTCGTATAATTATTAATCTCGGTATTTTACTGTGATATGCGGGATTAAATTAGCGAATGCGGCATGCGGAATATAGATGTTTACGCGGCGAGTTGCGATTGACGACTGATTGATATGGTAACATTAAATGACAGGTACATAGGGATGGGTAGGAAAAGGAACATGATAGGGATGTATAGGAAAGGAATATGTGACAATAAAGCTACAAGCACATAGTCTAAGATATATGTGGATGTATGTAGGTAAGTGTAGCTATGTATTGTGTAAACGCCCGACCAGATACTTTGGTTATTTTTTGTCTGCACGCCAGCGACGGTTTCTATATATAATGGTGAGCTCTGGCATTACAAAATTATTTCCTATAATTTTCATCCTATTGCAACAAAACTTTGGTGATTTGTTGTATGCGCCCTCGAAGTTTTCTATATATAATGGTGAACTCTTGAATTATGAAATTTGTATAAAATTTTTATAATAGGTGGCGCGCGCGTGTTGTTTGAAAATTGTGTGTATTTCGTAAAGTTTAGCGGCAGGGAGGGAAGGTGGGAGGGGGGAGGGTGAGGGTGAGGGGGAACGAAGGAGAGGGGCGGGTCAAAGAAGAGGGGTCGAGGTGGGAAAGTGAAAGGGGAATGCTGGAAGGAGGGAGGGAAATGCGGGAGGGGGTAGGAAGGCGGGGAACATGTATTTGTGTATGCTAGACTTGTGCGTTAGACGGAAAAATGAAAAATATTGTGTTTCCAAAAGCACTTCAATAAATGGAATTAAAACACAAACACTTTCTTTCTTTGAGTAGCATTGCAACACATGCCGGGTACTTGCTAGTACACAATAAAATATGTAGGCATTCTCACTCTTGGCACTGGATTGCCAATTGGAAATAATATATACATATATAAACAGTTACTAATTCACACCGTACTCCTCACACACTCTGTTGCAACTTCATGTATGGACATGCAAAATATGTATAACTATATGTGTGTAAGCTTATATAGAAACATATATATTATGGTTATTTATGAAAGCAGAATAAGGAAAATTTGCATCAAAATTATTTGCGTAAATAATTTTGTCATTGACTCCTTCATCGGAATTGATACATTTATAATTTAAAATAAAATAATAACTTTGTAAACACCACTTTTACATAAAAGTGGTGTTTACAAAGTTATTATTTTATTTTAAATTATAATGTCACATCACAAAGTAACTGCTTCATATGAACAGATACATTTATACTTTATTTTCTCTTGCTTGTCACATATTCATTCAAAGATCATAAAAATGTATTATCTATAATAATATTATTTTTAGTTATGATGTTTTATAGATTTAGTTGATGCAAGCACGTACCATGCATTGCCAATGTTATTTTTATTACTAATGCTAACTGCTTGACTTAAACATTTTTTTCTTATTTTCAATTTTTTTTTAAATATTATGGAACAAACAGTATGGTTTTCAGTAGAGATGCCACGAATAGTGATTTTGCCGAATACCGAATATTCGGCAACTGAATATTCGGCGACACTTAGTACATTTTGCGGGTGACAGGTTCCGACCTGCATCATTGCAGTGCATGTGGTAACTACGTATTTGTTTCATTTTCGAGTAGGTTGTGTCACAACACGCATTATTTGTTGATTGTTACATCAAATTGTGTTACTTATATAGTGTGTAACACGTCTGCTTGTTCGCGAAAAGCTTTATGAAAAGGCACCATTTAATAAAAAATCATCTATTTAGGAATATTATGAATTTTGAAGTGAAGAAGATAAATGTTAAATATTAAATTTATATGCATTTTTTATCATGCCGATTTTATCATATCGGCCGAATAGTTTGCAATATTTGGCCGAATACCGAATAGTAAAAAAAGTAGCCGAATAGGCCGAATACCGAATAGTATTCGTGGCATCTCTAGTTTCCAGTCCTCCTTATTTTTTTAACCCCACAGGCCTCGACCGTATTATGTAAGAGGATCAAAATATTTCCGTTTTGCAATAAAATTCAAATAAATGGAATATTTCAGAATATATTCAAAACTGAAAACTGTTTTGGAAAGGTGATGAAATATGCTTTCAAAATGTATAAATGTATAGTTTTAAACATAAAAATTTCACATGCAAATATAAAAAAGTTTGAAAATGTCTCACTTTTATTCTAAAGTTTACGTTTTTGTAATCGTTTTTTCTAAGGTTTACGCAATTTTTACGTTTTTTCAAACTAAAATTACTGACAACAACAAAAAAATAAATAAAAACACATACATGATTTATTAGTGTGTCTAAATGTATTATAAACATTATAGTCAATTATTTTTTTTTTTCGTTTCATGTAAAAATAATTAATAAAAAATTCTCAAAGTTTCATAAATTGTTTCCAAATTGCGATCGGAAACTTTGGATTTATAAAGATATACATTTGAATCATTTTGCGGCAAACCTTTAGATTTGAACATTAAGCGTGTTGTTTTCTCTTTCTAACATCGTTTAGATCACGTTTCTAACCATGATAGTAAGGAAGACAACGATTTCTAGGAGACCTGTATGAGTTGTTCCGAAAACCGAATAAATAGACTTGACGGGTTAACCCTTAGAGGGTGGGTAGAATTTATTAAATATCTCAAAGCCAAATGTAATATTGAAAATTATATTTGAAATAAAAGACAAACTTCTACAATATCAACATTTTTAACTTTGGAATTTTCTTGACGGTAATAAAATGCAATAAAAACTTCTAAAACCTAGCTCTACACACTGCAAACTGCAGTGCACCTCAAGGTAGTCATTATTTCACTGGACTGCAAATGTAGCCAGCCGCCCAATAGGGGTTAAAGGACACACTTCTTCTTTAGCCAACGTTTCGGACACTGTAACACTGTCCGAAACGTTGGCTAGAAGAAGGAGGTAGCGCAACACGGCATAACACCCCAAAAATAAATAACGAAAATACTTTTGGCCGTTAAAATCTAAAATCATATCACAATGTTGAATTTGTTTTGTTTTCTTTTGACCTTGGATTTGCGAAACTACATGTCAAAGAGTACAGTTAGGAAACACAGATAATGAGGGATTGCCGTATTGTGTTTTATGCAAATACTCAGTGTAATCTTCAGACAATCGATTGATTTCATAAATAATTTAATAAATGTTTTGTCCTTATAAAACCGCCGCAAAGGGCTCACCGCCAATCCTTATCGATTCATTTGATTTATGCTGACCACAGAATTATACGGAAGCACCACACTACGAATAATAAATTTAACCCCTCAGGTCTCGGGCATATTCTCTCAGAACGGTTCCGTTTTGCAGTACAATTAAATTAAATGTTTCTGAATGTATCCAAAAACTAAAAACTAATTTTGAAAGATAAATACGCTTTCAAATTTTATTATTAGAAATACATATACGTACAATTTTTGAAATATTTTTTTTTTTAATGCAACTTAAATAGTTTTAAAAATGGCACACCTTACTTTTTTTTCTAACTAAAATTACTGGTAATGAAAATAACTAAAAACATGGATATATTTTATTAGACAAATCTATTATAAACATTATTGTCATCTATGTACATTTTTTTTTGTCTAAATTTCAACTTTTTGTATGGAGATCTTTTAGTTAAACTCACGGACTGCCACTGGTGCAATGCTATAACTGTGTAGACATTGTATGTGTGTGCGCGCCATATTTTATGCCAGGGAAAGTCCCTTGGCACTTTAGGCAGCTGATTTGGTTGCAGTAAAATATTTTTGATTTAAATCATTGATTTTTTTGAAAAATTCATTTGATTTTAATCGCGATTTAAATCAAGTGATTTAAATCATCTCAAACCTTATCTAACATAAGAAATAAATAAAAAAAACAATTTGAAAAATTCTATCTTTCTTCTTTTGCCCTGAGCTTGCAGATACCTATAGGGAAAAATTCTTTCATGTTTTAAATGTGAGAGTTTTCCTCATAGAACCAGGTCATTGAATCATTGATATTTTAAATTAGATATTGTCACGTGAATAAAGTTGACCCGTTCTACAAGTCTAACGGGAAAAGGATTAAATTTTTTTATAATTAAAAAAAAAATGATTAGACATTGAAACACCCTTGATTCTGTGCAAAAAAAGGGTGGTCCGTTTGATAGATGCTCCTACCTCAGGGGTTGGCAGATTTTCGAAGTGTGAAGAGCCAATTTGCCAAGGAAACACAATAACAAATGTATAATTTATGGTGTATTTTGAAAGAAACCATTCTTATGTTCTGAGTGACTCATTCAATAGATCTCGCGCTTCAAGTGCAGTATAAATTGTAGTAAGAGCTGAGTTAGCAACACTGATGCTAATCGAGTCAAACTTCATTTGGCAGCTCCATCTTATAAGGCCGGTTAAGTGGAGGTGATGTCTAAAGAGCCACAACCGCCTATCCAAAGAGCTGCGGTCTTCCATCCACTGCCCTATCCTAACAATCTCCTACAAATTCTTTCCTCTCATCAATAAGACCCTACACACAGCTTCCCAAAGATGACACCTGCCCTGAGGGAAATTATTTTCCTCAAGGTCTCGTGTGTGCAGTTAATCTAAAAAAAAACAACTACTACAAAGCGGAGAATCTAGACAAAACTGGAAATCAATAATTTATTTTATCATATTATTATGATAATGTTTTTCCTTGAACGATCTGCAGCCTAAATTTTTTTATTATATTTTCTTAGAAACCAATAACTTTGTGGTTTGATGTACTTAATATATTATAATGAGCTTAAACAATAAAATAAGTATTTATTTTTTATTTTATGAGTAAAACTTCAAATTATAATACATATTTAATTAAATTATGACTATATTATATCTCCACATTTTCGATTGAGTTTCGCTAATATTGTCTTAATTTAATTAAATAAAATAAGTTTTCCCTACTAAAAAAATAGTTAATAAAAATGTTTTTTTTGTAAACTTCCTCATACTTGTAAAAACAGTGAAATTTTAAAGTTTAAGCTGCGGCTTATATATTTCTCTTGACCACTTTAAGTTTTTAAAAATATATATATTATTTGCCAAGCCGAAACGGCAATTAAATGAAATTGCCTTGATTAAAAAAAATCGAAAAGTATGCTCCAAAAATTATTATAAGGCCTAAGCTACACGAGCGGTTCTCCCGCCGCGGGAAACTGCCCGAGAGAGCTCCCGCAGACCATCTAAACTACATGAGAGGCGGTTTCCCGCCGCAGAAAACCGCCACTCTTCAAACTACACCAGCGGTTCTACCGCCGCGGGAAACGGCCCGATCCTTTACGCGCATGACCAAACAACAACGCTCTCTCGCACAAAATGATGCAATCGCGGGAAACCGCCCGTGTAGTTTGAACGTAACGGTTTCCCGCAGTGGGAGAACCGCTGCATTTGGGGGTCGAACTTCTCCCGCCTGTGAACCGCCAGCTCCCGCGGCGGGAGAACCGCTTGTGTAGTTTGCGCCATACAACGCTCATAGTAAATTGTGTCTGCCGCGGTTTCCCGCGGCGGTAGAACCGCTCATCTAATTTGCGCCTAAACAAGTTTTTTCTGTTATTTTACAAATGTATGAAAAAATTCACAGTGTTTCTTTAAATGCTATTTAAGACATTTCCCACGAGATTTTTGCTCTATTTTAAATGATTCGATAAATATGAATAGACATACATTTAAAACTAAAGTGTTGTTTTTTTTTTCAGCGGAATATTGTACACAGAGACTTAAAATTAGGAAACATAGTGCTGAATCAACGCACAAGACGGATCACCATCACTAATTTCTGCCTGGGAACACATCTGGGCAGTGAACGCCACCTATTGAAAGATCAAAGAGGTAAGCACACTTCTACGCTTACTAGCTGGTACCCGGCTATAACATACTAGCTGATACCCGGCATGCGTTGCAATGCCATTCAAAGAAATAAATTGATTTCCATTACATTCCACCTTCCCCGCTTTCTCCTCTCCGCGAACCTCACCTCCCCCGTTCCCTTCCCCCTGCCTTTCCTCCCTGCCGCTAAAATATATGAAATACACACATTTTCATTTATACAAATTTCATAATGCCAGAGCTTACCATTATATATTATAGCCTATATGTTATTCTGATGTATGAGCTATATTATTGTAAAGTTTAATAAAAATCATTCACACATACATCCATATAAACTTTCGCATTTATAATATTAGTAAGATGCATACAATTGAATCTCTCCTGAAGGTTCAAGGTACTGGAAAAATAACTTCTTATTTGGAAAAAATCTTGTTGAGGGTTCTATTGGGACAATATTTTAATTTAATTGTTCTAGGGACTGAAAAGACAAGACTTTTTATGTAGAATGTATCAATTTATTACTGAATGTTATTGTAAAGACTATAAGAAATGAGTAATTATAAATGATTTCTGTAAAATGTTCAAATTAATTCCCCTTTTTTAAACGACTTCGAAAAGGAGGAGGTTATAAATTCGACGGTATTTTTATTTATTTTTCTTTTTTTTTAATGTTTGTTACATCAGAACTTTCGATTGGGTGAACCGATATTGATGATTCTTTTTTTATTAGAAAGCTGGTGCTTCCCGTGTGTTCCCATTTTAATTTGGTCCATTTTTGACAATGGGATCCATGAGAAAACCATATATGTCTTAAATTTGCAATAAGTATATGCGCGACATAGGACGAATAACTCAATATTACGCCAACAGATGTCGATGATTCTTTTTTTGAAGTATAACTTCTTTATGCACGCTCGTCACTAAAAATCAAAAAATAAACAAAATTTTAACAAAACAAAAAACGACTTCAAAAAATGCACTAAAAAGTAAAAAAATAATTTCGTACGATTGTTATTTTTGGAGTCGGTGTCAGCCAAGATCTCCCCATATCACCTATAACTACCTATGTATGTAGTTACCTTGGCTGACACCGACTCCAAAAAATAAAATCGGTGTCAGCCAAGGTAACTACCTATGTATGTAGTTACCTTGGCTGACACCGATTCAAAAAATAAAATCGTACGAAATTATTTTTTTACTTTTTAGTGCGTTTTTTGAAGTCGTTTTTTGTTTTGTTAAATTTTTTGTTTATTACTTAAATATGTTCTTACAAATAATGGAAATATTGTTGTGTTGACAGTACATGGCTCTCCTGATAAAAATATTGAGTGATTATAAAAGATTTCTGTAAAATTTTCAAAGTAGGTAATTTCCCTTTTTTTTGCTGCATGGTCTTACAAATAACGGAAATATTGTTGACGGGGCTCTTGATAATTCCACCTAATCACTTCCTTTTCTGTTTATTATCTTCAAATTACACATAATTTATTATTTCATACTTAATATAGCATTTATGTAACACCTTTGACCTCCAAATGAACTTAGACCTTTCTGAAACTAGTTCCCCTACTCTTCTACAATGACCGATTCTAGCAGGTAAACCAAGCAAAATGATTAAATTTAACAATATAGTACAAGTATTATGAATACATTTTGACAGCTTTACTGACTGTAAAAAACTATACAAGTCTATTACATAAAATACAAATTTACCTATATACTAATGATAATATTTAAATTATCTATGTTTTTACGATTGTGTATTTTTTTAAATAATGAGCTACGACAACAACAAGAACATTAATTTTATTGCTTTTAAAAAATAACTAGTTTGAAAAAAATAATATCAGTCTCTTCAAGACCTAAGACTATCCATTTATTAAAATCCCTCCACATTATTGATGATTTTATAGACCCACTATAGCTTTATCACCCAATCTCCCCCGAAGTTTTAAAATTACTTTTTGAAAATATTACCCAATATGTATATGACCCAGATATGAAATTTTCTTGATTTTAATTAATGTAAGCAGTTCTCTATCTGCTCTAGCCCGCCTGAGAATTTCTGTGTTGGTGATCATGTCGGTTCATGGGACCTTGAACCACGTTTGAGGTGAAGCCACATTTCAAAAGCCTCTAACCTGTTCATGGTATTTATTTTCATGGTCCATGTTTCACAACCATACAGCAAGACCGACCACACATAACATTTTAGCATTCTCTGCCTTAGTTTTAAGCTGATATTGTCATTGCAGAAGAGGGATTTCATTTTTATGAACGCAGTTCTTGCTGCTTCAATTCTGCACCTAATCTCTATATCTGGGTCAAGAGTCTCCGTGAGGATACTGCCGAGGTATCTAAATCTCTCCACCTTTTCGACATTACAACCATTTAACTGTATCATTGATCCAGAGTGATCTAGTCGTCCAAAAGTCATCCATTTAGTTTTATTGACGTTGATTGTTAGGCCCAGTTGCTCACCAGCATTATTAACAAGATATTATAGGTATCACAACCTGAATTGAGTCCAACACTGTACTCATGGCAACTCAATAAAGTGGCATTTCAACATTCCTTTGAAAAGTAAAAAATGTGATGATTTTTTTTTTAAATAGCCATAACCAAATAGAAGGCCTCCGTGGTCGAAGATCGTGGGATTGAATTCATTCGATTAATTTGTGTTATTTCACAATTAATTCATTAAAAATAATGTATGGTATATTTGCGGCATGTTCCAGAGTTTAAGATGCTCTCAGTATTGCCCTGGTGTAAGAATAAGTTTAAGAATAGAAACGTTGCTTGAAATGGCTTTAGCCGTGTTTAGTGACCAGAACTTAATAGCCAGGTACTTCCCGACCTTCCTCCACCCCACCTCCGTCCCCTACCCACTACCTTCAGTCTCACAAGGCGATGCCGTAGACCCACTGGCTTCAGACGGAAGAAGTTGGGACTTTTGTGCGGTATACACATAAAAAATAAAAAACTTCACTTTACATATCCTAATACTTTTTTTTTTCATACACTTTTAATGACTTTACAAGGATTGATGAAGTTGCTGAGTTATCCGGTCACCACCCAAACAGATGCAATGCTTTCACACAGCATCTTTCTAAGAAATTCTATTCGGTTTCCGAACAGAAGAAAAAAATTAGAATGATTTTTTTTTCCAATTTTTAATTTTTGTAACAAACTTTTGAACATTCAAAGTCAATGATCGCATTGAGGGCTTAAAGTCAAACAATGTTATCTACAAAAAACATACAAATAATTCCAACCCTTAGTCAAACAACGTATCTACAAAAAACATGTCAATAATAATTGTCAGTATGTATATCTTTTTGTAGATAACATTGTTTGACTTTAAGGCCTAGAATTATTTGTATGTTTTTTGTTGATAATTTTGTTTGACTTTAAGCCCTCTGTATGATTTAACGTGTTGGTCCCCTTTTCACTAATAACAATAAGTAGGCATAAGCAAGACAAATATCTCTTGGAAGTGTATTCTAATAAATACCCAGTAGTCCAATGTACATGTGGTTCACTTCTACTCTATGTGCGTGACCTATAAATAAATAGATACTTAAAAGCTCCATAGTTCAAGAGAGAGTTTAAAATGCAATCTGTGCTAATTTCATGAAGCCAGATCTCACTGTTTGATACTTTTTGCTACTTCATGCAAACAGATGTTCTGCTTTAGTTAAATCATAGGTTCTCAACGTGGGCGATAATGCCCCCTTGGGGGCGTTTCAGACCTCCAGGGGGGCGGTGGAAGACCAAAAACAAGTTGGGGGGCGTTTCAGACTCTCAGGGGGGGCGGTAGGAGACCTCAGAGAAACCCATCCCATCTCATACCATCCCAACCCAACCCATTAGGGGCCATCCATCCACAAACATTTTTCCTATCCCATCACGCCCCCTCCGTTCTGGCAAATGTATCCCCATCGTGGTGTCCCATTATGCCCCCTCCGTTGGCAAATGTAACCCTGTCGTGTGTCGTGCTATCCCATTATGCCCCCTCCGTTGGCAAATGTAACCCTGTCGTGCTATCCCATAATGCCCCCTCCGTTGGCAAATGTAACCCTGTCGTGCTATCCCATTATGCCCCCTCCGTTCGGATTCACGAGTTAGGGGGCGCCAGAAATAAAAATGTTTTCAAAGTGGGCGGTGGGCAAAAAAAGGTTGAGAATCTATGAGTTAAATGCTTATGTTACTTAATTTTAAAAAATTGAATTTTTTACGGATAAATATAACATAAATAACGTTCATTATTAATCAATTAATAATACATACAATACAATACCAATACACAGTTGCGTTTACCGAAGGCTAGTAAATTATAGACTACTAAAGTCTAATTATAGATATATTACTTCAAAATTATTATTATATACATTACTAACCCATGTATCACGCTGCCAATATTCTATATGCAATAATCTCTACAGTATATGTTCACTTGTACTATTGATATATGTATGTATGTACTATGTACTATTCTACTCAAGCAAGAATAGTGCAGCACAAATTATGATGGTTTTACTGCTATTAATACCTATGGTACAAATTTCAAATTTTAACACATGCAATGAATAATATTAACTTAAACGAAATCGATAAAAACCTAAACATAGAAGAATATGTATGTGAAACAGCAATAGAATGCAGTAAAATATATAAAAATATAAAAAATCGATTAACAATCTTACACCTAAATATAAGAAGTGTAAATAAAAACATGGATGAATTTCTTGTATCACTAAATACACTCTGTTCACAACCAGATTTTATAATATTATCCGAAGCCCATACCAATTATTCCCAACTACAAGCAATATGTTACAAATTATCAGATTAATAAAAATAGTGGAATTGTAGTATATACTATTGACAAATTTACCATATGTAACGTAAACTGTCTGTCAATCAATTTTAATGTAAACAATAGGCCCTTTAATATAATCGCTATGTATCGCACACACAGTTCAAATGTACAACTATTTATAGAAGAGTTAAAAAAAATTCTCTGTAATAAGAATACTTTAAATTGTATATTAATAGGTGACATGAATATTAATATTGGCCCAAATAATCACTGTAAAAATAAAATTGAATATATAAACACGATGAATGAAATGAATTTTATATCATGTATAAATAAGTTCACAAGAGAAATTGCAAAACAAGCACCATCGTGCTTAGATCATATTTGGACCAATATTAAAAACACAGAGAAAATTAAATCTATCATATGGAAAAACGATATAACAGATCATCATACGAATATATTTGTTTATGATCTATGTAAAAACTCAGAAATTTATAATCCTGGAAAAAATATTAAAATCATTTCTAAACTGAACTATCATAAATTAAATAATAAATTACGCAATGAATCATGGACATCAATATTAAATTGCCAAAACCCTGATATATGTGCAAATTTTTTTGAAGAAACATTAACTACTAATATCGCTGACTGTACCACCTATATTAATCTCCAAACTAATGCTAAATTAAGGAAAATTAAACCATGGATTACGCAAGGTCTAATCATATCCATCCGGAAAAAGGAAAAACTCTTCATTCAAACAAAAAAAAAACCAAACAATAATCACATTAAAACTGAATATCAAATATTTCGAAATAAACTCACAAAAATTATTAAAGATACGAAAGAAAAATATTACAAAGAAAAAATAAGCCTTTCAAAAGAAAACACTAAAAAAACATGGAACACCATAAACGAAATAATGAATAAAAATAATAAAAATAAATCAGTTATAAATCTTATAAACAACAATGGAACCACATTAAATGCTATCCACGAATCAAAGAAGTGTGCAAATATTTTCAATAATTTTTTCGTAAACGTCGGACAAAAACTTGCTTACAAAATTGATCAAAATTATCAACCAGATGATATACATGAAGATAAACTAAGTGAAAACAATCTATCAGTTTTTAAATCGATTAGGGAGGAAACTATTGAAAACATAATAAAATCACTAAAAAATGGTGCTGCACCTGGATATGATGGTGTAACTACAGAAATCCTAAAAAAATGTTCTAACTCACTAACTAAACCAATTGCTCATATAATTAATGTAAGCATTGAAAATGGAATATTCCCATCAAATTACAAAAAGCCATTGTAACACCTGTGTATAAATCCGGAGATTCGAAAGAAATAAACAATTACCGCCCAATATCGTTAATATCCATTGTAGCTAAAATATACGAAAGAGTAATAAAGAAACAAATTGTAGATTATGTGGAAAATAAAAAATGTATTAATCCTAGTCAATACGGTTTTAGAGAAAAAATGAGCACACAAGACGCAATAGCGGAATTAACTAGAGTTATTTATAAAGCATTGGATAAAGGGAAAAAATGCTTAAGTATATTCATTGACCTCCGTAAAGCTTTTGACAGTGTTTCACACTCAAAATTAATCAACAAACTAAATAATATAGGAATAACCGACAAAGCTAAATCGTGGATAAATAGTTATTTATATCAAAGAACACAGCAAGTGAAAATAAATAACGAGTTAAGTGATATGGAAAAAATTAATTTTGGAATCCCACAAGGAACTGTACTGGGCCCAATACTATTTCTATTATATGTAAATGAACTTTTCGAACTCCCAATCGTCGGAAAGATTATATCTTATGCGGATGATACAGTATTAACAATTGAAGAAAACTCTTGGAAAGAAGCCGAAATATCGGCAAATAATGCAATAAATATCATTAAACAATGGTTTGACAAAAACTTACTTTCTTTAAATGTTGAAAAAACTCATTTTCTACCTCTGAGCCTAACAGAACATATTTCAAATATAAATGTAAACATTAAAGTTCACGACAGAAACTGTCTACTTAAAATCACACCCTGTAACTCAAATTGTATACATATTAGTAGTAAAGAACAAATAAAATATCTTGGAATAATTATCGACAATAACATTAAATGGAAAAATCAAATAAACTCCACAATAGACAGAATGAGAAAACTAATATATATATTTTTCAGACTTAGAAATACTATCACATTAAAAATATTAAAAGAAATTTACTTTGCACTTGCGCACTCGGTATTACAATATGGAATCATAGCTTGGGGGGGTGCATATAAATCATCCCTTATCCCACTCGAAACAATTCAAAAAATTCTTATAAAAATTATCCTAAAAAAACCGTATTACTACCCAACAATAAACGTATTCCAAGAATTCCCTGTTCCCCCACTTACAAAAATTTACGAAAAAATAGCACTACTTCAGCTACACAAAGATATATTTAAAAAAAATATTACCCCACTGCTAAATATTAGCATAAGGAATACTTCTATTGGTGGACTAACTATACCACCCATACGAACCACAACAGCACAGAATCACTATGTATATAAAGGAATAAAATTATTTAATCAATTACCCGCCGATATGCGAACAGAAAAAAATTACGACAAATATAAAAAAAAAATTAAATCATATTTTGGTAGTCCCACCATATAATTTTAACTTTTATTAGATATGTTTTTGACTGTTTGTTATTCCAAAGGATTTATGTACATCCTATATATATATTGTTTAATTACCCTTATTAATCTTTAAAAAATATGTTATTAAGTCTAAATCTATTCATAAGTTAAGTTCTTAAGTTTGTCATATTATAAATCTATTCATAAGTTAAGTTTTTAAGTTTGTTATAAGGATTTGAAAAAAAAAAAAAAAAAAGAAAAAGTTATTATCAAGTTGTCCTCTCCTAAACACAAGCACTTGCTTTATTAGGAGAGTATATAAAATATGTAATATTAGAATGAAATAAACTTATTGTAAAAAAATTTACTCAATAAAAAAAAAAAAAAAAAAAAAAAAAATTCAACATTTTCAGAGGCAGTGCCGATTAGGACTTATAGATTAGTTAAATTGAATATTTCGATAATGCATGTATTATTTAAATGTTATTACTATTTTAACAAGGCACGTGTTTCTTAAAATAATTGTTAGACATTAAAACCACAAGAAAACAACTGATTTAGAAAATTCAATGATTATTATACTGTTAACCGCATTCATTAACAATTGACTTTTCCCGCTGGATTATGCAAATGATTTACATTAGGTTATATGCAAATTTATTAACCACTTTATACCGAAATTAAATCATAGTTTTATATCAAAATAATCCTTGACCATGAATATTTATTTATTTAAAGTAAAATATCTTATAATGATATAATGTATTTTTAATACAACCTTGAAAATACATGTAACATAATGTACCTTGAAAACACATAAGTTAAATTGAATGAATTTATAATATGATGTGAAGGTTGTGTTCATTTTTACTGTTTTTATTATATCTATAATCCTGTAAAAAATCACAGGATTGTCTGAATTATTGACAAATCAGTTCCGATTTTCAGCAATGCCTTTTCCACTCTTCAAGTATGACCTTTAACCGCTTCTGTGCCAAGAGCGAGATATCTCGCATCCTTGGTCGTGTCCAGCAGGCCGGCCATAGAAAAATAGCGAGTTTACTCGCTCTTTTTGAGCCTCTGTATCATACATATGTCCTGTTTTTTATTAATTTAAAATATGGATCACACAGAGACGACATTGGGATGATTTTAATTTATTTTTATTTTTTTTAAATAAGATGTAAAAATGATTTATTTTTATTAAAAGTTCACGGCCTGCTGTACACAGCTACACTTCTACCTACTGGCATTTAAAAGGTTAAAAAATAAAAATAATAAAATGTAGTACTGCTCTATATCCACTGGAACGATTTTGGTAAAAAAATGGACCACTTTTATTTTTTTGCGATTTCTAGCGGTCCAAAACATTTTCCTACCATTCGTAAAACATTTACCGTAATTATTTAGAACATTTCCTTGGCCAGCCATTTATTTTAAAACGAAGTTTATTTTATTTTGCAACCTTTATTTTTTTATCTATTATGTCCATAGATGTCACAAATCTGAACTTCGTTGACTATTTTAGAACGATGTTAAAAATAAATTTAAAAAATATTTTTCCCCGCTGAATTTTTGTTTAGATGTTTATGGATAAAATTAAGTCTTTTTTCCTAGATATGCACCTTTCAAGTATACCACAGACAACATACAGCAATCGAAATTATTCTATGTTGACTCGAATAAGTATCTCTCACGGCAGTTTCAAGTAAAAACCATGCAGGATTTGCGCGATTACAAATTTTACGATTTTTTTATATTTCCTACAAATATGAGATAAATGGTAAAATACAGGTTAATTCATTGGCTATATATCACTATAAGCTGGAGAAGTGTCTTTTGATTACAAAACAAATCTTAACTAATTTAATCATTTTCATTTAGGTATTTGAACGTAATTATTTATTACCACATCTGATGCTTCTTTTTGTTTTATTTTCACTTCTGTGTAATAAATCTTTTTTAACACAATAACGAAAGCAATATCAGATACTTTTCCTGTTGTAATTTTATTAGTGTTGTCACAAACTTCAGGTAGAGGCGGATGTTATTCAAGTAGATTTTCCTCATTCGCAGGTGAAACCTAATGACTTATTAAAATAAATGACCTGTCATTGTTTGTGTTGAAATGTAAAGGAATTTGACATCATATTAGTAAAAATAAGTGATCTCTTATTATCTCTGTCTGTCTCATTAATTACAATCATTATTATGTAGGTATTAATTTATTATTCAAAGCAATTAGCTTGTCAATGAACTAGACAAAGTGGAGCAGATCCTGTTATGACTTATATATTTGCGTAGTATAATAAGGTACTTCTGTAAAATTATTATTATGTGAGATGTAAAGAAATTTTTTTTTTTAGTCACATTTACACAAATTTAGTTGATTGATCAATCAAGAGGTCATGGATTCAAATTCCGCATGTGCTATTAAATATTTAGTTTGTGTTATATGTATCACAATTAATTAATTAAAAAATATTTTGTATTTTATTTAATGCACGTTGAAGATACTCTTGACCCCTCATTCCTCGACCATATTTTGTCAGAGGGTGCAAAATATTTCGGTTTTGCAATAAAATTTAAATAAATGTAATATTTCTGAATGTATCCGAAAACTAAAAACTGTTTTGGAAAGTTGATGAAATATGCTCTCAAATTTTATAATTAGAAATAAACATAATTTTTTAAATATAAAAATTACTCAAATTACGTTTTTTCTAACTAAAATTACTAATAACGAAAAAAAGACGTAGGTACATAATTAAGTAGGCAAATATATTATAAAAGTTATCGTGTACTCACTTTTTTGTAGTTTCACGTAAAAAATAATTAATAATGAATTCTTAAAGTTTCATAATTTTTTTCAAATTGCTGTCGGAAACTTTTAATTATTTTGCAGTTAACTTTTAGATTTGAATATAAATTGTGGTATTTTCTCTTTCTAACACTGTTTAGATCATATTTTTAACCATGATATTTAGGGAGACAAAACGATTTTTGGGAGGCCTAAGTTGCTCTGTAAACATAACAAATAGACTTGACAGGTTAAGTATTGCATTGGTCAAAGACCACCATTCAGAATCGAAACATTGTTTGAAATGGCTTTCGCCTTGTTTGGTGAATATCCATGTACTTCCCCATCTACCTCTTCCCCATTTCCTTCCCCTCTCCACTACATATCCCAATCGGGGATGCCATAGTCCCGTTCCATGCCTAGACAGTTGGGACTCTTGTGCAGTATTAAAAATTTAATAAAAACAAGTGGTTATCAGGGTGTAATGCTTAATTTCGTCACTAGCTCAAAAGTTCATATAAGTAATAAAATATTGTAAATTATTTTTGCAGGGTCTCCAGCCTACATCAGCCCTGACGTCCTGATGGGTAAGCCCTACCTCGGCAAGCCCTCGGACATGTGGGCCCTAGGCGTGGTGCTCTACACCATGCTCTACGGGCAGTTCCCCTTCTCCGACACCACCCTCACGCAGCTCTTCAGCCGGATACAGGCCGCCAATTATAATATACCACCGTGAGTGTCTATCATTATTCGTTACACATACGCATTTTCCCCTTGTCCTATTTGTAAAGGGAGTCCTTCTAGTTCAGTCCCTGTCCTGCGCTACTTCAATGGCCCCTGATTGTAATTGATTCTTCCTGCATGTCCTTTCCCGTGCGTCCCCGTTCACCTCCCGAGTCCCCTTCCCCTCCTGCCTTTCCTCCCTACCGTTAAAATATATGAAATACACACATTTTCATTTATACAAATTTCATAACTCCAGAGCTTACCATTATATATAGCCTATAAACTTCGCGGGCGTGCACACAACATATCACCTAAGTTTCATCGCAATCGGATGAACAGTATGGCAGCGTATAAAATACGAACAAACCAACAAATATTGATTTTTATATATATATTACACCAAAAGATTCCATGTCAGTCAAGACAAAACCGACTGCTTAATATATCATGTGAACGAATAATTAATAGCTCTACTTTTAGCTTCATCCCAGATTGCAAACAATGATAGTATCTATCTTTTACTGGTAGGTACGTGTCTTTCTCCTTCACAGTTAAGTGGGTTTTTATTAGCTCCATACCTCATGATTGAAATCATGTTGTGAGATGAAAATAGTTGGATTCACCTAGAAATTTTACCCAGAAAAAGCTGTGCAAATTTCATTATGTCAATTTTTCTACTATACACTATTTCTGGATACTCATATAACCAGCAGTAAAATTGGTGAATCTACATCACTATTAATTGTTTTTGTGTTTAATTCGTAGAACTCGATTTTAATTTTTAGAAATTTAATTAAATTTTTAAACAAGTATTTAAGAAATACTTGCAGAACTTGATAATAACATATCAAATTTAAATTTAATTAAATTTCTAAAAAAAAAAAAACTACATCACAATTGGAGTCATTTTGTGAATCAAATTTTTTGATTTGGGCTTTCATATTTAACCCCTTAGTTGCAATATAGGAAAAAAGTAAAAATAGTTAAAAATAATCAAATGTTCAGATCAAAAAAAATTAAGTGTTTTTGGGTTTTCTACAATTTAGATTCACCAGTTTCCCACTTGTACTACAAGTTTCCTAACACCGTGTATATCTTACACATAGATAAATAGCAACATTAACCATCATTTTTGTGACCTACTTATATTTTGTGCAACAGTTAAAAAAAAACTGTATTAATTAATGCTTTTAGTGTTGATCTAATTTCGCTCCCAAATTTTTTTTAAATTGACTTAATTTTCAAATCTTTTCCTTGTTGACTAACGACAATATGACTGCCATTGTTGTATGTATTAAAAAATGTTAAAAACCTCCATTAAATTCTGCTTCCAATCAAAGACATTAAACTTTTTTTTATAAGCACAATAAAGGTCAATATATTTTTAACTACATAATTACGATACATTATTATCAAAGTTTTCAACCATCACATCAAACACCTCAAAAAAAGAGTTATACTAATTTATTTGGACATAATTTTAAACAATACATATATTGCTTATATCAAAATGTGTCCTTCAGTTAAAGTAACCAACGTCGATAAACTTATCATTTTATCATGATTACAAAATGGTAATAATTAATTTATGGTTTTATTTTAAAACCCTATTTGAATGTACATATTTAAAGTGGTCATTTAGGCAATGTTTAGACAACTTGTTTCTGATGTCACTCATATAAAACTATTTCTTGGAGCAGGATCATATAAGATGTTTTTATCGGTTTAATAATTTTACGGCAAAACAGGCTACTTTTCATATAAATTTTTTTGACATTCTCTAATGTCGACATTACTGCATGATTTCTACGATACTTTTATGTAAAATGGTTATAGATGACTACAGAAATTCTATTTTAACATCGTCATGATCATTGGAAGTTAATAATTTTTTGTATGGGACATACTCATTACAAAATTGTATCTAAAAAACGATTATTTAAAAAGGGTAGTACATATTTAAAACTTGATTTTGAAATGTTGTTACGCACAAACTACATACAATCATCAAGTCTAAATTTTAAATTGAGGAGCATCTTAAATGTAACGAGCAGTTTTTGCTCCCATCGCCTTTTTGGTATTTCCAATCCCTTCTTTATCTGCTTTGTAAATATTACTTCTGTAGATTTTACACAGATGGAGTTAGATGCAAAAGTTTAAACGCTAGTTTCAATCAAAATTATTTTTGTTTTTTTACATTAGCTTAACACAGGAAACCCTGAGGAAAATAATTACTCTCAGAGCCTATGTCGTCTTTGGGGATGCTATGTGGGGGGGTATTTTTAAGGAAAGGAAGGAGAGAAAAAGGGTATGAGTGGTGGGAAGGAATCTCGGGTTCAGTTTGACCAGGTCATTCACCGCCAAAACCTAGACAAACCTCACCCCAAGAACCCGGGCACCCCTGCTTAGTCACCAGCATTCGGCCAAATAAACGGCTTCCTAAAACAAATTTATCGGGAACACAAAATAATATTTATCATAAAGGTTTTTAAATGTTCAATGAACTCCCTGTAAATGTTAAGGAGGCTAAAAGTCTTGCAGTTTTTCGTGGATTATGTCTTAATGTTGTAAAGTCCAAATTTTAGTCAGTAGGTAGTAAATAATATTGTATTAGTCATAGAAAAGGAAACATTAGATATAAGATGTCAAATTTTATATCTAAATAAAATACACAATAATAAAAAAAAACATAGTGAACCAGTTGGGTTGACCTATGGCAGAGGTGTTGGTTATCCAATAAATGGTTCCTGGGGCAGCGATACCCATTACCGCCTCCCAAATTGCGAACAACGAATATTAACAAATGAATATTACGCATTTCAAAAAACTTTGTATTTGTTCTACAATTTGCATTAAAAGTTGTTATTGTATCCAAATCCCCCCAATAGGCCACTTGCATCACATTTCAAAAAAAAAAAAATTCCGGTTTAGGTAAATATTTTAAGACATTCCTTATTTTTTGTTTTTTTTTTTAATTTAAATGAAAATTTCAATCCGAAAAATCAGACCATTTTTTATAAACTAGAAAGACGGGACATAATTTTATAGGTGCGAAAAAACGATAATTTCACAACCGAAAATCATTTAAAAAAAAGAATGTTTTCCACACGAATGGCAATAAATTGTACGGGGTGCTCTTCGTAACATCTGTCAAAACACCGCCATTGTAACCGACATGTTACATACCCTCATATGTTCTTTCAACAAAAGGTCATCGTTGTTGGTACCCTCTACAGTTTAGTGGTCATCTTGGAAATTTCTAAGCTCGTTAGTACTGTACCGCCAGCGATCTTTTTTCGTTGAAAATTTTATGTTTGTTTTTGTCTAATAAGAATCTAAATTTATTCCAAATGTAATCTTATGTTAATAAAAATGCTTTCCTTTTACTATGTTCATGCCCCCGTTACAACAAATAAACGTTACTGTGCTCAGGTTTTCACCGGGGAAATTTTCAACTTATAATTTTTACACATATTTTTTATGTTTATTATTTTTTCACATTTTGTTAAATATTTAAACTTACGAGCCTTGCAGGATAATGAAACCAACGGATTTTATTCCGGAGTCCTTCAAGGCATCCAGGGAAAGAGAGCCTGAGTCTTTAGCCCTTAAATTGTACAAGCTAGGGTAAAACTAGCCCCAAAAAAAGACTGACGAAATTTTAATCAAATTTTTTTTTTCCGATTATAAAAATCCAGGTACCCCGGAGGATGATGAAACAAACATGTTTCATTAACCCATCTTATGGGGGACCTGGGAAAAATAACATTGTATCTCTCGAGTATAAAATAACTAGCCAAACGGCAAATAACTTTTAAATTTTTACGATTTGTCTCAAATATGAGATAAATCACCCAAACTAAAAATCTAGTTATAAACCGTAAGTTTGTTTTACCATTACTACAGAATAATTTACATGTATGTACATAAGAAGCCCTGTATAATTATTATAAGATGTTAATTTTAAGCGACCGCCTTCAAAGGCGACATCGGCAAATTAAGGAGCCAACATCTCGGTCGCCCTATTTATATCATTCTGTTTGAGGTGTAAAACCCCTCCACTTTTACCAACTAATATTGCCCGAACGCTGTCGGGTAAAATTTCCCATAATAAATCAGTTCAGTTCACTTGTTCAATTCGACTCTTCAAAACTTGTTTTATTACTTGTTACTTCGGAAGTATTTTCTTCAACACCAGCTGCCTCCCGCCGACTTCTGCCTATCTTCAGCCCTAGTGCCTACCTCCTCCAGACAAGCCGGCCCTAACTCTGGGTACTCCCAAGGCACCAGACTCTGGCAGAAACGAGGCGCATACAAGGCTACCACCCACTGGATGTAGGGAGGCCAGCTTTAACCTACTATCATCATCATCATCGGCATACAAAAAGGGAAGGCGTGCACAGCCACCGGTGCCCCCTTTTTTCAGTTCTTATAAGACGACGACACGTCTGTTACAGCCATCTTTATAAAATCGTCAAACCAAAGGATAAGTTCGCAGAGAACAAACAATAAATCTAGTGAATGTTAAACGTCAAATTCAAAAATTCGCCTGAAATCAAAGTGTTGCCATATAAAAAAAAAAATCAGTGTGGAATTTTACAAAATTAATAGAACATAATCGGAGACGGGACATTTTCATGTAGTGATGTCACGAGCTCAAATAATGGATTTATTTATTTAAAAATAAAAAAACTATACATCAATAAAAATTTTTACTTACAAAAATCTATCCACACGATTTTTTCTAAGTCGTTATGAAATCCATGCAAGTGGCCTACTATTGTGATGAAAAAATTTCATAAATTTAATGTTTCGATTATTATTTATGTTAATGGTAATTTATTTGTTTCAGAGATGGCAACACAGTTTGTGTTACCGCCGCCACCGTGTTCCTTATTCAAAGACTGTTGGTCAAAGATCCCAAACACCGCCTGTTGGCAGATCAGGTAACCATTAATTTATTCAACTATTTAAAGAATTTCTACTATTAACATTCATTAATTTAATAGCAACTTAATGATCCCACGTAAGAGTAGTTTATTGAACAAACGTGTTTTCAGACTTTTCGACAGCTGTTAAAAAGGTTTCAACATGTATTTTTCATTAACATAAAAGAATCTCAATATTTCTAATTTAAAATAAAGACTTTTTTTTTTAATGCCATATTGTGTACTCATGTCATACAGACATAATCGGTTCATATTTTGCAGTTCTCTTCAGTTTTAGATTGTGTTTTTTTATAATTAAGGAGGGAGTCTGGTCCAGTCGAATATTTTTTTCAATGCGTTTTTTTTCAAAGATAAAATTTATTTTCATTCACGAAAAAACACTATTGAAAGTTTGATTTGTATATATAGACCAGACTCCTCCCTTAATGTAAACTTTTTAAAAAATCTGCAAAAATTACCCGGGTGGTGCATTAGCTCTATCTCAAAAAATTTCTAAATTTGTTTTATCAAATATATCTACCTACTAGTAAAAAGATTATTATAACTTAAATGTTTGTGAAAAATTCATACAAATAAGTATGAAAACAAAAAAAAAACAGCGGGATAAAAAAATCCATAGAAACATCAAAATATTTTTAAAAAAGCATTTCGCTACTGAACAGCTCGATAAATCTATAGAACCATCAGAATATTTAAAAAAAAGCATTTCGCCACTGAACAGCTCGATAAAAAATCTATAGAATCGTCAGAATATTTAAAAAAAAGCATTTCGCCCTGTTTGAAATTTTGTTGGTATAGGAATCAAATTAATGGAACTTTAATATCAGATTTCAATATCGATATTATGCCCATGTAGTGTTCTTAGGTTAAGTAGCCGGGAAGGTCCAGTGGTGGAGCAGCAAACCAAATAACTAAGCACTTGAAGTAAATTGGACATAGATATAAATTCTCTTTTTAAGCTGAAACACGTAGAATAGTGATTTAGTTAGTTAACAGGTTTTGGTTATTTTGTTATTGTGGTTATATTAGTGACATATTATTTTGCTTTCTTCCAGGTGTTAGATGCCCTCTCCACCATCATCAGCGGTTACTGCAGCTCCAGCGGCCTGCAAGAAGATCTGCAAGTGGTTCCCAACATAGTCCTCGAGGAAAATTCCATCGAAGACTCGTCAAAATCGGACAATAAGACTTCAAAATCTGGCAACAATTTGGCCAACTCTTCCAAAAGTGGAAGTGATCTGCAGAGATCAAGACCAGAGGAGGCGAGACTGCTCGGCCTGATGAGAGATAATAGACTAATAGGGATTAATGTAAGTCATTTTATTTATTTTAACTGGATTTGCTGGAAAACTGATGTTCGTGATATGACACACAATGTATTTAGTACTAGCTTTTGCCCCCGGCTTCGCTCGCATATTCACCCCCCCCCCCGCCCACTCCCTCAACCCCCCCACTCCCCCTGCACTTCCCCCCCTCCCCTTCCCCCAATCAATCAACAATCAAATACGCGCCGTTTCGCATTCATAATATTAGTATAGCTGTTGGCTTTTATATTTGTACACTAAATATTCATATTAAAATACTCATATTTGAATTTTTGCTATCAAAGAAATCTCCATAGTAACCTAAATAAATAACAAAATGACAGCTTACGTCAAACATTTACTTAGCAACACGCTTTGCCAATAAACGTATAATAAATAATTTCATAACGCCACAGCTTATTCATAACGCCAGAGCTTTCCAATATATTACTGCCTATATTACTCGCAAATAATGTAGCTTTCGATTAGTGAAATAATTTTTAAATTCCATTTGGTATTTATTGCGTGAAAGCGTAACAAACATCCATCCATACAAACATTCGCATTTATAATATTAAGTAAGATATATTAAGGCTCAGTTCCCGGCCCCAAAAAGACGAAGATGGAGAGATATGAAATTACGAATTTTAGAAGAGCACGCTAACATTTACAGCGATAAAATTGATGCAAAAATCATGAAAATCTTTAATTAAACACGACCTGTTAAAAATAGAGCAAAAATCTCGCGATAATTGTCTTTAATTTTATTTAAAGAAAACGCTGTGAATTTTTTCATACATTTAACTTGTAAAATAACCGAAACAAACGTGTTTATAATCATTTTTGGAGCATACTTTGCGATTTTTTTCTATCGAGGGAATTTTATATAATTTGCGTTTCGGCGCGACAAATATCTAGATATTATCTTCAAGAATAACATATATTTTTTTAATAGCTTAAAAACTTCAAATTTTTAAGGGAGGTTTGCAAGAAATCGGTTGAAATTCGGAGAACCGCCTCTTAAGTAAGATAAGAGGAACTAAATTTTGTGTTTTGTCATTTTGTCAAGTCAAGAATAGAAATATTGGCACTGTCACACAAATAAACAGGTTTCATACTACTACAATACAAAACTTGATTTCCTTGTCTCCTTTGTCATTTTGCATTCCTGACTAAAAGGCGTTTATCGCAAGAGCAAAAGCAAGATATAACTAACTAACCATCACGCCGTTTCCCGCAGGGGTAGGCAGAGGACGGACTCCTTGCCTCGTTTACATTCATTCATCTTCTCATACATGCTCTTCTAGTATTCTGACTCTTGACATGGCCCGATTCAAGTATTTGATTCACTGAATCGTGCCATGTCTTTCTTGGGCGTCCTCGACTTCTTCTACCATTCACATTTGCGTCATATATTCTCCTTATACTTCTTTCCTCGTTCATTCGCTCTACATGCCCAAACCATTGGAGCGTCTGTTTCTTAATCTTACTTACATAGCAATAATATCTTTGAAATATTATTGCTATGTTCGATGTAAAATTATGAGATCTACCTGGTTCTTCACTGTTTTTTTTTTTTTTTTTAATTAGCTTCACACAGGAGGCCCTGAGGAAAATAATTCCCATCAGGGCATATGTCATCTTTGGGGATGCTTTGTGGAGGGTATTTTTAGAAAAGGAAGGTGAGGAAGTTCTGGGAAGGAAAAAGGTATGGGGCGTGGGTAGGAATCTGGGGGTCAGTTTGTCCAAATGTGACGGACATATAAATCTATCCCTCCGAGAGAGTCCTGCTGAAGAGGTCAAAATGTCTCCCTCAGCCAGTCTCTCTCGATCTGGCCTGCCACGCAGCAGGTGAGCAGACGCATCTGCCGCCAAGACTCAGACAAACCTCACCCCATGAACCCGGGCAGCCCTGCCCACCAAATGTAGCGAACCACTTGGGGTGAGCAGGGGTGTTGATTGTCCAATAGATAGTTCCCGGGGCGGCGGTATCCATATTTGCCTCTAAAATTGCTTTGGGATAGCGATTTGCATGTTGTTTTATATTACTTCTCCTCTAAAATGACTTTAATAGGCGTTGTGTCCGTCAATGTTAACTATTATTGATACACTGGTTTCATGCGTAATTACGATTCTGTGACAAAACACTAACGAAAACTGATGAAAAAAAAAAACGAATATAACCTCTTTTAACTGAACCTAAACTGATCTAACCTTTTATTTTATTATGTCATGTTTTGTCACTGTTCTTTTTTATCTGGCTACCCATGATTATTATAATTGCTGTGTTTGAAGTGTAATTGATAATATTTATAGTATAATGTAATACTAGTAGATAGCGCTTGGCCTTAGCCCAACATAAACACTACCTACTTTTCCTTATTGAACAGTAGATAATATGAAACAAACAATGTGAGATTTTGCTTTATTTATTAACCTCTCATCTGTCGTGGGACCCAAAAAAAAATCTTTTTTTAATACGATATTAACCCTTATATATAAAGAAAATGTTTGAAGGACAAGGTTAGAATCGCTTGCGCCAATGTAAATTTAGGATCTAGCAAAGAAATTCAAATACAAAGAGATATGCTATGATGTCCGCGCGACTGTCGCCGAACTACGGCCTAATGCGCGTAGTTTGCATACAAAAAGAATTTGTTCATTTTCTTGATTTTTTTAAGGTGTGCATTATTATTGGTTAACAATATAGTTTGAATAGTTTGAAAGAATTTGTTTATTTAGTTTAGCGTTCGTTTAGTTTATTCGTTAATTATTCGTTCGTTTAGTTTATTTGTTAATTGGTATACAACACCGGCGACACCCGGAAGCGCAGTCTCACCTAGTAAAAACGGCGGATAGCACATCTTCTTATATTTCAATATCTTTGGGATCTAGGTACTATTTGATTATTGTAGCTACTTTGAAATATTTTTAAATTATTTTCTATGAAATTTGCAGTTGAAATACCATCCAACATTCGACAGGTTAACAGTTAACCTTTTCCACTCCGACCATTTTTTCTCAAAACTGTTTAGCTACTCCGACCAAAAATGTGTGTTATATTTTATATTTGAAATGAAATTTTTGGACAGTTATTTTTGCGGCACCCTATCGGATAATTCGTGTGACCATTAGTTGTTTGGTATATTTTGTATAAAATACTTGTTAAATCACATATTTTGTAACTAAAAGATAATACATTTGATTTCAACGTGTTTTATTTGCATTATATCTTTTATTGCATAGCAATAATTTGTATAATACGGGTAAAATATGCACACAATCCAATGTAAATTCTTGGAGAAATTTCTTTCTAATTGTCCTGTACCGCACAGCGGCTGACCTGCGACTACCTGAACCTGATTGGCTTAGGTTTTATGGGTAATTTTTGGTTTCTTATTTTGCATTGGTTACGTTATTTTAGGTTTCCACCCTCTTTCAGGAAACAAAGGATAGACCAGCCCACAACACATAAAGTAGATAATAAGTTTGGCAAACATTCTACACGGTGTTTACAAGTTAGAGTATTGTACATATTATATATACATAATATAATACTGTCACATTTTGAGTACATTTATCTCATATTTAATATTACAAAAAACTCACGTCCAATGTTATCCCACATGAAGTGCAAGTTTGTTTTCACAACTTTTACAGTGATATACTGTTCATTTTATTTGCCCTCCTTCTCTATCATAATCAGAACCACTAACGATTTTTTTTACATTAGCTCCACGCAGGAGGCCCTGAGAAAAATCAATTCTAAAGGGCTTATGTCCTCTTTGAGGTTGCTGTGTGGAGGGTCTTTTGAAGGAAAGGAAAAAAAGGATGGGAAGGAAAATGGTATGAGGAGTGGGTAGGAATCTGGGGGTTAGCGTATCCAGGAGAGGCGATGCGTGAATTCATCCCTCTCACTGCGTTTTAAGGCAATGGTTCGATAGAGTCCGGCTGGAGAGATCAAAAGATCTACCTCAACCAGTATTTCCCGATTCGGCCCACCACGCAGTAAATGAGCAGACGCATCCCCATGAACCCGGGCACCCCTGCTAAGTCACCAAACGTAGCAAACCACTTGGGGTGACCTGTGGCAGAGGTGTTGGTTATCCAATAAATGGTTCCCGAGGCGGCGGTACCCATTCCCGCCTCCCAAATTGGAAACGATGCAATCCCTAATACTTTTTATGCATATTAGGCATTATTACATGTAGATTGACATGATTTAACTGCTGATCTGGATTTACCGAATGGCTTCCTTTTCTAGTTTTTACACCTTTATAATTTCCAACCAGCCGAATAATTAGCCTTTCCACAAATTGAAGATGACTCATTGGTATTTCCAATAGAAAAAAATATTTGTTGTTTTGGTGTATTCGGTGTATTAGTATACATTCAATTCCAATATTTTTTCTGAATCAGAAAAGCTTGACGGTGTTGAATTGATGGATGTTGAAGGTTGTTGCGTAATTACAATATTTTCTACATCACATTCTAAGCGCATCTCCTTCTTTTGGGCGGGATAATGTCACTTCCACTATCTATATCACTTGGAGCGTTACCGACTTCTTCACCATCACTTCGGAGTAAAACTATCATTAATTAACTATACCTATTTATAGAATACGTAAATATTTTATTTTATATTTTAGGTTTCGACCCTCTTTCAGGAAACAAAAGATAGACCAGCCCACAACACATAAAATAGGTAATAAGTTTGGCAAACATTCTACACGGTGTTTACAAGTTAGAGTATTGTACATATTATACCCACATTTTGAGTACATTTATCTCACATTTACTATTACAAAAAACTCACGATTCGGTCCAATGTTATCCCACATGAAGTGCAAGTTAGTTTTTCACAACTTTTACAGTGATATATTGTTCATTTTATTTGCCCTCCTTTTCTATCATAAATTAGAACCATAAACGATTTTTTTTACATTAACTCCACACAGGAGGCCATGAGAAAAATAAATTCTCAGGGCCTATGTCATCTTTGGGGTTGCTTTGTGGAGGGTCTTTTGAAGGAAAGGAAAAAGAGGATGGGAAGGAAAATGGTATGAGTGGGTAGGAATCTGGGGGTTAGGGTGTCCAAGAGAGGCGATGCGTGAATTCATCCCTCTCACTGCGTTGTAAGGCAATGGTTCGATAGAGTCCGGCTGGAGAGATCAAAAGATCTCCATTAACCAGTCTTTCCCGATTCGGTCCGCCACGCAGTAAATGGGCAGACACATCCCCATGAACCCGGGCACCCATGCATAGTCACCAAACATAGCGAACCACTTGGGGTGACCTGTGGCAGAGGTGTTGGTTATCCAATAAATGGTTCCCGGGGCAGCGGTACCGATTCCTGCCTCCCAAATGATGCAATCACTAATATTTTTCTGCATATTAGGCATTATTACATGTAGATTGACGTGATTTAACCGCTGTTCTAGATCTACCGAATGGCTTCCTTTTCTAGTTTTTGAACCTTCTCTATAATTTCCAATCAGCTGAATAATTAGCCTATCCACAAATTGAAGATGACTCATTGGTATTTCCAATAGAAAAAAATATTTGTTGTTGTGGTGTATTCGGTGTATTAATAGACATTCAATTCCTTTTGTTTCTGAATCAGAAAAGCTTGACGGTGTGGGATTGATGGATGTTGAAGGTTTTTGCGGAATCACAATATTTTCTACATCACTATATTTACTGAAATAAGCGCATCTCCTTCTTTTGGGCGGGATAATGTCACTTCCACTATCTATATCACTTGGATTATTACCGACTTCTTCACCATCACTTCGAAGTAAAACTATCATTATTTTCTGTGACGGTTAATTCACTATATTTATAGAATACGTAAATTCTTTTACTTTCAATTACTAATATCAACATCAATAGTTCCACAAAACGAAAAAATATGGTCACAAAAAGTGGGAGTAACTGCGGAGAACCGTTATAAACGCAGGATAACGACTGACTGTTCCGAAAATATTTGAAGAAAAAAAATATTTTGTGTGTTAAAATGATGCATCTATTTTTACATGAATATATATAATTAACGGTAAATTTAAATGAAGAAATGTTGGTTTATCCAATATGTTGCGACAATTCTTTGTAATAATCGGAAATAATAGTTCGTAGAATGTACTTAGGAAGATAGATATTGGTGACTAAACTTATACCTGCGCCGGGCCAGGACCTCTGGCCGACGGAGCTGCCTACCAAAATCGTTTGGGCCAACAATGTGTGGCCTACGGATTGGAAAAGGTTAAATAGATATTTGAATGCTCCATAGCTATTAAAGAAAATGGTAATATTTGCATTGACGTAGAAATGTTAGTGTTAGTATTATATGCGATATGCCGGATTCAAACGCGCAACGTTCTGACTCAACGTGAAATGTATAGACCACACCAGTTGGTAGCAATGAAGTCCCGATGATGTTGTTATTTATTTCTGAAATAATGTCATGAAAATGGCATCAGTTAACAGATACTGCGGGCACAATGGCAATATTATGTAGATTCTTATTTTTGTCATATAAAAAATGACTTTAATTTTAGAAATAATGATTGCGATTATTGTTAATGAATGATAAAGTTAAAATTACCAATTAGATAATTATTTAAAAATAAGTTTTACCTACATAATTAATTATTAATAAAAAGTTATTTTCCTTAATAATATTACCTACCTTCTACATGTTTGTACATGCATTGTAATGCATGTGTTGTGTGTATTAAAATGTATACATGTAGGTATATGGCTACAATATCAATGCAATGCAATCATTATTTACATATTATATGTTTTTAAAATGAATGGTTCAAAGCCTTTAGCGCCAAGTGATTAGTTTAATGCTCTTGAGCGTATTGAAATAAATAATTTGAATAAGTTATTTTGTAAAACCAGTCTAGGATAATAATCATGGTAATCTGCGGTCTAAAATAATATATACTTTTTTCAAATTGAATAATAACGAATTCTTGCATGTCCTATCCTGTTTTAATCATTCCATGCTATAATATATTTGTTTCATAGTCGTTAATCTAAACATTTGAAGAATTTTTTTTATTTAAAAGTGAATTTTGAAAGCCGAGTTTAAAGTCAGTGTCGAGTATTATTCTCAGACATAAATTTTTATTCTTTCAAAGCCAAATACTCAAATAACATTTTTTTTACCTGCTGTAAAAATGACATGGAGCCTGAGAAAATAGTTGAGTATGAAAAACACAGATAAAAACCTTTTCGGCCGGGTTATGGAATAAACGAAAAAGCAGCCCTGAGGAAAATAAACTTTGAAAGCCCAAAATATTACCAGTCTTATATATGGCAATTACGATGCAGACAATGAAATTCTTCCTCACGGAGGACACAAATATGAACCGAAAATTAAATCTTTGAAAATTATTTTAACTATTAAAACTAACTATAATATTTTTTGTAGAGAATTTTTGCTGATTTCCGTATAAAAAATGTCAATTTCAGCAGAAGTGAAGAAAAATTTCAAATTAAATCTTTAACCTCTCAGAAATACACTTTTGTTTATTAAGTGTCCCTTAGAAAACTGTCAAAACGTGATAATATTAATTTGTGTTATTTACGATTTTTACCAAAAGCTTTATAAATCACGTTTTGGGAAAAGTAGCCTCATTATAATAACTAGTTTGGAAAGGTTATGAAATAAACTTTCAAATTGTATAATAATAACATTTGTAAATATTCAAATTTAGAATGCAAACATTAAAAAAATTGTAAAAATGACCCGCGTGATGTTTTATGTGAAAACGGTACTAAAATCACGTTATGTAAAAAAAAGCACTTATTCTATTGTATAAATGTATAATAAATAATTTTGTCACCTCACTTTTTTACCATTTCATACAAAAAATATTTTAATAAAAAACTAACAATGTCTTGAACAAATGACAATCAAACAAGATGGAGGTTCCATTTGGCTCAGATAATTAATCTCTATGTTCCATAGATATTTTTGAATACAGACGCTTAGCGTTGTTCATTATCGATATTCCGTTTTTTATTTTTTGGTAATCCGTATAATGTTGATGGAAATAAATCAATTTTTGTGAAATCTCGCGCGTTTACGTCAAAAGACGCTCTAATGTCTTGACCTTTTATTATAGTTGGTTAAAGAAAAAATATAGATTTAAACCAAAATCTTCCAAGTAAATTTACTAGTCTTCAAACCAATGACAAAATTTTATTTTCTTTTTTTTTTCAGGAGGAATTTGGATTGCTTTGTGTTCCAATCACGGACCTGATGTCCCTCAACTTACAGAATGTATCTTCTCCCGGGCATTCCAACATCATGCCCTTCTCCTCGGCCATCGGCGAACTTCCCGCCGAGATTCACTCCCCTCCCTCCAGCGGAACTACTAATCAAATATCTGTCCAGCGAATTGGAAGAGACGTGCGGCTACTCACTCCCAATGAACTGTCTCGGTACCAACACATGTTCGCTTCTAATATGCCCGCAAGCAATCACACCAGGAGCGAAACTTCTTCATCATCCAGAAGAAGTAATACAAATACCTCTCCACCTGTACAAAATACAGTGCCATCTCTGAGTGAAAGCCGAAACATCGACAGCGGCACTAGAAGAATTTCTATCCAAAACAACGTTAGACATCCTAGCCGAATGATGGTGTCAGGAAATGTTATCTTGCAACAAGAGAGATTCGGCAATGTAGAAAATTCAACTGCCAATTTGAGAAGTGCAGAGATCGCATCGACAACACAGCAAAGAACTCCTCACGCCACATTACAAATTAGTCCTCGCTCCCAGGCTGTTGAACGCCGAGAAAATAACTCCACAAATAGAAATGTAGCTTCATTTTTAAACGGTCCTACTAACTCGACGAGCAGTTTCTTAGTTTCTAATTCTAGTTTTTCAGACACGTCCACCGCTTTGCCGGTGCGAAATTTGAATTACATCAGAGCGAATAGCATCAGGTTATTGAATCCCATTTCTCGTTCCATGTCGGACAGCGGGGCCACCTTTACCAATGTCCAGGATGCCGATAGGAGCGCTAACAGGCCACTGGCCGGCAGTAGTTCTTCTAATGCTAGTCTTGTAAATGTGAATGATCTGAATGTGGAGAATGACTCTAGTCAGTCTCAGCGGATGGAGAGGATGGAAACCATAATGCGAGAGAGAGCAGCTTTGAGAAGGAGAATTCAACAAGAATTAGGAAAAATCCGGAATAATTTAGATAATTGATTGGAGCGTGAATATTGTTACTGTTTTTAGTAATTACATACTTGCATTAGAGTATTGAATTAGAATACAATGGAAAAATCTGCTGCAAATCATATACATATTTATTTCTTTTAATCTCAACCAATTTTTGGTAAAAAAAGTAATAATGTTTCACAGATGGATTATGAAATATTTTGTCTTTGGTATTCTTTTTCAATGCACGCATACTATGTATGTAATTCACGAATTGAATGTCTGAATTGTCTGCTGCTTTTTTAAACAATGCAATTAGTTTTTCTAAGAGACAGTAGTTTCACAGAATTTGAAAAATTCATCAAATTTCATAGTTAATTTTTATGTTTTGTTATCATTTCAGTTAATAATTATACATTAACAGAACTTGAATAGAACCTTTACAAAACTTGAAAATCGACATTGAAATTTGATGAATTGTTCAAATTCTGTAAAACAACCTGTCCTTAATATTTACTTTTCATTATTTTTTGGTCAGTAAAAACATAATTATTTTATGTTTTTGTCTTCTTTATTTTCAAAAAGTCAAAAGATTAAACTAATAAATTCATACATATATATATATATATATTATATTAAATTTACTAGGTCAATGAGTTTTACACAACATAAATCATGCTGAGTGTTAGCAGTTTTTACAAGTCATTTTTTTTAAAATTTTAGTTAAATCATTTAAATATTATTTATATTTGAATCGAAAGTTTTTTATGACTTATCGGATTAATAAACAAAATCTTACTTTCACATAATATTATTCAGTGAAATCAAAACTGGTAAATATTGTTTTATTTAAAAAAAATTACAATGCACATGTTATTATATTGTTTACTTGTGATGGCACACAATCATATTAATTTTATATATTTTAAGATTTGCACTCATTAATTTTGTTTACGGAAAAAATTCTATGTTATTGTTGATTTTGTAAAAGTGTACAGTTGAATATATAATCCATATATTATTTACTTTATTTTTTTTTATTCAGGGTTGATAAAACATGTTTAAAAATAATATGCATTTAAAACACCTTTTTACTTTCAGCTGCATTCTTATCTTTGCAAGCTCTTTGACTTTGATGTTTTTTTTATCAATTTAATTAGATCAGTAAAAAATATCAATTTTATCATAAACCGCTCCTATGTATTTGTTTAGCAGGAAAAATGGCTTTTAAGTGTAGCTTTCTATGTTTTTTTCACTTGATCGTGTTAACCACAATGAATGAGTGAATAAATAATAATAGCAACAATTTTTTTAAATCGTATTTTAATACATATATCAAATCATGGATTATTGTCAATTATATTTGTTATTATTTTATTAATTCATACATTTTTGTGTTCTTTACAAGAGTATTATGAATATGTGCCAAATTCACTATTTTTGAAGTTTTATAAGTACGAATTAATATTTTTCTGCAAAATCAGAAATAATTACAATAATTAATCAAAAATGTAGTTTCACAATAAAACGATTAAGTTTACCGAAAATGTTTTTTTTAAAGTTAACGTATTTTTCCAAGTGAAGATTGGAATTGTAGATTCAAATTTAACCCTTTCAATGGAATCTATCCCACCTCGAGGTAAATTTTCACAAAATATATGTATATATGTGTTTTAGAAAAACTTCACGAATCACATGTGATATGAGTCCTATAATTTCAATACCCGCTATATCCAATTTTTTGACAAAATGATCTGAGTATGACATCTTGTTCACATTTTTGCAAGGAACAAGACTAACCTAAAATTGACTTTCCAAACCTCCCTTATCACGACAAAAAACCATGTTAAAACTGCGAGTGAGAAACAAAACCCGCTATGTATATCATTCAAGAAGTTACTATCAAAACCCGCTATATCGGAATTCAACCAATCACAACCAGTTATTTTGCCAAGATGGCGGGTGTAGAAACACGCCCCTCAGGTCAGTTGAGTTTCAAAAGCCTCTATATTCCATATAAATCACGAAGTGAGTATCAAAATCCGCTAAATCCATTTTATTTATCCATTATTTATTTATCCAGATTTTTTTAATATAATGAATATACTAGATTATAATAAAACAAATAAAAAACTTTATTCCACTTAATAAAATAGAAATATTAATGAATATACATTCAAAAAGTGTTCATTTTTTAATGGATATCTAGAAATATTTATTATTTACGCTAGAGATGTGACAGTTTCTTGCGGTTTTCTCCGAATCGGTGAAAGTTGATAAAGTGGATATAGAAATTGAACGACTCATATATCCGCCGATGGATGACGTAATAGTTAGGGTTAAAAAAAACATGTAATCAATATTGACATCTTTATTGACTGGATATTGTCAGATGATTTTCATTATGTCCCTCAACCCGAGCGCACAAAGAAGTTTGTAATTAGTCTTAATTAAATCAAAAATAATTACAGTCATTTTAATTAATATGCAAAACTGTGGACTTGGCTAAAATACTTAATCGACTTGTAGTCAATATCAGGACTTGAACAAGAATATTAATTACTTGTTAACATTTTAATGATGTAAGAAACCTGCTCAAAATTAAATATAATTCAACGGGCTTTCCTCAATGTTATTTTATAGCTGTGTGAAAAACTTATTTCATTTTATATAAAAACATCCATTTTATTGCAAACTCGTGCTAATTGCATTCTTTTGTGAATATCTATGATATGATACTGTCTGTTTTGTTTTTATTTTAATTTTCATTTATTGTACAAAACGATGCGTGTTTTGTAATTATTTTGTTATTTGAATAGGCTGAAAAGTGCAACTGAATTATGAAAATATTATTGTAAAATGTAAGAAATACACCAATTAGAATATTAAATAAATATTTTATTTCAATTATCTCTATACTTTCTTTATGTAGTTGCAATTTGATTTAAAATGGTGGCAGGTCGCTTGTGTAAGACAAAAAAATATCTAAGTATTCTAAAATTTTTGTTCGTTGGTTCCTCCTTTGACCCCCGTAATTGGTAATTGGCTCGCGTTTATATATGCAGCCATAATCAAAGAGCATTTGACGTAATCCTATAATCGATTCATCTGAATTGTATCTACACGCTCTGAATGGGTAATTCCTAGGAAGTATGATCTTCGCCGATTTGAAAAAAAACTGCTGCCGATAATGTAGCTTTCGACTCAGGTCTCCGACGCACCACTGGCTAGTGGTGTATACTCGAAGTATCGCTCTTATTGCCCTTATCGCATATTTAGCAACTTCTGTATGGAGATTCCACAAACTACACAACTGCAAAGCTACGCAGATTGCAGTAACCCCATTTTAAGGCGCATATTTGGCGCCTGCTGAATAGAGATTCTTCAAACTACACAACTTCGAAGTCATGCAGATTGCGGTAACCCCATTTATAAGGCATATATTTGGCGCCCGCTAAATAGAGATTCTTCAAACTACACAACTTCGAAGTCATGTAGATTGCGGTAACCCCATTTATAAGGCACATATTTGGCGCCCGCTAAATAGAGATTTTTCAAACTACACAACTTCGAAGTCATGCAGATTGCGGTAACCCCATTTATAAGGCACATATTTGGCGCCCGCTAAATAGAGATTCTTCAAACTACACAACTTCGAAGTCATGTAGATTGCGGTAACCCCATTTATAAGGCACATATTTGGCGCCCGCTAAATAGAGATTCTTCAAACTACACAACTTCGAAGTCATGTAGATTGCGGTAACCCCATTTATAAGGCACATATTTGGCGCCCGCTAAATAGAGATTCTTCAAACTACACAACTTCGAAGTCATGCAGATTGCGGTAACCCCATTTATAAGGCACATATTTGGCGCCCACTAAATAGAGATTCTTCAAACTACACAACTTCGAAGTCATGTAGATTGCGGTAACCCCATTTATAAGGCACATATTTGGCGCCCGCTAAATAGAGATTCTTCAAACTACACAACTTCGAAGTCATGCAGATTGCGGTAACCCCATTTATAAGGCACATATTTGGCGCCCGCTAAATAGAGATTCTTCAAACTACACAACTTCGAAGTCATGTAGATTGCGGTAACCCCATTTATAAGGCACATATTTGGCGCCCGCTAAATAGAGATTCTTCAAACTACACAACTTCGAAGTCATGTAGATTGCGGTAACCCCATTTATAAGGCACATATTTGGCGCCCGCTGAATAGAGATTCTTCAAACCACACAACTTCGAAGTCATGTAGATTGCGGTAACCCCATTTATAAGGCACATATTTGGCGCCCGCTGAATAGAGATTCTTCAAACCACACAACTTCGAAGTCATGTAGATTGCGGTAACCCCATTTATAAGGCACATATTTGGCGCCCGCTGAATAGAGATTCTTCAAACACAACTTCGCAGTTATGCAGATTGGCAGTAACCAGAGGCGGCCCGTGACAAAATTTGTGAGCAGTGAATTTCACAAAAAAATGGTAGCATTAACATGGGAAAATAAAGTGATTTAAAGGGCGCGACATACCTAGTACAAACCTTCACTTGTTGAGAAAATCCATTCGTCGCTCTTTCATTTGTGAAAATACTTTTATTATTAATGTCTCTATTATGATTATTAATGTCTCTTATGGAAGATATCAAACTTTTTTCGATGCTCATCATTGCATGAAGCCGATGTTGGGACACAGTGTTCCTCACAAATATTTTTACATGTTTTAACGTAGAAAAACACCGTTCGCACTCAACAGTTGTCATTGGAATAGTACAAATTATGTTTAAAAGTTTAATCGTTTCACTAAAACACTCCACTAAGTTACATTTGATAAATTCGACTTTAATCGCAATGTTTTCAGTAGGACTCATTTCAAATAACTTTTTTTACAGAATAAAACTTGCGAAAACCGTTGAATGCTGTCAATACTGAAAAAATACTCACTGCGCCAGGCTGGCGACCGATGACGTTAAAACATAACATTGTTAATTAGTTCTAAATTCGTTAAACATAACTATTTCATTCCAAAGGTTCGGGACCACATTACGCAAGTTTAAAGTTTTGTCATTTGCTCCGGCAATGCACGCCAGCACCATATGTCTTCTCTGCTTTCACACCTCAATCTTCGTATAGGTCTATCCCTGTCATGCTCATTTCACGGGCACAGGCACTTCAGCATCTGGAGATGACCCCAGTAGAAATATACCTTCATGTGACGTCACGCCTAGGCATAACAAAATGTGCACGAATTCCTTTCTCTCATGGAAGGGAGTCTAGTCAATTGGTATGGATTTTATAACGAATTGGCTGGAATTCTTCGTGAGAGGATGTACTAATTTACACTTCTGATGGATATCGAAGTTTGGAAGTGCAGTGCACGAATGCACTGAGGAAGGGGCCGCCTCTGGCAGTAACCCCATTTTTAAGGCACATATTTGGGGCCTTCTGAATAGAGATTCAATTACACAACCTAAAAACCACGCAGATTGCGGTAATCCCATTTTTAAGGCGCCTTCTGAATAGAGATTCCGCAAACTGCAGTTACCGTGGGACTTTCAGGGAAGCAAGCTGTAGTGGACTCTTTCCTTGTAGGGCCTTCAGGGAAGCACGAGGGAGTGGGCTCTTTGACGTGAAGCCTTTTGGGAATTAAGGAGTGGAGAGGAGAGTCGAGACCTTCCCTTCGGGGCCTCCAGTGAACCAAGGGGGAATTGGAGAGGAGGAATGAGACCTGGGAAGTCACATTGTGGGACCAGAAGATACAGCCTCATTTCCAAAGATAACCCTGGTGAACTTTATAAAAGCTTAGAGGATTGAGGTAAAATAAGAGATAGCAAAATGGGCCTAGGCCTAAGTGCTCACGGGAACTATAAGTAAACCGTTTCCACAATCTGAAAAATATATCTCTTCACAGCACCTTCAATTGAAGTACTTGTACAAAGACTGGCATTAAACAAATAAAACTACAGGAAGTCACCTTTATTAAGAAATATTTATTTCATTTTGTGTAAAAAAAATGTTATAAATTTTACATGAAAATATTATGGAAAATCGGCGAAAATATAAAAAAATGGAATATTCACAGTGGAATGAAAACCTCCCTTTTGATTACAAATAACCACATTGCACATGAAGTTAGTAAAGTTCACTTATCATTTGTAGGTAAAAAGGAATCAGTTAAAACACCATTATAAAAATAAGCTAAGGTCTAAAACATTTTCATCATGAAAAGGTATTTTTTATAATTTTTTCAAGCCAATAACTTCAAATCTCTAACGTACGTAGGTACTTACATTGAACAAAGCCAAAAAAAATTACTACGTTAAAAATTTTTTCATTACAAAATATTAATTAAAAAACAGTCTTTTCACAAAACAGAATGGTTAATCGAAAAAATTAACAACGAGCAGTGCTCAGCACCAAACCAGACAGATAACTTTATAACACTTAATATTATAAAAAAAGAAATAACCTATTGCACCGGGAAAAAAAGGTTTTACATCAACACGCTAAAAAAAGGGAAGCACACCAAATAATGTTCTTTGCAAAAAGAACAACACTTTATACATACAATATTAAAAACAGAGTAAATTACTGTGATGTCGCTGAACCCATAACTAGAAAAACTCTCTTAACAAAATATGTAATCCCTGATTTATCAATGCTTTCTTACAGAAACAATAATGTAGAAAGAAAAGATTAATTGTTGTTATTTAACAATTAATAAGTCTTGTGACATGTGTAATTTCATAAGATTCAAACTTAACAAACATATTTTTTATAATTTGAAAAACATTCAAGAGAATACAAATCTGTTGACCCTCTCCGCCTGAAAGCACCAAATAATGAAATTTTAACTTTTCAATGCTGGCCATTTCATCGAAATGTATCCCACAATGCGTTTTTAGTAGAACTTTATAATTCACATATGTGACACCCATGTATCGGAATAGCCCCCAATGGATCACATATGCGACATCCACGTTGATAAGGTTAAAATGGCGGAGGACAAAAGGGTTAATACCAAGTAATTTCTATAATATTATGAATTCATATTATTAGATATTTTAATCGAGTTTCACCGTGATCCAGGTTCGGAATGGCGAAGTATCCTGTGACGTTTTAATCACTTTTTTAATTATTTTTTTATTTGGTGTGCCGGGGAATGTTAGAATGGGCGTATCTGGCTTAACACTTGGAGATTTCCTGAGCCGCCTTGACAATGTGCTTGGCGTTGATGCCGAACATGTCAAGGAGCACGTCCGGGGGCCCGGAGCGGGGCACGGCACCGACGGCCAGGTGCTTCACGATGAAGTTGCGCTCCATGGACAGGACACTCATGACCGCTTCTCCGAGACCACCTAGAGAAAGAGAATTGTAACAAATTGTAATTATTGGGAAACAGATTGATTAACGAACAAGAAATATAAAACAACATACAAGCTATGCTAATTTTTCACAAACTTTGACAAATCTTCCATGACATTTTAGCATATACAGTAGAATTCGGATAAAACGACTTCGCTTATAACGGCTTACTGTTTTTAGCGACGACAATGTAAACTCAAGACAGATTTCATAGATAGGTACTAGAAAAACATCAGTTTTGTACGACTCCGTTTTAAGCCACCAACTGCTTAACCCCTAGAAGACGGGTCTTATTTTGTAATTATCTGAAAACCAAATATAATATTGAAAATTATATTTGAAATAGTTGACAGGCTTCTACAATATCAACTTTTTTGCTTACGAATTTTCATGGACAGTAACAAAACGCGTTAAAAACTTCTAAAACGTAGCTCTATACCCACATATTGCAGAACATATGTCCGGTTGGTACGACAAAGTATCGCCGGCCCCTTGAGGGTCGTTATATCCGGATTCTACTGTATAGCAATTACTTGGAAGTGTCTATGGTAAATTTTTAAATGCAAATACAAAGCGTAGTACTGCCACTATATATCAAACATTAATAAAAGAGGATTACAGCATGACTTAATGAATCCAACTCAGTTTATGTAGCAAAGTACAAAAATACTCTACTACTATCAATGTACCGTATACTAAAAGGCACTCACCAGCGTAGTAGTGGTCCTCAACAACGACAACCCTTCCCCCGCACGCCTGGGCGTTGTCCATGATAGCCTTGGCATCCAGTGGCTTGATGGTGAAGGGGTCCAGCACACGTGCGGCCAGTCCCAGCGGCAGCAGGGCCTCCTGGGCCTTCACACACTCGTGCAGGGTCACGCCCGCGCCAATCAGTAACACGCAGTCGGACACGGACTGGCGAACCACCTTGGCCTTGCCCACCTGCAAACAAAGGGGAAAAGGTTAACATCTACATACACCCAGTAAAAAAGATGAATGTTGTGTGGAACATTGAGATTGAATGAGGCTAGCAGACCACAATGTGAGGTGTGATCGTGAATCTGATAGTATGGGAGGCATAAAGATAATGAATCTGACATTATGTCAGTCCCAAAGATCATAAATCTGATAATAAAAAAGATCATAAAACTAAAGGTTTTGCAACTAAAAATCGTGAATCTGAAAGATTGTGAGACCCAAAGATCATAAATCTGATAGTCTAGGATTTTTAAATATCATTTATGTGACAGTTTGTGCTACTGAAAAAATATAAATCTGACGGTATGGGAGATGTAAAGATTACGAATCGGACAGTTTGTGCAACTAAAAAACCATGAATCTGAAAGATTATAAATCTGAATCTGACAGTTTGTGGAACATGAAGATCACGAATCTGGCAGTTTGGAAGAATGCCAAATCAAAGATCCAATGGATGACAGGAAGATTATTAAGACTGAATCGGTTGCTGTAAGGATGGTTCTGAATAGAGTCAGGTCCTCGAGCCCCATCTGAGAGGGGCCGTCCTCTAACAAGTGTATAGCCTACCTGGAAGGTCTCATTGTTGGGGTAGAGCATGGTGGTGTTGGGGCGCGAGGTGCGGATGTAGCAGATGCCCTTGGTGTTGGCGGCGAGCTCCACGGCACGCTCACAGGACACTCCGTCGCTCGGGTAGAACACGGTGGCCGTGGGGATGGTCCTGAACAGAGCCAGGTCCTCGAGCCCCATCTGCGAGGGGCCATCCTCTCCGATAGACACACCGCAATGAGAGCCAACGAGGTTGATATTGCTCTGACTGATGGCACCCATTCGGATCTAGAAATTGATTTAACGAGTTATAAAAAGTGTGTTATAAGTTATAATAAATAGCTGTTATTACAACTGCTAGCCACAGACAAAAACACCTAACAAATACAATAGTTATTATTTTTAATTGATGAACTAATTAAATACATTAGTACCTAGCTCGTCTATGAAAATAACGGCATTGGTGGCTTTCCACTTGTACGGACCACGTCTCTTCACATTGTGTGCTAACTCTTGTATCATTTACTTTAATAGGCCACTTGCATCACATTTTTAAATTTTTTTTCCGGTATAGACAAAATGGTAGGCAAATATTCTGTATTTTCTTATTTGTATTTTTGAAACAATTTTTTGAAAATTTCAATCTGAAAAATCAGACCATTTTTCATTCAGAACTTAGTATTCTTCTAACTTCTAAAAATATTACAAAAAAAATGTTGTTACAAAAACAACCTTAGAACCAAGTTTTTAACCTTCCCGTTGAAAATAGGCATAACCTGAATCTCTGAAAAGATTTAAATTTTACTATCCTCCTAAGTCATTGTATTGGTATTTTTTGTATTCCAACATTACCTACAAACCCTTATAATGACAACATGCGTGGGGTATCTAAGTGACCCCTCACAGTCCAACAAATGTTTTGTTTTGTATCTTGGCGTATCTCCTGCTGTCTGGACTAATAATACCGCACACTAATACCGCATTTCTAACCTCTCCCATAAAATTACACATATGAGAGAAAGAGAGTTTACATCAGAAATCTCATCAACAAAATCATATTATGATCAATGCACGTCTGTATATATGAATTTACATTGCCCACTGAAATGAAAATAGAAACAGAGGGAAATACGGCATAGAAGCGTGCCGACTATCACGGATCTAAGACCGAACTGCGCGGATTATCAAGTGCGGCAGAACCAACGAAAGCTATTCGTTTAGTATGTAGGTAGAAAAAAGACGGGGCGCCGCTGTGCGTAGATTTAATTTGCAGTAGTATGAGTGAACGATGTTGGCAACATTTTGGTCTCATACTAATAATGGTAGATGGCTCATCTGCCTTATTCCTTTAATCTGTGGAGGATTCCATACCTGATCGAAAGCCCTGGTGAAGAAGGCAGCGAAGGTGGACACAAAGGCCACGGTCCTGTCTCTGCAGGCAGCTCCGATGGCAACACCAACCAAATTCTGCTCGGCAATGAAGCACTCGATGTATCTGCAGGGGAATTTCAAATTAATATTGATAAAAAAAATGTAACTAAATCATAATTCGACTAAAAACAAAACTTTTCGCTAGCATTATCCAGAATTAAGCATGGTGTGGGGCAAGCCACCAACGAACGCCAGCAAACTAATAATAAATCACGCTCTTTCTGCGATTGGTAAGAGACATGTCTGCGCACCATCTTTTGCTTGTGTTCTAGAATATAATGGTGTTTTATGTTACCTATCTGGGTAGGCATTCCTCAGCTTGTCACTGAAGGTGGAGTTCTTGGTATCACCATCCAAAGCGATAACTCTGTAAATAAAAAAAAGATGTGTTATTATTCTATTGAAGTCACCGGCAATCACTCAGAGACATAAGCAAAGTTATCCAATCACAACCGAAACATCTATCAGTCAAAGATAGATTTTCATTCTTAGGTCTAAAATGACACAACTTCTACATTAATGGATGCAAGGGGAATGAGTACCTGTTGTTGCTATCGGCAATCTTCTTGAGGGCGATCCCATAGGACAGACGGGTGGCCACTGCCTCTCCCTCCTTGTATGCCGGGGGCGAGGACAGGGTGATGTTGGCCAGAGACACATCGGCAACCTTACTAAGAGGCGGGTGGGCCACGCTCTTCACGTCCGGGTTGGACAGCTGGCTTCGCAGGTGCTTCAGAACCCTTCCGGACTCGGATCCCAGTGCCTTTCCGTGCCAGTTCTCCAGATCCTCGATGTTCGGGAAGCCCCTTCCCTTGTAGGTCTTGCAGACCAGCGCCGTGGGCAAACCTTTGGTGGCCTGTGCCTCCTCCATGGCCTTTACTAGCTCTCCAATGTCGTGGCCGTCGATGGTGAGGGTATGCAGGCCAAAGGCGGCCATGCGGCTGTGGTAGACTTCCATCTGGAAAAGAAGGATGTTTATTTAATCTATGTGTAATATAAGCCAGAATAAAGAACTAATATTAAAATTATAAATAGCGCAGAGATTACAGAAAACAGTAGTCATGGCGTCTTCTATTGAGATTATAGAAGTCAGTGACCCAACTGAGAAAAATAAAGTATTGTTTTATTTTATTGTCAATAACCCAAGAAGTACGTATTTGTTTTTACATAATCAGTATAAAAGACTAGCAGAATGAATTTTTTTCTACATATATCTGGTGTAGTAAAAATGGTTACTTGAAATTACAATGCATAATTATATTTATTTCTAATTCTAATTAAAAGTTTACCTGATGCTGCAGAGAGGTGGGTTCGGACTGTCCCAGTCGGTTGATATCGAAGATGACCACCAGGTTGTCTAGCTTGTAGTGGGAGGCAAAGTGCAGGGACTCCCAGATGCTGCCCTCGGCCGCTTCTCCGTCACCAATCAAGCAGTACACCCTGGACATTCATATTACAATTATTAGTTGGGAATAACAACTCCAGAGGCTGGCTACTAGGGACTGAGGGGCTGAATTAGTGCACAACAGAGATATGGGACGTCCGGAGGATTAGAGAATATTACGATTTAATTCAAAATGAAAGTACTTTGTGGCCAGTTGATGACCTACTCAAAGTTTATTTCAAGTACGTAGTAAAGTCTTTAGATTGATATAAATATTGTTATTTATTTTATCTGTTGAAGGTTTTTTAAGGAGGGGCAATTGCAGTGTCCACCTTATATATTCATATTGTCTTCGGATATTACCTCCACCAGGTTAGTTAAAAATAAAAATGTCACTTTATCAAGTATAGTATTGCCTATCTGTATTTGTTGGCTTTAACAAAAATATATTTTGACACTGATCAGATGTTAATCCATGAGTTGTTCCAGGCTGCAGCGTGCAGGGTAAAGATTGCTCTGATGATGGCCAACCTGCAATAGGAGACGACGTAAAATGTTCAAAGTGTGCTGTTTAGTGAAATTACTTTTCAGTTACAACCTGCCCTGTGACAATACATCTGATTTCCTCAACCTAGTATATTTGTAGGATACATAACGCAGAGCAATACATCCACTAACTGCTTTCACTTAATATTATTGAATAAAGTTTTTTTTAGCGTGCTAGGACCATTTTTTAAGGTTCAAAAGACCATAAAATCGAGGCAAGTGTGCTGAGTTTGTAACAAATCTGCTACGGAATCGCTGGCTTTCCAAGTTACGATATGACAAGCCTGCGATACTAGTAATTTTTGCAAATCAAATTGAAGATATAGAGCAATGCACGCCACTGATTGCGACCTATTCAAAGTGCATTGTGGCATCACATACCATTTAAGGGTCCTGTTAAAAGTAAATGTTTTACCTGTAAGGCGCCTTATCGAAGTACTTTCCCACGTAAGCCATGCCGCAAGCCACGGCGAGCCCCTGTCCCAGGGAGCCTGTGCCCACATCGATGAAGGGCAGGCGGGGGGTGGGGTGTCCCTCCAGGTCGCTATCGATCTTGCGCAGGTTGTTCAGCAGCGCCACGTCGAAGTTGCCAGCCTCGGCCCAAGCGGCGTACAGGATTGGGGCGGCATGACCCTGCAAATAACACCATTAAATCAATAAATGTGGTTTACGAAATTCAACTGTCATCTGTCGTTTCATGACAAGCATAATCTGAAGATAGTATTATGACAAGATAATGCACTAAAATGAGTGGATTGGAATTATCCACACTTTGATTTATATCAATAATATCTAGCAAGTAGATCTAAAATTGCCTCTTTTGATTTAGAATAGATATCAAAATATAAAATCATATTATATCACAACACAATTTGTAGGCAAATAATACCAAATAAAATAAAAATTGCAAGATAACAGTGCTTACTATTGGAGTGGGAATGTTATCAGACAGAAATTAAGTAAAAAGAACATAAAATCACGCGACAAAACAAGGCTTGTAGGCTTTACGTCAAAACCAAGTCATGTATGCATAATACACATATATAATCCTAGTTGAAACATCTGATCTCATAAAGTATCAATGAATTTGAAGGAAAATAGATAGAGACAAAGAGAGATATGGCATGGAACATTGGCTAAAGAATGAGGAAGCGCAACTGCAACTAACTGAAATATCAGTATTTTTTTATCGTTAGTTTTAATAGTTAAAATAATTTTCAAAGCTTTAAATTTTTCGTGTCTCCCAAAATCGAACCAAATCTATGGTAGTCTGTACGACAGTATGGCGGAGTCAGATGTTTTTTATTCTTAAGATTATTTTTAAAATATTGAAGAACACCAGGTAAAATGTTAGCATCTCATCACTACTGTTATTGTATTGGACCAAAGTGCAAAAATACATCCCTGACCGCACCTGATAAACAATTTACCAGTGTTAAAAAACCTGCATTGCTATGATTATTATGACTTCTAGAACATAAATCACTAAGATGTTTAATTTAATATTTTATCATATAAAATAGTCTTCTTTTCCCTCACATAATAGGCTCAAATACATTATATTTCTCATTATCCATAAAATGCCAAGAATCTAGCATATTTTTTAATATTCTAAGGAGAAATGAATCTATTATTTCTCTCATTCTTTTAACCACTCAGCAACGTAAGCAGATATACACGTTAATATGACAATAGCAGTCAAGTACAATAAGCATGTTTTCAAGTCAATGCGTATGTTTCCACAGAAATCGTTATAACTCCGTTATTGTTCTAGTGACATCCCTAAAACAAAAAGTAGAAGCTCCATAATAAATCAAGCTACCCATATCACTACTCAGGTTGTCCATATTCAGGTTGCCCATATCACTATTCAGGTTGTCAGATACATGTTAGACCGATAAATCGCCTCCCGCCGTTAGACATTGTTATTTTTTTAATATTCTTGTATAATTATGATATGATATTCTTGAATGACTAAATTGTTTATTATACATTTATACAATAGAATAAGTATTGTTTTTAACCAATGACATTAATACTGGACGCGGGTTAGAAATCTCAAAGTGGGAAGCCAAACACAAGACGATTGTAGCTGTCTCTATTTCTAGTACTTTAGTACTAAACTGCTACGCGTTGAGTGAGGTCGTGTCTTACCAGTAAGTAAATTGCATTGCAAAGCGCCAAAATGCCCTCCTGTGTGATGAGAAAATGCTTCAATTACACGGCAAATAGTCGTAAAGGCGAAGGAATAACACTTCATTTGTAAGTACACGCAAATTACTTATTATTATCAATTAATATAAATTAATTTTATAATAATACATCATTGTATTCTTTACCCTTCCGTGTCCATTGTGTAACCGAGTGAGAGTATCTTGTTTTCTCAGTCACACCCATAGGTCACACCCGTGATGTGAAAGCAGTATTCGGCGAAGAAATTAATAAGCCGCCCTACCATATATCTATGACATTCACACACGTACATTATTTGATTGTCTATCTTTATCACACAGGAATAAAGTTTTGAATTTAGAAATTATACTGAAAACCGCTGAAAACAAAAGAGTGTTACTTGCTTTCACATTATATGGTGAGTATGTGAGACTATGGCGAGTCTATTTATATAACGTCATTGTTTTTAACATAATCCGTGATTTAGTACCGTTTTCACATAAAAACACCATGTGAGTCATTTTTACATTTTTTTTATGTTTGCATTCTAATTTTAATATTTACAATTGTTAATATTTATTTGTGATATAACAACGTGAAAGCTTATTTCGTAACCTTTCAAAAACAGTTTTTAGTATTCGGCTATGTTCAGAAATGTTTAATTTATTGTGAAGCGGAAATAACACAAAGTTTTCGTAAATCTGTCATTTAGATCTAAAAAGTGCATATTCGCGATAGGTTAACATGATTAATGTTACAATTAAATCGGGGTAGGTATTTATCAAAAGATTTTCTTATATCGAAGTAGGTACCTACTTCCTTATGGAGATTGTCTTTCACAAAATTTTATTTGTTCCATTTTTAAATAAAATGGAAGTGAAATATTCTTTGAACATAAAAATTATTATTGTAATTAAATCGGGGTAGGTACTTTCGAACGAGATTTTATTTTATATGTGAATGTGTTTCATTTTTAACGAGTACCTACTTGAGAGGTTGCTCTGACAGATAGATTATTGGAGGGAAAGAACTGTTAGGGGGGAATAAATAGTAGAATCAGATAACAGTATTGGCTCTCATGATAAAGGGGACCAAGCATCTTTATTATTTATGTGGTATCTGATAGAAATTTATGCAATGTGAATTTTAAAATCGTTTAGTGTAATATCTGGTGACCCGATAGTTGATCCGCTGACAATTGGCCCCCTGAAATGATATTTACCATAAAATTATAATTTTTTTTGCATTATTTACCAATTTCAAATGTAAAATTGACTTAATAATAAATAAAAATACCCTTAATAATAAGTTAGTATGAATATCAAACAGTATATAGACAAGTAGATTTTTCCTTGATACATTTGAATGAAAATATGTTTTATACTTAGTTATTCGGTGGTACATCCTCTCTGCACATTCCTTCGGGGTCACTTAGATATATTTTGTGTAATTAGGTACAGCGTATGTTCCCTAAACCGACTGCATATTGTATATAAGTATGCCGGGGGGCCAACTGTCAGCGGATCAACTGTCATGGAACAGTAATGTCTTTGCCATTGGTAGCTATACATAGCGGACGTACATACATACATGCAAACAATTTTTGATTTATATATATGTAGATAGCTGGTACCCAGCATGCGTTGCTACTCCATTTATTAAAGAAATTGTTTCTCCCTGCATGTCCTTTCCCATTCATCCCGTTCCCCTTCCGCCCCCCCTCCCAAGTTCCCCTCCCACTCCCTGGTTCCCCTCCCCCCCCTCCCCTTTGCATACATTCATTCCCGGTACATTTAGTTTTCAAACAGCTCGCGTGCCATCTTTTAATTTTTTTTAATACAAATTTCATAATGCCAGAGCTCACCAGTACTTTTTTTACAAACCTTGTCCTAACAATAACGAAAATGAACTTAACGTGAAAATGAACGTATGTATTCAAATCTGTTGGTGACCATTTTAAAAATCCGATAGGAACTGGTTCCAAAAATAGACGGTTCCTAGGATCCGGTTAGTAAGGTTTTGGATTATTTCCTAATAATTATTTTGCAGACCACAAACCATGAGGCGTGACGCCCTTAGTTCCATAGTCTAGGCCGTTTACATTATATATTATGCAATATTTGAATATCGGGATGGTGGAATAATATTCAACGTGCTGTAATTATTTTTATCTTCAATTTGGGAGGCGGATATGGGTACCGCCACCTCGTGAACCATTTATTGGATAACCAATACCTCTGCCATAGGTCACCCCAAGTGGTTTGCATACAATTGGTGACTTAGCAGGGGTGCCCGGGTTAATAGGGTGATGTTTGTCTAGGTCTTGGTGGTGGATTTGTCTGAATTCGGACCTGTACGTGAACTAGAGAGTTACACGGATGAGGGGGGACGTGGATGGCGAGCACTGGGAAGAGGCATTCGGATCCAAGTTCTCTGGGAGTGAGTGATTTGAAAAAGGAGGGAGTGGGATCAGCCTCCCGCAAAGGACCCGAGTTCAAGAACCCATTCCGGCTATACCATTATTGTACATTTTAGGAGTGATGTTGAGCGAATTGTTTTTGAGCAAATGTGGTTCTAGTTTTAGGCATCACGCAACCCAGGTTTGATGAAAATCAAAATGAATAGCAAAAAAACTGTACAGCAGACTAATCCCACAAAGAGATTATTAACTCTTTTGTTTTTGTATTTATAAAAAAATTATTGTAAATATAATTTTTTTTTTAATTTATAAAAAATTTACCTCGTACCTATTGCAAATGGTACGAAACCATATTGCAACCATATACATTCGGTACAAAATGCTGTTATAATAACTGATAAAATAGAATGTAAACTTACAGCTGCCAATATAGTATTACGTACATATTATCTAATAATGTATAACGCATTGACCACAATTTTTATTCTCGTATCTTTGCTTGTAATGTTTGCAGGTGGGGAGTTGCACGAGTATAATATGTGAAGGGAATGTAAGGCTAATTTATGCATACATTGGATTGAGGTCAATATTGTTTTACCTTAAGGTATATGAAAAACCTTTACAATGCCGGCTGTTTCAACGCAATCTATCATATATGGCACATTTTGACGGTGTATGTGTTTTTTTTTTAAACTTCTGGTATCATATATGTTACATCTGAATACGGGGATAGCTGCTGATGGATCACATATGCGGCAGCTGCATATATTGGTTATTAAGATTTTATGAACTACTATATCTACATGTGATAAATATGAATATAACAAAACTATAGTATAATTTTCAACATGCATACGACATATCTAAGGTAGATCATTACGTAACATAAAAAGTTAATGGGTGTTCAAGGTATGGAGGAGTAGTTCAAATTAATTTAGAATAGGGAGAAGATCAACACAATGGTTACCGATCTAAAATAATAATTGTCCTGGTAAAAACCGCAGGTTTATTGTCCTGATGAAGGTAAAAATCAACCGAAACCGGTCGACGTGCATAAATTAAATAAAATGGTTTTAAACAAAGAATTTTTTTCATTTGGATAATGTCCAGCCACAGAGTGTTCGCTTTCTTCGATAATTTTAAAAGGATAAGGCACCCTAAAAGAGGTAATACCTAAGTGATGCGATTTTTAAAACACAAACTTTGGTTATGATATGTAATCATGGACATGCAAATAGATGAACTTGCCCTAAGTGATAAAAGGCGTATTATTTCCCCCTCCCATTGGAACCATTTTATCGGAACCGGCTGGGCTTGCGAGAGCCTTGCGTGAATCTAAAAAATGTGATGTCATCATTCTTGTCTGGACCAGTGTCGAGCTCTCATCGGTATATTTTACGAAATAACACGGCAAAAATGGTGACTTGTGTTATTAAAACATGTAAAAATAGAAGTGAATAAGATAATAAGCCCAATTTTCGTATTACATTCCATGACTATAGGTAAGCATTATTTTAGGCTTATTCAGATCATATAATATGATAACACATCAAGATACATGGCGATGCGAAACACAAAGCCGCTGTTTCATCAAGATACATGGTGACGCGAAACATAAAGCCGCTGTTTACTGAGGTAAGTAAATTATGAAGCATTTGTAAAAGTGTCTCAACTAAATACGGAAACAAAATATTTCACTCCGAAAATAAGTGAAACTTTACTTTGCCAAATTTGGACTTCAGATATTTGTTCATATCGTGGCTAGCAATTCGCGCTCCCATGTAAAAAGGTCGATTCATTCAAAAGCAGATTTTACTTTTAAGAACTAAATAGTCATATTATAATGCGAGATGCCTATATACTGTTAGATTGATTTATTGGCGAATCACAGTCATCGTCCCTCTCCTCGCCCCACCATAGTTAGTTTTTACCCCTTATCTGTATATTCTGGTCTGTCTATTTGTATGTAATCAACTGTCCTTAAATTACAAAATAATTCAATTCCTACCATATGATTGTGTTATATTCTCCAGCCTTTTGCTATAAATCACATGCATTAATGTCAACCTTTTAAGCACTCATGTGTTTCCAACAAATACATTATTTTTGACTGAAAACCGTTAACCAAAATTGGAAGGATTAACTAAACCCAAAACTGATTTCCGGCATAACCTATTTTTTGTATGTCTAGTACTTCAATCTATGAAGTCTCCCACGATTCGGGAATACTGGAAATAGTATGTAAACGAGGACTTAGTGTTCCTCCATGTTCACTTTTACATCTAACCATGTGCACTCTACACATTGCACTTTTGTTTGCTAACTGACATTGTCTAAATTATAAGTTTGATTATACTTATATCTTAAATAAAGTTATTATGTATATCTGAACTTTCAATCATTCCTACACGGAACTACTTCCAACTTTAACTCAAGACATCACCTACATCTGCATACATCAACTTCATAACTTAGTTAGTAATCCATCGACAATCGAAGAGAATTTCTTGAACACTGCTCGCTGCGAAGGAGTTAAATATTATTTTTCTGCGTCCTCAACCGAGGGTCGTAGCAATTGACAAAAGAAATAACCGTCATGTGTAATGAACTGAGCATCTGAACGATAAAGAAAGTGTTGCTTATCAGATATTATTGGCTGATGATAATTTTAACCCAACAATGTTTGAAAATCTCCTACTACCACCACAGAAAGCCGAAAATGTTGCTTGTGTTGTGATGGAGGACTTAGCCAGCAGAGGAATCGAACATGCGACGCTCGGGTGGGACCCAAGCGCTATGCCCACTCAACCACTGACCGGTCAAAGTGTCGGATAATCTTAAAGTGGTTAGAAAATTATGTCAAGCCGATCAGATGATAAAGCTGGTGAAGTAATGCAAACAAATGCTGGAGGTAAAATCTACAATTTACAAAATCAAATGAAAAGAAAGTTCAGGCACCTCTTTTTCGTAAATCGTGAAGTTTTCCAAATTGGGACTGATGGGTGTGTTGAGAAAACTTTAAAAAGAATCTCTTCAATTCCAGACAAGTACCTATAATATATTTTGGTAGACAATAAGAAACTCTAACTAAGTGGGCACGAGGGATATTTCGATATTTTATGGTTTTTGTTCATTTTCAAAGTTGCCTGTATACATAAAGCACCTCGAAAGAATTTTTTTATAGAAAAATGTTAGATAAATGCATGTTTTCTTTTATTCAGTGAAAATAATTTTTTTTTTACATTAGCTCCACACAGGATGCCCCGAGGAAAACAATTTACCTCGGGGCCTATGTCATCTTTGGGGATGCTGTGTGGAGGGTTTTTAAGAGAAAGAAAGGAGAAGAAGATAGAATCGAAGGAAGAATCTGGGGGTCAGTGTGCCCAGGAGTGATGGATGTATGAATTAATATTCCTCACACTGCGGTGAAAGGCGATGGGTCAGGAGAGTCCTGCTGGAGAGGTCAAAAGGCCTCCCTTAATCAGTCTCCTCCGATCCAACCCGCCACATAGTGGTTGGGCAAACGTATCCGCCACCAAGACTTAGACAAACCTCACCCCATGAATACGGGCACTCCTGTTAAGTCACCAAACGTAGTGAACCACTTAAGGTGACCTGTGGCAGGAGTGTTGGTTATCCAATAAATGATTCCCGGGGCGGCGGTACCCATACCCGCCTCCCAAATTGTGACTATTGTCTTGCTACTAACTGTTTATAAAAGAGCTGTTTTCAATAAATCATTAATATGGCTAGAGATTTTCAGTACCGAATTCTTCCGAAAAATTTCCCTAGATGAAAAAAATTTCCCCTTATGTAGAAGACATTTCAGAATTTCTCTAGATATTTGTGGTTTTTTGTTAGCATTATAAAATTGAGTAGTATGTTCCAACAAAACGGGGTGTTGTTTAATGTGATGGTGTTTTATTCACTTTTAAATGAAGATTTATAAATTTTACTTATAATAAATAGTATATAATAAAACTTATACATTCAGAATCGGTGTTCATTGATCTGTATTCTATATGAAAATATAATATTTTTAAGCCATAATATTTTTCATTGGAGTTCCTTATTATTTTCATTCCTTATTTCAAATGTGTGTTACATGTGGTTTACTTTTACACTTTTAAAAATGAACTCTGCAGTCAAGTTACATCCTGTGATTTTTCAAAGGTAACAACTATAGAGTTTAATAATAATAAAGGGCTTTGGCTCGTTACCTTGGACAGGATGAAGCGATCGCTGGAGGCATCTCGGGGAGTGTTGACGTTGTACCTCATGGTGTTGAAGAAGAGGACTGACATGATGTCGGCGATGGAGGCGCATGATGTGGGATGTCTGTAAAAATATAAAACGGTATTAGCTACGGCAAACTTAAAACATTGTTCATCACCTGCTTTAACTTTCTGGTATTTAGCTTTAACCAACCCGCCAGACGTGTCCGTACGCAATCAAAAGCATTGACTTATGGGCGTGATGATGGAATTTGTATCTTACTAGATATGTAATTGTCTCACAAAATTAGAACAAAATGTGGCAAGTAACAAACAGTAAATTCGTTTCCAGCAAATCCATCATTTAAAAATTGAAGAATGGCAAAGAAAGACATTCAAAGAATAAGTGTGTATTTTTGGCGCTTTCATATTTAATAGTTGCGTCGAATAGTACATTTCGCTTGCAATGTGTATAAATCACACAGGCTAATTTGTTCGCCTGTCGGAACAACTCTTATAAGTCTCATAGAAATCGTTGTCCCACCCTTACTATCAAGTGAGAAATATGATATAAGCGGTGTTAGAAAGAGAAAACATCACGCTTTATATTCAAATCTAAAAGTTAACCACAAAATAATAAAATAAACACCCTTCACACAACCAAAGTTTCGGATCGCAATTTGAAAAAAAAAAAATGAAACTGAGAATTTTTTTGAAAATTATTTTTACATGGAACGACAAAAACAGGAAAGTGACAATAAAGTTTATAATATATTTGTCTAATAAAATATTTATATGTTGTTAATTTTTTTTAATATCATTAATTTTAGTTGAAAAAAGGTAAGGTGAGCCATTTTATAGGTTTTTTTATAGGTTCAAGAGGTCATCCGGACCTCTTCAAGACCCGCATTAATAAATCTCTTCTTATAGCCCCTACCTTAATCCTCCAAACAATGCTGCCCAACCGGGTGTTATAGTTCCCCTACACAGACATGGACGCTCTTGTGGAGGTGTCACATTAAAAAAATAATGTTGCTTGATTTTAAGACCTAGAATTGTTTGTAAGTGAGTTTTGTTGATAACATTAGCTGTCCAGTTATCGTAAGTGACATAAAATAACAATGTATATTAAAATGAAGCAATTTATTGGTTTTGACTTAGAATTGCGACTAACTACTTTACTTTTAATAGACATTCGTTTATAAATTAAAAATCAACCCATAAAAACAGTTTTTTTACTACAATTTATTTATTTTTATTATGTAATAGCGAGTACTCCCAAAGAAAGTGTTTGTGTTTTAATACTGTTCATGTTTTAATATTCTCTGCCTTCCCCACCTTCCCACATATCTCGTCCCCCCTCTCGTGAAACATCCCCTCTCTTTCGTTCCCCTCCATCGGATGAATGGTATAGCAAGAAATTTCATTTTTATTTATATAATGATTGAAACAGTTTCAACTTTTCGCCACGCTCCTACACATCGAATGGCACACCTAGTTGCGCTATCATTTCATTAACTTTCAGAGAAATGCGTATGTGTGCATGAAAGCCACTAAAAGTTGATAGAATGAATCATCGACGACTAGTCTATCTGCCGAGTTTCAGCTCGATCAGATATCGGGAAGTGGTTTAATTTCCACTTCCAAGATTCGTATTCGTTCATTCACGAAAACAAAATCGAAATTCAAATAGATATATTTAAAAATCAATTTTTATTTTTCAGAGTAATGAGAACTGGGATCATGATTTTGGATGATAACAGCACAAGAGCATAATTCTCCCTGCAACTAGAGGCCAATATTACATTTATGTAACTGTTTAAATAAATACATATATCCATCAATGTATGACAACTGTATAATTAAACATGAAACTTTATTAGAGTAATGTAATCACTAATTAAATAAATATGAGAAATATATTATATGTATATGCAAGGCTACCACCATACATGAAATTGTTTGTAATTTGCAATCAACAACAGAATAATAATTAAGTACATAGTAGTTAAAATAATCTATCTAATCTTTATTGCATTATTATGAACAGTGGTTTCTGATTTCTACAAATCAAATTCATGTATTTCATTGTTCATAATACAGTAGTTTATATCGATGATAGATCAAAAATAACAGAAATTTCAGAGGGAGTATGGTTACTTGATGTTGCTTTATCCTGCCTACTTTATACTACAAAGAATGGACGGTTACCTCGAGAGTGTTTTCTTTTGGAGAAAGAATAACCTCGTCGAATTTAATGTTTCAAATACCCAATCATGTCTGATTACGTCTAAAAGGGATCAAAATGAAAATCTAGTCTCCATCAACGGAAGTAATCTTCCAAACAGGCCCTCCATTGATATACTTGGTGTAACTCTAAGTGACCAACTCAGATATGGGGGCTCCATCGAAGCTAGAGTTAAGTTAGTCTCTTAGAAATTGGGCGTACTGTACAGGGTGCGCAGGATACTTTATAGTACAAACTTCTTCTTCTTTATGTGCCTTATCAGGTCCCCCCGACGTTGGCGATCACTCTTGAAAAGGTCTCTCTGTCTTGCGCTGCCCGGAATAGCTCCTCCACACTTCTAATGCCGGTCCACTCTCGTATGTTTCGCAGCCAAGACATTTGTCTCCTACCAGGCCCTCGGCGACCCTCTATCTTGCCTTTCAATATTAAATGGAGCAAGTGATACTTCTCCCCTCGAAGTATATGACCCAGATATGAAATTTTCTTGATTTTAATTAATGTAAGCAGTTCCCTATCTGCTCTAGCCCGTCTGAGAATTTCTATGTTGGTGATCATGTCGGTCCATGGGACCTTGAGCATTCTCCGGTGAAGCCACATTTCGAAAGCCTCTAACCTGTTCATGGTATTTATTTTCAAGGTCCATGTTTCACAACCATACAGCAAGACCGACCACACATAACATTTTAGCATTCTCTGCCTTAATTTTAAGCTTATATTGTCATTGCAGAAGAGGGATTTCATTTTTATGAATGCAGTTCTTGCTGCTTCAATTCTGCACCTAATCTCTATATCTGGGTCAAGATTCTCCGTGAGGATACTGCCGAGGTATCTAAATCTCTCCACCTTTTCGACATTACAACCATTTAACTGAATCATTGATCCAGAGTGATCTAGTCGTCCAAAAGTCATCCATTTAGTTTTATTGACGTTGATTGTTAGGCCCAGTTGCTCACCAGCATTATTAACAAGATCTAATAGGTCTTGGAGGTCACTGATACTGTCAGCTAGTAATACAGTATCATCTGCATATCTTATGTTATTAATGACAACTCCGTTGATCTTGAGACCCTTCTGGGTATTACTTAGGGCTCTTTTGAAGACATAGTTGGAATAAAGATTAAATAATAGTGGCGACAGGATACATCCTTGTCGTACTCCACGCTGAATGGCGATTGCATTAGATCTCTCATTCCCATGTCTTATTTCTGCTGTTTGGAACCAATACAGGTTTTTAATGAAATTCTGGTCTTTGGTGTCAACTTTACAATCCGCAAGCATTTTCATTAGGTCAGCATGTTTTACCCTGTCAAATGCCTTTACAAAATAGTACAAACTGCTAACCCTGAACAAATCACATGTGCGCCCAACAGTTGAATTTGACAGCCACTTCTGGTCTGGAGCCCCAAAATACCTATAAAAAACCTCGACTCTGTGCAGAAACGGGCGGTCTGTTTGATAGATTCTCCTAACTTAACAGACGGATCTTTAGAGCACAGGCGTCAGGTGGGAATGTTGTTCTAGTTCTACCGGTATTACAATGGAAGATGCTTTGAGGAACTGGCGTCATTGATATCCCCTCGGCACTGGTGCATAGTCGGGAAATACGCCAAACACGCGCCCAACATATGTACATGGTTGACATTAGTCACATGAGAATGGGGCGTAACGATTTGCCTGTATGTGTTTACTCCCTCCTACAACATGGGTCTCTTCAAGACCTATGTTCACTCCTTCCTCTCCTCAAAAAGACCCTCCACACAGCATCTTCAGAGATGACGTAGGCCCCGAGGGAAATTATTTTTCTCAGGGCCACCTGTGTGGAGTTAATGTAAAAAAAAAACTTTCTCTTGGGCATGCTCGGAATGAACCATCTACGGGTCAGAAGGGATGCGCACATTGTATCACATTTCTTCAGAATATAATCGTGGAAGGTTTGAAAATTCGACTATCATGGAGAGCATTAGTTTCTATGTTCCCGATGGTTATATCCATCACCGACAGCATAGACTGTTTTATCTCCCGGCTTGCAGAACTAACTTGCCGTTGGTCATGCCAGTCGGGAGAGCTAACATGTTGATAAATAGGATCACTTTGAATATTGATGGCAAGCTTTTTCGCTGTTAGTATAAATCTGATTATAAGTATATTCCTTGCTGATCGGCGTATTTTGAATTTTCCACGATTGATAGGCGTTTAATGGTTGCTTGTCAGTTGTGTAGAGTTTGGAGTGCCTTTATCCGAAAGGAACTCTTCATTATTTGTTTTTTTTAAATGATTTGAAGTGTTGATTTTGTAATAATGAATAAATTGAATTGAATCAAGCATTATTTCAGTCAATTATCTGACCTCTGGCGCAACTAAATGCATAATCTGTAATGTGGCATTAAGGTCAATATCAGTTGTATAAAAGCGCTGACTTACGTTTTGTATAACATTCATCTATGTCAAGTTGTAATGACCCAAATTCGCTCTCAAGTTAATGGTTAAGGTTAATTAATGGTTAATGAAATGTAACGATGTGGTCTTGCCCATTTCCATGGACCACAGAGGGATGCAAGTAAATCTTTTAAACCATCGTTTCTCAACCTGGGGGTCACCATCAGGAATACGGGGGAGATGCGTCTCGTCAAAAAGTATGGTCGGTGAGTATGAGTACCGCCATTTATTGGATAACCAACACCTGTACCATAAGTCACTCCAAATGATTCCCTAAGTTAGGTGATTTAGCAGGGGTGCCTGGGTTCTTTTTTCAGGGTGAGGTGTCTAGGTCTTGGATTCAATTTGCAGGTGGAAGTAACACTGACAATTGTGGGTGTTGTGATACAAAATTATAAATGACAGACCTTACAAGAATGGTTTTGCAACAAAGGGTCGTCCATTGATCACGTGATGTTTTTTAGCAACTTTTTAACCCCCTCCCCCCCTGGTGATATGTGGTGAGGTTTTAGACAACCCCCCCCCCCCCAAATCACGAGTATTTTTTTTAGTACAAAGTATAGGACGTTCACCTTAATAAATTGTGCGTTCAATGAAAAATAAATACATGTGATGTCTCATTTTACCCCCCCCTCGTGATGTTTCGTGATTTTCATCCGACCCCCCCCCCCCCTTTCGAGCCTCACGTGATTAATGGACGATCCCCAAGGAACAGTCATAAAAAAAACATTAATTAATAATTTTATTTACAAAAGTAAAATCAATGCTTAAAAACTGCTTGCAGAATACTAAGAATAATAATACTACAGAATAATAGCTCTTCAATCTATGGTTTTATCAATAATTACTTTTAGCGGGCGACTAAGTTTTATCAACTTATAAAAATCAAATGACATGCCACAAGATTAAGTTTAATTTACATTTTTCACTAAATTCCTTACAACTGTTGACTTCCTTCAAAATGCCAGGGGCGTGCACAGAAATTTTAGTGAGCTAGAGGGCTAAGACTGGAAAATACAACATTATTGATGTTGTTGCTGAAAATGATTTTTTTTTTTTTGAAATTTCAATTTTTTGTATTAAATTTTTTATCTAGCGTAGGCATAGATCATTTTAGAGATAATTTTTTATCTAGCGTTGGTATGCCTACCCTGAATAAAAATCTTCATACAAAATATTTAAATTTCAAAAAAATAAAATAAAAATCATTTTCAGCTACAACAACATCATACGCCACTGCAAAATGCATACTACTTACCATTCTCAAAGTTGATGCTGATTTTATGAATACATATCACATACTGCTTCAGATAGAAAATACCAATATTAGTATTAATCATTTGAGTGCCGATTGTCATCCGGGTGACAATATTTCAAGCATATACGGCCACATTCGGCACACAACAAGTTAATCTTCGGAGATGCATTAACCTCAAATTATTTTTTTCTGCATTATTAACAGCGAAAAACACAATATGCCCATATCTTCCTGTAATTTTCAATTACAGAAAGTAAATGTGTAGGTATATTTCAATATGCAGGTATATTTCCTAAGATGCTTGGGTGTATAGGTATATTTCCTACGATGTATAGATTGCTTGTGTGATGGTTCAATAGGTTATAGGCCATCATCATGACGTCAGAGAAGCTTTGATGTATGAGTATTTAAAAATAACACAAATAATAATATACAAATAATAATACAGAGGTTAACACGGCAACACATATCAAATCCATTAATATAAAGAAGAAAGTTTGTGGCGCATAGATTTGATTTGTAGACAAATCTACAGTTTTATTAAGCCTCGTATTCATGGTAAACATTAGTTTAGCAACATTTGATCAACATTGTTGATGAGCGGAGAGATTGTTGCTGGAAACTTTGTTGAAATAAATACAGGTTGTCCACACACCAGTCTGCGTTAAAATGTTTCCCGAGGAAGTAGTAGCATTATTTTATCATTGCTCCACACTACTGCCATGTTTATAAACTGTTGCAAACACGTTCACACACGTCAACATTTGTTGCTAAACTGATGTTTACGCTCGTCGGGCGAGAGCTTGTCAACATGCCGTTATCAACTCCGCAACACGAAGTGTTGCCAGCAACATGTTGACAGCAACCCCGCAACACGTTGATTCAACTTTGTTGCTAAACTAATGTTTACCATGAATACGGGGCTTTAATTTTACAGTTTGATGAAATTTTGCACATACAGTACATTTTGCGGGTGACAGGTTCCGACCTGCATCATTGAAGTGATATGGTAACCACGTATTTGTTTCATTTGCGAGTAGGTTGTGTCACAACACTCATTATTTGTTCATTATTAGATTAAATTATGTTACTTGTAGTGTGTAACACGTCTGTTTGTTCGCGAAAAGCGTTATAAAATGGCACCATTTAATAAAAAATCACCTATTTGGGAATATTATAAAATTTGTAGTGAAGATAATTAATATTAAATATATATGCACTTTTTTTTCATGATTTGGTATTCGGTATTCGGCTGAATGGTTCGCAATAATTGACGGAATACTAAAAAAAAGTAGCCGAGTAGGCCGAATATTTGTGGCATCTCTAGTAGGGATTGCAATCCCGCAAAACGGGATCACGCATTCCCGCGGGATCCCGCTGCTTTTATTAATCTGCTGGATCCCGCACATTCAAAGCGCGGATCCGCGGATCCCGCAAATTAAAAATTTGGCGCTAAAACTTTTGCGTAAATCGAGAGTCGTCTTCGAAAATTCACCTATAACTGGAACACCTGCTACTGATACAGATCCTACTCTAACAAATATTTAGGAAAAAGCCAGACAACAACCCAAAGGACGTTGAGAAAATTTTGAAGAAAGAAATGACAGTTCAGCCTACTAGCGTAGAAGCCGAGAGAGCGTTTTCAGCATCAGGATATATTTGCAGTTCACTCAGAAGCAGGTTCGGAGATGATACAATAAATGCCATTTGCTTCTTAACCGCTTCTGTGCCAAGAGCGAGATTTCTCGCATCCTTGGTCGTGTCCAGCAGGCCGGCCATAGAAAAATAGCGAGTTTACTCGCTCTTTTTGAGCCTCTGTATCATACACATGTCCCGTTTTTTATTAATTTAAAATATGGAACACACAGAGACAACATTGTTTTGATTTTTTTTTTTTTTTTTAAATAATGTAAAAATGATTTATTTTGATTAAAAGTTCACGGCCTGCTGTACACAGCTACACTTCTACCTACTGGCATTTAAAAGGTTAAGAGCGTATTTTCAAAAGTTATCACCATTATAGGTTGATATCATAGTAATAGAATAGAAATAGAAAGTTGAGATTTGATTATTAGTCATTATATGAATAATAATAAGTTTAAGTTTAGACTTACGGATTTCAATACTTCGTTTGTGTGAAAACACTATGAAACCAATACATGATTTTACTTCAATTTTTACTTCAAGACTGAATTAAAAATATAAAACTGTTGTTTGAAGTAGGGGTAAAATTAAACAAAACTATTAAACTATGCCAAACATTTAAAGATGAATCTAAGAAAACAGATTATTAATTACTTATACTTAATTAATAGAAAAGAAATAATTTCTGTTGCTTAATGTAAGAAAAGTTTGATAAAAGTTGATTTTTACACAAAATCTGTAGTTTCAATTTGATTTTATAACATAATTTCAAAGATGCGGGATCCCGCGCGGGATTGAGCAATCCCGCATATCAATCCCGCGGGATTGAATGAGCTGCGGGATTGCAATCCCTAATCTCTAATCTACATGAGACTTATTTTATTAACAACTTAAACACGATAATAACGGAAAAAATCTAAAGATTCTTGCAAAATATTGTCATTTTTTTTATGTTTGCATTCTAAATTTTAATATTTACAAATTTTAATACTTATTTGTAATATAACAATTTGAAAGTTTATTTTGTAACCTTTCAAAAATAGTTTTTAGTATTCGGTTACGTTCAGAAATGTTTCATTTATAGAGCTTTAATTGTGAGGCGGAAATAACACAAAGCTTTCGTAAATCTGTCATTTCGTTGATGTAAAAAGTGCATATTCGCGATAGATCGGAGTGGTTAAACAAACAATTCAACCTTTTTATCCAAAAACTACCTTAAAATGTTGGTATTTCGAAAAAAAATTATCATGCAGAATCACCTCCCGAAGTAAGACAACTATTTACATTCGGAGAAATACTTACTGCATTTAAAATTACGTAAAATATGGGATGACAGTTGACACCTATTTACAATACATAGGTAGTTTATGTCTGTATTCTATTACATTTTGTATTGAAATTTTGAATGCATGTAGCTGTCTTTTATAGCAATAAAGGTGATTTGAAAGATTTTTTTTTTAAATATTCATATTAAGCATTTCCAGTCATCCCAAAAGTTTACCTATTTTGTTAACATTAACTCTACACAGGAAGTCCTGAGGAAAATAATTTCCCTCAGCACCTGTGTCATCTTTGGTGATGCTGTGTGGAGGGATGTATGATCGCAATCGACGATTATAGGGGCGACAGGTTCACCAAGCAAACAATTTCAGATTATAACAAAAATATATGTATGCAGATGCTTGCCAGTTGGAAATAAAATTTGACATAGTAGTAAGTAAATCTTACATGGAATTCAAATGTTTACCTACATAAATAAAATAACCCAACGGAAATGTAAAAATACCTATAGATACTATATAATAGATAGCTACTTATAAATTTATATTTTACATAAGTTTGAATAGTAATTGCGTGCAAAAAGCGAAATAGACTTTGAACATTGAATAAAAAATAATGAAGTGGGTAGGTTAGAGTGCTGTTGTAGCAATAGTAGCTAATCAAGAATTCTTATAGTCATTTATAATACATGAATATAATGTTAATTATTGTGTTTTGGTTGATTTTAGTCATGCTGTATTAGAATCTCGCGTAAATGAAGCAAAAAAAAAATACTCCAGTTAGAATCGTGTCAGACCGGTCATATTATACCGGCTTGACCACAGGCGATAAAGCTGCGCCTATACGTCATAAAATTAGAAATTAAAACTAAGACCATAAAATCACATGTAAAATCTTAAACTAGGGCAAATATCCGCCAAAGTGAAGGGTACCTAGTCAAGAAGTACCTCCTTCAATGATATTCTTGCGATTTCTAAAGTCACCTTGACTAGACCTTCAAAAACACAACAAAAACCGAACTAAACAATTTTGCACATGTCATGTTATTTGCAACTCAGCTTAAAATATAAATGAAAAATAGTTTATGTGATAATTTTAAACTTACCCAGATTTTGAGGCGTCTGTGGAAGTAATGCTGTGGATCCTCAGCTTGTTGGCGAGATCGGCCAAAGCCTGCAGATTCGGTTTTCCGTTCGACATGGTGGTGAATTTAAATTGCACTGACAGTATAACAGAGAATTTAATGGAGTGCGATTATTCAAGGTAACAATCGGATAAGGTGTAATCCCCAACGCCGACCGGTCCGTGCGGAGTGTATACAAGATATAATATAAATGTGAATAAAACGAAATAATGACAAGCCACAAGCCGCAAAAGCAAACGTCAATCGGATCCACGCGGGTCGTGAAAGTAGGGGGGACCGACCAGTGTTGCCAACGGTTATACCAGCTTTCCGCCAGATTGACCAGATTCTACCTTTAAATCCACCAGAAAACCACTAAAAAATATAGTACTGCACTCACACTCGCAAAATTTTCCCCTAAAATAAAGTTTAATGAAAGACATTGATGAAAGAAAATAAGTTTAGAAATTATTTGTTTTCTTTATTATTACAAAAATAATAATTAGTAACCAACACACCATTTGTAGGTAAATCAACATTTTAAAATTATTCAATTAAGACTAATTCTAAATTAAGTCGTCTTCTTCAGACGAAACATTTTTACCTGCACCAAAATAGTCGGTTTCAGATTGATATGACCGATATATAGTACCGATTTGATTTACAACGGCTACTGGAATGTTATAATCATTGCAGCATTTTCTTTCCAACCTCAAACCACAGCGTACTCTCAATATAGCAGTTAAATGATTTACCTAACTTCATTCTATTTCCCTGTTTGTTTTTTTATTATATTCATGCTGTTAAATAGTCTCTCAGCTCTCAACATCGGCATTAGAATGAGGCAGTATTAGGAGACTAATCGCAAAAGTCGCTAATTCCTTAAACCTCAGCCCTCCTTGAGCATCTTTAAAATTGAATACTTCGTTCCAAATTTTTTTTGTGCTTTTCGTCTCATCTCACTGGTGTTGCCTACACAGTAAACGTAAATCCCATTTAAAATTAAAGAAAGTAGAACGAAAAAGGATGAATAAGATTAAAAATAGAAGTGGATTAGTGGCGGAGTGATTGTGTTTTAGTAATTAAACAAAAATTTTGGAAACCACTAAAAAATCCACCAGCCACTAAAAGAAATATTTCACCACTAAATGAAGTATGAAAACCACCAGTTTTAGTGGAAAATCCACTAAGTTGGCAACACTGGGACCGACTGCTATATTCCATAAAAGGTGTTTATGGTGAACTTCAATAAACACACTAAAATAGGCTTTATGATAAAATGATTTTAGGGCTATTTTTGGTAGTACGTTTATCTATATCGTACGATATTTGAGAACACTTTTATTTATCTTTTCGCATTTATACTGTAAAAAAAATAATCCATAAAAATGTTACGTGTAAAATACCGAAAAAAACGAATGTGCTTTAGACCACATGACTGAATTAAAACTTCACTAACTTATAAAAGAAGAGAGAAAGAAAATGTGTGCGCACCGCTCTCTCTTGCTCCTACAGTGTGATACAGAAAATAGGCCTGCACTGTGTCTTAGATACACGAAACGTAACTGGCTATGAGAGAAAGAAAGAAAGAAAATTTGTGCTCGCACCTCTCTCTCTTGCCCCTACAGTAATATACGAAACGTAACTCTCTCTCTTTCTATCTTCACTAACTTATATCTCCCTCTCTCGCCTCGCCCGATCACACTTTTCATAACTCTCCCGTCACGCATTCACCAGCTTACTCCCCAAGTCAAGCGTGCGTAAAGAAGTTTTACTTCAATAATGTTAATTTTTGTTATTAATTTTTAATATTAAGACTAAAAATCATCTTAGTGAAAATATTGAATAGTAATAATATTGGTTTACCTTACCCACTCTGTGATGACTTTAAGCAATTAATGACAGGACTTGGTAAGTAAGTCAAGTGCATCCCTTAACACTAGAAAGACCGGGTACCTACCTACTGCTCCATACCTATAAAGACCACGACCATCATTTTGACGGCTGATCACTTTTTTCAAATTGGGAGGCGGATATGGGTACCGCCGCCCCGGGAACCATTTATTGGATAACCAACACCTCTGCCATAGGACACTTCAAGTGGTTCGGTACGCTTGGTGACTTAGCAGGGGTGCCCGGGTTCAACCGGGACAAACCTCTCCCCATGAACCCGAGCACCTCTGCTAAGTCACCAAACGTAGCGAACCACTTGGGGTGACCTATGGCAAAGGTGTTGGTTATCCAATAAATGGTTTCCGGGGCGATGGTAACAATACCCGCCTCCCAAATTGAAAATGTCATTGGGTTATAGGAATTTTAGAAAAAAAGGAAGTTTATTCATTTTAACAATAATTCAAAAATGCTACCAAGAGGTTCAGGTCATTATAGACTTCATAAGATACCCCAATTGTAGATATTTTGATTAAAAAAATTTGAAGTGTAACGTTGCAAAATTTGAATTTCAAGAAAATTTCAATTCCTACTTCTGTCCTACTACGACCAGAAGCGAGTGCTTGTCGTAAAATAATTGTGACAATACTAATATTTACTTTATAGGGGACCTTTTCAAGAAATGCACATTATTAAACTACAAGTTTTTCATTTCAATAGAACTGAGAAGAGCATGATGGGTTTAAAGACAGATAAATTCATTAACGGCCTCTTTCACCAATCAATCTGAGGAATCGCTAATTAAAAATACAACCTTTGTAGAAGATTTAAGACTTAATAATTTCTATTTAACTGCATGTCATTTTGTTTTGTTGAAAGTTCACAAAACGCATACTTACAGGAAAATTTCTTAACAAAATTGTCAAGGTATTTGTAATACTATGAATACCTTCAGTGCTAGAAGCATAAATTGACATCTTAAATAATGTTATAATAATCATAAGGGGATGAAATACTAATATTTTATTACATTATCTTCCACTAGTCTGCCCTTTGCGCGTTATAACAAGCCAACAAGCTCGCTCTCCACTACACACGCCCCTAAGTTTATACTTTGCACTCACCCTCCACTTATTGAAATCAGGTCAGTTGCATTCGATCTTCCAAGAAATATGCTGCAAAAAAAACACTTGTTGGAATTGATTGCGAAAATAAATTCCTAGTGCGCCTGGCACTTTTCAAGAAATAAATCAAAACTCCCATCGAGAGTCCGAGGTCTAATAACAAGAAAGTTCTAATTTCAAAAAATAAAATGTAAATGTGATAAATTTATGAGAATATTTTTTCTTTTTTGTATGAATACCAAAATCCAAAACATAGAAAGCTGAAAATTTCATTTTAGGCTGCAAAATTTTTTCAATTGGACCGCAGGTTGGACATGCCTAGTTTAGACGAAAAAATGTAAGATGAGCATGGACATACAAATAGATGGACCTGCCCTAAGTGATAAAAGGCATATTATTTCCCCCTCCCATTGGAACCATTTTATCGGAACCGGCTGGGCTTGCGAGAGCCTTGCGTGAATCTAAAAAATGTGATATCATCATTCTTGTCCGGACCAATGTCGAGCTCTCATCGATATATTTTACGAAATAACACGGCAAAAATGGTGACATGTGTTATTAAAACATGTAAAAATAGAAGTGAATAAGATAATAAACCCAATTTTCGTATTACATTCCATAGGTAAGCATTATTTTAGGCTTATTCAGATCATATAATATGATAACACATCAAGATACATGGCGACGCGAAATACAAAGCCGCAGTTTCATCAAGATACATGGCGACGTGAAACATAAAGCCGCTGTTTACTGAGGTAAGTAAATTATGAAGCATTTGTAAAATTGTCTCAACTAAATACAGAAACAAAATATTTCACTCCGAAAAGAAGTGAAACTTTACTTTGCCAAATTTGGGCTTCAGATATTTGTTCATATCGTGGCTAGCAATTTGCGCTCCCATGTAAAAAGGTCGATTCATTCAAAAGCAGATTTTACTTTTAAGAACTAAATAGTCATATAATAATGCGAGATGCCCATTTACTGTTAGATTACTTTATTGGCGAATCACAGTCATCGTCCCTCTCTTCGCCCCGCCATAGTTAGTTTTTACCCCTCATCTGTATGTTCTGGTCTATCTATTTGTATGTCTATGAAGATGAGGCATTTTTAAAACATTTTTATTTTTGCTTTCAAAATTTTAATACATATATCAAAAATTATATGTTTATTTCCAATAATAAAATTTGATAGCTTATTTTATCACCTTTGAAAAACATTGCAAAGTGGAATTCACATAAATTCTGACAGAATAGACTGCTTCAAAGCTTGAATCTAGTAAAACAACTTTGTCCTAAGCCCTGGATACATATTAGTTTGATAAAAACATGCTCTTATTTTCAAAATTCACAATCTTAATTGGGATTGACTAAATTTTGCTTTCAGATCGACTTTTTGGGATCCTTCAGTTACCATATAAAATATGAAATCCACTATATTTGTAAACGACCTGTTACATACCCTTATATGTTCTTTCAACAAAAAGTCATCGTTGCTGGCATCCTTTACAGTTTAGTGGTCATCTTGGAAATTTCGCCTGAAATCTCTGGCCTCTAAGCTCGTTAGTACTGTACCGCCAGCGATTGTTTTTCGTTGAAAATTTTATGTTTGTTTTTTCTAATAAGAATCTTAATTTATTCCAAATGTAAACTTATGTTAATAAAAATGCTTTCTTTTAACTATGTACATGCCCCCGGTACAACAAATAAACGGTACTTTGCTCAGGTTGCCACCGGGGACATTTTCAACTTATAATTTTCACACATATTTTTTATGTTTGTTATTTTTTCACATTTTGTTAAATATTTAAACTTAAAAGTCTTGTAGGATAATGAAACCAACGGATTTCATTCCAGAGTCCTACAAGGCATCGAGGGAGAGAGAGCCTGAGTCTCCAACCCTTAAATTGTACAAGCTGGGGCAAATAATAGCCCCAAAAAAGACTCTGAAGAATTTTTGATCAAATATGTTTTTTCCGATTATAAAAATCCAGGTACCCCGTAGGATGATGAAACAAACAGGTTTCATTAACCCATCTTATGGGGGACCTAGGAAAAATAACGCTGTATCTCTCAAATATAAAATAACTAGCCAAACGGCAAATAACTTTTCAATTTTTACGATTTGTCTTAAAAAGAGATAAATCACCCAAACTAAAAATCTAGTTATAAACCATAAGTTTATTTTACCATTGCTACAAAATAATTAACATGTATGTACATAATAAACCCTGTATAATTATTATAAGATGTTAATTTTAAGCGACCGCCTTCAAGGGCGGCGTCGGCAAAATAAGGGGCCAACATCTTGGCCGCCCTATTTAAACCATTCTGTTTGAGGTCTAAAACCCCTCCACTTTTTCCAAAAAATACTGCCCGAACGCTGTCGGGTACATATATCCCTATAAATAAAGTGAAAATTTATCAATAAATCAGTTCAATTCTACTCTTCAAAAACTTGTTTTATTACTCGTTACTTCGGAAGTATTTTCTTCAAAACCAGCTGCCTCCCGCCGACTTCTGCCTATCTTCAGCCCTGGTGCTTACCTCCTCCAGAAAAGCCGGCCCTACTCTAGGACACCGCCAGGCACCAGGCTCAGGCAGAAGAATAGGCACACCCAGTGTCCCTCACTCATCAGACACTGGTTGCACGAAGGCCAGCTTTATTATTTCTCAATCATCATCATCATCTGCGTGCACTTAGACCCGAACCTATTTTACAGTTCTTGTAAAGACGTCATGTCCGTTACAATATTGTTCTACTATTTTTCAGATATTTGTTTATGCGATGAGATGAAAGGATAGGAAAACAAAATTCAGGATGCAAATAATTAGTTAAACAGGTAGAAAAAATATTTATTAAAAAGATAAATAAAATATTATTAAGTCATCTTTTTTTATACAACTTAAAAACCATAACCCACAATTAGGAAGCTTTATACATATTATGTATCTAATAGAAATACAAAACAATACAACCAATCAATATAGATATTTAAAACATCAATAGTTTGAAATAATAATCATTATAATTTGATTATAAAAATTGAAAGTCAAGAGTGTCAGTCAATGGGTGGTTTGGTATATTTATGGTCAGTCAATATTGATCATTGCAAAAAGCATCATTTGCATAATTAATAATAAATTGTAACAATTACAAAAAAATCTGTAGACTAAAATAACAGCTCAATCTGATTTTGTAATAAAGTTATTACAAATTGTAAAATAGAATGGAATATATTATTATGTTTGTGGAAAGGTATAGTAGTACTTAAAATATCACATTTATATGAGTAGTCTTTGAGATAAATACAATTTATGAAATAAAATAAATGCACAAAAATAATTAATAAAAATAAGTGAATGTAGCACCAACAAAATGTATATTATAATAACTATGGAATTTATGGTTACAGGATAAAACAGAAGAGTGACAAAATAGAACATGATAAAATAACAGGTTAGGTTTGTTTGCGATTTTTCTTCATTATTTTTCAATGTTCTGTTATGTCACTGTTTTGTTTTGTCATTTAACCGGAATCTTAAACTTATTACTGCTATAAAAAAATTAATTCTGATTAAATTGTAATTCCGATTCTAACCGTTGATATTCCTTATCAAAAATAATCTCGCAGACATTTTAAAAACAGTGAGACTCGTGTGATTTTGACAGTCGCAAGTGTAAAAATCTGTTTAAGGGAATTCATTCACATGAACACTACGTTATTCCGCCTTAACCTTCGAAAAGTATCTCTTTCCAGAAACATCGCCAATCGCCAACGTCTGAAAATAAACAAAAAAATCAATTTTAATATTTTATTGGTTAACCCATTGGCCCTAGACTTTTGCCACCTTCTGAAATTTCAGTTTTAGTTGATCAATTTTTATTGAATGACAAAATTTGAACAAGATTTTGTTCACACGTTTTCTCTATAATTTCTAACATTTTGCTGAATGAACTTGAGAATAAGTTGTTGAAAAAGCAAAGAGTAAAACATTGCAAGTATTTGGTTTAGAAAATGGATTCTGAGAAAAAATTGAATTAGGTGCATCCAATACTATTTTGAGAGAGATGGCATTAGAATATTGGAAGATAATGAAGAGTACCGACAATTTGATGAAATGTTATCTAAAATTCAAAATAATTTCAAAAATACAGTTATGCAAGTAGCTATTAAATTACATATCTCCCGGAGTCAATCCCGCAACACCCATTTCTAAAATAATATTATTTCTTTAAAGGTCTTTTTAGGGAAAGGAAGGAGAGGAAGTTCTGGGAAGGAAAAGGGCATGAGGGGGGTCAATGTGTCTAGGAGTGACGGACGTATGAAACCATCCCTCCAGCTGCCGTGCAAGGCGATGGGTCAAGAGACTGGCTGGAGAGGTCTAAGTTAAGTCTCCCTCAACCAATCTCTCTCAATCCGGCCCGCCAATCGAGGAAGACGTAGCAAAATCAAGTGAATGAAAAACTTGTCGGGTCATGCAAGAGTCAGAATATCAGAGTTTGTATGAGACGCATGAGATGTATGAGACGTATGAGAAGTATGTGTCAACATGGGAATGCGAATGAAGCCAGTATGCGAATGTGCCGAGACAGAGAAGTGTGGCGTTCTATCCTCTAATAATAATAATAATTTTATTTTAAATGAGATTAAAAGAATTTGGCATTCTCAGACTATAAAAATATTACCATTTGTTATTTCGGCTACTGGCATTATACCTAGCTCTCTCATTCAAAATTTAGGCGTATTAGATTTGTCAAAAAATTTGTATATAAAAATGCAAAAGTCGGTCATTTTAAATACATGTAGGATTATGAAAGATTTTTTAAATATTTATATTGAGGGATCAGTAGGATTTATCAGACCAGTTAGGATTTCATCAGAACCGAACCCTCTGATATGAAAATATCTGGAGTCGGTGAAATATTTTCCCATTATGTTTCTGGTGGATTGACGTATTGTTCTTGTAGTGTTTTGTATTTATTATACTTATATAGTGGACTTACATTGCGTGAATTTACTAGATAATCATTTGTGGAAAAGTGTGTGGAAGGGTTTAGTCTTTCATTTGGGAAAGATTTAACCCGGACATAAAATCTGGAGCACCGTAAATTTGGATGACTTGTATAGCGCCGTTTTTGTGAAAAATCACCTCAAGGGCGCTGTACAAATAAATAATACGTTTATACAATTTTATTTCAACTATAGACAACACCAACTTATCGCTAAAAATTGCATCGAACGGTTCAACGATCACCGATACGAAAATATATGTGCAAAGATTTGACCAATGAACACGATGCTCAAGGGCGTAGCGAGGTACGGGCAGGGGGGGGCAGCTGCCCACAAACCGTTAAGTAATATTACGTCGGTAGCCTATTGTTTGTGAGAATCAATTTTATTTTTTTCAGTTTATAATTTTTGTGTGCATCGTGGAAAGTTGGGATAAATATTAGAAAAGCTTTTTTTTGTACCCGCATAACTTACGTATCTAACTAAAGATTGTACGTTTATTTGTATTTTACTTTTCCTTTTTTTATGTATTATTTTTACGTGAATTTGTATAACTTCGACCGTATACGGTTTCAAATGTATTTTTGAAATAAAACATCTGTCTTTAATTGTTTTGTTGCTTCTTTTCTTATAATTTAAAATACGGTTAGGGCCCTGAGGGCCTCAGACACAGAATTGGGACTTATACTCAAGTTAGTCAGCCAAAATTTTAGTTAGTACCTCGTTAACAAAATGCCCACATGAGCCAAGGGGCCATCCATAAATTACGTCACACGAATTTCATGATTCCCCAACAACCCCCCTCCCTGTCACATTTATGAGATCCCCTCCCCCCTAGTGTGACGTCACATATTTTGCAATTTTACATCTAAAAATAATCAAAACAAAAGTAAAATTTTTTTTTACATGTGACGTCACAGTGCTGATAACCTTCCATACCCCTTGTCACAATTCTCAACCCCCCCCCCCCCCCCCCCCCCCCCCCCGCCTGCCCCCCCCCTTAACAAAATCCTAGCTACGCACTTGGCGATGCTGCTGTAAAAATGCACTGTACAGGCAGAAAATACTACACCTGTGGAGGTAGAAGTAATGGTTAGTTAGTTAAGACTTACAACAAATTTTATCTATCATTAAAAATGACACATTTTACGTGAGAAAATTCACGTTATAATCTTGAGACATCTTGCATTATTATAAAGTGATATCTTATCTTCTGGTTATACGATGACTACACAAAAGAAATAAACAGAATCTAATTTTAACATCAAGTATATACTTTTATTATTATGAAATTTAATAATCTCCGAGCTGAATAAGTAAGTTATGCACCTCAACTGAATTCCTGTGCATTTTATGTGATATCACAAAAGAGTCCTAACTGCCCAAAGCCAGTGGGACTATGGCACTCCTATTTGGGGAATGTTGTGAGGCTCGAGGAAATGGAAGGTCAAAGAGAATCTGGTTAGGGGGCACATATTAATTACGTGAGCTCAAAAGGGGGGGAGGGGGGGGGGTCCAGCAAAATCTCACGTTACTAGAAAATAATATACGAAGTGGCCGAAATTTATCTCACCAAGGGGGGGGGGGGTCTAGATTGTAAGAAAAACTGCTCACGTAATTAATGTATGCCCCCTTAGTCAGATCTGGTCCCTAAACAGAGCTAATGCCATTTCAATTTTGAATAGTGGTCGCTTAACGGGGTGATATTGAAAGTGATTACATGATGAAATTACACATCCAGGAATTTCACTTACCAATATTACACTGCCAGAATTGCACGAACGAAATTACACATGGACAAAATCACACTTCGACGAAATTACACATGGAAGAAATTAAACATGGACGAAATTATACATGGAGAGATTATGCCTACTGGAATTACACAAGTTAAAAAACTTAATTGACTTTATTTTTTGTTCCAAAATGAAATTTAGTGCTTTTTGTTTCGAGTAGGTGTAATTTAAGAGTGCCCTTGAGGTGGTTTTTCACAAAAATGGCACTATACAAACCAATCACTCATGTGTAATTTAGTCCATGTGTAATTTTGGCAACATAATGTTATATTGGTGTGTGAAATTAACGTCTACGTAATGTAATCCTGAAACCACTGATAGTATCTTCGACTTGTGGTAGTATAGAGATACCATACACTCCTGCACATGAAGGAAGAAGTAAGCTAATAATTTAAACATCATATCATTTCTCCGCACGAGTAGGCAGAGAGGACACACCACCAGACAACTCTAACTCTTTTTTGCTAATTGCTTCATGATGTATATTTCCTTTTGCATCATTCTCAAACACACAAACTCTTCCGTTATTCTGACTCTTGATATGACTCAACTCAAGTATTTGATTCTTACTTGACTTCTTCGTAAATAAAATAAATACGTACAATAATGCAGTTGTCATCATCAAAGTCATAAGTCCTCGAGGTTTTCACACCGGACTCCTTGACGGTTGATTGAGTCACCAGCTGATTGTCGCTTGGCTTAGTTGTTACGCTCTGTAACAAATCAATTACGAATACATATAATGTAACAATTTATTATCAAATTAATTAACTATAAAGGGTAACAACATACAAGAACAGTCAATTTCGTTTTTTAAATTTTTTGATATAAAACAGTCAACAAATTGTAATGGTAAAATATCTATTATTATTAGAATCCTAGATTTTTCATACTTCCTTGCATACACAAAAGGATGGAGCGGTCTAGTATAGAGATTTTTTTTTCTTTATAAAATGGAATTTAGCAAATGTGGGAATTTATCATGTACAAATATATATATTAATATTATTTAGTACTCCTGCAACCACTTTGAATTTTGATAAAAATATTGAAAATACAATTTAACTAAAGCTGTACCTTCGTGCAGTTTAAACTTTAGGCTCAAAAATATCAGAAAAATTTACTCTGTATGCAATTGTTCAAGAAACAATAACAAGTGAAGTATAACTAAAAAAATATTCTGAATGTTTATACGATTCGTTATTGAGTTCAACAGCTCAGTTGTGGAGCGATTTGCCAGATTCTGTGGTTCCTCCCACCTACAACTTGAAGAGATGTTCACCCCTTCCGCTTCTCAAGGAAATTATTTTCAAGACAATCAGGAAAAAATATATACATTTTCAACAAAAATAAGAAAGCAACTTTCAAAAATTTTTGGATTTCAAGGCGGTTAATATTATTACCAACAAGCATTTTTCTCAATATTTATTCTCTTCTATTGGTTTAAAAATGTATTATCTGTAAAATAAATAGTAAAACACCAAAATAATGTGTTTTATTTTGCACTATTCCCGGCACGCGTTGCAATTCTTTATTTAAAGAAATAAATTGTCTCTCCAATCACCTTTCCCGTGTCTCCTTCCCAGCTAGCTTTATAAATTATAGCCTATATGTTATTCTAATGTACGAGCTATACTATTTGTAAAGTTTAATTAAAATCCATTCAGTAGTTTTTGCGTGAAAGAGTAACCAACACACATACATCCATACAAACTTTCGAATTTATAATATTAGTAAGATTCATGAACCATAAATACTTGGATAAAATGAAAACAAAAAGAGATTCTACAGTAGTACAAGAATAAAAATATATCAAATTGAAATGATGCAGTTTTGATTGTTGATACATAAAGCATTTTTCCAACTGTGCCGATTTCGAAATTCTGAAAAAAAATATATCGCTCCACCTTAGTATATAACCCAAAAATAATACAGGAATAAAAAATCATTTGTTTTATTTTTTGAAAACCTGGAGTGATTTTCATACTATAAAATCTCTCCCATTTCCACTGTATTTTTTACACATCGAGAATATGCAAGTTTTTCGTCTTAAACGAAATGTCAGATTTATAAAAACTTTTCGTTATTTCTGCTTACATCAAAGCTTTAACAGATACAATTACACTGAACATGGTTGACATAATACTTACAAATGTATACAATCATTCACACACACACATACCATACATTACAAAATAATAATAAGTTTTTGCAACAAGTTTTTAGAACAACAATATAAGTTTAAAGGTTTAGTTTATAGGTTTATAAGTTTATATAACAATATAAAAGGGAGCTTTAAATCTTGTTAAGAGATGATTTGAAGTTGGCCAATGTTGACATTGTCAAATTAATGGAATGTTTTTTATAAGCCTCGTTAAAATTACGGCACATTCTTGATAAAGCTGAGTCATACCCCAGCTTAGTTCGATATTTTTGAATATGTGACGGAACATAATTTATAAGTCGTGAACCAATTCTAGGAACATTGAACCTGATTTGATGTAGTAGAAAAGGGCAGTTTATTAAACCATTAAAAATTTTGAAAAGAAAATTTAAATCTGTATTTAGTCTTCTCTGTTCAAGGGTGCGTACATTGTAGAATTTTAGTCTATCGGTGTAGTGAGGAAGTGATCGAGCTCGCTTATCGGAATACGCTAGGTGGTACATAAAATGTTTTTGAACTCGATCTATTCGCTGAATGTGAAATTTGTAGGTTGGACTCCATACAGCACTTGCGTACTCCAACACGTTGCGGGTGAAGGAATTGTACAGTGTTATTTTTGATACGGGGTTTTGAAAATGTTTACTATTTCGTTTGATAAATCCTAGCATTTTCAAGGATCTAGAAATGATGTTGTCGATATGAGGTGTGAAAGTAAGTTTTTTATCAAATAATACGCCTAGGTCCCGAATGGTTGCGACTTCCTGGAGTTTAGTACCGTCGATAAAATATTGAGTTGGAATAGGATTGTGTTTACGTGTAAAAGTTATGTGAACACATTTTAAAGAATTTAGAAACATTCTATTGTTGTTGCACCACTTTGAAACTCTGTTAAGTATTGAGTCTAGTGATGTATGGATAATTTTGAATATCTTACAATCATCAGCAAACAACTAAATTTCAGAATCCAAAATAATATCGCACAAGTCATTTATAAAAACAAGAAATAAGATTGGGCCCAAATGGGACCCTTGCGGCACTCCAGATGGCACGTCTAATCCTCTTGACTCATAGCCATCAAATACTGCTCTTTGTATGCGGGCAGTTAGATAGGAGTAAAACCAGTTTAGCAAGGTACCATGAATACACATTTGTTTGAGTTTACAAATTAATAATCTGTGATTTACTTTGTCGAAGGCCTTACTAAAATCTGTGTAGATTGTGTCTATCTGTTGACCTCTATCGACAGCTTCGGTTAAGGTATTGACATAGCAAAGTAAATTAGAGGATGTTGATTTCTGGGAGAGAAAACCATGCTGTTTTGGAGTTAAAAGATTTTTGAGATGATAATTTAGACATGGACAAATTAATTTTTCCAAAATTTTCGCAAACGAACAGAGAATAGAGATGGGTCTATAGTTTGTGACTTCGTGAAGGTCTTCGCTTTTAGGTATTGGTACAATATTAGCCTGTTCCCATCTTGTTGGGAAAATGGATGAAGACAATGATTTTCTGTAAATGATAGTCAGAGGGAGTGCGAGACTGTATGCACATTTTTTTATTAGGAGTGGTGGAATTTTGTCAGGGCCAGGGCCTTTGCTCTGGTCAAGGTTTAGCATTTCTATTTTTACATCGTGTACACTAATGTTTACTGTGTGCAGAGAGCTGTTCGAATGGTCTATTGATTCAGATTGAGGTTGAGTCTCTTCATTGCTTCTAATGTCATCTTTCTCATACACTGATGAAAAATGTTGGGCAAATAGTTCGCTGCTTTCCTCGCCGTTTGACGACTTTTATTATGGACCTTCTACTTTTTATTTTAGGGATGTCACTAGAACAATAACAGAGTTATAACGATTTCTGTGGAAACACACGCGTTGATGTGAAAACACTCTTATTGTACTTGAGTGCTATCGTTATATTATCATGTATATCCGCTTAAGTATCGGTGTGGTTAAACAGTATTCTGTGGAATGTATCCCCGTTATCCGTTATCCACGCTATCACGATATTTGATAAATATTGACAGATCACAATAAATAGTGAACGTGTAGGGTTCGCTGTACGTATTAGAAATAAAGGGAGACATGACACGGAAGCGTGTTAACTGCCGCCGAGCTACGACCAAAGTGAACAGACTATCAAAGCGGTGGTTTGTAGATAGAAACAAGGGCGGGACAGTTGCGATTTGCAGTAGTATGAGTGAACGATGTTGGCGACAAGCATTGTGCACGATAACAATGATTTATGGCTCATCTCCGTTGATTCTATTACCTATGAATTTTTTACCTTTAATGTTTCCCCGTTGGGCATTTTTTCTTCATATTCTTCTCCGAGGACAAAGTTTTGTATCATAGTCCTCATCATTGTGACATTCTTCACAGTCCAACGGTCTTCGTCTAGACTGATCTCCAAGGACGGGGAAGTCATCAACATCATCTTACGAGGAAAGTATGGGACACCTACAAATATATATTTTTAAATTAACTCCACACGGGAGGCACTGAAGAAAATAATTTCCTTCGGGTCCTATGTAGTCTTTGGGTTGGTGTGTGGATGGGCTTTTTGTGGAGAGGAAGGAATGAACATTGGTCTTGAAGAGACCCATGTTGTAGGAAAGAGATAGCACAGAGGCCGGAAAATCGTTTTACAGTCGAACTGTTAAACGCAAGAACGAGTACATATGTTTGGCGTGCTTCCCGGCCAAAGGGATCAATGACGCTAATGTCTCGGGGCATCTTTCATTGAAATACCGGTAGAACAAGGATAGTATTCCCTTCCGACGCCTGTGCTCTAAAGATTGCAATCCGTTTGTTAAGTTAGGAGAATCTATCAAACGGACCGCCTGTTTCTGCACAGAGTCCAGTTAACAAATAACTAGTTAAATAAAACAAAACTGCGCTAAACCAAACTTGTATCATTATTATTATTAGTTGGGGGTGTTAGATTGTAATAGTTCCAATATTTTTTGCATATTTAGCAAATAATTGAAATATTGGTTATTTCTCTATTTTACTGTTACACTATATTATTATGCATATCATGAAAATATGATATATTATGTAGATATGTAAAAGCCCATGGGCATATAAGTAATATATTATTATAAACAAATATAACAATCTTTAAAGTAATAAAATAGTATTTGTGCAATCATAAGACTTCTGATAAACTTACCGACAGCGGTGAAATATTCGTCAATGTTCTCATTTTTGTAGTGTTGATATTTTCCAAGAATTTTTTCCATTTCGTGAAATATCACAGATCTCTCTGAAATTATTAATAAGCTGTATTGGGAAAAAATTCGGTTTACTGGCCAAATTCCTAAAAATACAAACTAGTTATTTTTATACTAACTATGGGCCGGGGATTACGAATCTGAAAGAATTAGGCGGCGGCAAGTAATATTAACTGAATTATACGACTTTAAAAAATTTTTTGACACACATAGGAAAATTGCCATTTTGGAAGCATTCTGATTCCTAGAAAATCAAACTAGTTATTTTTATACTAACTTTGGGCCGGGGAATCCGAATCTGAAAGAATTAGGCGGCGGCAAGCAATATTAACAGAATTACACGACTTTTAAATTTTCAATAAACACAAGCCATCTTCAAAGCATTTTAACACATGAAAACCATAGAAAAACAACAATTTGAGTGTGGCCATCCCTAAAACAAAATCAAAAACTAATTATATCAATAACGTAAAACTTTCCGACGCGATAATTCTTCACATGATAATTCATCACATAACACATTAACCTGATGAATTATGACTATCTCAACGGCCGTATTCTTAAACCAAAAGTATGAAAATTCGTAGTCTTAAAAAGTTGTTACCTAGACCGGTCACCAATATCAATGTTATTATATAAAACCTAACCTAACCTAACCTAACCTAACCTAACCTAATCTAACCTAACCTAACCCAACATGGTTTGTGCCCCTTTATACCGCCTGCTCGCGTCAATTTAAAAAAACATCCCAGTTTTCAAGTAGTTTAGCGGCTACGCTAGGTTTGTATAACATGGTTTGTGCCCCTTTATACCGCCTGCTCGCGTCAATTTAAAAAAACATCCCAGTTTTCAAGTAGTTTAGCTGCTACGCTAGGTTTGTGTAACATGGTTTGTGCCCCTTTATACCGCCTGCTCGCGTCAATTTAAAAAAACATCCCAGTTTTCAAGTAGTTTAGCGGCTACGCTAGGTTTAGGTAGCATGGTTTGTGATACAAAAGTGAGTAAAATTTATAAAAAGTAAGTACTTAAATTATAAACATGTCATTTTACGTTATTGATATTACTGCTTAATGGCAACACTTAATTTTATGTGATGTAACATCTTTATTCTTTTTCTATGGTTTTCATGTGTTAAAATGCTTTGAAGATGGATTGTGTTTATTGAAAATTTAAAAGTCGTGTAATTCTGTTAATATTGCTTGCCGCCGCCTAATTCTTTCAGATTCGGATTCCCCGGCCCAAAGTTAGTATAAAAATAACTAGTTTGATTTTCTAGGAATCAGAATGCTTCCAAAATGGCAATTTTCCTATGTGTGTCAAAAAATTTTTTAAAGTCGTATAATTCAGTTAATATTGCTTGCCGCCGCCTAATTCTTTCAGATTCGTATTCCCCGGCCCATAGTTAGTATAAAAATAACTAGTTTGTATTTTTAGGAATTTGGCCAGTAAACCGAACTTTAGCCGCTGTATTGTATTATGTTGTTACCAAGGGAGCCAAAATTTATACACATTTAAAAAAAAAGTAGGTAGTTATCTAGGTAAAACATAAAAAATAAATACCAGTTTCTGAAACTTGAACTATTATTTTTCTGCAAATAATGCACTTAGATTACAAGCTCGAATGAGTGTACAGATAGCAGTTCAGTTAAATATATCTGTAAGACAAATCAGATAACAATGATTAAGACATAAATCAATAATCATAACAAAAGAGAAACTCTCCTGAATTTGTGTTATTGAATTTATTCTGAAGTACCGATATGTCAACTGTCAACAAATGAACACAGCTAATGACAGACTTAAGCCCTGTTCAAATACAGCTGTAAACTATAAAATATCATAGCACGCCAAATATCGCTCTAGTGTAGAAATTTATTAATTTGGAACTAATTTTTTTCATTACTATGGTAACACCGAATTACTCGTTTTGTCAATGACATTTTGTATGGCTCTTGGCTTTACTGACTTAAAAAGTGAAGAACACGCTGAAAATCGCTCGTTTAATGTTTGTTTTTTCATTGTTTGGCTGTGCATTGTTTGAATTGAATAAAAATAAATACGTACCAATACGTATTTATACGTAAACCAACCAATCAAGAGAAGTTATGTACTGCGTTTTTCAACGCTGCCTAGCCGATAATCGCGCGAACAAGCTCCTGTGTAATTAGTAAGATGTTTACAAACGAACTACAGAAATTACTGGTACGTAGTATAGTCTTTTAAAGAATTTCATTAGTATTACAAGATTTATGCCAATTTTTGAGCGATTATAACCATTACAATCTGATGTGAGGTTATGTTTAAAAATCCGAATTTGACAATTACATTTGACAGTTAATATTAGGCCACAAGAAAAAGGGAACAACTCAATTAACAAAAAAATAATAATAATATGCAACTTCTTTAAACTCATAAAAAAGTTACTTTTTTCTTAATTTTCTTTTTCTTTCTTATGAATATTATCTAGTATGTTTTTTTAAACTCCCTTCTATAGAATAATAATTTTAATGATGTTTTCCACACACAGGTAATCTGAATCAACAGTAAGATGAATCGTCAAGGAAGAGGAAAAGGCAGATGGAAATTTTGAAACACCGGGAAAACGGAAAATAGCATAATAATAATATGTAATAGCATAAAAGTGCTGATGATTGGAAAAATTGTTGCAAACAAGTGATGAAAATTGAGGCAGAATATTATGCACTAGGAAGTACTATATATGTTGATATCGATGAACTGATAACACGTTTAGAAGATATGAAGATACGGAAGAAGAATAATCACATGAGGACGAAGACAATAATGTCGGGTGTTGAATTAATAGACTCAAAATTTTAAGTACCTACGTTTTTATATCGAAATAAACGCCCACTTAAAACTTGTTTTGTTTTATTTTACTTCTATTAAATTCCAGTTTTTTGTGCAAAAATTTTGAAAGTACAAATATGATATCAAATACGCATTTTGGCCGAAGTGTTTTTAAAAACATACATTCATTGTAATATAAATATGTGGAGAACCCTAACAATAATTACTTAAGTGCTACCAATATTTGACAATAAGCCCTAAGCAACAAGGAGGGAATATCCCAACATTACAAAAATAAAATTTCAGAAATCACAAACCTTTTTAATTATATAAATTCTTTCATATTCATGTGAACTAAAAATATTTACTTACTATGTAACATTATTCATAATTTTTATAATTACCTAATGTACCCTAAATTAACAAAATAACTTATAATACCTTAAATTAACAAAATAGAATCATTCAGCATATATAGACAATGTTGTGTACCCCTGCCTAAGTTTGTATAAAATCAATAGCATAAGAGTTTCAACTACAAGTCTGAAAATGTCCGTAGTAGGATGAAACCGGTCCTGGTAATAATAAATAAGTGGAACAAAGTGAAAAAGTTTTTTAATTTCAAATCTATTACATTCATTGTCTTATGATCGATCTTGGTGTTGCCATTTAAAACCTAAAAACGATCGCAGCGCCATCATTTATTTTCTACACTTTCTTGCCAAACTGTACCTAAGCGGTTTATGCGCAGATCAACCGTAGACAATAACCGCTCCATACGAACAGATAAGCGCCCCCTCTCCGACGAAAAGAGGGGGTCATTTTAATTAGCTGCCTACACCGGTGGATTGACAGATTCAGTACAAAAAAATGTGCGTTCCGTGGCCGCTCGCTAATTCATCTGACCCCCTCTCCTACCATAGGAAGAAATATTTGATAGCGTCGTGTGAACGGTACAAAGCATAAGCGCTCGCGGTTCCACATATATCTGCTTGCGGTTTATAGCTGTTTGAACTCCGCTTTATCCATGACCTAGCTATAAAAATGAGCGTAAAGATATAGAAAAATCGTTGCGTGCCGTGCGTGCGTTGCGGCCGGCGCGGACAGATGGGCGCTCATCTAAGCGCTCGCGTTTTTGGGCGTGGCCTACGCAGATTATATGTTGTACTGTGACTGGTTTATTAATGCACACAACGTTATGGCAGATTTCTCCCTACTGCAGGAGAGGGGGTCAGATCTATTATTATTTGGCGAGCTACCACCATCACGTGACTGTAAGATGTCAAAGTGACAGATCCCGCCATGAACGATCTCGAGATAAACAAACCCCCCATATATCCTCATTAGCTCAAAACTTAGTATTTGAAGATGTCTGACTATTCAACTGGACGATCGACAGATCAATACATCTTATTTTATTTTATTATATTGATTCTATTAAAAAAAGGGTCAATTCTCAGCTGTACATTCCGAATTTTTCCCGAAATGCAGCTGGTTTTCAGGCAGTGCCTCCTACACATAATTAATAATTAAAATAAAAATAGAAATAAATCACGTTACCAGAATTCATATTAAATATCCGTATAACAAAAAAATTAATTGTTTTTTTGTGGTTATTTTCTGTTTGCCAGATAATGTATCTTATTATTCATATATATATAACATGATAATATCATTACCAGTTTTCCCAGAATAGATAACTTTAACAAAAAAAAGACGTAAAAATTTTCTCATTTTGGAAACAAATCGTAAAAAAATATATTTATAAGAAAATGAACTGATTTTTTTATTTATACACAAACCTGAATAGACACCCTGCGTGAAAAAAAACAATCCAAGGGTGTTTTCGAAGAACTTATGACATTGGTACTCCTTTGAAAATGTAAAATATTTTTATTTTTTCAAGAAAAAAATCGAACCCTAAAGGTGAGCTTCGACCTGTCCGCGCCGGCCGCAACGCACACACGGCACTCAACGGATTGAACGGATTTGCCGATGGCATGCGTCCACTGTAAACGGATTTTAAATTTAGTTTGAGTACTTTTGTAGTAGACGACGGTCGTCTGTCATGGAGATTGACGAAGATATTATCATTATCAGTTGCTTGTTGGCAGAAGAAGAAGAACGTAAAACTAAACGTAGGATGTGGGTTCATAAAATAAACTTGAAGCGACCAATGTTTGGGGAATATCATTCGTTATTTGTTCCTGATTTACTTCATGATGAAGATTAATTTAATTTTTGTGGGTTTTCAATTTCAATTCAATTTTCTAAAACAAACAACCAAGCCTCCAAAGAGCACACAAACCCCAATAGCTCGGAGGGCTTTGAAGCAAAGAATGGAAGGTTACCTGGAGAGTGTTTTCTCTTGGGGTAAGAATAACCTCGTCGAATTTATTGTTTCGAAGACCCAATCATGTTTGATAACGTCTAAAAGGGATCGAAATGATAATCTAGTCTCCTTCAACGGAAGCATTCTTCCGAACAGGACCTCCATTGATATGCTTCGTGTAACTCTAAGTGACCAGCTCAGGTACGGGGGCTCCATCGAAACCAGAGTTAAATTAGCCTCTCAGAAACTGGGCGTACTGTACAGGGCCCGCAGATACTTTAATAGTACACAACTGCTAACCCTGCACAAATCTCAAGTGAGCCCCACGGTTGAATTTGGCATCCACCTCTGGTCTGGAGCTCCAAATTACCTAAAAAAAACCCTTGACTCTGTGCAGAAATAGGCGGTCCGTTTGACAGATTCTCCCATCTTAACAGACGGATTGCAATCTTTAGAGCACACGCGTCAGGTGGGAATGATGTCCTTGTTCTACCGGTATTACAATGGAAAATGCTCCGAGGAACTAGCGTCATTGATCCCCTCGGCACCAGTGCACAGTCGGGAAACACGCGACCAACATTTGTACACGGTTGACATTAGTCACATTAGAACGGGTCGTTTTTACGACTCGTTCTTGAGTTCAACAGCTCGGCTGTGGAACGATTTACCGGCCTCTGTGTTTCCTCCCTCCTACAACAAGGGTCTCTTCAAGACCCATGTTCACTCCTTTCTTTCCTCAAAAAACCCTCCACACAGCATCCTCAAAGATTACATAGGCCCTGAGGGAAATTATTTTCCTCAGGGCCTCCTGTGTGCAGTTAATGTAAAAAAAAAACCAAACAACACTTGCGGCAGTGAGCGATGCAAGCTGCGAACTAAAGTCAATTAATCCGTGTGACGTCACCGGCACGCAACGCATTTTTTTGCTCAGTCAGCTAATCCGTGTGACGTCATCGGCACGCATCGCATTTTTTGCCCAAAAATACCGGCGGGCGGGCCGGTATTTGCCGGTAGTGGACGCAGTGCTGTACTAATTCATATAAAGATATAGAAAAATCCGTTGCGTGCCGTGCGTGCGTTGCGTGCGTGCGGACAGATGGACGCTCACCTTAAGTGTGCACTTTCGAATTTTTTTGTGTCAGATTTCTTTAGTTTATGATGACAATTCTTTCATATTTTGATAGTTTATACAACTGTTGTTACTAATAATATTATTTTGTATTAGAAACCCGTAAACAAATTATTCTAAAAATATAATTATTCATTATAAAGCAAAAAAATATTATGATCAAAAATACAAGTAGCTATCCCTTTCATTGTAAATTCTTTCAAGATGTTCTGCGGTTGACCGTGCAGTCAGCAACCATTCGCCGCAGAACTTTTTGAAGCATTGCAGCATAAATATACCAAACCACAGTCATTGCACCGATGTCGACAATGGAACAAATAGTATTTCATTCCAAATGTTGATGTTGAATATCTGTAACTAGCTACACTCAAATAAAGCAGTTTTATTATGTCTAGGGAGAAAAGAGGTCTCTTATGGTGAGCGCGGGTGAGCGTCTGCCCACGCCGGCCGCAAAGCACGCACGGCATGCAACAGATTTTTCTATATCTTTATAGAAAAATCCGGCCCGCACCGACCACTAGTATTTGCCGGTAGTGGACAGTGGCAGTGCTATACTAATTCCTTTGATTATATGACAATAATCAAAGACTAATTCATATAAAGATAAAGAAAAATCCGTTGCGTGCCGTGCGTGCGTTGCAGCCGGCGCGGGTAGATGGGCGCTCATCTTTTGGCGTGTCTCGTTTGGCGGTTGCGGCGTATCATCGTCGTCACGCCCTCACTTGTTGTAACGGTGACCGTGGGTGGTTTGGTATATTTATGCGGTGACCTCTCAACTCTCAACTCTCAACTCAGGAATCAACTCAACACCTCCTTCGAAAAGTGGTGAAAATTTTTCATAAAAATTGGATAAATAGGTTACGTTACAAGATATTTTCTTTTTTTTTTTCATAGTTTTTAATGAGTTTTCAAAGAGGTGTTGAGTTGAGCTGAATCTGAGTTGGCATGGGACCCTTATAACACATTATCAGTCAGGTCTGTATGGGATTGCATGGCAAGCGATATGATGGTATAGGCCACGTCCAAAGCATATTTGTCATTTTTGATAGCTAGCTAGGTCTGACAGCCCCATAAAAACCAATCACTAGATTGATAACTTCGTGCTTTTTGTATGGAAAAGTTTCGACACTATTTTTAACCATAAATGTTCCAATATTTTAAGCCTTTTTCCCAGTGTGGTTTTGTGACGTCACATACCATCGACAAGGATGGAGGAAATTTAAAAAGGCTTGACCATAAAGAGATTCCGACACTATCAATAGTAGTTTCTGTCAAACACGTAGTTTTTCGTTAAGTTGGCAACACTGCGCGTAGTTTCTGTTTGAGCCAAGCGATTTGACAGTCTACAGAGGAAGCTTGTGGCTTGCTTCAAATGATTTACGTGATGGCGGCGAGCTTGATGCGAATTGATATTTTTTGAGGATAGACAACTCATAGACTTATATTTTTTTTTAATTATTTATTTGGCTTTCGCTCATTAAAAGTGATCTTGGCAATTTCTTGAAATTAATTACATTTTCAAAGCATTGGCAGAATCATAAAATAGGAACCCATGTACATTAATAGTTAAGGCCCGTTTATAATAGGAATAAGCCGTAAGCCGTAGGCCGTAAGCCGTAAGCCGTAGAAGTTGGAAGATAGGAAACCTGTGTATCCGTTTATAATAGATGGCAATAAGCCGTTAACTTTTTCCATAACCGAAAAGATGGTTCAACTTTAACTTTTACGGTTACGGCTTGCAGAAAGCTTAGATATATGCTGAGATTGATGTATTTTCGATCGATCCTCTATGGCTTTGGATTCAATATTCAGTTTAGTTGAACAATAATTTTATTTTATATATATTTGCTGAAGACGAAAATGATCTAATATAAATATAAAAATGAATATAAATGACGCGGAATTGATTTCTTGGGTCGAACAATTTCGTCTTTTATATAACAAGAAAGAAAAAAAGTATAAAGACCGAATTGTCGTAGAAAACGTTATTTATTTGTGTTTTTTTCGTCAACTGTACGTCTCCATATGCAGTATATGCTAGCCCCAAAATAAACAAAAACATTCCACATGCAACAATGTCCGACAAATCCATCATTTCAATATTTATTTATATAAAACAAAGTATAATATATTATCGGTTGACAGTTGACGTAAACAAGTGACAGCGGCATAGTCACTTCTATGGGCGTATTCTTTTCTATTCCTATTCCAATTATAAACGACGTTCTAAAATATTACGGCTTACAGATTACGGCACCGGCCTATTCTTACGGCTTATTCCTATTATAAACGGGGCTTTAGCGTTATTCGACATAAAAGAACAGATTTTTTTCAAAATTAGTTACATTTGTTACGATCATGAAACAATTCCATAAATTAGATAAAATTAATATAAAATAAGTATTAATTGTTTTTGTGTTTAATTTGTAGAAATGCATCAGATTTAAAAAAAAAACTAATTTAATTATTAAGTTGTTTAAATATATATATATATATATATATATAAATGAATCCCTGTTCCCCTTGGTCACGCCATAACTTCAGAACCACTTTACCTATTTCATTCAGATTTTTTTAAAAGTTTTCTAATACTTTGTAAAAGGTTCTTCCGGAAAGAAAATTTAAGAAAATTGGAGGGAGGGGAAGGAATTGAAAGTTTTTTTAAGTCTTACGATACTTTGTGGAAAGATCTTACGGAAAGAAAAATTGACGGCCGGCGAAGTCCAGCGGTAAGGCTCTTGACTCACAAACCGAAGGTCGCGGAATTGAATCCCGGCGTGGCAAATAAATTTTATTTGATTAGTTTGTGTTATTTCACAATTTTTTCTAAAAAAAATATAAAGTATATTTGCAGCACTTTCCAGATTTGAAGATACTCTAAGTATCGCCCTGGTATACCACCATTCAGAATTGAAACGTTGCTTGAAATGGCATAAGCCGTGTTTGGTGACCAGATCTGATTAGCCAGGTACTTCCCCACCTTCCTCTTCCCTATCTCCTTCCCCTCCCACTACCTTCAGCCTCACAACATACGCCAATCGGGGATGCCATGGTCTCACTGGCTCCAGACGGGAGCAGTTGGGACTCTTGTGCGGTATTCTCGGAAGGGGACTCGGGAGGTCAACGGGGACGCACGGTAAAGGACATGCAGGGAGAATTAATTTATTTATTTCAATGGAATTGCAACGCATGCCGGGTACCAGCTAGTATTATATATTATTAAGTTCTGCAAGTATTTTTTTTTCTCTTATTGTTTAATATTATTGTAACTGCTATTGATTAATAATGTTATTATTCAGTTCTGCAAATATTTTTTTGTTTTGTTTTCATATTGTTTAATAATAATGTAACTGCTATTGACTGATTTAAAAAATATTGTTTAGGTCTTGTGAACATCTGAGAAATAGGGAATAAATAATTTTCTTTTATCAATTAATGTTATATTAAAATATTAATTATAACATTTTTTCATAATATCAATTGAAATATACAACAATGCTTCGTAAGAACGGTCATCTATTTGGAAAAAATACGCGTAATCATTTGGTGCTGTTGCCTGTAATACGCTTTGTAAATGCTTATTGGTAAAGCGGGATCTCAAATTGTACCATTCTTGACACCAAATTCGTTTTTTTTTATTAAAACACAAAGCTAACCCAAGAGCTAAGAATGCTTTGTCTCTGTTAGATTCCATTATATTCCAGCAGCACAAAATTCACTGTCAACCATAAATAAATCAAACCAACTATCCATCTAACCCCCAAATATCGAAAATCACATCTATGCATAGACAAATGCTTGACAGAACGCTTGTAGACTATCAAATGGCTTGACGGCAAACACGTAAATTTATTTTCCGTTATTGTCTATGAATGTTTGGCTCAAACAGCTTGACGCGCGCTTCAAACCATTTGAGTCAAATCTAGTCTATGCCTAGATGTTGGCTTCCTGTCATTTTCGGTAGTCGAAAGTGATTTTTGTGCGATATGGAATCTAGTAAAGAAAAATAATTATTTGTTATGTTATAATAAATGTTATTTATTGATATTTTAATAAAACATTAACCTTATAACATTATTAAATTATATTTACATCAATTTAAAAGAAAAATCAGATGTATTTCTACAAATTAAAACACAAAAACAGTTAATACCTATTTTGTAATAATTTAATCTAATTTTATAAACGTTTTACGTGATACATAATATCTAGAATCACCAAGTAGGCACTTATTTGTCTATGATACGCCCAAAAATATCAATTTGATTCAATCACGTAGATTATTGCGCAATGTTTGAATCAAGCGTCAAGCTTCCTCTGGAGACGGTCAAAACTCTAGCCATAGACCAAAAAACTCTAACCATAGACAAAAAACTACGTGTTTGAGTCAAACGATTTGATAGTCTCGCTAGCCCTCACAACATAATTCCCCGGAGCGGACCGAATTCATAAGCCTAAAATATTATTAAAATAAAATTTTTGATATGTCAAAATGTTCCCTCAAGAAGACAATATGATTTAGGTATCTTTTTTTTTATGCTCATCGCCTTCACACCTTTATATGTAATTTTCTAAAACAATTGTCCGTTTCTCAGAAATTAGGTACCATCATTTTTATTTACGAAAATGGTTTTGCATAACGCGCGGATGTACTCGAAGTTGGTTTCTTAAATTTCAACCGTACAGAGGCAAGGGTATTAACACTATCAGATACCAGTGATCACGGCATTTAGTTGTTTATTTTATTGGTTCTCATCGATTTTATAAACAAAAATATACAAAATAGTTTGACATTTGGAATTATCCTTCGGCGATTGGCTAAACACGGCAAACTGCGACCAATCGGGTGCTAGTATTCCATAAATTTATCGCGATTCTAGCATGATTCTAGCCACTCTGTCGCTGAGGGTGTCGTTGGTCGCAGTGTTGCCAAACGTACGAGGTTCCTCGTACAAATACGAGATTTGTGGCCTTCCGTACGAGGTACGAGGACACTGTCAACCTCGTACAATTATGTACGAGATTTTGATTCGATGATCAATGGAGGAATTTGCCTAATGTAAAAGCCCGTTGTCCTAAAGGGATAAATGATATTAGTGAGCCAGATAAGTTTTGGGCTCAATTACTCAAAATCGAAGACTCTTCCGAGCTAGATCATTTTGCCCTTCCTCCACTATCCCTAATCTCTACCCCATGCGAATGCTGACAGCGAGCGGGTTTTTAGTAAGGTAAATTCAATTAAAACAGATATAAGAAACCGACTAACTGTGGAAACAGTGAATGGCACACTTCTTGCTGCAAAAAGCGCAAGAGGTTCAACTCGTACTGGAAACTGCGTCAATTTTGAACCCACAAAAGAAATGTATAGCCGCATAACAACAGACAAAATAAACGGCAGAAAAAAACGATGATAGTGAGGATGTTCCTGAAATAATATTTGGAGAGGAGATGTAAATTATGTTACCTTGATTTACATTTATTTTTTTGTGATTTAACTTGAGTAATAATTAAGATTTTTTTAATACAACACAAAAGGATGTTTTCTTTACTAGGAAACTTGCAATAGTTTATTTAATTGAGTAAAAAGTCCTAAATCCAGTAGTTGTAATAAATGTACGAGGTTTGAAAGTCAAAGTACGAGATTTTTAGCTACATCCGTACGAGGAAACTTTTTTTACGGTTGGCAACCCTGGTTGGTCGTTGGGTTGGCGATGTTGGCGTTCGTCGAAATAATAATTATGTAGCTAAGCTGGGCTGGTGTTTTAAAATAGTTTTAAATGTGCGAATCCTGCTACAGTTTATAAGTTAAATAATACGAGAAAATGGCTTCACGAGGCGGACCGATGGTCGGCGGTACCGACGGAGCCGATTTTGAGCATCGACAGAGAGTGGCAGCTCAATATCAAGTCAGGTAAGATAATATTAAATCATTATGTCCAGTGGACACCAGACATGAAATATGGATTTCGTAAACGTGTTTGACAGTTGTTATCACGTATACGAGATACCCCTAAATTTGCACAAATAATAAATTAGTTTATGTAATTTATAGGATATTTTTACAGCTTGTATTATATCAGCTTTCCTGTTATTCTTTTTGACATTAGGCATATTTATATATAGTTCATAATGTAGAAGTAATGTGGAAATGTAATCTTGTTTCAGTGTACTCAACAAGTCCCGACTAAAATATTGCATATTTTTTCATCACCTCCTATTTTTTGTTATGCTTTCAAAACTGTCTGCCGACATACTTGACAGATTAGATATATTTGTATTAGAAATCGAAGAGCTACAAATTCCCCAGGTAAACAGATATAGAACATTTTTACTTTCCTAATATTATGTTAATTTATTGAATTTTATGCATTTATTGACCTTTTTAAAATGATTTGAACGTTTTCCTTAACAATACTGACATGACACAACTCACAACTTAGAAAAAGGTTAGACTCCCGTTATTTACTCAGCTGGTTTTTCTATTTCTTTGAAAAGCAAACAAAAAAGGATAAATTACTTCTGTTATCTTTATCAGAAGAGATAAATAAGGAACCACGAAACAGACAAATAGTATTAACAATTGACATATTTTTACATGGCTTTGTTTAGATTTGAAACATTTTAAATTTCCAACATGGTTTCCTTCCAATGGTTGTAATTTGCGGGAATGTCTAGATATAGTATTGTAGTATTATCCAATCAATATCCTTTTCCATGCATTTATCAATTTCACTATCCAAGAATGTTCATGGTATGAAACCTTAGAATGTTTTTAAATTGCATGTTACCGGCGAATGAAAACAAAACCTAAAAGCATGTAATTTTTCTAGATGATTTGTCTCCTTTGGAACATCATTATACCATTTTGTTCTACTTGGTTCATAAACTTTATTTGGTAAATATGCATTGAGTTCACCTCACGGATAATATGGAACGTTCGTGTTGCCTAAGTTTGATGCACGGATAATACGGAATATTCCTTTTTTGACTAATAGACAATCAAATATGACATTTGTCAGAATTACCAATCTTATAAAATAAATTCTCGTCAAATTAAAAACAAAAAAGTACCTACTTCAAATTATGGGATTGAGGTTTAACACTAGAAAGACCGGAGCCTTCATTTTGACGGCTGGTGGAAGTAATGTGACGATATAATGCATAATAATTATTGTATTAGTTTGATTTTTTTTTCACATTTCATGATTTATGATTTTACAACTATGGTGAAAAAAACAGGTACGGGTCTTATTTAGTTTTTGAGATATATTGACTTATACCTACAAAGACCGCCGCCGTCAATGTGACGGTTTGGGCCATAATGCTGAGTTTGTTTACAACCTTCTTTACCCAAGTTTATAACATACCCATTCCTCCTCGTTTGTGATAGTACCACAACATTAGTAATATGTCTGTCTCTTTCTTTCGCTATCGCGTGTCATATAATTTATAAAAATACCACAAAAAATATAGGTATCTCTGGCCCAAATTTATATTATGGCTCGTCGGAGAACTAAAGACAGGGTATGCACATATATACCAGAATTGGTCCAGCTGTGTAAGCTCCTGAAGAACTGGCAGAATCATTTATTGGATAACCAATACCCAATACCTCCGTCATACCCCCCCTAAGAGGTTTGCTAAGTTTGGCCCAGGTTCATGGGGTTAGGTATTTTTTTACATTAGATAACAGGAGGCCCTGAAAAAAATAATTCCCCTCAGGACCTATGTCATCTTTGGGGATGCTGTGTAGGGAGTCTTTTTAGGAAAGGAAGGACAGGAAGTTTCGGGAAGGAAAAGGATATTAGGGGTGGGTAGGTATCTGGGGGTCAGTGTGTCCAGGTGTGACGGACGTATGAATCCATCCATCCGTGATGTTCCGAGAGAACACGGCTGGAGAAGTCAAAGGGACTCCCTCAACCAACTTTTCCGATCCGGCCTGCCATGCAGTTGATGGGAAGACGCATATTTATTTGTACAGCGCCCTTGAGGTGATTTTTCACAAAAATCGCGCTAAAAATAGCCAAATATTATTATTATCTGCCGCCAAGACCCGGACAAACCTCATCCCGTGAACCCGGGCACCCCTACTAAGTCACCAAACGTAGCGAACCAATTTTGGTAACATATGGCAGAGGTGTTTATTATCCAATAAATGGTTCCCGGGGCGGCAGTACCCATATCAGCCTCCCAAATTGGGAATCTGTTCGGGGAATGTGTGTTCGGATCTTGGTAGCGGAAGCGTCTACCAAACGACTGCGTGGCAGGTCAGATCGGGAGTGACTGGTTGAGAGAGATCGTTTGACCTCGCCAGCAGGACTCTCGGAACATTGCCTTGCACCGCAGTGATAGGAATAGGTTCTTACGTTTGTCACCACACTGATCCCCAGATTCCTACCCACCCCTCACTTAATTCCCATAACTTATTCTTCTTCCTTTCCATTTAGGTACCCTCCACACAGAATCTCCAAAGATGACAAGGCCATGAGGGGAATAATTTTCCTGAGGGTTTTTTTTGTGGAGCTAATGTAAACGAAAAAAGGAAAGAAACCGGGCCCTATGCCATTTTTGGGGATACTGTGTGGAGGGTGTTTTTAAGGAAAGGAAGTTCTGGAAAGGAAGAAGGTGTGAGGAGTGAATAGAAAAAATTGGTAAATTTATCCAGGAGCAACGGATGAATGAAGAAGGTGTGAGGGATGAATAGGAAAAATTGGTAAATGTATTTAGGAGTGTTAGACGAATGAATCGATTTCTTCCACAGCGGTGCAAGGCGACGGTTCGGGAGAGGTCCTGCTGGATTGGTCTAGATTAGGTCTCCCTCAACAAGTATCTCCCGACCCGGTCGGCTACACAGAAGTTGGGCAAACGTATTCGCCACCTAGATCAGACAAACCTCACGCAATGAACCCGGGCACCCCTGCTAAGTCACCAAAAATAGCGCGAACTACTTGGAGTGTCCTATTGCAGAGGTGTTGGTTATCCGATAAATGGTTCCTGGGGCGGCGGTACCCATATTCGCCTACCAAGTGGCAAAAAGTGATCAGCCGTCAAAATGACGGTCGTGGTCTTTATAGGTATGGAGAAGTACCCGGTCTTTCTAGTGTTAAACTACGAAAGTTGCATGTCATCATAATAAGGAACTCCAGTGAAAAATATTATGGCTTTAAAAAAATATGATCTAAGATTCACCCGGTGATGGCATTTTGAAGTTGTATTAAAATGTATGAGGCAAGCCGTTCAAACACAACATTTCGTGTTTTTTATTTGGTTTATTTACATACTGTTAAAAGAGATTTAGACATATAATAGTTGTTGTGTTTATTGAAACATTATTTAGGCCTTCGAAATTAAAATTATTACGGAAAAGGGCTATATTTGCGGACAATCTGATATTTCCAGGATAATGTTTTTCAAATACATATAATACGGACTATGTACCCAAGTCCTGAATTTCGTGGGATAAAAGCTACTAAGTAAATAAATCAACTTATTACTTGTTTTTGAAAGTCGTAGTAAGCTGTAAAAATAGATTTTTGATAATCTAAAGTAAATGTGGCCTATTTGAGGTTAAAGTCGTGTCAATTTGACATTTTGTTTACCATAACATCGACCGTATTTTTCGGATTGGTTTATTATCAAGGGCTTTTTATACAAGTCATGATCAGTGTATAAATACGAGTGTTTCTGTATGTGTTATCCATAATACAATGTATTATGTTAGAGCAAAAGTCACACCTGAACACAAAATTCGACGGCTTACAATGTCATTTGTATTTGCAATGAAAAAGATGATTAATTGTTATTGTATTGCACTTTGGTACAATACAATAACAGTAGCGATGAGATGTTGACATTTTACCTAATGTTTTTCTATATTAAAAGCAGTTAATCTTGAATAAAAAACGCCTAGACTTCTCACACCTAAAGTCATCATTCGTCCATCGATTTTTCAATATAAAATGAGTAAAATGACAGCACCTGTTGAAAGTGAATAAAACTATCGATGACGTGATGACGTCACACAATGCACCATAGATATGGTGGTTTTCGAGGGATCTTGAAAAAAACAAAACTTTGAAAATTATTTTAAATATTAAAACTAACTCTAAAAATAAAAATAAATATGCAGTTATTTAAGTAAAAAGGTCATTACTCATTAAAAAAAAAAAATTGGACTGGAGTTCTCTATTTTAAAAAACATCCCAGGTTTTGAATGGTTTGTTTGGCAAAGCAGGGTTTGTCTAGCGGGTATGTGTAATTATTCTAATACATTTCTTTCCATATTCTGCTGTTATAAATACAGGTACAAACTTGTCAATAATGCATTCACTTTGTTTTATATGGCAATAATATTTTTTCTATGATTGGTAGCATTGATTGATTGTTAATGAAATGTTAAAATAAAAACGATAAATATAAAATGCTGTCATGTAAGTGAATTAATTTAAACAAAATTAAAATGTTAAATGCATATTTTTTGCATGTTTTTTCGTCTTCCCCGACATAAATACTCACTTTTCGTAATAATAAAGCTAAATCTAACTATAAAAAATTAATATTCCGTATTAAGGCGATCCACTAGTACAGGAAAAAATCGAAATCGGAATTCACGCCCTTTTATGGGAGGAGTTTAAAAATACTTGAGAAAAAGCTTTTGGAAAGGTTGGAAAAGATATTTGAGATTTTTTTTACATGTTGATTTCGTAAAGGCCTGTAAAAAACATTAATTCCTTTTATGCATTGTTTATTGTAATAAAACGGAATTTTTAAATTGATTTCACGAAAACAAGCGGCGCGGAGCCTAACACGTGTATTCTCCGCTCCGTCCGGAGGGTAGTGACAGAAAATAGGGGCCGCTGCCAGTCATTCTTCGGTGGACGGTATAAGGTTCACTTTGATATTACAAATTCGTCGACTGCCGTATTGTCGCCGTGATGTCAAAAATAACAACGCGAAAATGCATATTATATTTTATTTTGTGAGGTTCGGGCGTAAATTAATTTTTTTTTGCGATTATCATAAAAGAAACTAAATTTGCCACATTAAACAATAAAACCATATCCGCAATGAGGTTTATAAATAGGAGAGTTTGGGCTTCAAAGTGTTTTTTATAGACCTTATATTTTTTTTTTTCTTGGCTTATAAAAGACTTTTTTTCTAGGCTTAAAAAAATGACCGATATTTTCAAGGGCCAACATATGTTCTGCACGCAGTGTACCGGACGTATTTAAGATTAATTATAGTTTAATTTCATGTGTAATTTTAATGTAATATTTATGAAAGAATAAAAATATTCACGGGGTCAGGCAGTCAGCCTAAGACAAAAAATAAAGCTTGACCCCAACCCTCAGTGTACATACCTACACTATTTAAATTATTTAAATTGACTTTTTCCTTTGCACAAATTCGATCTGTGCGAAGCCGTTCCTATACAAACCTTCGCACGGGTCCAATTTGTGCAAATCTCTATTATTTACACTTGCACAAATTCAAATTTGTGCAACCTATGTATATGTATCTTTATTTACACCCTATCTATTTTTACCTTTATAACACTTGCACAAATTCGAATTTGTGCAACCTATGTATTCGTATAACAGTTTTGCACAAATATAAAATCATTCCAATTTGTGCAGACTGTTCATACCCTATGTAAAATGTAAAATGTAAAATGTGCAAACTCACATAATAAACGAATGATCGGAGAGGCATCGAGAGTAGGTCGAGATAAAACTCTGTGGCGTTCTCAGCTTCGTTGCGCAATAGCGAAACGAACGCGGTGGCGTTTTACAACTCTAACAGTCAAAATTCTAAGAATTTCATCTCAGTTCGTAGAATTGAGATGAACAAAGGACTGAGACGGGCAGACTCCCGTCTCTGGACCCTTTAAATACGGCTGTTAGACCGCCAGATCGGCAGAGCTCCAGATCTCATCACCACAACAGCATCTCGCCTTCTCTTCTGCCTTCTCCGATCGACCCCTGGACAACTTGGACTTTTCTTCTTGGCCCTGGCCGAACCGCCCTCCCTGAAGACTTCGAAAATTACAATTGGTCGATCGCCTTTTTCAAGGCGAAGGTTTCCCCTCTACCTCTACCCCCCTTCCGCCCCCCTTGCCTTCTACCTTTCTCCCTACATTTACCCAATTTTCCTGAAATCTCCCCACTTTTCCCTCTCCCTACATTTTTTCCTCACTTTCTCCCTAGGTGTCGAAGCGGCCAGCCGGCAACTTCCCACTTCATCGTCTGTGCGGCTGGCGACTACAGTGCCCGTCCCGTACACGCAGTATTTAATTGAAGCATACGTATAATATTTCTAAGCGATCAAATTTTCAAAACAAAAACATATGATTTTGTATGATTTTGCATTATTTAGTATGGCTTCATCTTAACGAGTAAGCGGTTCAAAGCATAAATAACTTTATTTTATTATTCCTTCTGAAGTTCAAATGGTATTTAAATTATGTGACAATAAATACGTGAATATTTAAATAAATATTTTACATAAATATGCAAAATACCTCTATTATTTAGTATGTACAAAAAAAAAATCATTTTGTTGCACAGCAAAACTATGATTCATTGTTTTTGAAATAGCAAAAACAAAAAATTTCCATGTGCCAAAAATGTGTTGTCGAGTCTGTGTTTGTATTTTGAAAAATTACCTCATTCCTGATGTGTATCTGTTTCAGATCCAGATTTTTTTTTTCCAAATTTAATGTTTTTTATGTAATTAACCTCCCAAGCTAATTTGTTTGGTTTTCGGAACAACTCATATTAGTCTCATAGAAATCGTTGTGTTTCACTTAGGTACTATCATGAATAGAAATATGATTTAAACAGTGAAGGGAAAGAGAAAAGTAAGAGAAAACACCACGCTTTATATCCAAATATAAAAGTTTACCACAAAATAATTAAAATGTTCACCTTATGAAACCAAAGTTTCCAAACGCAAAAAAAAATAAATTATGAAACTTTGGAAATTTTTTATTAAATATTTTTACATGAAACGACAAAAAAGTTTTTTTTTTTTGGTCTCCCGCTCACCTATCAAGTATATGTTATGCTGTATGAGGGCCTCTGTGGTCAAGGGTTAAGGCTCTCGACTAGCGATCCGAAGGTCGGGTTTAATCCCGGCGTGTACAAGTAAATTTTATTTAATTGATTTGTGTTATTACATACATTCCAGATTAGAAGATAATCTCTAAGACCACCATTCAGAATTGAAACGTTTTTGAAATGGCTTTACTCATGTTAGGTAACTAGATCTGAATAGCCAGGCACTTCCCCGCCTTCATCTCCCCCATCTCCTTCTCCTCCCCATTGCCTTCAGCCTCACAACACACCCCAATTGGTGATGCCATAGTCTCACTGGCTCCAGGCGGTTGGGAGCAGTTGGGACTCTTGTGGAGTATTCACCTTAAGAAATTTTGATCAAAAGGTAAAACGAGTCAAGAATCGAAATTTTACGGGGGCAGTTCTTATGCCAAAAATTCAAAATGACGCCTATTTTATGGTCATCAAGTGTTTGAAACACTCTAACCTTGGGGATGCCATAGTCTCACTGGCTTCAGACGGGAGTAGTTATGACTCTTGTGCGGTATTCATATTAAATAAAAAACATACATATATATATTTAAAATTTGAAACTAGACGCCACAGCCTTGGCCTTTACTTCACTTACTTTATTAAAGAAAAAGATGCACACTATTTAGCTCTATTGTTACAGATACATTCAAATATTATCTAAACTTTAACCACTCCGATCTATCGCGAATATGCACTTTTTACATCATACACTTTGTGTTATTTCTGCTTCACAATTAAAGCTCTATAAATGAAAAATTTTTGAACGTAGCCGAATACTAAGAACTGTTTTTGGAAGGTTACGAAATAAGCTTTCAAATTGTTATATTAAGAATAAATAATAACATTTTGTAAATATTAAAATTTAGAATGCAAACATTAAAAAAATGTAAAAATGGCTCTCGTGATGTTTTTATGTGAAAACGGTACTAAAATCACAGATTATGTAAAAAAAACAATGCTTATTCTATTGCATAAATGTATAATAAACAATTTTGTCACCTTACTTTTTTTATCATTTCATACAAGAATATTTAATGAAAATTAAAAATGTCTAGCGACCCGTAGGCAATTTGGCGGGTAAAATATGTATCAACCGTGTATCTGAAAGAATAGGTCTTTTTTATGTATTTCTGTGGCCAACTTGAATAGTGATGAATAGCTTGATTTATTATGGAGCTTCTACTTTTTGTTTTAGGGATGTCACTAGAACAATAACGTAGTTATAACGATTTCTGTGGAAACATACACGTTGACGTGAAAACACGCATATTGTACTTGACTGCTATTGTCATATAAAAGTGCATATCTGCTTACGTTGCTGACTGGTCAAACCCTGAGGCTAGTTCGATTTTCAGAACAACTTTGGGAATTTTTTTATTAATTATTTTTACAAGAAAGGACAAAATAGTGAGTTGATGATAATGTTTGTACTATATTTGCCTAATAAGTGTATTTTTTTTATCGTTATCAGTAATTTTGAATTTAATAATGGTGAGCCACTTTGAACACTTTTTTATGTGTACAAATAAAAATTTATGTATTCAAAAATTTTACTTTTGTTTCGAATTTTTAAATTTAACAGCGTATTTCATCATCAAATAAAAACAGTTTGGGAGGTAGATATTGGTACCGTCGCTTCGGGAGCCATTTAATGGATAATCAATGTTCCTGCCATAAGTCACTCCAAGTGGTTCGCTACATTTGGTGATTTAGCAGGGGTTAATGGGATGACGTTTGTCTAGGTTGTGGCGGTGTTTGTCTAGGTCTTGAATGCCTTTGCCCACTTTTACCCCTACTGTGTGGCGGGCCGGATCGGGAGATACTGGTTGAGGGAGACCTAACCTAGATCTCTCCAGCCGGACTCTCTCGATCCAACGGCTTACACCGCAATGGGAGGGATGGATTCATACGTCCGTCACTCCTGGACTCATTGATCCCCAGATTCATACCCTTTTCCTTCCCAGAACTACCTCTCCTTCCTTTCCCTAAAAATGCCCTCCACATAGTATCCCCAAAGATGACATAGGCCCTAAGTGAAATTGTTTTCCTCAGGGCCTCTTATGTGGAGCTAATGTAAAAAAAAAGTTTTTAGTTTTCGGATGCATTCTGAAATATTTCATTTATTTAGATTTTATTGCAAAGCGGAAATATTTTGATCTAGACTGTCTCAGACCTCAACCGTATTTTGTCAAGAGGGTCAGGTATTTTGTCAGTTTGGCAATAAAATTAAAATAAAATGAATATTTCTGAATGTATCTAACTTATAAAAACTTTTTTCAAAAGGCGATAAAACACGCTTTCAAGTTTTATAATTTGAAATAAATGTATAATTTTTTAAATATAAAATTTTTTAATGCAAACATAAAAAAGGTTTAAAAATGCTCACCTTACGTTTTTTCTAACTAAAATTAGTGAAAATGAAAAAAAAAGACAACACCCACATTTTTTACTAGACAAATAAATTATAAACATTATTCTCACCCCAGTTTTTTATGAGTTATGTAAGAGTTGTTCCAAAATTCGAACAAATAGACTTGATGTATGAAGGTGTTGGTGTTTTGTTAATTGTGCTTTTGAATTTTACATTTACGACTTGAATTTGTATTATGTTTAACATGATTGACCATTTCAGCCGTTGTTATGGGAGTACCTGTGGTGTCTATCGGTTCTGGCCTCGTACCTGGGTCTGGCAGCCATCAAGCGCAACAAGACGGCCGCTATGAAGCAGTACATGCTGGGAATAGTAGTTTTTGGTTACCTCCCCCTGCTCTTCTGCCTGGTCTATTATTTCTCCGACTGCTGGCGGTACCTCACGGGAGACTTTAGTGAGGAGGACCCGGATTCCTCGTCCGAGGAAGACGATTCCGCAGACGATAATTCTATCAAGTTGTGGCAGGTTGGTTTCATTTTTATATTACATCTTAATAAATAAATAAAATAATGTTTCTTTGTTTGTCCCTTATGAGTTCCTAAACCATTCATCCGATTGTGATGAAACATTGGTGATTTGATGTGCGCACGCTTGCGATGGTTTCTATATATTATGTATCCTATAATTTCAATACCCGCTATATCAGATTTTTTGAAAAAATGATCTAAGTATTTTATTTATATATTGTATACATATAGCTGGGACCATTACAAAGGAGAATGGTGAACAATGTTCATATAAAAATATTAGACAGTAATGTCTTTCCAGGGATTCCACTAGGACCGGCGTAATAGGTAGGACTACCCTTCCTGCCCAAAGAAAAATCGACTTTTTGCTTACTAGCGATTTTTGGATTTACGTGAAAAATATATACAAACATATTAGTATTTATTTAATGTTGTTGTTGGGCAATAAATGTACCCATAGATGTCTGTTTGGTAATAAACCCCTTTCATCGCTTTGTCTTTATCAGTTAATAGGTTCACTACTGGAATGTTTGGAGAAACTTCACAAGTTGTCTTACATTTTTAAGTTGTCAACATTCACAAGTTGCCTTATATTGCTCAGTGATCGCGACGCATTGTTTTTATGCTGGCCTTATGCTTGAATGAATCAAAAATTGTTTTCTGTTCGCGGTTTTTGACTAGATATATATTTGCGACAGCCGTATAAATAAAGTTAAAACCATGCATGTTATTATTGTTTCTAGGGCTATCCGTACGGTCTTCTCTGGATGGGCTTTGTCCTCCTGGCCTCCCAAGTTCACGGTTTCTCCATGTGCTTTGCGTGGAACCTGGTCAACGCGTGGAAGGCACGCGGCGCTCTCAGGAAAGAACAATAGACCGCGCCCGTTACGCAGTCGGCTCCAAAATGTTGCACAAAGTATTTTGATATTACTACTTGAACTTAATACACAACATTTTCATTATACACATGTAAAATACTACGCATCGACGTGTTTAATGTCTTCTCACAAGTTCTAATCATTTGTAATCATATCGTTTTAATAAAATCGACTGAACAGGCAAAAAGGAATAACCCACATTCTTTAATTTTTAATGTATTTTATAGACAGCTGCTTGAGAAATTTGGCCTGTTATTGAGAGCTATCTGTCTTGGCTCCTTTTCTTTGCCTTACAATGCACATTCCCATTCCGCTATACCTATTAATTTCAAAGCTAAATTTAATGTAAAATTCTAATTTAAACATTTAAAAGTGCTTTGATCGTACATACTTATGAGGCCTACTTTCTTTTGTCAGGATGTGCATTTTTCCACAGTTATGAAGCCGTAAGGTGGTTTTTCAAAAAATTAAGGTTATCCCTTTTGGCTTTTTGTTGTTGATGTCTCTCTCACAAAGAGATTACTGAAAATCATTAATTCCTACTTGTGCTTTTTTGGGGGTAGAAAAAAAGTTGATCCTCATTTTATTACGCAACTCAAACATGGTTCATTTATTTATTTGTTTGCATATTTATATGATTTCGACGAAGATGGCTCTCTCAAGCTTTTGAGCATCCTGGAGCCTGCGTAAGGTTACAAGTGTGTTTGTCTGTTTGTTCCATTTGTTCGTCAAAATAACGTATTAGTGATGTTTTATAAATTGTCCTAATGCAAGTTATTTTATTTGCGAATGATACCTTTTTTTACGTGCTGTGTATAATTTTATCCTTATCTTTTATTTTGTTCCACATTGTTCTAACAACTTTCCCTTTAAATCTTTTTGTATCTAATTCACGTTTGAAACAATTGTTTTTGATTCTTGTTGATTTCATGTTCTGTACCATTTGTAAAAGAAAAGCTTTTTCACAACCAATAAAATGTGTGATCAGAATAATGTTTTGTAATTCTCATGTTTGATATTGGCACGTTTGATATTGGCATGTTTGATATTGGCATGTTTGATATTGGCATGTTTGATATTGGCATGTTTGATATTGGCGTGTTTGATATTGGCATGTTTGATATTGGCTTTTTGATATTAGCGTGTTTGATATCGGCAAGTTTGATCTTTCCAATTTTATTTCTTTCGCATTATGATGAAGACTGTATTTCATTCATGTAATTTTTTTGGTTAATTCACATTCATAATACTCTTCTTAAATAATGTATTTTGTAAATACTATAATTATTCATTGCATTGCTAATGTGCATTTAATTGACATGTGTGATGATTTGAATGATTTCTATTGTCATTTTACATCACCCGGAAGATTTTTGAATCCATACTAAATTTTTCAAAATATCCATTTCGTAATAATTAAGATTACAAAATCACTATTGCCTAGTCTCCCAAAGCCTAAGTGGAAATAATTTTGAAGGCTTAATAAATAATAAGTAGGTATATTGCATCGATGTTTGTGTGTAGCATGCTATTGTTGTAAGTATTTATTTATTATTACATCATTTCCTATAAATTTTTTAGTGGAAGACCTTGGGAGATAAACCCTCAATTAATCAAGTTTAGCAAAAAATATTAAATATTATTCAAAAATTCGAAATGACATTTGCTGTTTTTATAAAAGATTTGGACCTTTGCTGTTTTTTCTTCAAAATATGGAGAATTTACTATAAAAAGTAGCAATTCATAAATGTTAAATTGTGAGTGATTACAGCGCCACGCAGCGGTAAAAAGCGAACTATTGGACATTTACGCTAATAATTAACAGTTTTTCTAAAAAATTTGTGGACATTTACTCATTTTTTACAAAATTACCATATTTTTGATGGTCAATTTTTTAGAAATATTTAACAAGAACTGTTGCATGGACCCATCGACAAACAACCGAAAAATTATATATGTAAAAACTTTTTTTGAAAAAAACGTAGCCCTTCAAGGTTTTTATCCCAAGGTATCTTCAGTTGAAATAAAATAGATTTATAATTAGTTTCATATCTACCAAAACCTTTGTATTAAATTGCAATATTGCAATAACAGCAGGCAGCCAACATAATGATATTATCGGAACCTAAACTCTAAAAAAATGTAACTACTTAAATAGTAACCAGAACGATGGTAGACGTGAAGCTGATAAGATTACCTAATAATTATTATTATGTTTGTGATTCCTACAAAAAACAAAACTACCCTAACTTCCATAAAATGTAGACACTCGTTTTTCCAATGGTTGTTTTTTTTTTCAATTGACATATTTTTGTCATTCATAGTATTTATATATTATATTAGGGTAGTTTTTATTCTCATATAACACATACAATATTACCCTTAAAAATAACATTGATTATTTATTGAAGATTTTTGTAAAAATGTAACGAAATTATATAATTTTATACAGTAATAATATACTCTTTGGAAGTTTTTTGGTATTGGTGTATTTCATTGTTAAAATGTTTAAAAATTCTTACCAACTTATCGACCCTTCAACTGAAAACGGCCTGACAAATGGAATCTCTTTTAGATATTTCTAAATCTGATGATAACCTTTTGAAAACTTACAACATGTCTGCCATGCGAATCTATATCTTTTGTGGATAAGGAATCGATTCCATATGTAATCGACTGTCAAATTTGTGTGATTGTCTATGGCTTGCAATTGCTTTTTCTATGGACTGATATGTCAGCTATAGGCGCTGTCGCCGATTTCAACTAGTTTAAAACATGAAATGCTATAAGTATACATGATTATTTATTAATTTAATTGTGTTTAAGGTTGTATACCATGGATTTGACTTTTGCAAAGTTTCGTTTCAATCTAAATACGCATGACATACTTATTTTGCCCAAATTAAGAACCTAATAACCTATTTGAGCACGTAAATACATAGTTGTTTCTTGTAGTAATTGTTGAAATGAAGTGTAATTCCCATAATCTGTGCCTAAAAGTGCGGCGGTTAGTGGAATAATTAATGTATTTCGTCCCCAAATATTCAATTATTATGTACACGTATACTGCCTCAATAGCTTTGCCTTAAATGTCAGCCCATAGAAAAAAGCAATTGCAAGCCATAGATAATCAAACAAATTTGATAGTCGATTACGAATGGAATCGATTCCGTATCTACAAAAGATATAGAATCGCTCTTCTGATGCGGCTCTAACCAAAAAGGACAGAAAAAGATAAAATAAACATAATTTAGAATTGGATTGCAACGACGGTGTTGTAAAGGACAGCAATACATAAACGAAACTTAAGTTCAAGAGGGGTTAAGATGGTTTTATAAATTTTTACGATGTAAGTATAATAATCTAGTTCAGCCATTTTTTACTTTTATTACTTGCAGGGAGTATGTTTGAGCAAAATAAAAGCGAAGCTCTTACGGAATGGTCTCAGAGAAACTCTTGGACACCTATAATCTGCAATTAATTGACTTAGGGGGTTCTTCACTATCCTCTTGATAGCTTATCCATAGGATAATATATATTTTTGATTTATTTATTTATAAAGTCCGACTTTACTATTCTGTACTCGAACCTATGAATACTGACTATATATCGGATAATTTATCTAAGTTTTCTACCTATTGTGGTTATTTATTTGTTTATTTATTAATATAGGTTATCCTATGGATAAACTATCAAGAGGATGGTGAAATACCCCCACAGGCTGATATTTTATCTCTGTGTGTTGTTCCTTGTAAGAAAACTGTGGTTTTGTTGTTTCAATTTACATCATTAACAAGAATGCCAAATGGAGTCATAATAATTATCATGAATTTCTCACTTTTCATCAAATTTGAACTACACAGTTATTTTCTCCAGATATTTATGATATTTTCAATTTTCTTATACTTATGTCAGGTTGCATCACAAAATTTTAACAATTTGTTTCAAAGTTAATATTCAAGTTCTATTAAAGTTGTTTTTATCCAAGTACTGTGAAACAACCGACTGTAATGAAATAATGACAGAAATCGAATAAAACTTTCACTGAACTTTAATTTTTACTTTGAAATTTGATGAATTGTTCAAATTCTCTGAAACAACCTGTCCTAAAAATCTGATATTTTAATTTTTGATATCCCAAATATGAATGGAAGGTTTGTATTTTTTTATGATAATTATTATAGATTTTTAATGTCTATAACCACAGGATAAATTGTGTACTTAGATGTAAAATGTAAATGTATTTTCAAGTGGCAAAAATACTTATTTATTGTTTTAAAGTCCCACTTGCTAATAACAAACTATGTCACATTATATTACAAGATTTTTTATAAGAAAATAGATGTGTTTTCTTCGAGTTGCTCCCCTTATACCAAAAATGATAATATAAACTTTAAACCATAGTATAGATGCTGCAATTTGATAACTGATTTTTATATTCTCTAAGATTATAAATTTTTTAAAATTCCCCCGTGTTTTGACCTGTTACGTTACGATCTGTATTTTTGCCACATAGATGTTCGCTGTCGTATTTTCTTTCTATTATCTTACTTCTTTCTCATTAAGGGCAATGTCCTGCATTGTCAAGAATTGTTGAAACAATCAGTTGAAAAGTAGATTAGGCTCGTAGGCACTTGTAGACTCGCTGTGTTTTGCGTGGAGGCTTCTTTCCCTAGGCGAAACGGCCTCTGGCGCAAATCGAGTAGAGATCATTCTTGCGCAAACTATATTTCTTCGCGGCTTCGTTGTGATGGGTTGCGTAATCGCCCGTCTGCTTCGACCGTGAACTATATTACTTACTATTCTATATACTTCTTATCTCTATCGTCTTGTCGGTGTCGTAATGTGTCAGTGGCAGATGTTAAACGGGGCTCGACAAATATAACAAACGATTGAGCTTAAATTTTTTGATAGAAAATGTTTTTTTTAACGTTATAATACAACTGACTTATAAAATACACAAGATGAGAAAAGTAATATATTTTACTTTAAATTCTATGATACATAGTAGAAACTTTAAAACATCTTTAAATCGGGACTGACTAGTAATGTATCTCGATTCATCGTTATACATCATTACCGTAGGTAAGGAAGTTTGACCGGTCAATAGCTGAGTTGGCATCACGTTTGTGTCCTACCCAGTCATCGCATGTTCGATTCCTCGACTGGCTTAGTCCTTCATCATGACATAAGCAATATTTTCCGCTTGCTCTGATGGTAGTAGGAGATTTTCAAATATTGTTAAGTTATTCGTAACTTGGGAATGTTTGTCTTTCTTTTTTAAAAAAAGAAATTAATAGTGATTAATTTTATTTAACTGACTGAATATTTGTTTTGATTGAATATTTTTATTTGTCAAAATAAGAATTGTAACATAACTAATGCTAACAACATCTTGTGTACTATGAATTGAAAATAGATATTTTTGATGTGTTTTTCTAAAAATTTAATTTGTCGAGGCCTGGTGTATATCTTAAATGTTAATATAATTGTGTATTAGCAACAATGTTTGTGGTAGCTGTTTGTGTAAGGGCATTCGTTGCTTAGTAATAAGCAATTAGCGTACTCTGTCGTTAAGCAATTTTCTCCAGTTGTGTTGTGTTAGAAGGGAGGCGTGTAGGTTTATATTAAAATGGATACTTATAAATTGGTTGTGAAAGAGTTACTAGAACTAACAGAATGGAAAAAGGGTAAAATAACGTACCTACCGATGCATGCTAGTCTTATGAATATTAAATTATATATACACCGTGAATAAAATAAATAAATAAAATATCTGTAGTCTTTTAGATTGACCCCATGTTTATCCTGAAATGGATGTTGTGCCTCTGTCTATAGAACTGTATTTAATATATCTTTGTAATATTATTACTCATTGTGGTTAATATTTATCACCGAAATTGCTGTATTTTTATCGAAAATGAAGACATTAAATGTTACGAATTATAAACCCCAATATGTTTTTGTTTTTCTCTTCTCTATCACAAGCCTGTAGAATGAAGGAATGTTGGGAGGCATACGATCATCAGGGAGTTCTTAAGTTGGAACTAGACGGAGATAAGAGATGGGCCGTGGCGGAGGCAATTACAGGGAGCCAAAACACCCCATGAGTTTGCAGCACTTAAATAGATGTTTTTCTTTTGCTTTAGGAACTACACTCGTAATTTGATTTTAAATACTTTCAATTTTCATTCAGTTGCCAACTGTGAACTGTGCTTCAGAATAACGGTTGGTTTCAAAACTGCTGTCATTCAGATGCGTGGTCCAATGCGCATTATGAGTTTCATGTTAAATCAGGACTTGGTTATTTTTTCCCAGGACTGATGTTTTTTTTACATTAGCTCCACACAGGAGGCCATAAGGAAAATATTTTCCCTCAGGGCCTGTGTTATCGTTTTAAAGAATTCGTCTTTAAAACGATCTAAACTAAAATGTGTGACAGTAAATAAGTAAAAATTACACAAATCTGACAAGAGATCACCTCCGTTATCTCGATAACGACCCCACAAAAGATATAGAATCACTCGGCAGGTCTCCTAGACAAACCTCAACCCCTTGAACGCGGGCACCCCTGCTAAGTCACCAAACGTAGCGAAACCACTAAGGGTAACCTACGGCAGAGGTGTTGGTTATCCAATAAATGAAAGCGGTATCCATTCCCCCTCCCAAATTGTGATGCAAGGAAGAAAAAAAAGTAAGTACATATTTAAAATTTCATATAATATTTATTACAAACAAATAATATTTGTACAAAGTATGATAGTTAAATATTCTACAATGAATAAAATGTGTCAAAAAGTGATTTTATAACCAAGTTACTTTAACATTCTTCAACTTAAATAATATATTTTAAAACTACTATGAATGAGGTGCTTTTATGTCGGCGTCTCCAGCAAAGATGTTAATTGCTTCCTTGAAAATATTTGTTTATTCTCGTGTTATGATTTTCAAATACCAAATATATTAATGTTTGTTGCATGGTTAAAATAACTTTGAAAGGGTACGTTTTTTAGATTTCCACGGCCAAAAGTATTTTTATTATTTGTTTTTGGGGTGTTATGCTGTGTTGCGCTATCTCTTTCTTTAGCCAACGTTTCAGACAGCGTTACGGTGTCCATCATCATCTGCCCTGCCCTGATGATGGAAACTGTAACGCTGTCCAAAACGTTGGCTAAAGAAGGAGGTAGCGCAACACGGCATAACACCCCAAAAACAAACAACGAAAAAAAACTTTGAAAGGATTTAATTTACAGGTTTTTCACAAACTGTAATTTTAAACCATGCTTTCTAGCTTGTATGCTGCTTTATTACGATAACCATGATGTTTACTTGTTACTGATTGTAGTGTTTCAACTGTGAAAAGAGAAAAGAGACCAACCCACAATGGCAAAATTTAAATTATTTAATTATTAGGTAAAGGAATGTGACAGTCAAAAAGCAATGACTCTTTCAGAGTTAACTGGTTAACTTTTTATTTTACATAAACTACACTTTGATAATGGCTCTTAACTTTTAAAGTGCCAAAAGTATCCACTGGATATAAAAAAACTTGTATCTGTTGGTAATCGAGGGTAAGGTCTAGCGGTAAGGCTCTTGACTCGCAATCCGAAGGTAGCGGGATCGAATCGCAGCGTTGGCAAATAAATTTTATTTGATGAATTTGTGTTAATTCAGAATTAATTCATTTAAAATAATAAACTCATTAAAATATTTGTGACACGTTTCAGAGTGGAAGATACTCTCAGTGTCGCCCTGGTGTAAGACCACCATTCAGAATTGAAACGTTGCTTGAAATGGCTTTAGCCGTGTTTGGTGACCAGATCCGATTAGCCAGGTACTTTCCAACCTTCTCCTCCCCATCTCCTTCCCCACTACCTCCAGCCTCACAACATACCCTAATTAGGAATGCCATGGTCCTCACTGGCTCCAGACGGGAGCAGCTGGGAGTCTTGTGAGGTATTCACATAAAAAAAAAATCTGAAATACGGGGCCGGACATCTCAACACAGTGGCACTTCAACACACTTTTGAAAAGTGACGAAAAAAATTAGGTTTATTAAGTTAGGTTAAGTTATGGTAAAATTTTTTATTTATTTTTTTCAACGTGTGTTGAAGTGCCAGTTTTTTGAGTTGTCATGGAACCCTGAAATATTTGCATTCTGTTTGTGGGCTTTTACCCTCGGCACAGGAAAGCGGTATTAGCTAGCGGGTACTCGGCATTACATGTTCGTAGGTCACATTTGAATGGTCGTGAGTTGAAATGATTCAAAACATGTTCTCATATCTATTGTCATTTTAGGCTTTCAATAAAATTTCAATACCGGAAAGCCAAAGTTTGTGCAGAATTTTTTTCTATTTGACTCCATTTGAGCCCGAGAAACCCAACAAGCTAAATCAGAAAGTTACACCGTTTTTTGTTGGTCCTTTATTAAATTCTGTGGCTCGCTTCTAAAACGTCCAATGTCAGTTTTAGAAATTTAATAAACCTAAGTATATAGAATTTTCTCTTTTCAGCAGGTTTTAATTTTAGAAAAGCAATTTTATAATGTAACACTGGTCCCTAAAAATCGATAAATCCTTTCTCGAAATCGAAAGGTTCTTTTAGAATTCGGAAGATAACACAAATCGCAAATATATATATTACTATAACTCCTACACCAAGCTCAAGAGCTAGCTCTCTTAATTGGCATAGAAATCCTTGAAAATGTGTATTTCACTATTTTGTTTTTGCCACAGTATTATGTTTATTACTGTAACAATGTTATAATTGAAACAATAAAAAATATATACCTATGTTAAAAAACACTGGTTCTTGTAGAAGCAAGTGACAAAATTGTAAAAAAGAGATTTGATGGTATTTTGTTCTGCCGCGAAGGAACGTAAGTTTTCCCATTGATAACAAAATTTAAGATATTTTTTATTGCTAACAGGATTGGATATGAACAATGTGTAACAAGTGTGGATGATTCTTTTCTGCTTTTCACAGTCGTTATGAAATGGCATACGGTGTGATGATGATGTTTCATGATCACTAAATCTATAAACACGTTACTTTAAAAATCTCGTTAGGAAGTGTACAAAGTCTTTTTTTCTTTTTTGCCGGAAACGCCGCTCGTTCTAGGAAGATCCAAAGTTCTCCATCCAGGCCGAGTACTTCTCCACATCGGTTTGGGACACGGTCTTCCTGCATTTGGACATTGCTTCCTGGAAGTCCAGAGCGGTGACGGGCAGGTCTATTTCCTCGATCTTTATCCGTTTTATTTCTTCGGCCGTTCGTCCCATGATCTTTCTTCGCATCGCCATCATTGCGGCATCTCTGAAATAAAGAATAAGCTTTATCAACAATTAGTGACATTACGGCAATAGGAAATGTGTTCCTTCCTAACCATTTTGTGTCTAAAAATTAACAGTGCCAATTTTTTATACTTGACAAATATTTTCATTGCTTCTTGTTTATATTTCTATTCTATTTTTCATAAATTGAATAATTATATTATTGAAAAAGTCAACACTCATAAATGCTTGCATATACAAGGTGTCCGGGAGTAAAGTGCAAACTTCGGGAGGTGATTCTACATGATAGTACACGTAAAAAAGACAAATAACTTTTTTCGAAATTCCAACATTTTAAGATAGTTTAAAAATAATATTCTTCTACGGAATAATATTTTTGTGTGGGAAAAAAGAGTTGGAATTTCCATAAAAGTAGTTTATCTTTTTTACTTCTACCATCATGTATATAATCTCCCTATATAATGTATTTTCAATTTTTAGTGACTACCTACAACTTTTTCCCTTTTCCAGGTTTGTCAAATAAAATCATGGATAGCTCGACTAAGATATTGAGTAGGTATTCCAGTCAAGAGGTGTATGAACATTCGAAGAGATTATTTTAGAATCTCACCTGCAAACATTGCTGATATCTGAGCCGGTGTACCCGTTGAGTTTCTGAACCAGCGAGCTCTTGTCAAGTCCTTCCTCTTCTCTAACATCTTGCATACAAAGCTTCAACAGGGCTGTTCTCGTTTCATCTGAAATATTACAACAGATGAGCTGATGAACTCAAGAACAAGTCGTAGAAATGACCCGTTCTTGTGTGACAAATAATGTCAACAGTGTACAAATATTGGGCGAACATTTGACGTGTTTCCTGACTATGCACCGGTGCGGAACGGATCAAGTTCCTCGGGGCATCTTTCATTGAAATACCGATGCTCTAAAGATTGCAAACTGTTTGTTAATTCATTCAAAAATTTAAGGCTCCCAAAAGCATGTTTTTTATTTTTATCTAAAAAATAGTATGCATTGACATCTTACGATTTTTTTGAGTGTAATAAAATTAATCAATAAACCAGGAGAAATTTCTGTGGTCAGTTTCAGTCACAATAATTTCAGATGGTATGGGAAAGCGAAATCTATCAAGCGAACCGCTCATCTGCTCACTCAGTCAAGGTTTTTTTTAAAAGTATTTTGGGACTCCAGACCGGAGGTGAAGCCAAATTCAGCAATGGGGAACAGTTGCGATTACTATGTGGCAGTAGTTGTGAACTATTCATTATTAATTAAGGTAAACGACGGCTGGCGTGGGCGAGCGGTAAGGCAAATCCCAGTGTGGCAAATAAATTTTATTTGATTAATTTGTGTTATTTCACAATTAATTCATTTAAAATAATATGTATATTTGCGGCACATTCCAGAGTTGAATATACTCTCAGTATTGCCCTGGTGTAAGATCACCATTCAGAATTAAAACATTGCTTGAAATGGCTTTGGCCGTGTTTGATGACCAGATCTGAATAGCCAGGTACTTCCCCACCTTCTTCTTTCCCATCTGCTTCCCCTCCTTACGATCTTCAGCCTCACAATATATCCCGATTGGGGATGCCATAGTCTCACTGGCTCCAGATGGGAGCGGTTGTGACTCTTGTGCGGTATTCATATAAAAATTAAAAAAACATTCTTCAGAAAACAATCCAGTGTGATATAATCTTTAAATATAATAATCTCTTTCCGCCATCAAGACATTTGTCCCTTATATTCCTGGGTGAATAATTTGAATGTGATCTTATTTCTTCAATTACAAATAAATCAGAGAGAATAGAATCTCACCATCAGGAAGTCCAAGGTAAACACGTTTTTCAAATCTTCTTCTGAAAGCATCGTCAATATCCCAGGGATGATTGGTAGCCGCTAAAACCATTATCACTTTGTCGTCATTTCTGAAAAAAAAAGAATTAAATCATTTTGGTTCACCAATACTAAATTTGTAATAGGTACTTCTCGCCGAATGATTGAATCTAAAAACTTACATAATTTTCCCATTTTTTCTGCAACATTATCAAAAAAAAACTTGTTTACAAATATACATAATTTTAATTAGTAACCAAAAATAAAGTATAATTCAAAAAACAGTCTGCTTTGTGTCTAATGCTTTACCTGGAGTCAAATGTTATTATTTTGAATTCTTGTAGACTTTTAGTTCTGACAATATCTGATCGATGAACCATAAAATTTTCCGGAAACCTATCCTGTTGTCTTGATAGAAAAGATTTGAATGCGGCAATGTTTAATTTTCACACATTGCATCGTCGATGTTCAGGCAAAAGTCGCCAAACCACAACACACACTTTTGAGATAGGTACTGCAAATTTGAAAGCCTAAATATGTTACATAAACTTTAATGTTTGTATCGCTAACGTGGTTTTTACCTTCAAAATAATAGAGAAGCATTCAAAAAGATTATTTCTCTAACATTCAAATTTAATTATCTCAAAACTTGTGCTTGTGGGTTGGTGACTTTGCCTGAACAGCGATGATATCAACCATTTCTATCAATGTCCTATTTTAGGACCAATCAAATCTGATCACGTCATAGAATAAAGAAGAACAAGAATGTGGGCGTCTTTCATGATCCAAAAGTTTGACAATTCTCCATTCAGTGACTGATTTATTCTTTTCATAAGTATAGGCCAACGCATTTGTGCCACCCCTTCCTCCTTCTTAGAAGTTGCCACCTATCATAATCACTCACCTGTAGGCAAGCCGCCCCTAGGCCGCGGCCTATACGGCCTATTGACAAATCCAGGACTGTCTCCACTTAGATTTCACATGGAGGAATATGTTCACTATCATTACACAATTCAAAAGGGATGAAGTTACATGTTGTCAGGCGAGTGTAAGAGAGACAGAGCTTGTGCTAAATGGGCTAAAGCCAAAAGGTAGGTACTAGGTCAGTGGCGATATTGCTTTCCATTAAAATCTAAATGGAAGGAATTTCTAGTGTGCTTCTTTACTCCATGGGTCACCTAGTGCATGGGGCATAAAAAAGGTTTGTGAAGTGTTTTAAAAGTGTTGTTGTTGTGACTAACAATGAGGCTCCTAAACCGTCCATCTGTATGAGAAGTTCCGCCTTGAATCTGCGACTGGCCTCGTGCTCGGTATCTGTGCCTCGGGCCGCGCACAGCGAGTCCACTTCGTCTATGAAGATGGTGCTGGGCGCGTGGAACCTTGCCTGGAAAAGTATGAAGATACATTTTTAGACGAAAGGGTGAATTTTTCTATGGTTGTTAACGATTGAATTTTTTTGAGGTTTTGTACTCTGAGAATTGTCATAAATGAGATTTTCTTTAGTCAGGGATTTTCAATCTCCGGTCCTGTATTTGGTGACACCGACCTGGCGCCTAATACCGTACATAAAATATAAATTAATCAAAAAATAATTATTTAATTTGCCTAATTGGAATCTTAAAAGATTTTTACGGAAACTTTTGCAATAAATCTCTATGAATATATTAATTTGTGTTAAAACATATGTAGTTCAGTGATAGATACTGGTAGTCCAAAATAAGTAAAAAGAGGACATAAGAAGAAGAAAAGAAGGAAAAAGCGTAACAAGGTTGGAAACCAGCAAAAAAATAAATGACGTTTAGTTGTAAACTTCGACCAAGTATACACGTATGGTTGTAAATAATAATATAAGTAGGTATATATATTTTTTTAGGTATCGTCAGGAATTAATGAAAACAATAAATTGCAAATAAGGCCGTTCTAAATATGCTTGATCAAATTATAATATACTAGCGCAGACCCATGAAAAATCACGAAGTATTATAATTGTAGAATTTGTGAAGCTGGAAGTATTTATAAAAAAATATATATATATTTATATTTGCTTAGGATCATTGCCTTTCAAGAAACATCACCAAAATCATTATTTTTATAATAAAATAATTTGTTTCGAACTTTATAGTTTATCTGAATCATTCCCACAATCAGTTCCAATTCTTTAACAAAGCAAATCCCAGTTCTAGGCCATTGAATCGGAGTAACACAGAGACACACTACAGAAATGAGATGAGATTATTTCCTGATGATTATTTTTTAAACTATGTATAGTTATACTTTACATAGCAATGTAATAAAATGGGAATTGTTATGAAACTAATTTGGAACAGAGCTTCAAGAAATACAGAGACTAAGTATTATTTTTCTCTTGCATTAGTTAAACGTTTAATTATAAGAATGTTTTTACAAGAGATGGGAAGGCTGATAGAGCTGATATCGAAAGAAGGGTAAATGCAGGCAACTCTATTAATGGAGGACTGAACGCCGTTGGCGCCAACAAAAAACTGTCCAAAGGAGCGAAGTTAGCCGTCCATAATGGAGTGCTGATACCTACCCTGATGTATGGCAGTGAGGCATGGAACTGGCAGAGGAAGGATGAAAGTAGACTGAATGCTGTAGAAATGAGATCCCTGAGGCGTATGTGTGAAAAAACCATGTTCGATCGTGTGAGAAATGTGGAGATCCGCGAAGAATGCAAGGCTGATGTAAGCGTAATGAGTAAGATTAAGAAAGGGACGCTCAGATGGATTGGGCATGTAGAGCGAATGAACGAGCAAAGGAGTGTAAGGAGAATATATGACGCAAATGTGAATGGTAGAAGAAGTCGGGGACGCCCGAGGAAGACATGGCATGACTAAGTGAATCAGATACTTGAGTCAGGCAATGTGAAGAGTCGGAATAATAGAAGAGCATGTATGAAACGAAGTATGAATGTGAACGAGGCAAGGAGTGTGTGCCAAGATCGAGTTGTTTGGCGGTCCGTCCTCTCTGCCTACCCCTGCGGGGAAACGGCGTGATGGTTAGTTAGTTATTTACCATTTCAAATAGGAGTTTGACCAGTTTCTCCGACTCCCCCCTGTACTTGGATGTGAGTGTACTGGAGGAGACGTTGAAGAAGGTTGTCCTACATTCCGTGGCCACTGCTTTGGCCAACATCGTCTTGCCTGTCCCCGGTGGTCCCACCATTAGGATTCCTTTCCATGGTCGTCTTATGCCCTGGAAACAATTTTCTATTTAGTATTGTGAAAGCATTGATGCAGATATTAGCATCTATCCAAAGTTATTTGTGAACTAAACTCGTATCCAAACTTTTGACTGCAGTTGAATGCAGACTCTAACTAGATGCCCAATCTCTATGGCTACTTTTACTTTACATTGGTTATGAAGAAAAGTAATTATTCATGTACTTAATCAGTTCCTTGCTAAGTCATAAAATGTTGAATTGATTACTTACAATGATTACGATTTGTACCTTTCCTCTAATTATCCAGGCATGATTTTTAACAAAATGTTGCCATATGTTTCTTTTTTGAATACCCCCCATTAATTTTAACAGCCAACAAAATTCAGAATTTATGAGAAAACTTAATAAACCTCAATACCACTCTGCAAGAAGAAAGACGAAATAAGACTTCCCTTTCGAAAGAAGTCAAAATAACAGAACTCATTACTATATTATAGATTATAGAGCGTTGAAGATCTTTAAATAAATATCCACCAATAATTTAAAAGAAGATTTTTAAAAAAGGAGTCACGAAATATATGAATTGTAATTTTCAATTTCTGTTATCTCTAATATTTAACTGGTATTTTTTTAATATGTATCTACTGTCTGTACTTAGTTTTTAACTTTATTATTTTGTGATTTTTATATAAGCACATCCATAACCATTGTACTTATTATTTAGGTACTGTTGTTAAAACAAATAAATAAATATCACAACAAAATAATAATAGCCTTGAGAAAAGTCTGACTACAATAAACCTGCCGGTCGAATAATTTAGTAAGCGTCAAAATAAAGTCAATTCTATCTCACCTTGAAGAAATTAGGCATAATCGTGGGTAAGACCATTGCTTCCTGAAGAATGGCCTTTGCTTCCGTAGATCCAGCCACATCATTCCACTGAACATTGGGGTTTTTCTGTAGAATTTCTTTTTCCAAAGTTTCCACAAGATGGACGTCAAATCCTACTGGATTGAAAGCCTTTTCATACTTTGAATGTTCTGGAATACTGTCTTCAATCCCTGAAAGACCTGAAGTGTTATCTTCTCCAGAAGATGATTTTTTAACTCCATTTCTGATTGGAAGCAATGCACCTATTTTGCGATCTTTGAAAGCTTTTGGCAGTCTTTCCACTGATCTGGATTTTCTGGTTAGGTTTGATGATGATGTTCTGTTGCGAGGGAATATTGAAGGTAGTGTTGGTTGTATCTCTGGATCTCTCTTTCGCAGGGATGCGATCCATTTGTCTGTTACGGTGTCTGTTTGGGGAGTGATAACAGTCTTTGGTGGTTCAGCAGGGCTTTCTTGAGGGATAGTTCTTGTAGTTTCTGAAATCGAAGAATATTTATTAAAAAAATATTTATTAGATACCTTACAAGGATCTTTATGGCCCTGTGGGAGATATTTACAGTTGGGTTAAGTTTTTTTTTTTTTTTAATATTTAGATTTTCTCTTTCGTTACACTTGAAAACAAACCTCGCCAATTGTGCTTTTTAAAGTAGGTATGATTTGGTAAAAACATGGTATTACTAACATTTATTGATTTTCCAGTGTTGTGTTAATCAGTCGGTAGTCATACTGGACTGCAAACAATCCCCATTGATGATGTCAGCATATGTGTTTTATTAGGGTAGGCGGATCGGGTAATTCAATTCGTGACAAGGATAAGAATGATATCACTCTCAAACCTAATGCCACTTTGATTTGAGTGCAAAATTACAGATTATGCTTATTTAAATATACAACTGTGATGACATTGTATTCTAAGGTGAAATATTTACGTGTGTAGGATTCATGTGGATGAAAATAGAGGACGATGACTGGAAACAAATTCGAGAGATGCCCACTCCACGGTTAAAGATGCAAGGTCCGTGATTAATGTCTAGATTTATTATTGACCTAAATTGGGAAGGCGAAATGATAATATATGATGATAAATATGATAAGCTCCGCTGGGTAGAACATGTAGCAAGGATGGAAGATAATGCCAAAGCGGCGTCTCTGCGATCAGCCTGAAGGACAATAAAGATTTTTTAAATTACAAATAAATAACGATAGAATAAGTTCCAGGGTTCATGCTGCCGAAATAGATTTTAAACAGCGGCAGGAGTTACAAAATGGGACCGAACAAGACAATAAAACGCTCGACCAAGCTCGACGCTTGACGATAGTGTTAACAACGGACTGGTTTGGTTACGTGGAAAGACATAAAAGCGATTTCCATTGAAAATACCGAGTGCAATTCTAGAGGGACGATGTCCAGATTTGGGAGGAACAACTCCAGAGGATGTGGGATGAGAGGGTGGGCCTGCTATCAATGGACGGAGGCCGGTATGGGTACAGCCGACCTGGGAGCCATTCATTGGTGCCATATTAATGGTGCCCGGAATCATGGGATGATGTTTTTAAAGGTCTTGGCGGCGGATGCGCTTGCCTGCCAGCTGCGTTGCGTACCCGATCTGGAGAGACTGGAGAGATTGACAAGACCCTTTTGCCTCACCAGTCGGACTCTCTCTATCCAACGCCTTGCATCGCAGTGCGAGGAGTGGATTCGAAGTTCCGTAATTACTGGGCACACTCACCTCCAGGTACAGCAGCATGGTCAATTGATATAGGTTTTATCGAAAATGTCGGTAACTTATCATCGCTCCCGAGCACGACTGCAGACCGCAGACTAACGAAGAAATAACAGATCACAACGAATAAACGTTCCTAATTTATTTGAGTTGAACAGTTATTTGTTCGTTAGCGGCCTGCAGTCGTGCTCGGGAGCGATGACAAGTTACCGACATTTTCAACAAAACCTATATCGATCGACTATGCGAGATACCCAGATTACTAGGTACCCACTCTCCTATAATACCTATTTATTTCTCAGAACTTCCTCTCCTTAATTTACTTAAAAACACCCTCCACACAACATAACCAAAGATGACATAAGCCCAAAGGAAAATAATTTTCCTCAGGGTCTCGGTGTGGAGTTATAGAGTCCTCAGGGACGTCCGGAGTCCGGAGGCGCCTTATCGACTCTAATAGGGGATGATTATGTAAACCGCCGTACGACCTACCTTTAGCAAATGTCTTGAACTGTTTCTGTGGTATGATGGGCGTGTTGGTCTGATTGGTCTGGCCGGGCGGCTGTTTGGGCCCCGAGCCCGCCCTGCGGCCCGCCGTGGTCCGCGGTCCCCGGTGGGTGGTGGTGATCTTGGTGAAGGAAAAGGGCTGAAAGCTGTCCAGTATCAGCGAGTCCATCATGCGCGCCATGTGGTGTAGCCCGTGTCCTGGAGATGGACTGGAATCGAGAAAAAATCACGTTAAAATATGGATACGCTACTCATTTCTTCAGACTGATGATTTGAAAAATTTACTATCGTAAGAACAGAGGTTCTGAGTTCGAGTCCCAGTTGCGACCGTTATCTTTTTATTTTTCAGCGTCTTCATCTCTTTCATATTTTCATTTATATTATTAGTGTTGTCTTTTTCTTCAATGATATATTGATATATTACATTGATGGGAATAACCTCCAAAAGTTATAAAAAGAGAGTGGTTCTAATAAAAATTGATTATTTTTAATTATAAAATAGGAAGATAATAATAATAATAATAATAATTGGATAATTTATAGAGCGCCGTTTTTGTGAAAAATCACCTCAAGGGCGCTGATACCTACCTATTAAGGTATCTACCTACCCTTTATTGCGATTGGCATGCTTTCATTTTTACGAGCAATTATCTTCCTTTATTATTACTTTATGGTACAATGATAGTAGAGGTGTTAAAGGTTGTTAGAGGTGTTGTAAAAACCGATAGTGATGAGCACAATCGACGCCCATTTTCTAAAAAGCGATCGATTTAAAAAAATCAATTTCAAAGTCCAATTCCTCCCTATACGTCAATTTTCGTCACTGTCGTCTGTATATTTCTATATTTAAAAAAAAAAAACAAATAAGAATAGAATAGATATTAATTATCATATTATATTATAAAACTGGGAAGACTTCGGTGGCTGGGTTATGTGGAGAGAATGACCGAGCATCAAGCACCAAAGTCCCTTCTGAACTCAAGACCGATAGGGCGAAGGAGCCTGGGAAGACCAAGGTTAAGATGGAGCGACAACGTCCTCAAAGATATATCTACCTTGGAGCTTCTAAAGTGGAGAAAGACTCTTGAGAAGGCCAAGACCCACCAGGGGTTGTAGAGCCAAGAGTGATGATGATGATTATATTTGAACTGTACCAATAATGTCTACGCCTGTTTTGACACAGGTATATCATAGTGAGACAGGCATACAAAAAAAACCAATGTAAATATATTTTGAATATATTACAATTATTTAGGGGTCGTCCATTAATCACGTGAGGCTCGAAAGGGGGGGGGGGTCGGAAAAAATCAAGAAACCTCACGAGGGGAGGGGGGGGGGGGGTTAAAAAGTTGTTAAAAAACATCACGTGATTAATGGACGACCCCTTATGGAGCGTTTATGTTTTCTTTGTAGTTAATAATACAGTTATACATTTTATTTAATTTTGAATAAGAATAGAAATTTTTACTTTTTTCAGATATAATCATATCTCCTGTTTTTGAATTATGATGAATTATGATTTTTTTTATTTTAGAAATAACATTGAATAGATCTTTCAAAATAATTAACTTCTCAAAAGTACCATTTGGCGATCCCTTAATGAGTTTTGATAACTCATGGGAGTGCAACTTCGTTGTATGTTTTATTTAATAATAATAATAATAATAATATAAAACTTGTAAATTTTATTAACAACAGTATTTAATATATTATCTATTAATTTTTCAGAAAAAAATGCATGTCGCACTTTTTAAACGACTTCGAAAAGAAGGAGGTTATCAATTCGACGCTATTTTTTTATTTTTATGTTTGTTACCTCAGAACTTTCGATTGGATGAACCGATATTGATGATTCTTTTTTTATTAGAAAGCTGGTGCTTCCCGTGTGGTCTCATTTTAATTTGGTCCAGTTTTGACAATGAGATCCGTGAGAAAACCATATATGTCTTAAATTTGCAATAAGTATGTGCGCGACAAATGGACGAATAACTCAATATTACGCCAACAGATTTCGATGATTCTTTTTTTTGAAGTAAAGATTTTTAGGCACGCTCGTCACTAAAAATCAAAAAGTAAACAAAATTTTTAACAAAACAATAAACGAATTAAAAAAATGCACTAAAAAGTAAAAAAAAATAATTTCATACGATTGTTACTTTTGGAGTCGGTGTCAGCCAAGATCTCCACATCTCACCTATAACTATCTATGTATGTAGTTACCTTGGCTGACACCGACTCCAAAAATAGCAATCGTACTAAATTATTTTTATACTTTTTAGTTCATTTTTTTAAGTCGTTTTTTGTTTTGTTAAATTTTTTGTTTTTTTTTTCTATAAATATTTCGATGACGCAGATCGAAAGAGAAAAAAACTGAGGAAAATTACATACTTTACAAATTTTTGAATTTATTGTTCTTTACAGCACTTTTGGATTTATTGTTCTTTACAGCACTTTTGGATTTATTGTTCTTTACAGCACTTTTGAATTTATTGTTCTTTACAGCACTTTTGGATTTATTGTTCTTTACAGCACTTTTGGATTTATTGTTCTTTACAGCACTTTTGAATTTATTGTTCTTTCAGGAATTTTCGCCATTTATATGCTCATGTATTGTTATTGTCTGTTAATAAAAGTTTAATAAAAAATAAAGTATAAGTCATAGAATGAAGGTTGTAAGTAGTTAAAATTAAAGGTAGGTAAGTGTAAAATAATTTATTTCACCCTAAAAAATTGTTTTTTTTAAATTATTTTTATATTAGCAACGAATCATGAAGAAGTGTACTTTTTCGTTAAGCGAGATACGAAATCATTGAGAACCGTGGTTTGAAGCCGATTGCTAACATAATATGATGCTATCCATCTTCAGTTCTACATGATACAGTTCTATAGTTCACCGTGGTTTCTGGACTAAATAACTTCTGAACTAAAAATACAGCAAGGTAGCAAAAATACATAATAGAATATCGAGGGGGTATAGTTTTGTTGTCATTCGCGACCGGGGGTAATTGGGGGGTAAGTGAGTACATTTCAAATAACTTCCTGCCAACACACAAACATTTTATAATTTTACATATGGAGCAAATTTCAAAGAAAATCGCGTGTTTTTAAGTGGAGTACATAATTCAAGAACTTACGTCACAATAATTGCCTGACGTAATAATATTTAAAAAACCTACTTTTTTATCTAGGTGAAACAAACTAGGTTCAATAATGATCAAAGTAGGTTAAATATAATCAACGTAGAAGTAAAATTCGCCTGTCTACGTCAAGAACGAAAAAACGCTTTAATGCTAATTTTTCCCGGTAGATGTCAGAGTTGCCATAAATCAAGAGTTCTAAGATCCGGTTAAAAAGAGCCAAAAACCTGCAAAAAACCAACCTTGGAAAAAAGTCTAAAAAACTACACCTTCACACGTCAGCCGCCTGCGTTAAACACTCCCGAAATAGGCAAATCATTTCCTTATCTATGCGTTCATCTATATATATATATATATATATATATTATATATTATATAGTATTGTTTGGTTTTTCAAAAAACTCACTTTTCGCTTGACGGGAAAATCGACCGCACCACCCCTCGCGTTTCACCAACCTCAAGGTTCACTTTGGCTTGGCGACGCAAAAACGCCGCTGGCACGCCAAAACGACCTCTCCGGTCCTCGAGTTTCGCACACCTCAAGGTTCAATTTTGTTCGAAGGAAATTGTCCCAACGGCTGACACGCGAGAATGGACATTAGCGCTCGCTATTTTGGAACGCTTCAAAGTTCACAATCCTTCGAAGAGTCGATTATTTTCCAGCCACTAGCAGTTGTTTTTTTTTTGATAAGGGAAACATTTTTCATCGTTATCAATATGTTTGCCAAAACTTTACGGGAGACTTCTAGCGGTGCGGAATACAAGTATGGATTATTCACATTAGAAAAAATCAAATGTCTATCGAATACTGTTGTAGTTCTATTTTCATCCGTTCGAAATGGCAGCTTCGTCTGAATTTAAATAAATACGCTAGCTTCACGATTTTCACAAAAAAATAGACTAGACAGGAAACTCACATAAAATTGAACTGACACATTTTAAGAGCGAAAATTATATAAATTTGCGGCGAAAACTGGAACTACTCATTAAATCAACCAATTCGGCTCAGTTATAGTTCCCGCCGACAGGTTCGCATCAAAAAAAAAACCACAAATTAGGCCTTAGTTTCGATGCAATGGAAAATACTAGAGAGAATGTTGAGACAGGTCAGTTATCCGAGATGTCAAAACAAAACGGATCTCTCAGCGGTTTGGGTTGTTGTTTTTCGGGAAACGGCATTGCAGCCGAAAAAACGATCCCCGGTTAGATGTTTTTGAAAAATTCGGTACCCGGCAATATAAGGCAACTTTTAACACCAAAATTTTGTGTCCGTTCCATGTAAAAAATTTCAGGGTCGCCGAAAAACCTATAAAATTTTCCAAAAAAAACAAGAAAATTGGTGTCCATAGATTCACTTCAGTAGGGTGGATATTTACCGGCCAGTAGGTACAAATTGAAATGTTATTAATTCAGGGTAGGTACCTACTTATCTCGGTAGTATTGCAAATATGATGAGAAAAGCAAACACATTGCCGGAATTTTGTAAGGAAATGCGCCGGTACCTGCCGGAATAGGTAGTTGGACAATTATTTAGGTTTTTGATGCAATTTATTTTACTAAGGTAATGTTGTTTCCACGATACTGAATAATTTAACAATTTTTTAAAGTTCATTTTCACGTTCTGTGTAAGTTCTGTTTTTTTATCAGTAAATGCCAGTTGCATCATAAAACTGAAATAATTACAGAACTTGAATAGAATTCGAACCGAACTTTTACAGAACGTTAAAATTCACTTGAAAAATTGAAGAATTTTTAATTTTGTTAAACAACCCAGCCTAAATATGTGTTTTTTTTACTCACTCTTTTTTCACTCGGAATTTAGGTAGGTACCCATCTGCACATAAAAACTCGATATCATCCAACTATATTGCATACGTATTAGTTTTCTAATTTTACAATGAAATTACTCGAAGTTGAACGGAATATTTTTTTAAAACTATTAAATTCATATAGCGCTTTATTTTAAGCAGTAAAACTACTGGTGAGTTCTGGCATTATAAAATTTGTATGAAAATGTACGTACGCTCATAACTTCCGAAGGACTGCAACATATTAAAAAATTCTTTTTGTGTTGTGTTCGTTATTGTTAGTACAAGGTTTGTATAAAATTACTGGTGAGTTCTGGCATTACGAAATTTGTAAAAAAAAAATTTATAGGTGGCGCGCGAGCTGTTTGAAAAATAAATGTACCGGGAATTAGTGTATGTAATGCGGCAGGTGGGGGGGGGTGGAAACAGAAAGGGGGGGAGGGGGACCTGGGAGGGGGGAGGGGAACTCGGGAGGGGGTTTACGATACGGAGAAGCCTAGGAGTGAAGTGGGGTGAGGGAAGGTGAGGGAGGCGGAGTGGAAAGGGGAAGAGGACGCTGGTGAGGAAGGGGGGGGGGGGAAAGGGGGGAGGTGGGGGAAGGGGGGGGGGAAGGTGGGGGAGGAAGGGGATCGGAACAAATGAGAAAGGACACGCAGGTAGAAAATTTTTCTTTATTAAATGGTATCGCAACGCATGCCGGGTACCAGCTATCTTCTATATATATAAAAATCAAAAAAATGTTTGGCTGTATGTATGTCCGCTATGCGTTGCTAAACCATTCATCCGATTGCGATGAAACATTGGGAATTTGATGTGCGCATGACTGCTATGGTTCCTGTATACAATAGTGAGCTCTGGCAACACGAAATTACGCATTGCTCAACCGTTCATCCGATTGTGATGAAACTTTGGGGATTTGATGTGTGCATTTCTACAAGGGTGTTTATATACTAACGTATAGCAGGTTGTTGCTGCTAGGTCCTGCGGACGGCTTTATACATAGTTGTTTGTTTAACCGCTAAGCGTTGCTAAACCATTCATCCGATTGCGATGAAAATTTGAGGATTTGATGTGTGCATGCCCACGACGGTTTCTGTATACAAAAGTGAGCTCTGGCATCATGAAATTACGCATTGCTAAACCGTTCATCCGATTGCGATGAAACTTTGGGGATTTGATGTGTGCATGCCTACAATGGTGTCTATATACTAACGGATGGCAGATTTTTGCTGCTAGGCCCTGTGGGCAGCTTTATATATATTTGTATGTTTAACCGTAGGTACCTACCCGCTTACTATGAAATATATATCTTTTGTTCTGTTATTAAGTAAGTCAAGTTAGTTTTAACCCGTTTATTGCATTTGCAATAGGCATAAGCTAGTATAGTATATTGCTTGGTTTTTCAAAAAACTCACTTTTTCCTTGATGCGAAAATCGACCTCACCGCCCCTCGCGTTTCACCAACCTCAAGGTTCACTTTGGCTCGAAGTCTAGAATTGTCCCTTCGGCTGACACGCGAGAATGGACATTAGCGCTCGCTATTTTGGAACGCTTCAAAGTTCACAATCCTTCGAAGAGTCGATTATTTTCCAGCCACTAGCTTTTGTTTCTTTTTTGTTAGGGGAAACATTTTTCATCGTTATCAATATGTTTGCCAAAACTTTACGGGAGACATCTAGCGGTGCGGAATACAAGTATGGATTATTCACATTAGAAAAAATCAAATGTCTATCGAATACTGTTGTAGTTCTATTTTCATCCGTTCGAAATGGCAGCTTCGTCTGAATTTAAATAAATACGCTAGCTTCACGATTTTCACAAAAAAAATAGACTAGACAGGAAACTCACATAAAATTGAACTGACACATTTTAAGAGCGAAAAATTATTTAAATTTGCGGCGAAAACTGGAACTACTCATAAAATCACTCAATTCGGCTAGGTTATATTTCCCGCCGACAGGTTCGCCCCTTTAAAAACGTCGGATCGAGAAGGGAAGTAAAAAAAAGTTAGTTTCCCGTACAAAACTGATTTTGCTAGGAATTTATTCTAATTAATTAAACGGCTTCGAGAAAGTTCTTTAGAAAAATTGACATTTTATAGGGGCATTACGGAATTAAAGATTGCGTTAAAAGTACACCTTCCGGCGGAGATGTTTTTTAATAAACATAAACAATACAAGTTTTAGAAACTTTTAAAACCAAAACATGTTTAGCTCCCCCTTGAAAATGTTTCACAATATTGCATTCAAATTCGACATTTTTCTGACATTTGCGAAAAATTCGCTTTCATCGATAAATGCAAATCGTTTGCAGCCTGTAAAATCGGCTGGTATATTAAAATTTTATAATTTTTCTCGAACTTTGCAACACTGAAGATGGAGTCGTGATGGCGTTAAAATCCACTACCACCTTAAAAAAAAGCAGACCCCGCCCTAATAGGTTTTGTATGAAGAATTTTTTTTTTTAATGGCGGATTTCAATTTGTGTGGTTCGGCAGGGCCTTAATTTTAGCGGGAATTGTGCAAATTTGTGCATCGGTCTTGCCTGTTTAAAAAATATAATTATGGAATATTATCTGTCTGTGTATCATATAGTAGGTAAGTACCTAATACAAAAGCGCTAGATTTACCCGCGCTTCAACAGCAAATTGAAATGTCAAAAGAAAACGGATCTCTCAGCGGTTTGGGTTGTTGTTTTTCGGGAAACGGCATTGCGGCCGGAAAAACGATTCCGGCTTGAATGTTTTTGAAAAATTCGGTACCCGAAAACATTTCGCGTCTTTTGATACCAATATGAGGTGTCTGTCCCATGTAAAAAAGTTCAGGGTCGCCGAAAAACCTATAAAATTTTCCAAAAAAAACAAGAAAATTGGTGTCCATAGATTCACTTCAGTAGGGTGGATATTTACCGGCCAGTACATTGAAATGTAATTAATTCAGGGTAGGTACCTACTTATCTCGGTAGTATTGCAAATATGATGAGAAAAGCAAAAACATTGCCGGAATTTTGTAAGGAAATGCGCCGGTACCTGCCGGAATGGGTAGTTGGACAATTATTTAGGTTTTTGATGCAATTTAATTTACTAAGGTAATGTTGTTTCCACGATACTGAATAATTTAACAATTTTTTAAAGTTCATTTTCACTTTCTGTGTAAGTTCTGTTTTTTTATCAGTAAATGCCAGTTGCATCATTAAACTGAAATAATTACAGAACTTGAATAGAATTCGAACCGAACTTTTACAGAACGTTAAAATTGACTTGAAAAATTGAAGAATTTTTAATTTCGTTAAACAACCCAGCCTAAATATGAGTTCTTTTTTACGTATGTATGCAAGTACCTATACTCAGAATATAAGTAGGTTCCTACCTGCACACAAACACTCGATATCATCCGACGATATTGCATAAGTATTAGTTTTCTAATTTTACAATGAAATTACTCGAAGTTGAACGGGATATTTTTTAAGTATTAAATTAATATAGCGCTTATTTTTAAGCAGTAAAACTACTGGTGAGTTCTGGAATTATAAAATTTGTATGAAAATGTACGTACGCTCATAACTTCTGAAGGACTGCAACAAATTGAAAAATTCTTTTTTTGTTGTGTTCGTTATTGTTAGTTCAAGGTTTGTATAAAACTACTGGTGAGTTCTGGCTTGACGAAATTTGTAAAAATAAATTGAATAGGTGGCGCGCGAGCTGTTTGAAAACTTAATGTACCGGGAATTAGTGAATGTAATGAGGCAGGGGGGGTGGAAAAAGGAAGGGGGAACCTGGGAGGAGGGAGGGGAACTCGGGAGGGGGTTTACGAGACGGAGAAGCGTAGGAGTGAAGTGGGGGAAAGGGGAAGCGGACGCTGGTGAGGAAAATGGGGGGGGGGGGGAAGGGGATTGGAACAAATGAGAAAAGACACGCAGGTAGAAACATTTTCTTTATTAAATGGTATAGCAACGCATGCCGGATACCAGCTATCTTCTATATGTATAAAAATCAAAAAAATATTTGCAAGTAAGTATGTATGTATGTCCGCTATGCGTTGCTAAACGATTTATCCGATTGCGATGAAACTTTGGGGATTTGATGTGCGCATGCCCGCGATGGTTTCTGCATACAATGGTGAGCTCTGGCATAATGAAATTACGCATTGCTGAACCGTTCATCCGATTGCGATGAAAATTTGGGGATTTGATGTGTGCATGCCTAAAATGATGTCTATAACTATAACTAACGTATGACATGTTTTTGCTGCTAGGCCCTGCGGCCGGCTTTATATGTATTTGTATGTTTAACCGCTAAGCGTTGCTAAACCTTTCATCCGATTGCGATGAAAATTTGAAGATTTGATGTGTGCATACCCACGACGGTTTTTGTATACAAAAGTGAGCTCTGGCATCATGAAATTACGCATTGCTAAACCATTCATACGATTGCGATGAAACTTTGGGGATTTGATGTGTGCATGTCTACAATGGTGTTTATTTACTAACGTATGGCAGGTTTTTGCTGCTAGGTCCTGCGGGCGGCTTTATACATAGTTTTGTGTTTAACCGCTAAGCGTTGCTAAACCATTCATCCGATTGCGATGAAAATTTGTAGATTTAATGTGTGCATGCCCACGACGGTTTCTGTATACAAAAGTGAGCTCTGGCATTTTGAAATTACGCATTGCTAAGCCGTTCATCCGATTGCGATGAAACTTTGGGGATTTGATGTGTGCATGCCTACAATGGTGTCTATATACTAACGTATGGCAGGTTTTTGCTGCTAGGCCCTGTGGGCGGCTTTATATATATTTGTATGTTTAACCGTAGGTACCTACCCGCTTACTATGAAATATATTTTTTTTCTGTTAGTAAGTAAGTCAAATTAGTTTTAACCCGTTAGTTGCATTTGCAACAGGCATAAGCTAGTTATATAGTATTGTTTGGTTTTTCAAAAAACTCACTTTTCGCTTGACGGGAAAATCGACAGCACCGCCCCTCGCGTTTCACCAACCTCAAGGTTCACTTTGGCTTGGCGACGCAAAAACGCCGCTGGCACGCCAAAACGACCTCTCCGGTCCTCGAGTTTCGCACACCTCAAGGTTCAATTTTGTTCGAAGGAAATTGTCCCAACGGCTGACACGCGAGAATGGACATTAGCGTTCGGTATTTTAAAACACTTCAAGGTTCACAATCCTTCGAAGAGTCGATTATTTTCCAGCCACTAGCAGTTGTTTTTTTTTTGATAGGGGAAACATTTTTCATCGTTATCAATATGTTTGCCAAAACTTTACGGGAGACTTCTAGCGGTGCGGAATACAACTATGGATTATTCACATTAGAAAAAATCAAATGTCTATCGAATACTGTTGTAGTTCTATTTTCATCCGTTCGAAATGGCAGCTTCGTCTGAATTTAAATAAATACGCTAGCTTCACGATTTTCACAAAAAAATAGACTAGACAGGAAACTCACATAAAATTGAACTGACACATTTTAAGAGCGAAAATTATATAAATTTGCGGCGAAAACTGGAACTACTCATTAAATCAACCAATTCGGCTCAGTTATAGTTCCCGCCGACAGGTTCGCATTAAAAAAAAAAACCACAAATTAGGCCTTAGTTTCGATGCAATGGAAAATACTAGAGAGAATGTTGAGACAGGTCAGTTATCCGAGATGTCAAAACAAAACGGATCTCTCAGCGGTTTGGGTTGTTGTTTTTCGGGAAACGGCATTGCAGCCGAAAAAACGATCCCCGGTTAGATGTTTTTGAAAAATTCGGTACCCGGCAATATAAGGCAACTTTAAACACCAAAATTTTGTGTCCTTTCCGTGTAAAAAAATTCAGGGTCTCCGAAAAACCTATAAAATTTTCCAAAAAAAACAAGAAAATACGTGTCCATAGATTCCCTTCAGTAGGGTGGATATTAACCGGCCAGTACAAATTATGTTATTAATTCAGGGTAGGTACCTACTTATCTCGGTAGTATTGCAAATATGATGAAAAAAGCAAAACCATTGCCGGAATTTTGTAAGGAGATGCGCCGGTACCTACCGGAATGGTTAGTTGGACAATTATTTAGGTTTTTGATGCAATTTAATTTACTAAGGTAATGTTGTTTCCACGATACTGAATAATTTAACAATTTTTTAAAGTTCATTTTCACTTTCTGTGTAAGTTCTGTTTTTTTATCAGTAAATGCCAGTTGCATCATAAAACTGAAATAATTACAGAACTTGAATAGAATTCGAAACGAACTTTTACAGAACGTTAAAATTGACTTGAAAAATTGAAGAATTTTTAATTTCGTTAAACAACCTAGCCTAAATATGAGTTCTTTTTTACGTATGTATGCAAGTACCTATACTCAGAATATAAGTAGGTTCCTACCTGCACATAAACACTCGATATCATTCGACGATATTGCATACGTATTAGTTTTCTAATTTTACAATGAAATTACTCGAAGTTGAACGGAATATTTTTTTTTAAGTATTAAATTCATATAGCGCTTTATTTTAAGCAGTAAAACTACTGGTGAGTTCTGGCATTATAAAATTTGTATGAAAATGTACGTACGCTCATAACTTCCGAAGGGCTGCAACAAATTGAAAAATTCTTTTTTTGTTGTGATCGTTATTGTTAGTACAAGGTTTGTATAAAATTACTGGTGAGTTCTGGCATTACGAAATTTGTAAAAAAAAAATTATAGGTGGTGCGCGAGCTGTTTGAAAAATAAATGTACCGGGAATTAGTGTATGTAATGCGGCAGCTGGGGGGGGGGTGAAAACAGGAAGGGGGGAGGGGAGCCTGGGAGGGGGGAGGGGTACTCGGGAGGGGGTTTACGATACGGAGAAGCCTAGGAGTGAAGTGGGCTGAGGGAAGGTGTGGGAGGTGGAGTGGAAAGGGGAAGAGGACGCTGGTGAGGAAGGGGGGGGGGATTCCTGGTTCCTGTATACAATAGTGAGCTCTGGCAACACGAAATTACGCATTGCTAAACCGTTCATCCGATTGTGATGAAACTTTGGGGATTTGACGTGTGCATTTCTACAATGGTGTTTATATACTAACGTATAGCAGGTTTTTGCTGCTAGGTCCTGCGGACGGCTTTATACATAGTTGTATGTTTAACCGCTAAGCGTTGCTAAACCATTCATCCGATTGCGATGAAAATTTGAGGATTTGATGTGTGCATGCCCACGACGGTTTCTGAAGTGAGCTCTGGCATCATGAAATTACGCATTGCTAAACCGTTCATGCGATTGCGATGAAACTTTGGGGATTTGATGTGTGCATGCCTAAAATGGTGTCTATATACTAACGTATGGCAGATTTTTGCTGCTAGGCCCTGTGGGCGGCTTTATATATATTTGTATGTATAACCGTAGGTACCTACCCGCTTACTTTGATTTTTTTTTCTGTTAGTTAGTAAGTCAAGTTAATTTTAACCCGTTAGTTGCATTTGCAATGGGCATAAGCTAGTACTATATAGTATTGTTTGGTTTTTTGAAAAACTCACTTTTTCTGGCACGCTAAAATCGACCGTACCGCCCCTTAAGTTTCTCCAACCTCAAGGATCGCTTTCGGATAAACCATTTTAAGACGACCCCCTGCACGCCAAAACGACCTTTCCACTCTTCGAGTTTCACGAACCTTAAGGTTCATTGTCGGTCAAATTGAAATTCAGTCGCTGAAATGAGGTGTTTTTTTTGTCGAAAAAATTAATGTCGCCAGCGAATTATTCTCTCAAACGAATCAGTGGCGAAAACTGGAACTTCTCATTAAATCACCCAATTCGGCTAGGTTATATTTCCCGCCGCCAGGTTCGCATTAAAAAAAGGAAAGATAAATTAGACCTCAGTTTCAATGCAAAGGAAAATACTAGAGAAAATGTTGAGATAGGTCAGTTATCCGAGACGTCAAATGAAAACGGATCTCTCAGCGGTTTGGGTTGTTGTTTTTCGGAAAAGGGCATTACAGCCGAAAAAACGATCCCCGCTTAGATGTTTTTGAAAAATACGGTACCCGGAAATATTCCGCAACTTTTAACACTAATATGACATGTCGGTCCCATGTAAAAATGTTCAGGGTTAGCCGACAAAAATGTAAAATTTTCCAAAAAAATGAAGAAAACGCTTGCCATAGATTATTCAGAAGTGGAGATTTTTACTGGCCAGTTTAAATATGTTCCTACAGGGTAGGTACTTATTTTGGTGGTATTGCAAATATGATGAAAAAGCAAATATTGCTGGAATTTTAGAACCAAATGCGGAGGTACCTACCCGAATACGTAGCTACACAATTAAATGCAATGCTTAGGTAAGGGTGTAACACAACGATACTGAATAATTCAACATTTTTTTAAAGTTCATTTTCACGTTCTGCGTAAGTTCTATTCAAGTTCTGTTTTTTTTATATCAGTACATGCCAGATGCATCATAAAACTGAAATAATTACAGAACTTGAATAGAATTTGAACGGAACTCTTACAGAACGTTAAAATTGACTTGAAAAATTGAAGAATTTTTAATTTCGTTAAACAACCCAGCCTAAATATGTGTTTTTTTTACGTATGTATGCAAGTTCCTATACTCAGAATATAAGTAGGTTCCTACCTGCACATAAACACTCGGTATCATCCGACGATATTGCATATGTATAAGTTTTCTAATTTTACAATGAAATTAACTGAAGTTGAATGAGATATTTTATTTAAAGTATTAAATTAACATAGTTTTTTAAGCAGTAAAACTACTGGTGAGTTCTGGCATTATAAAATTTGTATGAAAATGTACGTACGCTCATATCTTCCGAACGACTGCAACAAATTAAAAAATTCCCTTTTTGTTGTGTTCGTTATTGTTACGACAAGGTTTGTATAAAGCTACTGGTGAGCTTTGGCACAAAGAAATTTGTGTAAAAAATTTCAATAGGTAGCACGTGAGCTGTTTGAAAACTAAATGTATTGGAAATTAATATATGTAATGCGGCAGGGGGGGGGGGGGGGGAAACAGGGAGGGGGGAGGGAAACCTGGGAGGGGGGAAATAAACTCGGGAGGGGGTTTACGAGATGGCGAAGGGGAGGAGTGAAGTGGGGGGAGGAAGGTGAGGGAGGTGGAGTGGAAACGGCGAAAGGGGAATAGGACGCGGGTGAGGAAGAGGGAGCGGGGCGGAAGGGGATCGGGATAAATGAGAAAGGACACGCAGGTAGAAACGTTTTCTTTATTAAATGATATAGCAACGCATGCCGGGTACCAGCTATCTTCTATATATATAAAAATCAAAAAAATGTTTGCATATAAGTATGTAATGGTGTCTATATATGAACGTATGGTAGGTTTTTGCTGCTAGGCCCTGCGGGCGGCTTTATATATATTTGTATGTTTAACCGCTAAGCGTTGCTAAACCATTCATTTGATTGCGATGAAAATTTGAGGATTTGATATATACATGCCTACAACGGTTTCTGTATACACAGGTGAGCTCTGGCATCATGAAATTACGCATTGCTAAACCGTTCATCCGATTGCGATGAAATTTTGGGGATTTGATGTGTGCATGCCTACAATGGTGTCTATATACTTACGTATGGCAGTTTTTTGCTGCTAGGCCCTGCGGGCGGCTTTATTTATAATTATATATTTAACCGCTAAGCGTTGCTAAACCATTCATCCGATTGCGATGAAACTTTGGGTTTTGATGTGCGCATGCCTACCATGCCTGCAAAGCAGTAAGAACCTACGCGCTTACTATGAAATAATATTGTTATTCTGTTAGTTAGTAAGTCAAGTTAGTTTTAATCCGTTAGTTGCTTTGCAACGGGCAAAAGCTGTCTCAAAATAAATTGATGAACTAAGTAAGTAGGTACTGAAAGTAGAAACTATTTTTTCGTCTTATCCAGATTCAAACATCGTTTTTTTCTTCATATATTTCATTAAATACCCGCTCTTCGCTTCATCCACATTCACACATTAATTTGCATAGTGTTTTAACCCGTTAGTTGCTTTGCAACAGGCATAAGCTAGTTATATAGTATTGTCTGGTTTCGAAACAAAACTCACTTTTTTCTTGACGGGAAAATCGACCGCACCTCCCCTTAAGTTTCACCAACCTCAAGGTTCACTTTCGGGTGAAGAACTTTAAGACGGCCCTTGCACGCCAAAACGACCTCCGGGCTGTTTGAGTTTCACCCACTCTAAGGTTCACTCTCCCTCAAATACCCGTGTCCGGTAAAATGTATGGGAAATTTGTATGAAAAATTCAGCCAAAAAATGTGTCGATCTTCTCAAGCCAGAATGGACCTCGGCGCTCTGTATTTCGGAACAATTTAAAGTTCACAATCCTTTGAATTCGTTTGGCACTAGCAGTTGTTTCTGAGAGACCGTTTACTGAGGGGGTGAAATTCAATCGCGGAAATAGAGTATTTTTGTAGACAAAATTAACGTCGCTAGCGATTTATTCTCTCATACGAATTAACGGCGAAAACTGGAACTTCTCATTAAATCAACCAATTCGGCTCAGTAATAGTTCCCGCCGACAGGTTCGCATTAAAAAAAACAACCAAAAATTAGGCCTCAGTTTCAATGCTATGGAAAATACTAGAGAGAATGTTGATACAGGTCAGTTATCAGTTATCCGAGATGTCAAAACAAAATGGATCTCTCAGCGGTTTGGGTTGTTGTTTTTCGGGAAACGGCATTGCGGCCGGAAAAACGATTCCAGCTTGGATGTTTTTGAAAAATACGGTACCCGGCAATATGAGGCAACTTTTAACACCAAAATTTTGTGTTAGTTCCATGTAAAAAATTTCAGGGTCGCCGAAAAACCTATAAAATTTTCCAAAAAAAACAAGAAAATTGGTGTCCATAGATTCACTTCAGTAGGGTGGATATTTACCGGCCAAATTGAAATGTTATTAATTCGGGGTAGGTACCTACTTATCTCGGTAGCATTGCAAATATGACGAGAAAAGCAAAAACATTGCCGGAATTTTGTAAGGAAATGCGCCGGTACCTGCCGGAATGGGTAGTTGGACAATTATTTAGGTTTTTGATGCAATTTAATTTACTAAGGTAATATTGTTTCACCGATACTGAATAATTTAACAATTTTTTAAAGTTCATTTTCACGTTCTGTGTAAGTTGTGTTTTTTTATCAGTAAATGCCAGTTGCATCATAAAACTGAAATAATTACAGAACTTGAATAGAATTCGAACCGAACTTTTACAGAACGTTAAAATTGACTTGAAAAATTAAAAAAATTTTAATTTCGCTAAACAATCCAGCCTAAATTTGAGTTCTTTTTTACGTTTGTATGCAAGTACCTATACTCAGAATATAAGTAGGTTCCTACCTGCACATAAACACTCGATATCATCCGACGATTTGCATACGTATTAGTTTTCTAATTTTACAATGAAATTACTCGAAGTTGAACGGAATATTTTTTTAAAAGTATTAAATTCATATAGCGCTTTATTTTAAGCAGTAAAACTACTGGTGAGTTATGGCATTATAAAATTTGTATGAAAATGTACGTACGCTCATAACTTACGAAGGACTGCAACAATTTGAAAAATTCTTTTTTTGTTGTGTTCGTTATTGTAAGTACGAGGTTTGTATAAAATTACTGGTGAGTTCTGGCATTACGAAATTTGTAAAAAAAAATTATAGGTGGTGCGCGAGCTGTTTGAAAAATAAATGTACCGGGAATTAGTGCATGTAATGCGGCAGCTGGGGGGGGGTGGAAACAGGAAGGGGGGAGGGGAGCCTGGGAGGGGGGAGGGGAACTCGGGAGGGGGTTTACGATACGGAGAAGCCTAGGAGTGAAGTGGGCTGAGGGAAGGTGTGGCAGGCGGAGTGGAAAGGGGAAGAAGACGCTGGTGAGGGGGGATTCCTGGTTCCTGTATACAATAGTGAGCTCTGGCAACACGAAATTACGCATTGCTAAACCGTTCATCCGATTGTGATGAAACTTTGGGGATTTGACGTGTGCATTTCTACAATGGTGTTTATATACTAACGTATAGCAGGTTTTTGCTGCTAGGTCCTGCGGACGGCTTTATACATAGTTGTATGTTTAACCGCTAAGCGTTGCTAAACCATTCATCCGATTGCGATGAAAATTTGAGGATTTGATGTGTGCATGCCCACGACGGTTTCTGTATACAAAAGTGAGCTCTGGCATCATAAATTACGCATTGCTAAACCGTTCATGCGATTGCGATGAAACTTTGGGGATTTGATGTGTGCATGCCTACAATGGTGTCTATATACTAACGTATGGCAGATTTTTGCTGCTAGGCCCTGTGGGCGGCTTTATATATATTTGTATGTTTAACCGTAGGTACCTACCCGCTTATTATGATTTTTTTTTCTGTCAGTTAGTAAGTCAAGTTAGTTTTAACCCGTTAGTTGCATTTGCAACAGGCATAAGCTAGTATATAGTATTGTCTGGTTTCGATTCAAAACTCACTTTTTTTTGCAGGCGAAAATCGACCGCACCGCCCCTTAAGTTTCACCAACCTCAAGGTTCGTTTTGGATCAAATTCACTTTCAGACACGAAACTGGTAGTAATTTTTTTTCGACAAAATAGCGCCGCTAGCGTTTTTTTGTCGCATACAAAACGGTGGCGAAAACTAGAACTTCTCATTAAATCGCCCAATTCGGCTCAGTTATAGTTCCCGCCGCCAGGTGTCGCGTCTCAAAAAAAAAAGACGCAAAATAGGCCTCAATTTCCATGCAAAAACAAATGCTCTTTTCAGTACTTTGAAAAATTGAGCATTTTTGTTGCCTACATTTTTGCTAGCGATTTATTGACGAAAAACTATGGCGAATCAGCGGCTAAAACTGGAACCTCAAATAAAAGTACTCAATTCGGCTCAGTTATATTTCCTGCCGACAGGTGTACTTCGAAAAAAAGATGTCATTTTGGCCATTAGTTTCAATGCAAAAGAAATTGCTACGAATGTTGAGTTAGGTCAGGATTCTTACATGTCAAAACAAAACGGATCTCTCAGCGGTTTGGGTTGTTGTTTTTCGGGAAACGGCATTGCGGCCGGAAAAACGATTCCGGCTTGGATGTTTTTGAAAAATTCGGTACCCGAAAACATTACGCATCTTTAGATAGCAATATGAGGTGTCCGTCCCATGTAAAAAAGTTCAGGGTCGCCGAAAAACCTATAAAATTTTCCAAAAAAAACAAGAAAATACGTGTCCATAGATTCACTTCTAAAGGGTAGATTTTTACCGGCCCGTACAAAATATTATTAATTCAGGGTAGGTACCTACTTATCTCGGTAGTATTGCAAATATGATAAAAAAGCAAAACCATTGCCGGAATTTTGTAAGGAAAAGCGCCGGTACCTACCGGAATGGGTAGTTAGACAATTATTTAGGTTTTAATGCAATTTAATTTACTAAGGTAATGTTGTTTCACCGATACTGAATAATTTAACAATTTTTTTAAGTTCATTTTCACGTTCTGTGTAAGTTCTATTTTTTTTTATCAGTAAATGCCAGTTGCATCATAATACAAAAATATCTATAGAACTTGAATAGAATTCGAACCGAACTTTTACAGAAATTACTCGAAGTTGAATGGGAAATTTTTTTAAAGTATTAAATTCGTATAGCGCTTTTTTTAAGCAGTAAAACTACTGGTGAGTTCTGGCATTATAAAATTTTTATGAAAATGTACGTACGCTCATAACTTCCGAAGGACTGCAACAAATTGAAAAATTCTTTTTTTGTTGTGTTCGTTATTGTTAATACAAGGTTTGTATAAAACTACTGGTGAGTTCTGGCTTCACGAAATTTGTATAAAAAATTTAATAGGTGGCGCACGAGCTATTTGAAAACTAAATGTACCGGGAATTAGTGTATGTAGTGTGGCAGCTTTTTGCTGCTAGGTCCTGCGGGCGGCTTTATACATAATTGTGTGTTTAACCGCTAAGCGTTGCTAAACCATTCATCCGATTGCGATAAAAAATTGTAGATTTGATGTGTGCATGCCCACGACGGTTTCTGTATACAAAAGTGAGCTCTGGCATCATGAAATTACGCATTGCTTAACCGTTAATCCGATTGCGATGAAACTTTGGAGATTTGATGTGCGCATGCCTACAATGGTGTCTATATACTAACGTATGGCAGATTTTTGCTGCTAGGCCCTGTGGGTGGCTTTATATATATTTGTATGTTTAACAGGTACATACCCGCTTACTATGAAATATATTTTTTTTTCTGTCAGTAAGTAAGTCAAGTTAGTTTTAACCCGTTAGTTGCTTTGCAACGGGCAATCTTCTAGTATATAGTATTGTCTGGTTTCGATTCAAAACTCACTTTTTTTTGCAGGCGAAAATCGACCGCACCGCCCCTTAAGTTTCACCAACCTCAAGGTTCGTTTTGGATCAAATTCACTTTCAGACACGAAACTGGTAGTAATTTTTTTTCGACAAAATAGCGCCGCTAGCGTTTTTTTGTCTCATACAAAACGGTGGCGAAAACTAGAACTTCTCATTAAATCGCCCAATTCGGCTCAGTTATAGTTCCCGCCGCCAGGTGTCGCGTTTCAAAAAAAAAGACGCAAAATAGGCCTCAATTTCCATGCAAAAACAAATGCTCTTTTCAGTACTTTGAAAAATTGAGCATTTTTGTTGCCTACATTTTTGCTAGCGATTTATTGACGAAAAACTATGGCGAATCAGCGGCTAAAACTGGAACCTCAAATAAAAGTACTCAATTCGGCTCAGTTATATTTCCTGCCGACAGGTGTACTTCAAAAAAAAGATGTCATTTTGGCCATTAGTTTCAATGCAAATGAAATTGCTACGAATGTTGAGTTAGGTCAGGATTCTTACATGTCAAAACAAAACGGATCTCTCAGCGGTTTGGGTTGTTGTTTTTCGGGAAACGGCATTGCGGCCGGAAAAACGATTCCGGCTTAGATGTTTTTGAAAAATTCGGTACCCGAAAACATTCCGCGTCTTTTGATACCAATATGAGGTGTCTGTCCCATGTAAAAAAGTTCAGGGTCGCCGAAAAACCTATAAAATTTTCCAAAAAAAACAAGAAAATACGTGTCCATAGATTCACTTCTAAAGGGTAGATTTTTACCGGCCCGTACAAAATGTTATTAATTCAGGGTAGGTACCTACTTATCTCGGTAGTATTGCAAATATGATAAAAAAGCAAAACCATTGCCGGAATTTTGTAAGGAAAAGCGTCGGTACCTACCGGAATGGGTAGTTAGACAATTATTTAGGTTTTAATGCAATTTAATTTATTAAGGTAATGTTGTTTCACCGATACTGAATAATTTAACAATTTTTTTAAGTTCATTTTCACGTTCTGTGTAAGTTCTATTTTTTTTTATCAGTAAATGCCAGTTGCATCATAATACAAAAATATCTATAGAACTTGAATAGAATTCGAACCGAACTTTTACAGAAATTACTCGAAGTTGAACGGGAATTTTTTTTTAGGTATTAAATTCGTATAGCGCTTTTTTTAAGCAGTAAAACTACTGGTGAGTTCTGGCATTATAAAATTTTTATGAAAATGTACGTACGCTCATAACTTCTGAAGGACTGCAACAAATTGAAAAATTCTTTTTTTGTTGTGTTCGTTATTGTTAATACAAGGTTTGTATACAACTACTGGTGAGTTCTGGCTTCACGAAATTTGTATAAAAAAATTTAATAGGTGGCGCATGAGCTGTTTGAAAACTAAATGTACCGGGAATTAGTGTATGTAGTGTGGCAGCTTTTTGCTGCTAGGTCCTGCGGGCGGCTTTATACATAATTGTGTGTTTAACCGCTAAGCGTTGCTAAACCATTCATCCGATTGCGATAAAAAATTGTAGATTTGATGTGTGCATGCCCACAACGGTTTCTGTATACAAAAGTGAGCTCTGGCATCATGAAATTACGCATTGCTTAACCGTTCATCCGATTGCGATGAAACTTTGGAGATTTGATGTGCGCATGCCTACAATGGTGTCTATATACTAACGTATGGCAGATTTTTGCTGCTAGGCCCTGTGGGTGGCTTTATATATATTTGTATGTTTAACAGGTACATACCCGCTTACTATGAAATATATATTTTTTCTGTTAGTAAGTAAGTCAAGTTAGTTTTAACCCGTTAGTTGCTTTGCAACGGGCAATCTTCTAGTATACTATATAGTATTGTCTGGTTTTTTGAAAAACTCACTTTTTTCTTGACGGGAAAATCGACCGCACCTCCCCTTAAGTTTCACCAACCTCAAGGTTCACTTTCGGGTGAAGAACTTTAAGACGGCCCTTGCACGCCAAAACGACCTCCGGGCTGTTTGAGTTTCACCCACTCTAAGGTTCACTCTCCCTCAAATACCCGTGTCCGGTAAAATGTATGGGAAATTTGTATGAAAAATTCAGCCAAAAAATGTGTCGATCTTTTCAAGCCAGAATGGACCTCGGCGCTCGGTATTTCGGAACAATTTAAAGTTCACAATCCTTTGAATTCGTTTGGCACTAGCAATTGTTTCTGAGAGACCGTTTACTGAGAAGGTGAAATTCAATCGCGGAAATAGAGTATTTTTGTAGACAAAATTAACGTCACTAGCGATTTATTCTCTCATACGAATTAACGGCGAAAACTGGAACTTCTCATTAAATCAACCAATTCGGCTCAGTTATAGTTCCCGCCGACAGGTTCGCATTAAAAAAACAACCACAAATTAGGCCTCAGTTTCAATGCAATGGAAAATACTAGAGAGAATGTTGATACAGGTCAGTTATCAGTTATCCGAGATGTCAAAACAAAACGGATCTCTCAGCGGTTTGGGTTGTTGTTTTTCGGGAAACGGCATTGCGGCCGGAAAAACGATTCCAGCTTAGATGTTTTTGAAAAATACGGTACCCGGCAATATAAGGCAACTTTTAAGACCAAAATTTTGTGTTAGTTCCATGTAAAAAATTTCAGGGTTGCCGAAAAACCTATAAAATTTTCCTAAAAAAACAAGAAAATTGGTGTCCATAGATTCACTTCAGTAGGGTGGATATTTACCGGCCAAATTGAAATGTTATTAATTCAGGGTAGGTACCTACTTATCTCGGTAGTATTGCAAATATGACGAGAAAAGCAAAAACATTGCCGGAATTTTGTATGGAAATGCGCCGGTACCTGCCGGAATGGGTAGTTGGACAATTATTTAGGTTTTTGATGCAATTTAATTTACTAAGGTAATGTTGTTTCCACGATACTGAATAATTTAACAATTTTTTAAAGTTCATTTTCACGTTCTGTGTAAGTTGTGTTTTTTTATCAGTAAATGCCATTTGCATCATAAAACTGAAATAATTACAGAACTTGAATAGAATTCGAACCGAACTTTTACAGAATGTTAAAATTGACTTGAAAAATTGAAGAATTTTTAATTTCGTTAAACAATCCAGCCTAAATATGAGTTCTTTTTTACGTATGTATGCAAGTACCTATACTCAGAATATAAGTAGGTTCCTACCTGCACATAAACACTCGATATCATCCGACGATATTGCATACGTATTAGTTTTCTAATTTTACAATGAAATTACTCGAAGTTGAACGGAATATTTTTTTAAAAGTATTAAATTCATATAGCGCTTTATTTTAAGCAGTAAAACTACTGGTGAGTTCTGGCATTATAAAATTTGTATGAAAATATACGTACGCTCATAACTTCCGAAGGACTGCAACAAATTGAAAAATTCTTTTTTTGTTGTGTTCGTTATTGTTAGTACAAGGTTTGTATAAAATTACTGGTGAGTTCTGGCATTACGAAATTTGTAAAAAAAAAAATTATAGGTTGCGCGCGAGCTGTTTGAAAAATAAATGTACCGGGAATTAGTGTATGTAATGCGGCAGGTGGGGGGGTGGAAACAGGAGGGGGGGGAGGGGGACCTGGGAGGGGGGAGGGGAACTCGGGAGGGGGTTTACGATACGGAGAAGCCTAGGAGTGAAGTGGGGTGAGGGAAGGTGAGGGAGGCGGAGTGGAAAGGGGAAGAGGACGCTGGTGAGGAAGGGGGGGAAGGGGATCGGAACAAATGAGAAAGGACACGCAGGTAGAAACATTTTCTTTATTAAATGGTATAGCAACGAATGCCGGGTACCAGCTATCTATATATATAAAAATCAAAAAAATGTTTGCATGTATGTATGTCCGCTATGCGTTGCTAAACCATTCATCCGATTGCGATGAAACATTAGGAATTTGATGTGCGCATGACTGCTATGGTTCCTGTATACAATAGTGAGCTCTGGCATCATGAAATTACGCATTGCTAAACCATTCATCCGATTGCGATGAAACTTTGGGGATTTGATGTGTGCATGTCTTCAATGGTGTTTATATACTAACGTATGGCAGGTTTTTGCTGCTAGGTCCTGCGGGCGGCTTTATACATAGTTGTGTGTTTAACCACTAAGCGTTACTAAACCATTCATCCGATTGCGATAAAAATTTGTAGATTTGATGTGTGCATGCCCACGACGGTTTCTGTATACAAAAGTGAGCTCTGGCATCATGAAATTACGCATTGCTAAACCATTCATCCGATTGCGATAAAACTTTGGGGATTTGATGTGTGCATGCTTACAATGGTGTCTATATACTAACGTATGGCAGGTTTTTGCTGCTAGGCCCTGTGGGCGGCTTTATGTATATTTGTATGTTTAACCGTAGTTACCTACCCGCTTACTATGAATTATTTTTTTTCTGTTTGTAAGTCAAATTAGTTTTAACCCGTTAGTTGCATTTGCAACAGGCATAAGCTAGTATATAGTATTGTCTGGTTTCGATTCAAAACTCACTTTTTTTTGCAGGCGAAAATCGACCGCACCGCCCCTTAAGTTTCACCAACCTCAAGGTTCGTTTTGGATCAAATTCACTTTCAGACACGAAACTGGTAGTAATTTTTTTTCGACAAAATAGCGCCGCTAGCGTTTTTTTGTCTCATACAAAACGGTGGCGAAAACTAGAACTTCTCATTAAATCGCCCAATTCGGCTCAGTTATAGTTCCCGCCGCCAGGTGTCGCGTCTCAAAAAAAAAAGACGCAAAATAGGCCTCAATTTCCATGCAAAAACAAATGCTCTTTTCAGTACTTTGAAAAATTGAGCATTTTTGTTGCCTACATTTTTGCTAGCGATTTATTGACGAAAAACTATGGCGAATCAGCGGCTAAAACTGGAACCTCAAATAAAAGTACTCAATTCGGCTCAGTTATATTTCCTGCCGACAGGTGTACTTCAAAAAAAAGATGTCATTTTGGCCATTAGTTTCAATGCAAAAGAAATTGCTACGAATGTTGAGTTAGGTCAGGATTCTTACATGTCAAAACAAAACGGATCTCTCAGCGGTTTGGGTTGTTGTTTTTCGGGAAACGGCATTGCGGCCGGAAAAACGATTCCGGCTTGGATGTTTTTGAAAAATTCGTTACCCGAAAACATTCGGCATCTTTTGATACCAATATAAGATGTCTGTCCCATGTAAAAAAGTTCAGGGTCGCCGAAAAACCTGTAAAATTTTCCAAAAAAAACAAGAAAATACGTGTCCATAGATTCACTTCTGAAGGGTAGATTTTTACCGGCCAGTACAAAATGTTATTAATTCAGGGTAGGTACCTACTTATCTCGGTAGTATTGCAAATATGATAAAAAAGCAAAACCATTGCCGGAATTTTGTAAGGAAAAGCGCCGGTACCTACCGGAATGGGTAGTTAGACAGTTATTTAGGTTTTAATGCAATTTAATTTACTAAGGTAATGTTGTTTCCACGATACTGAATAATTTAACAATTTTTTTAAGTTCATTTTCACGTTCTGTGTAAGTTCTATTTTTTTATCAGTAAATGCCAGTTGCATCACAATACAAAAATATCTATAGAACTTGAATAGAATTCGAACCGAACTTTTACAGAAATTACTCGAAGTTGAACGGGATATTTTTTTTAAGTATTAAATTCGTATAGCGCTTTTTTTAAGCAGTAAAACTACTGGTGAGTTCTGGCATTATAAAATTTTTATGAAAATGTACGTACGCTCATAACTTCTGAAGGACTGCAACAAATTGAAAAATTCTTTTTTTGTTGTGTTCGTTATTGTTAATACAAGGTTTGTATAAAACTACTGGTGAGTTCTGGCTTCACGAAATTTGTATAAAAAAATTTAATAGGTGGCGCACGAGCTGTTTGAAAACTAAATGTACCGGGAATTAGTGTATGTAGTGTGGCAGCTTTTTACTGCTAGGTCCTGCGGGCGGCTTTATACATAATTGTGTGTTTAACCGCTAAGCGTTGCTAAACCATTCATCCGATTGCGATAAAAAATTGTAGATTTGATGTGTGCATGCCCACGACGGTTTCTGTATACAAAAGTGAGCTCTGGCATCATGAAATTACGCATTGCTTAACCGTTCATCCGATTGCGATGAAACTTTGGAGATTTGATGTGCGCATGCCTACAATGGTGTCTATATACTAACGTATGGCAGATTTTTGCTGCTAGGCCCTGTGGGTGGCTTTATATATATTTGTATGTTTAACAGGTACATACCCGCTTACTATGAAATATATTTTTTTTTCTGTTAGTAAGTAAGTCAAGTTAGTTTTAACCCGTTAGTTGCATTTGCAATGGGCATAAGCTAGTTATATATTATTGTTTGGTTTTTCAAAAAACTCACTTTTTCTGGCACGCCAAAATCGACCGCACCGCCCCTTAAGTTTCACCAACCTCGAGGTTCACATTCGGGTACAACCGATTAAGACTTTTGATGGATCCGAAAGTGACCTCTCGGCTCCTCGAGTTTCAAAGACCGCAGAGACCATATTCGGTTCACGGGAAACTCACATAAAATCGAACCGCTACATAATTGACAGCGCCAAATCACGCAAATCAGCGGCGAAAACTAGAACCTCTGACTAAATCTATCACCTTTGGCCTCGGTTATATTTTCCGCCGACAGGTTTGCACTCCAAAAAAGGCAGAGAAAAATTAAGATACTCATTTCCATACAATGAGAAATTTATTCTTATTTTTTGTACGGCGTTTTTGAGAAAAAATGACATTTTAAACGTGCTTTGCGGGATCGTAGATTACGTAAAAAAAACACTTTCTACCGGAGATGTTTTTTAATAAATATAAACATTACAAGTTTTAGAAACTTTTAAAACCAAAACATGTTTAGCTCCCCCTTGAAAATGTTTCACAATATTGCAATCAAATTCGACATTTTTCTGACATTTGCGAAAAATTCACTTTCATCGATAAATGCAAATCGTTTGCAGCCTGTAAAATTGGCTGGTATATTAAAATTTTATAATTTTTCTCGAACTTTGCAACACTGAAGATGGAGTCGTGATGGCGTTAAAATCCACTACCACCTTAAAAAAAGCAGACCCCGCCCTAATAGGTTTTGTATGAAGAATTTTTTTTTTTAATGGCGGATTTCAAATTGCATAGCTCGACAGGGCCTAAATTTACGCGGGATTGGTGCAAATTTGTGCATCGGTCTTGCCTGTTTAAAAAATATAATTATGGAATATTATCTGTCTGTGTATGATATAGTATAGGTAAGTACCTAATACAAAAGCGCTAGATTTACCCGCGCTTCAACAGCAAATTGAAATGTCAAAAGAAAACGGATCTCTCAGCGGTTTGGGTTGTTGTTTTTCGGGAAACGGCATTGCGGCCGGAAAAACGATTCTGGCTTGGATGTTTTTGGAAAATACGGTACCCTGAAATATAAGGCAACTTTTAACAGTAATTTTACGTGTCCGTCTCATGAAAAAATGTTCATGAGGATATGATAAACATATAACATTTTCCAAAAAAATGAGGAAAACGCGTGCCATAGATTTCAGAAGTGGAGAATTTTACTGGCCAGTTTAAATATGTTCCTACAGGGTAGGTACTTATTTCAGTGGTATTGCAAATATGATGAAAAAGCAAATATTGCCGGAATTTTAGTAAGAAATGCGGAGGTACCTACCCGAATACGTAGCTACACAATAGGGTACATGCAGTATAAAAAAACTCACTTTTTCTGGCACGCCAAAATCGACCGCACCGCCCCTTAAGTTTCACCAACCTCGAGGTTCACATTCGGGTACAACCGATTAAGACTTTTGATGGATCCGAAAGTGACCTCTCGGCTCCTCGAGTTTCAAAGACCGCAGAGACCATATTCGGTTCACGGGAAACTCACATAAAATCGAACCGCTACATAATTGACAGCGCCAAATCACGCAAATCAGCGGCGAAAACTAGAACCTCTGACTAAATCTATCACCTTTGGCCTCGGTTATATTTTCCGCCGACAGGTTTGCACTCCAAAAAAGGCAGAGAAAAATTAAGATACTCATTTCCATACAATGAGAAATTTATTCTTATTTTTTGTACGGCGTTTTTGAGAAAAAATGACATTTTAAACGTGCTTTGCGGGATCGTAGATTACGTAAAAAAAACACTTTCTACCGGAGATGTTTTTTAATAAATATAAACATTACAAGTTTTAGAAACTTTTAAAACCAAAACATGTTTAGCTCCCCCTTGAAAATGTTTCACAATATTGCAATCAAATTCGACATTTTTCTGACATTTGCGAAAAATTCACTTTCATCGATAAATGCAAATCGTTTGCAGCCTGTAAAATTGGCTGGTATATTAAAATTTTATAATTTTTCTCGAACTTTGCAACACTGAAGATGGAGTCGTGATGGCGTTAAAATCCACTACCACCTTAAAAAAAGCAGACCCCGCCCTAATAGGTTTTGTATGAAGAATTTTTTTTTTAATGGCGGATTTCAAATTGCATAGCTCGACAGGGCCTAAATTTACGCGGGATTGGTGCAAATTTGTGCATCGGTCTTGCCTGTTTAAAAAATATAATTATGGAATATTATCTGTCTGTGTATGATATAGTATAGGTAAGTACCTAATACAAAAGCGCTAGATTTACCCGCGCTTCAACAGCAAATTGAAATGTCAAAAGAAAACGGATCTCTCAGCGGTTTGGGTTGTTGTTTTTCGGGAAACGGCATTGCGGCCGGAAAAACGATTCTGGCTTGGATGTTTTTGGAAAATACGGTACCCTGAAATATAAGGCAACTTTTAACAGTAATTTTACGTGTCCGTCTCATGAAAAAATGTTCATGAGGATATGATAAACATATAACATTTTCCAAAAAAATGAGGAAAACGCGTGCCATAGATTTCAGAAGTGGAGAATTTTACTGGCCAGTTTAAATATGTTCCTACAGGGTAGGTACTTATTTCAGTGGTATTGCAAATATGATGAAAAAGCAAATATTGCCGGAATTTTAGTAAGAAATGCGGAGGTACCTACCCGAATACGTAGCTACACAATAGGGTACATGCAGTATATGTAATATAGTGTTTTCAATGCATTTAATACAAGTAAAAAAAATAACTAAACTCGAATATCACACCTAAAACCCCCGAAAAAAATTTTTAAATTAATTAATTCACTTTTAAAGTTGTATGAAAATTAATATATCAAAAACGAGTCATCATTGACTTGCGAGATTGTGACGTCACAACGCACCCACCTAGTACTATATATTAATGCTCAGTTTTTAAAAAACTCACTTTTCTCCTTGACGGGAAAATCGACCGCACCGCCCCTTAAGTTTCACCACCCTCAAGGTTCAATTTCGGATAAAGCATTTTCAGTTTTTTTATGGATCCGAAAATGACCTCTCCGCTCCTCGAGTTTCAAAGACCGCAGAGACCATTATCGGATCCAGGGCCGTTCACCGAAATCGTGTCCCGATTAGGACCATTTTTCATACAAAAAACCGGTGCACGCTTTACAGCGCACCAAACGGCGAAAACTATAATTAAATCTCTCACCTACGAAGAAATTCGGCCTTAGTTCTATTTCCTGCCGCTAGGTTCACCCGTTAAAAACGTCGCATTTTTCACGGAATCTAATGAAGTTTTTTTTCCATACAAAACTGATTTTGCCCGGAATTTATACTAAATAATTAAACGGCTTCGAGAAAATTCTTAAGAAAAATTGACATTTTACAGGGGCATTACGGAATTAAAGATTACGTTAAAAAAACACCTTCCGGCGGACATGTTTTTGATTAAACATAAGCAATACAAGTTTTATAAACTTTTAAATCCACGACATGACCGCATGTCATTCAAAATGTTTGACAATTTTGCATCAAAGATTGAAATAATTCTGACATTTGTTGAAATTAATCTGTCCTCGACAATGAACAATTTTGCGGCCAGTTAAAATGAATTCTTGGTAGGTACCTACCGACGTTGAAAGGCGAATAATTTACATGCAGTAAATAAATAGTTCCTAGGTAAATGAAACCAAATGAGATAGTAGGTAAGTACCTTATACAAAAGCGCTAGATTTACCCGCGCTTCAACAGCAAATTTAAATGTCAAAAGAAAACGGATCTCTCAGCGGTTTGGGTTGTTGTTTTTCGGGAAACGGCATTGCGGCCGGAAAAACGATTCTGGCTTGGATGTTTTTAGAAAATACGGTACCCTGAAATATTAGGCAACTTTTAACAGTAATATGACGTGTTCGTCTCATGAAAAAATGTTCATGAGGATATGATAAACATATAACATTTTCCAAAAAAATGAGGAAAACGCGTGCCATAGATTTCAGAAGTGGAGATTTTTACTGGCCAGTTTAAATATGTTCCTACAGGGTAGGTACTTACTTCAGTGGTATTGCAAATATGATGAAAAAGCAAATATTGCCGGAATTTTAGTAACAAATGCGGAGGTACCTACCCGAATACGTAGCTACACAATTAAATGCAATACTTAGGTTAGGTTGCTGTACAACGATACTGAATAATTCAACATTTTTTTAAGGTTCATTTTTAAGTTCTTCGTAAGTTCTATTCAAGTTCTGTTATTTTATCAGTACATGCCAGTTGCATCATAAAACTGAAATAATAACTGAACTTGAATAGAATTTGAACCGAACTTTTACAGAACGTTAAAATTGACTTGAAAAATTGAAGAATTTTTAATTTCGTTAAACAACCCAGCCTAAATATGTGTTTTTTTTTACGTATGTATGCAAGTACCAGCACTCAAAATTTAGGTAGGTACCCATCTGCATATAACAACTCGGTATCATCCGACTATATTGCATACGTATTAGTTTTCTAATTTTACAATGAAATTAGTCGAAGTTGAACGGGATATTTTTTAAAAGTATTAAATTCATATAGCGCTTTATTTTAAGCAGTAAAACTACTGGTGAGTTCTGGCATTATAAAATTTGTATGAAAATGTTCGTACGCTCATAACTTCCGAAGGACTGCAACAATTTGAAAAATTCTTTTTTTGTTGTGTTCGTTATTGTTAGTACAAGGTTTGTATAAAATTACTGGTGAGTTCTGGCATTACGAAATTTGTTAAAAAAAAATTATAGGTGGCGCGCGAGCTGTTTGAAAAATAAATGTACCGGGAATTAGTGTATGTAATGCGGCAGGTGGGGAGGGGTGGAAACAGGAAGGGGGGAGGGGAGCCTGGGAGGGGGGAGGGGAACTCGGGAGGGGGTTTACGATACGGAGAAGCCTAGGAGTGAAGTGGGGTGAGGGAAGGTGAGGGAGGCGGAGTGGAAAGGGGAAGAGGATGCTGGTGAGGAAGGGGGGGGGGGATTCCTGGTTCCTGGATACAATAGTGAGCTCTGGCAACACGAAATTACGCATTGCTCAACCGTTCATCCGATTGCGATGAAACTTTGGGGATTTGATGTGTGCATGCCTACAACGGTGTCTATATACCAACATATGGTAGGTTTTTGCTACTAGGCCCTGCGGGCGGCTTTATAAACATTTGTATGTATAACCGCTAAGCGTTGCTAAACCATTCATCGGATTGCGATGAAACCTTAGGTTTTGATGTGCGCATGCCTACCATGCCTTTATGGCAGTAGATACCTACCCGCATACTATGAATTTTTTAAGTTAGTTTTAACCCGTTAATTGCATTTGCAATAGGCATAAGCTAGTTATATATTAATGCTCAGTTTTTCAAAAAACTCACTTTTCGCTTGACGGGAAAATCGACCTCACCGCCCCTCGCGTTTCACCAACCTCTAGGTTTAATTTGGCTTGGCGACGCAAAAATGCCGCTGGCAAGCCAAAATGACCTCCAGGCAGTTTGATTTTCGCACACCTAAAGGTTCACTCTCCCTCAAAGGCTAGCGTAACTAAAATCGTATGGGAAAAAGTCAGCCCATCACTCTTAAGCTAAAGTGAACCTTGGCGCTCTGTATTTCGGATGACTCTAAAGTTCAATCTCCTTCGAAGTGCTCGGCACTAGCAGTTGTTTTTTTCTGGATCGGCCGCGGAAACGGGGAGCTTTTATTTGTCGACACAATTTATTTTTTCTAGCGTTTTTTTCACAGGAAAAAATTGCGGCGAAAACTGGAACCTCAAATAAAATCACTCAATTCGGCTCAGTTGTATTTTCTGCCGACAGGTTCGCATAAAAAAAACACACACAAATTAGGCCTTAGTTTCAATGCAATGGAAAATACTAGAGAGAATGTTGATACAGGTCAGTTATCAGTTACCCGAGATGTCAAAACAAAACGGATCTCTCAGCGGTTTGGGTTGTTGTTTTTCGGGAAACGGCATTGCGGCCGGAAAAACGATTCCAGCTTGGATGTTTTTGAAAAATACGGTACCCGGCAATATAAGGCAACTTTTAACACCAAAATTTCGTGTTCGTTTCATTAAAAAATGTTCAGGAGGAGATGACAATCATATAACATTTTGCAAAAAAACAAGAAAATACGTGTCCATAGATTCACTTCAAATTGAAATGTTATTCATTCAGGGTAGGTGCCTACTTATTTCGGTAGTATTGCAAATATGATGAAAACAGCAAAAAAAATTGCCGGAATTTTGTAAGGAATGCGTAGGTACCTACCGTAATGGGTAGCCACACAATTATTTAAGTTTAAATGCAATTTAATTTACTAAGGTAATGTTGTTTCACCGATACTGAATAATTTAACAATTTTTTAACGTTAGTTAATTTCACGTTCTGTGTAAGTTCTGTTTTTTTTTATCAGTTAATGCCAGTTGCATCATAAAACTGAAATAATTACAGAACTTGAATAGAATTCGAACCGAACTTTTACAGAACGTTAAAATTGACTTGAAAAATCGAAGAATTTTTAATTTTGTTAAACAACCCAGCCTAAATATGTTTTTCTTTTTACGTATGTGTAAGTACCTGCACTCAGAATTTAGGTACGTACCCATCTGTACATAACAAATCGGTGTCATCCGACTATATTGCATACGTATTAGTTTTCTAATTTTACAATGAAATTACTCGAAGTTGAACGGAATATTTTTTTAAAAGTGTTAAATTCATATAGCGCTTTATTTTAAGCAGTAAAACTACTGGTGAGTTCTGGCATTATAAAATTTGTATGAAAATGTACGTACGCTCATAACTTCCGAAGGACTGCAACAAATTGAAAAATTCTTTTTTTGTTGTGTTCGTTATTGTTAGTACAAGGTTTGTATAAAACTACTGGTGAGTTCTGGCTTGACGAAATTTGTAAAAAAAAATTGAATAGGTGGCGCGCGAGCTGTTTGAAAACTAAATGTACCGGGAATTAGTGTATGTAATGAGGCAGGGGGGGTGTTAACAGGAAGGGGGGAACCTGGGAGGGGGGAGGGGAACTTGGGAGGGGGTTTACGAGACGGAGAAGCGTAGGAGTGAAGTGGGGGGAGGGAAGGTGAGGGAAGCGGAGTGGGAAGGGGAAGAGGACGCTGGTGAGGAAAGGGGCGGGGGGAAGGGGATTGGAACAAATGAGAAAAGACACGCAGGTAGAAACATTTTCTTTATTAAATGGTACAGCAACGCATGTGCTATCTTCTATATATATAAAAATCAAAAAAATATTTGCAAGTAAGTATGTATGTATGTCCGCTATGCGTTGCTAAACCATTTGTCCGATTGCGATGAAACTTTGGGGATTTGATGTGCGCATGCCCGCGATGGTTTCTGCATACAATGGTGAGCTCTGGCATCATGAAATTACGCATTGCTAAACCGTTCATCCGATTGCGATGAAAATTTGGGGATTTGATGTGTGCATGCCTAAAATGATGTCTATATACTAACGTATGACATGTTTTTGCTGCTAGGCCCTGCGGCCGGCTTTATATGTATTTGTATGTTTAACCGCTAAGCGTTGCGAAACCATTCATCCGATTGCGTTGAAACTTTGGGTTTTGATGGTGCATGCCTGCGATGGTGTCTATATACTGACGTATGACAGGTTTTTGCTGCTAGGCCCTGCGGGCGGCTTTATATGTATTTGTATGTTTAACCGCTAAGCGTTGCTAAACCATTCATCCGATTGCGATGAAACTTTGGGTTTAGATGTGCGCATGCCTACCATGCCTGCAGGGCAGTTGGTACCTACCCGCTTACTATGAAATAATATTTTTTCTGTAGTTTTTTTAATAGCAATAAATCAAAGTTTTAGTTTCTTAGAAATTCTGATTTATACATTCTTATAGCGTCGTTTTTGTGAAAAATTACAACAAAGAATCTTTTAAGTACCTACCCATTTACTATGAAAAAATATTTTTCTCTAATTTTTTTAACTGCAATAAATCAATGTTTTAGTTTCTTAGAAATTCTGATTTATACATTTTTATAGCGTCGTTTTTGTGAAAAATTACAACAACGTTCCTTCTAAGCACCTACCCGCGCACTATGAAATAATTTTTTTCTGTAATTTAGTAAATCAAGTTAGTTTTAACCCGTTAGTTGCTTTGCAACGGGCAAAAGCTGTATCAAAATAAATTGATGAACTCAGTGAGTAGGTACTGAAAGCAGAAACTATTTTTTCGTTTTATCCACATTCAAACATCGTTTTTTTCTTCATATTTATAATTAAACACCCGCTCTTCGCTTTATCCACGTTCTCACATAAATTTGCATATTGTTTTAACCCGTTAGTTGCATTTGCAACAGGCATAAGCTAGTACTATATATTAATGTCTGGTTTTTTGAAAAACTCACTTTTTCTGGCACGCAAAAATCGACCGCACCGCCCCTTAAGTTTCACCAACCTCGAGGTTCACATTCGGGTACAACCGATTAAGACTTATTTACGATTATGGACCATTTTTCATACAAAACACCGCTGCACGGTTAGCAGTGCACCCAAGCGGCGAAAACTACAATTAAATCTCTCACAGACGGAGAAATTCGGCCTTAGTTCTATTTCCCGCCGTCAGGTTCAGCCGTTGAAACGTCGCGACGTACGCGTAGGCTCGAAAAGGGAAAGAAAAAAGTCTTTTTTGGGTACGAAAGCACACTTTTCAGTACTTAAGAAAACTACGGAAAAATTGAGCATTTTGTTTGCCTACATTTTTGCTAGCGATTTATTCACAGAAAACTGAAGCCAATCAGCGGCAAAAACTAGAACCTCAAATAAAAGTACTCAATTCGGCTCAGTTATAGTTCCCGCCGACAGGTTCGCATTAAAAAAAAAACCACAAATTAGGCCTCAGTTTCAATGCAATGGAAAATACTAGAGAGAATGTTGAGACAGGTCAGTTATCCGAGATGTCAAAACAAAACGGATCTCTCAGCGGTTTGGGTTGTTGTTTTTTGGAAAATGGCATTGCAGCCGAAAAAACGATCCCCGGTTAGATGTTTTTGAAAAATTCGGTACCCGTTAATATAAGGCAACTTTTGATAATGATATAAAGTGTCCGTCTCATGTAAAAAAGTTCAGGGTCGCCGAAAAACCTATAAAATTTTCCAAAAAAAACAAGAAAATTGGTGTCCATAGATTCACTTCAGTAGGGTGGATATTTACCGGCCAGTACATTGAAATGTTATTAATTCAGGGTAGGTACCTACTTATCTCGGTAGTATTGCAAATATGATGAGAAAAGCAAAAACATTGCCGGAATTTTGTAAGGAAATGCGCCGGTACCTGCCGGAATGGGTAGTTGGACAATTATTTAGGTTTTTGATGCAATTTAATTTACTAAGGTAATGTTGTTTCCACGAAACTGAATAATTTAACAATTTTTTAAAGTTCATTTTCACTTTCTGTGTAAGTTCTGTTTTTTTTATAAGTAAATGCCAGTTGCATCATAAAACTGAAAAAATTACAGAACTTGAATAGAATTCGAACCGAACTTTTACAGAACGTTAAAATTGACTTGAAAAATTGAAGAATTTTTAATTTCGTTAAACAACCCAGCCTAAATATGAGATCTTTTTTTACGTATGTATGCAAGTACCTATACTCAGAATATAAGTAGGTTCCTACCTGCACATAAACACTCGATATCATCCGACGATATTGCATACGTATTAGTTTTCTAATTTTACAATGAAATTACTCGAAGTTGAACGGAATATTTTTTTAAAAGTATTAAATTCATATAGCGCTTTATTTTAAGCAGTAAAACTACTGGTGAGTTCTGGCATTATAAAATTTGTATGAAAATGAACGTACGCTCATAACTTCCGAAGGACTGCAACAAATTGAAAAATTCTTTTTTTGTTGTGTTTGTTATTGTTAGTACAAGGTTTGTATAAAATAACTGGTGAGTTCTGGCATTACGAAATTTGTAAAAAAAAAATTATAGGTGGCGCGCGAGCTGTTTGAAAAATTAATGTACCGGGAATTAGTGTCTGTAATGCGGCAGGTGGGGGGGGGGGGGGGTGGAAAAAGGAAGGGGGGGAGGGGGACCTGGGAGGGGGGAGGGGAACTCGGGAGGGGGTTAACGATACGGAGAAGCCTAGGAGTGAAGTGGGGTGAGGGAAGGTGAGGGAGGCGGAGTGGAAAGGGGAAGAGGACGCTGGTGAGGAAGGGGGGGGGGGGGAAGGGGATATGAACAAATGAGAAAGGACACGCAGGTAGAAACATTTTCTTCATTAAATGGTATAGCAACGCATGCCGGGTACCAGCTATCTTCTATATATAAAAATCAAAAAAATGTTTGCATGTATGTATGTCCGCTATGCGTTGCTAAACCATTAATCCGATTGCGATGAAACATTGGGAATTTGATGTGCGCATGATTGCTATGGTTCCTGTATACGATAGTGAGCTCTGGCAACACGAAATTACGCATTGCTCAACCGTTCATCCGATTGTGATGAAATTTTGGGGATTTGATGTGTGCATTTCTACAATGGTGTTTATATACTAACGTATAGCAGGTTTTTGCTGCTAGGTCCTGCGGACGGCTTTGTTAAAGGTTGTATGTTTAACCGCTAAGCGTTGCTAAACCATTCATCCGATTGCGATGAAAATTTGTAAATTTGATGTGTGAATGCCCACGACGGTTTCTGTATACAAAAGTGAGCTCTGGCATCATGAAATTACGCATTGCTAAACCGTTCATCCGATTGCGATGAAACTTTGGGGATTTGATGTGTGCATGCCTACAATGGTGTCTATATACTAACGGATGGAAGATTTTTGCTGCTAGGCCCTGTGGGCGGCTTTATATATATTTGTATGTTTAACCGTAGGTACCTAACCGCTTACTATGAATTATTTTTCTGTTAGTTAGTAAGTCAAGTTAGTTTTAACCCGTTAGTTGCATTTGCAACAGGCATAAGCTAGTTATATTGATTACTTAGAAAACTAAACGTTTAATGGAAATCTCTTCTAGGTTACTCAAATTTGTTTCAGTAATATTATATTGGATGAAAACCGTGGAAATTTTCAAGTGATTTCGTATTGGGAAAAGAGATTTTCCTAAACGCAACCAAACGTTAATTTTATTATCGGAAGTAGATTGATAACATTTTGCATATTCATGAATTGATAATTTATTGTTTTCTCAACCGTTCATGTTGTGTTTGTTTTTTTCGGTATTACAATGGAAGGGGCTCCGAAAGTGTCATTTATCTTTTCGGAACCGGCGCACAGCCAAGAGACTTGGCAAACACTCACACAATTTATGGTTCCATGACAACTCAACATGTGACATTTCAACATCCTTTCAAAAAGTCATTACGGGCGATGAAATAACCCATAACCTAACCTACTTTTTTTCATCACTTTTATTGACTTTTTAAAAGAGTGATGAAGTGCCACTTTGCTGAGTTGTTCGGTCATCCAATTTATATATCTTCATTAGATCGTTCACCGCAAGAGAACGGGCTGTTTTTGAGCTGTTTTTGTAATGTGCAGTTCAGCTGTGGAGCGACTTATCGATTTTTGTGTTCCTCCCCCTTCAATGTACAAAACCCTTCAAAACCTAGATTCATTCCTCCCTTTATTTAAAAAGACCCTCCGCATAGCTTGCATCCTCAAAGATGACGGAGGCCCCGAGTAAAACCTGGGCCATCATGTTAATAGAATACTTGAAAAAAAACGAATAAGTACTTAATGAAAAGTGTTTTGAAAAGTTAGGTACTTTGTACGAACCGAAGTCGCGTGACAATAGTTCAATTTGAGCATAAAATGATTTCATAATAAAGGAATAGGTATCATTAGCCTTCGTTCAAAAGAAAAATGGGTTCAAACAACACGAGTGTAGAGAAATTACTGTTACAAATCGCTCATATGTACACTTAATCTAAGGTTCCATTGTATGTGCGAAATTTGGTTCACAATTATTTTTTGTTGGACCTTAAAGAATTATTTTTTGTATCTATGATTTATTACATTTTTGTATGTTACTAAAAATAGGTACTAATTTCGGTAGTGTGTTTTTGTTTCTGAAATTCCGGTTCAATGATCTCTAGAACTGAAATTTCATTTGATTTTCAAAGTTGGAACTGATTGTGGGAACAATTTAGAGAAGCGATAAAGTGGGTACCAGAATTGACTTATTTTTTAATTATACATATTTTGAAGTGAAAACTTCTTTAGCACCGTTGTGATTTGAAACTCGAAGGAACGAAAAATAGCTACACTAAAAAAAGATTAACATATATATCTACATATAGGATTTAGCCTGCGAGAGAATGAGAGAGTATAATCGGTCTCCTCTTTGTGCAGTGCTTCGTAGACTATCGGTCTCCTTTTTGTGCAGTGCTTCGTAGCTTATCGTTATCCTATTTGTGGGGTGCTTCGTAGCCTTCCCACTTATATCTACTTTAGTTTTCTGAAGGTTTCCCTTCTACCGGGTGTGAATTGCACACTCTGATATATTTATTGATAGATCTCGTAATTTTAAAAGTTTACTAAAGGTGTTCATTCAATAAAATCGTGATCGTTACTAAACAATTGACAATGTTTGTTTTTGAAAAGCAGTGAACCCGAGGTGATTGTTCATATGAAGCAGTTACTTTGTGATGTGACATTATAATTTAAAATAAAACAATAACTTTGTAAACACCACGAAACCCGGTCGGCATAAAGTATAAAAAATAAAAGTGGTGTTTACAAAGTTATTGTTTTATTTTAAATAAAATATTTTTTAACTAAATATCTTCTTTTAGCTTCTCAAATTCCACGATTTTAATATTTCGTGAAAAATCGAGGGGTATTAAAATCGTAAGTTAATATTTGTTTTTACCGGCTTTGTCTAAATAAAAAAAAACCTTTTTTCGTTGAAAAATATTATTGTAAAATACAGTGTGGCGCTTAGCTAATTATTTATACTGCAAAACTAATATTTTAATACTCATGCTAAAAATTACACTGCCAACCCAAACAGTTTAGTTAATCTACAAGAAAAAGCTGTGCAAATTACAACGCCGTTTGCAGGTTTTGCTTCGACAAACAGATTTCCTACTTTATAATTAAGACGTCAGTAATTGTGTCACTTGTATCGGAAAATATATTATGGTCGCTATTTTCGTGTGGCACATTTTTGTTTTAAATTCATCTAGGGCAGTTAATAGTAGGTAAATATATATAAGCTAAGCGAATAATATATGAAAAAGTAACCTTAGATATTTGCGTTACGAATAGTTGGTGGTTTGAAGAGGGATTAAAGATCTACAGAGGATATTTTTCACGAATTTATCCTTGTACAATTTTCTCAAACTTTTTTGTAAATTACTTAAAAGGGAAAAAGGGCCGATTTGATTTTTTTTATTATAATGCAATTTATCTAAACAAGGAGGAGATTATCAACATTAGTTCGTTCAATAAACAAACAAACAAAAAAAATATAAGCAATAATTATCAGCCTGAAACACTCATCTACATTGAAAAAATGTTCAGAGAAGAGATAGATACATGCCGCCAACGGGACTTGAACACGTTTCCTGTTGGCGGCATGTATCTTTTCTCGGAATTTTGAAAGATGAGTGTTTCAGGCTGATAATTATTGCTTATAATAATTGTTACCCTTTGTGCTATGCATAAAAATATTGTCTTAAAAAACGTTAGTTTATCAATTAAAAAATAATAACAAAACAAAATCGCTATTAAGTAATACTGTAATGAATTGAAAGAGCTTCTAAGTGATGCCGACGGATGCCAGCAGGGAAAGCGCTTCTATCGATTGCCGATAGGAGTGCCCGAGAAGGCGGCGGCCGTTGACATAAAAGTTGTGCACAAAAGTCTTAACTGCTCCCTATCCGTCGCTAGTGGGATGTTGGCATCCCGATTGGTTTGCCCTTCCTCTCCCCACCCCAAGATGGAGACGATGAAGGTTGGGATTTATCTGATTTATATCTGGTCACCAAAGTGACTAAAGCCATTTCACGCATTGTTTTGATTCTGTGCGGTGTTTTTTTCAATAGGGCGATACTGAAAGAACCACCAAAAGAAAATTGGATTAACGTTACGCGGTATTCATACTAATAAAGGTTATTTGTTTTTTTTTTTTGTTTTTGAATATTTATTTAGATGTATGCCCCATCTCACTTGCTTCTATGTATCTATGGGATATAATAAGCCAGACAACATTCCAATTATCATTCTGCTGGTAATTTGCCGTTTTTTAATCCAGGGATAGTGGTTTGTTTACAGTTTGTCGTCATGGTAACAGACGTGAGGGGTGTACACTGGTCAACCCGAACCACCCCCGAACTACCCCCGCCTGATGGCCGATATCATTCCCATTTTCCTTTCCTTTTGTATCCACCAGATACCATTCCCATTTCATACCCCTGTGATCATTTTGTTAAAAAAAATAATGTGGGTCGATGCTGTGAATGGTAATGGAATATAATGGCTAATAAAATGTAGATAAAAGTTTATTTTAAAAGGTAGTTTTGAGTGGAATTATACTAAACAATTTTGTTTTTTGCCTTTGGTAATATTGGGAAAAATGTTAGTACTAGTAATTCATGTCTATCGAATTATGTGGAGAATGCGCTAATAAAAGTGGGTAAAAATCTACAGCTGATAAACCATTGTAAGCTCTTCTTCTTTCTCATAAACGACGCTTATAAGAAAAGGAAGTTTTAACTGAGCTTTCATTGGCAAGTCTACACAAACTTTGGGTGATTGTTAGTTAGATAGGTTGATGCTAAGTAATGAAAATCATTGTGACTTATTTTTTATAAAACGTAAAAAGATTCCCGTGAAAGTTGTTATCTTTACGACTATCGTGGCATAGTTTTATTTTAAGTTCCTTGGTTCGAAACCCGTAACTTTAGGTTAAAACCCGAAATTTTTTTAATAGCAAAAAATCATACAGGTTCTTACAAATTATTCTGATTTTTGGTCTCTTATCTTACCCCTCCACAAAGTGCAAAATAATAACATATTTCGACGTCTTTTATAATACACAATGTGAACTAAATTTGTCTAGCCTCGCATGTGTGTTCATACCCTTTTATGTGGTTGTTCTTGTTGTTGTTTGTGGTTGCCGTTGTTGTTGTTGTTCTTGTAGTTTTTGTAGTTGTAATTGTTATCGTTGTGGTTGTTATTGTTTTTGTTTTTTTTTTTTTCATTAGCTCCGCACGGGAGGCCCTAAGGAAAATAATTCCCCTTAGGGTTTATGTCATCTTTGGGGATGCTGTGTGAAGGGTATTTTTAGAAAAAGAAGGAGAGTAAGTTCTGGGAAGGAAATAGGTATAAGGGAAGATAGGAATCTGGGGGTCAATAAGTCCAGGAGTGACGGACGTGTGAATCCATTCATTCCACTGCGGCGAAAGACGGTGTTCCGAGAGAGTACTGGGGAGAATAAAGGTCTCCCTCAACTAGTTTCTCCCGATCCGGCCTGCCACGCAGTTGGTGGGCAGACACATCCACCACCGAGACCCAGAAAAATCTCACCCCATGAACCCGGGCACCCGTGTTAAGACGCTAAACTTAGAGAACCACTTTGGATGACCTATGGCAGGGATGTTGGTTATCCAATAAATGGTTCCCGGGCGGTGGTACCCGTACCTAAACTGAGGTTGTTGTTGTTGCAGTTTTTGTTTTTGTTGTGTGTTTCTTATCTATCTTGGTACGAGAGCACAACAGAATGGAGTTTGCAGGAAAACACTTCTTCTTCTTCTTTAACACGATTTATTAAATGCAATAAAAATACAATTATTACAAAAGGGTCTATTTACCCTTTGATCGGTTGATCTCCACGATCACACCACACTGACAAATATCGAAGTCTCTACTTCGATATCTTTATCAGTTTTTTACAATACTGAACTGTAGGTACAACATGTACCTCCCAGTTCAATCTTAACAACGATACTGACGCAAAGGGCCTATTTTCCCTCTGCTCAATTGAAGGTACACCTCGTGTACCTTCCAGTTCCACCGTAATAACAATACTAACTCTCTCTTGAACACGTCACCATATTTAAAGAAAAACATACAAATACAAATAATTAATATGGTACATTAACTGTGGGAACAGAATATTTCAGCGGTTCCCACAACTGGATTTTAAAATCTAGCAATAAAATAATTGCTCAAAAGTCGCCGAAAAGGGCCACCAATAAAACTAAATCTAAAACATTTAAGGACAGACAAATATTGCAAATATTACTATAATAAAAGTTCCTCTTAGTTTGGGTCATAAAAGGCCGACAGCAAACATTTTCCCTTGGGGCTGCCATAAATAGTTATAGGTGCTATTTGAGGGTCCTATTTGAAACGTACTAATACCTACTTAAAAATAAAACAATTTAAATATTTAACACTTTCTTCCAAATCTTTGCAAAGCAATGCATTTATATGATACCAGCCAGAATACATATTATTTCTCAAGGTTGGGACCTTACTTAAAGAAACCGTGGGATAATATTTTGTTTGCAGATTTGAAAAATAGAAACTCCGTGTAACTAAAATAATATGAATATTACGAATAATTATTTTACTGACTAAATAGAAAAAATCGCATTCTGGAACGAACATTGTGGTTATTGTTGTTTGCGGTGGTTGTAATTGTTGCTGTTGTGATTGTCGTTATAGTATTTGGGAATAATAATAAAATTTAACCAGCCTCGTTAGGTGCAATGGACAAAACGCTAGTTTAAAAATGTAGATATCATTATAAACGTTACACACTTTGTCAAAACCCCATTGCCAATAGAACCAATGTATATAAAAAAGTATCAATAGGAAAAATCAATTGTCAAATAAATATGTTTATTATTTTATCATTGATGGGAACATATTTTATCATTAATATTCATACAAACTATTCATATATACATAATTTATATGCATATTTTTTTTCTTCTAAATAATTCTTGTACATTAGGGGCCATCCATAAATTACGTCACATGAATTTCATGATTTTTGACTCTCCCCCCGTCCTTGTCACACATCGTCACAATTGTGTGACCCTCTTCACTTAGTGTGACGTCACATATTTTGCAATTTTACATCTAAAAATAATTTTTCGTTCACATTTAAGTTTTGCGTTTTAATAATTTAGATTTTTACATGTGACGTCACAGAGCTGATGACTCCCCCATATCACATGTCACACTTCTCTACTCCCCCCCCCCCTTAAGGTGTGACGTAATTTATGGGTGGCCCCTTATGTACAGTGACTATTAAAATGTAAAAAAAAAAGAAAAAAAACGAACTTTCTCCTAAAGCACATAAATCCTTGTACTTGTCACACTGAATCATAAACACGTAAACACCTCAGCACAGGTTCTCCTAGTGAGGTGTTCATGAAACATACAATATTATTATCAACCAACAGTTTCACCATCTCAAACCTGCGTTACACCCAACATAATAAAATCTAATCTCTCTCTCTCTCTGGTTTCAATCCTGCGATTGGTTTGCAGCAATTTCCTCTATTCTTCTCTTCCATTCTTCCCTGTCTTGTGCGGCTCTTTTGAAGTCTGCATATGATGAGCAGCGCACGTTATACACATTAATATGTAAATAACTATCAAACGTTATGAAAAGAAAGTTTTTATAATTATTTTTAGTTTAGCAACATTCTACTGATTTATTTGCTCACGTCGGGTTTCAAACCGCACAGCAGAGTCAATAAGATTACCCTTTAGCTCTGGAGGTCGTCGACAGTGCCGATCATTGTGAAAAACGGATCCATCGAAATCATTCTAAAACCATTCAGTAAACCCTCACAGAATGTATCTATCAGGTAGTTGATAGGTACTACTCCACGTGGAGTTACGCGGCAACTATTGCACTTCTATTTCTATTCATAGATACCGACAACATAATGATGGCTTAGAATACACGTAGATACCACGTGGAGTTTTCCTGCAACTCGCTACACAACACAATGTCAGTGCAGTGACCCCTGCGATCGATACTGTAATCGTATACACATGTAAACGAGTTGGATTAGTAATTTTACTGTAACGTAACACTTCTAAGGATTGTTATTAATTGTTTTTGTGTTTAATTCGTAGAACTCCATTTTAATTTTTAGAAATTTAATTAAATTTAAATTTGATATGTTATTATCGAGTTCTGCAAGTATTTAAGAAAGTATTTTAGTTACAGCTGTTTCGACTTGTAAGGTCATTTTCAAACTGTGGTGAAGCCACGTACGGACGACTTATTTATAACATTTTGAATGTCAATTTATGAAGGTGTCAAAATTGATTTATTACCGGTAAATCCAATTTGCAGAGACACTAATTGAGAAAGTGATTAAGTGGTATTCCGAATCTTTCCCTTTTTGGTTTCACTTGCACTAAGTGCAAGGGTTTTCTTTATTGATTTAGAATGATGTTATTTCTATGACTCATTTAAGTGCATTATATTGTTTAGGTTTGGTAAAAATACTAAGTAGTGGAGAATAAATAATTTTCCTTACTTTATTAATTAGTGTTATGTTGGGGTCATTCGTTCGTTTATTGATTTCTAATTGTTCAACCAAAATTTAATCTAAGACCCTTTCGTTCTATATGTAATGGTTTTGGCTGGTTGTTTTTAAGCGGAACGTGATTATTTTCTAAGAGATGTTCTGCGAATTTTGAAGCGGTGTTTTTATTTTTATAACATCGTAAATGTTCTTTGAATCTAGTTGAGAATGCCCTACCCGTTTGTCCGATGTAAGTAGCGTTACAGTCAGCGTGGTCACATTTTAATTCATATATGCCACCGTTATTTAGTTTAGGATTTTTACTTTTTGAGTTTTTAAGGTTTGTTCCCATATTCTTATTGGTTCTAAAAGCTATATTTAAACCACATTTTTTTAATTTCTTTTGCAATTTTTAAAGATATTGGGCCGAGAAATTCGAGACATGCAAATTTTTCTAATTTTTTGTTTTGTACCGGATATATTAAATTAATTTTATTTTTGTATTTCTTTTTTTATATTATTTTTTCAATGTTTTTTGCCTCATAGCCGTTATTAATCGCGATTATTTTAATAGTTTCATTTTCTTTTACGTATGCTTTATTATCTAAGGGAATGTTTATGAGTCTATGTACCATTGAATGGTAAGCTGATAATTTGTGGGACCAAGGATGAGTTGAATTTGCATTTATTGTAGTATCAGTAAATGTTGGTTTTCTAAATATTTCGAAGGTATGTTTATTATTACTTCTACCGATTGTCAGATCTAAAAAATTGATTTTACCTTCAATCTCATGTTCAACTGTGAAGCAGATTTTATTATTAATGGTGTTGGCCCAATTGGTAAAGATATCTAACTGTCGGTTGGTGCCGCGGCCGTTCCAACAAATAAGGATGTCGTCTACATATCTGACATAGTATATTATGTGTTTTGCTAAGGGAGATTTAAGAATTATATTTTCTATATAATCCATAAATATCTCTGCTAGAAGTGGACTTAATGGTGACCCCATAGGGAGACCATCGTTTTGTTCATAGTATGTATCATTAAAAAGGAAATAATTAGATTTAACGCAAATTTTTATGAGTTGGAATAGCTCTTTTCTTATTACCGGGTTAATATTACATTTTTCAAAGATATTTTCAATTATTTTAAGGCATTCTTCAATGGGAATATTACTAAATAAGGATTTTACGTCTAATGAAATGAATTGATTTTGATACCCGTGAACATTTTAAAGTAATTATATTTGAAAAATTTAAAACGCAACAAAATAAACTCAAAAGATTAATTGATACGAAAAATAAAACTACGAAAATAAACGAGATTCCCACCAATGATTATATTCAATTTTATAAGAAAAATGTGAATTTGTCGACCACAACATTTGAAACGGAAGAGAATAATTTGTTAGATAAAGGCTTTAAATATAAAATCCCCAGTGAAGTAACATGCAAACAAATAGAATCATTAGCTATTGATACAGAAATGTCTCAGCGTAAAGTGGAAAATAATAACCTAACAAAACACGTTACGGCAGTTATTTTAGAGAAAACACTAAAATCGATTAAAAATAAAAATAAAAATAAATATTCTATCAATAAAGAAAACCAAACATTACATGAAATTAAAAATAAAATTAAAAATAATAATCTAACTATAACCAAAGCCGACAAAGGTAATTCAATAGTAATTCTTGATAGAATAGATTACATCAGTAAAGTGGAAGACTTCTTGTTACCAGAAAATTTTAAAATTCTAACTAAAGACCCAACCAATAAAATTGTTAATAATGTCAACATCCTTATAAATAGTTGTAACGCCATATTTCCCACCGAATGGTCCAAGAAAAATGTCAGGGTTATGAACCCAAGAGCCCCAGCTTTGTATGGCCAACCTAAAATTCACAAAGTCAATATTCCCATAAGACCCGTTGTATCCTTTATTAATGCTCCTACGACAAACTTAGCGAAAAGACTTAACTTCATCTTCAAAAAATATACTAATTTTTCACCACGATACAGCGTTAAAAACTCGATAGAACTAGTTAATAAAATTAAAAATTTTGATCTTCCACATAACTGCCAATTCATTTCATTAGACGTAAAATCCTTATTTAGTAATACTCCCATTGAAGAATGCCTTAAAATAATTGAAAATATCTTGGAAAAATGTAATATTAACCCGGTAATAAGAAAAGAGCTATTCCAACTCATAAAAATTTGCGTTAAAACTAATTATTTCCTTTTTAATGATACATACTATGAACAAAACGATGGTCTCCCTATGGGGTCACCATTAAGTCCACTTCTAGCAGAGATATTTATGGATTATATAGAAAATATAATTCTTAAATCTCCCTTAGCAAAACACATAATATACTATGTCAGATATGTAGACGACATCCTTATTTGTTGGAACGGCCGCGGCACCAACCGACAGTTAGATATCTTTACCAATTGGGCCAACACCATTAATAATAAAATCTGCTTCACAGTTGAACATGAGATTGAAGGTAAAATCAATTTTTTAGATCTGACAATCGGTAGAAGTAATAATAAACATACCTTCGAAATATTTAGAAAACCAACATTTACTGATACTACAATAAATGCAAATTCAACTCATCCTTGGTCCCACAAATTATCAGCTTACCATTCAATGGTACATAGACTCATAAACATTCCCTTAGATAATAAAGCATACGTAAAAGAAAATGAAACTATTAAAATAATCGCGATTAATAACGGCTATGAGGCAAAAAACATTGAAAAAATAATAAAAAAAAAGAAATACAAAAATAAAATTAATTTAATATATCCGGTACAAAACAAAAAATTAGAAAAATTTGCATGTCTCGAATTTCTCGGCCCAATATCTTTAAAAATTGCAAAAGAAATTAAAAAAATGTGGTTTAAATATAGCTTTTAGAACCAATAAGAATATGGGAACAAACCTTAAAAACTCAAAATGTAAAAATCCTAAACTAAATAACGGTGGCATATATGAATTAAAATGTGACCACGCTGACTGTAACGCTACTTACATCGGACAAACGGGTAGGGCATTCTCAACTAGATTCAAAGAACATTTACGATGTTATAAAAATAAAAACACCGCTTCAAAATTCGCAGAACATCTCTTAGAAAATAATCACGTTCCGCTTAAAAACAACCAGCCAAAACCATTACATATAGAACGAAAGGGTCTTAGATTAAATTTTGGTTGAACAATTAGAAATCAATAAACGAACGAATGACCCCAACATAACACTAATTAATAAAGTAAGGAAAATTATTTATTCTCCACTACTTAGTATTTTTACCAAACCTAAACAATATAATGCACTTAAATGAGTCATAGAAATAACATCATTCTAAATCAATAAAGAAAACCCTTGCACTTAGTGCAAGTGAAACCAAAAAGGGAAAGATTCGGAATATCACTTAATCACTTTCTCAATTAGTGTCTCTGCAAATTGGATTTACCGGTAATAAATCAATTTTGACACCTTCATAAATTGACATTCAAAATGTTATAAATAAGTCGTCCGTACGTGGCTTCACCACAGTTTGAAAATGACCTTACAAGTCGAAACAGCTGTAACTAAAATACTTTCTTAAATACTTGCAGAACTCGATAATAACATATCAAATTTAAATTTAATTAAATTTCTAAAAAAAAAAAAAAATCTAAGGATTGTGTTTAAAATGAACTTACGATCAGGTAAAAATACTACCATTTTCATCATTAATAAATTATTTATTTGTTGGGTTAATTAGTGGAGAATTGGTAGGACATTTGACTGGTTCGAAAAACATTTCAAGAATTTATGGTGATGTCATGTTTTAACATTGCAACGGTCTCAGATATTGGTGATCTTGGAATAACCCTAGACAGTTAACCACAATACATTAGGTATGCTTTACTTACGTACGGGGTCATCTGGAATTTGCATCAATTATTTGGTCTTTATTATTATAAATTGCACAATAACAAAATCGAAACAATTCAAAACATATTCTTAAATATCTTTGTTACAGAACAATTGTAAGATTTTATAATTATGCAGATCCAGCTTTATAATTTAAAATTGATTCATTGGATGTACGAAGGCATTACATATTATTCCTATAAATTATTATATATTATATATCATTATATATTATTCCTATATACTATACCAGCGGATAAAAGTCCGCTGCTGCGCATTTTGCTGCCAGGCCATACAGGCTGCGTTTTGATGGGCTTCACCCAATTATTAAAGTTTCCCAAAAGTAAAAATTTTCCCCTATTTATGTACAGCAGCAATTATTAGAATATGCGCATAAACTTATCACAGAAGTACCTATTTATTTTTCTATCCAAATAAAAACGCATTTTGTGCAGTTAGGCAATTTTTTTTTTCTGAAAAAAAAAATCTTCCGGAAAAATTCGAAAATTGGAAAATTATGGCTTGGAAAAGTAGTCAGAAGACGGGTCGGAATTTTTTTGTACACACATTAATTATTTTGATTTTGTTATTTGATGTTTGGAAACTTTTCACGTTGGGAAGTTTTTGATCCTGGAAAATTAAATTTTCCGAAAAATATTTCTTCTGGGAAAATCGGAAAAATGGTCGGGAATTTATGTCATCAGGACATTTATCTTTGTGATATTATGTGAAGTTTGGAAATTTTCCAGGTTGAGAAATTATTATTTTTCTGAAAAAACTCTTCCGGAAATTGTTTAATTCAAAAATTTTATTTCAGACAGCGTGTCGGGAAATTTTCAGTCAAATATTTATATTTTTATTTTTTATGCGAAGTTTGGAAATTTTTCATGGTTTAACCAACTAACTAACTAAATAATCATAACGCCGTTTCACGGCAAGGGTAGGCAGAGAGGACGGACCGCCAAACAACTCGGTCTTGGCACACACTCTTTGCCTCACTCGCATTCATACATCGTCTCATAAATACTCTTCTATTATTTTGACTTTTGACATGGCCCAACTCAAGTACCTGATTCACTTGATCGTGCCATGTCTTCCTCGGGCGTCCCCGACTTCTTCTTCCATTCACATTTGCGTCATATATTCTTCTCACACTATTTTCTTCTATCATTTGCTCTTCATGACTAAACCATCTGAGGGTCCCTTTCTTAAATGCTTATATCAGCCTTACACTCTTTGCAGATATCCACATTTCTCACACGATCATACATGGTTTTACCACTCATCCGCCTCAGGGATCTCATTTCATGTTCTAAACATTTCAAAAATTTCTTCCAGGAAAATTGGGAAAAAATGGGTTGTTTCGAAAATGGGTCAGGATATTGTATTAAAGTTTTCGAAACTGAGAAAGGCCAATTTTTTTAATTTTTTTTATTCTCTCATACTTTCAGAGTGTCAAAACCTAAAGCCTGGAATGGACTGCCACACGAGTTAAGAATTATCACAGATTCAGCGGAATTTAGAGCTAAACTAAAAACTCATCTTTTCAGACAGTCGTATCTATAAAAAAAAAAACTTTCACCTTCAGCTTCATGGCTCGCGACATAGTAAAAACCTAATTTTGTAAAAATAAAGCAAAATCTTACAATTCGCCAATCTTTAAAATAAATATTACCTAAACTTTGGCATTACTCTTCTTATAAATATAATTGTAAAACCAACAGTGATGAGGGTAGCAAAGCTAAAGTCATGCAATGTCCAGTGTTTTAAATATGATGCCCTCCACGTGCAAAATCGTATCTTTCCCAAGCATAAACTTTTTAATAAAGTGTGTTTTTCGGAAGTGACCTGCAGGTAAGTATGTTTTTGTATCTATCTGTAAATAATAAAATTAAATAGAACCTAGGAATCCATAATGAATTGTAAAGTGCCCTTGAGGTGATTTTTCACAAAAACGGCGCTCTACAAATTGTCCAATTATTATTATTATTATTATTTCTGAAACTTCAACAGTTCTTTCAAAATAACAGAGGCCGTAATAATAATATGCCCAGAGTTTGCTAAGTAAGATTAAATTTAATGTTCCTGTTTGCTCCATACGCTCTTCTGTCCTAATCAGAGTAGATCAATGCAAAAAAACAGCCAAAAATATCTTGCTTCAACGACTAAGTAATATAAAAATAATTTAATAATAAATTGTTGAACAAATTTAAAAAGTTTATAAAAGGTTTTTTTGACTTGTCTTGAGTAAGTTTTCTGTTATGAGTTTAACTTTTTTTTGTACGTGCTATCATGTTATTATAGTTTTTCCTTTCCCAAGTCTGTTATTTAATTCTGTTCATTTCTTAACACATAGAGGAAATCTATAATAGGTTGTATTTTTGGTATAATGAATTTTTTTTTTTTAAAGAAAAACAAATATTCCCAATTTACGATAACAATATTTGAAAACCGATCACGCGACGCTTGGGTGGGACCCAAACGCGTTGCCAACTCAGCCACTGACCGGTAAAAATAAATCAGAACTTGATCTAATAACAAATAAATTATGCGAACATAAACATGTTTAATAAATTCAACCCAGTTGGTCTCAACTTTATCCTTTAGCCCAGTCATTTAATTGACGGGTTCATTGCCAGATGGATGACGTTATACTCCCATCCCGAGAAACAAGGCCACCTTCGAATTAGAATACAAAATTTTCGAGCTCCTAATTTTCATGTTTCCTGCGTGGGTTTAGTGAAATGGAGTGTAGGACAATGGATTAATTGATAAAGACTGTTCTCGTCACTTGGCTTAATTGAAAATAGTGTTTTTTTAAATAAAAATTGCGTACAACCTGCCAAACAAGTGATGACCCCTGCGGTATCATTTATTTAATACGTAAGTCATCACTCATCACTACTCATCAGTTATTTAGAATTCGAAATTAACTTAAAGAAATATAAGAAAATAAGCTTTTTAAAAAAATTTTCGAGGTACCTACGTATAAATATTTTCTTGTAACAACTGTTTATTATAAATTCGATTTCTGTTCTGAAGAATAACGTTGAAAAGAAAAATAATATCTATTTTAAAATAAGGAATTTTATCATAATATTAATAAGTGCATGTTCAGTTCCTCGCTATGTTACCAAAGAAAATTCCATAATATATCCATGTCTTTATGTATTTAAAATATCAACAGTAGTTGAATTCCATCTAAAAATCAGCTATGAAACTAGGAACTCTTTCTGCAAAACACTTTTCTGGATTAGATTTTCCAGTGAACGGGTTAGGAAGGCAGCTGGTATTTTTAATGCAATTTTTGAGAATTATTTCCAAACAATTACATGGGCCCCGCCAATTTGTTCTTGTGTTGATTGTAAATATTGTAATAATTTAAGTTTTTTTGATGTACTCGTATATAAGAAGATTCCTCCCATTAAGAGCTTTACAGGTGAGAATAAGAATAATGATTACAACATATGTATATTTGCAATTATTTTCTCTTTTTATCTCATTATTATACAGCCGACATGCAGGTACGATGAATACAAATCTGTGTTATTTCACATTGCTAACAATCTCGATGTAACAATATACAACACATAAACACATTGTTGTAACGATGCGGGCGAGAATTAAAAATTGTAAAAAGAATTTGGTGAAATGAGAGTCGATGAAATGTTTGCATTTTCTTCCAGGTGGACGACGATGCTTGTAATAAATCCAGAGTGGAAGATACTCCCAGTATCGCCCTGGTGAAAGGTACCTTTCAGAACGTTGCTGAAATGGCAATTGTCATGTTTAGTGACCAGATCTGAATAGCCAGGCACTTTCCAACCTTTCTCTTTCTCATAATTCCCCTTCCCCACCCTGTACAGTCTCAGAACATGCCCCAATTTAAGGATGTCATAGTCCCATTGACTCCGGAAAGTTGGAAGTTTTTGCGGTTCTCATACAATTTATTTAATTTGATTATAATATATACCTAAATATGCACATATATTACAATAATACTAGCCATAATTCAAAACCAAAAGATTAAAAAACGTCAAAATAATCCTATTTCTAAGAAAAGCGTCGGGATAGCTTATATTCAAATATATACGAGTATGTATAAAAAGAACAAGAGAATGTATATTTTATTGATTTTACACTGTTTTGTTGTAAAAGAAAATTGTGTGTTAAAAGACAAAGCAGAGGGGAAATTTTCTTAAGAGGCATTAAATATTTATGTGCACGGGGTTGTTTTTAGATAAAGTTTGTTTTCCTGGTTTGATAGCAATCAGGTTAAGAGCTTTCCGGGAAGTTTGTTGGATGTTAGCCCTTACGTGTTGATTGAAAAAGGGAATATGTAAGAAAAATATTCACCTAAAAAAAAAGTTATGATCTTGGGCGTGGTAATTTTCTTTTTTCTGTGTCTGTGAAACTATATTTTTATATTTTAAATTAGCATTTTAAATAAAATTATAAACTTAAAATAAAACTTCGAATAATCAAAAAATATAATTGATTTAAAATTCTAGGCATATTTGTTGAATTTCGCTATGCTGTATAATATGAATTAATACATCTAAATGTATCTTTCCACGTGGTGAAAAATGTCTATAACGATATTTTTTCTGTATTTGAAAATAGCGATCAGCGTGTGTTCTGCTACTTTTTAATTATGTAAATTCGTTTGAAATAAATTAGAAAAATACGAAAATTATTTAACATCCAAATAATTTTTTTTTTTTACGTTAAACCTTTTTTGGGACATTTTCGGAATAGATCGGTGTGGTAAGAACATGAAAATTGTAAGGCTAGTGTTATAAAATAAATAACTAAATAAAATACCCTAAGGCCATCCGCTAATTGAGAAAGTACTCCTCACCTTCCTCTTCCCATCTCCTTCCCCTTCCCACTACCTTAAACCTGACAACATACCCCTATTTGGGGATGCCATAGTCTCACTGGCTCCAGACGAAAGCAGTTGGGAATATTGTGCGGTATTGACATAAAAAATGACTGCATCATGTGTACATTCCATATACGTTCAACAGAAAATCACACGAGAAAAAAAGTTATTGTCGCGATCGGGTTTCGAACTAAGGACCTTCCAAAATCTCTATTTTTATTTCATTGAAGAACATTATTCATACACTAACTAATTACAACGTTTCCGGAGGGGTGGGGGCAGGCAGAGAGGATAGTTCACCAAACAACTCTATCTCAATACACAGTATTTCTTTCATTCACATCTATGCATCTCTTATTCAGACTCTTGACATGACCCGATTCAAGTATATACGATCTTAAGAATGTTCGCATTTATTCAACATATAAGTAAATTATTTTTGGAACAGAATATGAATAAGTGGTGACCGGACAACTCAGAATGAAACCAACTCAGAAGCACCTCAGAACGGTCATTAAGAGTGATGATAAAAAAATGGTTAAAGTTGGCATGGCACCGAATAAATTGGTATGCTTAAAACTTACCACGACAAATCCCACAAAGATTGGAACGGAGGCTGCGAATTCAACGGTACAGTCAGTCTAAAATCAAACTGCAGACTCTGCCCCGACTCCTGGGGGGCCTTGGCGAGCCCTGGCTGGGGCCCCGAGTCGGCCCCCTGTCCGCCCCTAGCCGGGCCGGCCCTAGCGCGCTCGCTGCCCTGTGGCCCCATGGCTACTGACCACTAGCCGCTAACACTGGCCGCTAACAGGGCCGACGCCAGTGACTAGGTAATTCCTAGAAGTGTGACCTATATCGGTTTCGAAAGAAAACTGATGTCTCCAATTTATTCAAGACCTTTCGACTTCTAGTCGCCAGATTGGTAAACGAAATTTATTCCACTTGGTCCAGACGGTTGGGAGCAGTTGGGACTCTTGTGCGGTATTTACATTTAAACGGTGGCTGAAAGGCCAATGAAATTGATTATGTTCTCAAAAAATACCTATATTTGGAAATGAGTGACCAATTTTACCACAAATATTTTTTTATTAATTACTAGCTAGCTCCCGGCATGCGTCGCAATGCCATATTAAAAGAAATATTTTTTTCTCCCTGCATGTCCTTTCCCGCCCATCCACTCTCCTCTCCCGCTCCCCCGTCCCGCAAACCCCCCTCCCGTGTTCCATATATTCAGTCCCAGTACATTCAGTTTTCAAACAGCTAGCGTGCCACCGATTACAATTTTTTTATTCAAATTTTCATTTTCGTATACTACAATATTTTTTTATATTATAAGAACAATCAATCAAATTTGGTACCTAAAATAGGTACCTATTGAATATATCTATAATTTAAAAAAATCCATAGACAATTCTATTAATAAAAAAGCTGCCTGCTAAATTCATTTTTTTTTCAAACGCATGAACTGTGAAACGTGCGAAGATAAAACGCGTTAAGTTTTCTTGAGTTATTTAATTTTCTACCCAATTTTCTTAATTTTTTTCCGTAAGAACCTTCTACAAAATATAAGAAAACTTTAAAAAAAAGATGAATGAAATAGGTAAAGTCGTTCCGAAGATATGGCGTGACCAAGGGAAACAGGGATTCATTTATATATATATAGATTGCAGAATTTTAACATTTTAAGATGAAGCCATACTAAATAATGCAAAATCATACAAAATCGTATGTTTTCTTTTTTGAAAATTTGACTGCTTAGAAGTATTACAGATGCTTCAATTAAATACTGCGTGTACAACATACCTTGGCCCTTAAAAATATCGGTCATTTTTTTTAATAAGTCTTTTAATAAGCTTAGAAAAAAATAAAGTATTAGGTCTATAAAAAACATTTTCAACTGAAAACTCTCCTACTTAAAAACACTTTTTAGGATATGGTTTTATTGCATAATGTGGCAAATTCAGTTTCTTATATAATTATCGCGAAAAAAATGATATTTACGCCCGAACCTCACAAAATTAAATATAATATGCATTTTCGCGTTGGTATTTTTGACATCACGGCGACAATACGGCAGTCGACGAATTTGTTATATCAAAGTGAACCTTATACCGTCCACCGAAGAACGACTGGCAGCCGCCCCATTCATCCGTCATTACTCCTCCGAGTCCGAACGGAGCGGAGAAACAACGTGTTAGGGTCCGCGCTGCTTGTTTTCGTGAAATCAATTTTAAAATTCCGTTTTATTATAACAATGCATAAAAAAGGAATTAATGTTTTTTACAGGCCTTTACGAAATCAACATGTAAAATAAAATTCTCAAATATCTTTTCCAACCTTTCCAAAAGCTTTTTCTCAAGTATTTTTAAACTCCTCCCATAAAAGGGCGTGAATTCCGATTTCGATTTTTTCCTGTACTAGTGGATCGCCTTAAGAAGAAATTATGAAATAAAAACAGACATACACACTAGGGGAGTCTGTTCTGAGGTGAAGTAGATTTTGATGAGGGTTTTCAGCGAATTCAATTTCAAGATTATTTTCAGTAACGATTATGACTTTTCTTTTTCGGATAATTGGGTAAGACAGGTTGTTCCACTGAAATTGAACAGTTCATAAAATTTCGAGGTTAATTATCGAGTTCCGTGAAAGTTTTATTCGAGTTCTATTTTATTTCAGTTCTGTGAAGCTTGTCCATTCTGATATAAAAACAGAAATTAAATAGAAATATCGCAGTTACATTGTTCAAATTCTGTGAAATTCTGGCCTTTAAGAGGAAAACGGGCCATACAAACGTATTCCCCAATTTCCTCTCTCGATTTTAAGGCTAGTGCAAATATTTTTTGATACATTATAGATATCAACAACTAGCATGTTGGTATGTTTTGCGTTTTTGACAAGTTTCTTTTTATAGAAGTTAGGAACTTCCAAAAATTGTTAAAATTCCCTGGTTTAAATGCCATCAACAGACTTTCAGTATACAAACTCTAAAGCATATTGAAAAAAAAGCAAAACGTAAAGATAAAGAATTCTAATGCAGTTGCTAAAAAAATCTTTAAAATTTGTAGAGTTTTGGAGGAAATAAAATGGGGAATACAAAACCTCGATTTTGACGATTTTATTTAGTCCGTGGTGCAGTTCAGTTCGGTTGTTCCTTTCGCTCAGTATGCTAATATAAGGGGCAAATGCGAAAGTTACAGCAGCAGTTTGGTAAAATACCTAGTATTAAAATTTATCAGCAACTGGGTTTCCTCTCAATTTAGTTATTATTTGATTTAATTTGTTTGATATTGGGTTGTAGTTTGTTGTATAAAAATAAGAGTTTATTTGTCCAAATATAGTATAGATACGTATATATTTAGCTTGACTATTTGCTTAGCCCTGGTTTAATGATTGTGGGAGATGTTTGCCTATTACTAGGAGGCACTACTGAAAACCATCTGCTTTCCAGGAGAAATCCTGAATTGTAGTTAGCAGTGACCTTTTCATCAATAGAATCAATGATAAAAGAACAAAATGTGTAATGTTGTAAAAAATCTATTGATGAACGAACGTTTTTATTATTTTATTTGTCTTTTTTTGAGAATCTCAAAAATTAATCTGATGATTAACCAGAATATTTTGTGACTTAGATTTTTTGTACACTTGAAAGTCTAACTATTGAATTTTTCGGTTGATGACGTACTTATGTGGATTTTAAAAATGGTCTTTATGATGGAACAATTAAGCATACTAGGGCCACACAGATACGCCCACAAGACACCTCTATCAGTTTATGGTTTTAGTGGGTGACGAGAAGTGAAGGTCTGGTCTGGGCTCCGGGCGGGCAATGCCACGGACAAAGGGGGTGGGGGTGGGGATGGGGGTGCAGACGTCAGGTGACCGTGATGCGGTGGATTATTGGTTTAACTCAAGGTTTTAGTGAATTATGATTTATTAAATGTGCTTGCTATTTATTTATTTTATTTTAGAAACACGATGAGTATTTTATACAAGTGAAAACTACACCTGTGTCATCTTTATTCTTCTTTCAGGAAAGGAACTCGAGTAATAGTAAAATGGTATAAAAGTAACTCGATTGTAATGTTCTAATCACCATCTGTTCTCTTACATTTCAAAAAGAGTGGAAACTCACTCACTCACACGAGCAATTTTTTTGATATTTTCTCTGTAATTTACTGTCATACAGCATTTCGAATGTTAAAACCCAACCAAATATCTAAATTTCTTAACTCATTCCTACCTTTAAAGCAGATATCTGATTTCTGAGGTAGCAGAAACACTCAAAAAGTGAACTCTGGCGATAAGAAATTTACACAGGTCATACTGTCTGCAATTTTCAGGTCACCGCACCTAAACCTTGAAATGAAGCGCTCAGTGGAAGAGAGGCCCAACCCACATCAGCGAAAACGTCATATTTTTATCATATATAGGTACTCGTATGAAGCCACAGTGGCCCAATTTTAGTTTTCACCGATTTCAAAGGATCTTTGAAATAGTGAAAACTAAAATTGGGCCATTATGGCTTCGTAGATATGACAAAAATATATAATAAATTATGTTTTCGCGGATTATGAATTTTTTTGGGTTGGCAACTCTTCCGCTGAGCGCCTCAAATATTCGTTGTGTTTATTCTATTTTTTTGATTTATTCAAAAAAACTAGCGTTGAACCACTTGGTAAGTCATTCCATTTTTTTTAACTATGAGTAAAACCTCAAATTATTGTAATATTTAATTAAATGAAGACAATATTAGCGAAAATCTGGAAACGAAAAAATCAGAAAAAGATATTTGCACCTCTGGGACTCGAACCCAGCACCTTTCGCTTTCCGGGCAAATGCGCTAAATATATAATACGCATCAAGGTGTCGATTCCATTTTTGTAAATAATTATATAAATAAATGATTAGCCTTCCTATTCCCAACACACGATTTAATCATGCTTATCAGATAAATATTAAAAATCTTATAATTGAATTTCCCAACAAAGCTGATTTCAGAGTTACCTAGTTGTATAATTACCCCACGATACGGCTACAACAATCCCAGTTTTCTTTAAGAACCATGGTAGCACCATCAGTTCCTTGCCCTATCGACCATTTGATTGGCGGTCAGCAGTGGTTGGTTGTGTGTTGTCCGATCTGGCCGCGGACTGCGGACTGTGGAGGCATCTGGCGGCTTTTCGCGGAACTATTTCGGTAATCTTAGAAAAACTTCCCTTGTGAGTTTTCACGAGGGCGAAATATTATATTGATTTTGTTAAATTAAAACATTACGTGCGTGGCATTTACCGTTTACCAACAAATCACTTTTTACAGAAAGGCACCCTATGACGCACCTACCTACTTAGATAGTGTATAAAATACAACATAACTTCTTTTAAAAGTGAAAAACAGACAACTTCTGTAGACATGGACATTGTACAATATAATATATTGACTAGCTTATGCCCATTGCAAATGCAACTAACGGGTTAAAACTAATTTGACTTACTTACTAACAGAAAAAAAATATATTTCATAGTAAGCGGGTAGGTACCTACGGTTAAACATACAAATATATATAAAGCCGCCCACAGGGCCTAGCAGCAAAAACCTGCCATACGTTAGTATATAGACACCATTGTAGGCATGCACACATCAAATCCCCAAAGTTTCATCGCAATCGGATGAACGGTTTAGCAATGCGTAATTTCAAAATGCCAGAGCTCATTTTTGTATACAGAAACCGTCGTGGGCATGCACACATTAAATCTACAAATTTTCATCGCAATCGGATGAATGGTTTAGCAACGCTTAGCGGTTAAACACAAAACTATGTATAAAGCCGCCCGCAGGACCTAGCAGCAAAAACCTGCCATACGTTAGTAAATAAACACCATTGTAGACATGCACACATCAAATCCCCAAAGTTTCATCGCAATCGTATGAATGGTTTAGCAATGCGTAATTTAATATATTGATGGCTATGTGGGGTAGTTACTACAATTAGTTTCGCAGTAATCTGCTTTGTTGGGAAATTGAATTATAAGATAATAATCAATCCTCAAATCGGTGGTTGTATATTTATACAGATAAGTATTGTTAAATCGTAGATCGATGTGTTGGGAACGGTAATACATACTAGATTATAATAAAACAAATAAAAAAACTTTATTCCACTTAATTTTATTGAACGTAACCGGTTTCAGCTCGTCAGATCCATCTCAAACTAGTCTGAAGGTGACTCTGACGAGCTGAAACCGGTTACGGTCAATAAAATCAAGTGGAATAAAGTTTTTTATTGGTTTTATTATAATCTATTATAATGGAATTCCACCACGAATGGTCAGTTTCAAAAATAGTGGTAATACGTACATTTTGGAAATAAGAAATGGGCTAATAATAATTTTATGAATTTATTTACAAAAAATGGAATGTCTTATTACTCACAAAAATGTATCGAAAGCAACTTCAGAAATTCTACAACCGTACGTAACCGGTTTCAGCTCTTCAGATCCATCTCAGACTGGTCTGAAGATGGCTCTGACGAGCTGAAACCGGTTACGGTCAATAAAATTAAGCGGAATAAAGTTTTTTATTTGTTTTATTATAATCTATTATAATGGAATTCCACCAACAATTGTCAGTTTAAAAAAATAGAGGTAATACATACATCTTGGAAATAAGAAATAGGCTAATCATTATTTTATGAATTTATTTACAAAAAATGGAATGTCTTACATGTCGTTACATACAAAAATGTATCGAAAGCAACTTCAGCAATTCTACAAATTTTAGTGCTACAATCAGCTAAGCCTAGTTGCCTGATTGAAACATGGAAAAACACTTGTAACTAGAGTTACCTAAATATATAATTAAATGATACCGTTTTTTGGCGATACCCATAAAAACATATTCAAATGATTTGATTACAACGCGTTACGACTTTTCTGTTTGTAGCATTCATAGACGAGGAAATGGAGTTCTCCTTTTGTGTAACTTAAAAACGCTGATTTCGGAGATATCTAGTTGTAGAAATTACCCCAGGATACAGTGTTGTAAGTTTTGTAACTTCATGTTTTAGACAACTTTACACCAAGGACTAAAACTTATTTTTTAATTATTATTTTTTTAATAATTGAGAAAAACTCATACCTACGCACTATTTTATTTTGAATCAGGAAAACGCCAATACTATTATAATTTCCACATTCAATTATTTCTTTTTCAGGGAGTGTTTCAGAACCGAACTAGAAGATAAGAAGATGTCTTCAGCAAGATGTTACCGAATTTTTCTTTCTGTGAAAGTTCATTACTTTTTGCATAAAATATGATTTGAGTAGGCGTTACAATGTAAATCTATTTTTCAATCTGTGTGTGAAGTATTGTTTGAAACCCATCAGAATTATCGAAAGGATGTTATAAAAAATACAGTCGGATGTAAATTTACAGAAAGATTTGCTATAAAAAAGTTAAACGTAAAAAAATAAATTTCCTAGTTAACTAGGCGGAAAGCAAATCCAGCTATTATGTCTCTCAAAATATGGAACAATTTCATCGATAGCCCATTCCTCTTGGGCTGCTGTGATTTATATGTACATACAGCCGGAGTCGATTCCATTACCTGTTCAGTAAATAAGAGTACCGAACGGCAGAACCGACGTCCTGGCGAAGCATAGCATGATGGGTGAGGGGAGTGGTGCTGTTAAAAGAAACTTGCAAACCATTTGGATATAAGTGTCTGTTCTCTAAATGCCTTAAAACTATTATTGAAGAGTCATCTGCCTAAATGCTGATATAGTGACTAAATTGTACTGTAGTTGGAATAATATTCTGTTGCTTTATAATAAAAAAAATAAAATAAAAGATAGTTCATCGACTTCCACAAATTCCAATATTTCATACTGCTTTTCCTGGAATAACTAAAAGAATTATTAATTTTGAGTTATGTTGGCAACAGCTCTATGAAAAAAAGCTCCGCGGAACATCAGAAATAATTGGTCAATAAAATAGTAATGACCACCTCGCTCGTAGTCCAACTCGTAATTCACAAAGGAGTGATATTAGTCCACGTGTAATTTGGCGAAAATTTCCCCCTTACGTGACGGAAACACGAGGATCATTGTGAAAGAGAGCTTAGGTTTAACCAAGGTAAACACTGCATTCCAATTCGTTCCATCATTTTATGAGGAAGGTGGCATTCGACAATATTTTTCAGGTAAGTAGTGATATTCTCGGTTCCACTTTGCTGAGGATTGGTTCACGGTGACATTTTTGAGCCTTGAACCTTAAGCCCAAGATTTTTGCAAATACAGGTTTAAGTACTGTCCTAAAAAGTTTTTAAGAGACATTGTAGACCATAACAATATCGCTAAAGGTTCATTGTAAATGCTTTTAACAAAGTTAGCTCATACGGGCCTTTTTCGAAAAAAAAAACTCGTTGGGCCACTTTCGAAATTTCGAACGCATGTCGTAGCTTGAAGTAAAATACTGCCACTTGTATTGCAGTTAATTCAAATCTCCCAGTGGAACATGGACTGCAAGCTACGTCATGAAATTTTAGCCAATCACCGCTCTACCCCCTCGATGAGCTAGCATTTTCTATGAACCTTGAATATTGTCCAACAAGAAAATATATTTTTTTATTAAATAACCTTCCATAGACAACCATGTTGACACTTTTATATTTGTTGTGTAAGTTGATTTATCGTAAATTTATAGTTATTATTTAATACAGATGATAATTGACAACAACTTAAATGATATGGCCATAGATATGGCTTAAACAGCAGTTGAAAAGGGGGAATGAAAAATGTTCTTAAGTAGCGTTCTTGTGTTTCGTATTCCAATATTTGAATAAAATTTTGAATTCCTGAAGGTAGGTAGATAGTTGCCAGTAGGTAGATAATTGCTAGTAGATTGGTATTGCCAGTAGGTAGCTACATATTTATGGTCATTAGAAATGATCAGGTTTCCAATAATATTTTTTACTCTCCTGATTTTAGCTACATACATAGTTTATGCATTAACGTAACAATATCTGAAGTTATTATGGATTAATTTTTCTCTTCAGCCTTTTTGCAGTTGACGTTAAGTCAACAATGAGGCCTCGATATTTAGCCGAGTTCACCAGTTTATTATTAAAACACCTGCAATTTTCCACTATTCCCGTCATATCATGTAGCCTGTAACCTACTTCTGGTTAAGTAACTCCGGTTACAGTATTTTATTCATCGAGTGGGAATTTTAAATCATTCTTCATAAGGCACCTACAGCTAAAAAGCACGGTAAAATATTACTTCATCTACAAAACATTTTGAGTGACTTGATGCAGATGAATAATATAACATTTTGGAATTTATTATTCTAACTTTAAATGATTTATGAAGAAAGGGGATGAAGGGAAATATTATATTAAACACATTGCTGGCATGCGAAAGTTTATTAGTTTTGCAGATAGTTTTTTAAAGTTATTTCGGAAAATTTTATTTCGAATTGATGTGAAAATTTGTGGAATTCTTTGGAATGGTTTATGAAAAGTGGATGCATTCTGATCATACTCTAATCACAAACACTCATTTTATGGTGAATTGCCTATTTCATAAAAAACCTTGTGATAACCCCCCCCCCCCCCTACGAAGTAAAACCTATAAATTTTTGAACCAAAGCTGTCTACAGCTACCCAGCCGGCGCAACCCCGCTCGGCCTTTAACAACTCGTAGCTCGCCCGTTCTCGCGTCTCTCCCCTGCATTTCTTTTGCAGCGCCTTCTCAACCCCATCACGTAATACTTTTATGCAAACGTGACGAGATGCTCTTAATTAATCAATTTGTAATTAACCCCACAACGTTGTGTACTTTTTTGTTTTAGTGGTTTGGTATAGTTAATCCAATTCAATTAATAATTTATTTGTGGTAAACCCTTGTTCTTTTAGGTATGGCGTGTTACAATTTGCAAGGCTTCGAATAACAATGACTGGGTCTGACTAACTTGAAAAACAACTAATTATCTATCTATATTCATCCAGTTTCCTCCCCTAGCACCTGTTATACACCTACGCTCATCGACGACTATTTTTATTGAAGTAATCTGCATTTTACCTCCTAGCATCTAGTATATAAATTTACATTTAAACGGCGAATTGAGAAGATCCTACCTTTCGATGCGATGTCGCGTACTCTCTGCGGCTCTATAAAATGCTATCATGAAAATAATTTGACATTTATGTATATTCTAACAAAAGATTTACACTCAAAGCAGTACGGAGCGCAATAATTCTACACTCACAGTTTTAGATGCAGTTTGTTAGTTAGCTAGCTTGTTTTATTTTGTTAATTTGATTCTACGGGTAGGTATTTTGGATTAACATGAGACAGAACATGTGCTGTTTAAATAATTGGACTCCTCCATAGCCCAACTGATAAGGTGATGGTCATAGACCGCCAAATCAGATTCCAATTCCAACGCCTCCAGAGAATGTTAAGGTCGCAAGCGACGAATGAAAATCGACATGTTTTGCCTCCTGTCAGGAGAGGGTTTGATGTGTGTTTCTGGATCATAGGGTGGTAATGGGAATAATATCGACCAATACGCCGCCAAATTATAACTGTGTTGATGATGATGATGAAAGGTCATCTCATACCGTTTGATATGAGGGTCTGCTCCGATTAATGGCGTGATAGCCGATGTCAAGAACTGTTCAGGAAATGTGTGGGTGGCACGAGGTTTTGGAACGTGACATCCTACTCTGGATTGATGATGATGTTGAAGTTCTTCAGCGTGCCGATGACTTGAGTTCCATTAACTCCTAAAGCACCGGCATAAACATTAAACCGAAGTTGATTAGACAATCGGCAATGTCAGGAGATCGGTGGGGCCGCTCTCTCCTCTGATCTGGCGATGTATGAATTTAATTAAGGAAGATTTTGATGTCACCGACCCTCGCCTTGGCAGTCACTCATGTCCTCAAAAGTCCCGTTCTCCGTCCAGCACGCCGCCTCGAACCAGTAGAAATAATGATTACGTTTTTCCTAGGCACGCTACAGAAACATGCGCCAGCCTGCAATCGCGATGGTCATCAGTGATGTTTGATTTGAATGAAAAATACATCCTCTCGCATAACATACACAAGCGTAACTTGGGACCTTCCCCGAAATGTTGTCACGGGCATATGCTCTATGATAGGCGTACCCCAAGCTCAAACTCAAATATCAGCTCAAAGAAGGAATGTCAAGCTCGGCTTCCAGGGTGCTGGGTCCAAGAATGAAAGGCACCAGGTCGTGAATCTGGCTTCCCTTCCTTCCATTTCCCCTGCTGCGCTTTCGTCCAGAGTACATTCCCACCCTGATGCTGGATGGTCCCTATTCCTAGTGTGAGGGAGTTAAGAAAACTTATCCGGATTCCAACAAAGAAACGTCGAACCAGTAGTAATATTGATTACGTTTTTCCTAGGCACGTTACAGAAACATGCGCCAGCCTGCAATCGCGATGGTCATCGGTATTTGATTTGAATGAAAAATACGTCCTCTCGCATAACATACACAAGCGTAACTTGGGACCTTCCCCGATATGTTGTCACGGGCATATGCTCTACGATAGGCGTACCCTAAGCTCAAACTCAAATATCAGCTCAAAGAAGGAATGTCAAGCTCGGCTTCCAGGGTGCTGGGTCCAAGAATGAAAGGCACCAGGTCGTGAATCTGGCTTCCCTTCCTTCCATTTCCCCTGCTGCGCTTTCGTCCAGAGTACATTCCCACCCTGATGCTGGATGGTCCCTATTCCTAGTGTGAGGGAGTTAAGAAAACTTATCCGGATTCCAACAAAGAAACGTCGAACCAGTAGAAATATTGATTACGTTTTTCCTAGGCACGTTACAGAAACATGCGCCAGCCTGCAATCGCGATGGTCATCGGTGTTTGATTTGAATGAAAAATACGTCCTCTCGCATAACATACACAAGCGTAACTTGGGACCTTCCCCGATATGTTGTCACGGGCATATGCTCTACGATAGGCGTACCCCAAGCTCAAACTCAAATATCAGCTCAAAGAAGGAATGTCAAGCTCGGCTTCCAGGGTGCTGGGTCCAAGAATGAAAGGCACCAGGTCGTGAATCTGGCTTCCCTTCCTTCCATTTCCCCTGCTGCGCTTTCGTCCAGAGTACATTCCCACCCTGATGCTGGATGATCCCTACTTCTAGTGTGAGGGAGTTAATAAAACTTATCCGGATTCCAACAAAGAACCGCCGAACGATTGCCAAAACGATTCCATATGTCATGTTCCCTTCGTTCCGCCGACAAGGCAGACCCCACACGAGCGTAACCTAAAGGTAGTGAAGCCCACGAAAATTTCGTCACTTCGTTTCCCCCATGACGAAGGTAGTCCGGCCAGATCGTAATCTCCGTCCTGCATCAAATTGACCTCCCGCGACAACAACTTTTATCCGCTGGTACCTCGTAGCGGCGGTAGAGGGGGGGGAAATGGGTGCACGTCCTTTGTTCTCCTGAAGTCCCCCAATGCCTTAGTGACGTACATACGTCGACATCATGAAATGGCTCCGGCCACGCTTTCAGCCAGGTCTAGAGCGGGTACGAGATCCACGTTACCGAGATGTGATCACAAGGGATTCCAATTTGCTCGGACCAGACACGACCATCGCTTACTTCGCCTCCACATTAGAAAAATAGTGTAAGCCCACCTGCATTTCGATCACATCGCCTCCAGATAAAGTCGCGTGAGATACTTCCTCACGGTGGAATAGGAAAGCTGGACCCGTAAATCCATTCGACAACCGCCGTCCATTCTCGAGTCGTAACCCGCTCAATTAAGTTTGAAGAAAAAGAGTTTGTTAATTAAGTAGGTGGATATAGCGTATTACGCTAAAATGTGAATACCTACCGACGGCTTCATTCAACCGACAATATGAAAGTTTTTGCTAAATCGAATATATCGAAAGAAATATACCTGAACGTGAACCAAAAGGTGATTATATGATAAGATATCGAACCAAGTTTATGCAAAGTCCTATGTAATAGATTTGTTGTGATACCTAAAATTTTGAATAAGGTGTGGGAAATTTTAGGTGTGGGAATTCAATTATGTCAGATTTTGTTAGTAAACAAAGGTGCCCATGCTACGCACCTTTTATAAACTGTTAAATTACCTAATGCTTTTTTTTCTAAAACCCTTTCCTGAATATAGTCCCCTAGCTACGTTTAAAATATTATTGCGAGACTCGTAAATAATAATTATCACCTCAAAGGCGCTTTACACATTAATTTATACCTACATTCTATACCTATGTATTTTGGTACCCGTTATGTGTTGGAGAATACCCAGTAACCTAGTTTTCTCGATCACCAACAAAGCACTTTCAAAGGATTTTATTATTGTTTTGTGGTTTCAAAATCCCGTCTTTTAAATGAAGTCTCTCGTCTAAGATTTATTGCCCGAAAGCGCACTTTGTGCTTCAACTGCTATTTAGTTAATTGTATCCCAAAATTATTATTTTACAACGGTCTTGTCTCAAGAAATCGTCGCCGGCCAACCTCAGGCAGCCCCGGATCGACTTACGGAGGGAACGGCCCTTTTTTTTCGATTACCGATAATTATCCGATAGCTCTTTAAATATTACCGTTATAATTTTCCGATTAAAGCATCCGACTTAGATGACATGGTTCCTTATTAAAGGCCTCATTAAAGTAGCTATAATAATAATACTAATATTTGAACGATCCACATAGCACCGCTTTTATGGAAAATCACCTCAAGGGCGCTATATAAACTATAATACATGTTTAAATCTAGAAAACTACAAGCTAGACGAACAATTATAAACAATTAAAATACTCGGGGAGTAATGATGATTCTATTGTTTTAACCCTACTTTGTACGAAATCCAAACATTAATGTTGTTAATGGTTAATTCAATTTGTCAAACTTACCCCTCTCATGCACACAAAACCATGACATGCACGAATCACAATCCAAAACCAGCATCCCTCGTGCACTAATTGATTAATCACTAATTAAAGCACTTATTATTTCGGTCTAACTTTCGCGTCGGTTTGTATTAAATTTTATCCTGTCCCTGACAAACGCCCCGAAAGTACGTCCCGTATTGATGTTGACCGCCTCAATTTACAAATTATATTATTTAACTTCACAGATATGAACTCGCAAGCCGCAATCTCTGACTTCCTTATTCGCGTGGACTTTTTTTGTTTAATAAAGACGAACTATCCTTTGTTTAATTAAAATGAAATATCCCCGATTTAGAAGCACCGAGCTGGTCTCCTCGCGACTATTATCCTTTAATTTAATGAATTATTCCCGGCTTACGCGCACAGAGTTATTATTCTACCGTGTATTCAACCTCGATGATTTTATCTAGACCGTGCGTCCCCAGAATCTCTCCCTGATTGTCTTCTAACACTTCCCTCCCCCGACTGTCCTCTCTTTAATTAAATGAATTATTCCCGTTTACGCGCACCAAATTATTATTCTACCGTTTATCAAAACTCGATGATTTTATCTCGACCGCGCACCCTCAGGATCTTTCCCCGACCGTCTTCTAACACTTCTCTACCCCGACTGTCTTATTATTATTATATATTACTATCTGAATTATTCCCGGTTTACGCGCACCAAATTATTATTCTGCCGTTTATCAAAACTCGATGATTTTAATCCCGACCGTGTGTCCCCAGGTTCTTTCCCCGACTCCTTCCAACACTTCTGTACCCCGACTCCCTCCAACCCCCCTACCCTCTGACTCCCCAATCATCTCCTTGTGTGGTTTCAATAATTTATTAGTCCCTCTTTAAAACCTCAAGTGATAAGCACATCTCCCAATATGCATATATCAACGTTTAATAGTCAAAAAATGTCACATAATAACTATTATTTCAGAGAATTTTGTGTAGGAACCATGTTCGCTATTTTTTTTGGTGTAAACTAATTTTGTCTGCGCCGGAGTCATAAATTATCCCTGGACCTTCTAAAGCAGAATACAGTGGCGTAGTTTAATTTATTACTTGTCTTTATTACTTGCGTCAACTTTATTGGCTATATAATAATATTATATATGCATTGTCTGTACACGTTTTCGTTCTTTCTGCGTGCGTCACTATTTAACGAATTCTGCAATCTTATTTCGACAAATATGTTAAATATCTTAACTCCTAATCGGCACGTCGCTCTAGTATATTTAAATGCACCAACGATCAATCCTAATTGCCTAATTTTCAATTCCCTACTGCCATATAAAATTTACCAGATAATTGTTTCGTAAATCCAATCTGCTCGCGTTAAGATCAATCACCACACTGGCAAATATTCATCGGCCGCCTCTGGTTTTGTTAACGACCCTGAAAAAATCCCTCTAAATGTTCTTCTGGGTTCCTTCTTAGTTTTGTGAAGAATGGCCTTTGCCGGGGCTCACCTGCACTACGGCCACGCAAACACATGTGGTTATTTAGTGGTCCGGACCCATAAATCACCCCCAAGAATTGGAAACAGAGAATCGTATGCTTAAACCATTCCATGTTACAAAATTAAATATATTTCTAAATCGATCTCTCAATTTTAAAAGAATTATTTCGTAGGCCCAAAGGCGAGATCATCACAGTCTCTAGAATTTAAATGTAGGTTTTTTTAGGGAATGATGAAGGTTTGTTATTTCGGATACGATAATCTTAATATATAAAAATGAATGTTTCTTTGTTTGTCCCTTATGCGTTCCTAAATCATTCATCCAATTGCGATGAAATTTTGGTGATTTGATGTGCGCACTCCTGCTTTGGTTTCTATATATAATAGTGAGCTCTGGAATTATGAATGATTTCCTGATCTGATGGCGATTAAACTTTGATGAATTGTTGTGCGCAAAAGGTTTCTATATATATATTTATATCGGTGAGCTCTGGCGTTATGAAATTTGCGTAAAAAAATGGAAAAAGTGCTGTGCGAGTTGCTTTAAAATTATTATTTCAGTTCAGTGGCAGGGAGGGAAGGAGGAAGGGGGAGGGAAACGAAGAAGAAGGTTGACTGGGAACGCGGGAGGGGAAGGGGAGGCAAAAGGGGGCCGGGGACGAATGGGAAAGGACACACAGGAGAAACAATTTATTTATTTAGGTGCAATTGCAAAGTATGCCGGTATGTATAATATATATGTAATATACTATGTTACAATAATATCATGAAATAATTTTTTTTTTCGGAAATTCTAATTCCAATCTAACTATTTAAGGACAAGCGTTTCAAGTATTTTATTAGAAAAAGGACAATAGATGTAATTAATTCCTTGAAATTTCCTACAATTCCCATATCAGTAAATGAGAATAACCAGTTCCACTACATTCTTATTTACTTTGCGAGGGCGAATTTAGCGAATGAAATAAATGAGGCCAATCTCTACGTGGAAACACAAAAACGCAAATTTTGTTCTTCCAAAAAGCAATTTTTGTTCTTCTTAGGTCACCAAGTTAATTACAAGGATATTTCAGAATGTCATGAATTGTAGATATATGAGGCCAATACAACCCTTATCTTAGACAGGGGAGCCAGAGCTGTAATACGGGGCAACTTTGGAAGCGGGGGGCAACTTTGGTCATCGCGGATATTTGGATGATTATCGCTACCACTCAGAAATTACTCGCTTCTTTAAAATTTTTCGGTTACGTTGATACAATGACGCCTCTAAAATATGATTCTAATTAAATTTAAACTTATTTATATTTAAATCGTCACTAAAAGCATTCCTTTTAAAGAAATGTCACTCACATCTCAAACAAATGTCACTACACCTCAAACAAATGTCACTACACCTCAAACGAATACTTTTGAATTAAATGGCTATTCTTCTATTTGTATGTTTGTATTCTGTCATATTCATTGACATACAAATAGATGGACCTGGCCTAAGTGATAAAAGGCGTATTATTTCCCCCTCCCATTGGAACCATTTTATCGGAACCGGCTGGGCTTGCGAGAGCCTCGCGTGAATCTAAAAAATGTGACGTTATCATTCTTGTCCGGACCAGTGTCGAGCTCTCATCGGTATATTTTACGAAATAACTCGGCAAAAATGGTGACTTGTGTTATTAAAACATGTAAAAATAGAAGTGAATAAGATAATAAACCCAATTTCCGTATTACATTACATAGGTAAGCATTATTTTAGGCTTATTCAGATCATATAATATGATAACACATCAAGATACATGGCGACAAGAAATTCGCGCTCCCATGTAAAAAGGTCGATTCATTCAAAAGCAGATTTTAATTTTAAGAACTAAATAGTCATATCATAATGCGAGATGCCTATATACTGTTAGATTGATTTATTGGCGAATCACAGTCTCGTCCCTCTCTTCGCCCCGCCATAGTTAGTTTTTACTCCTCATCTGCATGTTCTGGTCTATCTATTTGTTTATCTACGGTCATTGGAAGTAAGCTATACCCATTGCCCACTATACGTTCAGTTTAGTTTATTTTTATTATTTTTTTTACATGAGCTCCACACAGGAGGCCATGAGGAAAATAATTTCCCTCAGGGCCTATGTCATCTTTGGGGATGCTGTGTGGAGGGTGGTCATCCGCCTCCAAGTCCTAGACAAACCTCACCCCATGAACCCGGGCACCCCTGCTAAATCACCTATGGCAGAGGTGTTGGTTATCGAATAAAGGCTCCCGGGGCGGCGGTACCATTCCCGCCTCCCAAATTTATGTACAATAAATATATTTTTTTGAAATTTTGAAGTGTGAAGTTGTTTTTGTTGATATTTTCGGACAGAAAAAAAACCTTAATACAATATAAATTCCTCAACTATTAGTGGCATGCCAAAGTCGCCCTGATGACCTTGGTCGCCATGTTTTTTATTACCAAACACTTTTTTAACAAATAATATAAGTATAATAACAATAAAGATATGATAAAATTTTCCCACTTAAATTATTTAACAAATAATAATTTAGTTTCAAAATTGAATAAAGTCTCCCCATATCACGGTATCAAATACTTAGAAGGCAGTAGCCAGTAGCCTGTAGGAGTAGTTAGTGGGGGTGGTACCATTTCCCAAGTGGGTCACACGCAAGAAGTATGACTTGCTTTATGCTTGTGATTAATGTGACCGAGAGAACTGACCAAATGTACCTAAGTGGGTTTATATTTTTAATGACTCGAGAAAATTAAACCTAATCGACAGAGAAAACGAAAGCATTTTTTCTAATGGGAAAATAACACGTGTTTAAATGCAAACCCCTTGCATTATATTTCGTTGGACTCAATACATATATAAACTGTTCTAGTTTTTCAACAACCATTCCTTTTTGATATTTTTTGGGTTACCCAGATCTTCAGCGTCTGTAGTTTTTAGCAAATTTAAAATTCAATCCACCATTTATTTACGTTTTTATTGTTAGGTTGTCACTTCTTTAACTCAACACCCACATCCTCGAATACAATGGTAAAAATCTTATTATTTGAATAAACATTGTTGTAGTGTTTACAATAGGCAAATCTACAAAGCTGTCATACGACAGCTTGTCTGTAGGTAACCAATTCATCACAGTAATCACAGTAGCTTAACCAAAGTGTTATTCTTCGTAAATATATAATGTACTTCGATTAGACCTATTATCTTCCTCTCTCAATCGACATTACGTGTTTGATTTTCAATCATTCCTATGTACAATTGACGGTTAAGTTACACCATTTATAACTCAAGAACGGCTGGACCGATTTTCATGATCTTTGATTTGTATGATTTGTCTCCGCCCCGAATAGCAGAATAGCTATTAAAACATCTGAAAAAAATCACGAAAAAAAATTATAATAAAATTCTTTTCCTCATACGTTTTGTATGGAACGAAACCGAAAGAGCTGCAGCAATATTGTTATAAGTATAATATTGAATAGTGAGTGAATTCCGGAAATTCAAAAACGTCAAATCTCAATGCGTTGATTGTTTTGCTTTTGTACTAAAACACGTAATGCTGCCCCTCTTTCTTACACACTAAATTGTCAACAGTCGACAATGATACAAACGGTGAACGTATGTCTGCACCCCCCAAAGGAAAAATACAATAATCATAATAAATATCCCTCACACGTATAAAGAAAATGAAACGAAATTCCCGTAAGTGGAAAAGTAAGAAAATCATAAAAAATATAAATCCGTACACAATGCCATCTCTGATACTGATAAAAACAAAACACGGACAGTTGCGCATCGATAATTGCTCCACTGTGTAATTTTAAACTTAATAAAAAAACAGAATTTAATTCAGCTAATAAGTTAACCCAACAGTTATTGATTCTGAGGCGGTACAATGTGTATCGGGTCAGCTAGTAATGTATAAATGAGCTCCAAAGAGGCTGATGAATTGGGTGTTTACCTGTTGACCTGAAGACCCTTCTTGCACTTCTTCATTGCACTTGCATTGCCAAGAGATTTGTCCAAGAAGCTTGGAACAAAAAGTTTTAGTGACACTTTAAAAAGTACTACAGATGTCTCTTTAATATATTATAAACCATGCGATCAGCACGGAGCTACCCCAAATGGAAGAGATTGCTAACCAAACATGTGGCACATCGGAAAAAACCAAACACAACCGAGGGGATAAATAAAAATAACTTTGTCTTTTTTCAATGTATTTTTCAAAGAAGTTCACATTGTCGTGAATCATTTTTGGTTTTTATTATTCCATACTGCGCTTCTTCTTTTAGCAAAAGTTTCGTACAGCGTTACAGCGGTATGATGAACATCTGCCCCAAAACTGATGATTGACACTATTATCCTAAACGTTGGTTAAAGAAGGAGGGAGCGTTACACGGCATTATAACCCAAAAAATAATTACTACAATACTTTTGGCCGTGAAAATCTCAAATCGTATCCAAGCTCATATTATTATTTTATAAAACGTGTACAATAGTATTTGGTCATTTGAAAAAAGGTTAACGGCTTAGTTACATGCAAATAGCCCTTTTTATGGCCAGCATGGTTTCAATTAAACTATGTTAAACCAAACCCCCAATCTTTTTTAATAGAAATACAGTTTTTTGAAATACAACTTGTACAAATTAGTAGGACACGATTAATTTTAAATATCATTGTGATGATATTTTAATTTAAGGTATTGATTTTACCTTTTGAAGGCAGTGACAGCTTGATAATACCCGCAAGGGCAAATTGGTTTTTACGTAAAACTAATTTTTACTAAGCAAAACAAAAATATTCACAATGTTTTTTGTCGATAAACTTAAATTAACAACGAAAATAAATACTGGAAAGCAAATCAATCTTCATGAACATCCATTAAATTTCTAACGTTAAAAAAATCCGTATCTTTATAAAATATTTGTACATCGCTCTTAATCGATGCTACAAAGCCAAATGTCATAACCCTGATGACTAAGACTTAATGAAATTGAATAAATATTTATATATTCCACAGGGGAGTTTCAAGTAAAAAAATTTAACCAAAACTTGATTAGGTATCTTGTTTTGAGATTTGGGTTTTTGCTTTAAATTTTGTCGAGCTCCCAATACGACTCAGCTCGGGAAATTTATTCAAAGTTATTCCAAGCTTGTATGAGCCTGCTTGACGGTTGAGTGGTTGCGATCCTTGGTTACGAATCCGGAGATTTTGGGTTCAAATCCCGGCGTTTAATGGTAATTTTTTATTCATCATTTTGTATATTTTATAGTATATTTGCGGTGGGTTCCAGAGCGGTAGACACTTTCAGTATCCCTCTGGTGAAAGACCATCATTAAAAATAATCAAAACGTTGCTTGAAATGGGTGTTGTCGTGTTTGGTGATCAGATCTCATTAGCTAGGAACTTTTTCATCAACCTCTACCACATCTTCCACATTACAAAATATGCGTTAAGAAAATGAAGATGATGCTGGTAGTTTTTAGTCGAAGTATGGTACAGTTAAATATGACCGAATCGGATAGGGAGACATTAGCTCAGTTGGAAGAGCTCCGCCCCGGCAAGGTGTAGATCCTGGGTTCGAGTCCTAGATATGACCTATCTTTTTCGGTTTTATGATTTTCAATCGAGTTTCGCTAATATTGTCTTAATTTAATTAAATATTACAATTTGAGGTTTTATTTATTAAGTTAAAAAATAAACATAAAATTCTAGATGCGGATTAAATTGATGAAAAATCATTATCACGTTTTGGTTGTCATCCTCATTAAGGCTGGAAAAAACGGGCACTCGCACACAAATTCATTATTGTTATCACAAACCAGTTTTGTGTTCAGAATGCAACGATACAATTCCAGCCGCGGAATTACCATCAGGCGAATTTCGACGTAAACAATTCACATGTTCCGAGCGTAGTTTAAAATCGAGTTGTGCACCATTTGTTGCAAATTTCGGAGGAAAACCATTTGCTTGTTCCTCATATAACCATTTGTTAAGTTTGTGAATACTTTGTGCGGAATAACACTTCAGTTAAAACAAATCTCTTGTTCTGAATGTGCAACATAAAATTTGAGTTGTGAACTCATATGCTGACTCAATTCGTGAGAAATCATTCTCGCGTTATGAGTGCAGTTATACATTATTTGTAGTTGCACACTCATCTGTGAACATGAAGTTTGGTCAAGCATTAAAAATTCCTTTCCACGAAATTTTTCTTGTAAAATTAAAAAAAATAAACAGATTTTGGTAAAATGAGATATTAAGCTAAATTCCTTTTTACAGAGTTATTTCGATGTTCTATATTATATAGAATGTTTAATTTAAAAAATACTAACAAGTTTTAAACTCATTATTGAAATTAATGGCATTAATATAATATCCAAGAAATCATCAGTTTTAATAATGTCAACAATTGTTAGGTTAAATTCTAAAATGGTACCTTCACAATGCCCTGAATCGCTCCCCAACCAGGAAGTTAATAAATACTTGAACATTGATGGAAAGGCTCGAAATAATTATTGTAGTCACAATTGATTTCATTCACTTTATATTGCCCTTTTGACTGCTTAATTATTTATTTGCTAAGCGGCTCCGAACCAAAATGTATCAATTACGTAGGTACTTACCCACATTCTTTATTTTACTACTTTATATTATTTTAAGTTTAAATTGTTTAATTTCATTAACTAATCAAAAAAAAATTAATGAAAATCGTAACATCTAATTTTCCAATACGAATGTCCAGTTCAAAACGTTAACCCTCAGACTAATTTGTTTGCTTTTTGGAAAAAAATCGTAATCTTTATTTCCAAATCTAAAAGTTAACCGCAGAATAATTAAAATGTACACCTTTATGAAACTGAAAGCTTCGACCGCAATATGAAAAAAAAAAATTATGAAACTTTGGAAATTATTTGTTTTTACATAAAAAAACACAAAAAGGTGAGTCGAAGATAATGTTTATAATACATTTGCCTAACAATGTGTGTGTTTATATTTTTTCGTTACGAGTAATTTTAGTTAGACACAACATAAGGGGAGCTATTTTAAAAAGTTTTGCATTAAAAAATTTTATATTTACAAATTTATATGTTTATTTCGAATTACCAAATTTTAAAGTGTATTTCATCACCTTTAACAAACAGTTTTTAGTTTATGGAAAAAAATTCAGAAATATTCCATTTATTTGGATTTTATTACTAACTTGACCATTTGACAAAATAGGCCCGAGGTCTAAGGGATTGAAATCTTTTAAAATGAACTTACACAACTGGCGGCAGCATAAGTCCTCCACTCCTAAATTCCATGTGTTCTCGTACAATCTCTTCGTGTCGCATTCTTGGTTCATCTATTTCTTATTCACTAAAAATTTCAGAGATATCCAAATCCACTGTAATCAGATTCACTATGTGCAGAAATATAAATTTAATTTTCATTGAAAAAAAATTACTGATATTTCGCACAAATATTCACAATAACTGCATATTCATCAAACACTTCGAGGAACGAGTTAAACCGTGACACATATAAATATGGGTTACAAAAGTTAATAAATAATTCGTTAAACACTTTCACATTTAAGTTAAATATCAATACAATATCTTTAAAAACTTTATGCGAATATTTTATAGGTACGTTTATTATTATAAAGTTTTGTGTAAAGTTTAAAAACGTTTTTTAAAAGTTAACGCGTGTGTTGTAAAGCTTTGTTTGTAAGCTTCCACGTCCGTGCTTGGTGGGTGGCAGTTTGAAACTGTGAGTCGGTTGGGTATATAAGTCGTTTTCATTCACGTTTCAGGCGAAAGTGGATTAGTTTTCAGGAGGGACGCCTGAACAATTATTAGACAACAGTAAATGTTATTATATTTTATGGTTTCGTTTTAATATCAGCTGTGCATGATCATAAAGAGAGTTTGTGAATTAGATTTGACAAGAGTAGATATAGATTCGTGCTGAAAACATGGCTCCTTAGTAGAGACACCGTTTACTAGGTGTATTTATTTTAATTTACTATATTATCAATCTAAAGGGGATTTTTTTGCGACAGCGTAACGCGTTTTAAATCGGCCGTAAACGGCACATTTTCGCAGTTTTCTTAAATGCGGTATTCCATATCGCACAAAAGAGCTAAACACTGCGCTTGTGTTAAAACACCAACTCTAAAGTGGTTATAATATATGATGCGTGTATGTCTAGATGTCAGTCGCAGGAAAAATTGAGAATCGAATGTCATCGCGTACCAACATCAAAATAATATGACAACGAATGAACATTTACGAACGCCTATTAGGCTTATATGCAAGTAGTATTAATAACTAATAAATAGTAATTATTTATTTTTAAGTGGGTAATTAGTCCATTCAACCGAATACAGACACAGATAACCCATTGAAAGCCATAGAAAATAACAGAAATTTGACAATCGATAACCTAAGGATTTTGCCTTATTGTCTTAAATGTCTCGTAACGCTTATTTAACGCAAAATATTACACAAAAGATACAGAATCATCCTTTCGTAAATTTTATTTAATGTAGCATCTAGGTAGTTGGAACAGTATTAGGTATAATTAATTTCATAAGATGTATCAAGAATACTAATCCTTAGGTATATTTAGAATTAGTGTAATAATGTGTATCTTAATGTTTCCAATGATCCTGAGATTTCTGTTGAAAAACTGCTTTTCCAGTTTAACAGGATAATATTTTTGAAGAACAATAAACGGATTACATGCTTTAAATAATATATTGAAATAGTTTTAAAAATAACAAAGTATTTCCGAATTTGTAAAATGGAGAAAAGAAAAAAAGGTGGCAAAATTAATTTTCTTCAATGACCATTGAACGACCCTCCCATAAATAATTACATAAGAGATCCGTCCGCACGAAATTTTCCTGGACTGACCAATTTGTCGGAAAAATTGGGTCAGTTTTAGTCATGACTCACAATGTGACCGTGAAACTCTAAAACAATAGTTATTCAGATGTGGGTCAAGTGAGGCAGATGAACTGGGTAGGTACCCACAACAAATTGCTCTCTTTACCTCGTTCAGCAAATTAAATCATAAAACACTTCTACTGAAATAACACCAATTGGATTAAGTTTATGGAACTGGCTGAAATGTCGGACTTGTTCAATTTATGAACAAGGTTAGCGTTTTTCAATGATTTGTTTTACCTTGAATATTTTAAAGAAGTAATTTATTTTATCTGGAATTCTAAGGTTCTAAGGTAACCATTCCTAGGTAGTTTTTTTTTTGCAGAATGCTTACGGAAAGATTTGAAAACCAAAACTACTTGTGACAGTAAACATAAATCTGCGCACTTTTGATAGAAAAACTTGGCAGACTAGAACACTCGATCAAAATTGATGTCGGCAATTTAATAACGAATTGTTTCGTAGATCGATAAATTCATGGAAATTTTCCGATACTTTGAAAACAAATTCCTTAACCCGCCTAAAAATCAGGTATCGACACGGTAACGTCAGTGGATCACTTGTGAGATGTTTATTAAAAGTTTACTTATGTAAATAAGTAACCAGTAATAAACCTAAGTTTTGCAGTAGTTCTGGAACAAATGTTCTCTAGAGAAATAGTAAAATTATTAAAATTATAATGCAGACCAAACTTGTTAAAACAAAAGCTTAAAACATAATTTTTAAAAATGTGCCATAGGAATCATATCGTTCATCAAGTTGATCAGTAAAGCTGAAAAATCGAAATTTGAATTTAGTGTGCAGTTATATGCAAAAGTGTACCTTCAAAGCATTGCAAGGAATGGCGCCAGCCTATATATCGGAAATATGTGTCCGACAAAACTTAAGCGAGAGACAGCTTACTCTAAGGTCAGCAGATCTGGATGTTACTAATCGTTTAATCGAACTTTCTCGGTCAAATCGAGCCGTGTACTATGATCGCTCTTTTCGTGTAACTGGCCCTCTCATTTGGAATAAACTTCCCTCAGCTCTTACTAATATCCAGAATTTGGCAGAATTTAAACGGGCTTTAAAAACAAAATTATTTAAAAAATCGTACCATTCATGAATCCTAACATCTTTTCAATACAAGTAATAAGTCATGTTCTCAAGTATCCGGTAATCGTTTGGTTTCGGTTTCCTCCTAATTGTACTTTTATGTTTAATATCTGAATTTTTTGTAAGAAGTTAGTGTATTATATTTTAGTTTAAAAGTTCTTGTTTTGTCCTGTGCTACAATAACACTGTTTTTGTATATTATTATTTTTCTCTGTGCTACAACAGCACTGTTTTGTTAATCTTTGTTCTCTTGTCATTGTTTTGTAAATACTGTACATTCTTTATTTCATAGGTATAATTTTATAAATATTTTGTGATGATCTCGTAAGGAGCACTGTAGGATTATTTTAAAATTTATTATTGTTAAGCGCACTTGAAGTGAAATGACACAAAACTGCGCTATACAAATATTACGTTACTATTATTATTATTATTTTTCTGGTACAATACTCAAATTACTCATAAACACCACCAAGCCAATTACAATGCACAAAACTTGTAGTGAAATAAACAAAACAAAAATATGTTTTCTGGGTTACTAATAAGAAATTTCAAAATATCATACTATTATACCAGACCGTTATACTTCCCGGTTTTATTTTATAGCATATTTAATATATAGAATAAAGACATATGTAAATAATATTTGATTTATGGTGAGCATTCTAATTTTGCTTTCCTCATTGTCTCAAAACTTGGAGATGTCTGAGTAATCAACTGAACGATCAATATTTTAAATGATATTAGGTACAACACATCATTTTTTTTGTGTTTCTTTTTCCTATAATTACGACTTATAACTAAATGACAGATGGATTTATTAATAATTACGGTTATAATAACTTACTACTTTTATTACCACAAATATTACACAATCGTTACGAAATATCTACTGAATATAAATCGTAATAAATCATAAAAGTAATCGAACAATTACTATTTGAGAAGATAGAATACATAATTTTGAAACCATAGGAACTAAATGAAAACATACAGTAATGGTTATTTTGCCAAGGTAAATAAAATATTATAATGTCGAAATTATTATTTTGTTGCTTAAAAAAGGTTCGTGTTGTTTAAAACACTAGATTGTCCGATAAAAATATCATTAAAAAGTCATCTTTAATAATAATCTAATCTCATCCATCAAACAATATAAGTATATTTGTTTCCAGTGTGTGCCTCTGTTTAAAATACCTACGTCTTGTTTATTGTACTTACGTTAATTGTTTGCATCGATGAAGCAATTTATTAAAACTGTTTATTTTAATTTGTTTACAATGAGTTGTCAATATTCGTTGTAAAATTGTAAATGGAATTATAAACAGTCTTTATTTATTAAGCTTAATTATCTTCCGTAACCAACAAGAACTACTCAATCTAAAATTATTTTAATTGTAGCGACAATATTAGGACTGAGTCATTTTGATACTCGCTCGTATCTACATTACGAGTACATACAGTTGGTAATACTTTCTCAGAAGTAGTAGATGCGTTAAACTGCAATATTACAAACACATGCTATAATAACATACTCGCACCTAAATAATAATAATCAATGTTAGCATAATACCTACTAATCTTTTGCATGGGTTCTATATAATTTAGTTAGAATATTTTATTTCATGATTCTGTTTCACAAAAATGATTTTATAGGTATATCACATGTTTGTAAAAGCACGTATAGGCGTATAATAACGTTAAAAAAATATTTCTCTTTTCCTCATACTTTCCATTTAAAAACACTCTAAACGCTTTTAGCTTTTAAAAAAATTTACTATAAATAATGCATTGTAATATAGCTGGAAAGGTGACCTGACATTGCCCCCCCGAAAAGATATTTACTATAAAATTATAATTTTTTGTGCATTATTTATCAATTTCAAACGTAAAATCGACTTAAAAAATGCCCTTAATAATAATTTGGTATGCATATCAAACGAATATTTACACAGTGTCGATCTTTTGTACTTATACGCTGATATTCACAGTAAATAGAGAAGCAGATTTTTCCTTGATGAATCTGAATGAAAGTATGTTTTATACTTTTGTTATTCGGCGACACATCCTCTTTGCACGTCGCTTCGGGGTTACTTAGTTATATTTTTTATAATTAGGTATACCGTATTTTTCCTAAACCGACTGCACTTTGAATATAATTTTTCACCGGGGGCCAATTGTCGGCGGATCAACTGTCATGGAACCAGCTGGAATAGAAGTGCGATACTCTTCTCATATTATCAAAGTAACACTTCTAAATACCACGGTCGCTTGAAATTACTTTATTTACGTTACGTAGATAGATCAGAACAGCCTGTTTTCCAATTTCTATTTTCCCTGTCCCACTCGTATCAGGAAGAAATGATTTAATTTTGAAGGTAAGAAAACATTCCCAACGTTCGAAAAATATCTACTACCAGCATTGAAAATATTTTTATACTATGATCGAGGCCTTAGTTAGAAGATTTTTTTACATTGGCTCCACACAGGAGGCCCTGAGGAAAATAATTTCCCTCAGGTCCTGCGTCATCTTTGGGAAGCTGTGTGGAGGGACTTTTTGGGTAAAGAAAATATTGAACCTCAGTCTTGAAGATACCCACACCCAAATCAAGAATGAATGAACCCAACTGGTTAATTTTTTATAAAACATCATCAGGTAGTTTATTCAACACGAATAATAAAATTACCCTTGAATACTTCCCTTAATTACTTGACATTGAAGTTTTCACAAGAGACAAGAGTTCACCGGGTTACATGGTCAAATAAGTGTTACAATATCCTCATAATTTGAAATATAGTCAGAGCGGGTTTACTGGGTCGGCGGTTCATCGCTCGAGGCTATTTCGATATAATAAATAGCCTCACTGGTGTAAGGAAATTTCTATATCCTGTCCTTCAGAACTGTATTATTATCTAGGGGTTGGGTGGTGTTGATACAGAATGTAATATAAACCACCGTTTATTTAATTAATTAAAATCTTTAAGAACGGGAACGTTTTTATTCCATTCACATATGTCTTATAGAAATATTTGTATCTCCCTTAAAATTTTAGAAAGAGAAAATGCCACGCTATATATTCAAATCTAGAAATAAATAATATAAACATAAAATGTGCAGCTCTATGAAACCAAAGTTTCCCACCGTAATTTGAGAAAAAAATATGAACCTTCGTGAATTTTTGTACGAAAGGACAAAAAAAGTGAGTTAACAATGACGTTTATAATACACTAGCGAGTTCCGGGCATGCGTTGATATGCCACTAATAAAGAAATTGTTTTCTTTGTCTTTTCCCATTCGGCCCGTCCCCGGTCCGTCTCCCTTTTCCCTCCCATGTTCCCTTCCTTTCACGCGTTCCCCCTCCACCTTCTTCGCCTTCCCTCTCCACTCTCCCGCAAACCAACCTGCCGCGATCCCCTTCCCTCTCCCGCGTCCAACATATTCAATCCCGGTACATTCAGATTTTCAAAGAGCTCGCGTGCCACCCATTGCAATTTATTTTTTATTTTTATTTTTTTTTGCATGTTACAAACATTAATTTTGTGTATTATAAGAACAATCAATCAAATCAACAAAAATCAACCTAACATAGGTACCTATTTAAAATGATATAATTTTCGATAAGATTCAAAGTATTCGATTTTGATTAGTACCATAAGTGAGTACTTCGATTAATTAATTTAAAAAGTTTATTCGAATATTAAATTTTAATTGAACAATCGATGTTTGAAAAATATTATTTTCAAATTAGGACATTTTTTTGAGAGTTTTTGTAAGGATAAAAAAAATCTTTTTAGATGTATTGTCATGTGGTTGTAATAATCCAGAAACCTTCGCGAGGGTGGAAAAAATGTATTTTGAAAGTTTGAAACATTTCCTATGCTTAATATAGCAACGCATAGCGGATATAAATACACAGAAATATTTTTATAAATAGATTTGTCTAATAAGACATGCATGTGTTTTTCTTTTTTCTCATCAGTAATTTTTGTTAGAAAAAACGTTATGTAAGCCATTATTTAAACTTTTTTACGTAAGCATTCCGAATTTTAGACCTGGCAGAATACGCCCGAGGCCTGAGGGGTTAACATGTTGCAGGGATTATGATGGGTCACGATCATTGAAAGCTATAAAATCGTGAGATTTCCAGAGATGTTAAAATGGAAATAAATTATTCAAATTCATTCTAATTAATTATTAATCTTAATAAAGTTAACGTTTTTAGAGAACACAATACTATCGCTGTCGTTTCTACAACCTATACTTCCCTCACAAGCAAAATAGCAGTGTGCAAGAAATATGCAAGGGTCACATTCGAGACCTTTCGCCTAAATATACACACGATCTGGCACGCTCATGGGATATCATGGGATTTTTGGATTCCACAACTGAGAATCAACACCCCTTTGAAAAGTCATTGAAAGCTGCGTATGAAAAAAAACACTGAAAAATAGCCCATAACCTTACCTAACCTAACCTACGTAACCAATTTTTAAATTATTTTTTCCATTAGTTGTCCGGTCACCGGATTTTTGGTTTCATACATACTTCGCACACTATGATATTATACGCACAAACATATATACATATTTATATACCACTGGTGTCCGGGGGTAAAGTGCATTGACTTCGGGAGGTGATTCTACGTGATGGTAGGAATAAAAAAGATTAAGACAACTTTTTCGGAAATTCCAACATTTTTTTCCCATACAAAATTACATACCTACTATCGCAGTACTTATTTACAATACTTTCACGCATATGGTATCCTCGATGATCCGAAGATGATGACGAAGCAATTTATTCCGCTTCTAGTACTCGATTCTCCCGGTTGTACGCGCAATTTACCTCTCTGCCCGTTCGCACGCGAACGCATATTTCTTGTAAATAATATTCTAAATAAAAGTTAATATTGCGGACAAATAAGTGTTATCAATTGAACATCATCATTATAAATAATAATAAGTTTCTGAACACCGGATCACGGCTTGGAAGTACCGTGGTCCTAAGGAGCATTTCAAACCTCTGCATTGGTAAAGTGTGAAGGCTACCCTGCCTGACGTGGAGAGGATCACCACACCAAACACTCTCCATCCACTCCTACACTAGCTAAACAAACACTTCCAACAATAAATCCTTAGTGTGAGGTACGATTTTACTTGCCGAGAGCCTGCCTGGCACGATCGTGGCAACATTGTATGATGGTCATTGGCCCGTATCGTAACAGCGGAAAATAATAAAGCTGGCCGAGCTAATTTTATCTTTTTACCATAAAACTACCCCTAAAAGTAGGAATTTCGAAAAAAGTTGATTATCTTTTTTACTTATACTATCATGTAAAATCACCTCCCGAAGTTAATGCACTTTACCCTCGGATACCCTGTATATCTAGTAAACACAAAATCTTGCATTTGATGAGTAGCTTACACCTTGAACGCATTCGTAATATTATTGATGTAGAAAATCTCTTCATTTTTCCAATTCACTATAAGGGTAAGTAATTTTCTTAATTTTTCCATACTCACATTGATTACCTATTGGAAAATTCCCACACACTTAATACGAAGGACATCTTACTTCAAAATAACTATGATCGAAAACGTATTGAATTATTGATATTGATTTTACTTATGCGTGACTCACTTTTTATAAGAAAACTGTCCCAAAATAGTTATATATTTGACAGCTTTTTGGCACGTCTACCAAGGACTGGTTTTATTTGTTTGTCGAATCAGAAATTAAAAAGTCGTTAAGCAAATTACAAGACGACCAAATTTTCCGAAGTAGGTAGGTATTTATATAATAGAGAAGGCTGACTTTCCTTAAATATTGTATGCCAAATAGGCGTACCGAATGTCTAATACTTATTGTATTTCAATTAACTTAACATTACGACTTTTTTAAATATGATATATTCATAATTCACACTGAAAGCTTTTGGATTAAAAATAATCTAAAAGCTTTCATAAAAGCATTTTGGTAGCTACAATTTTCTAAAACTTGAAAATGTCTTATTGTGTGGAAACAGTTTTTATCAAATAGTAATAATCTGGTTTCGACTGAATTATTTAGAAGCTCATAGCTCATGATAACAATAGTTCAAAGAATTGGGGGAAAAAGGGTGTGTAGATAATATGTTGAATGATGTACACCGGTTCGTAACTGAGTGGATAAATACGTCGGGTTACCCCCCAGGCATTTTTGCTAGCCATTATTGTACAGTCATCATTTTTCGCCTTTAATAATGTAGTACCACCACACCACCAGTTTAAAAAATAACACCCATTAATATTTTTTTTAAATTGAAAAAAAAAAATCATTTTGGGATGCCGGTATGGTCACCGCCGCGCCGTTCCGGAAACAATTTATTGGAAAACCAACACCTAAGCTATATGTCACTACAAGTGGTTCGCTACGTTTGGTGACTTAGTTGACTTGAGAGATGCACGGGTTCATGGGATAAGGTTTGTCAAGGTCTTGGCGGCCGATGTGTCTGCCCATCTGCTGCGTGGCGGGCCGGATCGAGAGAGAATGGTTGAGGAGGTCTTTTGATCTCTCCAGCCATGATCCCTCGATCCATCGTCTTGTACCGCAATTGAAGGGATGAATTCATATGTCCGCCACTCCTAAATACCCAGATTCCTGCCCATCCCTCAATATTATTTCTTTCCTTGAACTTCCTTTTCTTCCTTTCCTTAAAAAAATCTCCACACAGCATATCCTAAGATGACATAGGTCCCGAAGGAAATTATTTTCCTCAGGGCCTCCTGTGTGGAGCTAACGTAAGAAAAGGAGTTATTTTATGCAACTGAATAATGAATTGAATGCAGGCAAAAATATAAACACATTTTACTTATATGGGATAAAATATTAATCTTCGTCCACTCAAGGGCTTCCGTCCCCTAGAATCTTGATTTGCTATGACGTAGGAAAATATTAAACATGCAATTAAGGTCAAGTTAGTAGAAAAAAACGGTCACGAAATACCTACCAAACCCATGGTTCTGAGCAAATTCTAGCTCTGGACAAAATAATATGATGACCTATTTATTTCGCCATTTACAAATGCACTTTTCTAGTGGTATTCGTATGTGATAATGTTTTGTTATGAAATATTCAGAAGCGACGTGCTTACAGAATAAAATAAAATAAATATGTGGGTAAAGTAGTGATGTGCGGGATTGCACGTTTCGTAATTCATTACAAATGGGTACTCGAAATGAACCGGTTCCTACAGACCTACGGAGTAACAGTAATGGAGGAGCGTTTTCATAGAGATAAATTTCTACCTTTTAATTTTTTTTTATTCTTATTCTCTACTTGGCTTGGAAATGGCTAATTCATCAAGAATCAATAATATCAAGAATCAAAATTTATACCTCCTTTATGTGTAATAGAAAATGATACATTTTCACATGGTGAATCATTTACATCTATATAAATGGAGGACCTGCTGGTGGACGTGCGCTGCTCATCATATGCAGACTTCAAAAGATTCGCACAAGACAGGGAGGAATGGAAGAGAAGAACAGAGGAAATTGCTGCAAACCAATCCCAGGATTGAAACCAGAGAGAGAGAAATGTGAATTCATACATTGGACATTCCGATACCCTAACCACTCTCCAGCCTACTGCGGACGAAGGAGAAGTATAAAATTTTTAGAGTTCGGGAATCCCGAAGAACTCTAACGGTTCGGAGAACAAACCTTAATATTCTTAAGGTCGACTCACACCCCTTCGATATGAACACGAAATGTTAGCTTACTTTCTTACATAATCCAAAGATCCTTCTTAGATCTGACCGAGTATAAATGTGTCCGTGATGGTGAGACTGAATGCTCTGGTAAAAGTCGGGACGGTAGCCTGGTAGAAGTCAATTTCAAGACATTTAAATGAAACTGGTTTCGTTGACTCCATTCTGAAATGTCATCATTGTCAACATGAAGACGCAAACAATCGTCAATATTTCTAATTAGTGGAAATTATTTAAGATCGATAAATAATTTAATGAGAAAAACGGATGACTTAGGAATGTTATTAATGAAAGTAGAAAAGAGATGAATTAAATAATAGTGAAAATATAAATCGTAAAATATTCACCTATTTAATTTATATATTATATTATAGGAAAAAAAAGTTTTTAAAGATATTTTTCTCTGTTAAAACGCTCCTCAATTTATCACTACAAATTCAGTTATATAAAATTATATACTAGTGCGAACCCATGAAGTCACGGTATATTAAAGTCTAATTTAAAGTCAGAATACCATTTTATAATAATAGTATTCTGAATTTAAATTTAACAAAACCTGCAAGTTTATGTAACACCGTAACAAGGAAAATTTCAATTCCCCTATTAATTTAAAAGTAGGTATTTCGTTTAAATTCTTGACATATCAGTTCCGATTTGGAAAATAACCATTAAAATAATTTTCTGTTAAAATCTTTCATTATAGGTAGGTAGGAACTTTATCGCTAGCCAGACAATCAGTTCAAATTAAAAAAAACGGCGCAAAAATTAAATTATTAATTGTTTTTAATTAAATTTAATAATCTTATTATTCAGTTCTGCAACTGCGTTTTTGTTTTTATGAAAAATCGGCTTACAAGGCCATTTTCAAACTGAGGTTAAATCACTTTGAGACGACTTATTTATACGATTTTAAATTAAAAAAATTGAAGGTGTTTAAATTGATTTATTACCGGTTAAAACAGTTTGATGAGAAAATAATTAAGCAGGAGATACTCTCTTATGCGGGGTACTTCGAAATATGTTTTCCGCGCAATAAATGAAATATTAAAAATAATTCAACATTAAGAAAACATTTCCATTGGTCCGTTCACGGTGCCGGGCCATAGGGCCGGGTACCCTTAAGGGGTTAAGAGTTGACTGTCCGTTCCACATTTGACCAATACCGAGCTAAGAAACCACCAAGAACAACGATAAATAAGGCAGCGTGGACACAATACTTACGAGTAGGTATATCGATTGGAAAGTAGCCTCCAAGAAATGGGGTAAGATTTTCCCGCACGATAATACATTTACTGTATTCCATTCCAATAAATAAATATATGTGCCATTTCAAACCATGCGTCACAAAATAAACTTTTACACTGAGTTTTAATTTGATTATTAAGTTAAGCATACAAAATTAATAATAACTCACGATAGTTCTTTCTGTTAGAAAGAACATTAGGTAATTTTTGGGAGTCAGTTTATTTTATTAAAAAACTAGCTGACACGGTGAACTTCATACTGCCTCAGAACTGTTTTGTTTAACTTATTAGCTGAATTAAATTCAGTTTTTTAATTAAGTTCAAAATTACACAATGAAGCAAGTATTATCGATGCGCAACTGTTCATTTTTTATCAGTATCAAAGATGACGTTGTGTACGTATTTATGATTTTTGTGATTTTCTTACTTTTCCACTTACTCATGGGAACTTCGTTTCATTTTCTTTATATGTGTGTGGGAGATTTATTGTAATTATTGTATTTTTCTTTGGAGGGGTGCAGACATACATTCACCGTTTGTCCCATTGTCGATTGTTGATATTTAGTGTGTAAGAAGGAGAGGCAGCATTATATGTTTAAAAGCAAAAGCAAAACAATCAGCGCACTGAAATTTGACTTTTTTGATTTTTTGAAATTCACTCACTACTCAATATTATACTTAACACTATTTTAATATTCCTGCAGCTCTTTCAAAAAACGAGAATTCGTTCCATATAAAATGTATGAGGAAAAAAATTTTCTTCTTATTTTTTTTTGTGCATTTTTCCGATGTTTTAATAGCTATTCTACCATTTGGGGCGGAGACAAATCCTACAAATCAAAGATCATAAAAATCGGTCCAGCCGTTCTCGAGTTAAAAATGGTGTAACTAACCCGACCTTGTTTTATATATTAAGATACACATTTTAAAAATAAAGAAAAAAGAACTCTTCCACTCTTCTGAACAGAAATTTACTTCTAAATCAAATAAGCAAGTATATAAAGCACAAAATACATACACAGGGTGTTAAAGGACGTACTTGACTTACTTTAACCAGTGATTCTTAACATTATTCATAGTAAAAAATGTAAATTAAATTTTGGTCTCCGGTGACTTTTGTGATGTTTTTTTTGTATGAAGAAGTTCCGTAAAATAATGTGTTGAATTCGTTCACTCTGCCGATCAGATATTTTTAAAACTTTGGTTCGACTTTGTAAAATAATACAAAGTCGATGTTTTCCATTTTCAATTCGCTAATGCGGGAGATTCACCCTGTGCGGGTTCGATAGCTCCCAATGGTGTCAGCCGGCAAATAGTTGTGCGGGTATGTTACACTCGAACTAGTTCAAGACCAATATTCTCTGTACTTGGACTACTTAGGGGTAGCCGATACATTCACATTATTCACACCTTTGACGTTTTGGCTGCCCTTGAAAAAGCCTTTGAAATGTGTGCTTTTTCGATGTAAAAGCTTCGGATCGTGTGCGCCACTTTCGGGTTGTTGGCTGCTTCCTTGATAATATCATTTATTAATCATGATATTTTGAAGGTTGATAGATGCCATAGATGGGACGTTTTAATGTGGGTGAACTTTCCTATGCTAAATGTACAGTTTTGTCAAGTTTAAATATCAATTATTGTATTCTATTCATGTTAGACGAGTACGCCATTTTATGGTTATGGAACTGTGGTTATATCAAGGTTTGTGTTAATGTTATCAAATGTGTTAAGTTATTCGATATTATTTACTGGATTATATTATTTCGAAAGTTGGTAGATGGGTCATTTTATGGTTACTGAACTTTCTATCAATAGTTTAGTATGCTTTTAAGCGGTGTTATAAGTTTGACTTTCTGTGTGTCTGTCTGTCTGTTGCATCGTAGCTTCTATACGAATGGACCGATTATGTTGCGTTTTTTGTTTGTTTAAAAGCTGAAGTGATCGAGATCGTTCTTAGCTACAATTCATGAAAATCTGATCAGGCGTTTCAAGGTCATAATCCCTTTTTTGTACATGAATAACCAGGTACTTCCCCACCTTCCCCTTCCAACACTCCTTCCCCTTCCCGCTACATTCAGCTACACACCATACCCCAATGGGAATGCCATAATCTCACTGGCTCCAAACAGGAGCAGCTGGGACTCTTGGGAGGTATTCACGAGTAGATATATAATATAAAATGTAGGTATGGCCTAGAATCGACCCTTGTGGTACGCCAGCAAATACGATTTTTTTGTTGTTGCTATAATGGTGTGAAATTTTTACACTTATATTTCTATTTTTAAAATAATCTAATTTCTTGAAATTTCAATAACTTTATGAATTTACTATTGTGACAGACTTGCTGATCGTTGGACAACGTCAGCATGTATGACATGGTCGAGCCAAAGGCACGCTTGAACGCAACCACGCATTTCTTTAAAAATGTAATGTAATGACTAATGACTTACTATGTAAAACCATTTACAGTTGGCAAAATAATTAAAAATCGGAGAGGGGGAAAGAGCAAGCAAGCAAAGGACTCGATTCCAGGGATCGAGCCCGGAGACAATGCGAGCGGTAAACTGCTACAGTTGTTGTCAACCCCCTACATAGATATACTGGCCACAAGCTCTTTTGTAAATCAGTTCACCAGCAAAGACCGCCTAATATTCACCTCTCTCTCTGCTTGACCGCCCTACCTCGCGTCGATCATGCTTCTGCTCCCCTCGTTTCTCTACTGACCTTCGCCTCACCCTGGACCACGGACTATCCAACCTCTCTCTGGACAAGACCCGGCTATCTCTTACGGAAGGAGCCATTAGAGCATATCGGACCAGCTCTACGGTGGGCAAAAGAGGCTACGCTCTCCCTACACACATGGTGAAAGGTGCGATATCTTGCGCCTCCGTAGATTGGGACCTCCAGCCTGTCTTACAGTACTTGTGTGTCTCACTCTGTTTGGCCCAACTATAGTCATCATTTACCAAATGCTTTTGGATTGTGGATAAATAACACAAGTATGTGTTTTCTTTTACTAAGATTAATATTTATAACATTAGAAAATTCTTGAAATAATAGATTTTTGCTTTTTTTGGGAAGCCAATAACATTGTTATTAATAATAATAGGTAATATTGTTATCTTACATGTTTTTTAAAAATGTAATTGAGCACAGCGATTCTACGGCAACCAGAGGGTTAGAAGTGTTGGAAGGTAAGCGTTATGATTGTGTTGGTACGCATTTTAAAAGATGACACTATTAATCCATCATGCGAACCGGTTTTCGTCACAACTTTATTATTGTTAGCGAAGTTTCACAATCCTATGGTATCACGATATTATTAAAGGAAAATAGTTGTAAGTTATCTTAATATGCACATCTAATTAAAAATAATGATGTTCTTGATCTCGGGTCGCTCGTAGATGCAAAAATATTTTTTATGAATAATTATATACATTCATACAATGTATTTATTATGTCATCTTCTTCTCCTTGTCTTGTGTGTCGCATCAGCAAGGCACCTCCAGGCGTCCCTGTTCTGCGTTATTTCAACCATAGCAGACCTTTTCCTCCAGAATTGCTTCTAAAGGAATTAAAATGATGGCTGAATGATTTAGATCAGTGTATCTTAACCTGTGGTCCGCGGACCCCTGCCCTCGTCTCGTCTTCGTTTCGGGATTATTTTCCAGTATCCGACAAAAATAAAAATTGGATGTAAGACCATTTCAACACAGACGTTACTGATATTGCTGGCTTGACAACGACACAGGAAAACCAATTCATATCTTGTGATTCAGCTTTGAGACGTAATTTAAAAGAATCGTCTTTATCAAGTTTTTGGGTGGATGTAAAGAAAGGTTATAAGGAAATATCAGAAGAAGCACTAAAACATTTACTGCTTTTCTCAATCAAATACCTCTGATAAAGGCATTCTCTGCTCTTGTATATACTAAAAACAAATACAGAAACAGATTACAAGTGGAATCCGATTTGAGATTACAATTTACTAGTAACATCAATCCGAATAACACTAATTTAGTTGCAAAAAAGCGTTAATTTTTAACTTATTTAAAAAAAATGTATTTGAAGTACTAAAATAAATGGTCCAAAATTTATTGATGGTTTTTTTATTAAGGCTCCGTTACCGAACCCAAAAAGAAGTAGATGGAGAGATACGAAATAACAAATATTGGAGGAGAGCGTTTACATTTACAGCGCTAAAATCGATGCAAAAACTGCGAAAACCTTTAATAAAACACGACTCGTTTAAAATAGAGCAAAAATCTCTTAGGGGCTGTCTCAAACAGTATTTAATGAAATACTGTTAATTTTTTCATACATATAACTTGTAAAATAACGGAAATAGACTTGAAAATAAAAAAAATTTGGAGCATACTTTGCGATTTTTTTCTATCGAGGGAATTTCATATAATTTGCGTTTCGGCGTGGGGAATGTATAGATATTATCTTAATGGAATGGGGAATGTATAGATATTATCTTCAAAAATAACATATATTTTTTAAGAGTTCAAAAACGTCAAATGTTTAAGGGACGTTTGCAAGAAATCTGTAGAAATTCGGAGAGCGGCCTCTTTGAAAATTGTTTTCTGATTTCCTAGGGCCCGTGGCTGAAAAAGGTTAGGAAACACTGATTTAGATGATGAAATACCTTCCGTTAAATTATTTGCAAACTTTCAAGTTTCATTTTTCACTACAATATTACATAAATTATAATCAAATTTTTATTACATTTAGATTATAACTTTAAAAAAAAGACAAACGTACCCGGATTACCTAAAAAAATGGATATATTTGAAGACTACCACCACAACAAGCGGAAAATGATGCTTCTGCCGTTATGGGGGATTTTGACGAGGAATTGAACTCACGATGCCTGGGTGAAACCCTAACACGATCCCATCACTGACCGGTCTGACCTATACTTCTTTTTTCTGATTAAACAAAAAAATGTTACAATTTTTCACCACAATATTACATTCCTACATAATAACCGTAACTTTAAAATTTACCTTACATAATTTCTTGTTTTTTTTTTTAATCCTTTTTCCTAAAAGGATTTTTTTAAAGCTTTACATCATGATTCTACATATTATTATTATTATTATAAATGAGTAGGTAACATTCTGCTGATGTGCCATATTTTTTTGAGTATTTTTTTTATTTTTTAAAGAAAGACAAACATTCCCGGGTTACGAATAACCCAACAATGTTTGAAAATCTCCTACTACCACCACAGAAAGCTGAAAATGTTGCTTGTGTTGTGATGGAGGACTTAGCCAGCCGAGGAATCGAACATGCGACGCCCGGGTGGGTCCCAAGCGCTATGTTTTTTTAAAGTTAGTCATCTCTTCTCTCTTAATATATATAAAATTCAATAGAGCTTTAAATTGGTTTACATTAGTAGCAGGATTGGATGCAAAAGGTGTTTTGTTAATTTGTTTTCAGTATCATATGTTATATTTTTGTTGGTGGTGATGATTTCTTGAAAGCCAGGGCAACTGTAATGTCCAGATAAAATTTTGAAAGTCTCCATCAAGTCACCCATTTCTCTTCTTTTTATTAACGTTGGTAATCTTAGTTCTTTGAGTCTATTTTCAGATTGCTGATCTTTTAATGCTCTATACCTTATCTAATAGATCAATATCCTTTGAAAAATATGGTTTTCATGTTTGGAAAGCATATTCCAGGAGAGTTCGCATATATGCTTTGTACATTTTTAATATCATGTCCGGTGTATTAGGTCAAGGAAGGCTTCCCTGATTAAATACGTTATTTTCTCTTATGACAATCCCAGCGATACGTGGTTCCCATTCAAGTCTTGTGATATGGTAACTCCAAGGTCTTATTATGTACACATAAATTCATGTAATTTTTTTATACTAACCTAGCTTATTTTAACTCTACTTATAAGTACATTACAACTGGTAACCGACCGAAGGTTCGGTTTTGGTTTCGGTTTCGGCAAAAAAAATCTAGTTTCGGCATCATTCGGATTCGGCAGAAAATTTGTCGAAACCGAAACTTTTTAGACATGTTACAAATCGATTGTTTACTGTTATTTGGCTTATTTTTTTACACTTATTCGGACAGTTAACACGTGTTAAATTAAATAAATAAATAACAATAATTGATGTATGTCATATCACCCGAAGTCAGCCGAACGAGAAGTTCCAAGAAGTAGTTATCATGTTTTTTAATTTTTATTAATTTTGTTTGTTTTATAGAAGTAATATAAAAAATACATTTTTTTTTTCACATACTTCAAATTATTGTTTTTTTATTTATTTAATTTAACACGTGTTAACTGTCTGAATAAGTGTAAAAAAGTTTCGGTATCAGTTTCACTGGAAAGTCCTATTTTGGTCGGACACTACTTTCAAATGATTGATCCTATAACATGCCAATAATATTTTTAATCCAAAATTGAAAATAATTTAACCATAATTTCCGTTAGAAAAATTTAAAACCAGATTTTTTTTCTTTTCTGTAAATAACGTGAAGCAACATTCTGCTAATATAATTCAAAACGGAAAATGGACTATTTTTTAATTATTTTTTTTATTTTTTATTATTAAAAACATACAACGAAGTTGCACTCCCATGAGTTATCAAAACTCATTAAGGGATCGCCAATTGGTACTTTTGAGAAGTTAAACCCAACTCAACCCAATATGTAGACACAATTTATGAATAAAAAATTTACAAAACATTTCACAGAAGCAACATACAGATACAAACATATGAAGAATCACTTTACAAATATTTCACAGAAACATGTCTTATAACATTTTATGAATTTGTATAACTCATTGACTCATTTGATATATGAACTTTGGGTTTTAAAAAGTTAAGATAAAGTTTCCTCCATGATGGACTAAGAAATGCATAGATAAAACAAAATCAGGAAAATACAATATAAGGTACGGGCTCAAAAATATACAGACCTAATACAAGATGTTTACATACAAATACATGACGAGATTTAAGTAAGGTATAAACCGCGCCCATCATACTATAAGTTTAGTATTTGAAGATAATTAGGGCTATCGGAACAGAGTTTGTACCTACTTATGACTCGTTTTCCAAATAACATTTGAAAAAATATGTTTTCAATATATCATTTCGAGATTTGTTGGAGGCATATACCTGTCTCAAATTTTCAGGCAGTTTGTTATAGTTAGTGTAGGCAATGTATTCTAATGATTTCAGTCCGAACTTTGTTGAGTGTATTTTTGATATGTGTAGTTTGTTGTGTTGTCGTGTATTATATTGGTGAACGTCGTTGTTATAGTTCAGTTTTATATTTGTGTGGGTGTTGCACTGAATAATATTTAAAATGGTGTTTGTTATCTCAAAGCTAGGAACAATCTTAAATGGCAATACAAGTGCGTGACGGTAAATATCTTTAACAGGTGTATCCCAAGGCAAGCCAAAAATGTTACGTAGGGCTCTATTTTGGATTATTTGCACCTCTGATATCATTTTTTTGGTAGCAAAACCCCAGATACTCGAAAGGTATGCCAAGTGGGAATGAATCATAACATAGTACAAAGATCGCAGTATGGCTGTGGGACTATGAAATATCTTATGAGATGTGACGCCTAATCCTAAATGAAAAACCACATTAGCCAGCCTTAAATATAAAATTATTTCAACATATTTTGCACCTATGTAGAAAACCCGAAAAAATTAATCACACAGTAGTAAAACTTACCATCAACTCGAGAATCTAGTTCAGCATCAAATTCTTGGAAGATTCTGTGTCTTCCAAAGACTGAGATAGGATGGTCATATTACGGAAATAACGCCAGATGACAGGACACCGAAAACCTAGGACTCTTTTTTTTATCTACGTTTGTATTTCTATGTTTTTTCGTTTACGTTAACGTAATACTCATCTTTGATAATTTATTTATGTAAATTGATCAGTAAAAACATCATCGTTTAAGAAAATAAAACTTAAAACGTTCTTAAGGGCAATATTAATTAGGTACTCATTTGCATAAATATTAGAATTAATACAGCATAAATAACGTTGTAACTCTGTTGGCTTCTCGTAAAATACGCGTATAATAAAACGTTAATATATAATATAAACATTAATTCCTACAACCGGTATTTAAATATAACATTGTGTCGTATTACAAGTAGATAATTAAATAAATAATTGCTCTTAATGAAATGCATCAAACTCTTTAGGAAGGAATATTTTATATTATTGTGTAATGTAATCGACATAACGTGCAACTAACAAACAGTCAGGCCCGGAGTGGCCAGGTCCGAGGGGGCCCCGAAGGGGCCTTATAAAATGTACAAAAAAAGAGTTTTTGTCTAGTTAGTAGTTATTTTATGTTCTTGGTAATGTTTGTTTACATTTTCGAAATGAAATTACATTTTTTAAAAGTAGAACATGTCCAACACCTGTATTATTTTTCTAATCCCTGAAATCCGTTTGTCATTATTTTTACTACACAAATAATTTTGACATAATTCATGAATGCTTTGGTGTGAATAAAATCCTGCCCTTTATTTTGAACTCCGTTATAATTATTGTCAGTTCTACAGCATGTGTTTAGTAGTGTTGTGGTATCCTAAAAATACCGTGAATTTTTTATTTCAATAAATAATAAAGTCAACAAAAGTCGAAAATCATAATATTCGTATAAAAACCTATCTGAATTTCTTCTTCTTTATAGGTGCCAATATAGCGTAGAAACGTGTTTTCATTGTTTTCGAGCACCTAATTTTTTAAAATTATCCCGGGGAGGCCCCCGGACCCCCCGTTTTCTGTAGCCCCCCCCCCCCACGTTAGGGGGCCCCTTTACAGGTTTTAGCGGAGGGCCTTAAATGGTTTCAGTCCGGGCCTGGAAACAGTAAACGAAAACAACAATATTAAATGTAATTAAAAACAATAATAAATAAAGCGACAATATTAATAAGTCATCGCTGAATATGTAAGGTTTAGAAATATTTTTCTTACCACACCTGTCTCACTCGAAGACTACTTGTCCCGTATTGAGACAGGCTAGTTTAGAAATGTTTTATTTAACAATAGATACATTTTTCAATAAGCGAAAGCAAAAAAAAAAACTTTAGAATTTAGGGAGATTTTGGAATTTTATTTTAGATTCTGGGCTTGATTTGACTTATAAAGAAAAATAAATAAAAACGTAAGAAAACAAACAGACACGGGTATGCTTTTTTGTAAACGTTTCTAAAGTGCCTATATACTCAAAACATAGGTACGTTCTTAAAAAACGCAAATAATATTCAATTTTTTACAAGAAATACTCTCTTTATATAACTTTTGATGGTTATTCCCATCAATGTAATATATAATTGAAAAAGAAGTTGAAGATAATATTGTTAATTATAAAATTTGAAATTGACTAATATGACGGTTTGACTGAAGGTGGCAATGGCAGAATTGGTAAAGGCGCACGTCCCGGTTAGACGAGAGGTTCTGGGTTCGAGTCCCAATTGCGACCATTATTTTTTATATTTTTCTGTGTCTTGTTCTCTTTCATATTTTCATTTAGATTATTATTGTTATCTTCTTCTTTAATGATGCAAAATAATATGTAAATTTCTCGTATCACCGACCGTCACGATTTGAAAATATTGTAATAAATTTTTACTTTGTTATGCCAGAATCAGTGTTACTCTTTAAATTACTAAGCTTTCGGTTATTATCGATTTGAAAATTGAAAACCAACATCATTTTTTTTATGCCAGAATATGTGATTTAATCTTAAAATTATTTTCCTTTCGATTATCGATTTCAAAATTGAAAACCCACATAATTTTTGTTTACTAGAGGAATTGTTGCGGGCTTATCAGCAGAGGGTCATCCGACATAATTAGCTGTTAGAGTGATTATTAGTAATCCAGTATTATAATGAAGGTTAGTTCCATTAGCTAGGTAGAAGATAAGTAAGTGTAGTCAGTAGATTAAACGTTGATTGTGTTTTTAATAAGCGAGACTGATAATTATCATTTACGTTCGGTGTTCTAGTTATTTCTGAATGTCATCTAACTAACCTGGATGATATTGCATAATAAATTTGCAGCTTTGTTGTATTGGTGAAATATATCTTTTTTGTAATATAAAGAATGTGGGCTACATTTGTACATTTTAAAAATTTATTTATTAATAAGAAAATACAGATACAGAGATGTCTGACAAGAATATACAAAACAATAACTAGAGAACTCACCTGCATCCAAACTATTTCACACGAATTAACATACTTAAGTTCATCAATACGAAATAATATACTTAAGGTCATCATTGGGTCATCTTCCGACCGGTCAGTGGTTGAGTGGGCATAGCGCTTGGGTCCAACAAGGGCGTCGCGTGTTCGATTCCTCGGCTGGCTAAGTCCTCCATCACAACACAAGCAACATTTTCGGCTTTCTGTGGTGGTAGTAGAAGATTTTCAAACATTGTTGGGTTATTCGTAACCCGGGAATGTTTGTCTTTCTTTAAAAAAAAAAAAAATTGGTCATGTATACCTTATCAGAAAAGAGGAGCTCTTGTGCCTGGTAAGGGAGCCCCTTGATTATTACTTAGGTTGTATGTTTTGTATAAAATATTTATTTCTTAATATATATTTTTTTAAATTGCTTAATTTTATTTATTTGTTCTGAAGTTTCTACATTTGTACCATGCAGATAGATTTATCTACATTTGCACTATGTAAGATAGGCGACCATTGTAAGCATTATTCAGTACCTACGTAGGTAGACGGTGTTAAATTTATTAAGATAAATAATAATATTATGTATCGATCAGTTTTATTTTTGTACTTGTGCATAATAAAATACACAATTGAAAAAATCTACACCAATTTAAAATATTTACTGAACAATTGATCATCATCAAAGGTTAATACATTTTTAACGGATTTCTGAGTAAAAGCCTCCACATTTCTCAAACATAACTCATGTTGAAAGAGGAGTAAGTTGCTTCCGTGACATATCGCACTTGCTACGACCTGCTCTCTAATCTAAACCATTAAAATAAAAAAAAGTTCCCGGAAAAAGGTTTCGTGATAAATGATTTTGAAGTGAAATATCACAAATCTGCGCTATATAAATACTACGTTATTATTATTATTATGTGTCCATGTTCTGCACACAGCCAATCCTTTTGTAGGCGTATTGCTCATTGAAAGTATTTTTTTTAAGTTTGGCTGTACTGGAAATGGCTGAAGGTACCATGGACTATACAGGTAACACACGAGAAGGTAGGTAGGTAATTGTTAACTTTTTAACAAGGGGAGAAAGTCCGTGATAATTAAAATTAGCTATATGGATTTGTTGAAGACAAGAAAAACGTGGCAGATGGTCGCTAACGTTATAAAGAAAATGCAAATTTTACAAAAAGCATATTTTAAATTTAATATTTCATCACTTTAATTCATTCAGTCCAAATTCACATGTCTTTTGAAAATATGTTTCATTGTTCTGTAAAGATGGGTACCAGAACACTGATGTTAAATGGTTCACAAATATTTTAAGCAGGTACCTAGTTTTAACATAATATTTGTTCAATCACTAATATCATTAAAAGAAAACACAATATTTTATCAAATAAATAAATTTTAATTACTGTCATTTCAATAATACAGTCTACTTTCGCCTTTCTTCTGCGATTCCAAATCTCTATAGCCGATGGTATCATAACTCCGCTGCGAACTGCTGCCCACGGCTTTGTCATTTAATTAGTAAGATAACCTTGGATTTTTGATCAATCGATTCAATTTTGAGGGAGCTAAGTTTTCAATATTTATTTGCTTTTTCCTACCAAGAAAACAAAAATGTAAAAGCTTATTTTATAGAAAGTTCAATTACTTTATTGTATAAACATTGGCAATGACTGAAACACTTTGACAAAATGAAAATATTGAATTATGTTTGCTCTTGAATTGAAAATTTAAAGGTTTTGGAAATTAATAATAGTATATTGATAAGTTAATCAATATAGTATTATTATTTATGGTCATATTTATGTCCCGTACCTTTAAATCATGGGTCGGCAACCAGCGGCCCCTGAGACGTCTTGGTGCAGCTCACAAGATTCTAGCCGCAACGAACGTGACGGACGATATCATACACAACGGAGTAAAAGGGAGCGAGAAAGATAGCGACCGTCGCGATTTGCAAACCAACCTGATAAGTTTGCAAAGTGATACCTCACTTAAAATGGCTTATAAGGAAAAAACTAACTTGTTGAATTTCTGTGGGAGTTTGACTTCTGAAAACTACAATGAGTTTAAAAGGTTTGTTCAGCAAATAATTACTATGTTTTGTAGTACATGTATTTGCGAGCAAACTTTTTCAAATCTGAACTATCGAAAAAACAAACACTGTTTTTGAATATCGGTTTCACATTTAGACGCAATACTAGGCGTCTCTACTTCAAAAATGCAAACGCAACCACAAAACTCTCATTGCCTTTATTAACTAAAATAAATGTCGAAAAAATATATAATAAGTTTTTATTTTTAAAACTAAATATTTGTACATAAATATTGTAGGTATATACTGAAATAAAATGTGTCCAAAGTGCAGCCCGCACTAATTCCCACGTAAAATATTTGGCCCTTGTACAACAAAAAGTTGCCGACCCATGCTTTAAATGATCCATTCAAGGTCAAACATAATTCAATATTATTATTTTGTCAATTTCTCAGTCAATGTCAATTTTCTCGGTCATTAGTTTATATATAGACGGTGTTTTCAGGGCCCCACAACCGAGATCCACTCTCACGAATGCGGTGATACGACACGACTCAAGGAGTTAACATTTTTTTTATTTTTTTTTAACTGTATGAGTAAAATTTAAAATTATAATATTCAATAATACTCAATCGAAAATCTGGAGACAGAAAATTCAAAAAAAGTTATCGACACCTCTGGGGTGCCAATTCTCCAGATTTTCGAATAAGTTTCGCTAATATTGTCTTCATTTAATCAAATATTAAGATTTTTTTATCGTGAACACATGAATGTAACTTAAATCCAGTCAATTAAAGAGACCACCGATGATGATAGTAAAAACCCCAGATGAATTCAGTACTAGTGATTTAGATACAACGAAGAGTATTGTTATAATTTATAATCCCTAGCTAGTTAAAGGATTACGAAAGAATCCATAAAATAAAATAAAAGCATCATTTATTTTTCGGGGAAAACTTCTTCTAAAAGCTTTTCACTTTGTGACGGCATTTAAAAAAAACAAATTACTTGTTCACATCAATTTATTTTACTGCTATATTAGTAGAAATATTTAAGGTAAGAGTTAAATAACATTTCAGAGCTTTATGGCGATGGTGAATCTGAGATCGCTGATTATTTATTCTTCTTTCGTATAGTGGGGGATCAGAGGGGAACATCTAGGTCTGCGAGCCAGTCTAGGGCCTCAGGCGTTACCCTGTGGACCTCATCAATCCCGCCGGGTGAAGAATTTATTTATTTATTTGAGACACAAACAGGATATTTACAAAACATTTTTGCATGTAATATAAAATAAATTCTAATAAAATATAAATATCCCTAGACTAATGTGTCTGCAGTAATAACATTTGCATATTCACAGAAGCAACATGAAAAACAATGTAAGTATTATTTATAGATAACTTAAAAACTAAAATACAAAATTTGAAAACTAAAATACAAAATATTGAAAACTAAAATACAAAACTTGAAATACATAATAAAAGTATGAAATTTTTATGAAGAGAATATTGAGAAGTAATGAAACAGAATGCTTTTTTTTTTTTTTAGGTGCGCTATTAACAAGATTATTCACTGAAGCAATCACAAGAAAAACAATGTGAAATATTTATGAAGTAATTATTGAAAAGTAATGGAACAAATGCATTTATTTATTTATTTTATTTTTTTTATTAGTTGCACAAATCATGGAGATATTTTTTGAAGCTAGTTATATTATTTACAAAAATATCTATGATGGTGTGTATTTTAACAAGATCGTTGTATGATCGAGACATTCTAGATATAGGATTAAAATATCCAGTATTATTGGAAGAAATTTCGGTCCAAAATATGTTAAGATTTCTGGTAGATTTGGGCCTGGCGTATAACTTGATTTGATTGACTAAGTTACTATCTACACGATTATTCACAATTTTATAAAGCATTAAAAGGTCATTTATGTTTCGTCTTTTAACTAGACTCTCTAATTTGAAATGTGTAAGTCTTTGTTCGTACCCGTCTAAAAGATGGTAGACACCTGATCGATAAGACAAAATCCGTGTGAATTTTCTTTGGACTGATTCGAGTCTAGATATCTGTGTAAAATAATGTGGATTCCAAACTGATGACCCGTACTCCAGAACACTACGGATTAAGGAATTAAATAGAATTATTAAGCTATTAGAATTCTTGAACAGTTTGGTTGATCTTACAATAAAACCGAGTAATTTATTTGATTTACTCACAATGTATTCAATGTGTTGGTTGAACGTTAGTTTGTTATCGAATATAATTCCTAAATCTTTTATTGATTCAACTGTTTCCAGATTGTGACCACATATGCTATATGAATACAGAGTTTTGTTGGTGTTCTTGGTGAAATTAATAACTTTGCACTTAGCTATATTCAGTTCCATTTCATTGTCAACACACCAGGCAGATATTATGTTAAGGTCTTGTTGTAAAAGTTCACAATCTTCAATAGATTTAATTGCTTTATATAATTTTAGATCGTCAGCATATAGAGAAAAATTACATGGAGCGGGCATTCGTTGACGGCGTCGGTGGTCTGCACCGCACCGCATTCACACATCGCCGACTCTTTAAGGCCCCCTCTATGCATCATACTGAGCATAACGGCTATGGGAGCACCTTACACTATAGATTAATCGACTTCTCTCCCTTGGCTCCCCGTACTTGCAAACATAACCCCGCCAAATATCAATATCAAATTCAACACTGAGGGAATATAAGAAGGCATACCTATCACCTAGCATGCCGCTTGAAGTCTCGAAAATCCTTCTGTACAAAAGGAGAAAGACTTCTCCGATCACCTACCCCAGAAGATAGGTGGAAGCTTGAGTGGCAATCGGCCAACGTAAAAAATGCCCATCTCGTTCAAGACCCCGCTGAGAGACAGCCCGAGTTCTGTTAATTCTGGTCCGCCATTAATAGGATTATTTTTTGAAAAATGATCACACTTTTGATAAGAAAAATAGGACTAAAAATACTTCATACAGATTATAAGGCATCACAGATTAATTATTTAGAAATTAGAAAAAATGTAAACAACAAATCACAAAAAATTTCAAACATTTTCTCACTTAACCGGTCTTTCCCTTGTGATGATATTGTAATCCCATTGTAATTCTGATAAACATGCCCTACTCTTACCCCTCCCCTCCCTCTCCAGAAGTGATGTATTTTTAATGTTTAACTGATTAAACCGGTTTAACCGGTCAGTGGCTGAGTTGGAATCGCGTTTGGGTCCCACCCGTGCATCTCGTGTACGATTCCTCGGCAGGCTAAGTCCTCCATCACAACACAAGCAATATTTTCCGCTTTCTGTGGTGATAGTAGGAGATTTTCAAATATTGTCCGGTTATTCGAAAACCGGGAATGTGTGTCTTTTTTATAAAAAAAACGAGTGTGCTTTAGACCACACGACTGAAGTAAAACCTCACTAACTTATAAAAGAAGAGAGAAAGAATATGTGCGCGCCCATAGCTCTCTATTGCTCCTACAGTGTGATACAGACAATATGCCTGTACTGTGTCTTAGATATACGAAACGTAACTGACAATGAGAGAAAGAGGAAAAGAAAATTTGTGCTCGCACCTCTCTCTCTTGCCCCTACAGTAAATACGAAACGTAACTCTGTCTTTTTTTTATCTTAACTAACTTATATCTCCCTCTCAACTTCCGTTCGCATCAACCGATCACACTTTTCGTAACGCTCTCGTCAGGCATTCACCAGTTTACTCCCCAAGTCAAGCGTGCGTAAAGAAGTTTTACCTCAAAAACATTAGTGTACATTTTAATCCTGATGATGTGAACATTGCTTACGAAACATGTAAATTGTGTGGATATACATATTTTTTCTTTTTAATAAAATAAATCATTAACTTTCTCTAATATCCTGTATCTTATTTCATTCCGCTGCATGCCGCATTATCTTTAGAGTCCAATCTTCGTTAATTATGTTTACAATACGTAAGCTTTACTCCAGTAACCTTTAAATACAATCAAATTAAATTTAATACTATTAGGCCTTCAGTAAGGGATACATTAGGAATTCGTTTTATTGTACTAACTTTATTATTATTATTATTATAAGAAAGCAGAAGACACACTTAACAGAATTAAAAATTGGCTAGACTACCATTCACTTACACTTAATGCTAATAAAACCAAATGCATCACTTTCAAAATAAAAAATAAGAAAAACTCTGAAGAAAACCTGAATTTGAAAATTCATAGCCAGCATCACTTAAATGAGCATTGTAATTGTCCCTCATTAGAAAACGTTGACCATATAACGTATTTGGGTCTAAAAATTGACCGAAACTTAAAATGGACCGAACACATTACCTATATAAAAATCAAAATCAAAATAAATAAATATTTATTGTACATATGAAATACAAAGGGTGTAGCTTATGGGTACACTCCATTTCTTCCAGCTAAACACTAACTAACCATAAAATTAAAAAAAAACTAAGTTATTTTTTCAAAACTATCAGGAATGTCCTCATTAAAAAATCACTGTTAGAATACGGTATTATCGAATGGGGCAGTGCAAATAAAAACATACTAAATCCACTAATTAAAACTCAAAAAGCCATAATGAAAATTATACTGAAAGTTCCTGTAAGAACTAGCACTGACGAAATCTTCAACAATCTTAACATCATGTTAATTAAACAACTATATTCTAAAACTATACTCATTTACATTCATAAGTACAAAACCCAAGAAATAACAACTAACACGTACATTAGAAACACTAGATGTCATGGTCAAAAACATATCCAACAAGTAACTACTAACACAACATTGGGGCAAAAAAGCTTCTTGTATTATGGTATTAAACTTTACAATAAAATACCACTCTCACTTAAAAACCTCAACAGTATAATATTTAAATCTCAAATAAAAAGCTGGTTACTAAATATAGGGAGAACAGAAATAGAAAATATACTGATATCAAACATAGACTAAAACTGAATCTACTGAACTGAATTATAAAAAAAACACAATTAAATTAAATTTTTAATTATTTAAAAAAAAATACTACATGATACCTATAAACATATTTATAACTAATTCATATAAAATTTCTTATAATTAAATTATAATATGTAAATGAAATCCTCAGCACGGGAAATCCCAGTGAGGATATAATTATCTCTAGATGTTTGTAAAGAAAGGAAGACAAGAGTCATTATTATTATTTTTTATTATTTATGCATTGAACCGCTTACTCGATAATACGGAATATTTTTTATTCAAACAGTTATATTTAGCTTTATCCGTGAGGTGGACTCTATGCATAGGTATTTACCCCATCCTTTACTGGCATTACGGAGAAATTTCTGTAAAAAGAATTTTCCCATGTGTATAAAATTTTTTTCCGAAATGAAAAGTAGCCTATGTCACATCCCAATCCTCCAACTATCCCTTTGCTTAAAATCACGTTAATCGGTTGCTTCGTTCCGACGTGAAAGAAAGACAAACAAACGAGGATATAGTTACGTCATCGCATAATGAATGCATAAACAATGGTAAACATGTCACTTGACACCAGCCCTGTTTATTTATCAAAATGACTTTATTTTAATTAAAATAATATAGTCATTATCCGCCGTAGTATAAATCTACATAAATAGCTCGACTTTGATTAACATAACGCAATCACTCTGCTGAGTTGAGACTATACCCAGACTCCCCAGAGTTTCTTTTATCCGCTAAGCAAATTTTAATCCAATATGGCTAAGTGGTTTGCAGTCCTTGTTCTGATAGCTTTGTGTGGTGACTTTGGATTAGGTGTAAAATTCCGTAAGTATTTCAAAAATGTTTTAATGTTTAAACTTATTTGGTAAGAAACAATCAATATGTTGATAACAACTTGTCGAAATGAGATGTGCATGTAATTTAGACTTTATTTATTTTAATGAAATTTTATGCCGACTATTGGCATTTGCAATTTAAAAAAAAAATACTGACTATGTTTTTTTGATAAATATTCATACAGGTATACACATCCACTGTGATATTAAACAGTGGTTTATATTATTTTTTTATTAGATTTTTTTTATATTCATAAATATATTATGTAGTAGATATATACTATATTTTATATGTTATAATTATAATAAGAATAAAAAAATAAATGAAGTTTTAGAAAATAAATTGATAATAATAAATAAACTAATCAGTGGTGGTTGAGAAGTTAAGATAATTTAAAAAATATATGTTATCTAAAGAAATCAATGTTATTGATTTTACAGGACTTTCTGTGATTTTTTTAAAAATTAAAGATATATACATCTATGAATTCCCGTATACATACACAGATACATATATTTTTAGAAATAAGTATTTTTGGTAATAAAAGATAATTTATGCCGATAACAAATAATAAAAAAAATTGTCCGTGTGGCGTAGTCCTGTTGTAACTACTTACTAATAAAATAATGATAACAAAACCGTCTAATATCTCAATCTTAATCGAAGACAGGATATACGTGTGATCATTTTAGCGATGAAAAATTGATAAGAATGATTCGACTATAGATTTTTAAACTTTTTGGTCTAAAATATTATTGTTTTTTTTCCACTAATTATATAAAAATAACGCTTTTAATAATCTTATTGGGTAATAAATTCATTGTGTTAGCTGTTTCGGCGTTCAAAGCCATTATGACCATAACCCACCCTATTTTAATTTTTTTATGGTTGAATTAATAGTTTCGATAAAAAGCTATTTAGGTTCTTAGAAAACCAATTGCGGTAATGGAAATACTTTTTCAGTGAGGCGCTAAAAATATTTTATTAAATTAGCAAAAACGATTTTTTTATAAAATAATAATGAAAGGGGTAAATAAATAAAATAACATATATAAGTCCTTTACATAACATGTGGCCTAAACACAGTTGAAAATAGCTTGGAACGCCGAAACAGTTGTCACAATAATAAGTAATTAAAAAAACTCAACTGAATGAACAGTGCGCTTTCGATACTGTAAATCATAACTTACTCATTAAAAAAATAACTCAACTAGGTTTCAAAAAACACGCATTAAAAATACTCACAAACTATCTTAAAGACAGAACACAAAAAAAAAAAATAGGGAATATATATAGTTCAGAAGCACATATAAAAAATGGAGTTCCGCAAGGAACTGTACTTGGCCCAATTCTATTTTTAATGTAAGTATATAAATGATTTATGTTATTTTGTAATCCCTGGACTAATTATTTCTTACGCCGACGACACGGCAATAATAGTAAACGTAAATCCTTGGATCGAAACATTTTCTAAGCCAAAATAATGTATTACACTTGTTTCAACAAAGCTAAAATGTAACAAACTCATTCTAAACTACAGCAAAACATTTTATTTAACTTTTTATAAAAACATTAAAAACAAACCTCATGGTAACGCTAAAATTAGAATCCACAATACGAGTTGCAATCAAGAACATGTTCCCTGTGCAATGAACTCGTCAAAGTAGAAAATATTTGATATTTAGGTGTATCTATTGATAAACATCTAAATTGGAAAACACAAATTGATTCAACCATCTGGAAATTAAGTTATCTTATATACACTTTTTATAGACTTAAGGAAGTACTCAATCTCGACAAATTGAAAATGATCTATTGCAAATGATCTATGCAAAAACATTGCAGTTTTATTGGTCCTCATACATTTAATCTCCTACCAAAACACATTCAAATGACAGATAAAATATCACTTTACATAAAATAATTAAAATTATGGCTGAATGATGCAGATGTTGAAACATTTTCCCTATAAATTCTATGTGAACCTTCACGCTTCACTTTTCAATAAAATTCCACCGTAACTTCAAGACTTATTTTATTTACAATTCTTGAAACTGTGACAAAAAATCAACAAACTTTTATGTGTCACTTTTTACTACACTATTTTCATTATTTTAAAATTAACATTTTTTACCTGTAGATACTTATTGATGAAATTTAGCGCTCTGTTAATTTTACCGCACAGGCAGTGCCTTAGTGGGTTCCCATTATCTAATTTTGCCTTATATGTGTTTATTTACTTGTATCTTATGGTATGTTATACATATATATATTTAGAAATTATGTAAAAAATGACATGTGTTATGTATGAATATATAATGGGAAAAAATTAAGGTTAAACAGACATTTTTAAATTTGATTTTTTTAGAATTATAAAAATTGGGCGTTTTCAAAGTTTATAACACGGCAATCACTTCTGTTCATCAAGCATATCATAATTCAGTTGTCAGTAGACATTAAATATTTGAGCCCTTGCCCGGAAAAATTTTGTATCCAACAATATTCTTGTTCTGAGAAAAATAGAAGAAACAAAATCAGTTATGTTTCAAAATATTTAATATAAAATAAACATACCTATATGAATATTAATTAAACCACGCTACGTGATTTCTTTAAATGGCATTATACAACGTACTTCCACAAACCAACCTTTAAAATGCTGCCACAGATCCATTATCCGACCTCCGTAGTCCAGTGGCTAAGACTCTTGACTCACAATCCGGAGGTCGCGGGTTCGAACCCGGCGTGCGCAAATAAATTTTATTTGATTAATTTGTGTTATTTCACAATTAATTCATTTAAAATAATATATACATAGTATATTTGCGGCACGTTCCAGAGTGGAAGAAACTATCAGTATCGCCCTGGTGTAAGACCACCATTCAGAATTGAAACGTTGCTTGAAAATGGCTTTAGCCGTGTTTGGTGACCAGATCTGAATAGCCAGGTACTTCCCAACCTTCCTCTTCCCCACCTCCTTCCCCTCCCCACTACCTTCAGCCTCACAACATACCCCAATTGGGGATGCCATAGTCTCACTGGCTCCAGACGGGAGCAGTTAAGATTCTTGTGAGGTAAGGGAGGATTCACTGTAAAAAAAAAAAAATCCGTACCTTAAAAGGTGCACATTAATTTGACCAACATTATTCCATTAATAACTCAATATTAATAGTTTTGTTGGATACAGCATTATACCATCAATAATTCAGCATTAATAGTTTTGTTGGATACAACATTATTACATCAATAATTCAGCATTAATAGTTTTGTTGGATACAACATTATTCCATCAATAATTCAGCATTAATAGTTTTGTTGGATACAACATTATTCCATCAATAATTCAGCATTAATAGTTTTGTTGGATACAACATTATTCCATCAATAATTCAGCATTAATAGTTTTGTTGGATACAACATTATTCCATCAATAATTCAACGTTAATAGTTTTGTTGGAGACAACATTATTCAGGTCAAGGGTTCATTTATTACATTAAAAAGACAAGGATAATATTTTATGAAAGCACGCTTTAATGTGCAATATAAACGAGACTGTTCCAAGAAATCGTTAAATCCTTTGTCGCAGAGAAGACGTTAAAAAGAAATACACTTGTCTCGCAATACCTACGCGTTAATCGACTGGAAAGGGTTTGTAGACAATAAAATATTTTTTAAATATAAACTTCTAGCCGAGTCCTTCAAAAAATGCCGAGTGGCCCCTGAACTCGATAACAAGAACAACCCGTGCCTAGTCGAGGCTGTGGAAGATGCCATCCAGAAGCTGCGGAATGGCAATTCGGACCTGCAGGCCATTAACCTGGATCCTCTGAACGTAGCCAGGATACACATTGAGCAAGGGGCATCCAGTCCTATAGCCATCAAGCTGGACTTCACAGATAATACATTTTCCGGGCTTTCCAATGTGCGTGTCAGATCTATAAAGTAAGTAAATATGTACTTTAAATGGTCATCTTAGTCGTAGTAGAATGTCTTGTTATTTAATAATAACGGTGAAGGATCCCTTCACCATTTTCCCGGGTGTAGATATGTGTTCAACCAAGACTCCCAATACCGTTAACTGGCTGAATATCCTAAGCATATCACTACTTTGCCTTCCATCAACTATCCTCTACCACACAAATAAGCAATTAGTCACCATCGGGTAAGGATTCCACTGCAGTTGAATCTGAGCCTTTTCTTCTGATTATAAATCGAGAATACCGACCAATATTCTCAAACCTACAATAATTTTGATAAATGCTTACCGAATGGTACTCGTATTTCGTTACTCTGTGTAGCGTAATAATATTACTACAATACTACCTACTATTAAAACTATAATATTACTTTTAATACAGATAAGTTGACAGGACAGTGGTGGATGTCGCTTCGGCAAAGATTCACCATCCTGTATTGAAACGTTGCTTGAAATGGAAATAGGCTAGAGCTAGAGAGTCCGGATGAGAGAGACCTTTGACCTCTCCTGCGGGACTCCCTCGACCCATCGCATTGCCTATATGGAATATTATAGGGTGTTCACTGGTTAAAGTAAGTCAAGTACGTCACTGAACACCCTATAGGTAATAATCTTTTTTTTCTACAAAAACATAAAAAAATGGTAGGAAAATAGTTGGGTAGTTGGAGGCGGGGTGAGGGGTTGGTCGGTTACTCGACGTCGTCGGTTAAAGGTCTCCACACGGTACTGCCGCAGTACGTTCTGCCGCAGAACTGACTAAAAATCGTATGGTCTGTAGTCAAAACTGCCAGCCGTATTGTTATTATTCACCATTCATTTTATTTTAAATAATAAAAGGCTGGTGAATAATAACAATACGGCTGGCGGTTTTTTGACTACAGACCATACGATTTTTAGTCAGTTCTGCGGCAGAAAGTACTGCGGCAGTACCGTGTGGAGACCCTTTTAGTCGCAAACTCTGGACAGCCATCGATAGAATAAGGTGCTTCCATAGCCGTTGTGCTCACATGATGCGTAGATGGGGCCTTAAAGAGTCGGCGATATGTGAATGCGGTGCGGTGCAAACCACCGAAAATGTGGTCAACGAATGCCCGCTCCATTCATTCCCCGGCGGGATTGATGAGGTCCACAGGGCAACGCTTGAGGCCCTAGACTGGCTCGCAGACCTAGATGTCCCCCTCTGACCCCCCACCATACGAAAGAAGAATTTGGTTAGTGACGACATGCGGAAGAATTTTTAAAATTTGATTTTGAAGAAAAAAAAATTGAAAAAAAAATCATAAAATGGGTCACCGCAGACCAAAATTTCATTAAAATTTTTACAAGATTGCCTCAGTCTACATTCAATCAATCGCCGCGCCCGCGCCGGCCGTCGCAGTAAGAGCTGTGTTCGCCCAGTAAATAACGGAAACTTCCGAGCCCTGTCCGTTCCATATAGTTTTCGCTTGCCCAGCTGCATCGGAACACAGGAAAAGGATCATGCGATAAAAACCATTCACGAAGTTTCTTTATGTCTTCAATATCTCTATTTTTGCGGGAATCACTTGCATCTATATGCTGATCTGTAGTATCCATTCTTACATTAGCGAGATCCTCCAATCTTGCACACACAGTATTCATTGCGTGCATGCCATAAATCCATTTACTTATGACACTCTCTTGCGCACTTCTCCCTCGAGCAACACCTCCATCTGTTTTTATTGACTTCATCATGGATTGCTCAATGACCATATCCGTTGAAGTTCCACAATTTAATTTATCAGAACGTCTAATATTGAAAAATCCTCGTAGAAATTTTTTATAAACCTGAGGATCATCAATGAAGTTTTCTAATTGTAGCATATCTTGCAATTCGTTTGAAATCGCGATAACTCCAGAACGGTGATTTGAAGGGAAAAAAGTATTTATATATATATTTTTATAGAGAATTTTACGATCTACAAACTCTTCTCATTATTTTTTACGGTAGCTATCACCGTTTCCGAGAAATACGCAAAAAACGAAAAATTGTGACCTTTGACCTCGGATAAAAAACGACGGGGACTTTTGACATAACATTTGTAATGACATATTCAAGACCTGTACAAAAATTCAGCTTATACGGAATCAATGCAAAGTCAGTACTTTTTTTCGTCTATTTTGACTGGACTATACATCGAATATATGAATGAAACCAATGAATATCTGTTGTCTAGATTTAGATCATCCCATTGAAGAATTCCTTGGTCTGCTCACCAGCAGCCTGGCAGTTATTTTGTTTACGATTTTTAAAGTTGTGTTTTTTTTCTAATTATTTTCATTATCTTTATTATTATTTTTATTTCAGTATGTTTTTTTGTTAACGATAATAAAAAATAATTTCCTTGACTGAGCGGAACCCTTCAAGAAGCGCACCGGCAAACCAGATTTTAAGGCTTACTGAACTTCCATGTACAAAGTAATTTCATTTACGTACTGGATGACATAGAGTTTGTCACAGCGGGATCCTATTCTATAACCTTTCGCCTTTTCCAGCTCCTTCTCCTCTCTACTCCTGTCACCCTTAAAATATGCCGCAAATGAGTATGTCATAGTGCCACTGGGTCTGAGCAGTTGGGTCTTCGTACAGTACCACATTACAAATAAAAATAATACATATTTAGGGTCAGTGGCGTAGCGTGCCTTGGAGGGGCCTTGTATCAAAATTAGTTGGGGGCCCTTATTATTGCTCGGTACAATACGTTATCAGGTATTTTCATGTATTGAAGGTTTCCATTGTTCTTTCAAAAAACAAAATTCACCCTTCGCTACTGGTACTTAGGTACCATTGCAATCTAAATCACTCACAGAAGCTGATTGCTGAAGAAATTTTGGGCATTTTTTGAAGTAAAACTTCTTTACGCACGCTCGACACTTGGGGGTAAAATGATGAATATGTTACGAAAAAAGAACCATATGCGAACACTAGTTGAAGTAAAAACGCTATAATGAATGTGAAACGCTAATCTATATGAAACGCTAATTAAAGCGAACGCTAATGAAAGTAAAACGCTAGTTGAGTTTGAGGTTGAGTTGGGTTGGAGGTTGGGTTGGAGGCTGGGTTGGAGGTTGGGTTGGAGGTTGGGTTAAAGGTTGGGTCGGAGGTTGGGTTGGAGGTTGGGTTGGAGGTTGGGTTGGAGGTTGGTTTGGAGGTTGGTTTGGAGGTTGAGTTGAGTTGAGTTGAGTTGAGTTGAGTTGTTATGAGTTATTATGAGTAGTTATGAGTTGTTATGAGGTGAGTTGTTATGAGGTGAGTTGTTATGAGGTGAGTTGAGTTGAGTTGAGTTGAGTTGAGTTGAGTTGAGTTGAGTTGAGTTGAGTTAATGGGGATGTTGAGGGGATGGGGATATTTGTATTCCTGTTATCGTTAAATTGTTAATGGACTGCCTAAGTTAGTGAATTTCAGTCATGTGGTCTCAAGCCCACTCGTTTTTTTTTACTTTTGTCATTTCTGAAGTGAAAACTCTACGTATGACGGTTTTTTTACATGTTTTTTCCCGGGAAGCACGAGATTAAGTGACATTGTGGATAACATTTTACTAATTTTTGCTTACATACCTTAGGGGCCCCTGTAGCCCGGGGGCCCCGTATCATGGATACGGCTGATACGGCGGTAGCCACGCCCCTGTTTAGGGTCATACATCACACAGAAATTCTAAAAAAATCACTTGCTGCATAGAGCTCTAAGTAGGTATTTTTCGTTGCCACTTGAATCAAAAATTTCACCTCAAATTTCTTGACATTTTTCGTGTTCTGGTTTTTAGTGGAAAGCTCTCGAGCCCAAAAGATTTCCTGTTAAAAATGAAAGTTGACGCTGAACTCTTGGTACTAGCAGGCCCCTACAAAATTGAAGGAAAGGTGCTCATCCTGCCTATTCAAGGAAATGGACAAAGCAACTTGACGATGGGTAAGAATAACTTTTGCCATTTAATTCCAAAAATTATATCTATCTAAAACAAATAGTTTTCCTCTCGTCTCTTTCAAATCGTGTTTAAAAAAAAGGTTTAAAGTCTTTTGGTCGACATTTATAGACACTGGTAATTAATTTTTTAATTAAGTGAGCTGTCTGAATTAAGTACTTAATCGTATGAGAAATCTCGTAAAATTTTGCCAGCAAGTTAATATTTTTGCGAAACAGTTTTTTTAAGAGGGAATAATCAGACACAACCGGAAATGCATCATTTTTAGATCAAATTCCAGACGTGTCAAATCCCTTCTACAAAAAAATACTAATTGATTTTCAAAAATTGTTACTTTTAGTTCATCTAGTTCAGTGATTCTTAACGGGGGCGCCAGCGCCCTTCTGGGGTCGTTTTAGAGGCCTGGGGGGGGGGGGGGGGGGGGGAGGAGGGGGGGGGGGCTTTTTAAAATTTTTAGCATTTAGGGGGCACTGCAGAAGTTCGAGCGGGCCTTGTGTTAATACATAAAAAATCTCATTCACGTGTTGTTCACACTGATATATTGATACACTTTCTTTAAGTGCAGCGATTCGACAAGTTCTGATAAATAAACGATGATCCCATCCCACCTCACCCTATACCGTACGCCCCGGTAAATGGGGCAATTCTTTCTATACGGTTAAGAAACACTGATCTAGTTAATCTAGTACATTTATGTTACAAATTTTTGAAAAAATATCTTTATTTCATTAAAATAAGGTTAAACCGTTGGTCGGTGGCAGATTTATTATTTTTTTTAAATAAAATGTTGTATTATACAACACACATTTCAAAATCACATAATCATGCAGTAAAATAAATCAATAAACTAACTAGGAAAGTTAAATTTCAGAATCTTAATTTTAGCTAAAATAAAATCATTAAAAAAAAACCGCGCACGTGTTTCGCGACAAAAATACTTCATTTTTTATATTTATTTATGGTTTTACAAACTAATATACCTATTTCAGATTTTTTTTCACACTTATTTTGCTTAGACATTATTTATTATAAATATTTTTATGTTTATTATAATGTTTAAGCAAAATATTTTTTTTATTTGGTGCTCCAAATTTTATGTCCGGGTTAAATCTTCCCCACAGGAAAGATTAAACCCTTCCACACACTTTTCCACAAATGCTTATCTAGTCAATCCACGCTATGTAAGTGCACTATATAGGTATAATAAATGCAAAACAATACAATAACAATGCGTCAATCCACCAGAGACCAAATGGGAAAAAAATATTCACCAACTCCAGATATTTTCATATCTTAATTTGGGAGGCGGGAATGGGTACCGCCGCCACGCGAACCTTTAATGGAAAACCAACACCACTGCCATAGGTCACACCAAGTGGTTTACTACGTTTGGTAATTAAGCAGGGGTGCCCGGGTTCATGGGGTGAGGTTTGTCTAAGTCTTGGAGGCGGATGACCAGGACACACTAAACCCCAGATTCCTACCCACCCCTTAAACCCTTTTCCATCCTAGAACTCTCCTCACTTTCCTTAAAAAAAACCTCCACACAGAATCCCGAAAGATGACATAGGCCCTAAAGGAAATTATTTTCCTCAGGGCCTGCTGTGTGGGGCTCATGTAAAAAAAAAATATCAGAGGGTTTGGCTCGGTGGAACTCCTAACTGAACCGATAAATCCTACTGATCCTTCAATAAAAATATTTTAAAAAAAATTCGTAATCCTACATGTATTTAAAATGACTGACTTTTACATTTTTATATATAAATTCTTTGACAAATCTAACAAGCCTAAATTTTGAATGAGAGAGCTAGGTATAATGCCAGTAGCCGAAATAACAAATGGTAATATTTTTATATTCTGAGAATGCCAAATTCTTTTAATCTCATTTCCTAAATCTGTGTATTTTCTTATTTTTTCAGAAACAGTTTTCTGAATATTACAGGAATTTGGAATATCGACATAAATGATATAACAATTATTATAAGCAATAATTATCTGCCTGAAACACTCATATACATTGAATTTTTTTTAAAAATGTAGAAGAGTGTTTAAGGCTGATAATTATTTCTTATTATAATAATTGTTACCCTTTGTGCTATGCATAAAAATCTTGTCTTAAACGTTAGTTTATCAATTAAAAATAATAATTAATGATATAAGTTATTTTTTAAATTTTGTCATGTAAAACTATATCGAGTCTATTATGACTAATTTTTCTATCTGTTGGTATAGTTTTATTTTAATAAATTTTATAAAATTCATTTTATAAAAAGGAATTTAGTTCATATTCATAATATGGTACATTACGGCAGTCAATCAAGTTATGTTTAATTACCAAACTTTGGTGAATTCTTTTTAAAACTTGATTGTGCCTAAATGTATACTCGGACGGCGCTAATATAGAACATCCTGATATCATCATCATCACTCTTGGCTCTACAACCCCTAGTGGGTCTTGGCCTCCTCAAGAGTCTTCCTCCACTCGTCACGGTTATGTGCCAGCTCTCTTCAGTTAACAATCTCCAGGAGGACGTTGCCGCTTTATCTTAAACATGGTCTTCCCAGGCTCCTTCGCCCTGTTGGTCTCGCGTTCAGAAGGGACTTTGGTGCTTGATGCTGTCATTCTCTCTACATGACCCAACCACTGAAGTCTTCCCAGTTTAATAAATTTTTACATCCTTAAATAGAGTATACAGCTCACATCCCGATATAATATGTTCTATTGTTTCCGGAAAAGCCAAACATTTTCTACATAAATCATCAACTTGATTTGTATCTTTGATTATATGCTTCGTATAATTTTTAGTAATAATGACCCTATCTTGAATAGCAAGCATAAAATCTTCTATTTCTGGGCCCAACTCTCCAATACTCAACCATTCGTTTGACGAAAGTTTGTCAACATACGTTTGATTGAGATAATTGAAGTGTTTTGCGTGAAGAATTTTATTTGACCAGGAATCTTATAATTCCTGGTTGGTATTTATAAGAATGCTGGCATTCTCGTCGTATAAATTTAAAGGCGTAATATTTCTATCTGCCTTGTAAATTATTTTATGCATTTTAATAAATAATATTATTTATTGAAAAATTATAAGTACCCACTTATGATCCGAATAATTACAAAAAGTATATCATTTTATCAGCACGCGTTTGAACGTTTTTATTGCTAACTTGAATACTAGTGCGAAAAATAATTATAATCAATCTTTCTCATCTGAATCGCCCGCCCTATACCGTTGCAAGGGTGCGAACGCAAGATCCATCTTTGGATGAAATTTGAATTCTCGGCTGCTGGCTAATGGGCCTTAATGTTTCCGAATTTTATCCTTTGGGTGTTCTTGGCCAACGTTTAAATGTATGGATACAGGGAAGTCGAATGTATATTAGTTGCTAATGCATTTTTTCCTTTGCAGAAAATGTCGATTGCTCCATTCTCATAAAAGGCGAGCCGCTGATGAAGGACGGTAAACAGTACATGAAAATAAAAAAGTTTGCTTTGAAAGTCAACTTGAAACGGTTAGTACTTTTCTTATTTTTATTGTATTGAGTGTCACTTATTATCTACCATGACTTTGTATGTTCCCTTATTTAGAAACGCAGAAACCTTCAAAATCCGTTTGGATATCTTTACAAATCCAAACCTCAGTAATTTGCCGACATGTGGGCGTAGTTCGAAAAAGCCAATTACTTTCTTAATTTTTCTTAAATTACCTACCCATTTCTGTGAATGTCTTTCCTGTAATCATTTTAGATTTGAAAAAAAAGGGATGACTTACAAGAACATTTGGTTTGGTAAGAGAGATGTGTGAACCTTTTGTGTACCTAATGTCGCTGTTATATGCTTGACACATTCTGATGACACCATTAAAAGATTATCACCCTATCTAGAGACACCCAGAATGACAAGTTGTCTGAGGTACGAGTATGATGCCTGAGACGTCTCGCCGAACAAACAACGGGGTACATGATAAATGGACCCAAAAGGAACAACTGGCAGGAGTTCTGTATGAGTTACTCTAGATTTTTGATTTTCAGAACTCATTACAATACTTTACAAACATTTTACTTACTGATTTTTTTCTTCTTTAAATCTTTTTTTTCTATTACTTTTTACATAAATGCGTAAATTCAGCGCCCTTGAGGTTATTTTTCACAAAAACGTAGCTATATAAATCGTCCAAATATTATTTTTTTTTATTCTTATAATTATGTTTTTTTACATAAGTTTAAAAATATATAAAATAAAATAATGTAATGGAATCCACTAACGCGCCACGATTAGAAAGAAGAATAACTAAGGCGCTGTCTGTGTTCGATTAGTTAGTAATTTTTAAGTTATAATAACTTTTTATTATAAAGAAAAAAGTTATACAATATTACAGGAAATAAAATAAAAATAAAATATTACAGATTAAAAGAAAAGTCCCAATAAACTACTTTTAAGTATTTTCGTTGTTAGTTTTTGGGGTGTTATGCCGTGTTGCGCTACCTCCTTATATGTGTCATCACATCGTCTGATCTACCGGATCTGCCCTGATGATGGACACTGCAACGCTGTCCGAAACGTCGGCTATAGAAGGAGGTAGCGCAACACGGCATAACACCCCAAAAACTAACAACGAAAATGCTTTTGGCCGTGAAAATCTAAAAACTTATCTACTTTTAAGTAGTTTGTCAATGGGTGCTTTTACTAATGAGTAGGTAGTGCAACATAAAATTTTATCCAAAATTTATACGAATGTTGTAACAATACCTAAATTCAATAATTCTTTTAGATATATTGTGATATTTTATTAAATATTTGAATTTGATTAGGTAGGAGACGTACGACGCTAATAAAACGGCTATGTGTTTATATTATTTTGTGGCAGTTTTGGGGGTGTAAAATACACTAGTAGTCGTTTTTATAATTTTAAATAGTTGTTTTAATAATATAAGATTCTTTGTATAACTATGTCAGTCAAGAATTTTCTGTTTCTATTGCATATAACTTTAAAAATCTGCTTTTGAGTTATTTGGAAATCTTAATAAATGCATCAAGCGCACTACCCCATCCTATAATGCCGTAAATAATTGAAGAATAAAGCTGCAGGGGAAAAAATCATTTTCGTTTGGTTCATATTCAGTACAATGAATTGAATAAGAGTAATTTCTCATTAGCCAAGTAACACCTAACCTTTAACATTCACCTAACATTTTGTTATATTTATTTATATTTTTTCCTTTGTTGTCTTCATAATTTTTTTTTTTAAGGATGACATATTACTTCGCGAATTTATTTAATGGCGACAAGGCGCTGGGAGACAACATGAACCGCTTCCTGAACGAAAACTGGGAACCGATCTATACTGAACTGAAGGAACCGACAGAAAATGCTTTCGGCGCTATCTTTGAGGAATACAGCAAACGAATCTTTGAAAAATTACCTTTCAACGAAATTTTTCTTGTAGATTAACGTGATAATTCTGATGTCAAAATGCCTAATGACATTTTTGCCTGTTTTCATCTGTACGATTTTCGAATAAAAGATTTAAAACTTTTCATACAAATCCTAGAAAGGAGTTGTAGCTCTTCCATTTAAAGTCACGCTGTTGAATATTGAACAATATGGTTCGTTCAAATTCAAAGACAAAAAAACATTTATTGCACAAAAATACAGAAAGTACAAAAGGTATAAATTATATGTACATCCTTTTTCCTGTTATATTAACCCACCAATTTACATGTTATATTATATGCAAATAAAAAACAGAAATATATTTATGTGCCGTATTTAATTATACTGTAATAACATTTTTTTTAAAAGAAATGATTTTTGTGATGATTTGAATTTGAGTAAATCGTTTATTTGTTTAATGTTAGGTGGAAGTTTGTTAGGTTAAGGTTGGCATAACACCATTATATATGCTATGTCAGTTACCGTTGGAAGTTTAAGATTTTTAAATATGGGTCTACGTGAATCCGGGTGATCAGAGTTTGTAGTTTTTCGTAGGCATCTCTTTTCGATAATAACATCATCATTGTTTCGTGTATTGAAAATGTATTCATTTTCAATTATTATAGCATAGGTATCTTTAATTTTAACAATGTTAATTAATGTATTTTTCTACTAACTGGCAAACGACGCTAACTATCCCTCAGTTTCTCGGTAGGGGTTGGAACTTTACGTTACATGTCTGCGAACACTCCTTGCTTCATCAATTGTATCGCTTTTACCTAGATTACATGCAGTTGGCAATACCTTCTCTGAAATGGTAGTTGTGTTCAATCGCACGGAATTTGTTTACAAGAATGCTATCTTCTTCTTCTTTGTGTACCTTATCAGGTCCCCTCGACGTTGGCGATCACCCTTGAAAAGGTCTCTCTGTCTTGCGCTACCCGGAATAACTCATCCACATTTCTAATGCCGGTCCCCTCTCGTATATTTCGCAGCCAAGACATTTGTCTCCTACCAGGCCCTCGGCGACCCTCTATCTTGCCTTTCAATATTAAATGGAGCAAGTGATACTTCTCCCCTCGAAGTTTATGACCCAGATATGATATTTTCTTGGTTTTAATTAATGTAAGCAGTTCTCTATTGCTCTAGCCCGCCTGATAATTTCTGTGTTGGTTATTGTAGTATCCGCAAGCTTGCTTCAGTAGGGCAACATTTACGGAAATAGCCGAACGCTTCCGATGGCACCCGAAGTCGGTAGTAGGAGGCAGGCAGCGCGCGGTACATCGGTCGCTCTGCGCTCATTCTCTCGTAGACCTTAGCATAGGAGATACTATTACACTGTAAACTTTATAACGTCAATAAACTTGTCTATTACGATCTTATTTTCCTCATTACAAAATCATTTGTTTGTCTTGTTTATATGTCTATCAAGGACATTACAGTTATCATGTCGGTCCATGGGACCTTGAGCATTCTCCGGTGAAGCCACATTTAGAAAGCCTCTAACCTGTTCATGGTATTTATTTTCAAGGTCCATGTTTCACAACCATACAGCAAGACCGATCACACATAACATTTTAGCATTTTCTGCTTTAGTTTTAAGCTGATATTGTCATTGCAGAAGAGGGATTTCATTTTTATGAACGCAGTTCTTGCTGCTTCAATTTTGCACCTAATCTCTATATCATAAGAATTCTATAATAACACTCATTAAATTAACGCTACCTTTTATTATTATTTTGCGTGAGTTTTTTTTTTTTTTAAAATATGTTTATTCAGTTTTAATTATACAATGTTTTAGCCGTGTTTGGTGACCAGATCTGAATAGCCAGGTACTTCCCAACCTTCCTCTTCCCCACCTCCTTCCCCTCCCCACTACCTTCAGCCTCACAACATACCCCGATTGGGGATGCCATAGTCTCACTGGCTCCAGATGGGAGCAGTTAAGATTCTTGTGCGGTATTCACTATAAAAAAAAAAAAAAAAAATAGTGAGGCATGTGATGGATAAAAGGTCTCATCAACTATACAGTGCAAAATTATATCTCTTAAACAGAAAAAAAATGAAATGGACATATCGACGACATCTACCGGAATCGACAAATTAAGAACAGGAAAATTGAATTTATAAATAAATTTTACGTTCGTTATAAAGGTGTCGCTAAAAAACAACCTAACGACCAAAGGAAGTGAAGTTTGACCAATAGGAAGACACGAAATGCTTACTGAGGATTAAGATTTGTAGAATAACGGATCTCAGAAAGGAGGCGGAGAAAGTGAATTTGAACAAACTTGTTAACGAAACACAACGCCATCTATTCGATGATTACCAACTTCTTAACTTATACCGCCATCTGTTAATTTGCACACAAATCAAATCGATCGGTCGCTTCATTTATATTATTATAACGAGTCCCTGGTATGCATTTCTATGCCACTTAATAAAAAAATTGTTTCGTCCTTTTCCATTTGTCTCATTCCCCTTTGCCCTCTCGCGTTCCCACTCCGCCTTCTCTCTCCCCACTTCCCTCGCCAGTTCCCCCGTCCCGCGAAGCCTTTACCTGAGTTTTTTTTATATTTTTTTAAAATTGTATAAGAAAGACAAGCATTCCCGGGTTATGAATAATCCAACAATGTTTGAAAATCTCCTACTAGAGTCACGTGGGGTAACCGTGCGCAATTTTTACATTGGGATTTTTGTACTAAAAGTCTTTAGGTATTTTACTCAATTATTTCGTTTATTAATATGATTGATTATTAAGGCATCTCAAATAAACATAAAAACCTCATACGGTTCATAAATCAAAAAGTTATATCAAAAAGTTTACGTGCATGTCGATTGCGTTCACTTGCCCCATGTGCGGGGTAAGTATTCGCATACCGTAGGGTAAGTGTTCGCACCGCGAACAGTTAACCCCATTGCAATGATCACACTTAAATTGCCCCTTATCGTAGTCTGTGCAGTTCTCATCTTCTCATGCCACCATGCTTTGCACAGAATACATTCTATCCAATCTTCTGTTGGTGGATCTCGATATTTCTCCTTGCATTGTGGGCAAAAATAGTCCTTACAAGCCTATTTTTGTGCTCTTAAAACAGTTATGCACAAAAGAATCTGCCGCATTACGGCTTTGTGGTGATTCTTTGTGGTGCGGCTTTCTTGAAAAGAGGAGGTCGTCGGATATCCATGGTTTTATTTATCGGTTTTTGGACCATTTTTGCATCTGCTTCTCTCCGTTTCTGTTGAAGTTTCTTTTTGCAGGGACTTGAGATAATTATTTCTGACTTGCAAGTATTTTTTCGTCTTTTTTGTGTATGTGTTGCTTTGGCCGAGGACTTCAAATATTAGAACGTTAAGGACTGAGCTTGTAATAGGGAGCTGGCCCGAACTTCAATTACATCTTCAATCGGAGCAGTAAGGACCAGACGAATAATTTTTTTATAAGGACTGACAGACCTTTTTGGGCTCCTCAGTGCCGCATGTATTTCGACATTGCAAGATATCTGATTGTTCAGAATATTCGTGCTAATTATTGATAACCACAGTTGAAATATTATAAATTATATATATATTATTATTCGCATTAATTTTATGTAGAGGGGTAAGTGTACGCACTCATCCAACTGCGTACGCTTACCCCAGCACACTTACCCCATCACACCAAAATTCAGTAAACTTTAAAAATCAGATTAGTGGTTATCTTTATTAGAATTACCGCTTTGCACCCGTGTAACTAACAATATTACATAAAAAATTATCATAGACCACATCGCTCCGACACAGTTGGTTACAAAATAGCACACATTGGTAACGGAGTTGAAAAATTTAAGAAAAGGATGAAAAAAAGTAATTTACCTACCAATTTTTATATTAAAATTAGGATTCACTATACTCATATCCTACTTCAATGCTGAATTAAGGAACGCACAGGCGCGAAATTGGTACGATCTTGTCGGAAACATCACTGCGAACACTTACACTCCGCGTACGGTTACCCCACGTGACTCTACCACCACAGAAAACCGAAAATGTTGCTTGTGTTGTGATGGAGTACTTAGCCTGCTGAGGAATCGAACATGCGACGCCCGGGTGGGACCCAAGCGCTATGCCCACCCAACCACTGACCGGTCCTTAACCGGAGTTATCCTCCCCCCTCCCGAGTTCCCCTCCCCCCTCCCGGGTTCCCCTCCCGCCCCTTCCGCAACCCCCCCTCCCGAGTTCCTTTCCCCCCTACCGAGTTTCCCTCCCCCTCCTCCCGCGAACCCCCTACCCGAGTTACCCTCCCCCTCCCCATTCAGTTTTACATTCAGTCCGTTACATTCAGTTTTCAAATAGCTCGCGGGCCACCGATTGCAATTTTTATACAAATTTCATAATGCCAGAGCTCATCAGTATTTTTTTACAAACCTTGTTCTAACAATAACGAAAACAAAAAAAAAGAATTATCCAATTTGGTGTATACGTTTATATGCATTTTGGCGATTCATTTATATATATTATATTATCTTACAAGTCGCCTCTACATAAATAAACCAGCGACTATCTCCAATTAAAGGAGAACATCCATCAAGAAATGGTTAACATACTCCGAGATTCGTGTCGAAAAGTTTTCGAAAATGTAAGGGCCTGATTTGAGGAATGCCAGCGGCGAAATGGCGACCATTTTGACGAAATTATTTTTACGAAATGATTTTCCAGCGTATTTTTGGTCTTTTCAATAATCATTTATTTAAATACAATCTTCATTTTTATGGTTATTTCAAAAGTGCAAATGCTTATAAAACTAAACAAAAATGAGATAGTGAATTTATCTCGCAAAGTTACTCATATTGTCAAAGTCAACTGATAGTGATGACATCAGCAAATTAAAAATAATCTTTGCACTCATTACAAAACCATTCAAGTTGTGCCATCTCTCCGCGATGTTGGTGCTTTTAGTGATGCTGGCCTTTGGCCTATCAGGTAAAGAATTAACTAACTAACATCGCACCATTTTCCCGAAGGGGTAGGCGGAGAAGATGGACCGCCACACATCTCGTCTGGGCACACACTCCTTGCTTATTTCACTTCCATAGTCTGTTTTGTTGTTCTGTCTGTTAACGTTGACACGACCTGACTCAAGTATTTGACTCATTTCTTCTACCATTATCACGTCCAGTAGCGGCTGGTGTTCATAAAAATAGGTGGTGCGCTAAAATAATAATAATAATGGTCTTTATTTCAAGATGTGGGAAGGTGAGTGCAATCCCACACATCCCATAGAGATATCCCATAAATCTTGGACCTACCTACTCTAATTAAAATAAATTCAATTATGAAAAAATCCTATCTTTTTGTAAATTAGGTCGATCCTCCATTATCGCTGGGTGCATGCAACACATTGAGTCTAAATTAATTGTATTTATTAAGATAGATTAAATTCTTTTAAAGTTTAACAACATCGTTCAATCTAAACAGACGTCATAAGGATTGTGAGGAACAACTCACTGAAAAAGCATTCCATATTCCATTATTTTAAAAGAGTTCTGGTAAAATAAATATTGATCCATCACCATTTGTAAAGTCGCCGCGATTGTAAAAAAATGTTCAGTTTATCACACATCCGAAAGTCTTCCTTACGCTCCAAAACTCCAATGAAATATATACTGTCATAACTCATAACAAATAATGTCCGAAATGTTTATGTTGTTATGCTGTCGTTGGTCGATGCTGAGTGAAACATAGCATGAAAAAGAGTAGATATTAAAACAAAGACACGATATGGATAATAATATGACACAAACGTGTCCCCGTTTAACATGCTACAGAACGAACCATTCCTTTTGATATGGTGGAAATTTTTGGATCGTCACCCGCGATTTCGTAAAATTTGCAAAGCATTCAACCTACCTACGATTTTGGCTCATTATAGAATTATAGAAGAACTCCTGTGATCGCTTTGCAAAACGAACCACCACTCTGAATATAGGCACACAACGATCTGCTTTGTTACGCGCGCAGTCCAGTAGGCACCTATATTACGCATGCATTATAACCGAGTGTATATTGTGAACTGTGACGAGGCGTGTCGGAAATAAGTATGTTTTTTGGCGCTCGGGAATTTTTAGATTTACATTAAATAATTAGATTAGATTTAAATTAATAGATACATTTTGGGAGTGCGGCGCTCCTCCGCACCTTAGAGCTGGCCGCCACTGATCACGTCTGTATTCCCTTTACATTCAGTTCTTTGTTTTTCCACTCTACATTTTCCAAACCATTTCATAGTCCATTTCGTAATATTTCATAGATATTCATCAACAAGAGAGGCGAGTACAGGTAGGTAATGCGGCCCGGAGAACCAATTATTGGATAACCAACACCCTGTCATAGGTCACTTCAAGTGATTCGCTACATTTGGTGACTTATCAGGGGTGCCCGTTTACACGGGATTGGGCTTGTCCATGTCTTGGCGGCCAATGCGTTTGCTTACCTACTGCGTGGCGGACCGGATCGGAAGAGATTGCTTGAGGGAGACCTAACCTTGACCTCTCCAGCCGGTCTCTCTCGACACATCGCCTTGCACAGCAGTCGTCCATCACTCCTAAGCACATTCCGTTTGTAATAGGTCAAACATGGTATTACGGCAAATTCGATTCAATGATATCTTTTCTGCAGCATTCTGTCTATTTAAATTACGCATCATCTGCCAGATCCACGCCTCACAGTGTTGCTATCAGCACTCCATCGTGGATTGCCTCGCTTCGAAGCGAGATAAAAACTTATCTGAGTCTGGTTACATACATTTTTAAAAATTGACCTTCTTTCGACATTCTACCCAACCAATACTTCTAAAGTTTATCTGTAATAATGTCACCCGGTAAAAAAAATAAACTAAAATAACCTATTACATCCAGCTTGTATTACAATATTGTTGAACATGATATATTATCTACAACGTAGGAGCAATTTTTTACAAACTTTGGACCGTTCACATAGATTTTTAATTTTTATGCATTTAAAGGTTGATTTTATTATCAAATATTTTGCACAATAAAAATTTGTGTTACAAAACATCAAAGGGTTTCATGACAAACTTTTTTGTCTATTTTGAATCAGCTGCCTAAAATTGCAAGTATTTTTCATGATGTTTTTTAAAATGATTATTTATTTATTATTTTTTTTTTATATATTTTTTTTTTGGACATCTTCAATGTATCTTTAAGAAAATACAAAATACTGTTACTGAAGCAGTTCAGTTATGTATAAAGAAATGTATAGTATTTATATTTTTATTGTAATTTTTAAATGTATATGTAAAAGCCCCGAAAAAGGGCGTAAATAAATAAATAAATACATAAATATTTCAGAATAAAAAATTGGTTTTACCTTGGAGTTATAAAATTATCGAAATGTTATATAATAAAAGATTTATAATTTTTTATGTGAATACTGCACAAGAGAGGGACTATGGCATCCCCAAACGGGGTATGTTGTGAGACAAGAGGTAAGGTAATAAATAGGTTTTCGACTCCACTAACTACAAAGTTAATCATGTTAAGCTAGATGTACCGTATCCCCTGCGGCCCGCGACCATATTGAAAATGGATAAATTGACCCCTCGGTAAAAAGCGTTGATACCAGATCAAAAAAAAAACATGTATACCAGTGATGAGTGGTATACATATTTTTTTTATTCAAAATTGACATTGTAACGCGTATTAGGTATTGGACATATTTTCTGAATAGGCAATATGGCCAATACTTTGTCAAATATACTGTCCATGCATGATGATTGTTGCCAAATATGCCAAATACGCGAATTCGATGTGAAGTGCCAACATTAGACCAATATTTTGTCAAATATACTGTTCATACATGGCCATTGATTGCAAAATATGTCAAATAGGCGAATACAAATAGCCAAGGGAAGTGCCAACATAAGACCAATATTTTGTCAAATATACTGTTCATACATGGCCATTGGTTGCAAAATATATCAAATAAGCGAATACGAATAACCAAGGGAAGTGCCAACATAATACAAACCTCTTTGCCTACACATTAACTGAAGATTTGAAGTACTGAAAATAAATATGATGTCATCAATAAACTGGTCATTAAAACTGTGGTACCTCAAGAAACTCACTATTTTATTGTTAGGATGAAAGTACACCCAACTACTTTCTTCCTTCCACTTCTAAAACTTTATTTTTTCTAAAGTTGCAGATAAAACTTGTCCACCGATACCGAAGGGTGCTGTCACCGCTCAGAAGACTGGACAGAAAGCTTGGGATTGTAAGTCTGTCTAAATATTTACTACTGAACCTAAAGCGGTGTCTCCTTTGATAAAAGCAAACAATACATCCGACATTACCACAGACATTAACTTACACATTTTTTTGTTTTTGTCCACATTTCGTCTCCTCCGTTTTTTTAAACATACGTTTAAACATTGTTCGGTGTTCTGTATGGAGACGTGTCCACGAACTGCACACTTGTCATTTGACGTCTACGGAAATAATTACTTGGACGTCAACTTTCGATGCGGAAGAGATGCTAACGGTTTTAGCGATAAGATTGTAGTTGCTACACGTAGGAAAGAGGTTCAGGTAGAAAAAACAGATTCCATGTTAAGCCCATAAAAATATGTAAAGTCACGCCCCTTTTTTGGATTGTTTGAGCAAATGTCGGCGATGTAAATGTGTGTATCTATTTATGTTCTATATGTGTTTTTTTTTTGTATAATGTTTGTAAAATTTCGACATGTATTATATTTGTAAAAAGCTCATGGGCGTTTAATAAATAAATAAGTTTCGATGGTTCGAATCTTCCATCACGAACATAAAGACAAATGTTTATCATGGAAAACTAGTTAAAGCAATATCCTGGAGTAATTACTTTAAAGTCATACTTTAAGGTAACTCTGAAGTCAGCGTTTTGAGTTACACACTAAAATAATTCTATTTCCTTGTCTCCGAATGCTACAATCAGAAAAGTCATGACTCATAACGCATTGGAATCGTCAAGTTATTTGAACATTTTTCTTATGGGTATCTCCAAAAAACGGTATTATTTAATTCTATAGTTAGGTAAAACTAGTTACCACAAGTATGTTTCCGTGTTTCAATTATGCAACTAGACTTAGCTAGTTGTAGCACTAAAATTTGTGCAATTACTGCAGTTGCTTTCATTGCATTTTTATACATAACAACTAGGTAAATCATTTCATTTCTGTAAATAAATATATAACCATTTTCTTATTCCAAAATATAATTATTACTAATTATTATTTTCAATTGATAAACTAAGGTTTTTTTAAACAAGATTTTTATGCATAGCACAAAGGGTAGATAACAAATATTATAATCAATAATTATCAGCCTGAAACAATCATCTACATTGAAAAAATCTTCCGAGAAAAGATATTGGCCGCCAACGGGAATTGAACCCGTGTCCCTCTGATTGCCGGTCAGCTGCTCTGACCACTGAGCTATGGCGGCTTATCTAATACCCTTTCTCGGAAGATTTTTCCAATGTAGATGAGTGTTTCAGGCTGATAATTATTGATTATAATATTTGTTATAATTAATACGGTTACCGATAATTTAAGTAAAATTAATCTATGACATAATTATAATTATCGGTATAAATATAGTACAACTGGTTTTTCAGATTGATTGCCGTCTTATAATTCAATTTCCCAACAAAACTAATTTCAGATTTACCTAGTTGTAGTAATTACCCCAAAATATTGGTGATTTCAAGAAATATGTGGTTCATAAATACTATGGTACTGAAAGGGGGTTTGATGGGGCAATCGATTCCGAATTCGATTCTCGGGACTTACTTGTTTGTGCTTCTCTGATTATTTTGTTTAAATATTATTAATATTGTTTCATAAGCTAATCAGCTAATGCATTCCCATTTCTTTGCAAAGGATAATAATTCGTGATGATCATCCAATAATATTTTAATCGTTTCAGATTGCATAGAGCTGGCGGAGTCGGTGTACTCTTGCGACAAGTCCACTGGGCAGCGCAGCTATTCCTGTGCCCACGTGGCGACTCCCCTCATCATCGGAGGTGAAGTGGTTACCCCTGGGCAGTTTCCGCACATGGTTTGTCTCCATTCACCTATTAGCTATTAAGTTATTTATCTATTTACTGCGTTTGATCTTGTTTAATACCGATTGACCGGATTCTCAGCCAGGAGCTCTAGCACAGTGACATCTATAACTTTACAATATCAGATCGATAGGCGTAACTTCCGATGATTTTACATCGATATCCCTCCCAAGCACGGTTACCCCGCTGACAGCCGAACCAGTATTGACAGGAAATAAATTAGAAATCGACATAAGCTGGCAACACTGAAGGTATTTTCTATGATTTAACATTCCGAAAAATCACTACACCATATAATTACTTAAAAATAATAATTAATTGGTAATTCTGAATTGAAACCTAACCTAACTTATCTGAATATGGATTTATTTTTTTACAGAAACGGGAGTCAATTAATTGATGGGATCTTTAGTCATATGTCAACCAATTTATTTTCTCAGAGATCTAACGAAATATTGCGTTTTTTTTTTTCTCTTTATTTTTTCCCATTGTATCTACATACATACACAAGTTAGCAATAAGTATAATATATAAAATACAAGAGTAGGTAATGGGAACCAAATAAGTCTTAGTTGAATTATTTAACCTATGGATCACATATACGACTTCTTTCAATTCCAAGAGCTTCTTGCATAATGAATGACATTATCCAAATAAATGAGTATGTTGACGGTTGACTGAAACTTATCTGGTAGGTACTATGGAGGCCGGGCTAAAATTTATCATTCGTCGCGGTCGGTCGGAATATCTCTTGCATAGAGAAGTCATATTACCAACTTAAGGATCCGTTACCGGCCCCAAAAAGAAGAAGATGGAGGGATATGAAATTACGAATGTTAGAGGAGAGCGCTAACATTTACAGCGCCAAAATCAATGAAAAAATTGCGAAAATCTTTAATAAAACACGACTCGTTTAAAATGGAGCAAAAATCTCTCGGGAGCTGTCTAAAACAGTATTTAATGAAACACTGTGAATTTTTTCATACAACTTGTAAAATAATGGAAACAGACTTGAAAATAAAAAAATTTGGAGTATACTTTGTGATTTTTTTCTATCGAGAGAATTTCATATAATTTGCGTTTCGGCGTAGGGAATGTATAGATATTATCTTATAAAATGACATATATTTTTTTAAGAGCTTAAAAACTTCAAAGGTTTAAGGGAGGTTTGCAAGAAGTTGGTAGAAATCCGGATAGCGGCAAAAGCTTGTAGAAAATAATTTGAATGAAGCCCTTGTTGTGATAATCAATTATAAATAAAATTGAATTATTTATATCATAAGAATTCTTTAAATGACCCCTCTTTTTATCACATTGACTTTCACGTTATAATATTTATTTTATCCACTCTAATTTCCATAACCTTGTCTGTTTTTTTTAAAGATCTATTTACGTCTACCGGCATGTAACGTGTCAGATACATTGCATATCAGACACGGCACGGACGCGAGTATACTTCCGGCTATATATTTACGGGCTACCATAACCGGCTACTATATCTATCGGCATCTGTCCGCTATCGTGGCATGACACAGCTAAATGTAGTTTTTGTGCGAAATCAGTACCTATTTCTGATATTTCGAGAGAATGTCCAAACACTCCAAACCCCATCGGTGACTTTTTCATAAATGTGTAATGTACATACTATATCCGTGTTTTTCTTTCAGGCTCATATTGGTTCTTATATAGGCCTGAATAATAAGCTTGTGTGGCATTGCGCAGCAAGTTTGATCAATGAAAGATGGGTTCTTACCGAGGCTTTCTGGATCACTAGATTTCGTAGCACGTAAGTTTTTAATATTTAAAAATATATATTTCTGCGAAACACAAGTTTGACTTTGCTTTAAGGACGGAATAACAAAAAAGACCGGAATCTGAATATGATCAAGAGAAAATTCCAGAAAAATAGTCAACCTAATGTAACAACATCTTGTCCGTAAGTGATAAGCTGCTTTCTGACAGCACTGGTCAGTTCAATATTAGGTACCATATCCTCCTTGTCTCCAGACGCATGATTTGATTTGTTTTAGCGCTTCCTACTAGCAATGAGTCGTTCATTAATGAGCCACACAATAGGGTATTCCCACAAACGAGGGATTCTGTTGAAAATGTACGGAATATTTAAAGATATTTTTTCTGATTTTAACCATAGTACTAAAAATGTTTGTTTTTTTATGTTTTCATTCAATATTATTGATTTTAAAAACGATCTAAAGCCGACAACATCAAAACGGCCCGTGGTTGGCAAATCGGATTGTGACGTTACAAGTGTCGCCCAGCTTGGCCAGCATAAATAAATACTGTCAGTGAGCATCCACGCTCATGACGTCACACGATAGCCCCGCCCTAAAATATCGTTTTAGCGGTATTTCAAAAATGGGAAGCTTTGATTCGCTGTAGAAAATTTATTCGTCAACAAAAAAATAAAATAAAAATGCCTTAACCATCGTAATTTTTTTAAGCTATAAAAAAACGTGGAAATACCCCATTGAGCAAGCTATATTTGATGAGCCCTGTTGCTCGTCAAAAATAACACAGCGTCTTTGGGGTGATTTTTCTCAAAAATGATGCTTAACAAATTATCTAAATATTATTAGGAATAATTTGATTTATGAAATCCCAAACAAATCGCTACAGCCAGCAGCTTAGTGAGCTTAGCTGTTATCAGCAAAAACTTGCACTTTATTTTTGTGGTATGTTTTTTTTTCAATGATTTTGCTGTTTTCCCGTTTGTCTACCCTGATCCAAAACTCTGTATACGACAATGTGTGATCCATATCCATAAATACTCAGTTACCTGACCATCAAGTTGTTATTTTATAGAAAAAAAGAAGGTTATGTGATACTAGGCGGAGTTGACGTCAGTTATGGGAAACCAGAAGACACCTATACAATTATCCAGATAGTTCTTCATCCCGATTTCAAGGAGTCCGCAGTATACAACAACATTGCTTTAGTGAAAGTAGACCGAGAGTAAGTCCATTGAATTCAATAACCCTTCTAAAATGATTGTAAAAATTATAGAGTTATTTGTTAATCGCCATTATTGCTCAATGTTTACTTGACCTTTGGAACGCCGAGCTCTCACGACCGAATATATGTTATTCTATATATATATACAACATTAAAACAAACAAAAAAATAAATAAAAATAACCATAAAAAATAATCTTCCAACCCGGCTGGTCACCGTGGAAGATCAAGACCAAAACCCTCTGAAGAAGAAATTCTAAACTTCCTCAAAAACACAAGAAGTGACACAAACACCAAAAAAGTATTAACCCTACGAAGAAACAAGAGATAAATGAAATTCTTTAGAGGAGGCCTTCACCTTCGCCCGAGAGAAGGGTTCTTGCTTATGGAAAATTTAAGATATCTATATTACATTTTTCGTAAATAGCATTAATTATACACTTTCTTACTTTTTTGTTACTCTGTAACATATCTACCTATTTGCAAGAAATAAAAGGTTTTTATTTTATATTATATTTATACATATATGTATTTTTTTATTGTAATATAAAGAATATGGGTTACATTTATATATAGGCGATGGGTCGGGAGAGTCAGGCTGGAGATATCAAAAGCTCTCCCTCAACCGGTCTCTCCTGATCCGGCCCGCCACGCATTAAGTGGGCAAAGGCATCCCCCGTCAAGACCTAGACAAACCTCACTGCCTAAACACGGTCACCAAACGTAGCGAACTTCTTGGATGATCGATGGCAGGGGTGTTGGTTATCCAATAAATGGTTCCTGGGGCGGCGGTAAACATATCCGCCTCCTAAATCTTAAGTAGATATTGCACATATACATAGATAAGTATGTCATATTTTGCTATTTATCAGTATTCATTCAGAATTGTGTTCATTAAGAGTGTTTGATGACTAAATCTGAATAGCCAGGTACATCTTCCACATCTCCTTCCCCTCCCCACTAACTTCAGCATCACATCATACCAAAATTGGGGATGCCATAGTCTCACTGGCTCGAGACGGTGAGGCGGTGAGACGGAGTCACTGAGTTTCCTGGAGATGTTAACAATGTGTAATTCTTTCAGCGTGAAATTCACAGAGTTGATTCGGCCGGCCTGTCTCCATACCGGTGGTTCAGTGGATGATGATATAGCCACCGCCACAGGTTGGGGAGTCACTACGTATCGAGGAAATACCTCTGACCAGCTGTTAAAGGTGACAAATTAATTTATTTTTAGAAATCCATAAAAACAACTAATACCCCAACATTTGAAAAATGATTCTTAAAATACATTGCTACTTAAATGTACAATTATCTACCTGACAAAACAAGACAATTAAAAAATATAAATAAATTTACATACTTGACTAAACAACGGATCATTTAATATTAATGCTTTTTCTAATTTCTAAAATTTCTAAATTATCCAATTGTATGCCCGTAGTGTTAGTGTGTAAAATTTTATGACCTGTATTAATATCAAAAGAATGACTTGTTTCCAAAATATGGTTGGCAAATTCAGAATAATAATTATTATTTAAATATCTTATATGTTCCTTAACTCTAATGTTAAAACTTCTAGAAGTTTTTCCATTATAAAAAGAGTTACAATAATTACAAATTAATTTATAAACTCCAGATTTGTTCAAAAAATCACATTTATCCTTATTATTTAATATATAATTTTTTTAATTTGTTATTTGTATAAAAAGCTGGCTGTACATTATTTGGCATGTTTTTAATTATTAAATTTGAAATGCTATTATTTAAAAATAAAAATTTTCTCCAATTATTTTCATTTTCAACAATGTGTGGATAAACAAAAGATCTAATAAACTTTATTTTTATTTTTTGTATATGGACTGGCACAAATAAACAATTAAATATATGTAAAGGTAATATATTCCATTTAAATTTGAATCCTGTAGTGTCAGTTGGAATGTAATTATCAATTGTCACTTGTTTTATTTTCTATTATTTTATTATAAATAAACATAAATGTCGTTTCTTTGTTAAACTTTGCAACACAAGTGTTTTATTTATAACAAGTGACAATTGATAATTACATTCCAACTGACACTACAGGATTCAAATTTAAAAGGAATGTATTGCCTTTACATATATTTTTAAATTTCATTAATAAACTAAACAAAAAATTAAATTTACCCTAAAAATTGGAAATAATTGCAGCTTAAATTTTTTGGATTTAAATATTTCTATCATTAATAATAAATTTGAATTTAACATTTTTCGTAAAGATACATATATACAGATATCATTATACATGAAACATCTAATCATCCATATTCACAAAAATTAGCAGCTTTTCATACCTTGCTAAGTAGATTATTTAATGTTCCCTTATCTTTGAGTCATTTAAAAAAAGAATTAAATACTATTAAACAAATTGCAATTAATAACAGTTATAATTTAAAATTAATAGACAATATGTTAAACAAAAAAAAAATATACATATATATAAGAAAAAGTTTATTAGATCTTTTGTTTATCCACACATTGTTGAAAATGATAATAATTGGAGAAAATTTTTATTTTTAAATAATAGCATTTCAAATTTAATAATTAAAAACATGCTAAATAATGTACAGCCAGCTTTTTATAAAAATAACAAATTAAAAAATTGTATATTAAATAATAAGGATAAATGTGATTTTTTGAACAAATCTGTGGTTTATAAATTAATTTGTAATTATTGTAACTTTTTTTATATTGGAAAAACATCTATAAATTTTAACATTAGAGTTAAGGAACATATAAGATGCTTAAATAATAATTATTATTCTGAATTTGCCAACCATATTTTGGAAACAAGTCAATATTTTGATATTAATACAGGTCTTAAAATTTTACACACTAACACTACGGGCATACAATTGGATAATTTAGAAATTTTAGAAATTAGAAAAAGCATTAATAGTAATTTAAATATTATAAATAACCAAACATTTTTTAAAAATAGCCATCTTTTAAATTTATTTTCTTATTAATACTTACAATAATTATTTATTTTTTGATTTAGACTAATTATTTTAATTATTTGTTCTTAAAAGTTTTTTATTATCTAAATGCAATTTTATTTTTCTTTAAATAATTTTTATATTTAATTTTGTTTAACTATTTTTATGATTTTTAAGCAATTAATCATCTCTACTTTTTAATATTTCGTCTATGTTATAGTTTATTCTAATTTGTCTATACTTGTTTGTCATTTATTTTTCTTTATATTAACATATCCCGAAGAAGATAACATTGTTATTGAAACATGTCGATATTGTTTATTAAAAAGTGGTTTATACAAAGTTATCAGTTATTAATTAAATAATAAATAATGCCACAAAGTTATTTTGCAAAGATTGAAGAAGTTTTTTTTTTGTTTGCTGTTATTGTATAATTGCAAGATTCTTCACGAACTAAATGTATTCTAGATAGTTTTTAAAAATTTTTTAAATTAATATATATGTGGGTACAGTGGTTTCATATAAATTACACATCAGTACAAAATTTATTTATAATCGCAATCTCACCAAAGAAGAAACTGGTTCTTTTGCTTGGTGAGTGAACTAGTTACACTAATTATAAGGAAAATAGAATAACATCAAACAATAGGTAGGTATATATTTATATATATAATAGGAATAATTGAATCTTCAGAATCATCTATTTAAGTATACATTATATAGATATATAGGACTCGGTTACATACGAAAATATTGAACACTTAAGAGAGTAATAAGAAATATCTAAATAAAATAGAGATGAATATAGACGGATAATAAACATGAAGAAAGAGAAAAACATGCAAATATTTTGTTAATTATTCCTGACAAGTATAACTTCAGTTTGAGTTACAGTTCGTAGATAATATTATTTTTTTGAAGTAAAACTTCTTTACGCACGCTCGACTTGGAGGGGTAAGCTGTTGAATGCGTTACGAAAAAGTGTGTTGCGAACGGTGATCGATGCGAACGGTGATCGGGCGAGGCGAACGGTCGAGCCTTGACGCTTGACTTGGGGAGTGATAAAGATAAAGATAGGGATAGGATAAGGATGAGGATGAGGATGAGGATGAGGATGAGGATGAGGATGAGGATGATGATGAATGAATTATTTTAATTATTTTAACAACAAATTTTTTGGTTCTAAATGTTTTTATTACCCAAATTATTTTTACTATTTTACCAACAAATTTTATTTTTCTAATTGTTTTTATTACCTAAATTATTTTAACAACAAATTTTATTGTTCAAATTGTTTTTTACTCCAAATTATTATAATCGTTTCGTATATTTTAATAATCGTAATAATTCAAATTTTTTTGTCATCTTAGCATTTAATCTCCGAATCGTTTCATTACCTTCACTTAATTCAACCAACCTCATCCATAAATTTTTAATGTCTTATATAACCCTTCCAATCACTCTAAGTATGCAATCCTTTTAAAGTTTTCAATTTCTACATTTCTATTTATTCCTATATCTAATGAAATAGATATATATATATATATATAAAACATATAATCTGTCTGTTCATATTGGATATTCCTGTGCTTATCATTAACTTATCTATCGCAAATTATTTCTATTTTTTTATTCTTCCAATTAGCCTGATACGTTTTGTCTTTGCATTATTCTTAATTCTCTTAATTATTGAAGTTATTTTAGATAACCTTGTACTGATAACATTTATCCAAATAGTTAATCTGATCTATCATTTACATTCTCTACATTTATCTGTGTTCATTGACTCAATTTAATTTTAATTAATTTTATGCTTATATTATACACTTACACAAATACTCACCAACATGGCTGAAAACATGGAACATATTGACTCGGACAACCAACACTACTGTATACGTACAAACGATATTAATCTATGGACCAATATCACAAAAGAAAAAAATTAAATCAAAATATTGCACCAAAACATCAGATTGATTAATAAAAATTTTGATGAATTCACTGTATACCTAGAACAACTAGATAATAACTTCACTATAGTTGTGCTGACAGAATACTGGCTGAATGAAAAATATATTCCAAAAATAATTGAACACTACAACACACACCACACAAAAAAACACAAAAATCAAAATTATGGCATAGTCATATACACTAATGATAAAATAAACACATTCGTCCAAGAAATACATATCGTAGACTCCAACTGCATACAAATTACACATGAAAAAGAAACGTGTATTCTTGCAATGTACAGATCTCCATCCAAAAATAATATTACAAATTTCCTAACTGCACTTAATAATACATTAAATGATCTCAATAAATACAAAAATATCATCTTCATTGGAAACCTAAACATAAACAATCTACAAAACGGACACCCACAAAACTTAGAATACTTAACAATAGCATGGACTGGAGCCAACGATAAATGTTCCAACACGAGTCACACACAACACAAAAAGTTGTATAGATCATATAATAATCAAAACAAAACTAAAAACCAAAACCATAGTACTTGAAAGCACTATTACAGATTACTACATGCATATGATAGCAATTGATACCGAAAACACAAAACCTAACCAACATAAAATAAAAATAAAATAATTGACTACACAAACTTAAAAGAAAAACTCAAAAACATAGACTGGAGTACAATATACCAAATGAAGAAGGTCGAAGAGGCCTGGGACAAATTTACAACAATTTTAGCGCAAGAAATAAATAATAACACTACTCTAAAACAACTAAAATTTACGCAGAAAGCTAAAAAAATTAAACTATGGATAACACAGGGATTATTAACTGTATTCGTAAACGAGACAGAATTCACAAACAAATTAAACATATGCCGTGTGACATACAACAACTTAATTACTACAAAAGATATAGAAACATCTGCACAAAAATTATTAGAGTGGCTAAGGAGTTGTATTTTAGAGAAAAACTAAAAAAAAGAAAACAATAACCCAAAGGAAATATGGAAAATATTAAAAGAAGTTACATACACACAAAAATTCAAACAAGAAAATACAATCAAGAAAATAACATCTGAATGACCCAAAAAAGTAGATGCCAATACAAATAAAGAAACTATAGCAAATCATGTAAATAACATCTTCGCAAGTATAGGAAAAGTCTTAGCGAACCGTAAAATTCTCAACACAAACACACTAACACAAACAAACAGTTCAAACATCAATACACAACCGACACAACACAGATTTGCAATAAAAACAACTTCGGAAGAGGATATAGACAAAATAATAAACACATTAAAAAACCGAATTGCTCCTGGATTAGATGAGATAACGACGGATTGCATTTAGATAATAAAAACCGAAATTTTAAAACCCATAACACACTTAATCAACCTAAGTATAACACACTCATGCTTCACTAGTACTCTTAAAAAAGGACTAGTGATCCCTATTTACAAATCCGGAGACAAAATGCAAATAACTAACTATAGACCTGTCACATTGTTAAACTCGCTTTCAAAAATTTTCGAAAAAGTAATAAAAAACCAAATTATAATATACCTGGAAGAAAATAAATTAATCTCGGAAAAGCAATATGGATTTAGAGAAAAAATAGGCACAAAAGAAGCTTTGGCGTGTACAATAGACTATATACATTGCAATTTAGATCAAGGGTATAAATGCACAGCGATATATCTAGATTTAGCTAAAGCTTTCGATTCAATCTGCCACCAAACGCTTTTTAAAAAATTAGAAAACATAGGTATCAAAGGCAAAGATCTCCAACTATTAAAAAGTTATATGAGTAACAGAACTCAGCAAGTAAAAATTAACAACCATATCAGCAAGCCACTACCAATTACATTTGGAGATAAACTCCTCAAAACCTTACACATTTTCCTAGACATAAGAAACATATAAAAAATACAACAAATGAAAACAATATATGAAAAAAAAAAAAAAACTTTACAAAAAATAAATTTATTTTGCAAAGTTTGAAGAAGAAAACAATATACTTTGCTCTATGCCAGTCTATAATAGAATATGGAATAATTGCTTGGGGAGGAGCAACAAACTCAGCTATCGAACACCTGGAAATTGCGCAGAAAACTATCTTAAAGGTAATACTCAAAAAACATAGACTTACTGATACAGATCAAATATTCAACCGTTGTGACGTACTAGACATACGACAATTATATGTTAAATCGCTACTAAATTACGTTTTTAACCAAAAAAACAATCTTCAACAAATACAAAATATTAAAAAAAGAGTAGTTAGACAAGCATAGAAAGAAAACTTAAAAACTCCGACGGAAAATTCAAGCTTTGGAAAAAGACACTACCAAATATCACGCTATAAAAGCTTTCAATAGACTAACACTTGAAAATAAAATTGAGGAAAACAAAAATAAATTCTGACACAAAATTACAAAATGGATCAAAGACCAAAATAGACAATACTACCAAGATAACATAGCATAAAATAATAAAACATACAATTAGGTAACACACAAAAGCAACATAAAATACAATCACCCACAAACACACAACACTTATTAAAAATAACGTTTTTAACCTTATATAATATTATTTATTTTTAATTTTCTTTATTTTAATTAATATTTATTTTTATTTTTAATTTTTAATTTTTTTTAAATTTTTGATTTTCTTTAATTTAAATCTCTAATTTTTAAGTTTAATTTATATTTATATTTATTGTATAAATTTTGCATATGAAATGGAGGCCTCAGCACGGGTAAACCACCCAGTGAGGCCAACATCATTGAATTGTGTATAAATTGTAAATATATTGCATCAAATAAATAAATAAATAATAAAGCGAACGCTAATTAAAGCGAACGCTTATGAAAGCAAACGCTAATTAATGCGAAAGCTAATTAAAGCGTGATCGGGTGAGGCGAATGGTCGGGCCTTTACGCACGCTTGACTCGGGAAGTGATCAAAAGGATGGTCACCGAAAGGTCGTAGGTCACCCAAAGGTCTTTTTATTTTATTTGTGTGTTCATTTGGGAGGCCGGTATGGGTACCGCCGCCCAAGGAGTTCCTACGCAGATTGAACAAACCCAAACAACCGTTTCGGTATCAGATGCTCAGAAGTAAGCCGGGTAATATTTATGTTAATTTGTACTGAATTTAATTCAAATTCACGCGTTATATCTGTATTTTTACTCTTTCGACTTCTGCGCCTCGATTTGATTTTTCCTTAAACTTATTTATCTTTTCTATCCTTTTCAAACTTGGAGGAAGGATGTTGTAAAGTTTGGTTGCCAAATATATGTGGTTTCTTTGGCCAAAACTTGTCTTGAATTTTGGAACATCTCGTATATCCTTTTTTGAGGCTCTCGTGTCATGTATCCGAGTTTCATTAGGAGATTTTATGTTTTTAAAATGATGAATAAGAATATTCTTGGCATATATTTGTTTTAAATTTAGAATGTCAAAACACTTAAAAATATCTTTTGAGGGGGTTCTGATGGGTAATTTTAGTATGGTTTGTATAATGCTCTTCTGAGCAATATCTAAGTAGTTGATATGATTTGCTGTAGCAGATCCCCATACTAGAATTCCGTTCTTCCGTAATTTTAATTTATATATTTGTATAAAACATACAAGTTTTTAACTTAATCTTTATTATTAGTTTATGTATTTCAAAATTTGAATTTAATTTTTATTTCTATTTTTCTTTAAAATATTTTTTTTATTTACTTTTCACTTACTTTTACGTATTTTAAAATTTTTATTTAGTATGTTTAATTATCTGTTTCAATAAAATAGTATTTCATTCCTATTAAAAATGTTAAATATATGACTACCACAATACGGGCTTTAGCCTAGTGTGGTAGCCAAAAAAATCTGTAACCAATAAAATTTTATGAAATAAAAACAAATAAATAAAAAGTATTTTGAAAATCATATAAGTAATGGGACCCACTAAGGCGCAGCCTGTGCGTGGGTAATATAGTTAAATATATTTTGTTTTACCTAGAAGAAACAAAACAGTGAAATTAGGGACATACACAGAGAAACTTTCAGGTTGTATGAAATAACGAAGGCCCGATCGTCACGGGCTCTTGCTATATTAGGAACATAAAGATAATGTTGATACTCGTAGTTCTTAGTCGAAGTATGATACAGTTAAATATGACTGAAGGGGATAGGGTAGCTCAGTGATAGAGCAAGGCTGAGGTCTTGGGTTCAATTCCTAGATAAGACTACACCTTTTTCTATTTTAAATTTTCGCAATATTATCTTCAGTGATAAAATCATATTAGTATTGAGGTTGTTGCTACAAAATAAAGATATGTTTGCTTCCAGTTTGTTCGACAGGTATATTTGAAAATTATTTCAAGGAAAGTTATGATTTTTTTTAAATTCTAGGTGGACTTGGAGAAATTTTCATTCGAGGAATGTACGAAATTGTTCCCACCGTCAAGAAAATCCAGGAATGGTATAGATAATGCTACTCAAATCTGTTTTGGTCATCACACTGAAGTAAAAGACACTTGCCAGGTATTTTATAAAAATAATATTGATAAATTTACCATAATAAAGAACTCCAGTGAAAATATAATAGCTATAAAAAAAAAATGTTCATATAGACCAATAAACGCTGATTCTAAATATATAAATTTTATTTAATAATATTAAACGTACAGTTTTTAAAATATATTGAAAAGTGCATTTTAATATTGTCGTTGAAACATGCCGTCAAGTTGGTATTATTAAAATGTTTAGTGGTGACGTCACTGATCACTGTAAAGTCATTGTACGGGAATGCAGGTATGACACAAGCCATCATTATTAACAACATTTCATCTTATTCGTTTATTTACATACTGTTTATAGAGATTTAGTGGTTGAGTTTATTGAAACACTATTTAGGCCTAAGCCACTAAATAATTCAGTTTCAAAAATAAAGGTATCATTTATTAGTTTATCTCTATTATTGAAAATATTAAAAAACTACTCTACAAAAAAATAGTAATGCTACTTCTAGGGAGATTCCTTCCAACTCCAAATCAAAATGGCTGCGAGTCGAACAGCTGAACAGCTTATAGTAGACGACGTGATTAATGACGTCACACGACCCACCATAGATACGGTGGTTTTCGGGGGATCTTGAAAAATTAAAACTTTGACAATTATTTTAACTATTAAAACTAACTCTAAAAATGAAAAAATAAGCAGTTATTTAAGTTAGAAGGTGATTATTCATTAAAAAAAAATTTAAAAATCGGAACTGAAATTTGCACATTTAAATAAAATTAATATATAAATTCACCTTAAATGATGACCTAGAACGTACTTGAAGCGTGAAAGCCAGAAATAAATGAAAAAAAAAAACTACTTAATGTATACAGGACAAAAACTGTAATGAATTGCCTGAAAGCTTGAAGAATTAATTTTTTTTTATGTCGTCGTACTTATTGAAAAAATATTATTTTATAAACAATGAAATGTAATCATGTACATTGAACATATTAGTTTATATACGTAGAATGTTAGATGTACTAACTTTATAAATATTAAAATATAAATAAAATTTAAAATTAAAAAAAAACCGCTAAGACAAAGCAGGACATCGCTGCGCTCAGTCAATGAGGGAAGAAACAAAAAAAATCAAAAATGTTTCAAAACAATCGCTTCTCATGCGGGCAAATGTTATCCAAGTTGGTAACGATTCTGAAGACCACTACACTTCTGACCTCTCAAACAAGTCCTATTAAGTTTGTAATAGCTTTTATATAGGTAGAACAAATAAAAACTTTGAAGTAAGGGTTAAAGAACATCTCAGGGCATTAAATGGCAACAGCGAGTCTGAGTTCGCAGATCATTTAATAAAAAATAATCATAATTTTGACAAAAACCATGGACTTAAAATATTACATACAGGCTATAAGGCATCACAAATAAATAATTTAGAGATTTTAGAAATTAGAAAAAATGTAAATAATAAAGCAGACATAATTAATAAGCAGTAAATTTTTATAAACCCTCTCTTGAACCTCTTCCCACTTAACCGGTCTTTCCCTGCTAATGGCTTTGAAATCCCTAATTGATAAACTTTCCCCACTCTTACCCCTCCCCCTCCCTCCTACCCTTTCCTTCCATATGTCATCTTTGTTTAATTTTTAAGTTTAGTATACGTTTGATCCTGATGAAGTAAACATTGTTTACGAAACATGTTGATTGTGTACCAATAAAAGTGATGTAAACAAAGTTATTTATCTTTTTATTAAAATAAATAATGCCATCACAAAGTGAAAACCTTTCCGAAGAAGTTTTCTTCGAAAAATTAAGTCCTATTACATAGGTGTAGGAAAATCATCTACTAAGAACATAATAATGAAATGTGCAACTTCATTTATCAATATATTTTTGTTGGCAGGGAGACAACGGAGGTCCATTGCAAATATACAATGGCAAGGAAGTAGACTGCACGTATCTTGTCATTGGAATTACCTCATTTGGAAAACAATGTGGTATTGTTGGCTACCCAGCAATCTACATGAGGGTGTCTGCATACATCTCGTGGATCGAGTCCATAGTGTGGCCGGATAATATAATCAATACTTTACCTTCAACAATAATTGATACTGATAATATTACATTTCTCCCGTGATGTCAACAAATTAGTATGACCCTAGTATGACTTCAAAATTAATTAAATAATAACTCCTAATGACCCTAGTATCTCCCGTGATGTGACGGCAACAAATTAGTGACCCTTGTTTCTCCTGTGATGTCAACAAATTAGTGACCCTAGTATCTCCCGTGATGGCAACAAATTAGTGACCCTAGTATCTTCTATGATGTCAATATATTAATGCCCCTAGTATCTTCCATGATGTCAATACACTAATGGCTCTAGCATCTTTTATGATGTCAATACATTGTCACCCTAGTATCTCCCGTGATGTCAATATATTAATGGCCCTAGTATCTTCCATGATGTCAACACATTGTGGCCCTAGTATCTTCCATGATGTCAACACATTGTGGCCATAGTATCTCCCGTGATATCAACTCATCAGTGGCCCTAGTATCTTCCGTGATGTCAACACATTGTGGCCATAGTATCTCCCGTGATATCGACTCATCAGTGGCCCTAGTATCTTCCGTGATGTCAACACATTGTGGCCATAGTATCTCCCGTGATATCAACTCATCAGTGGCCCTAGTATCTTCCGTGATGTCAACACATTGTGGCCATAGTATCTCCCGTGATATCAACTCATCAGTGGCCCTAGTATCTTCCGTGATGTCAGCAAATTATTGGCCCTAGTATCTCCCATGATATCAACACATCAGTGGCCGTAGTATCTCCCATGATGTCAACACATTAAGAGGATAGATTTCGCAACGAACGCAGAACGTTTAGGTATTTCATTGTATCTACTTTGTCTCGCTCGAACCAAGCCGACACACACTTACGAAAATCAAAACAATAAGCGCACACACACTTGGTGACACACTGCCGGCCGGAAACCCCACCCGCCCTTGACCAATCCCTACACCTCACCCGCACAGCTGTGAGCTGTGATACATTTTGTGTCTAGCATCTAGCTGTCTATTAGCATCTTGTATTCGGAACTCGGAAGTGCGTACAGCCGTGCATATACTCGTACCTACCTTCCAAAGCAATCCGCATAATAATTATTACTTCTTCCATGGTATCGACACATTAATGGCCCTCTTAGTACATCTCTCCTGATGTCAACACATTAGTGATCCTAAGCATCTTTTTTTGTAATGTTTTAATAAAAAATAATCTCAGTTCCTACTTATTTTTTATTACCTATACCTACTACGATTGAAACCAATTTATTTATTAACAATAATATATTTTTTTATAGGAAAATAATTTCCCTCAGGGCCTATGTCATCTTAGGAGATGCTGTGTGGAGGGTCTTTTTAAGGAAGAGATGGATAGGATGTTCTGGGAAGGAAAAATGTTTAAGTTGGGTAGAAATTTAGAGGTCCATCGACCTCACTTATATATACTTATCCGGGAGTGACGGACATATGAATCCATCCCTCCAACTGCTGTGCAAGGCGATGGGTCGAGAGAGTCCGGCTGGAAAGGTAAAAAATCTCCCTCAACCAGTTTATCTCGATCAGCCCGCTACGCAGCAGGTGGGCAGACGCATCTACCACCAAGACCCGGACAAATATCATCCCCATAAACCTCGGCACTCCTGCTAAGTCTCCAAACGTAGCGAACCACTTGGGGTGAATTTTCAGAGGTGTTGGTTATTTCAATATCCCGCCTTCCAAATTTATAATAGGTGGATATTTTAATTCATATTAGGCCACCCAGCCAATATATTATAATTCGTAGAACTCGACACATTATTATTATTATTTTTTAATTAAATGAAGACAATGTTAGCGAAACTCAATCAAAATCTGAAGACAGAAAAATCAGAAAAAGTCCCCAGTGGATTTTACTTACTCTCTAATGGTGGAGAAAGTCCAAAAAAGTTTCTGAGCTATTCATATCCTAGAGATATGTACTCGAAACTGCCGCCATGGGTCGACCCACAGTGCCTTTCTTGGCAATAATATCAAGGAGAATACTGCGGTTCTACTTACGTCGACAGAATAGCATTTATTCCCAAACATGGGAACACCTCAGTACAGGTTCGCCTAGTGAGGTGTTCACAAAATACTAATAGGTACTTACCTATTTACTTACAGTTACGGATCATTATTTTTTTTTCTTATTACTAAACTTATTATCTATGTAAACCTGTGTAATAATCTGTAATGTGTTTGTTCAAGAATAGAAAAAAAGAGAATTGGGGTATTATCCCTGGTTATATCCATCAGCGTTTTGTCAGGTATGCTGGGTATTAATAGCTCTCAGATAGAAGAAAAACTGCTTTGCTGATAACAACTGGTAAGGTCGAGAGTTCCAAGATGCAGAACATTGTGGTAAGGTCGCTGATTCTGTTATTAAACTACTTATCCCCTGACACAGATATATCTTTCAATTGATTGTTCATAAAAATAAAAATGTTATTACTACTTTTATAGTTTAAAAACTGTAAATTAAACAACTTTTACAGTTAACATAACCAATAATAAATATATAACATTGCAATAAGTTTGTATATTAAAAAAAAAAAATACTTTTAAAAATAAGGGTTGAGATGATTTAAAGCACTTGATTTAAATCAGTGATTTAAATCGTGATTAAAATCAAGTGATTAAAAAAAAAAAAAAAATTCTGCAACCAAATTACCCGCCTAAAGTGCCAAGGGACTCCCCCTGTATCAGCTATAGCGCGCACACACGTACAATGCTATAACTGTCTACTTTTATATAGTTACAGCATTGCTATGAATATTATTACTCGTTTGTATGTCGTTGAGCCTTTCACTGGAATATTGGTCGATAAATGATATGTTTCTTTGGGAACCAAAAACCTATTCAATGGCGACAAGGCGTAATTTTTCTTGTAGATTAACAAGATAATTCTGATGTCAAAAAACCTAATGAACATTTTTGCCTGTTTTCATGTGTACTATTTTAGATTAAAAGATTTAAAACTTTTCAAACAAAGCGTAGAAAGGAATTTTAGCTCTTCCATTTTACCATTTAAAGTTATGGTTTTTAATATTGAACGATGTATTCTATGATGGGTTCTATTATTTTAACTGTTTTAATACTATTCCACTAAATTATTATTAATTTATAATTATTAATTATTACACATGGATTGATTGTAAAAGCCACTATGGGCGTATAGAATAATTAAATCATTTTAATGCATTGGCAAGACTTCAGGCATGCCGCATGAGGCATGTGATGGATAAAATGTATCATCATGAAAAATTACATCTCACGTTCGGGAAACAAACAGAATAAAAAAAACAACATAAAACGGACATATCGACGACATCTACCGGAATCGACGAATTAAGAACAGGAAAATATAAAATTTAATTTATAAATAAATTTTCGGTTCGTTACAAAGGTGTGGCTAAAAAAACATATGTGCAGTTCACACGCGATAGAAGTGAAATTTTCAGAAAACTAAACTTCGAGAGAATGAGACGAAAACAGAATATCAGGAGTAGGATTATTATTGTAGGTAGGGTTTATTTATTATAACACTGTTATTAAGATTAAAATTTATTTGGTCATTTTATTCTACGAAGCACCGTACAAAAAGGAGGCCGATAGGCTACGAAGCATCACACAAAGAGGTCACCGATTAGTCTATCTCATTCTCTCGCAGGCTAAATCCTATAGACGAAGGTGTTTGTCTCTTTTTAGTGTTGCTCGTTTCCGTTTTTCACTTCAAAAATGGCGCCACCAAGTGAATCAGATACTTGATTCGGGCTACGTCAAGAGTCAGAGTAATAGACGAGCATGTGTGAGACGATGTGTGAATGTGAACGAGACAAGGAGTGCGTGCCAAGACCTAGTTGTTTGGTGGGACGTTCTTTATACCTACCCCTGAAAACGGCGTGATGGTTAGTTAGTTGGTGAAGGATGATTTTCCCCATATTTTTGTAGTCGAATTCCAGTGCACCTTTTCCTATACATATATTTGGTCATCTTATTAATATTTGTGGTTTCTCCTTAGGAGTCGCTAGATGTCGTTTTCTTTCTCCTGTTCACTTTGGAATGGTTTATCGGATATTGATTTTGCAAAATTAAAAACGTTTATTTTTTTTTGATGTAAGAGGATTCGAACCAAGGTCGTCTGAATCGCTGGACTATGATAGGCTTGTGTGAGGTCGAGGATTTATTGTATATTCCCTCATTTCAAATATTGGCAAAATATTTGAAAAAATTGTAAAATCTCAACTAATGGAATTTATTGAAAATAACAAAATACTTCACGACAATCAATACGGATTCCGAAAAGCGCGCAGCACACAAGACGCGATTGCAAATGTCACATCACGCATATATAAAAACCTTGATATGAGCAATAAATGTATAGGTATTTTTATAGATCTGAGAAAAGCGTTTGACAGCATATCACATAAAAAACTTATGAAAAAATTAGATAATTTGAACATTAATGAAAACGTAGCAAATTGGATAAAAAGCTACCTAAAAAATCGCCCTCAATATGTCAAAATAAATAACATTTATAGCGACGAAGAGACATCTGAATATGGAATTCTACAAGGTACTGTGCTAGGTCCTATATTATTCATCTTATATGTAAACGGGATATTCTCACAGTCACTTCATGGTAGTATAACCTCTTATGCCGACGATATTCACGAAAGTGGAATCACATGGCAAGTAGTAAAACAAAAAGCAACAGAAGACATAAACATACTTAAACACTGGTTTGATATAAATCTACTATCTCTTAATAGTGAAAAAACTCACGTTATATCATTTGCAATAAAATCAAAGGACGTTCCGGTAAATTTTGATATAATTATACATGACAATTCTAAAGATCACAAAAAAAATAACTGTAAAATAAACTGTTCCACATTAAAAATTTCGAATAAAATTAAATACTTTAGGAATAACAATAGACAAAAACTTGAACTGGAAAGATCAAATCAACCTTACCGTTAACAAAATAAGGAAATTAATTTACATATTTTTAAAAATCCGAAACTTTCTCTCATTAGAAAATCTAATATCAGTCTATCATGCTATAGTACAGTCAAATCTTCAATACTCTGTTGTAAGCTGGGGAGCTGCATACAAAACAAATCTACTCCCTGTTGAAATTGTGCAACGTCTAATTATAAAAATTATATTGAAAAAACGAAGAGATTATCTAACTCACCTTATTTTTGAAGAATTTAAAGTATTGAAATTTAATCATCTAGTTCGAAAAAATATAACAATCCAAATAATAAAAGAAAAACAAAATCATAGCTTTTTAACTGAAAGTCGTACTCGTCAAAAACATATATTTCTAATACAAAAATGTAACACCTCATTTGCACAACATCATTACACATATGTATCTAGGAAAAAAATACTTCAATAGCCTACCTGAAAAAATAAGAACAATCGAAGACGATAAATGCCTACTAAAAGCAATTAAAGAGCAATTTAAAGTAAAAATAAATTGATAAAATTTATCATCATAACTTATAAAACTTGTTAATTTGTTTTTTTTTTAAGTATCTACCACAATTAAATTAAAAGATACAAAATATATATATAAAAAAAAAAAAAAATCAGTGAAAATTTATTATGTACTTAGTTTATTTGTATCAAAAAAGGTTATTTTGAAATGTAAATATTTTTTTTTTTGCTATATAAATAATGTATCTTATGTAATAAATAAATTTAAAAAAAAATTGTATTATATTAGAACCGAATACCCGTGAAATATTAAATTTTAGTGACGTGTTCCGTTTCATCAGAATTTCAAATCTTAGGCAGAATCAGACGATTCACTAATGATAGAATCACCAACATGTTGGAATCTTTCATTCGGCACTGTCTCTCAACCCTTTCGTTTCATTGCATGTTCAGACGGGTCATTTCGCGGGAAAGAGGCGGAATGATTCTATCATTAGTGAATCGTGTGATTCATGCTTAATAACGGGGCTAAGGATGTTTTCATTTATTCACTTTTCACTTACTTTAGCATTACATACTTAAGTTACATTTACGTTATATACTTTATTGCTTTTTTTAAACCTAAGTATATTATTTTATTCTAAAAAGTTTTTTTTTAAACTTTACATAATGAATTCTACATATATATATATATATATATATATATATATATAAATGAATATTTCTTTGGTTGTCCCTTATGCGGTACCTACAAGATTCATACGATTGCGATGAAACTTTGGTGATTTATTGCAAGCCCGCGAAGGTTTCTGTACAAAATGGTGAGTTCTAGAGAAATGAAATTATTTCCTATACCTATACCATTCATCCGATTGCGATGAAACTCTGGTGAGTTGTTACGCGCCCATCCGCGAATGTTATTGTGGTGAACGTATGTCTTGCGGTATGAAAGAGACATGCGTGTATGAGTGAGACAACATGAGGAACGTATAAAAGGGTGTGATTGCTGTCCATTCATCTCTTTACCATCAGACTTCCTTGATAGAACCACTGTACTATAATCCCGGAATAAACATCAACAGACTACCCACGCATTATTATTACTATCACCCTGTACTGAGATCACTATAATCTGAGGAATCTGGATCGATAGACTGGGTGTCCAGAAATACATGGGATAACCGGCCACGGTCGCAGTTATAATAGTGAGCTCTAGCGTTATGAATTTTTTCGCATAGTTTAGCGGCAGGAAAGGAAGGAGGGAAGGGGAAAAAAGGAGGGTGTTCGTGGGAGGGGAATGGGGGAAGGGGAACACAGGAGGGGGGGGGGGGGGAGTGGGAGGTGCGGTCGGGGGTAAGGGGGACCCGAGAGGAATTTGCTCTTTTGACAATATCGGCGATATGCGACTACCATTTCAAGTCGTGTGATATGGTAACTCTTAGGTCTTATTACATATGTACTTAAAAAAATCACATAAATTTGTACATTAATTTAGCTTACTTTAACTCTACTTATAATTACATTAGAACTCCTTAGTATATTTTTGTTCCTACAACATGCTTATAATATTTTTACTCCAAAATTGTAAATAACTCTAACCACAATTTCCGTTAAAAATTGAACACCCATTAAAAAAAACCCATATAATTCAAGACAAAAAATAGACCAGTAATCTGTACCTACATATTTAATGAGATATGGCGCCTAATCTCAAATTTAAAACCAAATTACCCACTCTCAAATATAAAATCATATTGCACCTATTAATGTAGCAGTGGCGGTCCGTGAGTTTTCAGTGCACAAGAGCGCTTATATTGAAAAATATGACGTTATTGACGTTGTTTCAGCGGAAAATTATTATTATTTTTTTTTATTTTTTTATTTCTACTTTTTGTATGAAGATGTTCAGGATTCTTTTAGTTTTAGTCAACGGATGCGCCGCATCCACATACTGAAATATCTTCATACAAAAAGTAGAAATTTTGAAAAAAAAAACATTTTCAGCTACAAGAACATCAGTAATGTCGCTTATTCTATCTTAGCTCTCTAGCTCACTGAAAACTCACGGACTGCCACTGCTATGTACAATATGTACATATCTACAGTAGTAAAACTTATCATGAACTCGAGAATCTAGTTATAATTGACTGTCCTAAAACGGGAATCCTCCTAGTTGGGCAGTCAAAACATTTCTTAAATAATGTATATAAATGTATAATCTTTTACTAAATAAATAAAATTAAAAAATTATAAATAAATTCATAAGATTCTGTATCTTCCAAAGACTGCGATAGAATGGTCATATTATGGAAATAACGACAGGACACCGAAAACCCCAGACATATTTTACGTCTACGTTTTTATTTCTATATTTTCTTCGTTTACGTGATACTCATCACTCATCATTGATAATTTATTTATTTATGTAGATTGATCTGTGAAAACACTAGCGTATAAGGAAATAAACGAAATTCGTTCCTTAGGGCAACATTAATTAGATACTAGTTTGCATAAATATTAGAATTAAAACACCATAAATAACATAGTTACTCTGTTGGCTTCTCGTAAAATACGTGTTTAATAAAATGAACAAAATTTCCTAATACTTGAAATATAAACATAATTTCCTAACAAAATAAACATAGTTATAAAAATATCACATTGTGTCGTATTACAAGTAGGTAATTTATAAATAATTAAAGAGTTTCCGGCATGTGTTGCTACACCACTTAATAAAGTAATTGTTTCTCCCTGCGTGTCCTTTTTCATTCGTTCCGTTCCCCTTCCGCTTCCCCTTCCTCTCCCGCATCCCCTTCCCCCCACGCGTTCCCACTCCGCTTTCCCCGCTCACCTATCCCGCTTCCCCAGTCCCGCAAAGCTCACTGCTCTGTAAATGTTGGTACCAAAACACTGATGTTAAATGTTTTACAATTTTTTTAGGTAGGTTATCATAATATTCGTTCAGGAACCAATATTATTAAAAAAAAACACAATATTTTACCAAATAAGTAATTTTTTAATTACTGACATTTCAATAATTCAGTCTACTTTCGCCTTTCTTCTGCGAAATCAAAAGCTCTGTAACCGATGGTATCATAACTCCACTGTGGACTGCTACCAACGGCTTTGTCATTTAATTAGTTGAGATAACATTGGTTGTTTTAAAAAGTTATAGCGAGCACGTGGGATTTAGTACTTATCAATCAATTTTAAGGGAGTTAAATGTACGATATTTGTTTGAAATTAATAATTCCCCCTGAAGGGTACGACTAAAGTAAACCTGTGAGCATTGCTCACGAAACATGTCGGTTTTTTATAACAAAATAAACATGGTTAAAACTAAGTAATTCAGTAATATTGAATTAAAATGGCGTCATAAAATAAATTAAAATGTGTTTGAAGAAATATTTATTCGCTTTTGCCTACCAAGAAAACAAAAATTTAAAAACTTATTTCATAGGAAGTTCAATCACTTTATTATTTTGACATTGGCAATGACTGAGACCTTTTGAATTATGTTTGACCCTGAATTGAAAATTAAAAGGTTTTGGAAATAAATAAAACCTTAAATAATAATACTACATTGATTAGTTACATTAATTTATTTAATATTTTCGCTTAATCTTTGGTGTCAATAAAATTGTTACGATAACTATTGAATTAATTTAACTATCGATATGGTATTATTATTTATGGTCGTATTTATTTCCTGTACCTTTAAAATACAAATTCAAGGTCCAACATTATTCAATTATTATTTTGTCACTCTCTCAGTAAATGTCGATTTTCTCGACCAATCGTGCAACTTCTGAAAAGTCATTAAAAGATATATAAAAAAAATTGGTCGAATAGGTTACGTTAGGTTAGGTTTTGGGCTATTTTTCAAATATTTATTTTTATTTATTTGAATTCAAATGGTGTTGAAATTGGGTGGTTTTGAGTTGTCATGGAGCCGTCTTCAGGATCCCTCCCACGATTGATCGATAAGGATTGTATCGATAACTTTTGGTAACGTCTCATCGTCCGCAAGCATGACTGCAGACCGCCAACGAATAAGAAGCGGTTCAAAATGACTAAGTGTTCTTTGTTGTGGGTTGTGATTGTCCTATTTCAAATATTCGACTTCATTTTGAACTGAGCATTTCTCATTTAATCATTTTTGCTTAATTTCGATGTGTAGAGTCCTTTACTCATAACTTTCGCGTCTGTGTCACTCTTTTCTCAGCATTTAAATGCATTTTGTGTCTACTCGCATTTTTGTCTGTGGTCATCCACATAGCTTTCACTTATGGCTTTCACTTGTATGTCAATAAATAATCTTGTTGTTTCTCGCAACGTCATTCTACAATTTGAAACTCCAGTGCTCAGAATAGAATCAATCTCGCTGTAAACTTAATATTCTTCTGAATAAACTTAAAGCTACAATAATCCAGTACAAAACCAACAAGTTTTTTTCTTTGCAAAGAATATCACGCAAATCATGACCTCTCTCACTATATGTTTCCTTTGGCGTGGAAAACGAAGGAAGTCAACGAAGCTGCTCACTCTACACCTGATGGTAGACTGTCTGGAGACCAGACCCAGATACATAATATCAAAAAAATTCATACATGTTAACCACTGGAGCGATTTTTGCCATCTATTCCCGCCATTTTAAATGTCTTCGATTGCTTTTCGGATAAAAAAGGCAATTATCTCCGTGATTCGGGATTTTTTTAAATTTTATATTTGTTGCTCCCACGTTTGTTATTTTGCCTTAAAACGAAGCTATTGAAATGCTTTATCTGTTATGACGATGTTAAAAATAATTATTTAAAATATTTTTTACAATTTGAATTTCTAATCAGCTGTTTACGATTAAAATTAAGTCAATTTTCGATAGATATGCACCTTTAATTATCAAGTACACCATACACAATATATGTACATAAATCGAAAATATTCTATATTGTCTCGAATAAGTAGGTACATCTTACGGCAATTTCAAAGTAAAAAAACACGCACAATTCGCGCGGTTATAAACTTTGCGATTTTTTCATATATTTTTTTATAAATCCTAAAAATATGAGATAAACGGTAAAATACAGATTAATTCATTGGCTGTACAGCACTATAATAAGTTTTTATGTCTCCTTGTTAAAATTCAGAGGTATGATTTTTTTAATGTTGGTGAAAATTTTTAAAAATGATTCTCTGAAAACCTCGAGCAAATGGAGGAAAACGTTTTTAAATGCGCTGTCGCTCCAGTGGTTAATAAGACATCATAGATTTATAAATTTAAATTTTGACAATTAAGAAAAATGTTAATATCAAAGCAGATATAATTAATAAGCAAAAAAATCGTAAAACCTTTTTTTAAATTCTCCCTTCATTTACAGTAATACCTCCCAAGAGTCTCAGCTGCTCCCGTCTGGAACCAGTGAGACTATGGCATCCCCAGTTGGGATTTGTGAGGCTGAAGGTAGTGGCGAGGGGAAGGAGATGGGTAAGAGGAAGGTGGTGAATTAACTGGCTATTCAGATCTGGTCACCAAGCACGGCTAACGCCATTTCAAGCAAAGCTCCAAAATACCTTAAAAAAACCCGACTCTGTGCAGAAACGGGCGGTCCGTTTGATAGATTCTCCCATCTTAACAGACGGATTGCAATCTTTAGAGCACAGGCGTCAGGTGGGAATGCTGTCCTTGTTCTACCGCTATTACAATGGAAAATTCTCCGAGGAACTAGCGTCGTTGATCCCCTCGGCACCGGTGCATAGTCGGGAAACACGCCAAACACGCGCCCAACATATGTACACGGTTGACGTTAGTCACATGAGAACGGGTCGTTTTTACGACTCGTTCTTGAGTTCAACGGCTCGGCTGTGGAACGATTTATCGGCCTCTGTGTTTCCTCCCTCCTACAACATGGGTCTTTTCAAGACCCATGTTCACTCCTTCCTTTCCTCAAAAAGACCATCCACACAGAATCCTCAAAGATGACATAGGCCCTGAGGGAAATTATTTTCCTCAGGGCCTCCTGTGTGGAGTGAATGTAAAAAAAAAAAACAACGTTTCAATTCTGAATGGTGGTCTTACACCAGGGCGATACTAAGAGTATCTTCCACTCTGGAACGTGCCGCAAATATACTACACATAATTTTTAAATGAATTAATTATGAAAGTACACAGATTATTAAAATAAAATTTATTTGCCCACGCCGGGAATCGATCCCGCGTCATTTGGATTGCGAGACAAAAGCCTTACCGCTAGACCACGCCAGCCGTCAAAATGACATTGTGATATCTAATTTTAATCGATTTACCCCACTCTTAGCCTTCTCCATTTATTTTACCATGCTCATGCCTCTCCGCGATCTGTATAAGGTGGAGTCTGGTCCAGCCAATCCAAAAAAAGTCTTTTTTTTGTTGCCTACAAATCTTCCTATACATGTTGAGAATTTTTTACCAAAGTTATAGCATCAAATTCGACCATTAGATATAGTTAGGAGCGGTGCGCGCCAAGCAGGTAGACCGGAAAACGGAGCAGCCAAGTTACAAGCGAAAACTTTTCTATGTAAAACTTAAAACGTTTTTTAAGTTGGCTGGAATCGTAGCTCATCGAGTTTTAATAATTAAAGAAAATTATATTTGTCTGCAGATGTACCTAATTCAATTCTTAGAATTGATTTGTTCGAAGAGTTAGAATGCATGCTCAAAATAATATAAAGTTGATTACGAATCCAAATATAGTAATTCAAAACTTCGAAGCCCGTTATCTCAGAATGGGGTCAGCGTATGATGGAACCTTGCTATTCCATAGGGTTGTCATTATGAATGCATAAACAATAGTAATTACATCACTTGACACCAGCACCAGCACTGTTTATTTATCAAAATGACTTTATTTTAATTAAAGTAATATCGTCATTCAATTTTTATTAGAACAACTCTCTTTTTATAATTTTTGAAGGTTATTCCCATCAATGTAATATATCATTTAAGAAGAAGATAATTCTAATAATCTAAACAAAAAAGAGAACAAGACTTAGAAAAATAAAGAGATAAGTGGTCTAATTTGATAAGGCGAGAGTAAGTCCTGGTAAGACGAGAGGTTCTGGGTTCGAGTTCCAGTTGCGACCGTTATCTTTTTATTTTTCTGCGTGTTGTCCTCTTCATATTTTCGTTTAGATTCTTAGTGTTATCTTCTTCTTTAATAATACTATTGTCATCTGCCGTAGTATAATGCAAAGCCAAAGAGCTTTCTACCTAGTAGCAATTGCTACCTAGTAGCATGTGTGTCAGTGACGTTCCTAGTGTTGAGCATGCTCATTTGAAGCCAAATAACCATGCTCATAAATAAACAGCCGTTTGATTTGTGAGCATGCTCATTGCATTATCGGGTGGAAGGGGAGCCTCTAAGCATGTGTGAACAGGCTAGCTTATGGCATGCTCATTTTCAATCCGATCTCAGTTCGCGCCTACGTATTCTTTGCAAAATTGTTAAAATAGCCAGCCGCAAAATATTTTGAACACAAGGTCACTAAAATATCCACAATAGATTTCCGAATTCCCCAAAAGTTCCTTTTCCTCCACAATGAAACCAATCTTTTTAAATTAAATTAACTATTGAAATAAGCATTTATTTTTTATTATTTGGTCATTTTCGGATTTTTTGACATCTTTCACCCAAATCAACAGTCTTTTTTTTTACGTCAGAAGATTCTTAAATAATTGCGTTGAAAATAATATTTTTTGTTTAGTTCTGAGCGAATGGAACTGATTCCATTTGACATTTATTTGACATAAGAATGATCATTAAATAGCGTGTGTGTTTAAATAATTACTTGAACAACATCAAGCACACACTCGCTTTTCATCAAACCTGGGTTCCGTGGTCCCAAAAATTAATACCTCATTCGCTCAACGACAATTCTGGTTCATCGCTCCTAAAGTATATAATGCTCTAAGTACTGACATAAAGTCAGGTAATCACTTTTTGTAGCACGTGTACAACATTGGATATTTGAAAGGGGACGAGTTCTTAACACTATATTTTTATTATTAATTTTTTTTCTTCAAAACATTTTTTTTTCTTAATTTTATTTATGTTTTAATTTATATATTTGTATAGAATACATGAGTTCTTATCATTAAATTTTTATTATTAGTTTCTGTATTTCAAAATTTTTATTTTTATTTTAATTTCTATTTTTCTTTTAAATATGATTTTTTTTTATTTATGTATTTCTTAATTTTTATTTAGTATATTACCTGTTTCAATAGAATAGTAATTTTTAATTCCTATGTAAAATATTAAATGTATGACTACCACAACATGAACAAGAAACCCAAAAATCTGTAACAAATAAAATATTATTAAAAAAAAATTGATAACAATAAATGAAAAAATTGTTGGCTTTGAGCATGCTCTTTCACGAGAAAGCTCAAACCAAGCCTGCTCATTTATGAGCAAATGTGGACGGTTGTCATCAACTGTCATCCACGAGCATGCTCATAAGCCGGTTTGTTTTATGAGCAAGTGTGTCAGTACCATAACTCTGCTTAAATAGCTCGACTTTAATTAACACAACGCAATCACTCTGGTGGGTTACGGCTATCCTAGTCTCCAATTAGTTTATTTTATCCGCTAAACAAATTTTAATCCAATATGCCTAAGTTGTTTTCAGTCCTTGTTCTGATAGCTTTGTGTGGTGACTTTGGATTAGGCGTAAAATTCCGTAAGTATTACGAAAATGTTCTAATGTTTAAACAATTATATTTTGAGAAGCAATAACTTATTTGTTGAGAAGTAATCAATATTCTTGAAAACAACTACATAGAAAAAATGTAATATGCATGAATTTATACATTTTTATAATTTAATTTTATTTGCCTCTTTATTGATGTTTGCAATTACATTGGACAGATTATTTTTTTCCCGTTTTCGTCAATAATTTTAATAGGGAATAACCAGATAAAACCGTAAATATGTCATTTTAAACCAAATGCTGGGTGTATCGACTCTATTGTACATAAAGATAGTAGCCAATAAAATATGCGTTAAGAAAATTAGGATAATATTGGTGGTTCTTAGTTGAAGTATGATACAGTTAAAAATGACCGAATCGGATATCGACACCTTGGCGCAGTGGCCTGGAAAGCCGAATGTCCTGGGTTCGTGTCCCAGAGATGCCAATATCTTTTTCTGATTTTTCTGTTTCCAGATTTTCGATTGAGTTTCGCTAATAATGTCTTCATTTAATTTTAAAAAAAAATTGATTTCGAAAAATTGTTATTTTTGTCTAGTAAAGGTATATTTTAAATTTTGAAATTTTTTTATTTATTTTTAACTTTATGAGTAAAATCTCAAATTATAATATTTAATTAAATGAAGACAATATTAGTGAAACTCGATCGAAGACCTGGAGACAGAAAAATCGGAAAAATATATTGGATACTGGATTCGATCCCAGAGGTGCCAATATCTTTTCAGATTTTTCTGTCTTCACTAATATTGTCTTCGTTTAATTTAATATCATAATTTTTATTTCTTTTTATAATAAGGTTATACCTTTGGAAATTGAAAGATTTGTTAAATTTTCAAACAAAATGTTGTATTATATAACTCAAATTTCAAATCATATAATCGCGCAGTCAAATAAATCAATAGATTATTTATCTAGGAAAGGTATTTTTCAGAATTTTAATTTAAGTTAATTTAATTTAGTTATATTTCAGTTTGATTCGTATTTTTTCTAAAAATATTTAAAAAAAATTAACACACATCCCTCGCTTCATCCACGTTCAAACGTCGAATCGCTTAGTGTTTTAACCAATTAGTTGCATGCAAGGCAAAAAAAAAATTTCATTAATTACTTAAAAAAATAGCATTCAATAATTTAATTAGGTTATAAATTTATAATGCAAGCTGTTTCGGTGTTAAAATCTTATCACCCCAACCCACCATATTTTTAAATGTTTAACTGTTCAATTAATATTTTCCATAAAAACCTATTTTAAATATCGTGGTTTAAAAATATAATGGTTTAAGATGAAGCCATACTAAATAATGCAAAATCATAAAAAAAACGTATGTTTTTTTTTGAAAATTTGACTGCTTAGAAGTATTATAGATGCTTCAATTAAATACTGCGTGTACAACATACCTTGGCCCTTAAAATTACCGGTCATTTTTTTAATAAGTCTTTTAATAAGCTTAGAAAAAAATAAAGTATTAGGTCGATAAAAAACATTTTCAACTGAAAACTCTCCTACTTATAAACACTTTTTCGGATATGGTTTTATTGCATAATTTGGCAAATTCAGTTGCTTATATAATTATCGCGAAAAAAATTTAATTTACGCCTGAACCTCACAAAATTAAATATAATATGCATTTTCGCGTTGGTATTTTTGACATCACGGCGACAATACGGCAGTCGACGAATTTGTTATATCAAAGTGAACCTTATACCGTCCACTGAAGAACGACTGGCAGCCGCCCCATTCATCCGTCATTACTCCTCCGAACGGAGCGGAGAAACAACGTGTTAGGGTCCGCGCTACTTGTTTTCGTGAAATCAATTTAAAAATTCCGTTTTATTACAATAAATAAGGCCTTTACGAAATCAACATGTAAAATAAAATTCTCAAATATTTTTCCAACCTTTCCAAAAGCTTTTTCTCAAGTATTTTTAAACTCCTCCCATAAAAAGGCGTGAATTCCGATTTCGATTTTTTCCTGTACTAGTGGATTGCCTTAAACGAAGTATTTATTATTCATTATACTTAGAAAATCATTTACGAGACTGGAAATTCTTATTCAATGAGGCCATAAAAATATTTTATTAAAATAGGATTTTATTAAAATAATAATGAAAGGGGTAAATACGTAAATTAATATGATTACGTCCTTTTTTTTAAAAGAAAGTCAAACATCCCCGGGTTACGAATAACCCAACAATGTTTGAAAATCCCCTACTACGAAAATTTTGGCTTGTTTCGTGATGTAGGACTAAGCCCGCCGAGGAATCCCAAACGTGGTGGGACCCAAACGCGATGCCCACTCAGCCACTGACCGGTCGAAACAAGTTTTCAATAACCTTTTCATAACAAATGGCCTAAACTCAGATTGAAAATGGCTTTGAATGCCGAAACAGTTGTCACACTAATAAATAACTAAAATACTCGAAGATCTTAATGACATCTCTAAATATGATTTATTTAGTATTTATTTTTGAGTTTACAAAATTTATAACGTCAATTTCCAAGTACATCATAATTATGTTGTCGGTAGACATTAAACATTAACACAAAGACAAGGATAATATGGGGATATAATTCAGACTGTTCCAAGAAATAGTAAATCCTTTGCCGCAGAGAGGGAGACGTTAGAAAGAAATACATTTGTCTTACAATACCTACACGTCAATCAACTGGAAAGGGTTTGCATATAATAAAATATATTTGCATATCTCAATGCAGGAATACCCTAGTGAGAGGAGCAGCTTATTTATGCTTTTATGCAATATATTATTTTTTTAATAAATAAATAAAACATTTTTTTTATGTAACCTACTAGCCGAGTCTTTCAAAAGATGCCGAGTGGCCCCTGAACTTGATAACAAGAACAACCCGTGCCTAGTCGAGGCTGTGGAAGATGCCATCCACCAGCTGTCTGGATACGGCAACTCGGACCTGCAGGCCATTGACCTGGACCCTCTGAACGTAGCCAAGATACACATTGATCAGGGGGCCTCCAGCCCTATAGCTGTCAAGCTAAAATTCACAGATAATACACTTTCCGGTCTTTCCAATGTGCATGTCAGTTCTGTAACGTAAGTAAATATATTCTTTATATAGTCATCTTAGTCGTAGTAGAATGTCTGGTTATTTAATTCTAATCGTGGAGGTCCACTTCGTCACAAATAGAGGGTGGGGCAGAATGGAGTTCGTAGTTTTAAAAAATCACTGATAGTCCAGTCATAATAGATGAAAAAAGTGCTGAGTTGGCATTAATTCCAAACTACAAAAATATCTTCATCGTCCGATATCGTTTTTGATCGATCAATGACTGCGATAACTCCAGAACGGTGCTTTGTAGGGAAAAAGGATAATTTTATAAAATTTTTGATCTACAAACTTCTCTTAACAGTTTTTTCGGTAGCTCTCATCATTTCCGAGAAGTACGCAAAAGACGAAAATTTGTGACCTTTGACCTCGGATGAAAACAACGCTAACGCTAGATCGATGAGGACTTTTGGCATAGCATTTGTGATGACGTATTCAAGGCTTGTACAAAAATTCAGCTTGTTCGGAATTAATACCAACTGGAATGCCTATTTTGTCTGGACTACCGTTCTCAGCAGTAACTTTTGACCATACCGTGGTCACGTGAGTACCGGGGCTTTGTTGTAGAGAAGTATTTAAAAGCTAAGCAGAGCAGAGGGCTTTTCGGATCCGGTTCAGGTTAAATCGTAATGACAGCGTTTCTGATCCTAAAATCATTCGGAAATGGATCAGTAATGTAAGGTTGACATGATCGGCAGTTCTTAAAAATCAGTAGAGCGACCTAAAAGTGTGCGAACACCTGAAAACATCGCGGTAGTAAGAGCGTCAATTGAAGAGTGTCCAACCCGATCAGCGCGGAAACAAGTCTTTGTGCTTGGAATATCGTCCAGAACTGTGAGGTGAATCTTACACTCAAACTTTCACCTGAACCCCTACAAGATTTTGTGAAACGCAGAGATGCTTGCATTGCAATCGTAACTGCTGTACCCCCTGGAGCTGTTTTGTGGACTAGCGACGAAGAGCATTTTTGTAAAACAAACAAAATATTCGTCATTGGGCATCTCCAATCTAATAGTAAGGTGGCATTATCGGGCCTTTTTTTAATTCAAAGGAATAACCATTATAGTGAATTCGGCTCGCTATTGTGAGTCTCCAACATCTCGCAATAGCGAGCGAATGAGTCCCAAAGTGGAAAGGTATGGCGAGGAATATTCACGAAGCCTTCTGGTTCACAGCTCTTGGGATTTCGTACAGAACCACAATACAAATAATAAAAATACATTTTTAGGTTCGTGAATCACACAGAATTTCTTAAAAAAATACTTGCTGCATAGAGCTCCAACTTGGTATTTTTCATTGCAACTTTAGTTCAAAACTTCATCCCAAATTTCTAAACACTTTTCATACTCTGGTTTTAGTGGAAAACTCTCGAGCCCAAAAAATTTCCTGTTAAAAATGAAGCTTGACGCTGAACTCTTGGTACTAGCAGGCCCCTACAAAGTTGAAGGAAGGGTGCTCATCCTGCCTATTCAAGGAAATGGCCAAAGCAATATGACGATGCGTAAGCATAACTTTGCAATTTAATTTCAAAAATTATATCCAACTAAAGCAAATAATTTTCCTCTCGTCTCTTTCAAATTGTGTTTGATTTTTTTAAACTGTTGCTCTTCGTTTATAAGCAGTGGTAATTCATTATTTTACTAAGAAAACAGTCTGAAATCAGTACTTAATTTGAATTATCCCGCCTTTTTAATCACGTGGTTCGTACGGGAAATCTATCGCAAAATTGTACTATCAAGATAATATTTTTGCGAAAAAGTTATTTTTTAAGTTTCCGACTTTTATCCTTGGTTGTTCTTGCCAAGTTTCTGTATATGGAGACAGAGAAGTTGAATGCATATTAGTTGCTAATGATTTTTTTTCTTTTACAGAAAATGTCGATTGCTCCCTCCTCATAAAAGGTGAGCCGCAGACGAAGGACGGTAAAGAGTACCTGAAAATAAAAAAGTTTATTTTGAAAGTCTACTTGAAACGGTTAGTACTTTTGGCGTTTTTATTAATATTTTATTGAATTTGATGGGTGGGAGTAAATAGGTACAATTTTGCAAAGGGTTTTTGATACAAAAATAATAAGTTTCACGTTCAGTGCAAGATAAAAATGTATGTCAAGAGGTTAAAAGAAGAAAGGGAAAGGAAGAGATTAAGACTGGGTTGTTATACATGTTCTCACTTTCGCGAGAATAATCCAGTTATAAAATCTCAGTTCATATACAAACAGGTAATTAAAATTATAAAATACACAAGAGACGCGAGAGACATAAGTGATAAGAGACACAAGAGATACAAGAGACACAAGAGATTCAAGGGACACGAGAGACACAAGAGACATAAGAGACACAAGAGACACAAGAGACACAAGAGACACAAGAGGCACAAAAGACACAAGTGACACAAGAGACACAAGAGACGCAAGAGACGCAAGAGACACAAGAGACACAGGAGACACAAGAGACAGAAGAGACAGAAGAGACACAGGAGAAGCAGGAGACACAGGAGACCCAGGAGACACCGGAGACATAAAAGACCCAAGAAACACCACAGATACTACAGGCCCAAAGAGAGACACAAGTGATACAAATTGTAATTATTTGATAGGTCATTTTTATATAGCATGACTTTTATTTTACCGTAAATTTAGATCCCTTCATAATTCGTTGGGATATCTTCACACATCTAAACCCCAGTTATTTGCCGACATATGGACGTGTTCGAAAATGCCTATTTTCCTTTCTTACTTAGTCTTAAACGACTTATCCATTTCTGTATAGAGACGTCTTTCCTGTTGTCATTTTGGGTAGAGATAAATGTGATGACTTACCAGAAGATTTGGTTTGGTGAGAGAGATGTGCAGCCCTTTTTTATTTACCTGCTGTCGATGTTATATCCTCGACACATTTCGACGACACGATCCAAAGATTATCACCCTATCTAGAGACACCCAGAAAGATGAAACCTGAGACGTCTCGCCGAACAAACAACGGGCTACATGATTAATGGACCCATAAGGAACAACTGGCATTTCTGTAGTAGTTTCTATAGATTTTTGATTTTCCGAACACCCTACAACATATTTATAAATATTAAACTTACTGATTTGTTGATTGGGTCATTATTTTTCGTCTTTAAATTTTATTTTTACCCAGCACTTTTTTTATAGGTTCGTACCTACTTTTTTACATAATTATTTTTTTTATATGAATACCGTTTAAGAATCACTAACTGATCCTGTCTGAAGCCAGTGAGACTTTGGCATCCCTAATTGGGGTATGTTGCGAGGCTGAAGGTAGTGGGGAGGGGAAGTAGATGGAGAAGAGGAAGGTGGGAAAGTATCTGGCTATTCAGATCTGGACACCAAATACGACTAAAGCCATTTCAAGCAACGTTTCAATTCTGAATGGTGGTCTTACACCAGGGCGATACCTGGATTCGAGTCCTAGTGGAACCAATATCTTTTTTTGATTTTTCTGTCTCCAGATTTTGATTGAGTTTCGCTTATATTGTCTTCATTTAATTAAATATTACTATTAGAGATTTTACTCATAAAGTTTAAAATAAAAATATTCATCCTAGACTTGCAGAAAAGGTCAATAGATGTCGCGTATTAAAAATAAAATGGATAAATATTTATCCAGACACTATCCAGATAGGATTTAGTTCGGGTTGAATCTTGCAATCATATATAAAGATAGCAGGCAATAATACGTGCCTTAAGAAAATTAAGATAATGTTGGTAGTTCTTAGTCGAAAAATGATACAGTTAAAAGTGACCGAATTGGAAATGGGTTCCATAGCTCAATCGGTAGAGCACTTGCCATGTAAGCTAAGGGACCTGGGTTCGAGTCCCAGTGGAACCAATATCTTTTTCTGATTTTTCTGTCTCTAGATTTTGATTGAGTTTTGCTAATATTGTCTTAATTTAATTAAATATTACAATTTGAGATTTTACTAATAAAGTTAAAAATAAATAATTTTCATTTTGTAAAAATTCAGTAAAAATTGAATAAGATACACTTCTGATTAGGCTAACATTTTGCTAATATTTAGTTGCTGTTTTTCCTCTGTTGTCGTCTTCATAATTTATTTTGTTTCAAGGATGACATATTACTTTGAAAACCTATTCAATGGCAACAAGGCGCTGGGAGACAACATGAACCGCTTCCTGAACGAAAACTGGGAACCGATCTATACTGAACTGAGGGAGCCGACGCAAAATGCTTTCGGCGCTGTCTTTGAGGAATACACCAAACGGATCTTTGAAAAATTACCTTTCAATGAATTTTTTCTTGTAGATTAAATAATAATTAAATGAAATTTTGATGTAAAAAACCTAATGCTCACATTTTTGCCTGTTTTTGTCGGCTTAGAAAGGAAGTACGTATGTAGTTTTAGCTCGTCCTTTTAATGTCGTGCTGTTGAACTGAACAAAATAGTTTCTATCAGGTATTGAATATATATTTATTAATAATTGTCAATTATTATAGCACGACGTATAAAAGGTAGGTAATTTCTATGTATGTCTCAGCGAACACTCTTTGCTTCATCAATTTTATCACTGGTACCTAGATTGCGTGCAGTTGGCAATACTTTCTCAGAAAAAGTAGATGTGCTCAACCGCACGTTACAGTTATAAGAAGGCTAAAATAACACATCTCACATATAAATATTAACGTTAGCTTTTATTATACTTCTGCGTCTGTTCTATTTTATAATATCTTTAACAAATTTAACTTCTTTAATACCTTTTTCATTGTTTGTTTTTGGGGTGTTATGCCGTGTTGCGCTACCTCCTTCTTTAGCCGTCGTTTCGGACAGCGTTGCAGTGCCCATCATCAGGGCAGATCCGACGATGTGAATGAACACATCGTCGGATCTGCCGGATCTGCCCTGATGATGGACACTGAAACGCTGTCGGAAACGTCGGCTAAAGAAGGAGGTGGCGCAACATGGCATAACAACAAACAATGAAAATGCTTTTGGCCGTGAAAATCTAAAAACGTATTTTCTTTAATACCGTTCTACAAAGTTATTATATAGATCACTTGTTTTGTGCATAACATAATTAAATAATTTTTCATGCATTCGGATGGTATTCGGATATTTATATATAGGACGCCTAGCACGGTCGACCGATAAGGACTGTATCGATAACTTTCGATAACTTCTCATCGTTCCCTAAGACAACTGCAGATCGGTAACGTACAAACAATAGTTGATTTCAAATATGTTAAATAAACTTAGTCATTGTGAACTGTTATTTATTCGTTGGTAATCTGCAGTCATGCTAAGACGTTACCGACAGTTATTGATACAATGTTTACCGATTGGCCATGCTAGAGATCCGGTGCATTTGATTTCTTTGATTGGGCCTTAATTTCTAGAGGCACTTCCAACTTATTCTTCTACTTACACTATATATAATATTCTCTTGAAACTCTTTACTCCGGTTCTTTCATAATCTAGTTCATAACGCCTCGTATTATTTTTGAAACTCCTCATTTGTAATAGGATCGTGCATAGTTTTACCAGCCACACATTTACCCAATGATTATTATATCTGAATTCAGTCTACTTTTGTACTTCGTCCGCCTATCTCAGACATCTGTACTGTACATCAGGAATGGAGTCAAAACTACTGTGGATCGCTAACCTTGCAAAAAAGTGCTTATTTAACCATAGAAACAGTACCAACAAGGTGGAAATAATTATGCTGTACAAAATGAACTGCACTGACTCCAGTTCTTGGCAATTCGTCTCCAGAGTTCCTATCTTGTTGAAATTTTCTTTCACCTGTCCTATGTCCACCTGATTGCTGTTTCGACTTCCATGGAGAAGTAGTAATAAATACAAATAAAATAATGTTAGTATCCTTTATTATTATACTTATATTATCATGTTTCTCTCTGTATTCTTAGTCTACCTGGAATATTTCGTTAAATGGCAAATTCTCCAGAATTTGTTTAGTGTAATCCCTGAAGACACTGCCAAAAGCATTTTCGATGGCTTTCTTCAGTTCGTTGAAGATGTCCTCCCAGTTTTGGTTTAGGAATAAGTTTGTGTTGTCCCCCAGAGCTTTATCGCCATTGAAGAGGTTTCCAAACTCATAGTGTAATCTGAAAATTATAAAGCAATTTTGTTATAATCGTAGCCTACACAGCACGTCAACTATGGGAAAAAATGTAACCAACTTGGACAGTTTTGAAAATGAATTTACCACCGAAAGTAGTTGCGTAGAAATAGATATCCCGTACCGACACAGGCCACAATTCACTTTTTGAGAGTTTTTAATGTGCAAGAATGGGTACCGCCGCCCCGTGAACCTTTATTGGATAACCAACACCTCTTCCATAGGTCACCCCAAGTGGTTCGCTACGTTTGGTGATTTAGCAGGGGTGCCCGGGTTCATGTAGTGAGTTTTGTCTAGGTCTTGGAGGCGGATGACCTGGACAGACTAAACCCCAGATTCCTACCCACCCCTTATACCCTTTTCCTTCCCAGAACTCTCCTCTCTCTTCTTTCCTTAAAAAACCCCCACACAGCATCCCCAAAGATGACATAGGCCCTGAGGGAAATTATTTTCCTCAGGGCCTCCTGTGTGGAGCTCATGTAAAAAAAAAACTTTCCTTGGTCATCCTAAGTGGTTCGCTAAGTTTGTTGACTTGCAGGGTTGCCCGGGTTCATGGGGTGATGTTTGTCCGGATCTTCTCAGCGGATGCGTCTGCCCACCTTTTGCGTTGCACGACGGATCGGGAGATACTAGTTGAGGGAGATCTTTAGACCTCTCCTGCAGGACTATATTGCCTTGCACTGCAGTGGAAGGGATAGATCTATACGTCCGTCACTCCTGGACACACAGACCCCCAGATTCCTAAGCACTCATCATACCTTAATGTTAAAAAAACCGTTCACGATATAAATAGAGTTAAAGAGAAAATCAGATGGTGGGAGTCAAGATACGAGTACATACCCCTTGGGTCTAAATTTCAAGTCAAAGCTGGTGATTTTCAAGGTTTCTTTGCCATCCTTCATCTGAGGTTGTCCTTTCATAGTGATGGTAGCCGTAACTCCAGCTGCAAATCGAATGATTTACAAATCGTTATTAACATTAACAATACATTTATTTTTCTTCATATTAAAACTCTTTCCCACGTAATATCTAAAACGCCTGAAAAGGTACATTCGATTATAATTGTCTCCCCATAATAGAAAAATCTTTTTTCCTATTTATTAACCTCTCCGGCATCGGGTTTATTTTGCCAAAATATTTGCGCTTTGCAATTAAATCCAAATAATTGGAATTTTTCTGAATTGATCCGAAAATTAAAAATCAGAGCGTGCAATTCACACGCGGTAGAAGTGTAACCTTCAGAAAATTTAAGTAGACAAGAGTGGGGAGACTACGAGGCACTTTTTTATCAATGTGAACGATGCATTTTTAGATTTTCACGGCCAAAAGTATTTTCGTTATTTATGTTTGGGGTGTTATATCGTGTTGCGCTACCTCCTTCTTTAAACGACGTCGGAAATGTCGGTAACAATAATAATCTAAACCAGCGTTTCCTAACCTTTTTCAGCCACGGACCCCCAATAAAAAACCAACAATTAATTTCGAACCATTTTTGAAGTGAGAACTTCTTTAGCACTGTTGTGATTTGAAACTCGATGAAACGAAAAATAGCTACACTAAAAATAAACAAACACATATATCCATAGGATTTAGCCTGTGAGAGAATGAGATAGTATAATCGGTTTCCTCTTTGTGCGGTGCTTCTTAGCCTCCCCACACTTGTCTACTTTAGTTTTCTGAAGGTTTCACTTCTACCGCCTGTGAATTGCACTCGGACATATTTTTTAATAAGTACCTAGGTACTACAAATACAAAAAAAATAATTATAAAAAAATGTTAATATACAACGTACAACAGCAACACCAGCATTCACATTATTGCGAGGGAAATTTGGGTTGATGTTGCTACTAAGTTATAATCTCAAATCAGATTCCACTTGTCATCTGTTTCTGAATTTGTTTTTAGTATAATATACAAGAGCAGAGAATACCTTTTCACACAGGTATGTGGTTGAGAAAAGCAGTAAATGTTTCAGTATTTCTTCTGATATGTTATTATAATTTTTCTTTACATTCACCCCTAACACTTGATAAAGAGGCTTCCTTGAAATTACGTTTTAAAGCTGAATCGTAAGATTTTCTATGAATTAATTTTCATGTGCGTTGTCAAGCCAGAAATATCAGTAACATCTGTGTTGAAAGGGTCTAATATGCAATTACTCACGCAATTACTAATATGTCGGTTACTGGAAAATAATCCGAAACGAAGACGCGTAGCGATTACAAGAGTTTTGATAGCATTTATTTATTATTGTTAAATGGTCCAAAGATGAGACTGCGGACCCCCATAGATGTATTCGCGGACCACAGGTTAAGTAACACTGATCTAAACGATAATATGAAAGAGAACAATACACATAATTTTTATTGTAAACAATCATTCTAAGAATTGGTTTGTCACCTGGATATCATTCTAAGAATTGGTTTGTAACCTAAATATCATTCTAAGAATTTGTTTGTAACCTGGATAGGGTCTCGGATAAATATATCCGAATATATTCACTTGGAACTATTGGCTTTTTATAAAAGTCTAAAACGAATATTCAATTTTTTATAAGAAAAAATCTCTTTTTATGACTTTCGAAAGTAATTCCCATCAATGTTATATATCATTGAAGAAGATAACAATAATAATCGGAACAAAAGTATGAAAGAGAACAAGACACGGAAAAAACAGAAAAAGACAATGGTCGCAACTGGGACTCGAACCCAGACATTTCGATATTTTCGTTTAGATAATTATTGTTATCTGCTTCTTCAATGATATATTAAATTGATGGGAATAACCTTCAAAAGTTATAAGAAGAGAGTTTTTCTTATAAAAAAATTAATATCTCTTACCATTTGATAACTGATCATAGATGACGAATTTGATTGGTTGAAGTTTGGTTCTCAGATTCAATACAAAAAGCTTCGTTTGTTGAACTTTGTTAATTAATAAGCCAGTATTTTTGCAAAACGAACGACATTATTCAAATAAATGCGTAGGTATATTGACAGTTAGCCGAAACTTAATTTATAGTAAGGAGGCCGGCCTAAAAGTTGTCAATCGTCGTCGTCGGTCGGTCGGAATATCTCGACCGTGATCGCAAATATTGATAACTGACCACAGATGGCGGGTTTGTACAATATCGGATTGATATAGGGGTTTACGATCGTTCATGCAATGTACCTACCCAGGACCTATGTTATTTAGGTCGTACGAGAAAGGGGGATATAATATGAAGAAAGCTTACTCAATAACATGGTGCTGATTCCTGTTCCTTGAATCGGCAGGATGAGAACCTTTCCGTTAATCGTATAGGGTCCAACAAGCTTCAAAGTCTTTATAGTAAACTTAAACACCATCTTGAAATCTTTAGGACTCGACAGCTTTCCACTGAAAATTAAAACATTGCTATGTTCAAAAACTCAATTGATGGTTAGCAAAGGCGGCTCTAGAAGTTCAGAAGTGGAAGGTCTATGTACAGCTGGGGTGAATCATCACAAAACTGTATTTCAACAATTTATTTGTTTATTTTTATTGTGTTATATTGTGCTATTTATAAATTTATCGTTATCAGTTGGTATCTAATAGATTAGATTTTTATTAAATAAATAAATTATTGAAGAAGAAGTCAACACTGATAATCCAAAAGAAAATATTAAAAAGAATAAGATTAAAAAAAAGATGACGGTCGTAACTGGGACTCGAACGCATAACCTCTTGTCTTACCGGGACAAACGTCTCTACGAATTTGACTACTGAGACCTCTTATTTAAATGTCATTTTTGTCAATCTCAAATTTCAAATGTCAAAATTAATAATATTATCTTCGACTAATTTTTTTCTTCCACATTATTGGCAGCTGCCTTTTTTCATCGGAAACAAGTATTCGAGGAAATGGTTTGTAACCTAGAGAGTATCTAGGATAATAAATATATCCGATTTTATTTATATGGAACATCTATTAACCTTTTTGTAAAAGTCTAAATGGATATTTAATTTTTATTAGAACAACTCTCTTTTCATAAGTTTTGAAGGTTATTTCCATCAATGTAATATATCACGGAAGAAGAAGATAACACTAATAAACTAAAAGAAAATACGAAAAAGAACCAGACGCGTAAAAATAAAAAGGTTAACGGTCGCAAATATTCTTTTATTCTTCAATTACATTTCAAATTGATGAGAATAACCTTCAACCTTCAAAAGTTATGAAAAAATTGAATAAATAAATAGTCGTCTTCTGATGAACTTGAAGGCAAGCCGCCATTGGATGTAAATTATCTGCAATAGGAATCCAGTTCTCATTGTCGTAGTATTGGAAACTGGTGTATTGGAAAATATTGAGGCTGTTAAATTAACATGAATCCTACAGAGCACGAGACCTTTGAAAGATTATTTAGCTCCTGAAGACTGCAGTGGGCTACACCACTGAAAGTGCCAGAATAAATGGTGTCGAAGATAATTGGAACAGGACAGGAAGGACTAAGGACTGGAGGCGAATGGCGATGTATTGATGTTAAAAAGTCTTACTACATAAAAATTAATGTTGTGAAGATTTCTATATATATACTGGTGTGGTGAGCTCTGGCATTATGAAATTTGCATACAAAAATGTGAAGCTTTCTATGTATAATGTTGAGCTCGGACGATATGAAATTATTTTCTAAACCATTCATCCGATTGCGATGAAACTTAAGTGTGTTGTTGTGCACACGACCGCGAAGATTTCTATATATAATGGTGAGCTCTGGCATTATGAAATTTGCATACAAAAATTACAAGAGGTTGCGCTCGAGTTGTTTGAAAAATGTGTGTATTTCATATAGTTTTGTGGCAGGGAGAGGAGGAGAAAGAGGGATAGGAATCCGAGAGGGGAAGAAAGGAAGGCAAGGAAGGTGGAAGAGGAAAGCGAGAAGGAAACGCGGGGAGGAGGTTGGAAGATGGGGAAGGCAGAAGGGGACCGCGGGAGGAAAAGGGGACGAGGGAGAGGATCGTAGGGAGAAACAATTTATTTCTTTATGTGGCATTGTAACGCAGGCCGGGAACTTGCTAGTATGTAATAAAATATGACTACTTACCTCACAGACTTCGAATCCAAAGTTGAAAATCCGGTCAGATTATTATTGGTAAACTCCAGTTTGATGGCAATAGGACTATCACCTCCCTGATCAATAACCATGTGTTTGACCAGAAGAGGGTCCAGATCAGTGGCTCCAAGGTCCGAGTTTCCATTCTCTGCCAGCAGGTGGATTGCTTCGTTCATCGCAACGACCAAACATTCGTTGGGCTTTCCATCTAGTTCGGGAGACACTTTGCATTTCTTAAAGGAGTTAGCTGAAAAGAGACGAAGGTTTCGGGATTTAGAAAAGTTATTCTTATTTTATTCTGGGTACTTGCAAAGATTGTGCAATTCATTGTTATATATGTTGGCAGAACATACAATAAAATATTATAAAAAAAATGTTTAACATTACGCAACAAATAAACTGAAAAGAAAAGAAAATGAGTAGATTTAAATAGTTTTACAAGAGGAATAACAAAAAAGATAATAATAAATATATTTCACTTTTAAGTCCCGGTAGTAAGCGTTTAAAAAGGGAGAAATGTAAATACGAATGTCAGAGGGAGAGTGCTTATTTTAAAATCGATAATAATTAAGCGAAAATTGTGATAATTTTTATTAAAATACGACTCGTTTAAAATAAAGCCAAAATCTCTTGACAAATGCTTATATGTTGCATTTAATGATACAATGTAGCTTTTTTCATACATGTGAAATAACTGAACTAAATGTGTAAACATATTAAATTTTGGAACATATTTTGCGATTTTTATTCATCTTGGGAATTTTCAGGCTCTACAAATGTGTAGATATTATCAACAAAAATAACATTTATTTTTTTAAGAAGCTTAAAATCTTATAGTGTTCAAGAGAAATATATCACAGAACGGTAAAAATTCGAAATTCGAGGGCTTAACTAGCCATTTTCATCTATATCTTTACATAGGTGTTAGCATAGGCTTTCTTACTGGCTTTTTTTACATTAGCTCCTTACAGGAGGCCCTGAGGAAAATAAATTCTCTGAAAAATGCGTAGTGTCCTATCCAAGGTGACTAAAATTCTGCAAGAGTTCCTTGGTCTTTCAAATTACAATTTTTGTTTATTATATTGATAATAAAGGACTATGCATAAACACGATTAAACATAAAAATAACAGATAAGTTTTTAGATTTTCACGGCCAAAAGCATTTTCGTTGTTTTAGTTTTTGGGGTGTTATGCCGTGTTGCGCTACCTCCTTCTATATCGCTTCCAAGACACGGTATCGCTTCCAAGTAAATAATCACACACTCTACTCTACACTAACAATTACACATCGTCGGATCTACCGGATCTGCCCTAATGATGGACACTGCAACGCTGTCCGAAACGTCGGCTATAGAAAGAGGTAGCGCAACACGGCATAACACCCCAAAAACTAACAACGAAAATAAAAATAACAATTTTAATAAATGTGGCAGTTGGCAGAAAGCAAGGAAAAGTTATTGAACCAAACTTAAACGCTTTTACGAAGTATGCAGAAAGTTACGTACAATAAACACCCAACAAAAATTTAAGATTCAGAATATTTTGTTCTAATTTCTAAGGAAGCTGAAAATCATTTCGTGACATGTACTAATTTGGGAGGCGAGCAGGGGTACCGCCACTCCGGGAACCATTTATTGGATAGCCAAAACCCCTGCCATAGGTCACCCCAAGTGGTTTGCTACGTTTGGTAGCAGAGATGACCGGGTTCACGGGGTGAGGTTTGTCCGGATCTTGGTGGCGGATGTGTCGGCCCACCAGTTGCACGGCAGGCCGAATCGGGATATAATGGTTGAGGGAGCCCACCCACACCACCTGCCATACCTTTTTCCTTCCCAGAACTTCCTCTCCTTCCATTACCTAAAAATACCCTTCAAACATCTTCAAAGACAACATAGTAAGCCCCGAGGATTTTTTTCCTGTCGAGTTTCCTGTGTGGAGCGAATGTAAAAAAAAAACAAAAAATAAAACTCTTGGTACTCACGAAATTTGTATCCAAATCCGGGTTCACTAAATAAAACCACAATGCTCAGAACAATACAATAACTATTCATTTTTCTCTTTTATTATTCAACACTTTAAGAAAACTTGCACTGCAATAATACTACGTGAAGTAGAAAAACGTTGATCTTGTTAGCGCGTACTAAGGACATTCAGGCTAACTAATCTGCCTGGAGTGAATAATTGATTGTGCTGTTTCTCTTATTTATAAAGATTTAATATGAATGCGCATGTTAATGGCACGCAATTATTGTGGGGTTACAATAAATGAACTCATTATTAGTGGAGTAATAAGTCTTCCTAGATTATTAATTATAAGAAATTCTTAGAAATGATAAGAATCTTGTAATCTCAAGTTTGCAAAGTTGAAAAATAATGCAATTAGCAAAATGCAATAGATGTTTAGAATTAAAACATGGAAGCTCAAATTTATAAAGAATATCATTAACGAAATGCATAACGCGTCTAATTGTGTAGTGAGAAAAGTTTGATTAAGAAGAAATATGGGACAAGTCCAATAACGGATATTTAGAATGGCGCGGCGCTGCGTGGTATCTATGACCTTTTGGCTTTCCGCTCTCCTTTTTCCAACTCCATCAATATATTTTTTCGATGAATTTGTATCAGTTTACTCTTTGAATTTGTATTCTTGTTTTCCTGATTTTTTTCATAAATTTCATCTTCTTCTGCGGATTTCTTGAGCTCTTGACTACGTATCGCCTTAATCAAAACGTTTTCTTATGACATATGACACTTTTATCTTTTATCTTTTATCTTTTATCTTTTATCTTTTATCTTTTATCTTTTATCTTTTATCTTTTATCTTTTATCTTTTATCTTTTATCTTTTATCTTTTATCTTTTATCTTTTATCTTTTATCTTTTATCTTTTATCTTTTATCTTTTATCTTTTATCTTTTATCTTTTATCTTTTATCTTTTATCTTTTATCTTTTATCTTTTATCTTTTATCTTTTATCTTTTATCTTTTATCTTTTATCTTTTATCTTTTATCTTTTATCTTTTATCTTTTATTTGTTTTTGTTTTTGTTCTTAAGCGCTCTAGGGGAAAATATCTGAATTTGATTTTAAGATATCATTATTTGTCTTCTTTTTCTTATGAGTACAAAATTATATACTGTTAGGAATACATAATTAACACCTTTTCCTGCTATAAATAACATGTTATGTTAGTAAACAATGTAATATGAAATTAAATTTGTCAATTTGACTGGCCTAAAACAGGATCCATTCCTAGTTGGCTAGTCAAAGTTTCCACATATGTTTTATTGTTCAATTTTATGTGAAATAAAGTTATTATTATTATTATTATTATTATTATTATTATTATTATTTGAGTCGCTCAGCGGAAGAGTGGCCCAACCCACATCAACGGAAACATCATATTGTTACATATTTTTGTCATACCCATTGGCCCAAACTTAGTTTTCAGTGATTCTTGAAATCTAAAATCTTCGAAATAGTGAAAACTTAAATAGGGCCACTGGGGCTTCTATATGACAAAATGACGCTGATTACGAGTTTTTGTGTGTTGGGCCACTCTTGCGCCGAGCGCCTCAATTATAATTGTATTTCGTTGCAATGATGTCATTCCCTGGCTTGGACTGAACCTATGAATCTATTTATTTCATACTAAGAAAACATTGCAAAATATCCACTGATGTGTATTGTTGAAGATAAATATGAGAAAGCAATGAGTAATATTAAATAAACAAGAAAGCAATAAGTGATTTCGATATTCTACGTATCATCTCCAAAGATGACAAAGGCCCTGAGTGAAATAATTTTCCTTAATATCTCCTGAGTGGAGTAAATAATGTAAAAAGTGATTTGGATATTCTGCGTATCACCTCCAAAGATGGCAAAGGCCCTGAAGGAAATAATTTTCTTTAATATCTCCTGAGTGGAGTGAATAATGTAAAAAGTGATTCGGATATTCTGCGTATCATCTTCAAAGATGACAAAGGCCCTGAGGGAAATAATTTTCCTTAATATCTCCTGAGTGGATTAAATAATGTAAAAAGTGATTTGGATATTCTGCGTATCATCTCCAAAGATGACAAAGGCCCTGAGGGAAATAATTTTCCTTAATATCTCCTGAGTGGATTAAATAATGTAAAAAGTGATTTGGATATTCTGCGTATCTTCTCCAAAGATGACAAAGGCCCTGAGGGAAATAATTTTTCTTAATATCTCCTGAGTGGATTAAATAATGTAAAAAGTGATTTGGATATTCTGCGTATCATCTCCAAAGATGACAAAGGTCCAGAGGGAAATAATTTTTCTTAATATCTCCTGAGTGGATTAAATAATGTAAAAAGTGATTTGGATATTCTGCGTATCTTCTCCAAAGATGACAAAGGCCCTGAGGGAAATAATTTTTCTTAATATCTCTAACTAACTAACTAACTAACCATCACGCCGTTTCCCCGCAGGGGTAGGCAGAGAGGACGGACCGCCACACAACTCGATCTTGGCACACACTCTTTGCCTCGTTCACATTCATACATCGTCTCATACATGCTCTTCTATTATTCCGACTCTTCACATGGCCCGACTCAAGTATCTGATTCACTTGGTCGTGCCATGTCTTCCTCGGGCGTCCCCGACTTCTTCTACCATTCACATTTGCATCATATATTCTCCTTACACTCCTTTCCTCGTTCATTCGCTCTACATGCCCAAACCATCGGAGAGTCCCTTTCTTAATCTTACACATCACGCTTACGTCAGCCTTGCATTCTTTGCGGATATCCACGTTTCTCTCACGATCGTACATGGTTTTACCACACATTCGCCTCAGGGATCTCATTTCTACAGCATTCAGTCTGCTTTCATCCTTCCTCTGCCAGTTCCATGCCTCACTGCCATACATCAGGGTAGGTACCAGCACTCCATTATGGACGGCTAGTTTCGCGTCTTTGGACAGTTTTTTATTACCGCCAACGGCATTCAGTCCTCCATTAATGGAGTTACCGGCATTCACCCTTCTTTCAATATCTCTATCAGCCTTCCCATCTTTCGTAAACATACTACCCAGATACACAAACTCATCCACCTGCTCCAAGTATTCATCATTCACAACTATATTGCATACTGTTTTCGTACTCTCTCTTTCAAACACCATGACTTTAGACTTACTTACATTCATCATTAACTCATTCTTCATACATACTTCGTTCATCCTAGACACGAGAGACTCTCCTGAGTGGATTAAATAATGTAAAAAGTGATTTGGATATTCTGCGTATCATCTCCAAAGATGACAAAGGCCCAGAGGGAAATAATTTTTCTTAATATCTCCTGAGTGGATTAAATAATGTAAAAAGTGATTTGGATATTCTGCGTATCTTCTCCAAAGATGACAAAGGCCCTGAGGGAAATAATTTTTCTTAATATCTCCTGAGTGGATTAAATAATGTAAAAAGTGATTTGGATATTCTGCGTATCATCTCCAAAGATGACAAAGGCCCAGAGGGAAATAATTTTCCTCAGGGCCTTCTGAGTGGAGTTAATCTTATGACAAAAAAATGACATAATTCAAAATCAATAAAAAAGTGAAAACATATCTTTATAATAAAAGGCTATTAATTTTAATTATTTAAAGCAAACAACATCTATTCTCCTTAAGAGTGTTTTACCAGAGAAAACCATAAATATGTCATTTTTAAATTAGTGTTTAGACGTATTGACTCTTTTCCACAAAAATTTATAAATTGATTTCGAAAGATTGTTATTTTATCTAGTAAACTTATGTAATAAATTTTCAGAAAAAATGTTTATTTTTAATATAATAAGGTTATACCATAGGTCGTTGGCGGATTTGTTAAATTTTCAAAAAAGTACATGTATTATACAACACCCATTTCAAATCATATAATCATGCAGTAAAATAAATCAATATATTATCTGGTAAACGTATGTAACAGAATTTAAATTCTATTTTAAATAAAATTATTAAAAAATATATAATTACATGTGTTTCTTGACGAAAATTGGTCCGTTTGTGCATTTATTTGCGCACTTACAGACTAATATATTTCAGATTTTTTTTACATTCTAATTTTGCTAAGACATTATTGAAAAATGATAAATACTTATGATCAAAAAATAATTACAAAAAGTACATAATTTTAATAGTTTTATCGTCACGCCTTTCAGCATTTTTGGATGCAGGTATAAATTAAAGCAACTTTGGAATGGAGTAAAATCGATATTGAGTTATAATTTTAAAAAGCTGGTATGGAGAATACCTTATCTTTTTCATTGGAACCACCCTGTACGATCGAAAGAACATCTTTCGACGAAATGTGGATTTTCGTCCGCTGGCTGGTTATGCGCTCTTAATACAAAATATTTAAAAAAAAACAATTGGACATCAATCAAATATAATAATAATAATAATCTTAAGTTTATTTATTTATTGTTTGTAAATATTACATAATACAATATAATGAACTTAAAATGTCCAACTAGGCAATTGCCCGTTTTATTCTAAGGTATTGCATTTACATGTAATAATGTCGTTGCAATGGTGTATTCTAATGTTAAGGATTTCTTGTGGTTGACCCGCTTGAGTTGAACTGAAGCAGATGAATTTCGTTTTATCCGAGTTTAGAGTGAGGAGATTACTATCTAGCCACTGTTTAACTTTGTTTATGCCGAATTCAGCTTTACTGCAAGACTCATTCCAGGTTTTGCCTTCAAATAAAAGTACTGTATCGTCAGCAAATGTAATAATGTGGTCTGCAAAGGAAGTATTATATAAGTCATTTTTATAAACTTTAAACAATATGGGACCTAGAGTACTTCCTTGCGGTACGCCATATTTAATATTGGCTGGATCACTTAGAGTACCGTTAATATCCACTCTTTGGCTCCTGTTTTATAGGTAACTAACCAACCACTTGAAAATTTGACCCTGTATCCCAATTCGCTGTAGTTTATTCAGCAGAATTTTGTGCGAGATAGTGTCAAATGCTTTAGCTAGATCTAAAAAAAGTGCAATGCATTTACTACCTTTATCTAGGTTATTGAAGATGATTTTTGTCAAATTAGCGATATACATAGGTACTCTTCTATTATTTTATTTATTTGGGAAATCCAACAGATTATTTATATTTATAACAATAAAATTAATAACTCACATAAAAATTCAATAATAGATTTTCTTTATAACTTAAAATTATAATAAAAAACTAAAGGTCCTGTACCCGTATGCTAACATGTTTGGAAAAATACAACAATGTAAATGTTTTTTTTTATGTGTATACCTCACAAGAGTCCCAGCTGCTCCCGTCCGGAGCCAGTGAATCTATTGCATCCCCAATTGGGGTATATTGTAAGGCTGAAGGTAGTGGAGGAGAGAATGAGATGGGTAAGAGGAAGGTAGGGAAGTGCCCGGCTATTCATATCTGGTCACCAAACAGGGCTCAAGCCATTTCAAGCAACTTTTCAATTTTTAATGTACATACCTCGAGTGTGTACAGGAATTACAATTCTAATTGTAATTCCTGTACGATACTGATAGTATCTTCCACTCTGAAATTTCTTGATCGTGCCATGTCTTCTTCGGGCGTCCCCGACTTCTTTTACTATTATAATTGTGATCATAACTGACCTTTTTTGAGATGTATTCACATTGATAGCTGGGTTTTAACCTTGACTGATAGAAAGTAATATTTATATTATGTTTTTTTTTTAAATCGGTCCACTTATCTTACAAATTACATTGGAACATGGATCTCATTTCAACAGCATTCAGTTTACTTTCATCCTTCCTCTGCCAGTTCCATGCCTCACTGCCATACATCAGAGTAGGTACCAGGACTCCATTGTGGACTGCTAGCTTCGCTTCTTTTGACAGTTTTTTATTAGCGCCAACCGCATTCAGTCCTCCATTAATGGAGTTACCAGCATTCACCCTTCTTTCAATTAACAAATTCTAACTGACCACTAATGGATACACCTTTTCTCCAGAAGAGTTAAACTTTCAATCCATAGGGGGTTCTGTGTCGCTCTCGTCACTTCTTGAATTCGTGCAAGGGAGGCATGACACGGTTTCGACAAGTCATCAAAATGGATTGTTAAATAATAATTGAATAATCGGCGGCAGTTTTAATAAATAATTTAAATATGTGATCGTATTGCTAAAATTCACAGCCGGTAGAAAGTGATCGCGTCTGTTGAAGTAGGTATATTTACCGGGTAATTCGAGTTTAAATTCCCGACATATTAATGGCGGCATGTCCGACCTAGTTTTTATAGAATCGAAGTTTACAGTTATCATCCATCGACCAACTAGATGGATAAAGGTTAATTTGACGACACATCACCTAGCCGTATGTTATAGGACGTCGTGGGGCAAGGCGGTCTCAATCCACTTATTCATCCAGGAAGGAGGGAGAAGCTTGCAGACCAGACGCTGGCGCTACGAGAGGGAGATGGATACTCCTCATTTGGGATCCCGAATCGTCGCATCAAGTGTTGATAGGCTCTAGTTAGATAGCTCACGAGTAGGTTGGTCCACAGGTATGAAATTTAACATGTTTTATATTTTCAATACAACTTTTATTATCAATCCATTATTTTATTTAACTTTTCCATGATTCACAATAAATGATTAAAAAACAGTGCCCATCCTTGAAGATGGATTCTCATGCCTACCGCAGAGTTCAGCATACTTTGTCACTGACAAAGATTGGCGTTCTGGTTTTCATTCGAAAACAAAGCTGACCATTGTGATAATTAATTTTACCATGTACCTTAATATTATTATGCACCCACTTAACAAGCGGTGTTTAAGTCATGTATAACATGTCACATAAAGTAGGTAAAATACATACCAGTGCTATTGCATCATTGCATCACAACCCATTTCATCTTTATTCCTACCTTTACCTAGCAAGCTAGCCCTTAAATACTTACTTACCAATTTGGGCCCAACGTAGAATTTTTTCTACTTATCAACGTCTTATATTGTGAAATAATTACTACATTCATTGTAGATAATTATTTCACAATATAAGACGTAAAATAAATAAATAATTACTACATACAATACTACATAGGCTTGGAAATAAATTCAGTTCGGTTGATATTTTCATTTATTCCATACCCAAATGTATATCAGAAATTTCTAAAATTCTTATGTAAATTTTATTATTAATATTATTTTTGTTTTTATTTCTTTTTAATTTTCCTTATATATCCTTAGTTTATTATGTTTACTACATGCTTATAATTGTACTTCTGAATAACTTATGCATCTATAATAACGTGATATTGTAAAAACCTTCAAGGCGTGAATAAATAAATAAGTAAAATAGTTTTTTGTTAATGAGTTAAAAATTTTTTAATGAACACATTCATTTAAAAGACCTTGAAAACTCATAAACCAACGAATTAATAAGAGAAACTAAATCTTCAATAATTTAGTCCGGCAGTTGCCGAGTTGGTATCGCGTCTAGGTCCCACCCTGGCATCGTGAGTTTCATTCTTCGGCTGTTAAGTCCCCCATCACACAAGCAACATTTTCCGCTTACTGTGGTGGTAGTATGTCACGATAATAATTGTTGCCTCCGTAATATTTATTGTCCTAACCAAAATTAAGCACTTCTGACTTATAGTTATTAGCCGATTGATAATAATTGGTTACCTCCTGTCTAGGTATATAAAATTAATCAACTGAATTTATTTTGTTTTATCTATTGGCAACTTTGCGAGTTCGTTTCCGGTAGAGGTACTTCTTGGATGAATTGCACTGCGTAAATAATCCTCGCGAGGCCCGTTGAATGGCCTTTTTTCGCGCTAATCAAAGCCATCCGCTGTTGGCATGAAGTTCTTTTGGAAAGGTGAACGCTCAGTTGCTTTTTGTGGCATTGGTCAGATTTCGATCCATATATTTGTGGCTCTTTTGATGAACTACATAAGACCACGAGATATGCGTCTCCTACGGAGGTCCTTTCATGCATGGCCTTCTGGCAATATCGCAGGCACAACGCGGAGTCATACTTTTTGTGGCATTGGTCAGATTTCGATCCATATATTTGTGGCTCTTTTGATGAACTACATAAGACCACGAGATATGCGTCTCCTACGGAGGTCCTTTCATGCATGGCCTTCTGGCAATATCGCAGGCACAACGCGGAGTCATACTTTGGAGGAAGTCCCATGTCCCTATTCTGAAGGATGGATGTCCCTACTCTGACTGATGTTCCTACTCTGAAGGATGTCCCGTTCCCTTTTTGAAGGAGGTTGCGAATCCTATGATGGCGGTATTCTCGTACCTGTTTGCTGGGTTTTGTTTTGGCGCGCGGCTCAGCCTGTTTTGAGGTGATACCCTAGCTTAGCTATTTCTCAGGTACATCAGGTACTAATGTTATAATTTGTTTAAGATTTTGGCACCATGGTAGACTGTTCATTTTTGGTAATATTTTTTTTCTTGTTCTGTTCCATGATTGCAGTGCCTTTTTTTATTTATTTAAATTATTTATTGATTTTTATTTATTTTTTTTTTTTATTACATAAATTGGGGATTTTTCGACCACCATGCTAGGCACATGCCCGTGTTGTGGTGGTTGATTGTCTATGCAGTAGGTACATTAACATATGCAATATAAAGAATGTGCGAGAATAGAAAATATATACATAAAATAATATAATATTAAAGAATATTATAGAATACAAAATAATATAAAATAATTTTAATCTAAAAGAGTTGGAAATAATGTAATAGAATATGAAAAGTAATTACAATCTTAAAGGTAAGTACTTAAATTAACATGATAATATATATTTTAAAATATAAACTTGCCATGTTATTATGTATTAAAATATACATTTAACTGTCACTTAGATATTATTATTTTATTTTAATTATAATTAATAACCTTTCTGTAGAAAATCAAATTCCCCATAAACCTGCCCGCAGTCTCATTATACTCTACTGCTTATTTTTACGAACTTCAGAACCCTTTGTAGGTTATGCAATAAATGATAATGTTTTGCTTTCTCTTCCTGTTATAATTGGCTACAAATACTAAATTTGACGCCCAGACGTGGTATTAATCCACCTGCTTTATTTAAGAGATAAAAACATTTAAAGATATTTTCAAGTTTTTCGCAACCTGGGAATTTTTATCCTTCTTTTTAAGTAATTAATCTTAAATATGTATTTTTAATACGTTTGAAAATATATAACACAATGGATGAATAAAATTTAAACACCCAACGTTACAAAAATATTAATGGTGCTAATTAAATGTTAAATACACACCGAATGCTTTTTTTATTAACATTAATTACGGTTCATTTAAAATAGGTAAAGAAGCCGAGTAAATTAACATTCAATTAGATACTAGAAGTAATTACTTATTCATTGTGTAATTAATTAGCAGTACATTATCGTGGAAGTAGCAGGTGTTAGCTATTTAAGTAGTTAATAAGGCATAGGTCAAACAACATAACAACACAAAAGGTTAGTTTTAAAATCACGAATAATTACCCACATAAAAATAAATTGATCAGTATAACACCAATACAGGCGCGGTGCTAAGTGATTACCTTTAGAAAATGAGTAGTAATTAAGAAAAACATATAAATAAGTCGACTGTACGTGACAGAGTTCACAGTTTCAGAGGCTTGCATTCCGTACGGGCATATAAGCATAGTACCTACCATACTCGCATAAAAATGTAAATAATATTAAAAAAAATAAAAAATATATCAACTTACACTTTAAAAAATACGCGTAAAATCTGCAACCGCCCTATTGTCGCGTCAAAACCGGGAACTAAATCTGTAAAATAACGCACATCACATAAATAAAATTAAAATGCTGACTGTATTGTTTTAAAAAAATGATGTGTGCATTGCAAATTGCGCAAGGGAAGACTCCTTTGTGTGAAGGCCGTTTGTCCACCGCCGCCGTCACCCAGAAACGATATTTTTCCGGACCGGCTGCGGCGGCCGCGGCGATCGTGTATCCCGCGATCTATCTCTGTGCTTCAGTCTTATAACCGTTTTAAACCATCTCTTTTTTCAGCCCGATTCCCGTATAGAGACCAAAGACAAAACTTTTCGCTTTAAACGATCGCTATTTTCATCTCCATTTTCATATTTACATTTCAGTTGGCATCAGTGCAAACAGCACATGAACCATGTTTTTTTTTTAGAAATTTAATTAAATTTCTAAAAATTAAAATGGAGTTTTACGAATTAAACACAAAACAATTAATAATTAATTAATGAACCATGTTGTTTGCAGTGAAAAAAATGTCTTTAGTCTTTGTCTCTGTACTACGTACCTACATACGTACTTTACTTACTACAAGTTCTACGAGTGTAAAAACATAGTAATTTAATTTAACCATTTTTATTTAAATGTTGACGTATGGAAATCTCGGTTATAGTGAAAAAGTTCAGGCGTGTTTTGATAGGTCCTTGGTTTCCTTGTGGTAGAACTCCGCCGCCAAAAATGTTCTCAACTCTTCCTCCGCGTCCTTGTCGGACTCCAAACGTTTTTCGGCCAAATGTGAAGAAAATTATGGAAATTCTGTCATTGGTTGCCCTTTCGATTCCGGAGTTATATGTCTGCAGTTTGAATATACAAAGAAATAAAATTTACTTATTAGACGTTAATTGACGCGACAGACCTACCAACGTTGTTATCATGTGACAGCTGGAGATTTGACAATTACCAACTTAACGAATACATATCGGTTTAGGGGTGAACCCATGTTTCAACCCTAAAAGTCTCGCCTAGATTGGAAAAACAGCCATTAGAAATTAGTTTAATGTCGGGTGCCAGATCAGCTGTCATTCTTACTGTTAGGACTCATCCGGCATAAGATCAATTTTTCAATAACTTAATTTATCAATTCTAAGTTTACTAACTAACTAACTATTTTATTAACTAACTATTTTATTAACTAACTAAATACTTTATAAACTAGCCACAGGGGTGGCAGAGAGGTTGGCCATGGAGGAAAGAATCCTCCATGGGTTAGACCGATTCATAACTCTGTCTCCTCGGCACATACTCCTCGCTTCATATATCGCTATTGTCTCATACAAAGTCTTCTATTATTATTTGACTCCTAACAAGATCTGATTCGAGTATTTCATTCACTTGATCGTGCAAACATTTTGAGTAGGTACCAATTTGTGTTTTGAAAAGTGTTGCAATTCCGGGTTTTGTACGATTCATTTTCCATGTCATTTTTACAAACATATTTTAGAGCGTCACGAGCCTCACATTAAAAAGCACGTTATTAATCATTAAGGACCGAGATTTATGTATTTTGAGAAGAGGGTTCGCTAAAAATTTTAACAAAACAAAAAACGACTTCAAAAATGCACTAAAAAGTAAAAAAAATAATTTCGTACGATTGTTATTTTTGGAGTCGGTATCAGCCAAGGTAACTACATACATAGGAAGTGATTGAGATGTGGAGATCTTGGCTGACACCGACTCCAAAAATAACAATCGTACGAATTTTTTTTTACTTTTTAGTGCATTTTTGAAGTCGTTTTTAGTTTTGTTAAAATTTTTGTTTATTTTTTGATTTTTAGTGACGAGCGTGCGTAAAGAAGTTTTACTTCAAAAGAAGAATCATCGAAATCTGTTGGCGTAATATTGAGTTATTCGTCCATTTGTCGCGCACATACTTATTGCAAATTTAAGACATATAATATGGTTTTCTCATGGATTCCATTGTCAGAACTAGACCAAATTAAAATGGGACCACACAGGAAGCACCAGCTTTCCAATAAAAAAAGAATCATCAATATCGGTTCACCCAATCGAAAGTTCTGAGGTAAGAAATATAAAAAATAAATAAAAAAAAATAAAAATAAAATACCGTCGAATTGATAACCTCCTCCTTTTCGAAGTCGTTTAAAAATGCAAACTGTTAAATACTGTTACAAAAACAACAAACTTAGGTTTATATTTTTAGCACATGATTGTAATAATCGATATTTTAGGTGAGATACGACAGCGCCCCTGTTTTTTCAATACTTTTAAAAAAATGTCTTAACATTTCGATAAATATTAGGAAATATTTTATACCCATTCAATACAATAAGTATTCAATTCAATCCATAATAATAATAACAATGGTTTTACCGCGAGGTTTTTGTCCAAGTTTTCTGTTTTGATTCACGCCAAAGATTACAACACAACTGTATTGTATTGCCATAAGTAATTTATTTAATTTACAAACATCAAATTTTTTACTATTGTTAGTGTGGTTTCTTTGTATGAATCCGTCCCTATCGGTCCAAATCTCTGTTCTATTATAATAATTGTATATAATAATAATTTTATAACGTAGGTATTATAGTATGCAAATATCATTATTTAATCCGTAACCAGTGGCTAAGACTCTTGACTCACAATCCAGAGGTCGCGGGTTCGAACCCGGCGTGCGCAAATAAATTTTGTTTGATTAATTTGTGTTATTTCACAATTAATTCATTTAAAATAATATATAGTATATTTGCAGCATGTTCCAGAGTGGAAGATACTATCAGTATCGCCCTGGTGTGGGACCACCATTCAGAATTGAAACGTTGCTTGAAAATGGCTTTAGCCGTGTTTGGTGACCAGATCTGAATAGCCAGGTACTTCACAACCTTCCTCTTCCCCACCTCCTTCCCCTCCCCACTACCTTCAGCCTCACAACATACCCCAGTTGGGGATGCCATAGTCTCAATGGCTCCAGACGGGAGCAGTTGAGATTCTTGTGCGGTATTCACTGTAAAAAAAAAAAAAAATTTAATAATGATTTCTTTCGCGTGTAAATATACAAATGTATTTTTATTTAATAAAATGCCGCCATAAATACTCAATGCATGTGTGTGTGGTGGGTGTTAGTTTTTAATTAGTAAGAAGATTAATATTAGCATTGTTGTTTTTTAGTTGTAATTTTTAAACTCTTCTCATTCTTTTTTGTCAAATTAAATTTTCAATTTTTTGTTATTGTGTTTTGATTTCTTTAAAGCCGTTGTTTATGTTTTATGGTAATTTATCAATGAATTTTTTTCTCCGTTATTTATAGTTCTCTTGACCTAAAGTTTTTTTTCATGTCGGAATACACTATAATAATACATATCGATTATTGATAAGTACATATTTTAAAATGTTTGCCTTAGAAACTTTAGAAATAAATTAAAAAAAACAGTTACCAAAATGATAGCACCTTTACTAACCATTTTTTAAGAAATGCGCACATTCCCGGGTAACGAATAACCTGACAATAATAATGTATTGCATACCATAATGGAGGGTATGACCGAGGGGACAAACTCTAGGGGACGCCCACGCCGAGAGTACCTGGACGACCTGCTGGTGGACGTGCGCTGTTCATCATATGCAGAATTCAAAAGAGCCGCACAAGACAGGAAAGAATGGAAGAGAAAATTAGAGGAAATTGCTGCAAACCAATCCCAGGATTGAAACCAGAGAGAGAATAATGTAAAAATGCTCATTCCACCTCCCCAAACAAAATGTCGAGGAATTGAACCCACGATGCCTGAAACCGGCCAGATCACCCTGACGCGATAAATGTTCATGTTTTTCCATGTTTCCCTATTTTGAATCATCCCTCTCTAAGGCTGAATTCAGACGATTCATTTATCGTTCACATCGTGATTTCATTCCGCCTCTTTCCCTCGAAATAACCCGTCTGAACAAGCGATGAAACGAAAGTGATGAGAGACTGCTTTGGAATAATGACTAATGATGAATGACCTACACACACGACGGCCGGCGTAGCGCAGCGGTAAGCCGCTTGACTCGCACACCGAAGGTCGCGGGATCGAATCCCGGCGTGGTAAATAAATTTTATTTGATTAATTTGTGTTATTTCACAATTTATTCATTTAAAAATAATATATAGTATATTTGCGGCACGTTCCAGAGCGGAAGATATTCCCTGTATCGCCCTGGTGTAAGACCACTATTCAGAATTGAAACGTTGCTCGAAATGGCATTAGCCGTGTTTGGTGACCAGATCTGAATAGCCAGCTACTTCCCCACCTTCCTCTTCCCTATCTCCTTCCCCTCCCCACTACCCTCAGCCTCACAACATAGAACAATCACATAAGAAATTCCGAAATTTTATAATTAAAAAACCTATATATTCCTGAACTTTATTGAACATTATTGCAAAACTGAAGATATGGCACAGCAACAGTAAATCTTTGATCAAAGATGTGGTGATGCAACTTTGTGTAATAAACGCATTTCTGAATGACCTCGGCCCTGAAAGTATCCGCATATTCTGCCTGAATATTGCTAAGTTCAAATTGCTAGTAGATGTCTAGGTAAATTGCATTGCATAAATAATAAATACATCATAATATTGTGTTAAATGTAGTAGATCTTCCCAGGAATGAGAGAAAATAATTCAACATGAAATCTTCATAGATTGATTCAATTGATATATGGGTTCTGAGTTCAGGGAAAAAATGAGAATGTAGCGATAATTTCTGATTTTAATTAATAATTTCAGGTATATACCTTTCTATTATTGCTTCTTGCCATCTCACTCATATTACTACATTTAACTACATCATTTGTACTATATTATCTATATTAAGCACATTTACCATTGTAACTACATTTGGAATCGCATTTAATTACATGTTACTCGGGAACCAACTTCAATACAACACACAATCAACAAATACTTATGATTCAATTAAATTATGATACCGGAAATGATTCCGGTATAGATCTTAACATGTATGTCATTGATGATCTGAACAATCTAAATAACTATAAATGGTGCGCTTACGGCGTTAAAATTATACACCAAAATATAAGAAGTATGTCTAATATTGACGATTTTTTGATTTTTCTGGATCAATTCAATTACCAATTCGATGTTATAATTTTATCGGAATGCTGGCTTAACAAAGATTACACCTCAAAAGTTATTCACAATTACTCTGAACACCACACAAACATATATCTCAATAAGTCTAGCGGTATCGTTGTCTACATCAGAGACGGACTTCAATCTCAAGTTGATGAAATATTCTTATCACAAGCCAACTGCCTGAAAATTGTATTGAATAATAACCTATGCATTTTTGCAATATATAGATCACCCTCTTATCAAAATATTGACACTTTTCTGAGTTCACTCCAATCAATTATCAACAGCTCAAAAAACATGGAACGACAAATAATTATAGGCGACCTCAACATCAATACGATTACCGAATACCACCGCCAATCCAACGATTACCTATGTCTGCTAACTGAAAATGGGTTCATACAGACAATTATCAGCCCTACTCGTGAGCAGGGCATGAGTAAATCTTGTCTTGACCATATCAACGTCAAAAAAATTTATCATGTTGACTCATTTTTCATTCACTCTACAATCTCAGATCACTATACAACAGCACTGTGCCTTAAAAACAAACCTCCTAATCCTGCTAAAATTAAACATGTTGCAAGAATAAATTATAATAACTTAATTGAGGACTTGAGCTCAGAAAACTGGCAAAATGTTCTAGACCAATCTGATACCGACTCATCAATGAATGAGTTTATTACTAAATTACATTCATACATATCTAAACATACAAGCAATAAACTTATACCACATAAGCAAATAAAACTTACGCCATGGATCACCCCTGGCCTTATTAAATCGATTAACATTAGGAACCAACTTCATGAAAAGGCGAATAGGTGCCCTGAGAATATTATAGTACAAGCTCATTACAAAAAGTATAGGAACTTTTGCAAGAAACTAATAAAATCAGCCAAAGAAAATTATTATAAAAAATTCATTTACGAAAATAACTGTACTCCAAAACGTTTATGGGAAGCTTTTCGCAATATATCTAAAACAAAAGTAAATAAATCTTCCGATATTAAATCATTGAACATCAATAACGTGAACACCTCAGACCCAAAAATCATCGCGAATTTTGCCAACAATTATTTCACGTCAGTGGGAGTCACACTTGCGAAAAAAATTCTCAACAATCTTAATACAACAGAATCCGATCTCGCAAAGTCAACAATCTCTAATTGCGGTCATAAATTAGACAATATCCAAACAACTTCAAACGAAGTCATGAAAATAATTGACGATCTCAAGTCATCGAATGCTTGTGGTCCTGATAACGTCTCATCAATTCTGCTTAAAAGTACTAAATCCTTCATAGCAACTCCAATCGCGTATATTTCCAATCTAAGCTTCGATTCAGGAAAATTTCCAAATCATTTAAAACACTCTATTGTTATACTGCTTCACAAAAATGGAGATAAATCGCAGATACACAATTACCGGCCCATTTCTTTGCTAAATTCTGTCTCGAAAATTATTGAGAAAATTGTAAAGAATCGTGTCAGTCATTACCTCGAAAATAATAACATCCTTTCCAATAGACAGTACGGCTTCAGACCAGGATTGAGCACTGAAAATGCCATTACAAACCTGACGAAAATCATCTCCAACAATATCGACAGAAGAAGAAAATGCATTGCGCTCTTCTTGGATCTAGCCAAAGCGTTCGATACTATTTCACACAAAATTCTATTGAAAAAACTTCAGCGGATTGGCATTCAGGGTCAGCTACTTAAGTGGTTAGGTAGTTATCTAGAAAATAGGAGCCAAAGAGTGAATATTAACGATACACTAAGCGATCCAGCTGTTATTAACTTTGGTGTACCTCAAGGAAGCACTCTAGGACCACTTTTGTTCAATATCTAAATAAATGAATTATGTAACAGTTCATTTGCCGATCACATTATCACTTTTGCTGATGACACAGTATTATTATTTGAAGGCAAAAATTGGAATGTAGTTCATCATAATTCAGAAATTGGCATTAACAAGGTAAAACAATGGCTAGACAATAATCTTCTCACTCTCAACACTGACAAAACTAAATTCATCCGCTTCAGTGCAACTCAAGCGGGACAACCAAGAGAAACTCAAAGAATTACTATTCACCATTGCAATGACCCAAACACTTGCAATTGCAATACCTTAGAATATGTGGATAGCATAAAATATTTAGGAGTTATGGTCGACAAGAATCTGAGATGGAATGAACATATCGACTCAATTTCCACAAAGGTCAGAAAACTCACACATCTTTTCATGTCTATAAGAAATATTCTCTGCACAAAAGACCTGAAACTAATGTACTATGCCATGTGTAACTCATTACTTGAATATGCATCTTTAGGATGGGGAGGATGTACCAAATCAATACTGGACCCCTTAGCCAAAGCACAAAAATCTCTACTAAGGGTCATCCTTAAAAAACCTTTTAGATACCCCAGTAATGATTTATTCAAAGAGATAGGAGTTCTGGATGTGAGGCAACTATTCATAAGAAAAGTTATTTTATACACACAAAAATATCGTCACCTCTTCCCCTCCGTAGAACATTATCACAACACCCGACACGCAGGAAGGAATCCAATAGTTCCACTTACTACTATGACATCCCTTGCTCAAAGACAATATTCTTACCTAGGTCCAAAAATGTTCAACCTTATACCCGGTTCTTGGAAATTGAAAAGTGCAAGCGTCCTGCGTAAATTAGTCAATGATTGGATTCTGAACTTAGGGAGAGTCGAAAGTGAACGTATGCTGTTTAACTGATAAACAAAATTACCTAACTTTCCTGTTAACTAGACCAAAATTCCTAAAACACTTCAGTTAGTTCTGATATTGCTTCGCAGTGTTTCGACATCCTTTTTGATGTTTTTATACTGGGATTTATGGTTTTGCGCCCCTGAAGCCTGTCTGCTGCATGTACTCGTAGGTACATCACTGCTGTAAGGCGCATCACATGCACGTCGCTAACTCTGTGTGAAACTTGGTACCTTTATTATAGCGGCAAAGATTTATGATTTAAAATAAATAAACAATATACAACACAACAAGCATGACGTACGAAGTATTGCACCAATTTCACCAAAGTAGCACTAAATCGGGTACTATTTACTTATATTCATAGTTTCTGTTTCATAGTTTATATTTCTATCTATATTTATAGTCATTGTTTTTATATTTTAGCAGGATTAGTTCAAGACTTGAGCGCGGTATATATTCGTATTGTCGTATAATATAATATGTTCTGAAATCATGTTTTTAATCAGTTAAAATTATGATGTTTGCACATAATTTATTACATGTTGTAGTTATAACGCAAAAAATCATATAATTAATACATACATAAATTATATCTAATATTCTAAATTTTAAAGTAGTTTCTCCTATAAGTGTACTATGTATTAAAAGTTCACACTTCTAAACACATAACCTAACATAACTTCATATCTTTATGTTTTAAATCTTATTGTAATTCCTCCATCTTGTTATCAGGTACCTGGTTTACACTTTTCAATACTACTAAGTTATTTATTTATCTCATACTCTGTAAATCTGAATATATTATTTGTTATCAGATTAATTTGGTAAATCTGATTATAATATGTGCTACCTGATTACTTTTTCTACTTTATCACAAAAAATATATATATGTGTGTGTGTGTATGTATGTATATGTATATGTGTGTGTATATATATATATATATATATATGTATGTATATATGTGTGTATGTATGTATGTATATGTGTATGTATATATGCATTTATATACATCTTCTTTATTGCACAACTTAGTTTCAGAGAAAAATGAGTTTTTTGTTATGTAATTATGTACATTTCATGAATAATATGAACTAAACATGTCAATTTGTCTGTCCTAGAACGGGAAACTTTCCTAGTTGGACAGGCAAAACTTCCTATTATGTAATGTATGCTCTGTTTTTGTATCTATGTATAAATAAATAAAATAAATTGCAGATAGACAAAATGTCATTTTAGCTGCTTTTGATTTTCATACTTGACACAGTGGAATATTTATGTAAGACTTTCAATAGCTTTATTGGATAACCAACACCTCTGCCATAGGTCACCTTAAGTAGTTCGCTACGTTTGGTGATTTAGCAGGGGTGCCCGGGTTCATGGGGTGAGGTTTGTCCAGGTCTTGGAGGTGGATGACCAATACAAACTGAACCCCAGATTCCTACCCACTCCTTAAACCCCTTTCCTTCCCAGAACTCTCCTCTCCTTCCTTTCCTTAAAGAGACCCTCCACACAGCATCCCCAAAGATGACATAGTACCTGAGGGAGATTAGTTTCCTCAGGGCCTCCTGTGTGGAGTTCATGTAAAAAAAAAAAAAACATACCTCACTATATTGAAACTCATGTGCTTGTTAGGTCTGCAATTCTGTTACGTTATTCCGGGCTGCAGTTTGAAGTGACTTTGGAACTGTTTCCTTAATAAAAGTCATTTATATGCCCCTCTCCTAACTAGTTTTATCAGAATATGTATACTATTAGATTAAACCACAGATAATAAAAATTTGGAAGATGGGCCATGAGCCATAAACCATTATTACCATGAAACCGCGCGCACCATAATTCAATTGGTACTACATCAAATAGAATCCACCTTTATTTCTACTACATACCAAATTCATATTTGTCTTAACTTGGCGACATTCGGCAAGCTTCTATGAATTTGAGAGGTGGGTGCGGGTACCGCCGCCACAGGAACCATTTATTGGATAACGATCACCCCTGCCATCGGTCACCCCAAGACGTTAGCTGCGTTTGGTGAATTAGCAGAGGTGTCCGGGTTCATGAGGTGAGGTTTGTCCAGGTATTGGTGGCGGATGCGTCTGTCCACCTGCTGCGTGGCGAGCCAGATTGAGAGAGAATGGTTGAGGGAGGCCTTTGGCCAGACTCTCAACACATCGCTTTGCACCGCATTTGGAGGGATGGATTCTTATGTCCGTCACTCCTGGTCACACTGACCCCCAGATTCCTACCCACCCCTCATACCTTTTTTCTTCCCAGAACTTCATATCCTTTCCTTCCTTAGAAAGACCCTCCACACAGCATCCCCGAAGATGACATAGGCCCAGTGAGAAATATTTTCCTCAGGGCCTTGTGGTGCTAATGTATGAAAAATATATATAGGTATCTCCCATTGTGTCCATCTAAATTATTCCAGGAAAAGGCACAAATTACAACATTTATAAATATTTACAAAAGATTTTAATATTATTTGAAACAAATTACAATATGTATAAATATTTACAAAAAACTTTAATATTATTTGAAAACCTGGTGGAAGAAAGTGTGGTTATAAAAGGGTGAATATAGAGATGTCGGTTTAGAAGACCGAGTGTTCGGGCAGCACAGAGAGGTAGCACTTGGCGAAGTCCCAAGCGGTGTCCAAGGTAACTTCTCCAACCTGTTTCTCGCACTTGTCCAATGTATCCGAGACCTTCTGTTTCTCTGGCTCTGTGACTCTTGCCGTGGACAGTTCCTTCTTGAACTTGCCGTTCGCATCCATCACGGTCTTCTTGGTGAGGCACTTGACGTAGTCCCGGACTGCCAAGTCATTGGAGGACCAGTCTTTGTTTCTCAGCTTGTCGATCTCACCTGAGGAGACCTTGGACTCATCTGCGCAATCCTTTGAGAGCTTGGCGATTTGTGCACTCATATCGTCGGATAAACCCTGCAAAGAACAAAGTATTTCATTAGAAAAAAATGATATTCGGATTATGCCTGTATAAAAAGGAATTACTATTGTTCATCAACAATTTTCTCAAGAGATTTCATGGATTTCATTAGACTATGGAGAACTTCAACATTCAACTAAGTGTAATGTATCACAATATTAGTTTTATGACCAGTTCTATCATTGTTTCCCGTTGTCTATCCTATATTCGGATCACATGGTGTCGATTACGACGTGTGCCGAAGATAGCCGATCAGAAAATTTATTTTGTGGCACTATTTTAATTCTAAATTAATAGATTTCTTTGTTTAACCCCGTTTATGGTTTATAAAAAACCGATGTTTCATGATAGATGCTCACTTTCTCAGGGTTTAATTAGTTATGTAAACCCCGAGGAAGTGAGCTCACGAAACATATCGGTTTTTTATAAACAATAAAGTGGTTAAATCAAAGAAAACTATTAACTTTGAAAAAATTCTTGATTCCTCTATCTTGTTATTTTTATAATATAATGAGTAGTAATTATGCGACTTTACAACGCGAATTTTCATTTTGAAACCTTTTTTTAATTACTTGAAAATTTAAATTAAATTGAAAGAAAAACATCACAAGGACAGTTTGGAAAAATTCTAACTTGTTTTAGAGAGTAAACAAAATAATAATAATAATAATAATAATAATAACTTTATTTCACATAAGATTGAACAATAAAACATATGTGGAAACTTTGACTAGCCAACTAGGAATGGATCCTGTTTTAGGCCAGTCAAATTGACAAATTTAAATTCATATTACATTGTTTACTAACATAACATGTTATTTATAGCAGGAAAAGGTGTTAATTATGTATTCCTAACAGTATATAATTTTGTACTCATAAGAAAAAGAAGACAAATAATGATATCTTAACATCAAATTCAGATATTTTCCCCTAGAGCGCTTAAAAACAAAAACAAATACAAATAAAAGATAAAAGATAAAAGATAAAAGATAAAACCGGTAAAGTAAACAACATCGGTAAAGTAAATAAAACCAGTAAAGTAAATAAAGCAAATACAAGCCAGATGGTAATAATAAGAAGCCTATCTCTTGGTCAACATATCTTCGCTTTTGACCCTCCCTAAATCAAGGAGCCAGTCGTTGATTAATTTGCGCAAAACATTAGTACTTTTCGTTTTCCAAGCATTAGGAATGATATTAAATAATTTAGGTCCTAAGTACGAAAATTGACGTTGTCCAAGGGACGTCGTGGTTTTTATTGGGACTATTGGATTGTTCCTTGAATGTCGGGTGTCGTGAAGGTGGTCAATGGAAGGGTAGTGCTGGCGTCGTTTTTGAGCATGTAATACAATCTTTCTAATATATAATTGTCTAACATCGAGAACTTTAAATTCCGTGAATAATGCATCACTGGGGTACCTGAATGGTTTTTTAAGGATGACTCTTAGTAGAGATTTCTGTGCTTTAGCCAGGGAGTCTAATATTGTTTTAGCACATCCACCCCATCCTAGGGATGCATATTCAAGTAAAGAATTACACATGGCATAGTATATTGATTTCATGTCTTTTACAGAGAGAATATTTCTGATGGTAATAAAAAGGTGAGTAAGTTTTCTGACTTTTGAGGCAGTTGAGTTAATGTGTTCTTCCCATCTCAGATATTTATCTATGATGATCCCTAGATATTTTAAACTATCAACGCATTCTAGTTTATTGCAAGTATAAGTGTTCGTTTCATTGCAAATGTGAATAGTAATATTAATAATTACCTTGGGTTGTCCCGCTTGTGTTGCACTAAAACGTTTCTTCTGTCTACATAACGTACATACAGATGCACTCTTGTTAAGTGTTGCGTAACAAATATCATTTGTCTTTAAATAATTAAGTACTTGCATAGATCTTATTATAAAATTCTATAATACGCAGCATTGCGTCAACCATCAACATACAATAAAACCGGTAATAATGAATTCAATGACAAAAGCGATGGTAAAATCATTATTTATTGCGAGAATAATGTGCTTGTTTTAAAATTAAAGATGATTAAAGCATTCTTTATTGCGAAAATGATCCGCTTTGTGACAGATTTGCCTTTTTAAATTACAATAATCGTAATAATAATTATTACTAACGCAAAATAATACTTATGTCCTTTTGGATTACCGATTTGCTTGCGAATTTGAAAGATAAGAAAATTGTAGTACTGGGCATTTCAATAAAAAGAGGCATTTTTCAAGGAGACTCATTGAGTCCTCTTTGGTTTTGCTAAGCATTAAATCCTCTATCTAAAATGTTAATCAAAAGCAAGTTTGGAATAAAAATTAAAGGTAATTCAAGTAGTCCAGTCAGTGGGGGATAAAAAAGGGCTTCACCTTGCAAAAGGTCAGGTAGTAGCGATTTTGTTATATGTTATTAAGATTGGGACTCAAAGGAAAAAAAAAAGTTTTCGACCTTGGGGGTCGAGATCGACCCGCCATCTTGGATTGAAGGTGCCGAAATTTGTTTTTTTTTTTCAAAATAATTGTGAAACGGTTGATATTACAACCAAATTGTTGAAAGCAAACTTGAAGACAACTAAATTACCTACATTTTTTGTAGAAAGTTTTTTTGTAAGTCTAATAGGTAACGAGTTACAGCGGTTGAAAAGGGAAAATTTTGACAAAAAAATCGTAAAACGCAAGTTCAAGATAATGAACGTTTAGTAAGCCTTAAAAAAGCTGGTCTGCCAGTTCGTCTTCATCGAGTACACGAATGAAAACAACATGATTATATATGTAATTTTTTTTTCTTCCTTGACTATAATGTCTGTAACTTTTTTAAATCAATTTATTTTGGTACCTGAACAGTTGCAAAGGCAGCCACCACGAAGAACAGGAAGATAAAAGGCTTCATCTTGTAGAAATAGTTAAAGGGTAGAAAGGGTGTAAGACTGTGTAACACTTCGCCAAAGAAATCGGACTGATTTACCCTTGCAGGTTGCCAGTCTTTTATATTCAAAGCACATATAGATTTAGTACTCAGAACAGGTAGACTTTTAATAAGTTGATGAATAATTGGTCCTCTTATATTCTGAAGTGTTGCAGAGGTGGATAACACAGGCAGAAAAAATTAGTAATTTGGTCATACAAATTAATGCTTTTATTTTTCGAATCCATTTTGCTTAATTTACTTATTTATTTGTCTATATTAAATGTGATTTTTCGATGCCTGTCTCACTAGGATATACATGTGTCGAGACAGACGTATACAAATATAGTTACGTAAATATTAAGTTTAAATGCATTTTAATTTAAATACAAGCAAAAATAAAGGTTGTTGGAAATGTGGGTTAATCCAATAAAGAGTGTGACTTACATGTAGAAGATGGAGTAAAATAGATATTAAATAATAATTACATATTCGTTTTTTTTTTTGGGGTGTTATGCCATGTTAAGCTATCTCCTTCTTTAGCCAACGTTTCGGACAGCGTTACGACAGTGTAACGCTCTGTAACACTGTGATCTGCGTTACAGTGTCCATCATCAGGGCAGATGTGTGATAATGGTCACTGTAACGCTCTGTAACACTGTGATCTGCCCTGATGATCACAATGTTACAGAGCGTTACAGTGACCATCATCACACATCTGCCCTGATGATGGACACTGTCACCCCAAAAACAAATAACGAAAAGGCTTTGGCCGAGAAAATCTAAAAGATAATTATATTTGTTAGATTTGACAGGATTATGTTATTTTATTTGGGTAAGGTCGTATGCAAATTGATATTTACGTAAGATATTGATTATTAAATAAGAAGACTTAATAATAAAAGTATATAATCAGAAGATAGAATTGATGTTAGTTGCCTTTTGAAATTTGAAAAATTTTCAACACTAAATTTATCCATAAGTTTTCAATGTTTATTCGATTAATATTTTTATAATATTTATTATATTGATTATGTTTGTTTATATGCAAAGGTTGACTACAACTCTAAGATATAGAGGTTGCGAAATTTTGCAATCGGAAGCTCTAATAACCTAATAATTATTATTAATAATATAATGAGAACAAATTATTATTGACGAACGATTACTTGATCTAACACGACAGAGGCTCTGTCAGTTTATTAATTTTGCGTGTGACATCCGCTTATTGCCTTTAGAAAAACAATAACAAATTTTATTAATAATTGTGTTATAAATTGCTAAAAGGGATCGACAGCGATTAGTCGGCGCTAAAAGATGTAATAACTTTAATATATGAAGACAATATTAGCGACTCTCAATCGAAAATTTGAAACAGAAAAAATAGAACAAGATTCGGTCACATCTAAAATCGAACCCAGGACCTTAGCCTTGCCCGGAGGGGTGCTCTACCACTGAGCTAATGGGACTCTATCCGTTTCGGTCATATTTAACTTCCCATTTCACTGAATAAGAAGATAACACTAATAATCTAAATAAAAAAATAAAAAAAATAACAAGACACAGAAAAATAAAAAGATAACGGTCGTAACTGGTTCTGGGTTCGAGTCCCAGTTGCGACTGTTATCTTTTTGTGTCTTGTTCTTGTTGGTGTTGTTAAGAGGAGACCGATTATACTATCCCGTTCTCTCGTAGGCTAAATCCTATAAATGTATGTGTTTGTCTCTTTTTATTGTTTTTTTTTCGTTTCATCGAGTTTAAAATCACAACGGTGCTAAAGAAGTTTTCACTCCAAAAGAGAGTTGATCTAATACAAATTGAATATTCATTTAGACTTTTACAAAAAGATCAACAGGTTTTTTTTTCGTTGTTTGTTTTTGGGGTGTTATGCCGTGTTGCGCTACCTCCTACTATAGCCGACGTTTCGGACAGCGTTGCAGTGTCCATCATCAGGGCAGATCCGGTAGATCCGACGATGTGTGGTAGATCCGACGGTAGATCCGACGATGTGTCTTCCAAGTAAATAATCACACACTTTTTCGTTGTTTGTTTTTGGGGTGTTATGCCGTGTTGCGCTACCTCCTACTATAGCCTATAGCGCAACACGGCATAACACCCCAAAAACAAACAACGAAAATGCTTTTGGCCGTGAAAATCTAAAAACTTATCAGATCAACAGGTGTTCCATATAAATAAAATCGGATATATAATTATCCGAGACACTATCTAGGTTACAAACCAGTTCTTCGATTTTTGTAATTGGTTTTTGGGGTGTTTTTTTATTTATTAAGGAGAAAATTCAGATACAGATGTCAATTGACAAGAATATACAAAACAATAACTAGAGAACTCACCTGCGTCCAAACTATTTCTCACGAATTAACATTAACAGCAGATAAAAACATATACAAATATTTTTACTTATAAATATGGAAAAGACGGGTGCCCCGTCAATGAAATTAATACTGGACGCGGGGTAGAAATCTCAAAGTGGGAAGCCAAACACAAGACGATTGTAGCTGTCTCTATTTCTAGTACTTTAGCACTAAACTGCTACGCTTCGAGTGAGGTCGTGTCTTACCAGTAAGTAAATTGCATTGCAAAGCGCCAAAATGTCCTCCTGTGTGATGAGAAAATGCTTAAATTACACGGCAAATAGTCGTAAAGGCGAAGGCATAACACTTCATTTGTAAGTACACGCAAATTAATTATTATTATCAATTATTATAATTATTACAATTAATTTTATAATAATACGTCATTGTATTCTTTACCCTTCCCTGTCCATTGTGTAACCGAGTGAGAGTATCTTGTTATCTCAGTCACACCCGTGATGTGAAAGCAGTATTCGGCTAATAAATTAATAAGCCGCCCTACCATATATCTATGACATTCACATACGTACATTCTTTGATTGTCTGTCTTTATCACACAGGAATAAAGTTTTGAATTTAGAAATTATACTGAAAACCACTGAAAACAAAAGAGTGTTACTTGCTTTCCTCATTATATTGTGAGTATATGAGACTATGGCGTGTCTATTTATATAACGTCATTGTGTCCCGTGGCAGATTTCGGATTTCTAAATAAAATAAATATAATTTTATCGAAGGAAGCAAAAACTTTGTGGTGTGACATTATATATTAAATGAAGAAACACACTTTGTAAAACACCACTTTATTAGAATTAATAATTATTTGACAGCCAACCAGGTTTCGCTTAGCTCAAGCTTCATCAGGGCTATTATATTAACTGCAGTTAATAAGCTTGAGCTAAGCGAAACCTGGTTGGCTGTCAAATAATTATTAATTCTAATAAAGTGGTGTTTTACAAAGTGTGTTTCTTCATTTAAAATAAATATACATTGTAAGCGAAATAAAAATATGCATTTATTATCAAGTTAATCATAAAACATGCGGATTTTATTTTTTTTTAAATTATACCGTCTAAATGTTTTCCGTCACGGCGTACACACTCATGGAATCTTTTGACCGTATTCCGAGCGACTCTTTGCAACAGAGATTGGGAAATAGCGTTCACTTCTCGCACGATATTTTCTTTTAATTCTGATATATTCTTTGGACTGCTAACTTAAACTTTACCCCAAGATATCCCCTCAGAAAAAGTTCATGCCTGTTGGTGCTTTAACCGCGGGTTTTGATCTTTTGGCGCCCAATAGCGCCATTTTTGCTTGTTGACATATCCACTCAAATGGAAGTGTGCTTCGTCGCTGAACCAAATTGTGTTAACAGTTCGAAATCGGCTTAACATCGCAGAACTCCTTACGCACTCTGTAATCATTTGGTTTAATTTATTGCACAAATTGGTTCTTATAAGGGTGATGATTGATATCCGCTCTTAAAATTTGGTGCAGCGTTGTTTTTGGCAATGTCAAAGCCGATGCTCTCTTGCGCACAGACTGGCGCGGATTTTGATGTACGCTGGTTGCAACACGCTCAATATTTTCTACAGATCTTGATGTACTTCTGGGGCCTACCCGTGGATTATTTATTGTTGAACCTATTTTACGGAACTTCTGCATCCACGTTATAATTATTTTTTTAGTAGGTGCGTCACTTAAACGACAAATATCGAACCGCGTTCAAAATCGTCGGCGGGCAACGATGCTCGAATCGTTAGCTTTAAACACGGAGAAAGGAATAGTCCTCCGTGGCTTTCAAGTACACCTCTACTACGAAGGCGTGATATTCACCAGTCCACAGCGACATCGTGAATCGTGAATCGTGACTAAACAATACGCACGAATGCCGCGTAGAACCATACCCCCTTCCCTCTTACCCGAGCAAAGGTTTTACAAATTTTTGAATTTAAACTTCGAAATCTGCCACGGGACACCCGTACATAAGAATATTATTTTATAAATAGAGAAATGAAAAAAATGCGCAATATCCTTATAAAAGTTTACAAATTATTTTTGGAGAAATTTTGATTGTAAGACCAAAAACATATCTATAGATTAAAAAATAATGTTATACAGAAATTTTAAAAAAGAAAAGTAGTAAAAATTATAAACCAAGTAATGTATAAGTTATTGTACTTTGTAGGAAAACTACTAAAAGTACTGCGTGTGTCGAAAAATAAGTCGGAATCCTTGAGGTTTTGATTTTGATTAAATGATTCGCACATTCTTCTGATTGGATCCCTGCCACCAGCATTTGTACGCGTCTGGCTAATGTGGAATAAGTCGTTAAGCCTTGTTACTCTGGGTGGTATTTTGAAGTTTATTAGTTTCAGTAGGTCAGAACAGTCAATAACGTTATTGCAGATTTTATATACAGTCATGAGGTCAAGGTATGTTCGCCGGTTAAATAGAGTGGATATGTTGTGTTTTGCCATGTTGCGCTACCTTCTTCTTCAGCCAACGTTTCACAGATCACAGTGTTACAGTGCGTTACAGTGTCCATCATCACACATCTGCCCTGAAGATGGACACTGTAACGCTGTCCGAAACGTTGGCTAAAGAAGGAGGTAGCGCAACACGGCATAACATCCTAAAAACAAATAACGAAAATACTTTTGGACGTGAAAATCTAAAAACGTATTAGATCTTGGATTTTTTCCAATAAAAAGGCAGCTGCCAATAATGTGAAAAAAAAATGTCAATTCTAAAATTTTTAATTCTAAAATTTGAAATATAAGATTGACGAAAATCAAGTTTAAATAATAAGTGCCATTAGCCGAATTAGTACCTAGAGGTGTTTGTCCCGGTAAGACGAGAAGTTCTGGGTTCGAGTCCCAGTTGCGACTGTTAGCTTTTCATATTTCTGTGTTTTATTATTTTTTCGGCCATCATCGTTGTCGAAATAATGTCTAAAAAATATTTAGGTTTTTTTGGGCTAACGTTTGCGACCACTGCAAGGTGACCTGTTCCGCCATTAACAATGGTACATATGGAATACCCGTGTATAATTCGAACAGAAGTGTCTCGTATGCAGCATGCTCATTATAAACTACTACTCATTTATTTTACATTACATTGCTAGTGATGTGTTGTTCTTTGATGGGATTTTAATTTAATTAATAATGATGGTATTCCGTATCTGCTTTTATTGATGACTAAGTATAATCTTTAACGCATTTTAAAGCAATTAATTTGACTTAAGAGGGATCCGGACAGCATATTTTTCATCCAAACATTTTACACAATTTCCTCTCTGAATTTTGACCCTACTGCAAACACCACTGACTAGCGGTCAGCACATACCCCGTTTGAACGCCTTCAACAGATGTTTAGTACACAATCAAGATAATGCATTAAAATAACAAAACGTATGGACATAGAGTATTTTCTTCTAATACAGTTAGTAAAAATGAAATAAAATTGGGAATATAAAACCTCGATTTTTAAGATTTCATTTAGGTACCAGCAATTACCCGGCAGGCGTTGCTATACCACCCAATGAAATAAAGTGTGCATTAATTCTGTTTGTTGAAGTGCTTTTGGATACAAAATATTTGTATAAAATAATAATAATATCATAACGCTAGAGCTCTCCACTATATATTGTAACTTTTGCGGATATGCGCACAATACATCATGAAAGATTCATCGCAATCAGATGAATGGTTTAGGAACGCGTAATGGACAAATCAAGAAACATTCATTTTTTTATATTTATTAACTTTTTAACCTGCGGTGCAGTTGCCCTCTTCACTCAGAATTCGAGGAGAATAAGAGTGACAGTGACACCATTAGTTTGGTAAAATACCTATTGTTCAAATTTCTCGACGACCAGGTTTCCTCTTAATTTGTTCATCTATATCTTTGTAATAACATCAATGATGGAGGGGTCGTTAACTTTGAATTACCTATATTTGAATTTTCAAAAACTTTCCCATTTCTTTACATGGTGACAACACAAGCGTCACAAACCTCTATTTTTATTTCGCAGAAGGTCACGGGGAGGTGATGGAAAAACCATTAATGTATGTAAATAAAAGTGAGTACGTGACTCTTCAGTAGATCTGATACTTACAATACATATCTAATCATTATTAGAGAAAAAATCAACCACACCTTACGAAGTAAGTACCTACTTCAAGAAGCATGTCGTTGGGAGCATAATACGCAGTGTACGGAAACTCGTAATACTAGGTATAAGGAAACTGGTGAAAACATACATCACATCGAGAACCCAAAATAGGTTTTTTCGGTTCTGAGAAGACAGTAAAGAGCTGTGATAACCCAATGGCAATCATCTTTTTTCAAATTTGAACAAAAATATTCCGACTTCGGACTCGATTTGCTTGAAAAAGAAAGCTCAAATAAAAAAAAACAGGTAAACTCGATTCATTATGTAATGAATCGAGTTTGTTAACTCTTACGTTCAATTATTTTTAACAGTTTTCAACTTGTTCTACTAGTTTCCTGACACCGTGTGTAGGTCTATACATGATAATATTAAAAGAATTATTTACATAAATTATTGTGAGATGTGCTGAATGCGTTCACACAAGAATTGCACGCTTGGAATAATTAGTTTTAAAGAAAATACCATCAAAACAGAAGTTAAAAATGTACATTGCTTCCCAACGAATCTTCAAATTTTGCAGAACTTTCAGGGGAAGAATTTTGTTTCAGATAATTTTATCGATTGCGTATTATTTATCCAGTATATTCAGTACTACTGCAATATAGCACCATTCAGAAACACAACAAATCTCAAGTAAAAATACGTGTTACCGATTCTGATACGTAAACATGCGGCCGAGAATTTAAATTTCGTCGAAAGATGTTCTTACGATCGTACATGGCGGATCCAATAAGAAAGATTCACTATTCTCCGTTTTATTTTTTAAATAACAACTCAATATCGATTTTTATTCATTCAAAATTTGCTTTAATTTATACTTACATTCAAAAATGCTAAAAGGCGAGACGATAAAACTATTAAAATGATGTACTTTTTGTAAATATTTTTTGATCATAAGTATTTATAATTTTTCAATAATGTCTAAGCAAAATAAGAATGTTAAAAAAAATCTTATATATATTAGTAGATATGTAAGACCGTAAAGAAATAGACAAACTGAATTATTTTCATCGCAAAACACGTGAGCGAATCTTTTTTTTAATGATTTTATATAAACTAAAATTAAAACTCTGAAACATAGCTTTCCCAGATAATTTATTGATTTATTTTACTGCATGATTATGTGGTTTGAAATGTGTGTTGTATAATACAAAATTTTGTTTAAAAATTTAACAAATCTTCCAACGACCTACGGTAAAACCTTATTATGCTAAAAATGAACCCATTTTCCATATTTAAATTTAAAACATAACTTTACCAGATAAAAGAACAATCTTTTGAAATCAATTCATACTTTTTTGTGGAAAAGAGACAACACGCCTATTTTTCCGGTTTTGTTTGGTTATTCCTTCTATACATTGGAATAAAATTATTTAACGAGAAAATATGTTACCTTTGCTTACAACTTTAAAGAATTCAGATCTCAACTAAAAAATATACTGAAAACTTAAGTTTTGAAAAATGAAAACAGATTTTTTTATATAAAAGTTAAAAAAACTCACTTAATGACCTCTAGTTAAATTTAAACAATGGAGTAATTGGGAAACATTAAAAAGATAACCGGAAATCAACAGGTGCATTTGTAATAAAAATAAAAGCTACAAATTTTTCATCATAAGCACCTCTAATAATCTAGAAATAATGCGAAGATATCGTTTGTAAGGGGCCTCACCACAGTTTGATAATGCCTTCGTAAAAATGTGAAATATTCATTTAGACCATAGATTCTCAACTTTTTTTTGCCCACCGCCCACTTTGATAATATATTTTTTTCTAGCGCCCCCCAATTGCTTTTACATACCATCTTAGGGGAGGGGGGGGGGGCGATGGGTTTCTCTGGGTTTCCTGAAAGTCCGTTTTTAGTTTTTACATACTAGGTACCTAGTATGTAAAAATAGTCGCGAATCTGAAACAGCTATTGCCACGATTATATTTAAACGTGTAATTACACTGTAATATTAATATGTAATCGTAAGAAAGACTATGACTCCTATCCTATTTCTGAGAAGAATATTTTTTCAATGAGAACAATTAAAACGCATACTTAATTATATAGAGAAGTATTTTTATTAACGTTGAAAAAATGTTGAATTTATAACTTATCTAATGAGATGGTTGAATTTGATGCGTTTTAAGAAGTTTGTATATATTAGGCTCGATAATACTTAAAAACAAACGAGGGTCGGCGCGTTCAGTAATATGGAGTCTCTTTGTCTTTTTAGTTACCAACTTTGCTACAGCACTGAATCCACGTTCAGCTAAATAAGACGATGGGAATGCTATTAAAAATCGTTGAACTATCGACCATAATCCTGGGTACAGTTGCGAAATCGGCTTCTGCAGCCAAAACTATTGATAGCCATTCATAAATTTAATTTTTAATTCCTCATTTGTCGTCAGTTCAATTAGTTCTTCTTCTAACTGGGATGATCCTGCTGTGTTGACATTTGAAAAAGGATCCAAAATCCAGTCTGGTATGTCCATGTTTAAAATATCCCGGAATCGTTCCTTGAAATCATTGTGGAGGTTTTCCAATTGTTGACAGTAAACAAGCAAGTCGTTGTTCTTGAATGATACTGCTGATAATTTTGGGAAGTTATTAAATTCTCGTCTGCCGATATTTCTTTTGTATAATAGCAGTTTGGATACAAAAGCTGCAACGCAATTTTTGTCTTAATCAAATTTAAGTCGTCGCCTTCTTTAAATTGGAGATCGACATCATAAACAATTTATACAGGTCTGTCAAGTACGCAATATCGTTCTTCGATGAGGTGAGGTTGTCGCGCAATTCTGTGTCTTTGTTTCCTAGCAACTCTATCACAGACTCAAATAGATTGTAAAATCGAGTCAAACAAGAACCTTTTGACTGCCAGCGCACCTCTTTGTGAAGCAGCAATCGGATAAAATCTTCACCATTGACAATGCAAAGCTGACTAAATAATCTGTCATTCAATGAGTTACTTCTGATTTTATTAACTGCTCTGATAACATATTGCAGTGATGTATGGAGGCGTTCACTCAGATTTTTCGCAACCAAATGCTGGCGATGAATTACGCAATGCACAGCAAACAAGTTAAAAACTTTTTTTTTTTAAGCACGCTATGAAGCCTTTGTGACGCCCTGTCATAGCTGGGGCGCCATCCGTAGCAGCCGATAAAATATTATTTAAAGGAATTTTCTTTTCGTCACAAAACTTTTTCAGTGTATTAAATATGGTTTCTCCTTTTGTATCTGTTTCCAAATTTGAAACAAACAATAGTTCTTGACATATTTTATCATCTTTGATGAACCTCACGTATGAGAATAACAATGCTTCATTGGTTGGCGAAGTGGACTCATCCAGCTGAATTGAAAATCGACAAGACTGCAGATGATTGCACAATGATTCTTCAATATTTTCAGCCATTTCATCAATTCGTCTTTGCACAGAACTATTGCTCAAAGGAATTCGGATAATATCTTCAGCTGGTTTATGGAGCACAGTGGTTATTACTTCTTTTACTGATGGTAAAATTAAATCTTCCATAATAGTATGTATACGATATAGAAGCTGTTGAAAATTGTTTTGATATATTTGGCTGAATTTTTTACTTCTTTTTCATGTCTTGAAAATAGGTCACATCTTCGTCTTTCTTATCCGGGTGGATTTTATTAATATGATCTTGAAGCCTAGAAGGCTTCATCGCTTCATTTGAAAATGTTTTTCGACAAATAAGGCACACTGACGATGATGGATTTATGGGATTTTCGATAAATCCGTATTTAATATAATCCACCCCATATTGCCGTATCTTTTTTTTTACTTCCAACATGGGTTTTTAATCACAAAAATTAACCAATAATTAAGTTTACTTTGCTTTATTAGTACGTGATTAGAGTGTTTTGTTTGTCTTTTTATACCATATATTTTTACTTGCCAACGCCCCCCTGTGCCATCTCAACGCCCCCCAATTGTCTCTGGATCTTCTACCGCCCCCCTGAAGGTCTCAAACGCCCCCAAGGGGGCGTTATCGCCCACGTTGAGAACCTATGATTTAGACGAATAATTGCTCTGTTACTCTGTTGTCAATTATGTTTATATTTTGTAATAAATTTCTTCAAATTTATCGAAGGAAGCAAATACTTTGGGGTGTCACATTATATTATTAAATAAAAAAATACAGCAGTTTTTTTATTTTTAACTAGCAGACCCGGTCACACGTTGCTGTGGCTAACGAAACACAACGCCATCTACTGACAACGCCATTACCTAATATTTATAACCAACGCCATCTGTTAATTTGCATACATATCAAAACCAGACCACCTGCTTGCCAGCCCGCTGCCCGCTTACCAGCCCGCTACCTTTATGTATGATATATATTCAACCAATTTACACAAAACCTTGACAAATTATATACCTAAACTTTCCTCATGAATCACTCTATCTATTGGTGAAAACCGCATGAAAATCCGTTGCGTAGTTTAAAAGATCTAGATCTAAGACAGCGGGAACAACTTTGCTTTATACTATGTAAAAATATTTAACGGCCTCTTTTCTATTTTATCTCCTTCTGTCACAAATAAGGTGTCTTTTTTCCATCTCTTTTACTCATTGTTTTATTTTCTTATGTATATATGGGTATGTATGTAATTAGCTTTAGTTAATATAATAAGCCCTGACGACGCCGACGCTCGAGCTAAGCGAAACGCGTCGATACAAATACTAATAATTAAAAAAAGTGATTTATTATAAAGTGTTGTTTTCATTTAAATTTCTTTAAATTTAATTCTTTTTTTCAGAGGATTTTGAGTAGGTATAGCAGCAAATAAAAAGATTAAAAATATCTGAATAATCATTTATTTGCATAGATTTAAATAGAACTGCACAGAGTGTATCCGTAATTACCATACAACTAACTCGCGTGTCGCGCAATACACATTGCCATTACATATTGCATAATAGTGTCTATAAAACAACTCTATAAACAACTTTAAAAGCAAAGAAAAAATAATTGTTTTTGTATGGAACTTGGATCTTTAATTATAATGTTATAATTCCTTTTTAATGATACTTATTATAATTATGTATTTTAACAAACATATATTTACAACCTATAACCCGGGACTTGTTGAGACATTTTTAATTGTTAATCCATTATTTTAATCCATATAGAGAATGACCTCCAAATCATGGAGGTTATTGTGAGAATTGTCCATATTATGATAATTGAAGTAGGGGTCACGGTCCTCAGCACCAAGGAACCGAATTAAGTAGAAGTAGAAAGAAGTGATGCGGAGGTGGTTATGAAGAAGAAAAAATATCTTGATTGCTCGTTGATATTTTTTTTATTATTATTATTTTTTTTTATAAAAAAAAAATAAATAATAATAATAAAAAAAAATTTACGGTGCTCCAGATTTTATGTCCGGGTTGAATCTTTCCCAAATGAAAGACTAAACCCTTCCACACACTTTTCCACAAATGAATATCTAGTAAATTAACGCAATTTAAGTGCACTATATAAGTATAATAAATACAAAAGAATACAAGAACAATACGTCAATCCACCAGAAACATAATGGGAAAATATTTCACCGACTCCAGATATTTTCATATCAGAGAGTTCGGCTCTGATGAAATCCTAACTGGTCCGATAAATCCTACTGATCCCTCAATACAAATATTTAAAAAATCTTTCGTAATCCTACATGTATTTAAAATGACCGACTTTTGCATTTTTATGTACAAATTTTTTGACAAATCTAATACGCCTAAATTTTGAATGAGAGAGCTAGGTATAATGCCAGTAGCCGAAATAACAAATGGTAATATTTTTATAGTCTGACAATGCCAAATTCTTTTAATTTCATTTCCTAAATCTGTATATTTTCTTATTTTTTCAGAAACAGTTTTCTGAATATTACAAGAATTTGGAATAGCGACATCAATGATATAAGTTATTTTCTTAATTTTGTCATGTAAAACTATATCGGGTCCATTATGACTAATTGTTCTGTCTGTCAGAATAGTTTTATCATAATAAATTTTATAAAATTCATTTTCTAAAAATAAATTTGGTTCATATTCATAATATGGTACATTACGGCAGTCAATCAAGTTATGTTTAATTACCAAACTTTGGTGAATTATTTTTAAAACTTGATTATGCCTAAATGTATACTCGGACGGCGCTAATACAGAACATCCCGATATAATATGTTCTATAGTTTCCGGAAAAGCCAAACATTTTCTACATAAATCATCAATTTGATTTGCATCTTTGATGAAATGCTTCCTATAATTTTTAGTATTAATGACTATCTTGTATGGCAAGCATAAAGCCTTCTATTTCTGCGCTCAACTCTCCAATACTCAACCATTTGTTTGACGAAAATTTGTCAACATATGTTTGGTTGAGATAATTGAAGTGTTTTGGGTGAAGAATTTTATTTGACCAGGAATCTAATAATTCCTGGTTGGTATTAATAAGAATGCTGGCATTCTCGTCGTATAAATTTAATGGTGAAATATTTCTATCTGCCTTGCAAATTATTTTGTGCATTTCTGAACTATCAGTTTTCCCATGGAAAAAATTTCTTAGCATTTCTACCTGATTATGTTTTATAGATGTTATTTTGACTATACCTCTACCTCCTAAATTTCTGGGTAAATTAATTCGTTCTACAGCTGAATTTGGATGATGGCAATGAAATTTTGTTAATGTAGTTCTAATTAATTATATATATTGTTGATATTTTTATTATTATTATTATTTTTTTTATATTATTTTTATTTATTATTGTAAGAATAGTTATTACAAATCACAAACAAGTCATGCTAAGCCAATTGAATTGGCTTGTCAGCAGGTGCTTATAATTAAGTTACATATACATTTTAAATGTTATAATTTTACATCTTTATCTACAAATTCAACACTATTCATACAAATCAATATTAATATAAATATTTATTCCGATAGTCAATTTTTGAGCATGTATTTAACCTTATTCATAGAATTAAATTGCTTTATAGTATCAGGTAATAAATTAAATATTTTCGGTATGTTGTATTCAAACGTTTTCTGTCCGTAATTATTAAATTTCGGAACTATTAACCCGTCGTTGCGCGTGAATCTAGTGCTGTATTTATGTTCTAATTTCTCTTTATGCTGCTGGGTAAATATATGCTGAATTATAATTTTGTGCCATAGTATTGCCGTAACAGGTAAAATTTTAGCACTGTGAAATAGTAATGGTGTATTATGTCTCTGTTTGAAAATATTAGGGACGACTAATAATTTTACAATTGCGTTTTGTACAACTTGGACTTGTTTCAGATTTGTTATAGAAGTATTTCCCTATATTGTTAATCCATATCTTATAATGGATTCTGCCAGTGACATATAAATTATTTTTAGTGTTTCAATTTATAAGAAAAAAATTAATGTGTACATTCTGCCAGCAATTGATGGGAGTCTTTTACAGGTTTTTTTTAATATGTTTGTGCCATTTAAAAAAACAATCTACGGTAACACCAAGATACACATATTCCGTAACTAATTCGAAACATTCACATTTACTGTGACTAATGTTAACCGTGTACAAATGTTGGGCGTGTTTCCCGACTATGCACCGGTGCCGAGGGGATCAACGACGCTAGTTCCTCGGAGCATTTTCCATTGTAATACCGGTAGAACAAGGACAGCATTCCCACCTGACGCCTGTGCTCTAAAGATTGCAAAAGCTATCATGGAATGTACTGTCATCTGCGTAACAATGAATCGGTGCGCATGACAAGAGGTCGTTGATGTGCAACAGAAACAAAGTCGGAGACAGAACCGATCCCTGTGGGACGCCAGCATTTATCGAATGCGAGGAAGAGGTGAAACCGTCAGTAACCGCCTGAATTGACCTCCCCCTCAAAAAGTCGGCAATCCACGCACACAAGGATGCGGTAAGTCCGTACGAACGCAGTTTGTTGACAAGCGCTCGATGCCAAACCCGGTCAAAGGCCTTGGAAATGTCCAGACCAACCGTTTGGGTCTCACCAAAACGTTCCAGGCACCGTCCCCAAACATGCGTCAGATACGCGAGAAGATCACCGCACGAGCGGTTCCGCCGGAATCCGTATTGCCGGTCGTTAATAATTTTGTTCTTCTCGAGGTATGTGAGCAGTTTGTCGTTGATCACACGTTCCATCACTTTTGATAGAACAGATGTGATCGCTATGGGGCGGTAGTTGGCTGGGTTGGAGCGGTCACCCTTCTTTGGAATGGGGTGAATGATCGCTTTTTCCAACCAGAGGGCACAGAGCCAGACTTCAGGGACATCTTAAAAAGCTTCGTCAAAATTGGAGCTATTTCTACAGCGCACCTCTGCAATAACAGGGCAGGAATTCCGTCAGGCCCGCTAGCTTTTTTAACATCAAGCCCTCGTAAGACTTGAAGTACATCCCGATGCCGGATCCTCAGCTTTTTCATACGAAAACCGCAATGAGGAACCGACGGCGGGGTAGCATCTTGATCATCGGGGTCGAGATTTCCGCAAACATTTTGCCTAATAAGTTAGCCTTTTCAGCGGCGGTATTTGCTAGAGAGCCGTCAGGTCTGGTAAGAGGTGGCAGACTGGATTTGCAGAAATTGCGACCTATTGAGCCCGCAAGCGACCAGAACGCTTTGCTGCCGTGCGGGCAGGCACCCAGCTTACTGCTGATCTGCAGGTCGTGCTCGAATTTTGACCTGTTAATGATCCTCCTGCATTCCTTTGCCATTTTGTTATATACTTTTCTGTTTTCAGACGTTCGAGATGTGTTGTAGGCTCGGTAAGCCGCGTTTTTTCGTCGCACTGCTTCGGAGCATTGTCGACTGAACCACGGCTTTGAGCCCACACCAGTTTCTTTAACAGTGGATTGGATGAAGCCATCCATCGCGGATGTGATGACTTCACCAATTTCCTGGGCACATCTTGAGGGATCCGAAGTCCGAAAACAGACAGCTGACCACGGGAAAGCATTGAAATGAGCACGCAGATCAAACCAATCTGCTGATCTATAGTGCCACACTTTTCTCTTCAGCCGCTCGTTTGGCGGTCTGAAGGTTACGGGTATTGTCGTCGTCACCAGGCAGTGGTCGGACGATTCTAGAGGCGCTGTGACCTCAATATTGTAACCGTGTGGCACAGTGGTTAAAAACAGATCTAACAGATTGGAGCGGTGAGTCTGGACATCAGGAACCCTTGTAGGCTCCTGAACCATTTTCTCCAGTCCGTAGCAGAGGGCAAAAGATTCCGCCTCTCGTCCAGCCGAGTCCGTTGGTCCTGAGAACTTTAACCAAGGTTCGTTATGAACATTGAAGTCCCCCAGGACCACAAACTCTGCCGTAGGGAAGCGGGGCAAGAGGTCATCAACAGTATTGCTTAGATGTTTGAAGAGTTCGGACGTATCTGAAACGCCAAGATTCGGTGAGCGGTATAAATACGCGTAAAATCTTACCGTACTGGCAAGATTGACGCGCACCCACATTACGTCGAATTTGGAGTTCTCCAGATTCAACAGTCGCACACAGTTGACGTCAGCTCGGCTGAAGAGACAGACACCTCCTTTGGGTCCGAATTTGCCCATGAGGGTGAAACCCGGGCAATCCAGATAGGAGGCATCTGTAGGCTCAGCTATTTGCGTTTCGGAAAGGAAGAGAAGGTTGGGACGTTGGGTGAGAAGGTGGTGGTGGATTGAGTTTAAATTTTTATGCAGGCCGCGAATGTTGGTGAAGTTCACCAACAGTTTTGGCCTGCAACGGGGACTCCTGCTTCTCGCCGTTGTAATAACGTTATTTGATGTTACTGTATTATTAATGGTTATTTAATTTTTTAATTTTAATTTTTTTTTTGTTATGAAGGGAAAGGAAGGTCTGGAAAGGAAGGTTGAGGGGTGGGTAGGAAGCTGGGGATCAGAGTGTCCAGGACTGACGGACGTATGAGTCCAACCCACCCACTGCGGTGCAAGGCGATGGGCTGGGAGAGTCCGGCTGGAGAGGTCGCCCAATGCGCCCCAAACGCTACTGCTGGGTCCCCTCCGGTCACGAACCGGCACAACAGCAGCGGCGGGGTTTTTGCACTCGTTGATGGGGCAGCCCACCCTCAGTCGTGAGCCTGAGGGTCAGGCCCCTGTACTACCGAGCGGCCCGGACAACGGAAACCGGTTGTAAAGGGTCTCCCTCAACCAGCATCTCCCAATCCGGCCTGCCACGCAGAAGGTGGGCCGACACACTCCCCATCAAGACGCAGACAAACATTACCCCATGAACCCGGGAACCCCTGCTAAGTCACCAAACGTAGCGAACCACTTGGGGTGACCTGTGGCAGAGGTGTTGGTCATCCAACAAATGGTTCCCAGGGCGGCGGTACCCATACCCGCCTACCAAATTAAAATTATCATCTGCGTCATCTGTATAATCTGCGAATACAAAATGTTTAACAAAAGAGAAAAGTTTTTTCATTATAGTTACATAAATTATATATAGTGTAGGTCCCAATATGGAACTTTGTACAACTACTGTAGATACATTTTTTGTTTTACTTAAAGTTTTATTCATTTTGCTACATATTTTTCTGTCTCTAAGATAATCTTTTAATAAATTTAACACATTTCCTCTTATTCCAATTTTTTCTAGAGTTCTTAGCAGGTTTTTTTGAGTTAATTGTGTCAAAAGCTTTAGAGTTATCGATAAATAAAACAATAACATGTAATTTATTATTTAATTGATTATTTATGTAATTGGAAAAGAAATATACTTCATAATTCTTTTAGATTTATTAGTATTAACTTCTTTTTCTTCAATGAAATATAGAATTTTTTTGATTATTTTGTAAAATGTCTATATAAATATCATAACGCCAAACTCACTATATATATATATATATATATATATATATATATATATATATATATATATATAGACATTTTCGCGGTAGTGCGCGCATCATCAAAGTTCATCGAAATCGGATGAATGGTAAGGAAATAATTTCATAACGCTAGAGCTCACCATTATACATAGAAACCTTCGCGAGCATGTGCACCACACATCACCAAAGTTTCATCGCAATCGGATTCATGGTTAAGGAAAGCATTATAGTCAAACAAAGAAACGTTCATTTTTATATATGTAAAGATTTTTATGTTTATGATATATTGTGGGTAGGGGTACCGCCGCCCCGGGAACCATTTGTTGGATAACCAGCACCTCTGCACCCCAGCTGGTTAGCTACGTTGTTACTTATCAAGAGTGCCCGGGTTCATGAGGGTGAGGTTTGTCCGGGACTTTACGGCGGATGCATCTGCCCACCTGCTGCGTGGCAGGCCGGATCGAGAGATACTGGTTGAGGGAGGTATTTTGACCTTTCCAGCCGGACTCTCTCAACCCATCGCCTTGCACCGCAGTTGGAGGGATGAATTCATACGTTCGTCACTCCTAGACACACTGACCCACAGATTCCTACCCACCCCTAATACCCTTTTCCATCCCAGAACTTCTTATCCTTCCTTTCCAAAATGTCAAAATGCTTCAACCAGCATCCCCTAAGATGACTTTTTTTTTCCTCAGGGCCTCCTGTGTGTAATTTATTTATTTATTTATTGACGCCCTATTGGGCTTTAACATATAAAATACAAATAACATTTATAACAACAGTACATAACAAACTTAAAAAAATATTACAAAATATACAAATAAAGCATAAACTCAATAAAAAAAATAGGAGTACATACATCTAAAGCTAATTCCACATGGATGACTTTAGAACTCGTAGGTACAACAATTCATATACCTACGAACAACAAAAACATGAAAAAAATCAAAACACATTTATTTTTACTTAATTACTCATATTGGAAAAAGAACAATAAAATAAAACCATAAACAAAAGAAAATCGAAATAAAATAAAATTTACTCATTCATTATTTACATCTAAAAAGTGGTGGACTAATTTGGCTTTAAATGAATCGAAGTTTAAATTAAATATGTCAGCGACATCAGTCAGTTCATTACCCAACCTATGTATTCGTCGATGTGTTTGTTGTATTTGTATCATGTTGTCTCCCTCTATATTTTGTCTCTCTCTAAATTTTTTCTCCCTCTATATTTTGTTTTATATAAGCACACATTATGACTTATTGTTTAGTATTAATTTGTACCCTGATGATGCTTGAGTAAAGCGAAACCGGTCGGTTCAAAAAATTAATAAAACTCGTGGTTTTAAACAAAACAGTATTTTATTTTATTAAAAAACTAGAATCAACCATAGTATTTACTGATGCGAATTACTGACGACAACCGTCAGTATTTGTGAGCCATTATACGTGTCAGTATTACTGACGTTAGTATCGTTGCGAATCCTTGCGGGACTGACGCTTTTAAAGTGATGCATCCGAAAACAAAAGCCTGTTTTGCTTTAATTTTGGCGTTCGGTACAAAGAAACGAGTGATCGATAACGATGGGTGAAGGACTGGCTTCTCAAAAAAGAAAAATTCTCACTCTTGAATTTAATGGATGAAATTTTGCTGACTGATCCACACGACTATAAAAATTATCTTCCCATTTATTCATTTTTAAGCCATCAACAAGGTGCAATACAAAGATCCATTTACATTTTAGCCACTGGAGCGATTACAGAAATTAAAAAATACATACTCCTTGATTGCTCAACATTCCTGCGCGATAGTTTTTAAAAAATTAACATTGAAAAAAAATCATACTTCCAAATTTGAATATGGAGATCAATTTCGTACGATTGTTATTTTTGGAGTCGGTGTCAGCCAAGATCTCCAGATCTCACCTATAACTACATATGTTTGTAGTTACCTTGGCTGATATCGACTCCAAAAATAACAATCGTACGAAATATTTTTTTTACTTTTTAGTGCATTTTTTGAAGTCGTTTTTTATTTTGTTAAAATTTTTGTTTATTATAACTTTTAAAGGTGTTCCCATCAATGTATATTAGCATTGAAATTTGAAATGTGCGATTGAATAATACAAAGTTTTAAAAAGAGGTTATGCTAGCTAATTTGGTAAAGCGTTTGTACCGGTAAGACGAGGGGTTCTGAATTCGACCGTTATATTTTTTGTGTCTTCTTCTCTTTCATGTTTTTGTTTAGATTTTTAGTGTTATCGTCTTCTTCAATGAAATATTATGATTTATTATCACAAATTTACAACAATGGATGAAATCAAAAAATATCCTGTGGTAGGACCATTTGGTTTTAAAAAAAACTAGTTCTTCTAAAACATAAATAAATTAAATATTTTTGAGCTTTATATTTGCTACAAAATTTGAAAATTTGGTGGGGTATTTTGGATTCAAATCCAAAATTAAATTTGTACGTTTGCCGTGAAGCCTTTCCTCTGAAGCCATTTAATATTCATATTTTTTTTAAATAAAAATTAGAAAAGAGAAAAATTCTTACGAGATTCTTGTAGGCAATCGAACTCCACGAAAATTATAGTAAACATATCTCCAAACCTCAAATATTCAAACATAACTCTTATGCTGACTGGACCTTCTCCTCCCTTGTTGATGGTTACCTTCTTGATGAAGAGAGGGTCGAGGTCCTTGACTTCTAGTTCGGGGCTTCCGTCAGCAGCCAGCACATGAATGGCTTCGTTGACTACCTTGATAAGACATTCGTTGGGTCTTTCGTCTAGTTCGGTAGCATACATTTTTTTTAAATGTCCTCTGAAAATATTATACGTAAATTAAAAAAGGCCATTTTAAAAGCTAACTTCCGACTGGTGTAAATTATTTATTCTTAATTTACGGTTTATATTCATAACATATGAAGGAGGGGGGAGAGGGGTGGATTACAAGGATTTTATTCAATTACTAGGAGGTACCCGGCATGCGTTGCTATGCCATTTAATAAAGAAATTGTTTCTCCCTGCGTGTCACCTCCTTCACCTTTCCTCTCCCCACTCCACTCCCCCCCTTCCCCCGTCTGCGAAACCCCCTCCCGAGTTCCCCTCCCCCCTCCCAGGTTCCCCTCCACACTCCATGGTTCCCCTCCTCCCCCCCCCCCCTCCTGCGTACTCCCTACCCGAGTTCACCTCCCCTTTCTGCATTCCATACATTCAGTCCCGATACATTCAGTTTTCAAACAGCTAGCGTGCCACCTATTGCAATTTTTTATACATATTCATAAAGCCAGAGCTCACCAGTAGTTTTATACAAACCTAGTCATGACAATAACGAACACAAAAAAAGAATTATCCAATTTGTTGCAGTCGTTCGGAAGTTATGCGCGTTCATACATTTCGGCGATTTATTTTTATTTATACATACATATAGATAGATAGATAGATATGTGTTTCTAATAATAGCTTTAACAAGCTGAAACCGGTTACGCTAAAATAAATTAAAGTGGTAATAAGTTTAATATTTGTTTTATTATATTACTAGCACACCCGGCCACACGTTGCTGTGGCTAACGAAACGCAATGCCACGCCATTACCCAACCTTTATAACCAACGCCATATGTTAAATCAAATCCACACCGCCCGTTTTCCAGCCCGCTGCCCGCTTGCCAGCCCGCTCCCTTCCTTTATTTATATATTTCAACCAATTTACACAAAACCTTGACAAATTATTTAACTAAAAACCTTCCTTATGAATGACTCTATCTATTGGTAAAAACCGCATGAAAATCCATTCCGTAGTTTCAAAGATCTAAGTGCACAGACAGCGGAAGCGACTTCATTTTATGTAAAGATTATATCTAATGGAATTCCACCATGAATTTTCAGTTTCAAAATTAGTACAAATAATACTTTTTTACATTAGGTCCACACAGGAGGCGCTGAGAAAAATAATACCCCTCAGGGCCTATGTCATCTTTGGGGATGCTGTGAGGAGGGTATTTTAGGAAATGGAGGAAAGGAAGTTCTGGGAAGGAAAAGGGTATTAGGGGTGGGTAGGAATTTGGGGGTCAGTGTGTTCAGGAGTGACGGACGTATGAATTCATCCCTCCCACTGCGGTGCAAGGCGATGTTCCGAGAGAGTACGGCTGGAGAAGTCGAAGGACTCCCTCATTCTCTCCCGATCTGGCTTGCCATGCAGCTGGTGGGCAGGCCGGATAAACCTCACCCCATGAACCCGAGAACCCCTGCTAAGTCATCAAACGTAGCGAACCACGGTGACAAAAAAAATCAGTATGTTTTTCTCCATATTTTTATTTTATTTTTATAATAGCTGAAAAAAACCTTTTTCACTTATTCTACCTACGTAATACTAACTTTATATTTTATGTGTTTTTTTAAGTCTATTTTATACTTTGGGTACTTGGAAATATAGTATTTTGTTTTAATATTACACACACTCAGGCAGTGCCTTAGTGGGTTTTCATTTCTTGTTCATACTATTTGTTATTATATATTATGTTATTGTATACTATTTGCTATTATACATTATATGTACAAAGAAATGGGAATAAATAAAGTTAAAAAAAAAAAAAGTCACCGTGACTTTGTGAACATAATTTTTTTTTTAATTTATGAAGGATGCCAGAATTCCTTTCACAAACGCAAAAACGATTAATGAAATATTTGTCCAGAGTGATCGGGTGGAACAAAATTATTTATTTATTTCAATCGCATTAAACCACTACATTATTTCATTAAAAAATCAAGTTTCGTTTTAATATCGGTGTATAAGTATGATTTTGTGTATGATTGTGATGATGTGTATGATTGTAAATTGTTATACTTAGGGTAGAGTGGGGACGATTGAAACAGGTCATGATTGAAACGTCTCAATTTACTCAAGGCCGTTATACACGAGCCCGATTTTCAGCCCGTTTCCAATTGGAGACAAAAGTCAACATTTTTCGCTTTACGCGATCGCTGTTTTCAACTCTATTTTCATACCTACGATTTCAGTAGGCATCACAACAGACAGTATGGTTCATGTGTTGTTTGCAGTGATGACAATTGAAATCCTAGATATGAAAATAGAAGTGAAAATAGCGATCGTGTAAAGCGAAAAATGTTGACTTTTGTCTCCAATTGGAAACGGGCTGAAAATCGGGCTCGTGTATAACGGCCTTAAGAGTGTGACACAACACTCGAAACTCCGTCAGGTCTGTTGGGACGTTTCTACAAAAGCGCACTAACCGGCGAGTGAGTCAATCGTGCATAGGGGACATTATTGGATTTAGCACTAAAAAGTAAGTATTAAGACATTTTTGTTTATCTTATAACTCACTCATTTTACTCTCGCAGCTTGACGAAATGTTTCTTAATGTGATTCGTTCCTTGCTAAGAGAAAGATTGATGTGTTAGGATTCTAAAAATGTTAATCCAATAAGAATAGTGTGATATAGTGTGGTATATCATAGGCACACAGTTTCCGTTGGATAGCTACTTTATCTAAGCCATGTCAAGATTAATAACATCATATTAACATACAAGTGATAATTTTTAATTAATATAAGCATTACTTTGTTTCTGGGAATGTACAGTGCAATACAATGTGAAAAGAAAATATGTAACTTCATAAATAATAGGCCACTTGCATGGATTTCATAACGACTTGGAAAAAATCGTGTAGATAGATTCTTTTAATAATATTACGAAAATGTTAAAAAAAATTTTTAGAAATGTATAGTTTTTTTTATTTTTAAATAAATAAATCCATTATTTGAGCTCGTGACGTCACCACATGAAAATTTCCCGTCTCCGATTATGTTCCCTTAATTTTGTAAAATTCCACACTGATTCATTTTTTTTTTATATGGCAACACTTTGATTTCCGGCGAATTTTTGAATTTCCGTTTAACGTTCACTAGATTTATTGTTTGTTCTATGCGAACTTATCCTTTGGTTTGATTTTTTGATAAAGATGGCGGTGTTTTTACAGATGTTACCCCGTACAATTATTGCTATTCGTATGGAAAACGTTCTTTTTTTAAAATGATTTTCGGCAATGTAATTATCGTTTTTTCGCACCCATAATATTATGTCCCGTCTTTCCGGTTTATAAAAAATGGTCTGATTTTTCAGATTGAAATTTTAAAAAAATTGCCAGGGTTTCAAAAATGAGATTAAAAAAAATATATATAGAATGTCTTAGAATATTTTTGCCTAAACCGGAAAAACAATAAAAAATGTGATGCAAGTGGCCTATGCTTTTTTATAAATAGTTAATTGTGAGCTGTAACGATAGAAAAAAATATAGACATAAATATTCTTCATATTAAAAATAAAAGAAAACGCTTAGATAAGCCTTAGAAATACATACAAGATCCCTTAATAATAATGAGTCCATTATCAATATATTAATTTTATTTTAATCTCCTATCTTAGACAAGTTCCCTTTCAATGTCAGTTCGATCTCCTCCCTCCACTTTGCACTAATCGTTAGCCAAGCCCCCCACCGTAACATTTAGTACATTGTGCTCACCCACTGTTTAGTAATGCCGAGTTATTATGTTTGCCCTAAGGAAGAAACAAGTGGTTCTAATAAAGAAATATTATTTAATTTTTTTTTAATGATTGACTACATTTCTAATATCATCGCTGCATAACTATAAAAATTTATACTTCCACGTTTCATATTATTGCCCAACTATCTAATTTATCTTGACCTATTCAGCAAACAGACGGAGTATTTATCTTGACCTATTCAGCAAACAGACGAGTATTTATCTTGACCTATTCAGCAAACAGACGAGTATTTATCTTGACCTATTCAGCAAACAGACGAGTATTTATCTTGACCTATTCAGCAAACAGACGAGTATTTATCTTGACCTATTCAGCAAACAGACGAGTATTTATCTTGACCTATTCAGCAAACAGATGAGTATTTATGATTTTTTTTATATTTCGTAAGTGATTTGGTATAATACTGTTAATATATAATTCGAACATCACCCAACTCTGTCTTGGCTCACCCGCTTTTATTCTTTCACTCGTGCTTGATCTGTTTCAAGTATTTGATTAACTTGGTCACGCCATGCCTTTCTGTCAATATCTTTTTCCATTCCGGTAATTTCTGTAAGATGCTTTGTCGGTTACACAGAACAGAGATTAAGTTTTGAAGTCACAAACAACTCCTAGGTTTTCTTGCATACCTGCCTTAATCTTTATTATTTGTCTACGAAGATTTTCATCTAGCTTGTGAATGTATTTTCATTATTGTTTTCAAATTGTGTAGGAATAACCAGAGAACAAGAATATCTACGAATTATTGAATACTTAATATTTATTGACAAAATTACAAATAATTTCAAATATGTACACGATACATCCATCATAAATGCTACAGATAGGAAATACGTTTTTGGTTTCACACGTAATTTAAAAGTAACTTAAAGTACCTACTCAATAGGTAGTTCCTAGGAATAATTTAAATAATTATAAAAAAACAGCCTTTTCACTATTTGCAAGCTTATCTCCTTTGCGATTCTAAATCAAATTGTCAACTACTCCCACAAAAAATTCTTTTGAGGAAATTTCATCTTGGTGAGAAATTGAATGGGTCCTAGAAATAATTGATACACTTGAACCATTTTACTCGAGAAGGAATATATTTTTGTATTGGACTCTCTCGAAGATCCTTCTCGTATATATCTCGAACAGTTGGCTGATGGCGTCTTCAATGGAAGGTTTGAGGTCGGTGAAGATCGCATTCCAATTTTCATTCAAAAACCTGTTCATTCCCTCGGTCAAAGTTTCGTCGTTCAAGAGATTTGCGAAGTACATGTATGCCCTGAAATAGAGAGAAAAGCCCACTTAGATATATTATCGATAAAGCAAAAATTGTTATTTGTTCGTTAGTTGGAGATAATGAATGGCATTATACAACAGATTAACCTAAATATCGAAGAGTTTAAAAAAAAAAAAAAATCAATAATAGTACCTATCACACAATTTATAAAAACAGTTTATTCATAAACAAGTTGGGCTGTGTAATTATTATTACACGTGACAGCTGTTTCGCCTTCTGAAGGCATTATCAAAATGTGAATAAACCACTTAAAGACGATGTATTTATATTTTTACTATTTATATTTCGTATCATTAGGTATTAAAAATGAACAAAAAAATTGCTTTAATTTTTTTTAATGAAATTAGTAATGGGTGTTATGCTTTCAAAGTTTCCCTAATTACTGCATTGTTTAAATTTGACTAAATGTTGTTATTAAAATATATATTAATACTAAAATGTAGTTCTACAAATTATACTTGATAACAATAAATAAAAAGAAAGAAAAAAAAGTATTTTAATATCCTATTCTGTTAAAATTGTGATGATTTGTCAAAGTTTTTCGAGATATTTGTTTGCAAAGAATTTATATTGCATTTAAAATTTTTATTTACAAATACAATGTGTAATCTGCTTACTTATCCAAATCGATGTTCATTTTGAAGTCCTTAATTTTGAGATATTCCTTTCCATTTCTTATCGTTGGTTCGCCAGTGAATGTTACTCCCGACCTCACACCATCTGAAAAAAAATAAAAACACATTAATATAGGAAATTTTCTGTTATTTTAGACCTCAGAGGTATCATTTTTAATTTTTGCAAACAATATTAGCAACTATCAATCGAAAATTTGAAACAAAAAAAATCAGAAAAAGATAGTTCTCATCTAGGAATCATCCTCTTCCTAGATGTGACCGTATCTTTTCTGATTGCTGTTTCAAATGTTCGATTGAGAGACGCTAATATTGTTTTCAATGATTAAATATTACAATTTGAGGTTTTACTTATCAAGTTAAATAAAATTATGTATAAATTTTGTTTGAGATTTAATAGGTGTAGGGTGTAGGTACCAACAAATGCTCGTAAAGTCAAAATTGATAAATTGTAACCTTTAAAATTGTTAACCTGTGTTTTACTGTCTGTCACAAAGTGTAAAGTGTAAACCAGTAAAATTATGTTATATATGTACTTTCTGATTGTTAGGACATACCCAAAGTAATATTGCATGGGCCATTTCCTGTGACGGGGAAAAGGAGGACATTCCCAACCATTTTGTAGTTGCCAATCAGCCTCAAACTGTTAATATTTCCATGGATGGTGAACTTGAAATCCTTTGGTGATGACACTTTGCCTCTGGAAAATAAAATATAATAATGTTAATGTATCCAGTTGTTAGGTTATGTACTAAATAACATATCTTATTAGAACCTCATTGAATAGCGCTTAGAAATACGTATTTTTTGGAAAAAAATGCTTTATTATTCATTACTCATATCTATCTACTCATAACCGAGTGAAAACATTCTATTATTATTATTTAAGAGACCATCAATAAGAAATTCACTAATTATTGAATTTTTTTAATCAGTTCAGCAGATAAATTAAAGTTATATTTTCCTATTTTTTCAAAATCATGTTTAAGCAAATGAGATGTTTTATAGAAAATAAAGTGCTGATTTATAGATTCAAAACGCCAATTTTTGTTATCCGGACGGATTAGATCATTTTATGTTAGGTTAGGTTAGGTGTGTCCTCCTTTCTTTTTACTTTTCTTCAATGTTCCGTTTTGTCACGGAACCCATAATTACATAACTTTCGGTAGAAATACCTACTAGGTACTCAAATTATATTGGAAACATGACAAAGAAGATGCAATCGGTTGGAAACAGGTTTTTGCGTTAACTTGATTTTTGTAACGCCGATTATGGTGATAAAGATATTTGGACCAATTTAATGACATTAAAAACATTTATTGTTAACCAATTCAATTTGTAGAATTCCATTTTTACAAGAAGTTTTTTTATATGGGAATCAAAAAATATTAGATATTATTATTTGTTTAAAAAAATGTTTTATGTATAAACAAGTACTGCTATGGAAAGTGACAGCTGTTTCGCCTTCCGAAGGTATTATAAATCTGTAGTGAAGGTACTTACGGATGATCTACTTATATTATGTCTATATGAAAATCCTTTGACAAATTGTTTCTATTTTTATTAGCAATGCCCTTAATTTCCAAGTAAACTATCTGATATTATTATTGCTTATTACACCATGTAAATCCTCGTACTTTATTGTTATATTATTGTAGCTGTTATTTAAATTTTACTAAAAATCGTTGAAGTGGGGCCATTGGCGTTTCCAGTTTAATAATTTTGAAGAAGTGGTTAATTTTTCCTTCATACACTTTATCATCTATTTTATTAGTATGTAATTTCACCCAGTATCAAACAAAAAAATACCACATTAATTCCATCAAATTTGACATTATCGGAAATGATCTGACTAGTATTTTAAAAACATCGTCATAGATATTAAATATATATATATGAATAACAAAAGAAGGTTTGTTTAGAGTATTAAGAATATAGATGGCAGCACTTCCGTTTATACCTATTTGTGAATCGAGTGTGTACGACAGACGCAAGGCTATTAATACTGTTTTATGATGATTAAAACAAATGAAAATGGCCAATGAAAAAATAACGGTATTTGTAAGATGACCACTCACTTGAAAGATTTTAATTTATAATGTGACAGCCCCGTCACGTCCAGGTTCCTGAAGAGCAGCTCTACAGAGACAGGAGCGTTCTTGTTGCCCTGTCTGATGGCGATCTCGTTCACCTTGAGCGGGTCCAGGTCGGGTAGACCCAGGTCCGAGTCTCCGCCCTCGCTGAGGTAGGAGATAGCGTGCTGAACTGCCTCTTCCATGCAGCGGTTGGTCTTGTAGTCCGTTGATGAGGACACTTTGCAGCGGTGGAACTTTTGGGCTGGAAGAAGTAATGTGGATTGTTAAATTTAATGTGGATTTCAAATTCTGCTAAATTTGTGGAATCTCAGTTCTGGAATTCAGAATTTAAAGTATTAAGGGATCAGAGGTGATTGAACGCTATCTAACTGATGTTTCTCAAATCTCTAGTAAAATAAAGACATTTTGTAAAATGTTTCAAATGACACGAATGGTCAGAAAAAGATCTCGGGTCTTGAATGTTTAAGATATTTTCGTGCTCACGAAAGTCCCAGGTGCTTGCGTCAGGAACCAGTGGCATCCCCAATGGGGGTATGTTGTGAGGCTGAAGGTAGTAGGGAAGGGAAGGAGATGGGGAAGAGAAGGGTAGGGAAGTACCTGGCTATTCAGATCTGGTCACCAAACACGCCTAAGGCCATTTCAAGCAACGTTTCAATTCTAAATTGTGGTCTTACACCAGAGCGATACTGAGAGTATTTTCCTCTTGGAACGTGCAAAAAATATACTACATATTATTTTTAATGAATTAATTGTGAAATAACACAAGTTAATCAAATAAAATTTATTTGCGCTCGCCGGGATTCGATCCCGCGACCGTCGGATTTTCGGATTGCCAGTCAAGAGCCTTACCCCTCGACCACGAAGGTCGTCAAACATGTCTTGGTAACACATTATAATATCTTTTTACTATTTTTGAGCATGTAGCTAGTTTTCTGATGAAAATATCATACTTATATCTACATAATTATGTCTGAAGGGATAAAATCAGTAAAGTACAAATCGTTAAATTAATGCTAGAACATTCACAGTATTTCATCACAAACATAACCGCTAGTTTTGTTGTGAAAATAGCTAACAAAATAATTTAAAAGATTTTAACATAAATAAATAATTTACGTTAGATGTTTTTTAACAAGAGTTTAAGGAATACATACTTTTTAACTCCCAGGTTAAGTTAGTATTTATTAATATATTTTTATAAAGCAGTACCACCAGTGCCAGTGGTTCAAATTCTTTACATTGAAATAAATGCTTTATAAAAATATATTAATAAATACTTACCAAAATAAAGCAAAGTAAGCATTTAAAAAATGCAAGAAAACCGAAAGGTTTAAACATCTTTTAACATGGTTATTAAAAAAACAATATTTCTTCATTAACAGAAGAAATTTTTCAATGTACATAGCAAAAATTTCATATATGTACAGTATATAAGATATACCATCAAAATAAAGCTGGGCTTGTGTGTATAGAAGACGTGTATGATGTATTTTGAAAAAGTTATGATCTTATAAAAACCAGGCAAAATCAAAAAAAAATCAGCTTACGAAGTTTTGCTCCATTGATAACACTATTATATTGCATCGCCAGCAGAAATCCAATAAAAAATATATTCTTCATCTCGCTTTAATTTTTTTTCAACTTGTTTCAAAAAATTTAACTGAGGTAAACACTAAGACTTGACGAATCCGAAATCAAAAACAGCACTAACTAACGAGACTTGTTATATAAGTATTGTCACACACCCAAGATTTCTTTTCGATTGATTCAAGTTCGGATTTCGATTTGCTTATATACCAATATGCGATGATGTTTTTTTAATGGGAATTATTCAACTTTTTAACCTTGAAATGTTCGACCGTCAAAAAACCCACGGGGCTAGTTTGTGAAATAGTGTTTTCAACAGTCTGAAGTAAAAGGTTGGGGTAATGATAATCGAATACCTGCCTGACTTTGCATTTTAAGAGTAGGATAAAATAGAAGACTTTGGTAAAATGCAAAAAAGTATCCTAATTTTATTTTTACCACCGAGAAAATTACAATTTTGATGAATTTTGTTGGATTACTGCTCTAATGTTATATTTGGCCAATGAAGGAAATTTAAACAAACTAGAAGTTATACAGAACAGAGCTATGAGATGTATACTGGGAAAAGGCAAATACGCAAGGATTAATTGATATTGAGAGAGGATTAATTGATTAATTGATTAATTGATTAATTGAGATTAATTGAGAGAGGAGCTAAATTGGATTTCAATAAAAAAGACTACTATTTAATGTGTTAATTTTGTGCATAAGATTATGAAAAACCAAATTCCAAAATGCTTTAAGGATGAAATTGTTTTAGAGACGTACATAATTACGAAACAAGACATATAAACAGAGTTCTATTGCCACAAATGAAGAAATCAAAATCACAGAACTGCCTAATGTATAAAGGACTAAGGATGAATGCTGAAATGCCTGAAAGTATGAAGAATGAAGAAAGAATGAATGTATTTAAAAAGAAATGTTATGCTTACTGTAAAAATATTTAAATTTATCAAATGAAATGTTACATTGTGCTTATTAGTTTATATTCATGTTGTGTAAACTAACTCAATATATAATAAATAAAAAATTATAAAATGATAGAAAATTTAACGTAACTACTAAATTTGTTTATTACCGAACTAAATGAACTGGACATTCTAAAATGTGAATTGCGTAGTATTTTATTTTCCTTTAGAGTTCCAGCTGCTCCTATCTAGAACCAGTGAGACTATGGCATCCCCAACACGGGGTATGTTGTGAGGCTGAAGGTAATGGGGAGGGGAAGGAAATGGGGCAGACGAAGGTGGGGAAGTACCTAGCTATTCAGATCTGGTCACCAAACACGGATAAAAGCACATTTCAACCAATGTTTCAATTCTGAATGATGGTCTTACACCAGGGCGATACCGAGAGTATCTTCCACTATGGAATGGGCCGCCAATAACTATGTATTATTTTTAATGAATTAATTGTGAAAAAACACAAATTTATCAAATAAAATTTATTTGATTAATTCGTAGAGTAATTAAATTATAAAATACATACATCTTATTCCCCTTGTCCTATTCGGGTCGGGGACCCATTGCATCGACAAGGCTCCTCCATAAGTCCCTGTCTTGTGCTGATTGTTCGGCCTCTGTCCATGGTAGACCCATCCTCTCCTCACACAGTTTCTGGAGTTGCCTCTTTTATTAATTTAATTAATTAATTCTAATCATCAGGCATCACTCTAAAAAAATAATTATTAATTAATTTGTTGGAGTAATGGCTGATGCAGATATTACTTTGAAGTTTGTAATAAAAAAACATTTTCTATTTTTCGTTTCATCGAGTTTCATATCAAAAAGGTGCTAAACAAGTTTTCACTTCAAAAAAATCTTATTAAACTTCCGAACATACATCAATATTTTTATACCGTTGCTGGAATAGAACTCGCAACCTGACTAATTAGAATGTCTGGACAACTAGGCCACGGAGGTCACCATTTATATCGTATTTTTCTTGAACTTATTCCATCAATTTAGGAGTGGTGGGTTTTTCGAAATATCCAAAGAACTAAATATAAGCGAATGGAAGATAACTATAATTTAATTTCTGTTACAACCGATTAAATAATATAATCCTATAACCAGAATAACATGCTTATTCCTCATGTTGGTACATGGATAAGTAAATAATGTGAAATATTCCTGCGTAACATCATTCAAGTTCAATGAACTTAAAATTTTCAAAATTAATTAAGAACTAGGTACTTACCATATAAAAAAACAATCAAATACTTAAGTTTCAAAATTAATTTATGAAATGCCTAATTATGTTGTTCAAGTGTTTGACGGATGCTTAGATGCGTTGCTGAGACAATACGCGTGGTTTGACTGAACTAGGGTGAGTGGACATACTTAAGCGGGCTGTTCATATACAAATTCTTTTTATAAGCGATGAGACATTTTGGTTGGATTAGTATGAATGTAACGTGTTCTGTATTTTAATAATGTCGTTGGAAAGATGTAATACCATTTGGTAGGTAAATTTCTTCTTTTGAAATTCATCTTGAGGCAAATATATGTTTTAAATGCTTTCAGCTTCACAAATTTAACATTTATAATATCCCGTGGTATTTCACGGGTCCTCGCTAGTCTCAAATAAAACACAATGCTAGAAATTGATATTTTAATCATGTCAACAGGCTTACGTATTTTAAATATTGTAATAATGGTTTTCAGAAGCCCTCGGACAACCGCTGCGCTGGGTGACAGCTCTCTATTATGAAGGCACTTAATCTCTAAACGATATTTTAAAACATAATATTTATTATTCAATGTTACGCATAAATCATGGATTATTTCATCAGAGTACCAACACAAAACTGTTACAATGAGCTTGGTGTATTTTAGCCATGAACGTGAAGTAAATTATAATAGTTAATATTATAATACCTTGACACGGAAATGGTATCATAGGTTACAAAATAAAGGGCGACCTTCGTAGCATAATTGAATGCACAAATGTACTTAAATTCTGGACTGAAACAAATTAGGTTTTATGGGCTCAATCTATGTACATGAAATTATAAATGAATTAGGTTCATATAATGACGTTATATTATATTACATCTAGACTCGCCATTATCTCACACAATCAAGATACAACTTGGGAAGTGAGAAACACTCTTTTGTTTTCAGTAAATTTTTAATTCATAAGTTATTATTGTGTAATAAAGATAGACATTTGAAGAAAGTGTGTGTATGAACGGTATATATCTACGACCGGGCGGCGTTTTTATTTGCGCCGAATCCTACATTCTACAATATGTGTATGACTGAGATGACACGATACCCTTACTCGCTTAACCAAATATGAATAGGTACGAAATGCTATATGAGACGTCTTACTGTCATAGGTTGTCCTTATACTCAATTGTTTGCCATCTCACTTTCTCTAATGGCGGTTAAAAGCTTCCAGAAACAATCGAAATAATTATTCTATTTTTTATAATAATAAACAATTTGCACGTACTCTTATATTTAGGAATGAAATATTTATGCTTGGCTTTTATTAGTGTTTGCTATGAAATGGAAACATTTTTTCATCACACTTGAGGGCATTTTGTATTTATAAAAGGGCACTTTTTTAAGGCATTTTACTTACTAGTAGGGCACGACTTTACGCGCCGCCTGGCAGTTGAGTACCATAAATATACTAATCCCTGTTGAGTACTAAAACTACGAAATCAAAGACAAATACAATAATTGCCTTGTCTTTGGTTTACCACCTTTGAGATTTCTACCACACTTCTATATATTACATACTAGCTTTTACCCGCGGCTTCGCTCGCATGGTATTACTGGGAAATTACTGGCATAATTATTGGCATAATTGTTATTATTCTTGCTTTTTTGTCTAATAAAAAATAATTGTTGTTCAATAGAAAATTTCATAATTTGAGAATGACATTTCGCAAATAAAAATTCTATTTTAGAAAATATTTAAATTATAGAAATTTATTTAATGTACCTACTCCCCTAATTTATTCTGATGATTTCGCCTCAAGTAGGAATTAGTATTTTATTCATATTTGAATCCAGAGTAACCTAAAGAAATAACAAAATGACAGCCCACGTCAAATAATTACATAGCAAAGCTATGCTTTTCGTCCGGACAATAAACATTTTTAGAGATAGGTAGATGTAAACTATCACGCCAGCAAAGCACTATTTTTAGGGTGAATTGCCTAATTAAAAAAAAAAACATTGTTTCCAAGGTAACAATTTGTTTGACGTTTGCAATAACTCGATTTTGTTAGGGACAGAAAACGTATGAAAAATAATTGCATGACGCTACAGCTTATTCATAACGCCAGAGCTTACCAATATATATAGCCAATGTTACTCGCAAATAATGTAGCTTTCGATTAGTGAAAGAATTTTTAAATTCTATTCGGTGTTTATTGCGTGAAAGAATAACATTAATCCATACAAACTTTCGCCTTTATAATATCTATAAGAAGATATATATATAACGTCATTAGGTTTATGTAGATTCATTTATTTGATTAATACCTCAAGTGAGTGATATAACGATATTTCATAATCATTATTCTCACATGTTACGAAAATCTATAATTTTTACTTTTCAATGTTTTTTAAAAAAAAAAAAATTTTTTTTTTTTTTTTTTTTTAATATAAGCGTGCTTTTTTGGACCGGAGATTATAATTCTGATGTCTTTTAGAGTTAATTTTTAATAATAAGCAAGTAGTATATTTTTTATTAAAATAAAAAAACTTTTTAAGATTTGAAAACTACGATTGAAAAACCGCCATCTCACGTGCGTTTTAATTTTTAAAAATATCGTAGTACACAACAGCAATTAAATCTCTTCATAGCAACTTATCATCAAAAGGTATGACGTAGAATTATAAATTTTTAACAACATGACGTCATAAAATAAACCTTTTGGATTCTTCCGAACGAGATTTAATTAGATATCTACCTATTTCTGTAAAAACTTAATAGGGCTCTACCTATAATTTGGACTTTTAATGAGAATAATGAGCTATATATACATCGGTCAAAAATAAGTTAAAATTGTAATTTTGATCCGTTTTTTGCTCTTTCGATTTGCGTTGTCGAAATATTTTTAGAAAAATAAGCGCGTCTCTTACGACGTGCATTTCAAGAGGATTTTTTTTCAAAAAAATTAAAAACTGTTATTAAGGAAATTTGTAAATATGTCAAGTATTCTGAATGATCTTTCAATGTGTTTTTATAATAAAATTAATAATTATAGGTCTTCAAAAACAGGTGATATGATTTTTCGAAAATGAAAAAAAAATATTTTTCGCTGTCCTGAAGAATTTCATTTTGTCCTTTACAGCATTTCAAATTTTCATTATCGATATGTATCGTTTTATACAAAAGTGGTGTTCTAATCCAAAAAAACTTTGCCAAAATAAAAACTAAATTAAAAAAACTAATTCCCACTTCAATACATGTAAATATTATATTTAGCTTGACGGTCAGTGTTAATACTTCAAGATTTGGTGAATATTAATATGAAGACTTTAAAAAAATCAGTTATAAATATTATAACTTATTCATTTCAATTTTATTTTACAAATTATGGACATTAAATACACTACGAACCTATACTGAACTTTAGAACTTGCTTTCAACGAAAATATTTCAAATATTTAGTATTATCTTCTTCTTCAATGATATATCACATCAATGGGAATAATTTTCAAAAGTTATTCTAAGAAAAAAATGATAAATATTCCGTTCTTTTTTAAGTTATAATTTTTTTTTGTATAGGTTTCTAAATGAACGCAATTTTTAAAAAAATATTTTGGTTGATCCATGTGCGTATTTGATCACCGTTATTGATTTAATTTATTGATTATAAAATCTCTCTCATCTAAGGTCGACGTGATTCATAATGGACTTAGATATTAAATATTTATCATAGCGCATGTGGTATTTTGATTGAAAGGCAGGAGCGTATTAGTCAATCGAACTTTCGGGCAATTTCAATTAGTATTATATTTTTTTTTGTTATCGATAAAATTAAGCAATAAAAACTATTCTTTTCATTTCTAATGCTATTTGGCGTGAAAATAAACGAGATATACCTATTTCGTATAGGACGTAAAGTTAAGATTTTTTAAGTGACAAGAGACAATGAAGGTCACCGAGAAAATGACAAAAGTGATGTTCATTAAGTGAGGTACAAATATTTTACCACTCTTTCAAATACTCGCTACATATCAATGTACTTTTCACTTTATAGTTGATCACATTATGAGAATGGTGGCATTTTTCTTTTATTTTTGGGTTGACGGATAAATTCAGTATTCTTAATTATTTAAAATGTGCCATTTTTGACTTGCCGCCAAAACACGTGTTCGTTTTTGTTCATGAATAGTGCGTTGTCGACGTCACTTCCGCTAATGTTGGTGTCTGCAAACTAGTGCTTTCTGTGTCACAATTTTGTTGTAGCCTATTGAACCCGTTTCTGAATGTGCGTTTTTAGATCATTTTTAAAATCAATCCATCGTTAATTATGAATGGTATCGAAGGAGGCCACCGAAAGCAAAATAGGCAAAGGCCTGGATGAGGCGAACATCCCGAATTAGACACGAGTAATAAAATAAGACGATATGAGATATAGAGTGACGTTGAAGAAACAGGAACCAATATTAATACTTTTTGAAGTGAAACTTATTTAGCACCGTTGTGATTTGAAACTCAATGAAACGGAAAGGGACAAACATCTACATCTATAGGATTTAGCCTACGAGCGAATGAGATAGAATGAAACCTTACCTACTTACAGTACCTACAAAGCGTCAAGCTGCGCTCATTGGCCGCTTTGATTATGAGCTTACTTTTCAAGGTTCCTATTGGTTGAGATTGTTTGGTTGTAGTTTCACTTCAACCGCGTGTGAACTGCACTCGACATATATATATATCTATTTTTTTATTTTAGTTGATGTTTTGTTTTCGCCAGTTCACCCCTGCAAATAATTTAGATTCCAAAAGATTCCATACGAAAATGTAAATATTTAACGTATTTATTAGAGAATTACGTATTCAGAAACGCCATAACGTTTATGATATAAGCCGAGCTTCTTAGCATCACGGCTAATGACGTTGTTTAGCTTGTGTTGTTAAAAATATTGACGTTTTTGGAAAAAAACGCTTATACGTGGTTCCGCACGTTTGCTTTCAGATTTAAAGTTGATTATTATACAGGCAAACCAATTATTATACACATTTTCAGGACAGCAAGCGTGGCCTACGGGATACTAGGAGCACGTACGTTTTTACTTTGATAGCTTTCTATAGATAACTTTGTATCATAGGTAATCATAATCTAAAATAAAGTTCTATCAACAATTTTAATTTAGTCAACTGTTTTGGACCTAAGCGTGTCTTCACCAGGATTACTTCACAGGTATTTTGTATATCTACCTTACTGATATAAACATTTATAAGCATTAAATTATTAGGTATATATTATTGTAGAAAGCAATAACTTTGTGGTTTGATACATTTAATAAAAATAAAACACTTATTTTGTGTAAAACCATGTGTTTTAATTAATTTGTTTACCGACCGGTTTCGCTTTGCTCAAGCATCATCAAGGTACAAATTAATTGTGCAAAGCGAAACCGGCAGGTAAATAAATAAATTAAAACTTCTGGTTTTACACAAAAAAGTGTTGAATTTATATTAAATAAGCGGTGCTACAGTTATTTTTAAGTTAGTATGTATAATATAAGGTGTCCTACACGTTAGTAATATCGTTAGGTAAGTAGGTACATTTCAAGTTTAGGTACATTTTAACATGACGGCCTCCGTGATCGGGGGGTAAGGCTTTCGACTAGGAATAAGAAGGTATCGGGTTCAAATCCCGGCGTGTGGAGGTAATTTTTATGTGATTGGTTTATTTATCATTTAAAATTATTTTAGTTATATTTGCGGCGCGTGTCAGAGTGGAAGTTAAGAACTCTCAGTTTCGCCCTGGTGTAAGACCGCTTGAAATGGCTTAGGCCGTGTATGGTGACCAGATTTGAATAGCCAGGAATAGCCCCACCTTCCTCTTCCTCATCTCCTTCTCCTCCCCAATAGGTTCAGCCTCACAACATACTCCAATTGGGGATGCCATAGTCTCATTGGTTCCAGGCGGATGGGAACAGTTACGAATCTTGTGCAGTATTCACATTAAAAAAAGAAATGGCAGGTAAATTTCTTCATTTGTTTTTAAAAATTCCTTCAGCTTCTCAAAACCTTTAATTACAATATACTATCGAGTACCCGGCATGCGTTGCAATGCCACATAACGAAATAAATTGTTTCCCCCTGCGTGACCTTTTCCATGCGTCCCCGTTCCCGCCCCTTTCCCCCCATACGCCCCCTTTTCGTCCCGCGTTCCTCTTCCACCTTCCCCGTCTTCCACCCTCCCGTGTCCCCTCGTTTCCCTGCCTTCCCCCCTCCATCGTCTCCTCTCTCCCCTCCTGGATTCTCTCTCCCCCACCCCCTCCTTCCATCACTTTCGCTAAACTATATGAAATATGTAAATTTCATAACTCCGATCTCACCAGTATGTTTACAGAAACCTTCGCAAACGTACGCACAACAACAACTCACCAAAGTTTCATCGCATTCAGATGAATAGAACAGAAAATAATTTCATAACGCCAGGGCTCGCTATTGTTATAGAAACCATCGCGGCTATGCGAACATCAAATCACCAAAGTTTAGGAACAAAGAAACATTCATTTTTATATTGTGATTTTTTACGAGTTTGTGCTAGTCTCGTATGTTTCCCGAAGAGTAATGAATTGTTTGTTTTATTAATTGCATATCGTCCATATATGGATCAGAGATACTTGTACTAATAAATAACAAGCTGTGAATGCAACATTGCATTTAAATACCGGTGAAGTAGGTTGCATCTGTAATATCCGTGTAATAATTATGTCGAATTGTTGTTTATGGACTTGCCGGTGATTTCACTGACCTGTAAAGGTTCTCTGGATAATAAAACATGATGGGCAAGGTTCTGGTGTGAAGGTTTAAGGTTATTCAAGAAAATACAGTGACCGGACAACTCAAAATGATCACAATACCTCCTTTGAAAAGTCATTAAAAATGTCGTGATAAAAAATATGTAAAAAAATAGTTGAATAGGTTGCGTTAGGTTATGTTATGGGCTATTTTTCAAATTTATTTTTTAGAGCTTTTAATGACTTTTCAAAGAGGTGTTGAGTTGAGTTGATTCGGAGTTGGCATGGAACCGAAATTACGTATATTTTATTCCTTAGAAACGAAATATGCAATTTAACTACCAAAAATGGTTGCGTTTCGGTTCTAGCTGGATCGATTTTCGTATGCTTCGTACCCCCGATGAAAATAATCACTATTTTATTTTTATTTTTAACTTTTGAGTAAAACCTCAAATTATAATATTTAATTAAATGAAGACAATATTAGCGAAACTCAATCAAAATCTGAAGACAGAAAAATCAGAAAACGATATTGGTTCCACTGGGACTCGAACCCAGATACCTTTGCATTCATGGCCAACAATTTTACCTCAATTTGTAAAGCAGTTGGCCATGAATGCTAAGGTATCTGGGTTCGAGTCCCAGTGGAACCAATATCTTTTTCTGTCTTCAGATTTTGATTGAGTTTCGCTAATATTGTCTTCATTTAATAAAATAAAATAATCACTTATGAGTCCATTGTTATATTTATATATTTATCTAATAGACCGGTTAGTACCCGAGCAGTCCAAAGCGTTTGGTTTCCCATCCAAGCCTTGCGAGTTCAAACATCTCCGTCGTACAATTTGGGAGGTGGGCCGCCCCCCGTGATCCATTTATTGGATAACCAACATACATGCCGTAGATCGCCCCAAGAGGTTCGCTACGTTTGGTGACTTAGAAGGAGTTCCCAGGTTCATGGGGTGAGGTTTGTCTAAGTCTTGGCGGTAGATGCGTTTGAGAACTTATTGGATCAGGAGAGACTGGATAAGGGAGACCCTTTGACCTCTCCAGTCGGACTCCGACCCATTGCCCAATACTGCAGTGGGAGGGATGGATTCATACGTCCACCACTCCTGGGCATAATGACCCCCTCCAAATTCCTATCGACCTCTCACCCCGTTTTTTTCCGAATACTTTCTTTCTTTATCTAAAAAGACGACAACCCTCCTCACAGCATCCCCAAAGATGTAATAGGTCCAAATGGATTTTTTCAGGGCCTCCTGTGTGGGACTAATGTATAAAAAATCATTAGAAACGCTTTCCGCTTATAATATTAAATTGATTGAAATTGTCAGGTTATTTATAACACGGGGATTTTTTGTCTTTCTTTAAAAAAAATACCTAACCTAACTACTATAAACTTGTGACGCACGTAACGTCAAAAAATTTAAAATACAAAATACTTATATTTTCAATACATACTTTGAATTTATGGCACTGTTCTTGCAATTGCTGATGGTGTAATGGGTGAGCATAGTTGCCTTCCAAACAGCCGATCGAAGTTCGATTCTCTGCCGTGGCATTTTTTTTTAAATTTACATTTTATTTAAAAAAAAACATTCTAAATTTTATATCCCGTCTTTTTTCACGTAAATGCCCTAATTTATTTATAAATGCTAAATTATTCCAATAGGTTGTACGAGTAGGTAGGAGCCAATCTCTAGCTTTATGTTAGTTAACTGATGAGTTTAATGTTCATTGATAGGTAGATAAATTTGATTTGATTAATATGTGTTATTTCACAATTAATTCATTAAAAATAATATATAGTGTATTTGCTGCACGTTCCAGAGTGGAAGATACTATCAGTATCGCCCTGGTGTAAGACCACCATTCAGAATTGAAACGTTGCTTAAAAATGGCTTTAGCCGTGTTTGGTGACCAGATCTGAATAGCCAGGTACTTCCCAACCTTCCTCTTCCCCACCTCCTTCCCCTCCCCACTACCTTCAGCCTCACAACATACCCCAATTGGGGATGCCATAGTCTCATTGGCTCCAGACGGGAGCAGTTGAGATTCTTGTGCGGTATTCACTGTAAAAAAAAATAAAAAAATAATGATACCTTAAGAAAAACATCACGTCACTTCAAATTTGTTGATACGGTATAACTTTTATTAGTATCGTAATTGACTGACGTCAAAATATAGGAAATGTTTTTAAAACCCTAAAAGCCCATTTATTCGTATTAACTATTTAGGAAATGAAAAAAAGCATAATTAGAATAATATTTATTTAGGTATAAGACTTTGAAAAACAACTATTACCTAGATACTAATTAATACAAAAATTTTACACAAAATGAGATCCTTTCGGTTTGCTTCTTTTAAACTAAAAATATTTAAAAAAAAACAACCAAAATCTTCTTTTTCTACTAATCAATAAATGTTTTATAACAATTAAACGGCTTTGTATAATTATTTTTTCTTTATAAACACTTTTCACACACATCATCAAATTAAAAAAAGCCTAAATAGTACGATAACTCCAATATGAAGGGACTTACCAAGGCAACACCGCCGTCTCCTGCGGGCTATTGGCGAGTACTAAGTTCCTAAGTTGGTTCCATCGAAAGAAATGTGCGAAAGAGAAAGCAGATATTTGTTTGCGTGTAGGTAAAAATGACCTATATTGGGCTTCTAGGGTTAAATATTTAGAAATAAGTTGTCGAATAATTTTAGAAGAGGATACTAAAATGTTGAATATCTGTTATGTAATGATATTCCTGTAGACATTTGGCGAACGTATGTTTCTTTCGAAATGTAAAATTATTATGGAATTACCAGTTAAAAAAAAAACAAGCAAAAAAGCCCGATTTAATGAAACGTATAGTACGGTAATAAAATTTGCTCAGGATGAGGATAATATTATGATGAGAATAATTTAAAATAAATTACATACTTTTTCTTTAATAAAATTTTACCGTCAAAGTACATCATCATCATAGATTGTTTCATCATTTTATTAATTTCCTGTCCGGGACGACTTATTTTTCGATTTGTAACATTTTGAATTAAAATGTCGTGTGATTAAATAGTAAGGTGACCACCGAATTTTGAATTTTGGAATTTTTAGAAATCTTACTAATATTATAAACGCGAAAGTTTGTATGCAAACTTGTTACTCTTTCACGCAAAAACTACAGACTGGATTTTAATGAAACTTTACAATAATATAGCTAATACATCAGAATAACATATAAGCTAGAATTTATGTTGCTAGCTAGGAGGGAAACGGGAAAGGTGATTCAGGAAGAAACAATCTATTTCTTTGAATATGGTGCTTTCCAACGCATGTCGGGAACCAGCTAGTAATTAATAAATCTGCATTATCATCTTTTATTTTCTTTTTGGAAAAATATAGGCCATAATTTATGTTGCTAGCTAGGAAGGGGATGCGGGAGGGGAACGGGGACGCACGGGAAAGGTAGTTCAGGGTGAAACAATGTATTTATTTGAATATGGCATTGCAACGCATGCTGGGAACCAGCTAGTATTTCATATATCTTCATTATCACCTTTAATTTTCTTCTTGGAAAAACGTTATTTAACGATTTTTTTTTTGTATATTATATATATTCTCTTCGATGGCGCTACAGCCCATATCGAGCCTTGGCCTCCTGCAACAACTCCTCCTGTCCTCAGCGGCTGACTTCCAGTTTGGTACCTGGAGAAGCTGTGCTGCATCCCCTCTTACCTTGTCTTCCCACCTCAGTCTGGGTCTTCCCACTTTTCTCTTTCCACCTGGGTGTCCAGTCAAAATTCTTTTGTGACGCGTGTATCCGGCATTCTCTGTACATGCCCAGCCCATCTCAGCCTGAGGAGTCTCATATGTGCTGAGATGCTAGGGGCCTTATATATGTCATACAATTCTGTATTGTGCCGGATGCGCCACTGTTCGCCCTCTTTCACGGGTCCGCATATTCTTCTCAGCACTTTTCTTTCAAAAGTATCCAGCATTTCACCGCCTCACATCCATATGCCAATACCGTTCTAACAATGGTATTATATATGGTTATTTTCGTTTTTCTGTGGACACTACGTGATTTAAACACTGGCAGCAAAGAAAACTGTAAACTTCACCCGCCATAACACAGGGTCATCCCTAGCATGGAGGGTGAAATAACATAAAAAAACTATATGTACTTTCAATTTTTCATGTATTAAATAAATAAATAAATAAAAGAAAAGTATGTTTTGTTGGCTGCTGTGATTCTCCTTCTGATTTCTGCTGGGTCCTCATTGTTCTCTATTAGACTGGAGCCCAGGTAGGTGAATTGATCGACCACCTCGTATGAGTAGTTGTCTTTAAATTGTGCACTACTTCTTCTTCTGTGTGAAGGGTTCCTGCTTTGTACCATCATTTTCGTTTTATCAACATTAACCCGCAGTCCTACTTCTCGTGCTGCTGTTTCTAAAGGGTCGAAGACCTCCTTAATGGCTGAGATTGATTTTCCGATAATGTTGATGTCATCCGCATATCCGACAACTTGACTGCTCTTGAAACAAATATTGGAGCCAGTGTCTATTAGCGTTTTTCTTATTACATGTTCGAGCACAATGTTGAAGAGAGTGGGAGCCAGACCGTCCCTCTGTTTTAGTCCCTGCGATACCGTGAATTCTTCCGAAGGTTCTCCGTCTATTTTGACCTGACATCTTGAGTCTGACATTGTGGCTTTGATGAGCCTAACCAATTTAGGTGGGATCTGGAATTGAAATAGTATGTCATATAGACACTCCCGATCTATGCTATCATATGCTTGCTTGAAATCTATGAATAGTTGATGTACATCTATATCAAACTCCCAGCACTTTGCCAAGATCTGTCTGACGGTGAACAATTGGTCTGTTGTGGATCTACCTGTGCGGAAGCCTGCTTGATACTCTCCCAGTAGGCTTTCTGCATACTTATCAATTCTTTGTTTCAGTAACATAGTGTAGATTTTATATGCTGTGCATAGAAGTGAAATGCATCTATGATTTTTGCATTTTAATTTGTCACCTTTTTTGTGAATTGGGCATATTATGCTTATTTGCCATTCCTCTGGGATTTTTTCCAATTTCCATATTTTTGTTATTAAACTAAGTAGCAGATTTTTCAGGTGCTTATTTCCATATTTGAACAACTCTGCCGGCAGGTTGTCTTTCCCAGGTGATTTGTTGTTTTTAAGTCTCTTTAGTGGAGCATTTATTTCTGATTCGCTGATTCTTCATTATTTGATTCAGTGGGGATGTTAGTAGGGTGGCTTCTTAGGTCGCTATTAGGGTTAAGAAGTTTATAGAAGTAGTTTTTCTATACTGTTTTAATTCGTTCCTTATCAGATATAATTGAACCATCAACGTCTTTGCATAGTATTGTATTCGGTTTGAAAACCTTTTTGAAGAAGTTTACTCCCATATATGCCTCTCTAGTATTATTATCTACAAAGTCCTGTTCCATTTTTAGCAGTATATCATTCAAGAATTTTCTTTTTCTTATTTATAATTATTTTTTCAGACATACTTTTCGACTGTTGTTATTGGATCATAACCTAATTATTATAATTTATTGTTTTCTTTAATGCATGTAATGCTATTAATCTGTAAATGTTCCTAATAAAATAAAATCAATTAAATAAAATGAACTTGAACAAATTTATTAATGTACATATGTACAAATAAGATAATATATATTTTAATAATAGATTTAGGTAATTATCGATACAACGTTATTAATATAAGTTTACTATACTACTTAAAAAAGGTTTGTAAAGGTCCCGTCAATTATATGGGAATGGTCATTGTCACCCAATAATATTCTAAGAAGCAATTTTTTGTTGTTTTTACATTAGCTTTACAAAGGAGGCTCTAAGGAAAATAATTCCACTCAGGGCCTATGTCATCTCTGGGGATGCTGTGTGGAGGGTCTTTTTAGGGGAAGGAAGGAGAGGAAGTTCTGGGAAGGAAAAAGGTACGAGGGGTGGGTAGGAATCAGCGGGTCAGTGCGTCTAAAAGTGACGTACGAATGAATCCATCCTTTCCACTGCGGTGTAAGGCAATGTTCCGAGAGAGAAAAGGTCAAAAGATCTCCGTCAACCATTCTTTCCCGATCGGCCTGCCACACTGTTGATGGGCAGACGCATTCGCCGCCAAAATTCAACCAAACCTCACCCCATGAACCCGGGCACCTCTGCTAAGGCACAGCTAAGTCCTGTAAATTTCAAAATTACATGGAAGTTTCTTTTTTTTTAATTTTTCTTTATTCACTTTTTTGATTGTAACATAATTTATGGATTTTTAGACCACTATGCTAGGCCACCTTGATTGAAGTAGAGTTCAGATTTAGAAGAGTTGAGATGTCGAATGGAAGGGAGGCAATTAAAGATTGAAGGTAAAAGAGCGGATATTTGTTTATAGTTTAGAGGGACAACCAAAAAAAACATCTGATCTAAAGTTCCCAGCACATCTAAACCACAGAATGTATGATATGTGAATTTTAAAAAGGTTAGAAGGAACGGAACAATGTCCAAATCTCATTCGTATAAATGATAGTCCGAGATTGGACCATAAAATAAATATTTTGTATAAATTTATCATCTTTCGGAAATGATTACTTAATGCCCGTATTTTTCCTTTGCCCTTTACACACATACATTTTATGTTAGCCGGTAGCTATCATCTAGCATAAATTAATAAAATTAATAAACCCGCATCATAATCATAAAATGAGTCAATATTATTGATGGCTGTTCAAACGAATTTTGTTTTTCTTTTTTTTATATGTACCTGTGTTTATTCAAAAATATCACGTCATATTATTTACGGAAAACATGTTCCAATGTAATTTGTAAGATAAGTGGACTGATTTAAAAAAAAAAACATAATATTAATATTACTTTCTGTCAGTCAAGGTTAAAACCCAGCTATCAATGTGAATACATCTCGAAAAAGGTCAGTTATGATCACAATTATAATAGTAAAAGAAGTCGGGGACGCCCGAAGAAGACATGGCACGATCAAGAAATTTCAGAGTGGAAGATACTATCAGTATCGCCCTGGTGTATACAGGAATTACAATTAGAATTGTAATTCCTGTTCACACTCAGAATATACATTAAAAATTGAAAAGTTGCTTGAAATGGCTTGAGCCCTGTTTGGTGACCAGATATGAATAGCCGGGCACTTCCCTACCTTCCTCTTACCCATCTCATTCTCTCCTCCACTACCTTCAGCCTTACAATATACCCCAATTGGGGATGCAATAGATTCACTGGCTCCGGACGGGAGCAGCTGGGACTCTTGTGAGGTATACACATAAAAAAAAACATTTACATTGTTGTATTTTTCCAAACTTGTTAGCATACGGGTACAGGACCTTTAGTTTTTTATTATAATTTTAAGTTATAAAGAAAATCTATTATTGAATTTTTATGTGAGTTATTAATTTTATTTTTATAAATATAAATAATCTGTTGGATTTCCCAAATAAATAAAATAATAGAAGAGAACCTATGTATGAGACGATGTATGAATTGTAATGGGGTGCCACTCTTGGCTTTCGACTCCAATTGTGATGAACCCTACCTAGCTGATTTACTTTTCTAAGCTTCTACCTCGTAGTTTAAATCTCGTAGCTCCTGTCTCGTAGCCACGCTCATAATTCTACCCTTATGTCCTACTGATCACACCACTAGGTATGATGGCCTGACTCAACCCTCCTTTCGGTTTATTTCTACCTCAGGCTCGTGATTTCTAAACCCCTATACCTTATAATCTAGCTAAACCTACCCTATCTTCTTAAATCCCTGCGATTTTCTCACAGTAATCAAGATTTAAGATTTTTTGTTCACATTATTTCTATAATCTGCGTTGTGTAATTTTTTTGTTTTAGATTTTACATCTGTTTGCATACTTAATATGCACACATATGTAGAGAAGATAATGTATTACGTGTGGTAACCCATAGATTCTTTTAGAGAAAGGGTGAGAATTTTCCGATCAATTTATTTATTATTATTTTAGAATATTTAACCGAGTTTGATAAACTACCCCCGCCCTAAACCTTGTGTCTATTTGATTTCCATAGGAATTTAGTGTGTTTATTTAATTCTTCCTATCACCGCTGATACATCGATAACATAAACAACAGTTAATAAATTAAACATTTCAAGAAAGCAAACCTTACCTTAGGATGATCGAACTCGAAGGTCCAGTTTTCTCAATTGAAGTCCTTGTCTGCAACCTCTCCTAACATAATGTGTTTGTAGTCATAGTTAGTGCTATTTGTTAGTATTCGCAAAATTGTTGAAAGAGCAGGAATGGAGGGATATGGGGAGGGGATAATATGTTTGCTTAAAAAGTCGGCACCTCCGCTAACCAAGTGAAAACCGATGAACAACAATTCCAAACCGGATTCTCCCAAGTACGTTTGCTAAGCTTATCCTTAAGTCCGAGTTTTACTCTCTTCGACGAGCGTCTCTTGTTACGAAAGGGACTCTTCACGCCAGATGGGGGAATACCAAGTCTTCATGCCGTTTTTCTGCCTCACTCCGACTTCCATCTCCGCCGGGTTGAATTTAACTCTACTGAGTCTAGAAGGGGTATTTCATGTCTTCCCTTATCATGCCTCTATCCGTTAAATGTGGCGTAAGCTTGTGACGGGCAGATCCTTCCTCCCACGTAACCGACCCAGCGTTACATTCCACCTCTGACTAGCTGACATAAAACTCACCTCGTGAACCTTATGTTTGCTTTCAGGTTCGACAAGACTCACGGTATGCAAATAACCTGTGGCTTTAATGCCGCGTCAGCGTACTGTCCGCATACGTCCTTCCTCTTCCCCGCATGCCCACCTCGACAATACCGCCACAAGATCAAAGCCGTCCGTTCGAGAAAGGTTGACACTTACATTTCCAGATGGCTCATACCTACATACAGAAGCCTTGAAGTTTACGTTCGAAGACAAGTTTGGATTCAGGACTGTATGAGTATTTTAACACCAGTGTTGTTTAAATGAGGTCACTAGCTCCTCGTGTGTTAGGTATTTAGGATAATGGGTATTTATGGGTTCTTGGATACCTACTTCCTATAAGAAAGATTTAAAAATGAGATAAATCAAGTCGACATTGAATCAATGACCTCCTGAATAATTGTGATGTGCTCTCTTAGAGTTTGAAGCTAGTCGCAGTACTTTACTTTGCGAAATTTTTGCATGCTGAATCAATGCTACCTATTGGCGATCGCTCTAGTAAAATCAAGTCGTTTAGAATTGAGTGAATTTAACGTCAATGTCGCCTTCACATATTGACCGCAGATTTCATCTCAAGCTATAATTGATAAACTTGTCCCTGACGTTAAGTTTTGTTTTGTTTATTCGTTAATGAATTTAGGTGACTGGGTCAATGGATGGCCTTGAACTCAAATCGAAATTTTTGTACACTATCGAAGGTCATATAACCATACCCTAATCGTGCTAGTGAAAAGAAACAATAGGTATTTATCTTACAAATACGCTAAGATACCAAAATTGGTTTAGTGATGCGTTTCTATCTAATTATGTGTTAAGTATTTGTTTAGCAACATTTCATTCCGTATGGGAGGTGTGACATGCGAATGCTAATAAATTGGTTAGTTATTTATTTACCCTTTCTTGGCGTTACGTCCATCAGTGTCAGGATATCCACAGGAACCTGTAAAAGCTTAAATATTGTAAGGACTCACCAAGCTCTAATGTCTTAATTTCAGCTCCACCGGGTTACTATCATCGGCGAGAAACTTATTAGAGCATCCATACTACCTGTGTAACTACTCATCTCCTTCCTTTCTCCTTTGAATAGATCTCTGATGTAAAAATCCTCACGTTTTCCTTTAATATCTGCCGTTATTATTGAAGAAGAACGATCCTATCTAATTATGTTAAGTATTTTCCAGATTTCGGATCAATTATTATTATTGCGTTGTCACCTAACGATAATTAATATCTCGTAATAAAATTTCCAACTTTCGACCTAAACGTAAATTTTTTATTTAATGAAACTTATTAGACTGTAATTTTCTTTATATAACCTCGGACTAAATAACTCTATTTTAACCTTCATAGAACAAATTTAAAGCAATTCAAACACACTATATTAAACTCCTCCCGCATTGAATTTGTAATTAATTAATTAATTATTAGATTTTATTGAATCGGAAATTATTGCAAACACTGATTTTAGATTTATTATAAGATCATACACTCCGTTAAATTGCACGATTAACCCTATCCGGGCACTTCATTCCCTGTTTTATCAAAGTATAAACTGATTGTAGACTCTATTTTACCACTGAAATTTTTAAGTATAAAAACTGATTCTAGATTCTATTAATTAATTACCAGGGTAATTCTCACAACATGCGCGACGTTTTAATCAACCTTGCCAGTTGTCGAAGGACCCCTTTTTTTATTTTAATGATAAGTTGAATTTATAAATAGATATATTATTATTCAATGCTGTTATAAAATTCTTTAAACACTGTTGTTTCTTTTTAAATTCGCTACACTATATAAACCTTTTATTTTAATGACAAGTTGAATTTATAAATAAATATATTATTATTCACTGCTGTTATAAAATTCTTTAAACACTGTTGATTTTCTTTAAATTCGCTACACTATATAAACCTTTTATTTTAATGACAAGTTGAATTTATAAATAAATATATTATTATTCACTGCTGTTATAAAATTCTTTAAACACTGTTGATTTTCTTTAAATTCGCTACACTATATAAACTTTTTATTTTAATGACAAGTTGAACTTATAAATAAATATATTATTATTCACTGCTGTTATAAAATTCTTTAAACACTGTTGTTTCTTTTTAAATTCGCTACACTATATAAACTTTTTATTTTAATGACAAGTTGAATTTATAAATAAATATATTATTATTCACTGCTGTTATAAAATTCTTTAAACACTGTTGTTTCTTTTTAAATTCGCTACACTATATAAACTTTTTATTTTAATGACAAGTTGAATTTATTGTAAAACTATATAAAACACTTTATTTAATTTTCAACACTCCACAGATTTAATCACGACCGTAATTTTTATAAGTCCCAGAATTCCCACTCCGAATTTTTCTAAGTCTCAAAATTTTACAACACTTAAGAAATTTTCAACTAATAACCGTTTTAGACGCTACGTCACGTAACTTCCACGTTTTAACCCGACGATTGGTCCCCGACGACTCCTTCACGACAACTAACACCGAAAACTGATCCTCGATCCTTCTAAGTCCTCAGTTTTATATGTACCTCCAGGATTAGAACATCTTAATTACGCGTTCATTGATTTTCTAATTCAAACTCTAACAACTCGAGATTTCATATATCAATTCTGTTGTTTTCGTATCAACGTGTTAAGTCCGGCCCCTTTGATTTTAGAAATCTTCTGTCTCTTACGTAAATTGTTCCAGTGTCGAACCTACCATTATGTCAAATTTTGCCCCGTCGTTCCTTTGTCTTCAGGTCTTACAAATTTAACTAAAATATCATGATTTTTGTGTCCTTTTTTCTCTCAATATATAATAGGTACGTCTTCAATAAACTGTATATAATTCTCAATTTGGTTTATCGCTACCAGAACACGAACAAACTCATGTCGAAATCTTCACTATGCTTTTCCCAACATTCATTTTCCTAAATTTCCCCACATTTTCATGTTTCTTATATGAATCAATTCAATTTTTAACTGTATTGTCTCTACTTACGTCGTAGACTTGAATTTTCTTATTTTTCTTCAATTATATTTTATATACGACGTTATTTTTATGATTTCTCTGCTTCATTCTTATGTCATTGTCCATAACTATATGATTAGTTATATCCCAAGCCAAATTTACTGTTTTCATCAATACTTCTGAATTTTCATGAGTTTTCCTTACGGAATCGTCTTTAAACTGTCTTTACTTCATTCTTTACCATCATTTGCATAATTTCCAATGCTTATCTTCTCTTAGAAAACTTCACCTTCTAGTCATAAATATTCAATCTGCTATTTTTTCATAATTTTCATAGAAGAAAATTCCAATTTGACTCTGGGATATGTGTCCGGTTAATTGCTTCATATAAAAACGTATAAAATTGTGTCTCGTTTCATCCCAAAACCCCATAAAGTATCATCGCTGACATATGTTGATGTTTTCGATCTCTGCGTACTTGGTCGTAAATAATAAATTAATATTAACTCGTTAATTTTAATCTCTTTTATCTTATCCAAATATTGCATAAGTTCCATGTTAACTTTTATTGCCCCAAAAGCAATAAAGACTATCATAATCACCCAAAACCATGTCGGAAATATTATTGTTTAAACAACAAAATCGTGTGTGAGCTCGACAACCTTTTTTTTCATCAATTGCCTCAGCAATTTGTTCTATCGTCTATAGTATTTTCTCATAGCAAATGACGTAAAACGATCCCTTCCTTTGAATTAATCTAACGTAATATAACTAGAATAACCATCCTATTTCAAATATATAACGATATCTATTTAAACTCGTCTGAAAACGCAAAATTAAGTCGAAATCTTATATTGTTCAATAAATACTTCCGTTTAAATGTCCGTTTTTTTTATTAGATTTTCTTTTCAAATCGTTTTCCCTGACCGTATTGCTTCATTTAAAAGTGACATTCCTAATTTCCATCGTTTTTCTTTCTTTTAAATATCAAACGTACGTTTTCCTCTGAATCTGGCCTCCTTTTGTTCTTCACGTTCTCGTTATGCAATTGAGTATCCCTACAGTAGCTTTTCCCACGTTTTCCAGGTCTTTTCTTTAATCTTCCGTTCATTATATTTCCTTGCTATTTTATTGCATCATTTTTTCAACATAATATGGATTTATTTGTTCGTTAACTGCGGTTGTCGATTCCTCTGTTGCACTCAATATTTACCTTTAAAATTAGGGTCATTGTACCAAATGCACCGAACGTGGGATTGTGTTTATCTTAAAGCGTATTGATCCCTCGGGTTGATGATGATTTTTACCCCATAAATCTCAGACTAATGGTCTAGTCCAAAGTCCATCTCTTTGTCTTGAAAAAAGGTAACCTCCCCCTTCTCTGATTGGTAGATCAATCTTAAGTGTTTATAATTGGATCCCTCTGTGTTCTATTTATCAAAACTTGACATTAATTTAATAATTATAGATCTCTGCAGTCTCCATGGCCCAATCAAACTTAATCAGCTAGATGTCGCTAGTGTGTTGATTTCGTTATAATTCTGAATTATTATTTATTCATTCGTAAGGTGGAAGCTACTATATTTTCGTATCCACTGCGATTCATCACAGCCCCCCTATAGTTATAATTCCAGCGGTAAACACGCCTCCTAGTGTTAGTTGATGGAATTAAAACTAAACATAGGCAATCTAATTTTCTACAATTTTCTTTAAGTCTTCTTTATTCTTATTTGCATTTTTTTTTTCGAAATTCTAACTGGTTGCGCGCCCCTACCTTTCACTATTTCATATCGTAGAATCCTGTTCGGTGTTCCTCTGAGCTGAAACCAATTTTCAATTTACTCTTGTCTACCCAATGGCCTATTTAAGTCGGCTAACTTACGTCAGTTGTTGTCCCTTCCTTTGTCCTACCCCCCTAAGATTCTTACCCCTATACCTTCCCCCCTATGACCCTTACTCCCTCTTCTTCATCGAGACGGTTTCCAACCTTTGATTTTCCTTATTCATATATATATATATTTTTTTTTTTTCGCGATTCTAGAATTCCACACGAAGTGAAATGCATCTATGATTTTTGCATTTTAATTTGTCACCTTTTTTGTGAATTGGGCATATTATGCTTATTTGCCATTCCTCTGGGATTTTTTCCAATTTCCATATTTTTGTTATTAAACTAAGTAGCAGATTTTTCAGGTGCTTATTTCCATATTTGAACAACTCTGCCGGCAGGTTGTCTTTCCCAGGTGATTTGTTGTTTTTAAGTCTCTTTAGTGGAGCATTTATTTCTGATTCGCTGATTCTTCATTATTTGATTCAGTGGGGATGTTAGTAGGGTGGCTTCTTAGGTCGCTATTAGGGTTAAGAAGTTTATAGAAGTAGTTTTTCTATACTGTTTTAATTCGTTCCTTATCAGATATAATTGAACCATCAACGTCTTTGCATAGTATTGTATTCGGTTTGAAAACCTTTTTGAAGAAGTTTACTCCCATATATGCCTCTCTAGTATTATTATCTACAAAGTCCTGTTCCATTTTTAGCAGTATATCATTCAAGAATTTTCTTTTTCTTATTTATAATTATTTTTTCAGACATACTTTTCGACTGTTGTTATTGGATCATAACCTAATTATTATAATTTATTGTTTTCTTTAATGCATGTAATGCTATTAATCTGTAAATGTTCCTAATAAAATAAAATCAATTAAATAAAATGAACTTGAACAAATTTATTAATGTACATATGTACAAATAAGATAATATATATTTTAATAATAGATTTAGGTAATTATCGATACAACGTTATTAATATAAGTTTACTATACTACTTAAAAAAGGTTTGTAAAGGTCCCGTCAATTATATGGGAATGGTCATTGTCACCCAATAATATTCTAAGAAGCAATTTTTTGTTGTTTTTACATTAGCTTTACAAAGGAGGCTCTAAGGAAAATAATTCCACTCAGGGCCTATGTCATCTCTGGGGATGCTGTGTGGAGGGTCTTTTTAGGGGAAGGAAGGAGAGGAAGTTCTGGGAAGGAAAAAGGTACGAGGGGTGGGTAGGAATCAGCGGGTCAGTGCGTCTAAAAGTGACGTACGAATGAATCCATCCTTTCCACTGCGGTGTAAGGCAATGTTCCGAGAGAGAAAAGGTCAAAAGATCTCCGTCAACCATTCTTTCCCGATCGGCCTGCCACACTGTTGATGGGCAGACGCATTCGCCGCCAAAATTCAACCAAACCTCACCCCATGAACCCGGGCACCTCTGCTAAGGCACAGCTAAGTCCTGTAAATTTCAAAATTACATGGAAGTTTCTTTTTTTTTAATTTTTCTTTATTCACTTTTTTGATTGTAACATAATTTATGGATTTTTAGACCACTATGCTAGGCCACCTTGATTGAAGTAGAGTTCAGATTTAGAAGAGTTGAGATGTCGAATGGAAGGGAGGCAATTAAAGATTGAAGGTAAAAGAGCGGATATTTGTTTATAGTTTAGAGGGACAACCAAAAAAAACATCTGATCTAAAGTTCCCAGCACATCTAAACCACAGAATGTATGATATGTGAATTTTAAAAAGGTTAGAAGGAACGGAACAATGTCCAAATCTCATTCGTATAAATGATAGTCCGAGATTGGACCATAAAATAAATATTTTGTATAAATTTATCATCTTTCGGAAATGATTACTTAATGCCCGTATTTTTCCTTTGCCCTTTACACACATACATTTTATGGTAGCCGGTAGCTATCATCTAGCATAAATTAATAAAATTAATAAACCCGCATCATAATCATAAAATGAGTCAATATTATTGATGGCTGTTCAAACGAATTTTGTTTTTCTTTTTTTTATATGTACCTGTGTTTATTCAAAAATATCACGTCATATTATTTACGGAAAACATGTTCCAATGTAATTTGTAAGATAAGTGGACTGATTTAAAAAAAAAAACATAATATTAATATTACTTTCTGTCAGTCAAGGTTAAAACCCAGCTATCAATGTGAATACATCTCGAAAAAGGTCAGTTATGATCACAATTATAATAGTAAAAGAAGTCGGGGACGCCCGAAGAAGACATGGCACGATCAAGAAATTTCAGAGTGGAAGATACTATCAGTATCGCCCTGGTGTATACAGGAATTACAATTAGAATTGTAATTCCTGTTCACACTCAGAATATACATTAAAAATTGAAAAGTTGCTTGAAATGGCTTGAGCCCTGTTTGGTGACCAGATATGAATAGCCGGGCACTTCCCTACCTTCCTCTTACCCATCTCATTCTCTCCTCCACTACCTTCAGCCTTACAATATACCCCAATTGGGGATGCAATAGATTCACTGGCTCCGGACGGGAGCAGCTGGGACTCTTGTGAGGTATACACATAAAAAAAAACATTTACATTGTTGTATTTTTCCAAACTTGTTAGCATACGGGTACAGGACCTTTAGTTTTTTATTATAATTTTAAGTTATAAAGAAAATCTATTATTGAATTTTTATGTGAGTTATTAATTTTATTTTTATAAATATAAATAATCTGTTGGATTTCCCAAATAAATAAAATAATAGAAGAGAACCTATGTATGAGACGATGTATGAATTGTAATGGGGTGCCACTCTTGGCTTTCGACTCCAATTGTGATGAACCCTACCTAGCTGATTTACTTTTCTAAGCTTCTACCTCGTAGTTTAAATCTCGTAGCTCCTGTCTCGTAGCCACGCTCATAATTCTACCCTTATGTCCTACTGATCACACCACTAGGTATGATGGCCTGACTCAACCCTCCTTTCGGTTTATTTCTACCTCAGGCTCGTGATTTCTAAACCCCTATACCTTATAATCTAGCTAAACCTACCCTATCTTCTTAAATCCCTGCGATTTTCTCACAGTAATCAAGATTTAAGATTTTTTGTTCACATTATTTCTATAATCTGCGTTGTGTAATTTTTTTGTTTTAGATTTTACATCTGTTTGCATACTTAATATGCACACATATGTAGAGAAGATAATGTATTACGTGTGGTAACCCATAGATTCTTTTAGAGAAAGGGTGAGAATTTTCCGATCAATTTATTTATTATTATTTTAGAATATTTAACCGAGTTTGATAAACTACCCCCGCCCTAAACCTTGTGTCTATTTGATTTCCATAGGAATTTAGTGTGTTTATTTAATTCTTCCTATCACCGCTGATACATCGATAACATAAACAACAGTTAATAAATTAAACATTTCAAGAAAGCAAACCTTACCTTAGGATGATCGAACTCGAAGGTCCAGTTTTCTCAATTGAAGTCCTTGTCTGCAACCTCTCCTAACATAATGTGTTTGTAGTCATAGTTAGTGCTATTTGTTAGTATTCGCAAAATTGTTGAAAGAGCAGGAATGGAGGGATATGGGGAGGGGATAATATGTTTGCTTAAAAAGTCGGCACCTCCGCTAACCAAGTGAAAACCGATGAACAACAATTCCAAACCGGATTCTCCCAAGTACGTTTGCTAAGCTTATCCTTAAGTCCGAGTTTTACTCTCTTCGACGAGCGTCTCTTGTTACGAAAGGGACTCTTCACGCCAGATGGGGGAATACCAAGTCTTCATGCCGTTTTTCTGCCTCACTCCGACTTCCATCTCCGCCGGGTTGAATTTAACTCTACTGAGTCTAGAAGGGGTATTTCATGTCTTCCCTTATCATGCCTCTATCCGTTAAATGTGGCGTAAGCTTGTGACGGGCAGATCCTTCCTCCCACGTAACCGACCCAGCGTTACATTCCACCTCTGACTAGCTGACATAAAACTCACCTCGTGAACCTTATGTTTGCTTTCAGGTTCGACAAGACTCACGGTATGCAAATAACCTGTGGCTTTAATGCCGCGTCAGCGTACTGTCCGCATACGTCCTTCCTCTTCCCCGCATGCCCACCTCGACAATACCGCCACAAGATCAAAGCCGTCCGTTCGAGAAAGGTTGACACTTACATTTCCAGATGGCTCATACCTACATACAGAAGCCTTGAAGTTTACGTTCGAAGACAAGTTTGGATTCAGGACTGTATGAGTATTTTAACACCAGTGTTGTTTAAATGAGGTCACTAGCTCCTCGTGTGTTAGGTATTTAGGATAATGGGTATTTATGGGTTCTTGGATACCTACTTCCTATAAGAAAGATTTAAAAATGAGATAAATCAAGTCGACATTGAATCAATGACCTCCTGAATAATTGTGATGTGCTCTCTTAGAGTTTGAAGCTAGTCGCAGTACTTTACTTTGCGAAATTTTTGCATGCTGAATCAATGCTACCTATTGGCGATCGCTCTAGTAAAATCAAGTCGTTTAGAATTGAGTGAATTTAACGTCAATGTCGCCTTCACATATTGACCGCAGATTTCATCTCAAGCTATAATTGATAAACTTGTCCCTGACGTTAAGTTTTGTTTTGTTTATTCGTTAATGAATTTAGGTGACTGGGTCAATGGATGGCCTTGAACTCAAATCGAAATTTTTGTACACTATCGAAGGTCATATAACCATACCCTAATCGTGCTAGTGAAAAGAAACAATAGGTATTTATCTTACAAATACGCTAAGATACCAAAATTGGTTTAGTGATGCGTTTCTATCTAATTATGTGTTAAGTATTTGTTTAGCAACATTTCATTCCGTATGGGAGGTGTGACATGCGAATGCTAATAAATTGGTTAGTTATTTATTTACCCTTTCTTGGCGTTACGTCCATCAGTGTCAGGATATCCACAGGAACCTGTAAAAGCTTAAATATTGTAAGGACTCACCAAGCTCTAATGTCTTAATTTCAGCTCCACCGGGTTACTATCATCGGCGAGAAACTTATTAGAGCATCCATACTACCTGTGTAACTACTCATCTCCTTCCTTTCTCCTTTGAATAGATCTCTGATGTAAAAATCCTCACGTTTTCCTTTAATATCTGCCGTTATTATTGAAGAAGAACGATCCTATCTAATTATGTTAAGTATTTTCCAGATTTCGGATCAATTATTATTATTGCGTTGTCACCTAACGATAATTAATATCTCGTAATAAAATTTCCAACTTTCGACCTAAACGTAAATTTTTTATTTAATGAAACTTATTAGACTGTAATTTTCTTTATATAACCTCGGACTAAATAACTCTATTTTAACCTTCATAGAACAAATTTAAAGCAATTCAAACACACTATATTAAACTCCTCCCGCATTGAATTTGTAATTAATTAATTAATTATTAGATTTTATTGAATCGGAAATTATTGCAAACACTGATTTTAGATTTATTATAAGATCATACACTCCGTTAAATTGCACGATTAACCCTATCCGGGCACTTCATTCCCTGTTTTATCAAAGTATAAACTGATTGTAGACTCTATTTTACCACTGAAATTTTTAAGTATAAAAACTGATTCTAGATTCTATTAATTAATTACCAGGGTAATTCTCACAACATGCGCGACGTTTTAATCAACCTTGCCAGTTGTCGAAGGACCCCTTTTTTTATTTTAATGATAAGTTGAATTTATAAATAGATATATTATTATTCAATGCTGTTATAAAATTCTTTAAACACTGTTGTTTCTTTTTAAATTCGCTACACTATATAAACCTTTTATTTTAATGACAAGTTGAATTTATAAATAAATATATTATTATTCACTGCTGTTATAAAATTCTTTAAACACTGTTGATTTTCTTTAAATTCGCTACACTATATAAACCTTTTATTTTAATGACAAGTTGAATTTATAAATAAATATATTATTATTCACTGCTGTTATAAAATTCTTTAAACACTGTTGATTTTCTTTAAATTCGCTACACTATATAAACTTTTTATTTTAATGACAAGTTGAACTTATAAATAAATATATTATTATTCACTGCTGTTATAAAATTCTTTAAACACTGTTGTTTCTTTTTAAATTCGCTACACTATATAAACTTTTTATTTTAATGACAAGTTGAATTTATAAATAAATATATTATTATTCACTGCTGTTATAAAATTCTTTAAACACTGTTGTTTCTTTTTAAATTCGCTACACTATATAAACTTTTTATTTTAATGACAAGTTGAATTTATTGTAAAACTATATAAAACACTTTATTTAATTTTCAACACTCCACAGATTTAATCACGACCGTAATTTTTATAAGTCCCAGAATTCCCACTCCGAATTTTTCTAAGTCTCAAAATTTTACAACACTTAAGAAATTTTCAACTAATAACCGTTTTAGATGCTACGTCACGTAACTTCCACGTTTTAACCCGACGATTGGTCCCCGACGACTCCTTCACGACAACTAACACCGAAAACTGATCCTCGATCCTTCTAAGTCCTCAGTTTTATATGTACCTCCAGGATTAGAACATCTTAATTACGCGTTCATTGATTTTCTAATTCAAACTCTAACAACTCGAGATTTCATATATCAATTCTGTTGTTTTCGTATCAACGTGTTAAGTCCGGCCCCTTTGATTTTAGAAATCTTCTGTCTCTTACGTAAATTGTTCCAGTGTCGAACCTACCATTATGTCAAATTTTGCCCCGTCGTTCCTTTGTCTTCAGGTCTTACAAATTTAACTAAAATATCATGATTTTTGTGTCCTTTTTTCTCTCAATATATAATAGGTACGTCTTCAATAAACTGTATATAATTCTCAATTTGGTTTATCGCTACCAGAACACGAACAAACTCATGTCGAAATCTTCACTATGCTTTTCCCAACATTCATTTTCCTAAATTTCCCCACATTTTCATGTTTCTTATATGAATCAATTCAATTTTTAACTGTATTGTCTCTACTTACGTCGTAGACTTGAATTTTCTTATTTTTCTTCAATTATATTTTATATACGACGTTATTTTTATGATTTCTCTGCTTCATTCTTATGTCATTGTCCATAACTATATGATTAGTTATATCCCAAGCCAAATTTACTGTTTTCATCAATACTTCTGAATTTTCATGAGTTTTCCTTACGGAATCGTCTTTAAACTGTCTTTACTTCATTCTTTACCATCATTTGCATAATTTCCAATGCTTATCTTCTCTTAGAAAACTTCACCTTCTAGTCATAAATATTCAATCTGCTATTTTTTCATAATTTTCATAGAAGAAAATTCCAATTTGACTCTGGGATATGTGTCCGGTTAATTGCTTCATATAAAAACGTATAAAATTGTGTCTCGTTTCATCCCAAAACCCCATAAAGTATCATCGCTGACATATGTTGATGTTTTCGATCTCTACGTACTTGGTCGTAAATAATAAATTAATATTAACTCGTTAATTTTAATCTCTTTTATCTTATCCAAATATTGCATAAGTTCCATGTTAACTTTTATTGCCCCAAAAGCAATAAAGACTATCATAATCACCCAAAACCATGTCGGAAATATTATTGTTTAAACAACAAAATCGTGTGTGAGCTCGACAACCTTTTTTTTCATCAATTGCCTCAGCAATTTGTTCTATCGTCTATAGTATTTTCTCATAGCAAATGACGTAAAACGATCCCTTCCTTTGAATTAATCTAACGTAATATAACTAGAATAACCATCCTATTTCAAATATATAACGATATCTATTTAAACTCGTCTGAAAACGCAAAATTAAGTCGAAATCTTATATTGTTCAATAAATACTTCCGTTTAAATGTCCGTTTTTTTTATTAGATTTTCTTTTCAAATCGTTTTCCCTGACCGTATTGCTTCATTTAAAAGTGACATTCCTAATTTCCATCGTTTTTCTTTCTTTTAAATATCAAACGTACGTTTTCCTCTGAATCTGGCCTCCTTTTGTTCTTCACGTTCTCGTTATGCAATTGAGTATCCCTACAGTAGCTTTTCCCACGTTTTCCAGGTCTTTTCTTTAATCTTCCGTTCATTATATTTCCTTGCTATTTTATTGCATCATTTTTTCAACATAATATGGATTTATTTGTTCGTTAACTGCGGTTGTCGATTCCTCTGTTGCACTCAATATTTACCTTTAAAATTAGGGTCATTGTACCAAATGCACCGAACGTGGGATTGTGTTTATCTTAAAGCGTATTGATCCCTCGGGTTGATGATGATTTTTACCCCATAAATCTCAGACTAATGGTCTAGTCCAAAGTCCATCTCTTTGTCTTGAAAAAAGGTAACCTCCCCCTTCTCTGATTGGTAGATCAATCTTAAGTGTTTATAATTGGATCCCTCTGTGTTCTATTTATCAAAACTTGACATTAATTTAATAATTATAGATCTCTGCAGTCTCCATGGCCCAATCAAACTTAATCAGCTAGATGTCGCTAGTGTGTTGATTTCGTTATAATTCTGAATTATTATTTATTCATTCGTAAGGTGGAAGCTACTATATTTTCGTATCCACTGCGATTCATCACAGAATGTGAATGAGGCAAGGAGCGTGTGTCAAGACCAAGAGTTATTTGGCGGTCCATCCTGGTTAGTTAGTTAGTAATCGGAGAGGGGAAGGTGGTGGGGTAAAGGAAGGTGGGGAATTAACTAGCTATTCAGATCTGGTCTTTAAACACGTGATGTGTTTTTCGCCTTGACACACGAATCACAATTAATGTGTCAACCATAGACATAAGAAACCTGTCTGTGGTGTCGACTAATGATAATGACGTTACAAGATGCAAGTTGCAGATAGCATCTATTATCGTCATTACCCAATTACAAATCTTTCCTTTATTACTCTAATAGCGTATAAATTGTTGTTTATTTTTATTTTTATCTTTTACGATCTTTGAACTACGACATTGACATTGTGGTACGTGCCGAGGCTCTTATCACTCAGTCACACCTTCTTTGGAAGAATACATCGGCGCTTAAAACCAAAAAATCCCAAAGTCTGTATCAGAGAGGAGAGTTACTAATACAAACAATGAAAAAAAATATATCTAAGAGTAGAAGGGTATAAGAGGTAATAGGTACCCTTTTGGTGTAATATAATTTTTTTTAATACCTAGAGTGCCATCTACAAAAAATTTAAGAAAGCAGTTTTAAAAAAAAATCTCTTAATTATTTTGATGATATATCTTTTTTTTTAAATTAGCTCCACTGTGTCATCTTTGGGGACGCTGTGTGGAGGGTCTTTTTAGAAAGGAAGTTCTGGGAAGAAAAAACGTATGACTTCTTCTTCTCGTGCCCTATCCGGTCAATGGACGTTGTCTGTCATGTTGGCTATGCGGACTTTGTTTACTGCGGCCCGGAACAGACTGGCCAAACCACTGTCTCAGGTTTTTCTCCTTCTTCTAGGGCCCCGTATTCCGGCAATCTTTCCGCGATTTCAATTATGAGTTGCAAGATCTCGTACTTCTCTGGATGTCTAATCACATGTCCTAGATATTGAAGTTTTCGGATTTTTATTGTTTTAATAACTTATTTTTCTTTATTCTTCCGAACCATAACATCTTCATTCGTAACTCTGTCCATCTAGCTTATTTTGAGAATTCTTCTGTAGGCCCACATCTCGAATGCCTCAAGTCGTTTGTATAAAAATGAAAGTTTCTCTGTTTGTCCCGTATGTATTCCCATACCCTTCATCCGATTGCGATGAAACTTTGGTGAGTTGTAATGCGCACGCCCGCGAAGCTTTCTATATATGTATATTGGTGAGCTTAAATTTGAGTGAGTTATTAAATTTGTAAAAAAAATTTCAACCGGTGGAGCGTGAGCTGTTTGAAAGGTAAATATACCTGGATTGAATAATAATAATAATAATGGGAAGACTTTTATAGCGCCATATTCGTGAGAAAATAACCTCAAGGGCGCCAATGCGAATGAATGAATGAATGAATTAATGCATGTATGGAACGCGGGAGTGGGAAGGGGAACGCGGGAGGAGGGTTCGTGGGACGGGGGAAATGGGAAAAGTGGAGGGGATCGTGTGAGGAGAACGGGATACGGAAGGGGACTGGGAGGCGGAAGGGAATGGGGACATATGGAAATGGGCACGCAAAGAGAAACAAACAATATTTTTATTTAAGTGGCATTGCAATGCATGCCGGGAACTCGCTAGTAATATATACATTTACTACGTAGCTATGAAGCTATAATAATATTGGCATGGTACAACATTTCCCACGAAACGTCATTAGACTGTCTATCGTGTCATTACGAGAATATGGATTTTCTTCGAAGTTTTAGGATGAGACTTCAATGCTGGTTTATGACGGGAGACCACCTTTTCACAATATTTTAACAACTTTTTTTGTAAAAATTATAATTGTTAGCATATAAAAATAAGCCTTTTTTAAAACCAGGTAGGTAATTATGCCTTCTTCAGAGCAGAGAAATAACGCTTTCGTGCTGTCCTGAAGTATTTTTGTCAGATTTTTATATTTATATCTCTTATGTCTAAAAGTCTCTAAATAACATTAAATTTAGATATGTTTTTAGATTTTCACGCCCAGAAGTATTTTTGTTTTTGTTTTTGGGGTGTTATGCAATGTTCTAGAAGGAGGTAGCTCAACACGGCATAACACCCCGCAAAAACAAAAAAAGAAAACATTAAATTTTAATGAAGATTTTTTTCTAGAGTGTAATAGAAAAACTTGATTTTTTTATTAGTCATCTTTAAGTATTTTCTTTAATATATTGAAATATTAATTGAAAACGCCACGAATGCTTTCATCAAATAAACTTTTTTTAAGTGAGTACCGCACAAGAGTGCTAACTGCTCCCAAACGTCTTGAGCCAGTGAGACTATTTCTATTTGGTATATCTACCGTACAGTTTATTAGTGAGACATCTCCGAAAAACCGAAATGTGAGTTTAGTATGCAGTTATATGTATGAGCGTACCTTCTAACTGGTACAATACTCAGATTACTTATAAAAACCACCAAATTAATTATAATGCAGAAAAACTTGTAGTCAATTAAACAAAATACTGATGTTTTCTGGGTGACTTGTAGAATATTTTAAAATGTCATACTAATGTACCGGACCGTTATTCCTCCCGGTGTTATAATATTTAATATGTAAAACACAGAAACGTGTAATAATTAATATTTGATTTATGGCGAGTATTCGAATATTACTTTCATCATTATCTCAAAACTTAGTCGTTGAAGGCTTGAGGCATTAGTGAGGGTTAGAGATGAGAAAGAGGAAGGTGGGGAAGCAATTACTTGAAATATCTGGTCATCAAGTACGGCTAAAGCCGTTTCAAGCAATCTTGCGATTCTGAATGGTGGTTTTTCAGAAAGGTGATACCTACTTCAAGTATCTATCGCAAAAATACTCTACGTTATATCTTTACGTCGTATAAAATGAAGTCGCTCCCGCTGTCTGTGCATTTAGATCTTTTATGCGATTTTCATGTGGTTTTCACCAATAGATAGAGTGATTCGTGAGGAAGGTTTGGGTATATAATTAGTGTGGTAAGGTTTTGTGTAAATTGGTTGAAATATTATAAAGGGAGCGACCTGACAAGCGGCAGCGTGCTGCGGGCTGGTAAACGGGCGGGTGTGGATTTTATATGTATACAAATTAACAGATGGAGTTGGTTATAAAGGTTGGGTAATGGCGTTGTCAGTAGATGGCGTTGTGTTTCGTTAGAAACAGCAACGTGTGTCCGGGTCTGGTAGTTATAACTAAATCGTGAAATAACACCAATTAATAAAATAAATTTTACTTGCGCACTCCGGGATTTGAACCCAAGATGATCGTAGTCACTCAATCACAGAAATATAACATGAACTTCACCTGATGAAATTGTAACGGTATCAGTTTAACACTCAACAGTTTAAATATATGAATGAAAGTCACCCCACAAGCTTACCGCAACTCCTAGCGTTTAAGGCTTGATGTGCCTTCAATGCGTGACTAGGACATGTTCTATAGATAGATAGGTACCTCCTATACTATTCCGAGGGATTCAGAATAAGGCACCGATTGGTAGACGAGCAGATTTTAACTAATTATTATTAGCTTCAACATTTCGTAAGCTTATGGAAGTGAACTAACGAAGTTCTTAGAATAAGGAACTCCAGTGAAAAATAATATGGCTTTAAAAAGATATGTTCAAATAAACCAATAAACGCTGATTCTGAATATATAAGTTTTTTTATAATATTAAACGTACAGTTTTTTTTAAATATTAAAAAGTGCATTTTTAATATTCTCGTTAAAACACAGCGTTAAGTTGGTATGCCGTGTAATGCTGTGTGGTGACGTCACGATGGAAGATTCACCTGGTGATGAAATTTTCAAGTTGTATTAAAGTGTATGGGGCAAGCCGTTCACACACAATATTTCGTGTTTTTATTTGGTTTATTTACATACTGTTAATAGAGATTTAGACATATAATAGGTGTTGTGTTTATAGAAACATTATTTAGGCCTTCACAATTAAAATTATGACGGAAAAGGGCTATATTTGCGGACAATCTGACATTTCCTGGAAAATGTTTTTCAAACGGACTATGTTAGTGCTGGAATAAAAGCTGAACAAAAATGGCCAAATAAACTTGATAAACCTCTCCCCATGAACCCGAACATCAAGCAACCAAACGTCCCTTCAACTGCGGTGCAAAGCGATGGGTCGATAGAGTCCGGCTGGAGAGGTCTGTCTGTCTCAAGCAGTTTCTCCCGATCTGTACCGCCACGCAATATGCGAGGAAACGCTTTCGCGACCAACACCTAAACAAACCTCATTCCAAGAACCCTGGAACCCCTGCTTAATTGAATCACTTGGGGTGACCTATTGCAGGGTTGTTGGTTATCCAATAAATGGTTCCCGGGGCGGCGGTGCCAACACCGACTCCCAAATTGAGGAGAAAGAAAAAGAAAGTTATAAAGTATCTTTAATGATAGTAGATTTCCTTACCATTATCTAGGTATCTGATATGAGATTGTTTCATTAATAATTAATTACTAGCGTGTTGCAGACAAAGACAATTTTCAAATACTTTTTTTAACTGCATTTCCAAAACGCGACATTAAAACTCAGTAGCGGTATAAACTTTCATAGCACCAAGCAGCAAGGGTAAGCAAGCAGCTAACAGAACGACAAAGGTCGGTTTATGGAACTTTTCGTCCGCTTTCCAGTCCCAGGCAATACCTTCTCCTCGTGAAACGTTAAAGCTCGCGTGTCTTACTAAACTGGGTTGACTGCAGGGCCGAACTGACCGACTTACCACAACTTCTGTCCTACGAAATCAACAGATTTTCTGCTTTAATTCGTGTTTTTGGTGTCTTCTTCTGGGACCAACACGAACACGATATTCACCCTACAGGATATAATAGCCTGGAATAACTCGGTTGTTTTTCTCGTGCCATCCACGAGAGTTTCCCTCTTTCGCTGTGGGCATAGAATAAAGAAGAACACCTTGTTGTTTAATTTTATGACTGTAGGGAAGAAATTTTTGTTGTTGTAATCTTTAGTTAAAAGAAGTTAAAGTAAAGAATGTGTCGCATTATTTCATTTCATTTGTTACGTCATTGCCTGTGGCCAAGGGCATAGCTATTGCATTCTCATGGGGGAGGGGGTTGGATTCTGTAGGAGGATGACAAGGGAGAAAGAGGAGGGGGTTGGAAAATTTTTAAGTAAGTATTTTGGGACCTCTTATTATTTACATGACATTAATGCAAATATGAAACTAATTTCCACTTTAATTTATTTGACTGGTACAAATTATTCTTCCTACGATTTATATACATAACATATGGGGGAGGGGCAGAGTGGTGGTCTGCAAGGATTTTATTCAATTATTTGGGTTTTGTTACATTTGTTACATGTGTAAGTATGTTAATTATAATGGATATCCACGGTCAATTTTCATTTTTGGAAATATCAAATAATATTGTTATATTTTCCAGGAATGCATGCGGAATGCAATACGAGCATATATTCAAGTGTAAGTAGTTTATAGGCAGATACCATTCTCTACTATCATTCTATTGCTTCACAGTTCGTTTTGTAGATGTGTTTGTTATTATTTATTATTGGATAATAAGCAAAGGAGGTAAATAAAGATGAAGGTTTTTTTAATTAAAAACGTGTGTTTTTTAATAAAGACAGGTAAACATTCCCGGGATATGAATAACTTGACAATATTTGAAAATCTCCTACTTCCACCATGAGAAGTGAAAAATGTTGCTTATGTCGTGTTGGAGGACTTAGCCAGCTGATAAGCTCATGACACCTGGGTGGGATCCAGATACGTCGTCAACTCATCCACTGACCGGCCACATATAAAATATATTAAACGGTCGATATACAAATATTACGTTTCAGCGTCTGATTTTTCCTCAATACTAACTTCATGATAATTAACTCATTAATGACTCGATATGAATTAATTAATGACTTCATGATTATAATGACTTCATTAATTATAAACATAATGACTTCACTAAATGTATATAAATATAATAAAATAATGACTCCATTAAACGTATATAAATATAATAAAATAATGACTTCATTAAATGTATATAAATATAATAAAATAATGACTTTATTAAATGTATATACATATCTATAATAAAATAATGACTTCATGATTATAATTAAAAAAAGCAAAGACAATAAAAACACGACATAAATAATAATAATCGTAACCGACGTAAATTATTAATACATCCATTAGCAAAATTGAACATATATCAACAATTATTCCCGGGTCCTTTTAAATCCCCAGTCCTGCGCTGCACGCCTCGGTTAGTTTATTAGATTTTGATAGTAAAATACTACCCTTTCCACATTTTATTAACATGCCTTCCACTGCCACGCAGCGCAGCCTTTCCGCGGGACGAGATACCGAGAGACCGAGAGACCGGTGGATGTCACCAAACCTACCCGGACTAAAAAAATCACGAATTTGTGGAAGATTGATTTTCTTTTGCGTCAGTTCATTGGGAAGCGGACATTGGAAAGTTCAGTATTGCGGGGAATCCTCATAACCTTTTGAAATTAATTTTTAGACTTGTCCTTTTTAATTCATGTGGATTGTGAAACGTTTAGTGATCAACTAAAGTTTTATTGTAAGGTGTTCTCGGAAAGTTTCAATGATTACAATTTGGCGTATCAACTGAACAAAGTACTTATCTACCGACGCGACGTAATAATTTATAAAAAGATTTTTTTATGGTTTTGGTAACACTTGTGAATCTTTATATATATGCAACATATGAATCATTTTGATTTAACCTGTACCATTGAAATTTTCATTTTTGAAATGCTTATTTTAAATGTAATACGCGCACAAAGAAAGCACGCTGTGGACGGAAGTGCTCTCTGAATATTCTTACAAATATCATTTAAATATAAAAAGAAAGAAGAATAAGTAGGAAGCAATTACCTAATGTCTGTTTTAATGAAATTATTGTCTTTAGGCATAGGCTACAAGTTAAATATTTATCACGATTCATATTGATGGATTGAAGTGCTACCCTAGACGTTCAATATTTATTGTGATTCGCAGATATTTATCAAATATCGTGATGTTTATTGAACGTAGAATAGCGTATTGATGGAACACAGTATTTCTAGATTTGTGAATTCCGTATCGTGATAAATATTGAGCTTCTAGTATCGCGTCAATAGTTATCACGATCCATGAGTTCACGTTCCGTAATTAAGAAATCTGGACATCTATGATCTATATTGTGATCCGTCAATACGCTAGTCAACACGTTCAATAAATATCCCGTTTTTAATAAATATATGGGGATCACAATAAATATTGAACGTGTAGGGTTCGTTTTACGACACCTTGGCAAACGTAGTGAATAAAATCACTTTAACAAAAAAGTATTTTTTAAAGCAGAACTTTTTGTAAAGTTTAATGAGTAACCCAAGTGATAACGAGCTCCGCAAAAATGGATTCCGATCCACGATTCGACTACATTGGGAGCTACGTCACCAAATCGCTGAGACTAAAGCCAGAAAAGTGGTCCAGGGTGCTTTCGACCGACGAGTACAAGAACGTCATAACGGACTTTATGAACAAACCGACGATCCTTACACTGGTCGTGGTGCTTACCACCTCTTTACAGCTGGTGCCTTGTTCCTCCTTCCCGTGTATCCTCAAGACAAAGGGGGTGTATTTCGTGAAGAAGACGACTGGAGTGGTACCGAGGGATAGGGTCAATGAATTTATCATTGTTGGTAAGTACAACTTATTTTTAACATCTTTTCCAGCAAATATATTTACAGTAGATTATTACACAACAATCTTCCTGTTATGGGAGAGAATACGTGGAGTGACCTATGAACTAACTGATATTTTCGATTAATTCTGATGTATTTTTTAAATTTATTTTATTTTATAGGTATTAAATACACGTTTACAGTAAAAATAACCAAAAATAAACATACATTATATTTTGTTAAAAATAATAACATTTTAAATTGTTTAATATTCAATTTCAAATATCTATGTCATATCATTAGTAATAGAATTATTTTTCCAAGCGACATTACTTATGGTTGGTTAGTTCTGCATCTGCAAAAGTTCTGTGCCTGAGCGCTCTTGTGAAGTTGTCAGGAACATAAAACTCTAATCTTTGTATAATATCGGCAATAGAGATATTACCGTTTAGAAGATTATATGTTGTTGTCAACAAAATAGTTTTCCTTCTATCGGCGAGGCTGGCATGCCGGACAAAAAGACTGTTGGAAATAACCAGGGATAATATCCGAAGTCTCCAAGATATAAATATCAAATCAAATATAAAGATGAGCACTTTTTAGTGTCAGAATTCAAAATCTACTCTTTCACAGATGGCGATAGTTGATTTTTTTTTTCAATTACTTTTTTTAATTTACTCTTTAAAATATTAAGGTTATCATATGAACTTCAAAGAAAAGCTTATAAATATCATATTGTATCGGTGATTCAATCTAATATCGCATCTGTAGGTCTTTCTTGAAATATTTGAGTTGTTTATGGATTCAACTATTTTTTCATATTGCGTATGTGTATGCTGACTGCCTCCCCCTCCTTCCCTCCCCCATCCCCGATTGGCCCACCTAAGCTCAGTAATATTATTTTTTATAATTTTAAACGATTCGGGTTGGGCACCCCCACCGTAGACTTTGATTGAATGTGCATCTACCGTTTAAAAACCAAAAAAATAGTATATCAGGATTTACATCAATTGAGAGATTTAAAAAAGTAAAATGAGCGAGAAGCGTGTGATATGACAAAGTTGTGTGGCGGTCGATCTCTCTTGGTCAGTTCGTTCTGTCCGGGGTTTTAGCCCGTGACCCCGGAGGTCACCAGACCGTCCTAGAACAAAAAAATCAATTGGTATTTAACACCCTTGGTAAGCAATTATCTGAAGTGCTTTGTAATCACCAAACAATAACAAGAAGAGTGTGGAGTTGATGTATAAAAATACTCTTATATATACTCTTATATAAAAATACTGAATCAAATACTACTCTACATCATTGGTGATCAACTCTATCATACTTCCATTTAAGGGGAACGTATGCGCGACCCATTTCGGCGCGTTTCATACAAATCTTAGATTTGGATTTGAGATCAAAATACCCAACTAAACTGTAAAATTATTTTTGTAATCAAAAGGTGTACCAAATATCTAGTACGGATGTAAGCTTCTTTATTTATTTTTGCTTTGAATTATAAGATATAGGCCATTAAAGATTTTAGTGTTTCATGACTTCGGAGGCAATTATTTGTGAGTAAATGAAAAACGTTAAGAAAATAATTTAGTTACTACATGTATACAAGTAGCAGTTGTTGTCGCGTTTTAAATAAACGTGGTTAATTTTATCTAAGAAAACAACGCGAAGAGTTCTCTTTAGATTTCAATTAAAATGTATTTTTATTTATTTAATTAAATGAAGACAATATTAGCGTAAATCAATCAAAATCTGAAGACAGATAAATCAGAAAAAGATATTGGTTCCACTGGGACTCGAACCCAGATACTTTAGATATTCAACCCGAACTAAATTTAGTTCGGGTTGAATCTTGCAATCATATATAAAGATAGCTGCCAATAATATGTGCGTTAAGAAAAATGAAGATAGTGTTGGTAGTTCTTAGTCGAAGTATGATACAGTTAAAAGTGACCGAATTGGAAATGGGTTCCATGGCTCAATCGGTAGAGCAGTTGGCCATGAATGCTAAGGTATCTGGGTTCGAGTCCCTGTGGAACCAATATCTTTTTCTGATTTATCTGTCTTCAGATTTTGATTGAGTTTCGCTAATATTGTCTTCATTTAATTAAATATTATAATTTGAGTTTTTACTCATAAAGTTAAAAATAAAAATAAAAAATATTTTTATTTAACTAGTTGACCAGGCGAACTTCGTACCGCCTCAAAATCAATAACTGTTGTGTTAACTTCATAGCCGAATTGAATTCAGTTTTTTTATTACATTAAAAATTACACAATGAAGCACTTATCAATGCGCAACTGTCGGTGTTTTGATTTTTTTAGTATCAGAGATGGCGGATCCATATCCGTACACAAATGGATTTATAATTTTTGTCATATTCTTACTTTTCCACTTACTTACGGCAATTGCGTTTCATTTTCTTTATACGTGTGAGGGAGATTTATTATAATTATTGTATTTTTCCATTGGAGGGGTGCAGACATACGTTCACCGTTTGTCCCATTTTCGACTGTTGACATTCAGTGTGTAAGAAAGAGGGGCAGCATTATTATTATTTTTTTTTTTTTTATTTAATATAGATATATAAGTGTACAAAGGTGTTACATAAATTACATATCGGTACAGAAATTATTTTAAATTGCAATCTCATCAAAGAAGAAGCTAGTTCTTGTGCTTGATGAGCGAGTTACACTAATTATAACAGAAATAAAGTAACATTATGCAAAAGGTAAGATTGTATTATATATGTTTAAGAACAAAAGCAAAACAATCAGCGCATTGACATTTGACATTTTCGAATTTTTGGAATACACTCACTACTCAATATTATATTTATCACAATATTCCTGCAGCTCTTTCAAAAGATGAGAATTCATTCAATACAAAATGTATGAGGAAAAGTATTTTCTTCAAATTTTTTTTTTGTGAATTTTTCCGATGTTTTAATAGCTATTCTGCTATTCGGGGCGGAGACGAATCCAACAAATCAAAGATCATAACAATGGGTCCAGCCGTTCTTGAGTTATAAATGGTGTAACTAACCCACAGACATATGAATATTTGTACGTCCGTGAACTAACCCAACTTTGTTTTATAGGTATACTAGCTTACCCGACGAACTTCGTACCGCCTCAAAATCAATAACTGTTGAATTAAATTTAGTTTTTTTATTAAGTTAAAAATTACACAATGAAGCAATCATCTTTACCCAACTGTCCGTGTTTTTTTTATCAGTGTCAGAGATGGCGCTGTGTACGGATTTATATTTTAATAAGCGGGTACGGGTGCCGCCGCCCCGGGAACCATTTATTAGATAACCGACACCTCTGCCATAGGTCACTCCAAGTGGTTCGCTACGTTTGGTGATTTAGCAGGGTTCCCCGGGTTCATGGAGTGACTTTTGTGCGGGTCTTGGCGGCGGATACGTCTGAGAGAGACTGATTGAGGGAGGCCTTTTGACCTTTCCTGCCGTATTCTCTCGACCAATGGGTCGAAAGAGTCCGGCTGGAAAGATCAAGGTAAAAGGTCAATTCCGGTCAATTCAATGGCCTTGCTCCACAGTTGGAGGGATGGATTCACTCCCGGACACACTGACCTCCAGATTCCTACCCACCCCTTATACCTTTTTCCTTCCCAGAACTTCCTATCCTACCCTTCTTTAAAAAGACCCTCCACACAGCATCCCCTAAGATGACATAGGTCCTGAGTGGAGCTTACGTAAAAAAATGCGTTATATTTCAAATATTTATTATTATTGTATTTTTCCTTTGGAGGGGTGCAGAGACATACCTACGTTCACCGTTTATCTTATTTTCGACTATTGACATTTAGTGTGTAAGAAAGAGGGCAGCATTATATGATTAATAACAAATTCAAGACAATCAGCGCATTGACATTTGACGTTTTTGAATTTTTGGAATTTACGCACAGTTCAATATTATACCTATCACAATATTGCTGCAGTTCTTTCAAAATATGAGAATTCGTTCCATACAAAATGTCTGAAAAAAATAATTTTCTTCATAACTTTCTTTTTCGAGAATTTTTGCAATGTTTTAATGGTAATGCTGCTATCTGGGGCGGAGACGAATCCAACAAACCAAAGATCATCAAAATCGGTCCAGCTGTTCTCGAGTTATGAATAGTGTAACTAACCCGACTTTGTTTTATATATTATTAAGATTATTAAACTCGTTAGACTTTTCGGTCACAGTAATTTAGATTAGGAGATTGGATTACTCAGTTAAATGTTAGTCTAATTCTTGGATAGTATCGTTGTTATATTCTCAAGCCCTTTGCTATAAATCACACACATTAATGTCAACCTTTTACTCACTCGTTTGCAATAAATACATATTTTTTAATTGAAAGCGATTAACAAATATTGAGGGATTAACTAACCAAAAACTGATTTCATGCGTCACCCATTTTTTGTGCCTAGTAAGTACTTACATCTATGAAGTCTCCCACCATTTGACTATTCAGGAATACTGGAAATGGTATATAAACGAAGACTTAGCATTTCTCGAGGTTCACTTCGTTCACTTCTTGTTCCTAATTACGTGCAGTCTACACGCTGCACTTTTGTTCACTTCTTATTGACATTGTCTATTATAAGTTTGATTATACTTACATCTTAAATAAAATTCTTATATCAAAACTTCCAAGTTATCATTCCTACACGGAACTGTTTCCAACTTCCCTCAAGACATCACCTACGTCTGCATCACAACTGCAGATATTACCTCATCTGTAAACCATCAAGAACACCGGAGAGAATTTCAACACTGCTCGCTGCGAAGGAGTTACATTATTATTTTCCTGCGTCCTCAACCGAGGATTGTAGCATCGTCTTGTCGAAACCAGTTGACTTATTCATGCAAACGCCACGCTTAGGCTTATCTACGTAAAGCTTTGTCCATTGCGCGGGCAAACGCCAGAGTTTTGACAGTCCAACACAACAATCAAGGTCATAATTTTTGCCAACACTCAAGGCCATAACTTTACACCAACATCGTTTGGGGTGAAGTTCGCGCGGTCCACACAATTTGACAAGTGATCTGAGGTACGGACGTGTCCACGGCATGCACACTTGACGTTTGACGTTTATATCAATATTAAAATGCGTTCTGATGACAAAAGAGATGCATCAGGGAGAAAATACAGATATTTTAATAGATATTTATTTATCAGGAAAGATTTCCGACTAATACGCACGACCTAAAGTTACTATTTATTAAGAATTTAGAGTGAATACGTTTTGTTGCTACGTAAATAATTACGTAGCATCAAAAATAGAATATCGATTTACAATGGTCAATTTCTCCCGTGTCTCTGAAACCGATTAATAAATTAATAGACTTTATTTACAGGTGAGTTCACGAAAGAAATAATCATCCATTACGACAGTGTGTTTATTTACAACTTAAAATCATAATTATTAGGTCCGCGCACCAAAAAATTTGACGTTTATCGTTTGCATAAATGTTAAAATGCGTTCGATGTAGAAAAGATGCTACCTGCATCAGGAAGAAAACACAGATCAGGGTTTATTTTGAAAGATTTCCGACTAATATCGATTATTGCACCAATGACATTAAATAATAACGTCATTTTATTGCACGACCTAATTTAGAAATATAGAATCTAAATTCTATTATCTATCTAAAATCTATTTCTACTCTAAAGTACGTAAATATTTACGTCAACAACAGAATAATTATAAATATTTGATATTATATTATCAAATATTTCTATTATTATATTATATTTAGGTATAATAATATTTTAAACTCGTGATTATATTCGCTCATACATAGCACATAACCACAAAAATCCGTTCCGATTTTTCTACATACACGGACCGCACCGCGCGACTTCTGTCAAAAAATGAATTCTCCCCCCCCGCTCGACCCCGCCTGCCTTCCCGCTTCACCCGGGATGAGATGTTTAAGTTTTGTTTTCCGCCGAACACGGGAAGCACAAACACTGCGGCCTTGAGTGTTGGCAAAAATTGTGACCTTGATTGTTGTATAGGACTGTCAAGCAAAATTCTGGCGTTTGCCGTCGCAATGGACCCCGCCTAATAGCAACTTTATCATTATAAATTTCAATGTTACGTATCTCGTCACGTTTTAATTTGCATACCTAATGATGATTTCCGAAGATCTCGTCGCGTCGCGTGGATTGCATGGATCAGTCATGCTCAACCTGCGGCCCGATTAAAGATTTTTGGCGGCCCAAAATAAGGTTTTCGGCTTACTATGTTTTGGATTTTGGTATTCATACAAAAAAAATACTTCTCTTAAATTTATCACATTTATATTATATTTGGTGAAATTAGAACTTTATTGTTATTAGAACCCGATGGGGTTATTGATTCATTAATTGAAATGTTGTAACATATCTATTTTGCGAGCAGGTATTGCGTAAAGTAGGTACTGTTTATTGTCTATTAATTATAATTTTTTTCTTATTAAACTTTGTGGGTTGGCCAAACTAGAATGAGACCGGAAACGATTTTCTTGGAATCATGGCGAAAGACGTAACTTAGTTTTTTTTTGGCGGCGGGGTTTTTTGCGGCGATTGGGCTGGAGTAATTTTATCCTAGTGCTATGCAGCCTGGAAATATTATGTTTGTTATGTGACGAACCAAATGGCATTGAAGCCTTTTTGTTTTTATTAATCCCTCGCCGGATGCCGTGGGATAAAGTGATCCGCGTGCTGAAGTTAATTTAGACTTGAATCAACGGATGATGTTCTGCCAGCAAGGATTCTTTTGCTGTCTGTTTGTTTGGCCGGCGAGTTTTGCTCACGTCGCCTGATGGGTGAGAAATCGCCGTGATTATTTTGTTGGGTGGATTGCCTATAATCGAGCGGCCCTCCGAGACAGGCGCTGGACCCGCAAGTATTCTTTTGCTTTCTGTGTGTTTGGCCCTCGAGATTTGCTCACGCCGCCTGATGGGTGAAAAATCGCCGTGCCTATTTTGTTGGGTGGATTCCCTTTAATCAAGCGCCCCCCCCCGCGACGCGCTGGACGGCGTTTTGGAATGGCTGTTTGTGAACTTGATGCGTTTCGCTCTGCAAGAGGAGAATCCGACGACGCGACGTATGCGGTATTAAAAATTAACTGTAATTTTAATAACTCTCTCTCTCTCCAAATCTGTTGCTAAATGCTCAAGTTATTTATGTTTTTGATAACCTTTTCTAATGGTATTATTTCCCCTGCTGAGTGCAATAAAGTTTCTTATACATTTCACTAGTAAAAGAAGTGCTTGCATTTATATGCAAAACCACATATCCTTGATCTCCACAATCCTGAGAAGGATGTTCTTTTTGCTCTGTGAATATAACCTGTCGGATGACAAATGTATGCTGCCTACATTAAATACTGCTACAATGTGCCAGGCGCATTGCCGTTTTAGGAATTCATTTTCGCAATCAATTCCAACCATTATATTTTTCCGCTCATTCCTCGGAAGATCGAATACAACTGATCTGATTTTAATAGGTGGAGGGTGAGTGCAAAGGACACACGTAGGCAAAGGACACACGTACCTTCTGGTATAAACAGACTATACTTCTTCTTCGATGGCGCTACAGCCCATATCGAGCCTTGGCCTCCTGCAACAGTCGCCTCCAACTCCTCCTGTCCTCAGCGGCTGACTTCCAGTTTGGTACCTGGAGAAGCTGTGCTGCATCCCCTCTTACCTCGTCTTCCCACCTCAGTCTGGGTCTTCCCACTTTTCTCTTTCCACCTGGGTGTCCAGTCAAAATTCTTTTTGGGACGCGTGTATCCGGCATTCTCTGTACATGCCCAGCCCATCTCAGCCTGAGGAGTCTCATATGTGCTGAGATGCTAGGGGCCTTATATATGTCATACAATTCTGTATTGTGCCGGATGCGCCACTGTTCGCCCTCTTTCACGGGTCCACATATTCTTCTCAGCACTTTTCTTTCAAAAGTATCCAGCATTTCAGCCATCTTTGCCGTCAGTGTCAGCGCCTCACATCCATATGCCAATACCGTTCTCACAATGGTCTTATATATGGTTATTTTGGTTTTTCTGTGGACACTACGTGACTTAAACACTGGCAGCAAAGAAAAGTATGTTTTGTTGGCTGCTGTGATTCTCCTTCTGATTTCTGCTGGGTCCTCATTGTTCTCTGTTAGACTGGAGCCCAGGTAGGTGAATTGATCGACCACTTCGTATGAGTAGTTGTCTTTAAATTGTGCACTACTTCTTCTTCTGTGTGAAGGGTTCCTGCTCTGTACCATCATTTTCGTTTTATCAACATTAACCCGCAGTCCTACTTCTCGTGCCGCTGTTTCTAAAGGGTCGAAGACCTCCTTAATGGCTGAGATTGATCTTCCGATAATGTTGATGTCATCCGCATATCCGACAACTTGACTGCTCTTGAAACAAATATTGGAGCCAGTGTCTATTAGCGTTTTTCTTATTACATATTCGAGCACAATGTTGAAGAGAGTGGGAGCCAGACCATCCCCCTGTTTTAGTCCCTGCGATACCGTGAATTCTTCCGACAGTTCTCCGTCTATTTTGACCTGACATCTTGAGTCTGACATTGTGGCCTTGATGAGCCTAACCAATTTAGGTGGGATCTGGAATTGAAGTAGTATGTCATATAGACACTCCCGATCTATGCTATCATATGCTTGCTTGAAATCTATGAATAGTTGATGTACATCTATATCAAACTCCCAGCACTTTGCCAAGATCTGTCTGACGGTGAACAATTGGTCTGTTGTGGATCTACCTGTGCGGAAGCCTGCTTGATACTCTCCCAGTAGGTTTTCTGCATACTTATCAATTCTTTGTTTCAGTATCATGGTGTAGATTTTATATGCTGTGCATAGAAGTGAAATGCCTCTATGATTTTCGCATTTTAATTTGTCACCTTTTTTGTGAATTGGGAATATTATGCTTATTTGCCATTCCTCTGGGATTTTTTTTAATTAAACAGACTATACACGTGCACAATAATAGAATTTATCCCCCCCACTCCCACTACCCACTCCAAGTGACCCACCTAAGCTCAGTAATTTTTTTTTTGGCCCACCAAACAATTTGGGTTGGGCACCCCTGGGGTAGATTAAAACGGAAAAACCTATTTAAATTATTTTATCATAAAAGATCATGAATAATTAGAATTTATAGAGGAAATTAATATTGGGTACGTAATTTTGGAAACATCCCAAGAACGGCCATCGACATAAAATAACTTGAAAAGACGTCAATAAAATCTTTAAAAAAAATTATGATGTTTTGTATTTTGCAACACTCAATCACATCTCGTTCATAATTATCCAATTTGGAAGGCGGATATGGATACCGTCGCCCCGAGAACCATTTACTGGATAGCCAACATCTATGACAGGTCAGCCCAAGTGGATCGCTACATTTGGTGACTTAGCAGGGGTCCGGGTTCGCGGGGTGAGGTTTGTCCGGGTCTGGGCGGCGGACGCGTCTGGCCACCAACTTAAAGGCAGGCAGGATCGGGAGAGATTGATGGAGGGAGACCTTTTGATTTCTCCAACCGGAATATCAACACCCATCATCTTGTACTGCAGTGGGAGGGATGGATTCGCACTTCCGTCACTCCTGGACACATTGACCCCAAATTTCTGTCCACCCTCATACCTTGCTCCTTGCAAGAACTTCCCTTCCTTCATTTCTCTAAAAGACCCTCCACACAGCATCTCCAAAGATGACATAGGCCCTGAGGGAATTTATTTTCTCCAGGGCCTCCTGTGTGTAGCTAATATTAAAAAAAACGAGGGGAATTATTAATTATCTGTTTTTTGCTAGCTTAATTTCTATATTTCTGTTTCTGGGATTTGTATTGTGGTTTATTATTGACTAGCTTTTACCCGCGGCTTCGCTCGCATGGTATTAGTGGGAAATTACTGTATAAAGAATTTTCCCACGTTAATGAAAAAAAAATTCCGTGATAAAAAGTAGCCTATGTCATTTCCCATTCCTCCAATTTTCTCTTTTAAAAAAAATTCCGTGATAAAAAGTAGCCTATGTCATTTCCCATTCCTCCAATTTTCTCTGTTTAAAAAAATTCAGATATTATAAACAACAAATACCTATAAGACAAATAAAATTCTCGTACCAACTTGTTTTTTTTTTTATTTCGATTTAACATATTTTTTAATGTTTGCATACAAATAAAATATTAAACATCTGAATCGAAGTAGTAACTTATTGAAACTGCGATATTAATCCAAATTTGGGAGGCGTGAATGGGGTAGGTACCGCCGCCCCGGGAACCTTTATTGGATAACCAACACCTCTGCCATAGGTCACCTTAAGTGATTCGCTATTTTGGTGATTTAGCAGGGGTGCCCGGGTTCATGGGGTGAGGTTTGTCTAGGTCTTGGAGGTGGTTGAATGGTAAATACTGAACATCAGATTCCTTCCCACCCCTTAAACCCCTTTCCTTCCAAGAACTCTCCTCTCCTCCCTTTCCTTAAAAAACCCTCCACACATCATCTCCAAAGATGACATAGGCCCTGAGGAAAATTATTTTCCTCATCGTCTCCTATATGGAGCTCATTTAAAAAAAACTTACTATATAAAACAAAGTCTGGTTAGTTACACCATTTATAACTCAAGAACGGCTAAACTGATTTTTATGATCATTGATTTGTTGGATTTGTCTCTGCATCGAATAGTAGAATAGATATGAAAGCATCGGAAAAATTCATAAAATTTCTTTTTTAATTAAATTTATTTTCCTCATACATTTTGAATGGAACGAATTCTCATCTTTTGAAAGAGCTTCAGATACATTTTTATAAGTACTCGTATAATATTGAATAGTGAGTGAATTCCAAGAATTCAAAAACGTCAAACGTCAATGCGATGATTGTTTTGCCTTTGTTCTTAAACATATAATGCTGCCCCTCTTTCTTACACACTAATGTAAACTGCCGAAAATGAGACAAACGCTGAACATATATCTGCACCCATCCAAAGCAAAAATACAATAATTAGATATAATTAATCCCCCTCGCACGTATAAATAAAATAAACGCAATTCCCGTAAGTAAGTGTAAAAGTAGTTGTTATTATTCTTGCTGAAAATAATTATGGTTTAATAGAAAATTTCAAAATTTGAGAATGACATTTTGCAAATAAAAATTCTATTTTAGAAAATATTTAAATTATAGAAATAGAAATTTATTTTAAGTACCTACTCCCTTTATTAGTATTTTATTCATATTTGAATCGGAGTAACCTAAAAAAATAAACGGGGCGGGGAAACGGCGTGATGGTTAGTTAGTTAGTTAACTACGAGGCCAAAAAAGTACTCTTTTTAATCACAACAAAGCACTCTTTTTAAGCCTAAACTTTAAAAAAAAACATTGTTTCCAAGGTAACAATTTTTTTGACGCTTGCAATAACTCGATTTTGTTAGGGACAGAAAACGTATGATACATAATTTCATAACGCCACAGCTCATTCATAACGCCAGAGCTTACCAATATATAAAGTCGTTGTTACTCGCAAATAATGTAGCTTTCGATTAGTGAAAGAATTTTTATGTTCCATTCGATATTTATTGCGTGAAAGAGAAGGACCATCCAACCAGCCATCCAACCAACCATCCATACAAACTTTAGCATTTATAATTAGTAAGAAACCAACCATCCAACCAACCATCCACAGAAACTTTCGCATTTATAATATGAGTAAGATTATGTGATTTCTAGCTTAATTTCTGAAATTTTGTCATCAAAATATGACTTGCTGTGGTATTTCCCCAAAACATGCTATTTCCAGATCAAAAAGATCTGGGTTGAAATTTTTTAAACTTGGTCGAAAGGTTTGAAAAGTCAAGATCTTACTTTTTGTCGTAAGAAAAAACGAGGAGTTTTCTGTCGTTTTTTTAATGTTTCGGCTATACCTACCGACAAAACGATGTCCCGGAAAATTTGAATTTTCTAAAAAAAGCACAGTATACCCCTGACATTTAGGTAAGTTGTTGATTCTGTTGTTATCAGAATATTCACAGCATGGTACTTACTTACTTGTAGGTACTTCAAAAGTTCTAAATAGTTAATGTTAAGAATTTTAATGTGACAAGTAAAGGAAATTATAACAGTAGGTACTTACAATTCAGAACAAAGAAGTCACATTAATCTCAACAGACCTAGATTTCACAAAGGCTATTCCTTACTAAACATGACATTCTTCCGGTTTATACCTACGACTTTATGTAGTTGCTCTGCGTGAAGAAACGCGTCGGGCTGCCAATCAGGAGTCGCGGGTTTAAATCCCTTATTAACCGAGTCCTCTATCTTTGTACAAGCAATATTTTTACCCATATAGGTACCTAATGACAGTAGAATTAGAAATAAAATATTATCAGGTTATTTAAAAACCAGAAATGTTTCTGTCACCTTTTGTGTGTAAATACAATATTCGTATTTAAATTTCATGGCGATGAATTTTTTTTAGATAAATAAAAACTTTAAAAAATTTAAGGACCCTATGAAAATGCCATCCAATGATTATTTGTCAGCCTGTCCCCGTATTTCTATCATACGTACATCACATTTCCTATTCATACCTACTTGATTGATAACGATTGAATAAATTAATCGGAATAGTTCAGGAATTTAGATTCCTACATAAATATTAATCCCGCAAAAAGGAACTGGAACTGCTAGCAAAAAAAATGTACCTTTATCTACATCAACGTTAACAAAACAGGTGACCTGGCTCCCAAGACGATTGACCAGCTGGCGGCCCTGGTGGATGAGATCTTCGTGCCCTTACTGTCCAACCCCCTCAACCACGCCTCGTGGCCGGCGGTGGTAGCGCAAGACATCAAGAAGCACGTGCACAGCTTGAAGAGCACAGTTTATCAGGTATATTATTATAACAATCATAGATTACTCGTACTATTTAACTTACGTCCGCAGCACAAATACGCGTCACAAATTATTATGGAACCCGCAATACAATCAACGCCAATGTAGGTATCCCGTAAAGCGTAGACGACAATAATAGCTGTAGTAGGTGGTAGAAAAAAAATTACCACCAAAACTGCACATTTTTGACATAACTGCACTAAAACCTTATTCTACCCAAGGTAAAAGGTCAAGTCAACGGTCAGACCGTCCTTCCTTTGCCAATGGGCTGCCAATGTTACCCCTTACAGAGAAATATTAACTTTCATGTGGATTAAAGTTTTATTCATCAGCTGCAGTTTCGTCTAAGACTGCAATAGAGCAAGTTCGAATATTAGAGATCATAAAAATACTTACTTAATTATGCTTTGGGTTTTGAAATGATGATATGCGTAGTTCCTACCGGGATGTCATTTATCCAGTAGGTACCTACCCTCCCTAACCATATAACCTTGCTGGAAAAGCATTTGAAAATAGAATAATGACAATAGTGAATTGAAGTGCATTTGTTTCTGAAAAAACAGATGAAGATTTTGGACTACATGGAAAGCATTTTTGTTGGTTATTCGTGTTCGTATATATTCGTTTATGAACTAAAAGAAAAGGTAAGTAAGTGATTGTTTTCCTTCTTCCTTGTAATCCATTAATTTTTCCATACACATACTATCACCCAATGTCAATTATTTACAGTTCATTTTCAAGTGCATCTGAAGCTGTACCTCGGAAACAGTTTTGGATGCAACAATGCTAGAAAAGGATCCCCTGAGTTATCATAAATATGGAAATAACTCACTTAATGACATTTAGTCAAATTTAAACAATGCAGTATTTTGGGAAACTTTAAAATGGTAATAACTAAAACCATTAATAATTTCCGAAATTTTACTCGGAAATCAATAAGGTATCGGTAATTAAAATAAAAGCAATAAGTTTTTCATCTATAAGTATCTAGGTACCTATTTACAAATAATATAAATGTACCCTTTGTAAGTGGCCTAACCATAGTTAGAAAATGCCTTCAGAAGGCGAAACAGTTGTCATGCGTAATAATAAATTATGTATCAGAATTTTTTTTATGAATAAACTGTTTGAATAAGCCAACACTGCACATTTTCGACATAACTGCACCAAAATCTTTATTCTACCCAAGGTAAAAGGTCACATCAGCGGCCGGACCCTCCTTTTTAGGTTCATGGGCTGCCAATGTTACCCCGTACAGAGCAATAGCTACTACCGTGTAGAGAAAAGTATCACTCAACAGTTGCAGTAGATAGAAAATTACTACCAACATGGCATATTTTCGATATAATTCCACTAATATCTTCATTATTTCCAAGGTAAAAGGCCAGGTCAACGGCCAGACCGTCCTGCCAATGCCCGTGGGGGTAGAAAGGGTCCACGAGATGGAGAAGGGCATCCTCCGCGGCGAGGAAGTGGACCTGTACCTCAAGAGCGCCATCGAGGGGGTCATCATCAAGTGGGCAACGCAGATCAATGACGTTATGCAGGAGGACTCTTCGCACGCCTTCAATAACGGGGCCAACCCTACACCAGTGGCAGGTAAATAAAGTAGCACCAGTTTGATAATGCCGTTTGAGGGCAGAAACAGCTGTCGCGCGAAATAATAATTACATAGCAGAACTTGTTTATAATAATATGTGATGGCCGGCGTGGTCTAGCGGTGAGGCTTTTGACACGCAATCTGATGGTCGCGGGATCGAATCCCGGCGTGGGCAAATACAATGTATTTGATTAATTTGTGTTATTTCACAATTAATTCAATTAAAAATAATAATAGTGTATTTGAGGAAGATACTCTCAATATCGCCCTATTCAGAATTAAACGTTGCTTGAAATGGTTTTAGCCATTTTAGCCGTGTTTGGTGACCAGATCTGAATAGCCAGGTACTTCCCCGCCTTCCTCTTCCCCACCTCCTTCCCCTCCCTACTATCTTCAGCCTCACAACATACCCCAATTGAGGATGCCATAGTCTCACTAACTCCAAGCGGGAGCAGCTGAGACTCTTGTGAGGTATTCATATAAGAATAAAAAATAAGCTGTTTTTATAGATTAAATAATAATAGGTATTATTGAATATATTAAGTACGTAGTAATGATACGGAAATATTAATTAAAGCAAAAATATGACATTATTATTGCCTACATGTTTAATTGAAAAAAAACATTGCATCTACACATTTGCCCATAAATATTTAAATATTTAATGAAATGAAGACAATATTAGCGAAACTAAATCGAATATCTGGAAACAGAAAAATCAGAAAAATATACAAATTTGCACCTCTGGGTCTCGAACCCAGGACCTTTCGCTTTCCGGGCAAATGCGCTAACCACTGCGCACTGAATCCCAGCGGTGCAAATATATTTTTCTTATTTTTCTGTTTCCAGATTTTCGGTTGAGTTTCGCTAATATGGTCTTCATTTAAATAAATATTACAATTTGAGGTTTTACCTACTCATAAATTAAAAAAAAAAAATCAAACAGTATTAATAGCCTTGCGTCTGTCGTACACACTCGATTCAAAAATAGAAGTACTGCCTTCTACAATATTAATACGCTAAAAAAGCTACTTTTGTAATTCGATTTCGAATTCAAGAATTCGTCAAAGGATGGCTCACTTACGATTTTGATTTGGACGTGCCTCCCTGGTTATAAGTACCTACTACGGATTTGTAGAATATGAATGTACAGCGTTGTACATTTATATTCTACATATATTTTTATATCCATATTATGTACGTTGTACATAATATGGATATGGAAAGATTGACGGTAATACTTAGCGTTGTGAATGGTAGTATCACGTGGCTATACATATATTACATATGACGTCCTTGCCTGTCGCGGTTACTTTGACCCGATGACTAGCTGCCACTGGATCACAGTGGATCCGACTATTTTTGGAACCAGTTCGTATCGGATTTATAAAATGGTCACCAACGGAATCAAAAGCCTCCCGCAGGGCGGTATATTCAAATGCCCTAGGAACCTAGTTTTTTATTGAAATAAATATTTGAATACCTATTTACGTTATCGATTTTGGTTTCGATTTATGTCTTCTCAAGTTTCCCTAGTCATCATCACACTTTTCCAATCTGTTATTTTATTTTATAATATAAATGGTGGCAAAATGTTCACTTTCACTTCACTGTGCACACGAAACCAAAATAAGGAATTCGAGTACCTACCAACCTTTTTTTATTTTTTTTCAATCAATATTGACCTTCTAAAATGTTAGCATACAATTACTTTTATTCCATTTTACCAAAGTGCAAAACTACATCCGTGAGCACATCTGATAATAAGTGTTTCAAAACCTGCATTAATACGAAAAAATGCACTGTATTACATCTAAACAACATACTGGTATTTATAATGCACTGATCATGACGACCATAATAATTTGCATGTATATAAAAATCCCGTAATACTGAAACCAATTCGCAAAAACATTCGATATTATTGTCAACAAAATGTCAAATATGACATGATCATAACCCCAAGCAGTCTAAAACTTACCGTACGTAGGTAATTACTGTTACAAATGTGTTTTTATATCTATTTATTTCTATTCTTGAGCATAACCTTTAAAGATTATTCCATTGGTTTACAAGATAATAAGTTCAGTAATAAGAAAAAAATGTTAACGATCCGTAACTGTATAAATAGGTTAGTAGTAGGTAGTATTTTGTGAACACCTCACTAGGCGAACCTGTGCTGAGGTGTTCCCATGTTTGGTAAAACCTAAGTGCTATTCTGTTCTTGATATTATCAAGAAGGGCACTGTGGGTCGACCCATGGCGGCAGTATCGAATACATACATTAAAAATTAGTAGCGATTAGGATATATATACCTACAGTTATTCTTAGCATCTAGATTATGTTTAAGATAAATAATTGTCTTGATAAACTGGGAGGTATAATTTTTCTATGAACCACACGCCACTGTTATATCAAAATTCGTCTTTTACACAAGTAATATGATGATGTTCTTATTAGAAGCTTTTACTCCACATAATTCGCACTTACAGTCAGTAGGTACTCGTATCATGGAATAAAATAGCCATCTCCATATCCACTACGGGAAAATTATCTGAATGTCCTCGAATGTAACTGATTTCCGTAATTTTCCGTCTGGGTTTTAATTTTATTTAATTATGTTTCATTTCCGTCAACAATGTGAAACAACAACACAATATTTTAAATACAAACAATACCTGAGTTTCATTGGCTTAGTATATATTTCAAACCACGATGGAAGATCTGTTTTTTTGGACCGAGTTCCGTGACTGGTGACGTCAGCATAAAAAAACACTCGGTCGTACCAACCAAACAGTGCGTTTTAATGTGATGATGTTTTATTCGTTTTTAAATAACGATTTATAAATTCTACGTATAATAATAGGTAAACAGGATGTCCGAGGGTAAAGCGCACTAACTTCAGGAGTTAATTCTGCATGATAGTACAAGTACATAAAACAGATAAATAACTTCGAATTCGAAGTTGAATTGTTTGAATGGAAAAAAAAATTGGAATTTCGAAAAAAGTTATTATCTTTTTTACTTCTACCATCTTCGTATACCATTACATCTAGCACCTCTCGAAGTTTGTGCACTTTACCCCCGGACACCCTGTATAATTAAACTCATTGACATGATTGGGGTGATTGGATTTCAGGTAACTTGGTCAATGATTAAGTTTTTTTTATTCTGCAGAATATATATTCACATTCTTCTCACTGTTGTTAGGTTTATTTATATACTCTCTAAATATTTCCAAGGGTAATCTATTCATATTAATACACGCGGGGAGATTACTAATCGTCTCGATGTTGGGGTTGAAAGCCTAGGAGCTGACGGGGTTTCGAGTAGGGGGAGTATCACTTAATCCTAATCATGCGAACACCTCAACACAGGTTCTCCTAGTAAGGTGTTCACAAAATGCTATTACAACATACCTTTTCACATACAGATAGGTAGGTACTGAATATTTACAGTTAACTCATAATATTTTTTTAAAATATTAAGTCTAAGCCTATTGTTGTAATTCGTTTTAAGATGGTTTTAAGTAAACCCTGATCAAGTAAGCATTGATTCCGAAACATGATGGATTTTTAAACAATAAACGTGGTTAAAAGGAGTTCCCTATTGCCACAAAAATAACAAAACCAACATAATGAATCGATGCCACTATTGTCAGTTTCGCCGATGACACTGTCCTCCTCTTCCAAGCGAAAGATTGGCTTACCGCATATTCCAAAGCGGAGGAAGGAATTCAACAGGTAAAATACTGGCTGGACTCGAACACATTAACTCTAAATGTACAGAAAACAAAATACTTACTGTCTAGTCTCACCCATATCCCAAAGTCAAACCTAATCCCGCCATTAAAAATACACGAATGTAAAAATTCATCTCTAAACCGGAACTGCGACTGCCCATGCCTAGAGCAAGTAAACATTATCAAATATTTAGGAGTAACCTTTGATACACACCTAAATTGGAAGCAACATAATATACATAACACTACAAACAAAATCCGCAAATCTATATACTTTTTCAAACAAACACGCAATTTCCTTAACCTAAAACTTTTAAAAACATTTTTTTTTTTTTTTTTCATTTACTAGATTCTTATGTTTCTTGAAGAGATGAATCATTTAAATTTACTGAATTTAAAGTTAATGTTCTTTATAAATAGAACGGCGTCATATGCGCCTTGCAATTTTTACCTCATGTGGGTATTTTTAAATGTTACCTGGCTATTATAGACTTAAAGGCCTTGTATTTCATCGGTAGGGAAAAATTGTTATCTAAAAACCCTACTAAAATTGCATGTTTTGCTAAGCTCCATCATCATCAGGCAGCCACGCCACCGGCAGGCGCTCATGCATACATACGTGTCTGTTTGTGTTATGTTGGGAGTGGGAAGGAGTCGGTCATGTCCTTATTATTTGGATCTCTTCCGCATTTGCCTTCGGGAATGAGGAAACCATGAAAAACCTCATCCGGGAAGAGTCGGCCGAAAGTCAACATGAAACTTGTCGGCCTTCAGTGATTTCATATATAATAGGTATATTACGCACTGTGCCAAACTCACATCGAATACGGAATTTTAGCTTGGGGTAATGCATATTCCAATGCCCTTGATCCCATCATGAAAGCACAAAAACTAATCATAAAAATAATTCTTAAAATGCCGCTTACTACCAGCACTGATACTATCTTCAATTCCTTCAACATTATGGACGTAAAACAGCTTTACTCAAGATCCATATTTAATTTAAACAAAAACATCAAAACACCATACAAAGCTGCACAAACAATACACAATACCCGAGCCAAAAACAATGAACTTCTCCAAACTCCTTTTTTCAAAACTACCTTCGGACAAAGACACTCACTACAATCAGACAAACTGACTCCTTTAAAAAATTCAAACAAGATATATAAAAAAAAGGATTATAAGTATTGGATGCCACACTATTACAAACATCTGTAAAATAAATCACACATAAACAGAAATAACTATTCACATACAATCTAACCCAACCATACTCAACCTGCGGCCCGCGGGCCGCATGTGGCCCGCCGAGCTTTTGTGTGCGGCCCTAACACTTTATTATCAGGAACTTGATTTTTAAAAAATTTCTAAAAATTCTAAAGTTCGTAGGTATATCTTGAGATTCGTTTCGACTTTGGCGCACAGATAGTGACACCCGAAAAGGATTGTCATTATGGGCCACATGATTTGGTATAAGAGTGAGATAGATGGTTTCTGTATACAATAGTGAGCTCTGGCATCATTAAATTATGCATTGCTAATCAATTCATCCGATTGCGATGAAACTTTGGAGATTTGATGTGTGCTTACCCGCAATGGTTGCTGTATACAATAGTGAGCTCTGGCATCATGACATTATGCATTGCTAAAACGTTCATCCGATTGCCATGAAACTTTGGTGAATTGTTGTGAGCACATCAACGAAGGTTATACTGGTGAGCTCTGGCATTTTGCAATTAGTATACACAAATTGCAATAGGTGGCACGCGAGCTGTTTGAAAACTAAATGTACAGGGACTGAATGTGTGGAATGCGGGAGGGGAAATCGGGAGGGGGGTTGGTGGGACGGGGGAAGCGGGAGTGGGGAGTGGGGAGAGGGAAAGCGGAGAAGACAGTGGGAACGCGTGAGGGGAAGTTGAAGAGAAATAGAAGGCGGAAGAAGAATGGGACGAAGGGAAACGACACGCAGGGAGAAACGCAAGGGATGAAAAGAGAGTGCTTCAAGACAAATGGGAAGAAGGATATTTTTTTGCCGGGGGGGGGTGATTTTTTTTCGTCATACCGGTATAATGTTGCGGCCCGCATTTACAAATACATGTATGTGGCCCGAAGAGAAAAAAGGTTGAGTATCGTTGATCTAACCCATATAAAATAAATGAAAATAACGGAATCCTGTCAAATTTAAACTATAAATAGATAAGGCAGAATTTACTTCTTTACTTCATCTCCAACATTTATAAAAAAGATTTACCACCCTTCCAATCACCTTTCTGTTTTAATTCTATTCAAAGTGATATGTATTTTACCTTAAATATTCTTGTAACTACAATATTAATTTATATACCTGTACGCTTGTCTCGACACAGGTATATCCTAGTGAGACAGGCATACAAATAAAACCTATGTAAATATATTTTGTTATAGATAAATAAATAAAAAAATGCTTTACTATCGAAGACGATTTTTCGTGTTACTATTTTTGTTATTGTAGTGAGAATTTTTTAAAAAATAAATTTGTAACCCGGGTAGGTACCTACCAAAAAGACAATAATTATTCGAATATGTTTGGACTTCCCCACTTCCCTTGAAAACTTTGCAGCATTATAATATGACAATATAAAAATTGATGTCAGCCATATGTCAGCTGTCAAATCGGTAACCGTCGATAACAATGTTTCTTCATTTTTGCATTAGTTTTATTAACCTGCAATGCCGATATTATAGTTTTTAATACACTGGTAATGTCTTTTATCATTTTATTATAAAGAACACGTGCTACGCTTTCATAAAACTTCTTTTAACTAGTTTTAACTTCAATTTACTTACGACCAACTTACCGGTATATTTGTTGTTTTATGTTAATTTTGTACTGTTCCTACAATAAATTTTAACATAATTATATGTATATATAATAACAGTTATAACGTAAGGCAGTAACATGTATCAACAAAGTATGACATGTATGACGACGAAGTTTGAGATATCCAATGACTTAATAAAATACCTTAGAGAAAGGCTTGGCACACCGATCCAAATACATACATAACATTCTGTTTAAACTGTTATACAAAAATGGCGTTACATTCAAATGGTTATTGTTCAGTTTATATGATAAAAAATATTGGTTCCATCTTGACTGCTGTAAAACCGTTTGGACAGAATGTTTTATTGGTATGTCAAGTCCTCTCATAGGACACTTTATTTAGTCATTGGAGATATCCAACTATTCTAACTTTATTTTCTACACCCATTATGTAAACTTTAATTTATTGCCTACAGTAAAGTGTTGTTCATGAGATAAGATTTGTCCAGGTCTTGTCGGCGGGTGCTTCTGCCCACCAACTGCGTTGAGGGAGACCTCTCCAACAGGACTCTCTTGGAATATCGCCTTGTATCGCAGTGGGAGGGTTGGATTCATACTTCGGTTACTCTTTGACACACCGACACCCAGATTTCTACCCACCCATCATTCCTTTTTCCTTCCCAGAACTTCCTCTCCTTCCTTTTCTAAAATGACCCCCCACACAGCATCCCCAAAGATAACATAGGCCGTGAAGGGAATTATTTTTCTAGGATCCTCCTTTATGGAGCTAATGTAAAAAAAAAGAAACTACTAAAAGAAAGAATTATGAATACATTCCTTTAATTTCTTTTTCCAGAAATGGAGTTCTGGAAATCTCGTCTCAAGAACCTGAACTACATTTACGATCAACTGAGAAGTGAAAGAGTCAGATGTATGGCTGTAATATTAGAGGTTACAGATTCTGCCTATTTTCCTTGCTTCAGAAATCTCTTCAGGAATATTGTAGCTGGTAAAACTTACAAATACATTTACAAATTGATCATTATTATCTATGTCCCTATGTAAAGTATTCATTACTCAACATACAAATGTGATATTCGAAATCAGACTGAATGCTGTAGAAATGAGATCACTAAGGCGTGTGAATCATTGTAAAATCATGTAAGAAGGTGTGAGAAGTGTGAAGATTTGAAAAAAATGCAAGGCTGATGTATTAAGTATGCGTACTGACTAATATTAAAACATTAAAAAAGGTATGCCTAGATGGTTCGGGCATGTAGAGCAAATGAATGTTGAAAGGATTGTCAGGAAAATTTATGATGTAGGTATGAATGGTAGAAGAAGTCGGGGACGCCCGAGAAAGACATTGCACTGTCAAATGAATCAAATACTTGACGGGCCATGTCGAGAGTCAGAATAACAGAAGGTATGTATGTGTGAGCTGATGTATGAATTAGAATGAAGCAAGGAGTGTGTGCCAAGACCGAGTTGTTTGACGGTCCATCCTTTCTATCTGTTCCTGCAGGGAAATGATGTGATGTATAGATAGTAACAGGAGGCCAACTTAGAAGTTTTTTTTTTTCATAGTTTCATTGTATTTTTTCAAGATATTATATATATTATTATACCTATTTATTTATTGAAATTGCAATAAATTTTATTTAGGGTCTGACAATAGACAATATATATTCTCATTGAAGAAATTGAACCGTGATCTTAATTCTTTACTTTAGTCATCGGGATTCTTCAACATCTAAAATATCTCATTACAGTAATTTCACAGTTTGTAAAATTACTGATTTTTTCTGGGGACAAAGTTTGAGAGATGTACACCAGCTAAGGAAGTTTAACTTCTCTCTGTAGTTCTGAACTCTACTGTAATATTATCTTTCTACTAGTGTTCAATATTATTTTTGTAATTTGTTGAATATTATGTTTTCAGCCCTCACAGAAGCCAGGGATATTAACATGCACTTGAAGGGTCTGGCCAAGCATTTTCAGAACTTGGAAGAAGTAGAATTTTCTGAGCTGATTCCTGTATTCAGGCCGATGTTTCATATTCTGTGCATCGTTTGGGCAGAATCCAAGTATTATTGCCACTCTTCCAAACTGATGGTCATACTGAAGGAGCTTGGGAATCTACTTATTCATCAGGTAATTAATCAAACTTCATATTTACTTATATTTTAGCTGAATATAATATAACTATCATTCATATAATTATTTTCATAATTAGCTGGCATACCTGGCTTTGCTCAGGGAATTGATATGAGATTGAATTGACATTTGAACCCACGATGGATCTTGTTTTATTTACCCCTACCATTGGGTAGCCCCACCCGTACAAAAAAGGCTTAGAATGTTACCGAAAGTTCGAGACTATTCCCGAACATTCTACAACATTACAGAATGTTCTGGGATGTTCTGGAATGTTGTGGAATGCTCCCGAATACTCTTGAATGTTCTGGAAATTTCTAGAGGGCGAAACTTCCAGCCCTTATATCTTCAAAAGCATGCCCTTCAGGTAAAAACGGGAACCTTCGTCATGGATGGGGGATAGAGGGCTAGAGGGGATACAGGGCTATGACACCATATAACTCCCGTGATCATACCGTGACTCGTTTCTGAGTTTTCGCGTCAAGCACACTTTCTTTTAGAATATATATTGATTAAGAGATAGTTCCCGTAAGCGTTCGGGCCATTTGACCATTGTGCTTTTTCTCATGTTTTACCTTATTCCCTTGACAAACCATTAAGAGGCCGGTATTTGAATTTCTACCGATTTCTTGCAAACCTCCCTTAAACATTTGAAGTTTTTAAGCGCTTAAAAAAATATATGTTATTCTTGAAGATAATATCTAGACATTAGTCGCGCCCAAACTAGAGGTGGGTAAGTTCTGCATTTTACCGGAAGCCTCCGAGACTTGCTTCCTTTTAAAAGTACTCGAGTTCTAGGAGCAGGTCCCGGGTCCGAGTTCTTAGGTGTGGACTGAGCCCTGGGTGTTGTTGCGGCGCACCGAACCAGGACGCGCGGGTTCAAAGAACTCGGAGCCAGGACCTACTCGTAGAACCCGCACGACAACTCAGAACCCCGGAGCCGGACAAGACCCGCACGAGGGCTCGAACCTGTCACTTGTGCAATGTAGGTACATTCAATGGACCTACATTGCACGGGCTTTTATTGAGAATTTAAATAAGTAAATTAGCTGTAAGCTTTAATGCTTTATTATAAACTATTATTTTATAATGCACTTCACCCGTTGAGTAACAATACCGAGATACGCTCTAATTAAAACGACTCCGTGTCTAGTTGAATATACTAAACAATTCTGCGATGAGGGGCCACACGGGCAGGGAGGGAGCAGTATACTGTTACGTCAAGCAGTCAGGCACGTGTGTGTTGATTGCCGGCTGGCAATTAAATGTGTATTGTCTCGCAGTTAGCAGTTCGCAAGCCAGCAACCACGATTTGAGTCACGGGGGGCAGGAATGTATCATGGTTCGCGAGTCGCGGGAGTGGCGTGAGTGTGGTGAGTTCACCTGGCTCGGACCAAAACATTGGGTTTGAGCGTACTCGGCGAACTCGGGACTTGTATTCGAATGGCTAGGAAAGCCGACGCCGCGCCGCGGCTTCGTGCTGCGGCATTGAGTTGCTCATACCGCTGGATTTATTTGGATGCGGGTACTGGGCCGGGTTCTCTAGGAGTAGTCGATTTGAAAAAGGAGTGGGAGTAGGAACCGCTTCCCGCTGAGGGAGCGGACGCGGATCGGCAGAGACGGGAGACTATTGAATGAAAGGCGTCAGTCAATGTGATGAGTCAGTCTTTATTGCTGCCACGTAGCGATGGTGAATTTAGTGTAGAGTAAAAGTATGCAGACAGGAGCAATGATGATGATGAGGCTCATAGGTGATGCAGTGATGAAGGTCGGTGATGCAGTGGTGGAGCAGACCACGGGTCTGCATGTCGCCAGCATGTAGTTGGTGGAGATGACCTTGACGTCCAGGATGGATGCTCGACGCAGTGGGTCGCGGAGATGAGCTGCGGTGAACCTCGAGAGAAGAATGAAGTCTCAGTGGCTGAGAAGTTGCTGCCTGCGTGACAAGAAGGTGCGGCGGGCCTTATGTCGTGGGCAATTGTGTCGCTTGAGCTGATGGTGCGATGGACCATGTTAGCTGCGAGATGTTGCGTCCTCGAAGGTTGATGATGCACCGGCACAGTCGGCAGTGGGTCGCCGAGAGTCTGGCCGGTTACCGGTTACCGCACTGGAAACGTTATCACATGGTGCACTGTCTACGTGTGTTAGTGAGCTGTTACTGATACTAGAGACTGGAACTGACTGACTGACTAGCGTTGTGTCGCTGCGCTTTATATAGCCGACCGCGTGAGTAGCTTTCCGGAACGCCAAGTAATGTCGAGCGCCCGCGCAAAGCAGAGAAGACTCTGGAACATTCCGTGGCCGTAACAATTAGACGGCTGATTCCCTCGTTTGCTGCTTTAGCTTGCTGCTTGCTGTTTGCTGCATGTTGCACGTTGCACGTTGCATGTTGCATATTGCATGTTGCATGTTGTATGTTGCTTGTAGCTTGTTGCTTGTAGCTCGTTGCTCGTTGCTCGCGTGTTGCTCGTAGCTTGTTGCTTGTTGCTTGTTGCCCGTTGCTCGTTGCTCGTTGCTCGTTGCTCGTTGCTCGTTGCTCGTTGCTCGTCAGAAGGCTGCGTGCTGCGTGTTCAAATCACGTCGGGGTCACCAGTTAAGGGAGATGGGGGACGATTAAATGAAAGGCGTCAGTCGATGTATGAGTCAGTCTTTATTGCTGCTACGTAGCGATGGTAAATTTAGTGTAAAGTAACAGCGATGATGATGAGGCTCGTAGGTGATGCAGTGATGAAGGTCGATGATGCAGTGGTGTAGCAGACCTCGGGTCTGCATGTCGCCAGCATGTAGTTCTGCACCGTGTTGGTGGAGAAGACCTTGACGTCCAGGATGGATGCTCGACGCGGTGAGTCGCGGAGATGGGCTACGGTAAACTTCGTGAGGAGAATGAAGTCTCAGTGGCTGAGAAGTTGCTGCCTGCGTGACAAGAAGGTGCGGCGGGCCTTATGTAGCGGGCAATTGTGTCGCTTGAGCTGATGGTGCGATGGACCATATAAGCTGCGAGATGTTGCGTCCTCGAAGGTTGATGATGCACCGGCACAGGTCCGACATGTCGCCGTGGACCTGGCGGTTACCGCACTGGAGCGTTATCACTTGATGCACTGTCTGTGTGTTTGTGTACTGTTACAAGCGTGGACTGGAACTGACTGACTGTCGAGCGTTGTGTCGCTGAGCTTTATATAGCCGACCGCGTGAGTAGCTTTCCGGAACGCCAAGTAATGTCAAGCGCCCGCGCAAAGCAGAGAAGACTCTGGAACATTCCGTGGCCGTAACAATTAGACGGCTGTTGAGTCGAGGCCTTTCGATGCGCTTCCCGAAATGTGTAGCCGTGTGCGGCGTGAAACACTACAACTGCAGGTAGGTTGTACGTTTCGAGAATATGCTGGCTGTATCAGTGGCGTGACTGTATTGTGGCTAAAGGGGGCGACCGTTCTGGTCGCCACACCGCAAAGGAGCGGATCACACGAGCCCATTCCAGCTGAACCGACACATCGCTAGCCCAAACGCAAATTATATAAAACCCTCGATAGAAAAAAATCGCAAAGTATGCTCCAAAAACTATTTTAAACACGTTTGTTTCAGTTATTTTACATGTTATATGTATGAAAAAATTCACAGCGTTTCTTTAAATGCTGTTTAAGACAATTATTGCGAGATTTTTGCTCTATTTTAAACGAGTCGTGTTTTATTAAAGATTTTCATGATTTTTGCATCGATTTTATCGTTGTAAATGTTAGTTAGCGCGCTCTTCTAACATTCGTAATTTCATATCTCTCCGTCTTCTTCTTTTTGGAACCGGGAACTGAGCCTTAATGAGTTTCAGCAGGTTGTCGTTAAGTATTCAGCTGTGTCTCATGGTTCCACAATTTGCCTTCTATCTGAACTTTCTGTCTATCAATATGTAGAATTGGCACCACGGATGAATTGAGTTTCTTTATCCTCTTTACATTTCCTATTACATAGTGTTTTTCACTCCCAACAGTTCATGTCTCCGTTACATAATGTGTCTCCTGAGCTGACAGTTGACAATTGACAATTGACTATTAATATTCTTCTTATGCACATGCGTAATTTGTTTCAACCACAAAATTTATTTCAATCGGCAACTGATTTCAGGCAAAACAACATTTTCCGAAATAACTAGTACATATCTATCTGTAGTCATTAAGTTTTGATGTGAAAAGTTGCACAATAAAAAGAGTCAGGTAAAGGGTACTCGTAGGAAGTAGAATAGATTACCAGAAACATATTTAGAATGGAATTCAATAGGTGTAAATTTGTAAGATAATAAGATCAGTCCAAATTCAATTATGTAATGTTTTTCACTTTTATTTTCATGATTTTTTGTTTCTATGCAGGGAAAGAGATTTCTGGACCCCACAACCCTCTTCCACAGTGATATTGATGAGGCCAAACAGAGAATTAATCTGACTTTGACAATTTTGAAGAAATTTCGTTCAGTGTTTGATTCTCACAAGGAAAACCTTGCCTCCTATTTCAAAGAGAGTGAACCTGTACTTTGGACCTTTCATCCGAACTCTGTTTTTGAGAGATTGAATAAGTTTTTGGATAGATTAACTACTATTCAGGTGAATGAGAATTTCAATAATTATAGCTGGACGCGCTATTGTGAATACCTAAAATTTATGGATTTAAAAATTTGTAGAGATTTCCTTTGGCCACCAGCAAAGTTGAGTGTGTCAACCTGTATTGTATTTTTTTCTTCTTTTAACCACTGGAGCGCCAAGACATTTACAAAAAAATTGCATTGAATGCTGGAAATTTTCGTATGTTTGGTTTTGGATGATAAAACACATGCCGTTATGAATTTTTAATTCCAGAAATTTGAAATAACTATAAAATAAGCAGAGAATTCTATAAAAAACACATTTATATATAACACATAACAAAATTTGCTTAAAATAAACATCCGCGGGACTTTCGCAAGCGATCATGACACCGCCATGAAAAAAATAAATCTAACTGTTCACATAATTTTTACTGTTGCTAATTTCACTGGAAACATTTCACCACCATCTATAGATTATTAGTGTAAGCATTATCTCAGCTCGCAAACATTCGGGCCACGGGAATGTTCAAATATATTCTAATTAATTTTTCCAAATTGGCGCAGGTATAATCAAGTCTGAAAACTATCTGCCCACTTTATGGGCACCTAGCTCTCCAGTGGTTAAAAAATATTAACAACAAAGCATAACATTAATTTGCCCAATGTCTGAAGTGTGAGCTCTGGCATCAAGAAATGTACATTACTTTTTCTGTCTACAATTTCTAGGTCGTTCCAACCATTTACAGTTATCTATGTCATTTCAATCTTGACCTATGAAGCTAAAGGTTTACAAATATATGTTATTATGAAATAAGAGGATTAAGGCTTGCAACACGGTATAACTTCTATCTACATAAACACATGCTTCACCACAATCTACACATCTGCCCTGACGATGGAACCTGTAACACTGTTCGAAACGTTGGCCAAAGTAAAAAATCTCAAATCATGCCTTTTTGATTTTAGTTATTTTTTCACACGGTCCTCGAATTCACTAAATTGGAAAAGATAGAGATTGGAGGACTCAAGGGTCGTGTTCTGAGTGCCAGGATAGCGGGAGTCTCCCAAGAGTTTAGCTTGCTGTTCACTGCCTTCGCCTCCAAGACTTATGATGTACTGGATCCTGACGACGACACCTTCATGGGGGACTTCCAAGGCTTTCAGGATGAGATTATCATCCTTGACACAAAGCTGGCCACTATTCTGTGTGAATCTTTTGATAATTGTGCTAACTTGGAGTCCATTTTTAAGGTTAGTCTACTAAATTCATTTTTAAACTTTCCTTCTTTGTTTTTTTTTTCAACTAGAAACATAAGTAATAATATTTTTGCATATCTGATCAAAATATTTTCTGATTTGCATAAATAATGCATTGTTTTTATTTTTGCAGCTAATTGATATTGTTGGCTCTGTTCTTGACAGGCCATTGATCAAAAGCGAATTCACTGCAAAGTACACAGATATTCTTGTGATGCTGGAAGATGAAATTGATGTCTGTCAGGTATGTAATATATAAAGTACCATTTATTTTATCTTCAACGCCAGTATAGTATGTACAAACTGCTAATTTTACACCTTATTTAACACATTTATTTTATCCTAACCAAACATATTCGTTTCGTGCAAGTGAAAGTATAATGTTCTCTACGCTAGGAGCTCATCTGTGTTGTAGAGGGTATTTTACAAGGGTAAGTTGATTAATTTTGTAGGAAGACTGAAATTAACAATATTACTGGTATAAACAATTTAACGACAGCAATTTAAACAAATTCCAACACATTGGTAAAATTTTAACTAAACTCCACTCAGCAGAATGATGGCTTCAGTGGTCGAGCGGTAAGGCTCTCGACTAGCGATCTGGAGATCGTGATTTAAAATCCCGGCATGCGCAAGTAATTTATTTGACTGATTTGAACTATTTCAAAATTTAATCATTTAAAAATAATATAAGGTATATTTGCGGCACGTTCCTGAGTTGATTGTACTCTCAGTATCGCCTTGGGTTAAGTCCACCATTTAGAATTGAAACGTTGTTTGAAATGGCTTTAGTCGTGTTTGGTGACTAGATCTGAATAGCCAGGAACTTCCCCACCTTTCTCTTCCCCATCTCCTTCCCCTCCCCACTACTTTCAGCCTCACAATATACTACAACTGGGGATGCCATAGTATCACTGGCTCCAGGCGGTTGGGATCAGTTTGGACTCTTGTGCAGTATTTATTGAAAAAATAAAGGATGGAACCCCAGACAACTCTTTACTGATACGCACTCCTTGTATCATTCACATTCATACATTATTATGTATCTCCTGCAGACTCTTGACATGATCTGGTTCAAGTATTAGATTCACTTGACTTGCACAATTATTGCTTATCAATAATTTAAATGTATTTAGATGATCTTCGATGAGCAAGTGGGAAGGTTGGAAAGATTTGGCCATATTGAAGTAGACCTCTACATGCCCCCTACAGCCGGTGGTCTTCTGTTTGTGGATTCAGTTAGAAGAAGAGCCTCAGCTCCCATCAACAGCTTCAGGGCTCTACAGCATCCGTATGTTTCCAATACTTTAATTATTTTTATTTTTAACTTAATGAGTAAAACCTCAAATTGTAATATTTTAATCAAATTTAATTAAAAATAAAAATGGATAAATTTTTTCCAAGACACTATCTAAAAAGCATTTAGTTTGGGTTTGAGTCTTGCAAATCATAAATAAAGATAGCAGAAAATAAAAATATGATTAAGAAAATGAAGATAATATTAGTAGTTCTTAGTCGAAGTGTATGATACAGTTAAATATGACCGAATCGTTTAGGGACACATTAGCTCAGTTGGTAGTGCGCCGCCCCGGCAAGGCGTAGGTGCTTGTTTCGAGTCTTAGATGTGATCGTATCTTTTTCTTATTTTACTGTTTTCAGATTTTCTCAAAGACTCAAACACCTGCAAGGGGGCGTTATCGCCCACGTTGAGAACCTATGACCTAAACGGTGTCAGAAAGAGAAAATACCACGCTTTATATTAAAATCTAAAAGTTAACCATAAAATAAATAAATTTACACCTTTTTCATGTATCGTTTTATACATACTCTTCCGTTATTTCTGACTCTTGACATTTTGTGTACTTTGTTTCAGTATAACCGAATGTTCTGAAGCGGTGATCATATTTGAAAAGTTTGAATACCTGATAAAGGAGATGAACACATTCTGCAATCTGTACTTTGGAGACTGGGCTTTGGGAGTTCCGGCCATCATTGAGAGAAACCTAAAGAAGTGTCTTCTTACTAGAAAAGCAGATGGTGGCCCTGAACTAATGCTTAATTTTGACCCTCAGGTACTTGGCGTAATATTCTAGAAATTTATTCGGTTGGTAGTAAATTTTCATATTACTATGGCAACACCAAGCTACTCACTTAGAGCGTGGTGCCTTAGACACTAAATTTTTCGAACAGTTTAAGACTTGGTACAAGCAAATCGAATGTATAATTTTTTTTATATGTTGTCAACCGGGTTGAAAAATGTTCTTTTCATTGTTAGTTTTTGGGATGTTATGCCGTGATGTGCTATCTCCTTCTTTAGCCGACGTTTGGGACAGCGCTGCAGTGTCCATCATCAGGGCAGATCCGGTAGATCCGACGATGTGTGACCCGATCTGCCCTGATGATGGACGCTGCAACGCTGTCCCAAACGTCGGCTAAAGAAGGAGATAGCGCAACACGGCATATCATCCCAAAAACTAACAATGAAAATGCTTTTGGCCGTGAAAATCTAAAAACAGGTTGAAAAATGTGTTAAAAAATATTTGAGAAAAACACATTCAAAGTTTGGCTGAAGAATAATAATTCAACATACAAACTGTTTCAAACGGTTTCACATAAAATGCTGTATCTCCGTCAATTTTACGAATTTCTTAAAAACATTTGGTGAGAGCATTCTTAACAAATGGATCTTTCAGAAAATTAAATTTTAAAACATGCCAAAAAAAATTTTTACATCGAAAAAAATGTGTCCTGGTGTCTTAAGTTTACAGTGAATATTAACTGGACTAGATGTTCTACTCTAGTAGGCTCTAAGTTATTCTGAGGCTCCGAGTCGCCAGACTGATGATGTCTGCCTGACAACCAGATGCCTTCGGCTATCATTGGAACCATTCGTATATCAGACACAAACGACGATAGATGACACTGTTCTAATACATTTAATACTTAACTGACATCTGTTGGGATATCACAAAACTTTGCATAACTAACTAAACTAATGACATCTATTGAATGATGTTGAAACTACATGACTAACTAACACTACAATACCTTTTCAGCTTGTGGCAATATTGCGAGAAGTCCATTATCTGAAGAGAAATGAAGACCTTCTCCCCCTTATACCAGAAGACGCCATGAAGATCTATGACAAGGAGGATACGTTCCGACTGTATCGGATAAACCTGCAGGGCACCGTGGAGTGGTATAATAAGATTACCAAGGCCAGCCAGAAGGTGGAGTTTGATCTGGTGAAGGATGAGATAGAGTGGATTGATAAACAAATTGAAATCGGACAAACAAAACTCAACTGGAACTCTGAAAGTAAGTTATTATGAACTTAACAAAGTAGAAAACCTGTTTGTTTAACTCTCTAAACTCTCATAATCTCTCTCTAAATTCTACATACAAACTTGAACCCACTACTTTTTCTAGGTTAACCACTCGTTTTTAATAGCGTATTAAAAAAAAGGCTTTATATTTTAAAATATGTATTTTAGTTAACAAAATTTCCTTACCTTGTACTTTTATGGAGTAATTTTGAAAATTACTATTTCTGTAGGTATATGTTGTCTATGGTGTATTAGAAATGTCTTCAGTTAAGATTTGTAGAAAATAGCGCCCCCCACATGCACACTTCGGAGCGACCGAGGAGTCCCGCGCCACTTCAGGCTGCCGCGCAAAAAAGTAAAGACCAATAGTAAGGTAACGGCTTACAGCGCAGTTTTTGCGGGACTCGGTCGCTCCGAAGTGTGCGTGTGGGAGATGCTATTGCGTTGAGTTCATTCTGAGCTGACCGGTCACCAAATAATAGATGTAAAATTTTTAGAAAACCATTAAAAATGGTGTCTACATGCAGACTACACGATACAAAACATTACTAAACATAACTAGAATAATCCATGAGAGGAACATTAGTTACTTCTTTTGGTAATGGATAGAAACTTAATAATCAAGCTAGCGACTAAACGTATTACAAGTTACGTGAAGTTCAAAATAAATTAATTTTAATTCATACAAATTACCTACCTGCGGCTTGAGTAGCTACTGTTCAAGTGGTTTACAAAGATATTTTCGCTTAAGCTTTAAAATCCCCATTTGTTCCATGTTATTCAATTGTTAAAAGAGAAAAAGAGGGCTGATTCTCAGACAAATATAGAAAGTTGCAGTTTTTCTAATAATACCTACTTAATTAGAATTAGGAACAACTATTATTTGTTTTTATTTTAGAATTACTTATTTGTTGTTTATGTTTGATTTGTTCAGATCTTTGGGAGTATTTGCAAAAGATGCACGACTTAGTAGGTAATTTGCAGAATAGAATGGAAAAAAGTCAAGACAATCTGAAAGAAATCAGATCCATAATGTCAGTTTGGTGCAAAGTTCCCCTGTTTGAAAGAAAGGAAGGCAAAAAGGTACGTTAAGAACACTTGTAGCGCACCGTTTTTACGCTTGCCACTACACCATCTCTTTCCCCCGTACAGTGCCATCCTGCTCACCCAAACCTAGGCGAACCAGGCTGCGCAGACGCCTTCTGCGCATTTCCTACCCTCGAGTCGCCCCATAAACCACGCCCCGCCACAAGGAATGGCCTATATAAAGAGCTGCGCGCCCTAATTCAACCAGTTCGTCTGCAGCTTGCCCTTGGCTAGTACACTCTCTTAGTTGCGCCTCGTCCTTTGGCACGACCCTCTAAGGAGTATTCTACTTCCATAAGTAAAGCACCAACCAGACCCCGACTGCTGCCTTAGTTGCGATTCGTCCTATGGTACGACCCTCTAAGCAGAACACAGTCGCCGCCGCCCGTTACCATAACGGCACGAGTCAGTTTTGTTGTTCCCAAAGAGTAATCAGCAAGGTTCCCTCCGATCCCTTGCTCAGTCAATTATTATTGTGATTTGATACATTGTGACTATTTTTACTATATGTGATCTGTGAACTTACCTTCAATAAATAACATTTTACCAACAATTGTGTTACACACTTCAATTAAACTTCGAATTAAGTTAATTTTTTGCTCAAAATGAATTCCACCAGATTCAGAAAAAAAAATTTATATTATGCTCATTGATTCTTCCTTAACTTCTATCCTTACCAACCCCACACAAATTGTAGGTGTAAACCTGTACATTACTTTATGTAACCTTAACTAACATTATTGTAATCTCACATTAACCTAACCTCAATTTAACCTAACCTATGTAATACACGTTGCACAATTTATTTGGTGATATTAGGACACGGTGCTTTGCATCGAAGAAAGGGCTGAACGTTCAACCAAGAGGTATGCAGAGATTGAAAAGGCATCTGAGACAATACAGGCTTTGTTGGAGGAAAATGTAGCTTTGTTTGGAATGCAAGAGGCGAGGGATTCTCCTCAATGGTCTAACTATGTCAACTTCGTGGACAGTATTGTTTCTAGCTTTTTACTCAAAACTGTTGGATGCAGGTTAGTCAAAGTGTTAAATTATTTAGCGGCAAAATACATTTCGGCAATTAAATGTAAGTAAAATTTATTAAAATAATGTAGAATGATCTCCTTTCACGTAGCACCACTAATTTCTGAACACTGTGTAGGTATTAAACAATGTGAAAAAAATCATGGTGCTATTTCAAAGTTACATCCTTTTAACTTTGAACTATCATAGTGTTGTCATTTAAAGCAATTTATATGATTGCAGTACACTATTCTTTTTTCATCCTTTATTTGCTGGACTATAATAATTGCCGTGATTAATTTTTAATCTATGAATAACATTTTTCAAAATTATTGTTATGACTATTTAAATTAACTGAATTTTGATTCTCCGAATTTCTTGTTCATATTTTTATTTGTAGTTTGGGCTATCTTACCGACAACATGGAACCTAAGAATGGCCTCTGTCCACTGTTTGAATCTCAACTAGAATTGCGAGAACCCGACATGGTGTTCGTACCCTCGTTGCAAATGGACGATCCCAAGGGTTTCAACAGCCTCTTGACAGAACTGATTGAGGACATAATCAAGATGGCCTCCCTCATTGGGAGAATATCCAAGAAGAAGAAACTCACATACGAAGAAGAGATCAAAGGAAATTTCGATATGCAAGAAATGTGTAAAGAAATTCTTCAAGGTGTCCAACAGGTTGGTGATTTTTGTAACCTGATCTACGCAGATGTTGCATAGATGCAATCCATGAAGAACAGTGAAGATTGCAGGTACCAGTTGGTATTAAATTAGATTATTGTTTCAATGTTTTAGGTGGTGGACGAGGCTAAAGACTTCTGCGGCACTTTTGAGAACTACTCCTACCTCTGGCTGGAGGACCGCGAAAGTATCATGGAGATGTTCCTGTACTACGGGAGATCCCTGACCAATGATGAGCTGGACGCCCTGGCCATTGATGAGTCCCAGGGTCCCCCGCATAAACCCCCCAACATGGACGCCTTCAGAGATCAGATTGACAGCTACGAGAACCTGTTTGCGGAGATTGAGAATATGGCTTCGTTTCAGATCTTCAATTCTTGGTTCCAGGTATTTCTTTTGTGCCACTTCCAGATTTTAAACTTTTGGCAAAAACCTTGAATTTACGCTGTCACACTTTTATTTACGTGACAATATGGTTGTCAAACTGAAGGTAACGGCGACGTACTGAGCTTCAGAATAAGGGGATATGTTATCGTAAGCAAATTCAAGTGGTTCTTATTTGTCAAACATAGCAAAAAACCGGGACAGACATCTGCAATATATATTTTGTATAATGTAGGTACTGGATTAAGTTAGTTTATGATATCATTATGTTGGCTTCCTGTTTTTTAAATTGTATATCTGACAATCGTTAAAACACAGCATTTTAAATTGTGGTCGGAAATTATACGTAGACTACAATTAGAATTGTTCTGAGTAGAATTTAAACTAATAAATTGTGTTTATAGGTGGACGTACGTCCATTCCGTCAAGCACTTCTAAATATAGTGCGAAAATGGGGTAATATGTACAAGGAACATCTTGTTTGCAATGTCACTTCTAGACTGGCAGACTTGGCCTCATTTATTAGGGAAGCTGACGAGGGATTACTACAGGTACGTGAATCTGCTGCCAAGTTATAATTGTTAACAATGCACTGTTTTGTATTCAACTTTTGACGGCCGCTATATCCTTTTCCTCTGTCGTCATACTGTTGCTGTCATTGTTATTTTTTTAATAGTTCATCAATCTGTTTTCAGGTAGTACCAGAAGGAGATTACAATACCCTGGTCAGTGTCATGGGCTATTTAATGAATGTAAAAGATCGTGGTGTGGCAACGGATGAAATGTTTGGTCCTCTGACTGAAACTATTGAATTACTCAAGTTTTATGATATGGACATTCCGGAGGAAGTGAATGTCTTGTTGCAGGTGAGACAAAAATCCTTAACTTCCCATCTTAATTATTTTCTCTTCGTTACACTTTTTCTTAAAACAACGAATACCTGTGATTCATTCTTTACATTATTATTTATCGACTTTAATTTTAAATTTTCAGGAATTACCAGAACAATGGAACAACACTAAAAAGTTGGCTGTAACTGTCAAACAGCAAGTGGCTCCCCTTCAGGCCATAGAGGTGTCATGCATAAGGCAAAAAATCGTTGATATTGATGTTCAAATTACTTTCTACAGAGATGTTTTCAAGAGATATGAGGTAGGAACCTTCACATCTATTAATTGGTAATACCATAGTAATCTTTTTTTATCATAATCAAGATGGTATAACCGTTGGATAGTCTTGGCCCCACTCCTGCGGTTGCCATTGAGTTTCATACCTAAGGATTTAATGTTTGTCTCTGCACCAAGTCACCCAAGCCTTTTTGATATTCGGCTATCTTTCATCCTTGCTAAGTGTTCTGCACAGCAGGGCAGTCTTTATAAACTCTATAATTGATGTAATTTGAGATTTTCAGGCCCAAAATGTTATACATATTGTGATTTATTTTATTGATTTCTTTTTGGGGTATTTCTGTAATCTGAAGATGGACACTGCAAAGCTGTCCGAAACGTTGGCTAAAGAATAAGGTAGCGCAACACGCCATAAATAAAACCCCAAAAATAAATCCTGATACATAATTTGTTATTGACGGTTAAATGTATGTAATTATATTTTTTAGTTCTTCAAATATGAATGTGAGGATCCGTACTACCTGATGGACAGAACCGACAAAGAGATTTTGCTCCGTGAAAACATTGTCACAAACATTCAAGAATCTGGCTCACTATTTGAAGTCAATGTTCCAGAGTTTAAACTCCTAAAACAGTGCAGAAAAGAACTTCGGATGCTAAAGGTAAGTACTTAACTTAACATAAAATTTTTTTGAAGGAATTTAAATATTACATAAAGATTTTGTATTGATCTCTTTCTCAACTGACTTCAAAACAGTGTTAATGTCTTACATAGATAAATATAAATATAAGTGTGCCGGAATGAGTTTGTTTTTTATGCAGATCTTCAATTTTTTCCGAGATTGATGCAATTTTGCACACTTAACCTTCAAAACAAGAGGAAGGTCCCTGTCTACATGAGATGTCGAAAAAACTACCCCACCTTCTTTTCTCACCCTTTAAAGCAGAATTAATTAGTTATTATTAGTTTCTATGTTCCCGATGGTTATCTCCGTCACTGACAGCATAGACTGTTTTATCTCCCGGCTTGCAGAACTAGCTTGCCAATGGTCATGCCAGTTGGGAGAGCTATCTTAGAAATAGTTAAATAGAATCACTGCGAATACCAATGTGTTTAACATCAATGAAGCACAATTTAGAAGGCAAGCTTTGTTCCTGTTAGTTTAAATCTGCTTATCTAATCTTAAATATTTTCTCTCTTTTAAAAACGCTTTGAAACGTCAATTTTGTAATGTTTTTAAAGTGAATAAATTGAATAGTATTGTTAGTTTGTTTTTCCCTTTACCAGCAACTGTGGGATTATGCTCATATAGTAAGAGCCAGTATTGAAGACTGGAAGACAACTCCTTGGAGGAAGATCGATGTTGAAAACATGGACATTGAATGCAAGAAATTTGCCAAAGAAATACGAGCATTAGACAAAGAGATGCGAACGTAAGTTTAAATCAAATCCTTTTTATTTGCTGGTAACTTCTAGTTAATTAGTTCTTATTTCAACATTGTGTTGGTTTTTTTTAGTTGGGATACTTATGTAACTCTCGAAGCGACTGTAAAGAACATGCTTACTTCTTTGAGAGCTGTTGGCGAGTTGCAAAACCCGGCTATAAGGGAGCGCCATTGGGATCAGCTCATGAGAAGTACTAAGGTAAAAACTGGGACAGAAGACAACTCGGTTTTCTTTTATTGGTGTTTTATCACAAATTCTATGTTACAAAAAATATTGAAATTATTCAGACCGATCTGTCCCATAAACTTTTTTTTTTTTATAATTATATAGATCGTGGAAATTTCAAAATGCTGTAAAAGACAAAAAATCAAAAAATGAGTTAAATATGTCACTTTTCTCCATTTTTTCTCTTTTTTAAAAAATATTTCTAGGAAAATATGTGTTAACTTTATGACCTACATTTTAAAAGGATTTTTTAATAAAAAATAAATTTTATTCTGTTAGAAATTCACAAAAAAATATTAAGGGTTCTGAAAGATCTTTTCAATGTTATTTTATACAAAAAAATCATGATTATATGTCTACAAAAACAGGAGAAATGATTTAAAAAAATAAATTAATCTTACTTTTCGCTCTCCTAAACAAATAATATTTCATGCTTTACAGCAATTAAAATTTTCAATTTTCATAGTTCTGCTAGGCGTCTTCATTAGGTACCAAATCAAATCTTTTGTAAAATAATGAATTAGTTGAAATTGACAGATTTACCATACCTTTGTAAGGCAAAACAGATGTCATATTTATGTTAAGAATTTAATATATACTGTTAGCAATAATAAAACGCTGGATAAATGTTTATGATGACATATACTGTCTCCACGGTACATGGCAATAATAACTTCCAATATTCGGCAAGATTACGTTCCGCCATTAATTCTCAGCCGTTCGCTGTTCGTGCTGTTGGTAGTTCTGCTCCAGTCCTGCCAAATAGGAGGAGTTAGTAGTTTCCTCCTTAACTGACCGCAGTATATGGAGTAGTTTGCCTGCTGGCCATACTAACAGTACCTCTGGCAGCGGATGAGCAAACCAAACGTGTGAGGCGGCAATATTTAAATATGCTGCTAACAATAAATACCTAGCAGAACTTTAAACGTTTTTTTTTCTTCTAATTATCAAGTAAAAACACAGACAACAAAAATGTGTTGTATGAACTCTGACAGGAGAATTGAGATGCCTCAATTATTTTTGTCTATTATAATAGACCTCTGAAAAAATCCTTTTTTTATTATTGAAATAAAATATGTGTTTTCTTTAGGACTGCATGTATATGTACAACTGGAATGCATTCACCCTTGGTTGCAGAATACTGTTTCAAAAAATAAATATCATCCTTTGTTTCTTTACATTTTGAACAATGTATTATAATGATATGTACATGCATGCAGCATGCGTTTTTGACAACAAAATTGGAATGAAAGAAGAAAAAAAGTTGTACATAAATACTGTATGCTACAGAAATTGGTACATGGCATTGAACTGTGTGACATTGCATATTTTTACCTTGTATCATGATACTTCTTCTTAAGTCGGTTCCTCATTGCTAAGGATCGTGACCCTTACTCCAATTTCCATGGTGGACAAGGCTCATCCACTCATTGCTGTTCTGCACTGCGTGGAGTGTCAAGGAAACCGATGTACTGGTTGATTCAGTGATTCTTGATCAGTCAGCGCATTGGTGACATTCCTCAGCTTCTTCTGCCTTCCACTTTGCCATTGACTATGAGTTTCTCCAAGTTGGAGTCCTCAATTTGGCGAGCAACAAGTCCAAAGTATCTTAAAATACATTGTGGGCAGATAGTATAGTTAGTTGAAAGTCTTTGTGGATGCCTAGCTCTTACATTTGTGTGTCTTGCTGTCCATGGAATCCTGAGCATTTTTCTCCAGCACCACATTTTGGGGCGTCTATCCATTTTCTTTTCCTGGCTTTAAGTGTCCATGTTTCTACACCGCATAGAAAATGGGGAAAATCAACAGCCCAGACGACTCTCATCTTGGTGTCATGATACATTGCTTTTCAAAAACTCGCTCACAACTGGGGATAAATCTTTCAAGTGCCAATGAAATATTGAAAATTTTTCTTCAATTTTTAACGATGTAAAATATTATTGTGGAATTATTTAATATAAAAGTGTTTTTGATGTATTCACAGCGTACAATGTTTAATATACATGCTTTCTTGACAACAATATAGCATGTGTGCAAAATAAATATGTACAGAATCAATGTTTCATCCTGCAAAAAGGTACCAAATAGTGTTTTTAACACCCCACTCAAATTAGTACAAACATTGCAAATTTTTACTTTGTATGTGATTGCATCATTCCATTATTTTATTTACTATGAAACTGAGGTTTACATAGATGTACATTTGTATGTTTTACAGCTTAACATGCCTAAATTTGCGGTCGGTGGTGCAATGAGTGTACATTTTGTGCTTACAAAAAATCATAAGTCGGCCTCCGTAGTCAATGGGTTAAGAGCGTATAACCAGAGAACACCAGAAATATGTCATTTTTAAATCAGTGTTTAGACGTATTGACTCTTTTCCACCAAAAATTATAAATTTGTTTCGAAAGATTGTTCTTTTATCTAGTAAATGTATGTTTTAAATTTTCAGAAAAAATGATAATTTTTAGTATAATAAAGTTATACCATAGGTCGGTCGTTGGCGGATTTGTAAAATTTTCCAAAAAGTACATTTATTATACAACACCCATTTCAAATCACATAATCATGCAGTAAAATAAATCAACACATTATCTGGTAAACGTATGTAACAGAATTTTAATTTTAGTTTAATTAAAATCATTAAAAAATATATAAGTACATGTGTTTCTTGACAAAAATTGCTCCGTTTGTGTATTTATTTGCGCACTTACAGACTAATATACCTATTTCAAATTTTTTTACATTATTTTGCTGAGACATTATTGAAAAAAGATAAATACTTATGATCAAAAACTAATTACAAAAAGTACATCATTTTAATAGTTTTTTCAACACGCCTTTCAGCATTTTTGGATGTACGAGGCATATCCATATCATATAGTTGAGGTTTGGCAACATTGAGTGGTAGAGGGGGGTCTTCTGAACCGAGCAAGCATCTCAGGAACACCGCAGTACGTGGACTCACGTTTTAGTGACAAGTTGCGTGAAAGATGTCACATAAAAATCCCGCCAAGTGCTGTGATCCGCTTTTTACTCACGGAAGGAATAACACCTACAAGAAAAAAAGGTGAAGATTTCTGAGCTCTATTGTGACTGACTCATTACATCCCTGGAAAAAAAAAACAGTCCTCAAAGTGGCGTCATAGCAACTCCCCATCTGTCAAAAAATTGAAAACCACAATTTCGGGCAAAAAAAATCGTGGCCTCAGTGTTTTGGGACCGAAAAGGCATCATTTGATTGAATTTCGGCCTCAAGTTGAGATCATCAATGCACAACAATTTTTTTTCTCTGAAAAAACTCAAAAGCAGCATTCAAAATAAAAGGAGGGGAACGCTGACCAGAGAAGTGTGCTTTTTTTCACAAAAACGTCTGTCTTCACACAGCCTTAGCCACCAATAAGATCATGGACTCATTTGATTTTGATGTTTTGAACCACTCCCCGTAATCCCCTGACTTGGCGTCTTTAGATTATCATCCCTTCACCTTCCTAAAGGCATGTAAGGATGAAAATAAATTTTCAACCGACCAACAGGTGCAGAAAGTGGTCCTGAAGTGGGCGAAGGAGTTGGCGGGAGAATTTTTCGAGGAGGGCATAAATAAACTTAAACACGGCTCACTACATTCATTAAACGGGTTGGCAATTATATGGAAAATAGTCAACAAGTGTATCAACAATATCCTGTAATTTTTTTTCTAATACACTTTTTCAAAAATAAAAAATTCAGTACACTTACTTTCTGGACATCCCTCATAGGTATAAATTAAAGCAAATTTGGATTGAAATAAAATCGATATTGAGTTATAATTTTAAAAAGCTGTTACGAAGAGTAATTAATCTTTCTCATTGGAACCGCCCTGTACGATTGTAAGAACCTCTTTTGACGAAATGTGGATTTTCGGCCGCTGGCTGGTTATACGCTCTTAAGTTCTCGACTAGCAATCTGGTGATGGCGGGTTCAAATCCCGGAGTGTGCAAGTTAAATTGGTTTGATTAATTTATGTTATTTTATAATTTATTAATTTAAAATGAGATACTCAGAATTGCCCTGGTGTAAGACCACAATTCAAAATTGAAACTTTGCTTGATTAGTAGTGTTTGGTGACCAGATCTGAATAGCCACATATTTTCCCACCTTCCTCTTCACCATCCCGTTCTCCTCCCCACTACTTCAGCCTTACAGCATACCCCAATTGTATACCGCAATTGGGTTAATGTAAAAAAGGTTCTTTCGTTGACCACCTGCAAAATTAAGTGTGTTAAGCTATAGTTTGATGTTTTCTCTTATCTCCACTAAAGGAGGTTAAATACCTGTATTGAATTCATCCTTCTTGTATCCATTTGATTTCTCAATCTAATAAAACCCTTCAATCTTTTTACCATGGCAACAAGTTGGAGAGAGCTGTCAATAATAAATGATCACTTACCATAATACCTAGTTTGTTATTAACCTTAAAAGATGCAGTAAACAGCATGTTTGTACAAACATTTACCTACATTTCAAAGACAAATTCAATGCGTAATATGTAGCAAAATTAAAAGTCAATTTTAATTTGGTACGAGAAATATCATGAATTGTAAATAACAATAGTTTCTTTGTACCCACACTGCAAATCACAAATCACTGTGAAAACCATCTGAATGTGCAAAATATCTTGTAAATAAATCATATGTCATGTTTTTGGTTCACAGAGTTTAGCAGAATTGCCCCCTGAACTCACTGTAAGTATTGTAACTACACAATAGAGCACCACAATATGTATATAAATCAATGACATAATATACTTAGACACATTGTGGCAACTTATTAGATGCATTCCAATACTACAGTCAGTACACACATTCCCAGGTTACAAATAACCTGACAATATTTGAAAAACTCCTACAATCAATGTTGTAAACTAAGTGAAAAATGTTGCTTCTGCAATGATGGAGTACTCAGCTAGCAAAGGAATTGAACCCACGACGATTGGGTGGGACTCCAATGCATTTTTCCACTAAACTAACATCCGATTCTGCGTTATATTGTCAGCAAATTTTGAGTAAGAAAACGTCATTCCGTCCACTCTCATAGTTTCATTGTTTTCTTATGGAAAAATCATTTGAATTTAGATGTCGATATTAACATATTGACAAAGATTTTCGATGTTAACACAGGCTACATAATACTATTTTACCACAAAACTTGACTTCCCTGTCCGTTGTGTTGTATTGCGGCCCTGACTAAAAGTACGGTGGCCGGTCAATTCAACACTATGCAACTTCATCACTCCTTTGAAAAGTCATTAAACACTCGGGTCTCGGGCCTATTTAGTCCGAAGGTCAAAATATTTCAGCTTTGCCATAAAATCCAAATAAATGGAACATTTCTGAACGCATCCGAAAACTAAAAACTGTTTTTGAGATGAAATACGCCTTTGAATTCGATAATTCGAAATAAACATATAATTTTTTAAATTCAAAAATTTTGAATTCACACATAAAAAGTTTTAGAATTGGCTCACGTTTCTTACGTTTTTTCTAATTTAAATTACTGATATTAAAAAAAAAAGTGCACTTATTTTATTAGGCAAATAAACATTATCGTAAACTCACTTTTTTGTCATTTCATATAAAAATAATAAATAAAAAAATCCCAAAGTTTCATAATTTTTTTTCAAATTGCGGCGGGAAATTTTGGATTCATAAAGGTGTACATTTAAATTATCTTGTGGTAAACTTAGATTTCAATATAATTCATGGTGTTTTCTCTTTCTAACACCGTTTTAGATCAAATTTCTAATCATTAGAGTAAGACACCTCCGTAGTCCAGTGGCTAAGACACTTGACTCACAATCCGGAGGTCGCGGGTTCGAACCCGGCGTGCGCAAATAAATTTTATTTGATTAATTTGTGTTGTTTTCACAATTACTTCATTTAAAATAATATATAGTATATTTGCGGCACGTTCCAGAGTGGAAGATACTATCAGTATCGCCCTGGTGTAAGACCACCATTCAGAATTGAAACGTTGCTTGAAAATGGCTTTAGTCGTGTTTGGTGACCAGATCTGAATAGCCAGGTACTTCCCAACCTTCCTCTTCCCCACCTCCTTCCCCTCCCCACTACCTTCAGCCTCACAACATACCCCAATTGGGGATGCCATAGTCTCACTGGCTCCAGACGGGAGCAGTTAAGATTCTTGTGCGGTATTCACTGTAAAAAAAAAAAAAAAAAAAAAAAGGACACAACTATTTCTATGAGACCTATGTGTGTTGGTCTGAAAACCGAACAAATTAGCCTGAGAGATTAAAAGTGATGAAAAAAAAGCTTGGTTAAATAATTATGAGCTTTTTTTTCATCACATTTAATGACTTTTCATTTGTTGAGTTGTCATGGAATCAAGTCTTACGTATGTACGCTACTCCTCTAAAGCAACATCAATAGACGCCGTGTCTGTGAATGTATTATCTTTGTTCCGCTACAAAGCATATGAAGTGTTAAAAGTATATTATGTCATTACATAGTATGATGTATTATAATTTCAAATTATGCAATGTTAACTTGTTTAATGCATGGTAATCATCGCAGGTGCGAATAGTCATGGATACTAGCACGACTTTGGCAGACTTACTGGCCCTCAATCTCCACGAGTGTGAAGAAGAGGTAAAGAACATAGTAGATAAGGCCGTAAAGGAGATGTCCATGGAGAAAGTGCTCAGAGACCTGAACTCCACGTGGAGTAATATGGAGTTTGAGCAAGAGATGCATGCAAGAACCAACTCTGTTCTCCTACGAGCCAGCGAAGAGTTAATTGAGACATTGGAAGAAAATCAGGTTAATATTATTTGTTATTTGGAATGCAACTTGACATTATGTACTCACAATTCAAATATAGAATTAAAATAATATTTCCAGCTAAGATTTATTAAAGTTAGGTACCACCTGACAGGATTTGTAAAGTTCTTTTTTAATTTGATAATAATTTTTAACGCCATCAAGCATAACAGCATAAGAGGGAATAACCAAACATAACCAGAAATATATCATTTTTAAATCAAATTCTAAACGTTACGCCTCTTTTCTACTAAAAAATATAAATTGAATTCCAAAGACTGTTATTTTATCTAGTAAAATTTTGTTTTAAATTTTTTAAAAGTATGTTTACTTTTATTAAATTTGTGAGGCGGGTTTGGGTACCGCCACCCCGGGAATCATTTATTGTAAAACCAACACCTCTGCCATAGGTCACCCTAGTGGTTCGCTACATTTGGTGACTTAACAAGGGTACCCGGGTTCAAACCGGGTGGTCCGGGTCTTGATGGCGGATGCGTCTGCCTACCAGCTGCATGGCAGGCCGGATCGGTAGAGAGTGGTTGAGAGAGTCCCTTGGATTTCTCCAGCCATGCTCTCTCGGAACATCGCCTTGCACTGCAGTGGGAGGGATGGATTCATACCTCCGTCACTCCTGGAAACACTGACCCCCAGATTCCTACCCAACCCTAATACCCTTTTCCTTTCCAGAACTTGCTCTTCTTCCGTTTCTAAAAAGACCCTCCACACAGCATCCCCAAAGATGACATAGGTCCTGAGGGGAATTATTTTTCTCAGGGCCTCCTGTGTGGAGCTAATGTAAAAAAAAGAAAAACAGGCTCTAGCTCTAGAGATAGATTCGTCTTAGCTTTTGGTCTTCTAACAAATAAATAAAATTCTTTCCATAATGAATAATGAATCACTTTGTTTAAACCACTATATTATAAACAATATCTACATGTTTCGATAACAATGTTATCGAAACATGTGTTATCGAAACATGTAGATATTGTTTATAATATAGTGGTTTATACAAAGTGATTCATTATTCATTATATAATTGATGATGCCACAAAGTAATTTATTATGAAGTTTGAAGAAAAAATTCATTCCATTCCATATTTTCTTCCAGGTGCAATTGCAAAATTTGATAACATCCAAATTCATCGCTCACTTCCTCACCGAGGTATCGGAGTGGCAGAACAAGCTGTGCATCGCAGACCAGGTCATCACCATCTGGTTCGAGGTGCAGAGGACTTGGACCCACCTGGAGAGTATATTCATGAGCTCCGAAGACATCAGAAAACAGTTACCCGTTGATTCTGATAGGTTCGATAGAATAGACAAAGAATTCAAGGTAAGCAATTACGTGCTACATCTAGAAAGGTTATCCACATAATGTTATATCAAAACATGGCAAAGATCAACACTGATACAAACTATGTACGTAAGTATGGTCCTGCCATTGAGAGCTCCATTTGTAACTCTGATGTATGCCCTGTTTATGAGAAAGTAAATTACTCAAATAGTTCTTAGCATATATATATATATATACTAACCCCGCCCGTTAAAATGTGTATAATCTGGTTTTTGGTTTTTTAGGTTCTGACGACAGATATGTCCAAGACCCCAAACGTTGTACAAGGCACCAACAAGGAAGGTTTGGTTCTGCAGTTAGATGCTCTGCAGAAAGAGCTGACATTGTGTGAAAAAGCTTTGGCGGAATACTTGGAAACAAAGCGGTTAGCTTTCCCAAGATTTTATTTTGTTTCTTCTGCCGATCTGTTAGACGTGTTATCTAATGCCAATCAGCCGGAAATGGTATGCAGGTAATTTACGTAATATTTTTACATTTTATTTCATCACCTTTCATCGCATTTCATCAATTTTCATTACAGTTCATTGCTTTTCGTCATATTTCATCACATTGTGCTCTGCTTCATAATTATTCTACTAATTTAGCTGACTTCATTTACTCTTACACTTCAGGCATCTCACAAAACTATTTGATTCCATGGCAAAACTTCAATTCAAGCCTGAGATTGGACCCAACAATGAACGCTCGGCTGATGGAATGATTGCCAAAGATGGAGAGTATGTTGCTTTCTTCGAGGATTGTGATTGCCATGGACCAGTGAGTTTCTTCATTAATTATGTGAACACCACCCTCTATAATTGTTCTTCATCATTCTCCATTAATTTGTTTCAGGTTGAAGTCTGGTTGAATCAACTTCAAAACTCCATGAGAGAGTCTATACGACAATACTTCGCCGATGGAGCTATCAGCTACGAAGAAAAACCCAGAGAACAATGGGTATTTGACTTCCCTGCTCAGGTGTCACTTTGTGGCACTCAAATTTGGTGGACAACTGAAGTTAACATTGCATTCTCCAGGCTCGAAGAAGGCTATGATAACGCCCTCAAAGATTACTTCAAGAAGTTAGTGTATCAATTGAGCACGCTCATCACACTGCTTATTGGCGAACTATCCAAACAAGACAGGCAGAAGATTATGACAATTTGCACTATTGATGTCCATTCCAGAGATATGGTTGGAAAACTTATTCAGGCTAAAGTAGAAAGTGCATCTGCTTTTCAATGGCAATCTCAACTAAGGCATAGATGGGATGAAAAAGAAAAACACTGTTTTGCCAACATTTGCGATGCTCAATTCGTCTACAGTTATGAGTATCTTGGTAACACTCCAAGGTTGGTTATAACACCATTAACAGATCGCTGTTACATTACTTTGACTCAATCTCTTCATTTGATAATGGGTGGAGGCCCAGCAGGTCCCGCTGGAACTGGTAAAACTGAAACTACTAAAGATCTAGGACGCGCTCTTGGTATAATGGTGTACGTGTTCAATTGTTCTGAACAAATGGATTACAAGTCTTGTGGAAATATTTACAAAGGTTTGGCGCAAACTGGTGCTTGGGGCTGCTTTGATGAGTTCAACAGGATATCTGTTGAAGTATTGTCTGTTGTAGCCGTACAAGTAAAATCGGTGCAGGATGCTATTAGAGACAAAAAGAGTGTATTCAATTTCATGGGAGAGCAAATTGCCATGGTTCCCTCTGTGGGGATATTCATTACAATGAATCCTGGATACGCTGGAAGAACAGAGTTACCGGAGAATTTAAAGGCATTATTTAGACCATGTGCGATGGTGGTTCCAGACTTTGAGCTGATTTGTGAAATCATGTTGGTGGCTGAAGGTTTTCAAGATGCCAGAGTTCTAGCTCGTAAATTTATTACGCTTTATACTCTTTGTAAAGAGTTACTGTCAAAACAAGATCATTACGATTGGGGATTGAGGGCTATTAAGTCTGTTCTGGTAGTGGCTGGATCTTTGAAGGTAATTTAATTCAGCAAATTGGAGTTGGTACACATTTTATTTGCTGTCACTATATTTCATAAGATGGAAATAATGATCTTATTTTTCAACAGCGTGGTGATCCTGGAAGACCTGAAGAAGAAGTCTTGATGAGAGCTCTTCGAGATTTCAATATTCCCAAGGTTGTCACCGATGATATGCCAATCTTTATGGGGCTCATTGGAGACCTTTTCCCTGCCTTGGAAGTTCCAAGAAAAAGGGATTTAGATTTTGAGCGAACTGTCAAACAGGCTGCTTTAGATTTGGCGCTCCAACCTGAAGATAACTTCATACTTAAAGTAGTGCAACTTGAGGAACTGCTTGAAGTTAGGCATTCAGTTTTCATTGTGGGTAATGCAGGTACAGGTAAAACCCAAGTGTGGAAAACTCTATTCCGTACATATCAAAACATTAAAAAGAAACCCATGTACAATGATCTTAATCCAAAAGCAGTGACAAACGATGAGCTATTTGGCATAATTAATCCAGCAACCAGAGAATGGAAAGACGGACTCTTCTCTGTGATAATGAGAGAGCAGGCTAATTTGACTGGAGATGGTCCAAAATGGATTGTTTTAGACGGTGACATAGATCCCATGTGGATAGAATCCTTGAACACCGTGATGGATGACAATAAGGTGCTGACCCTCGCAAGTAATGAGAGAATAGCACTCACCCCAGCCATGAGGTTGTTATTTGAAATATCTAATTTGAGAACAGCAACTCCTGCTACAGTTTCTCGTGCTGGAATATTGTACATCAACCCTCAAGATTTGGGCTGGAATCCGTAAGTTAAGCTTATATGACTAGTTGGGGGAGTTTGAACTTGAATTTTCTATGATAATGTTTATTTACTGAAAGTGATTAATTTTTGACAAATTAATATTTATATTTCTGTAACCAATTGTTTTTATTCATTCAGTTACGTAACCAGTTGGATAGAAAGACGTACCATCCCATCAGAAAAAACCAACCTGGTAATTCTGTTTGACAAATATATTCCCTCATGCCTTGAGAATGTGCGTATCAGATTCAAAAAGATAACGCCCATAGCTGAGATGGCCCACGTAGCCATGCTGTGCCAACTCCTCAACTGCCTGTTAATACCAGCAAACACTCCGGCAGAATGCCCCAAGGAGTGGTACGATTTGTACTTCGTGTTTGCTTGCGTCTGGGCATTTGGATCAGCCATGTTTCAGGAACAGAACATTGACTATCGTAATGGTAAGAATTAAAATACGAGGTGTGTCAATAAAAAACTGCATGATATTAATGTGATACTGAGATGGCAATAGTTTATACGTAGTCTGTTTTTAACCCCCGAGACAAGGAGCAGTGTTAAAAGTTTGACTTTCTGAGTGACTGTCTGTGTGTCTGTCTGTGGCATCGTAGCTCCTAAACAAATGGACCAATTGTGATGTGTTTTTTTTGTTTGAAAGCTGACATGATCGTTTTGACGGGGGCGTTTCAAGGTCATCAGCTCTTTTTTGTATCAGGGGTTGCTTAAAATTTTGAAATTTTTACTTATTAATTTATGAAAAATAATATTTTAAAATGTTTGCAGAATTTACAAAATGGTGGACCAACGAATTTAAGTCTATAAAGTTTCCTACAGGAGGCACTGTATTTGATTATTATATAGACACAGAGTCCAAGTCATTTCTTCCTTGGACAGAACGACTGCCTAAATTCGAATTAGATCCAGACATGCCATTGCAAGCTGTTTTAGTCCCTACCTCGGAATGCATTAGGATCAGATTCTTTATGGATCTTTTGATGGAGAAAAAACATCCAGTTATGTTGGTTGGTAATGCCGGTTGTGGTAAAACGGTACTGGTAAATGAAAAGCTGGCAAGCCTTTCAGAAAACTATGCCATTGCAAATGTACCTTTTAATTTCTACACCACATCTGAGATGCTTCAAAAGGTTTTGGAGAAACCGCTTGAAAAGAAAGCTGGTAGGAACTATGGACCACCAGGAAGTAAAACATTAGTATACTTCATTGATGATATGAATATGCCAGAAGTTGATGGATACGGCACAGTTCAACCGCATACAATCATCCGACAGCATTTGGATTATAGCCATTGGTACGACAGATCCAGGTTGGCCTTGAAAGACATCCACAACTGTCAGTACGTGTCCTGCATGAATCCAACGTCGGGCAGTTTTACAATCAACCCAAGGCTTCAGAGGCACTTCTGTGTATTTGCCGTCAGCTTCCCGGGACCGGAAGCTCTCAACAGCATTTATCATTCCATCTTGAGTCAACACTTTGCTAATCCTGAGCTGAGATTCTTCCAAATCATTGCCAAGATGGCACGTAAGTATTCTACAAATTGATTTATTTTTGTCTTAAACCGTCTTATTGCAATGATTTAACACTACAGCTGAGAGCTCCATTGTGACTTCTCTTTTTGATATATGCGTTGATTATTAGTAATAGGGTGATGTTAAATCAGCGTTATTAGTGGTATGCCTACAAATATTTAACAACGTTTGTTGTTTTATTCTAAGTAATTTTTCATGCTTTTTGTTTTATCTTTCAGCAAATGTTGTGACAGCTTCTATAACTCTACACCACAAAGTCAGTCAAGTGTTTCTGCCCACAGCAATTAAATTCCATTACATCTTCAATCTTAGGGATCTGTCCAACGTTTTCCAGGTAAACTTTTAATGCTGTTTTAGTGATCATGTTTTAAATACCTGTTGGGTATAATATGTAATTTCATGCAATTAAGGATAGAATAGTCAAATGTATCTAAAAATAGCTACATTTGCTTTTTTTTTCAGTTTACATACCTACAGTCATGGTTGTCATTTATTGGTATAATACATGCCAAACTTTAAGACCGGTCTGAACATGGTACAATCTATTGCGACAATTTCTGATCAACATCAGGCCGGTCTTAAAGTTTGGTGTGCATCCATAAGATGTGGCGGTCAATTTATGTGTCAGTTATTGTATACCGTTGTGCTCAATAGTTTTCAAAGCATTACTTTTATAAATATGTTCAGGGCCTGCTGTTCAGCACAAATGATTGCTTAAACACTCCAAGTGATATGCTAAGACTCTGGCTTCACGAAACTCACCGAGTGTACGGAGACAAACTCACTGATGACAAGGACATTGACACATTCTTAAAATTGCAAGTGGACATTTGCAAGAAGAACTTTGAGGTTAGTTTCATTAACAAATTCAATAATGATAAGTCCTTCTCTTTCATTTTATAATAAATATGTTTCGGGAGATCTCTTGGATAGTGAAGTTTATCAGTTGATTTTTGTTGATTTTTCATTGTCTTTCCTTCCTCTTTTGCTTTCAGTTGAATAAAATCACTAAACACTTACATTTTTACCCATTATTGAATCCCAAATTGGGGATATCGCTGAAAGATCTGGGGTGGGATCGATTGTGAAAATTTTGATAATTTAAAATATTTATCTCCTATACATTCTTGCCTCGTCCCAAGAATCATATCTATATACCTTTCGGTTCCACGACAACTCAATAAAGTGGCATTGAAACCCAAAAAAAAAACCTTCTTCAACTCTTTTGAAGTCATTAAAAGTGACGAAAAAAAAATAACCCATAATCTAACCTAAAGTAACCTAGTTTTTTCATCACTTTTAATGATTCTTCACTGTTTAGTTGTTCAGTCACCATACCATTCACATAATATTTATTTCATTACAACATTTTATTTTCTATGTAAACATAAAAAATGCTTGAATATTATTTTAGGAAGTGGATGAAGGATTAGTATTTGAGAAGCCCAACATATTCTGCCACTTTGCGGGTGGTATCGGAGAGCCCAAGTACATGCCCATCCTCTCATGGGATATGCTCAACAATCTGCTGCAGGAGGCTTTAGTGAGCTACAATGATCTGGTGGCCGCTATGAATCTTGTGTTGTTTGAAGATGCTATGATGCACATTTGCCGGTGAGCCTCAAATTAAATAGAATTTTTTATTATCCATTGTACGAGATGGGCATTATCCATGTTGCCCGATTGCCACTCAAGTTTTCACCTATCTCTGCAGTGAGAGGTGATTGGAGGAGTCTTTCTTATTCCGTCCAGAAGGGGTTTCGAGACTTAAAGCGGCATGCCGGGTGAGAGAAGATATCATTGTGCAAAGGTATTGTGCGTTTTTGCAGCGCCTTCTTGTATTCCCTCAGTATTGCAATCTCTCATCTGATGTTTGGTGGGGTTATGTTTGCAAGAATGGGGAGCCAAAGGAGAGGAGTAGATTTTAAAGTTTTTGCTGTGGACCCCATATAATTTAGAATTTATAGGCAGAAAACTCATGACAGAGATCACTGTTGGAGAGTTTTTACTCTTGATCAGGGTTTACTAGACGAAAGTGGTTTTTTTAAAAAAAAAATTTTTAATTCAAAAAAAGATTCATAAATTACAATAAATTTTATACAATAACTAGCTGGTTCCCGGCATGCGTTGCTATACCAATCAAAGAAATAAATTGATTCTCCCTACATGTCTTGCGTTAACAAATAAATGTCCATTATCATGCGTCCCTTTCCCCTCCTGCGTTCCCCTTCCATCTTTCCCGCCTTCCCCCTCCCTCATCACCCTTCCCGCGAAACCCACCTCCTTCTTTACACTCCCCCTCCTTACTTACCTCTGCCGTTAAAATATATGAAATACACACATTTTCAAACCACTCGCGCACCACCTGTAGTAATTTTTTAATACAAATTTCATAACTCCGGAGCTTACCATTATATATATAGACACACTCTTATGCTAAAATACAATGTTCTGTAAAAAAATTGAGTCAATCCATCGATTATTTTCTGGAACCTAATTGTTTTTATACAAATTTCATAACACCAGAGCTTACCATTATATATAGAAACACTCTTCTGCTAAAATGAAATGTTCTGTAAATTTTTTGAATCAACCTACGATCCGTGATTACTACTTTCCGCGATTTGCGGACCCAAACGTACGGAACCTAAGTTTTTATTTTTTTATACAAATTTCATAACGCTAGAGCTTACCATTATATATAGAAACACTCTTCTGCTAAAACGATATGTTCTGTAAAAAAATTGAGTCAATCCATCCATTATTTTCCGAGATTTGTGAACGCAAACATACGGAACCTAAATTTTTATATGCATAGATTAATTGCATAATATATGTATTTGATTTACCCCCATAAATAAGCAGGGCTTGTGTGTATGTTATAATATTTTATTATTTTTATTTAGGATAAATCGCATCCTAGAAAGCCCCCGCGGGAGTGCCTTACTTGTGGGAGTGGGAGGTTCTGGAAAACAGTCCCTGGCTCGCCTCGCTGCCTTCATTTCCAGTTTAGAAGTGTTCCAGATTCAGCTGAGGAAGGGATACGGAGTCACTGATCTCAAAGTATGCCAACTATATGATAAAACATTCTACATATTATACTGCATTCACAGAATTTATGTGAACTAACCTAATTTCTTATTGGTAGACATTTTTCTTTCACATTATATCAACCTAACCTAACAAACCTTACCTATGTGATGGAACGCATTACATCAAGTGAGAAGCGACCTTGGATCTAGTCACAACGAAACTCAGGTCAACGAACGAACATTTTAAACAGATCTTGAACAAAAAATCGAATGGTTGTTGACCCTAGTTGGCCGGCGAGGATAGTAAGATATGAATTTAAATAAATAAGAAAAACGATTATATTTAATGATTTAAGCGTTGGGATGTAAAACCCTAAGAGGAAAGGAGACAGAGGACTCGGTCTTGGATCTGAGACATGAGATGGAGGGTCGTCTGCAGTTCGAGAGAGTTCAAGTGGGGACATGGGGGATCCACGGATTACGGGGAGACAAGTGTTGACAATATTAGTAGTGAATGCAGTGTTTTATTTTCCTTTTGAATTTGAGAAGGGAGAATTTAAAACAGAAAGTTGTGGGAGATCAGTTTTGGAGATCGGATTGTAAAATGGGGAAGTGTACGGTGGAAGTTATTTAAAATTGGTGTAAAATGTTAAATTATAATAAAAGACATTATTTCGGTTTAAAAGTGAATCTAATAGTAAAACAGTGTTTTATTTTGAGTTCGGTAGCATTCGAGAACGTAGAATTGAGTGATATTGTATGCCAGTTTTAGAGAAAGTTTAAAATCAGTGTAAAATGTTAAGTTTGCAAAGGGTGCTCCGAATAGTATTCGAAATGAGATAATGGTGTATATATGTAGTTGTGATAACCGTAACATTACAATAGGATCAGTGAAATCAATAACAATGACTAATAGCTCGAGTGGTGTTTACGCGCTAGTGATTTAATAGTAAAGTGGTATATTTTCATTACGAACTAAATAACGAATGGTAATAAAAGAAACACGATAATATTATTGCGGATACTTAAGGAAACGGACAAGAGGAAGGTAGGGGTGATTGGAAGTCAGTCGTCGGTTCTTGAAAGTAGTGTGACGTGACGTGATAAACGGTTATTAATTGAAAAAAAAATTTAAGTGTTATAATTTTTAGGACAAGTCAAGTCAATGGAAGGAGTTTGAACTTGGTACAATTTGTGAAAGTTTTGACGAAGTGAATTGACTTTAGTAAAAATAAATTCAGTTTAAAAATAGTACGATTAATAATAAATAATTTCAATCAGTGGATTGTTGTGTTATAAGTTATTGCGCATTAGTGAAAGTGCTGTGTATTGATTTCGAACAAATTTAAAATCAGTGTTTAGTATTAAATTTTCGAACTTAATATAATTGATAAAATCACATCAGTAATATTTCAGTTAAATAAAGTGAAATTTGAACGGAATACTTCTATCACAAAGATAATAATAATAATAAATTTGATAGATTATAATAAAACAAATAAAAAATTTTATTCCACTTAGTTAGTTAATTATTATTCCAATAATTAAGTGGAATAAAGTTTTTTATTTGTTTTATTATAATCTATTATAATGGACTTCCACCACGAATTATCAGTTTCAAAAATAGAAATATTAATAAATTTGAGATTTAAATAAATAATACCAACTATTGATTTATTGTTAAATACGTAAGTGATAATAAAATAATAATAATTATTTCGGTAAAGTTAAATAAACAGTAAAATATATTATCTTATTACAAAATAAAAAGTTCGGTGAAAAACAAAATTGATAGTTAATAATATCTATTATTTCTAAAAAATCGTGAAGTATCTATTGTTTAAAATTTAATTAAACGAAGTGTTACTTAGCCAACAAGGTTTTGAGTGATATACAGAGGTGAAATTAAAATAACTACATATTTGAGAGATTGGTGAAGGGTCAATTCTCGGTGGGTGCAGCTAGGAATCGATTACAATAGACAATATCGAAGTTATAGGACTGGAAAATAGTAATCAATCGAGATTGGTAAGATTTGAACAAATATATTATCCCAAGTTAACATCAACACACTGTCAAGGAATGCAATGGAAAATATTGGTGAAGGGTAGAAGTTTTCACAATGGGGTAAGATTTCATTATAAATTGGAAGCGGAAGCCTTGATACCAACATCGTGTGGGCCTGGTTGGAGTTTGTTGAGGACATATCGATACGTATGTAAGTACATATATCAAAATTATTAAAACTATTTTTAGACATAGGAGATGCTGTTGCGCTATCGATCAATTCATCCAACTTTAAAAATTCTACTAACAAACACTTCCAAATACTTAAAAGATTATGTCATTTTTTCTAGGCACTACATCTTTTTCCATCAGCTCGAAATTAGGTCGAACAAACAGGAAATACCTACTTACTTAGGATTAGGTCACGCAGATATTTTCTTAAGTCAGATAAATGCATTATTTATTTAAGAACATATAGGAGCTGGCAGCAGGCCACATAAGGTATCAGCTTGAATCGTAACCATGAAAATAATAATAATAGTGATATTTGTGTGATTTGTGTAGCGCCGTTTTGTGAGGGATCGCTTCGGGGCGCTGTACAGATTTATAATGCGTTTATACAATCTTATTTCTAACTATAAACAAGACAAAGCACTACAATAACTTATGACTATAAGTTGCATCTACCGGTTCATCGTTCACCGATACAAAACAATGTGTACAATGATTTAATCAATGAACGCGATGCTGCTGTAGAGATATACTGTACAGGCAGAAAGTATATACAAACCATACACACCTGGCGGGCAGGGCTGGATCTACGAAATCTGGCGCCCTGTGCAGTAGGTACCGATGGCGCCCCCCCCCCCCCCTACATTTTTATTTTGATTAAAAATTCGTTCACCCTATTTTTTTTTTTTTTTTACACTATTTTATCAAAAAAATCAAGACATATAAAGGGTGTAACTTTACCAAGTGACCTGGCGGTAGCTCTCACACTCGTTTATTTTAAAGAGAGAATCGCCAGGAGCCCTATACTCTCTGAATCTATTGGGTAAACATAAAATTATGGTGCTATTTTAATTATTTTAGGAAAAACTCTTTTTGCAAGTTATGCTTTAAAATAATACAATGAATTGTTTGTTTGTGCCCGTACCATGATTTAAAATATAGGTTACGAGACAATGCGGTAGGTTTCGCTGAACTAGGTCCATTAGACATTCTTGAGATTTACTGCGTTTATGTATATACCCAACGTACAAATACACATTCGTTCTCATGGCAACGTACAACACAAGAATAGCATCTACAGCTTCTGACTAGCTCTAAAATCTAATAAGGAATATAACCTCAAATTTGTACCTTGCATTTCCCCTGTGTTGAGCGAACAAACACCATACAAACACTAAACACTGACGTATGGTATCAACGGCTTACGAAAGACGCTTACACTGACGCCGTAAAATAACAAATACAACAAATCTAATACATATTAATTATACATTTAACGAACTTCAAATAATATGTCAAATCAATGATGAAACTGTCAACACGTTGCAACCTGTTACCTGCAAATCCTGCAAACCGTGCAATGCTTTTGTTAATGGAATTTACTGAAGATTTCATAAGAAAATGGTCTTTAACTACCTCCTTTTTACAATTAACTGTTTTTCCAAATTTTCGAGCCCTAATTTGTGACGTTTGTCACCCAGTATTCATTTGTACGCCGAAAATTGACGTCATTGTACAAAATTTAAAAATTGGCGCCATTTCTGGAGATACCTGTTTAGGCAGGATATCACCTATACCGTTGATGCAGGCATTAATGTTCTTCATGTCTTCAAGACTCGGGTTCTTAAGCAAAATAGCGTCTAACTTTTTACGAATCTTTTCCGATATTGAATTGAAAGGCGTTGGCAAGTTCGATCATTGTTTCCAGTATTTCTATTGATTTAAATAGACGAAGGTTTTTTGTTTCCAATTTAACTATGGCATCTGGTAACTTGTGGAAATGTGTTGAGATTAGGGTAATATTCTGTTTAGTGGATGCGTTTTCAAATGCTAGCTTGCGCTTGACTGAATTGCGATGGCCTCAGGATTGTCAAATTGACGAAAACGAAACGAAATATGCACGATTGGGAAAAAAGGCTTAAAATATGCATTAACGCCGTAATTAGAGAGTTATATGCATTTGCATATGCAAATATGCAAATGCATATAATCCGATGTCTAATAATTACATTTGACATTTGAAAAATCACGGGATAGTAGTTAAAAATGAATTGAGGAATTATATGAAAACATTTGAAGTTAAGGGAATAAAAAATTCACACGTATCAATCATTTACACGAGACTTTTGAAAAATCACGGGATAGTAAAAATTTATACCAAAGGGTTGAACCTTGGGGGAAAATTAGAATAACAGTTCAACCAAACAAATCAAGAAAACAATAGAGATGGCAATCTCTGAAATAAAATTGTCAACCAAACAAACAAAACCTGGAGTTATTAGTCTTTATTAATAAAACTAACAATTATTCTTAGTTTATTCCTATATATTTATATTTCCCACTATTAGCATGTATATATTCGGTTATCGACTAAGGAATTTCGCAGAATTCTTTTGTACGAGATCCGAGCTTTGAATGCGTTTCATTTCGTCTCGTATTGCAGGTTATAATCCTACCCAAACGTATGTATACATATGTATCTTTCTATGTACTGTACATTGGAAAATGCGGACCCGCATACAGTTTGCGTTTCAGATCTGTCGGATCGTTGTCGCATTATCTCTTGTACGCGAGAGGGAGGATTCACGACTCGAACTCTTGCAAACACCGTGAATATATGTATAATTGTTTATAGGACGAAAGCGGTTCGCCCTAAGTAAATAGTAGACTTCGGAGGAGTTGGAATTTGGAGGTTTCGGGACTCAGGGAAAGACCTGAATGACGTGCATGATGACGATGGAAGACTAGTTGGGACGCGGTAACTTAGGTACCAATCAATTCAGTCGTGTCAAAAGATTATGCGAATTTCTAGTTGATCTCTGACCATCCTGTTTACTTGTTTTAGGATACGGAGCCAAATTATGCAAGCAATGGGCCCCCTCGGGTTCGTCAAATATACAATCGACTAATTACCTTAACCTACTAAAACAGTGTTATATGTACCTTATAGCAGCAGAATCATAATGGAGGAGAACCAAGCAGAATTGAAATCATGACTAATAAAATCCACTAACAATTAACCATTTGAGTTATATTTAATTATATGTTCAATTGAACACGTGAAATGTCATTAATTACAGGTTACTTACGAATTCATTAGAAGGGTAGGAAATCAAAACAGAGTTTAGGGAAAGTTTACTTCATAAAGAAAATTAAATGTAACTTAGAATTGCAATGAAGAGACCAATTAAATTCGAAGCTCAACGCTCCGTTCAGAATCAAAGGGTACCACAAAATAAAAGTAATTACATTCCCATACCATAAATCAAAAAAGCACACAACGTTTGGTGGAATCTATTTACAACATAAGTACGAAAAATTTACGTTCAAGGTCGTAAATAACGTATTAATTAGTTAAGTACTTATATCTATAAAGATATGTAGTACAAGGGGGCTTTAAATAGCTTTCTGTAGTTATCAAAAAAAATTAGGGTCCAATTTTCATGAAGGCTTGTGTGTCGTAAGGGAGGAATTTTCCTTCCATACTACACACATGTAAAGCCTTAGGAAGATTTGAATATCGATCAGAGCCAAGAGAAAAGTTAAAGAAAACTTAAAAGGATTAAAAGAAGCGAAAAGCAAATTATCACAATTGCTAGGAGTGACCATGAGTCGCCCCTATATATAAAAAAGAGAATTCACAGAGGTGAGAGAGGCGATACATTACACCTAGTTAACTAGAACCCAACTTAACCTAACCTCACCTGACCTAAAGTAACCCAACATATCCTAATCTAACTCAACCACTGAAAAGACAACATATTTGAAAAAAGCTTTCCATGTAGGTTTGAATGGAAACCAATGCCACTGATTTACTAACTTTTGTTTCTAGCCCACTTAGCACATGCTCTCTCTTGCTTACACTTGCCTGATATTGTATATCGCCATCCCATTTGAATCTCATAATGATGATGAAACATAGTTCTATATTTTAAATTTAATCAAAGAATGGTCACACTTTTGAATCACGAAATACGCCCGCATCGCGTTTCTTTTGTTATTCTTTATTCTAAGAATCCAACCTATCTTAATCCAACCTTTATTACTGTCTAGATTAATTAAAATATTGTAAGGGCCAGTTGTTTCGGAAAACCTGAACAATCGTTCAGATTTTAAAAATGTAACACAGTCATTCCGTTGATTTTTGTCAAATCAGAATTGGGTTGTTTCAACTTAAATTTAACGTTCGTCAGATTTGAAAATTTCACACAGTGTTCCCAGCCGAATCGGACAATTATACCAGAGAATTATTTTTTTCGGAGGCCCGAATTATTTTTATGATGGCAACACTTCATATTTACGTCAGCGGCAAGCGCGCATTTCTTCGCGAAACGAAACTTCACAACAAACTTTTTACCGCCATTATCGACGCTTGTTATTATCTGTTGTTAATCTCAATTTTGTAAACCTATATTACAATGGATCCCAACTTACTGTGAGTATTACACACTATTATCTCTATTTGCCATAATAAGTATGAATAAATAGTAAAACACATTGTTATAACTTATAACCGTACAAGTAGTTGGAAAGCATTTTTTTTGCTTGTACCTGTGTGAAGTTTCACTGTATTAAGTATGTGGAATTTCGTTTTTCTGACATAAACGATCGACAAAATGAACAAAAAACATTTTAATCGAGGACATCTTTATATTCTTATTGGCAGTAACCCAATGTTTTTAATCGTTGTGAAATGAGACACTTGAACAATCTACAAGCGTTGAATTTTATTACTTCTGGAATGTTCGATTCCGCTATGGAATGAATCATTGTGGCAAATTTTATGTTATTAGATTAGTTTATTTATGATTATTATGTATTACATGTGTATTCTGCCACATTAACGTTTTATGTATGAATATTACGGTGTTTTCAAATAATTACCTATGCTTCATATGCGTATTTAAGTTTATATCTGAGATTTTTTGTTACGATCTTATACTTAGAAATGTTAATGTGTTTTCAGAAAGGGAGCAATTTTTCTGCAGCTGAGTGCGATCGATTTGAATTGTTATAGCCGTATTCTTACCAAGAAGATAACCGACGCAGTCAGCTTCCAACAGCGAGAGGCAACGTGACACACCATTGCAGCAGAATTCAATGGCGAAGGCTCCTTCTACCATTCTGTCAAGCAGCTCCGAGCTCCATTTGATACATGAAACGTCGGGCAAGACAGGTTGAAATCTTTTTCTTAATTGGTATTACTCTGCTGTTAAATTAACTGTAACATTTAGAAATTGGTAGCGTTGAATCATTCAATTCATGTAGAATGAATATGTTTATCAATTGAGTTTTTGCTTCAAGGACGGTAGCAGAGATCCAAGAGCGCATAAAGACTGGCGGTGGAGCTCCAGCAGCACCAGTGAAGGAGGAGACCACTTTTATGCGGAGCATAATGGCCACGTCAATTGACAGTCTCCCCAGCGTCTTTGACGATGATGTCGACACAAGTGCTGCAGGAAACGGTGGTGGAGGCAAGTGTTATGAGCGACACAACCGAGGTGTATTATGGTTTAGACGGCCATTTTTCTATTACATGTAAGAACTTACAATGATACCTTATATATGGTTTCTCCATTTAAGGTATAATTAATTAATGCATTTTTTATGTATTTGTGCAGTTATTAATAATATTTACATGATATGAATGTATGATTTAGCCAATTCAACTGATTTTTTTTTTAAATGTAGATTGTTGAGACAGGAAGATATCGCAATATTGAAGGCCAAACCATGCTAAAACTAAACAGAGATATGCTCTTGCAAACTGTTCACCATCTATCTACAAATTAAAGAATTTAAAGGTATATGTATAGATATCCATCGATATCCAACGTTGTTTTCAATAATTTTTCTCTTAATAAAAAGACAAATAACTTTGTTTACATCACTTTTATTGGTACACAATCAACATGTTTCGTAAACAATGTTTACTTCATCAGGATCAAACGTATTGAGTATACGTTTGATCCTGATTAAAGTTATTTGTCTTTTTATTAAAATAAATAATGCCATCACAAAGTGAAAACCTTTCCGGAGAAGTTTTCTTCGAAAAATAAATTTTTCTCTCTTTTTCATGTGCACAATTCTTATAAAGTATTTTCTTGCTTAAAATTGATATTATTACCTATCATAAAACATTTTTAAATGTTACATCATGTGCTAACTACAATATACAATGTGCACGCACAACGGTAAACAACCAGTAAGGCCACAATTTTCATTTCTTTCTTTTTGTAATCTGTAAACTAATAAATATGCAGATTGTATATGTTATAATTGGTTTTTCTGCTATGCATATTTTAAATGCTACGTGACCTGATACTTGTGTGGCGTATATATTTTTTTCTTTTAAATACTTGTTAATTAATGTTAACAAGGTCGATGGATCATTCGCACTAAATCAACTAGTCCATTCAAAATAGTCTAGCGTCTGGAGTATATTACGTTCATTATATGTATAAAGATGTTTTTTTGTTGTAAAATACTTTCTCTTTCGAGGAAGTAATTGCTGTAATTTGACTTTTTTATATATAAAGACTTTACTCACTCTATAAATATATATGTAACAATTTGAATTTTTATGCAAATTAGTTAACGCTGCAGAGTTGGTTAATTCGTCAAAAACAAACTATTTTATTATTTCCCCAGTCCAAAGCCTACATGGCATAGAAATACGTTCACTGCCATTGAAATTTTCATTTATTCCATAATAAAAATTTAATTATAAATTTCTAACGTATTGTTTTACTAATGGAACAGTAAATATTTACCATATGTAATATATTAAAAACTTTTCTGTTGATTTTTTGCTATTTACTGTAGGTACCTATATTTATTTCTCTTTTCTTTTAGCTAGTTATATTATTTTGTTCCTCTCTTTAAAAAAAGCCCCAAGGGCGTAAATAAAATGAAATATATTATACACGTTGGTAATTTATTTATTTATTTAAGGCATCAGCAAACAAGTATAACCTGGTCGAAGACATATATAATGTAATAATTAGATGGAAGAATGCTGTTGCAGTTGCTGTCAGCTCATTCGCATTTAATAATGATCTAACACATTTTAAGGTTTAACGTCACGTACATTATAATCTACGCATTCACAGATGATGCCAATCAAATTATTTTAGGTTTTTAATGCTTCTTGCATTAATGTTACGCTTTAAAATATTAAGGTAAATTAATTGTTCGCGCCCGTACATATATAATTAGAATATAAATAAATACTTTTGTCCATAAACAAACCCAAATCTTTCAAGAAAGGCTGAAAAATACAATATTGGATTGAGTCACCGATACAAAATGGAATTTTTCAGCCTTAGAAGATTTGGGTTTGTTTATGGACACAACTATTTATTCGTATTAAATATGTACAGGCGCAAACAATTAATTTATCTTAATATTTTAAAGCTTAACGTGCAAAAAGTATTAAAACCTAAAATAATTTGATTGGCGCCATCTGTGAATGCGTAGATTATACAGATGGCGCCAATCAAATTATTTTATGTTTTTAATGCTTTTTGTATGGTACGCTTTAAAATATTAAGGTAAATTAATTGTTAGCAATCGTACATATTTAATTAGAATATAAATAAATAGTTTTGTCCATAAACAAACCTAAATCTTTGAAGAAAGGCTGAAAAATACAATATTGGATTGAGACACTGATACAAAATTGAATTTTTCAGCCTTGAAAGATTTGGGTTTGTTTATGGACAATACTATTTATTTATATTCTAATTAAATATTTACGATAGCGAACAATTAATTTACCTTAATATTTTAAAGGGCAAAAAGCATTAAAAACTTAAAATAATTTGATTGGCGCCATCTGTGAATGCGTAGATTATAACGTACGTGACGTTTAACATTAATTAACATTTCCAATACTATTTATATTATAAACAAAGTAATTTACTGGCTTTGTAAAACATTAAAGAATAAATCGTTATAAATAAATAGAAGATTATATCATTGAAGAAGAAGATAACACTAAAATAACCTATAACCTTCAAAAGTTATAAAAAGAGAGTTGTTTTTATGAAAAATTAAATAAAAGTGATTGAAATGTTGATTATTTTAAATAAATATATTATTTTGAAAACGGCTTTTTATTATATCCTCTTTTGTACCGATTGTGCGTATGTGTCTCTCCAGGTGGCACATGTTATAGAAAGTGCTGAGATTTAAGCCCATCATCCCAAGGGTCGGTAAGGAATCCACATAAACCCAGTGCTGTAACAGTGTAACACCCTCGGCAGTAAAGTATAGTTGGCTAAAGTGAGTCAACGGTTTGCAGTGCGTGTGCAGGCTTTTACAGCACTCGATTTATAGTACAGAAAGAGGTAAGATAAGACTTATATATACTTTATAAAGGGCAGGATTTTACTATCTATTTGTCTATCCATCTGGCAAAATATGAGGAAGACGATTCGAAGAAATGCCATAATGTCAGTTACAGGTTTATGTTAATATGCTAGGTCATGACTCCAGTTCTCAAACTATGCAATTTTCTTTGTGAGGGTTGAACCAGTTATACATATAGAATGTCATGATGGCGCCAGTCCTTCATTCTCTACTGTGACTCGAAGCACTGTTTTTAATATAGGTACTTAGCCAAAAATCATGAAGTACATAATTATTTATAATTGCAATCCACTAACAAACTCAACTTCTTTTATATCTTGTATGAAATCGGAAGTTGACCGAAATCAGAACCTTCAGTTGTCACCACGTACACCTAACAAAATCTCTATGTTCTCACAAGAAAAATGTCAATCACAAGAAAAAGATTTCTTTTATTATAAATTATTGTAGACTTATAAATTAACACAATATAAATATAACACGAATAACAAGGCAATAGATTGTAACATCATCGGTTTACACGAGAAATAAGTTTGTATTTTTTTCAATGTTTTCACCAGTGTTTACGTCATTTTCAATCTCTAAAACCAACGATTTTCGACAATATTATACGTTGAAAAGATATCTAAACTTCTTCCCACAAAGCCATTAGCTATTTTCCCATCCTGAAGTTTCGATCGTTGTGTTTTATTTGCGTTATAATATGCAAAAAGTCGAGCCATAATCACTACTTTCGGTAGTGTAGAGTAAAGCATACCTGCCCGCGAGCTGTCAGATAGAAATTTTTCGCACTTCTGCGCATGTGCCGCCCATCATTTCAGATGTAACCCGCGGATTTTGGCCGGTTACAAAATCTGACGAATCCTTCAGATTTGGCCTGAAATTTCATTTGACGGACGGTGAAACAACCCAAATTTCGTTGATTGACGATTTTGACGGTCCGTCAGACGTGATTTTTTCCGAAACAACTGGCCCTAAGGGTACAACAAGAGACTGGTACATATTTTTTAGCATAGAATTTAATAACCAATTTGATATTTTTACAACATAATACATATTATGTTTGTATTTTTATTTTCAGCACGAACTCTCCGGTCTTTATATGAAGACGGGAATAAAGAATGTGGGAATAATGTTCCTAATGACTGACGCCCAAGTACCAAATGAACAGTTCCTGGTTTTGATCAATGATCTGTTGGCTTCTGGAGAAGTTGCCGACCTTTTCCCCGACGATGAAGTGGAAAATATCATCGCTGGAGTGAGAAATGAGGTTAGACTTGAAATAAATTCTTGAAACATATTCTACATACTTGGTTGCGACAATCAATTTAAATCCATTCGTTTTGCGGATGGTTTCATCAACTAAATAATAATTCACTGAAAACTGCTTGAATGCCAAGAAAAGGTAGGGTTTCTGGGAAGGAATGCCAAAGACCTACCGTACTTATCTTATTCTCATCAAATGGTTACTCATCAAATGTCTTTATTCTCACTTAAAAATAGTTCACATTTGTACAAATATTTCTGTTCACATTTACAGCGGCAAATGCTCCACAATGCATTCCGCGATGGATTCACAATCTACCGTCCGGCGTGGGCGAAAATTAATAAGCTCACAAAATTGAGCCTTTATCGGTTTTTCAATCACAACAAATAAATCCACGATATCGGCGGATAAAATCCAATATATTCACGTAGCGAGCGTATGATATCACACTCCTGCGTAGCGGGGAAACCAACAAACGTTGTTGGTACAGTGGCGGATCAAATACACAAAAAATACACTGCAAAACGTTGTTTTCGAGCAGGCAAACCAAATAAAATGCTACATGTAGCGGCGGACAGTTTTACACTCGCGGCTCGTCGGTAACAATGTTATGCAGTTCTGGCAACCTGCACGCCCTGGGCAAATTAGGACCGGAACCAAGTTTGACAGGAATGTATAAAAGGAACAAAGCAGTTGAGCAATAGACAATTGATAATTCAAAATATCAATTGGCGCAACCATACTACATATGGCTTTGTGTCTTATTCAATATTTCAAAGGTACTAGAATTGGCTAAATTGACGCTAAAGTATTACGAGAGTAAAATCAGTAGGCAACATCTAGAAGAAAACATAATACAATCTTTGTAAGGTTGCAACATTGTATTTATATTCTTCCATTATTTGGAATCAACTTCAGGCTTAGAAGAGATGAGATGTTGAATGGAAGAGAGGCAAATTTTAGAAAAGGCTGGATTTAAGAGAGATATTAGTTTAGAGAGGGACAATAAAAAAAAAATATGTGATCTAAAGTTCCCACTTCTAGGCCACAGAAAATACAATCTGGGGAGTTAGGGGAGTTAAAGAGTGAAGTTTAAAAAGGTGAGAAGAAATGGAACAATGTCCAATTCTTATTCAAAAGAGGGAGGAAATTTATTTTTTCATAAAATGGGGGAACATCAAAGTTTTGATGAGATAGTCATTTGTATTGAGGCATAGCAGGCTCCCTTGGATTGACTAGCAATGTGCCAATACTCTGCCCAAAAATCGCGGGATGAAATCTGTCTTTGAGGATGGAAAAAATTTCAGATTGGGGAATTTGGTTTATAAGGGTTACAATACGGTTGGATGCTCCTTGTTTTGCCAAGGAATCCGCAATATCATTTCCCATGATGCCAAGATAATTCAATAAAGAGTTTTGGATTTTCTAGAGCTTTGAATGGAGGCTATTAGCACTGTGATCATCAGAGCCTACATCATCTTTGGGGATACTGTGTGGTGGATATTTTTAGGTCTTCTTTTTGAAGGAATAGAAGTTCTGGTAAGGAAAAAGGTATGAGGGGTGGGTAAGAATCTGGGGGTCGGTGTGTTCAGTATTGACGGATACATAAATCCATCCCTTCCATTGTGTAATAAGGCAATGGGTCGAGAGAGTCCGGCTGGAAAGGTCAAAGGGTCTCCCTAAACCGGCCTCTCCCGATCTGGGTAGAAACATCCGCTAACAAGATGGACAAACCTCACCCCAAGGACCCGGGACCCCTGCTAAATCAAATGACAGTATATATAGGAATACATATAACAGTATAATAAAATTTCAGGTGAAAGGTGCTGGAATACTAGACACCCGAGAGAACTGCTGGAAATTCTTCATCGACCGGGTGCGGCGTCAGCTGAAGGTGGTGCTCTGCTTCTCCCCGGTGGGCTCCACACTGCGGGTCCGCTCCCGCAAGTTCCCCGCCATCACCAACAGCACGGCCATCAACTGGTTCCACGAGTGGCCGCAGGAAGCCCTGGTCTCCGTCTCTGTCAGGTTTTTGCAGGAGTCTAAAGCCCTGCCGGTAATTTAACATGAATAAAAAAAAATTATATTTTAACACTACTTTACATACTGATTTAATTGCGAAATTAATGACTTTTCAAAAGTGATGTTGAAATGTCACTTTGTTTAATTGTTATGTAACCGTTATGTACATGCTTAGTGGTTTCTACATAGCTACACATTTTCTTTTCCGTAGAACCTTCTTTGCTTAATATTGGTTTTGTAAGGTTGTGTTGTTTGTAACAATCATGAAAAAACTATTTTCAGGTTGCATTCCGTGATTCTGTTGCTAAATTCATGGCTTTCGCTCACACTTCTGTGAATTCCATGTCTAAAGCGTATCTGGCAAATGACAGAAGATACAATTATACCACTCCAAAGAGTTATCTCGAGCAGATCAGTTTGTATTCAAAGTTACTCAATCAGAAGTCAATAGAGCTCTCTGGAAATGTGTTGAGGTAAGAAGGCGCTTATCAAATCTTAGCTTCATTCAACAATTTATTTTTATTTTTTATTTATTTCTTCTTCACAGAATATAGGTACATCAAATAATTGATTTTCCTATATCCTGGACAAAATAATTTATATTTGTATTTTTGCTATAATGATATCTCTTTGAAACTTAGTTTGTATTGTTTAACAGACTTTATATTTTTGTCCACACTTCTCATTAGACGTGGGCAAAATTGATTGACTGAATTAAATGAATAAATTCAATCTTGTGACACACTCTATCTAATTCTCAATTTCAAAAGGAATTGATTCTTCATTCCTTACCTTTGGCCTTGTATCCTACGATTTTTAACGGCAGATTAATTTTTTATTTTCCATTTAATTTACTGTTAAATTATTTCAATTAATGATGCGTACCGTAAACAATTAAAAGATTATAATTTATAATGTTTCGTAGGTATTTAAATATTATTATATGGGCGGCGCGCCGCGAACTTGCCTAAAGTAAAATACCTATCCCATTCCCGCGCCGCCATTCATAAAATCACGCGTATGTATATCATTGTCCCCCGCATAAGCAAAAACCGGCAGCGAGTCAGCTGAGTTCGAAGCCATGACGCGTTGTGTCCTTTCACTTGTGCGAAGAATCAATCAATCTGAGGTCCCACCCATTCCAGATCCGCGTGTCTAGTCTGTCGCTATCGAGTCATGTCTGAAGCACTCTATTCGTGAATTAACTTTAGCGTCTTGTTCAGTTGACAGACAAATGACCAAACGAACAAAAATGACCAAATGTTCAAACGAATTGATCATGACTCGATCATCGCAAGTCTTTACTTGGTCCGCAGCTAGCGAGTTACTGCAGACACTAGTCAAAAGTTACTAATTCATTCTTGAATGCCTGCCGCGAATCCGCCTGTGAGGTTTATCATTCGTTCCTCTCCGCGCGCCAAGCCGTCAATTTCATTACATTGTTGGTTGTTTTGTGGTACGTACCAAAACTATTGTAATATAAGTACCTGCATATTTTTAGACGCAGATGTAAGGTAGATATAATATATGAATTTGCAGATATTATAAGGCCAATCGGCTGTGGTCAGCCGTCACAAAATATTGTTAAAATGTTTATTTATATTAGATCACGTGAAGTGGTTTTTAAATTGGAACAATTTTAAGTTTAATAAATTAGTAAAACTTTAGGGGTGAAACCATAAACTGTTTAATTTAAAAATTTTATTGCTAGCTTAATGTAATTTATTTTTTTGTCAAAAAAACATTTTGTTGTCAATATAAGACACATTAAAATATTATGTTAACCTCTTCGCGCGTCGTTAGTACATTTTTTCAGAACGACATAATTGACCCTAAGAAGAGTGTTTTCTGTTCTTTAGCACCGTTGTGATTTGAAACTTTTTTTTTTTTTTTTTTTTACAGTGAATACCGCACAAGAATCTCAACTGCTCCCGTCTGGAGCCAGTGAGACTATGGCATCCCCAATTGGGGTATGTTGTGAGGCTGAAGGTTGTGGGGAGGGGAAGGAGGTGGGGAAGAGGAAGGTTGGGAAGTACCTGGCTATTCAGATCTGGTCACTAAACACGGCTAAAGCCATTTTCAAGCAACGTTTCAATTCTGAATGGTGGTCTTACACCAGGGCGATACGAATAGTATCTTCCACTCTGGAACGTGCCGCAAATATACTATATATTATTTTTAAATGAATTAATTGTGAAATAACACAAATTAATCAAATAAAATTTATTTGCGCACGCAAATTTATTTGAAACTCGATGAAACGAAAAATAACGACACTAAAAAGAGGCAAATACATACATCTATAAGATTTAGTCTGCGTGGTAATGAGATTAGTATGATAGTATAATCGGTCTCCTCTTTGTGCGGTGCTTCCCTACTCATGTCTGCTTCTGTGTTCTGAAGGTTTCACTTCAACCGCGTGTAGATAATATATACACATATTAAAAAAGTTTTTTATTTTTATTTTTTTTTTTGGAATTGATTTAAAGGAATAATGAATGAATACTAGGAATCAATTCAAAAGGCCAGGAGAATCAGACTGAATCGATTCACTCTTGGGAATGAATATGCCCATGTCTACTTCTCATCATTTCTCTGTGCTTCTTTATTGTCATCTGAAAATTAAGTTGATATTGTAATCTCTTTGCAGGTTGGAAAATGGTTTAGAAAAGTTGCGTAGTACAGCAGAGCAAGTGGAAGATCTAAAAGCCAAACTTGCAGTTCAAGAAATAGAACTACAGCAGAAGAATGATGCGGCGGATGCACTTATAGAAATTGTCGGAGTTGAAACTGACAAGGTGCAGATGGAAAAGGCATTGGGTATGTTTAATGTCTGTCATATTAGTCTTTCCTCTATTAAAAAATTGATAACACTTTGATAGCCAGTGAAAACTTTTTGATTTCTATAAATTCCTCGTTTTCAGCCGATGACGAGGAATCCAAAGTGGGCATCATCGCAGAAGAGGTATCCAAGAAGCAGAAAGACTGCGAAGAAGACCTGGTGAAAGCCGAGCCGGCCCTGCAAGCTGCTCAGGATGCCCTGAACACCTTGAACAAAGCCAACCTCACGGAGCTCAAGTCTTTCGGTTCGCCTCCGGGAGCTGTAACTAATGTTACGGCTGCAGTCATGGTGCTCTTAGCTCCAGGAGGAAAGATTCCAAAAGATAGAAGCTGGAAAGCTGCTAAAGTATGAATGTTATTGTATTATAGTTCAACTAAAAACAAATCTACCTCCGTAGTCCAGTGGCTAAGACTCTTGACTAACAATCCGGAGGTCGCGGGTTCGAACCCGGCGTGCGCAAATAAATTTTATTTGATTAATTTGTGTTATTTCACAATTAATTCATTTAAAATAATATATAGTATATTTGCGGCACGTTCCAGAGTGGAAGATACTATCAGTATCGCCTTGGTGTAAGACCACCATTCAGAATTGAAACGTTGCTTGAAAATGGCTTTAGCCGTGTTTGGTGACCAGATCTGAATAGCCAGGTACTTCCCAACCTTCCTCTTCCCCACCTCCTTCCCCTCCCCACTACCTTCAGCCTCAAAACATACCCCAATTGGGGATGCCATAGTCTCACTGGCTCCAGACGGGAGCAGTTGAGATTCTTGTGCGGTATTCACTGTAAAAAAATAAAAAAAATGACCTTTTGTGTGCGACATGGCAAGCCACCAACGAAAGCTAACAAACTACTAATAAATCATGTCCTTTGTGTATACGGTGACAGAAGTGTATCAGCGCACCTAACCATAGCTGCAGTATAGCTGTTGCAGCAATTTTTTTTAGATTTTCTGTTTCAACTTATGTAAATATAATAACTGGGTGACATGGGGTTAGTGTATGGTTGGATCAGTATTAAGTTTTAAAACAAGATGATAGATATTGTATTAATCATTTTTCAGATTGTAATGGCAAAAGTTGATTCATTTTTAGAATCTCTTATAAATTACGACAAGGAAAACATTCACCCAGAAGTGATCAAAGCTATTGCACCATATCTAAAGGATGTTGAATTTGAACCAGGTAAGCCAATATTCAAGGCATTTAATCAGATAATGTCACTTTGGCTGGACAGGGTTCTAAGGTTCAGGGTTCTACACCTCCTTCGAGCAAAAGGAATGGTTTTGCATTCAAAGGTCATTTTTTGAAAAAAATATCAGTTGGAACCAGTGGCGGCCGGTGGTCAAAATATGTAGGGGTTCACCAGAGTCATTAAGGCTCCGCAACCGGGCTCGAAAAGAAGAAGATGGAGAGATACTTTGCGATTTTTTTCTATCGAGGGAATTTCATATAATTTGCGTTTCAGCGTGGGCAGCATCTAGAAATTATCTTAAAAAACAACTTCTTTTTTTAAAAACTTCAAATGTTTAAGGGAGATGTGTAAGAAATCGGTGGAAATTCGGGTTGCCGACAACACAAATTTAGTAAAGGTACAAACTTACTTATAAAGAAGTTCTATTCTCCGTTCCTTTTGTTTAGCGAAGCGATCTGTTGATCTTAATATATTCCACATTCAAACTCATTTTGAATGTATACAATGAACAAACACGAAAATAAACATGGGTTGATATAACCTGCAATTAAAGTTTAAAACTTCGCAGTGCAAGAAACGTTCCGAATTCGACACATAATGACCGACAACGGCGACAACTAATAAGCTTAATCTGAGCTAATCACTCATTCCATAGTAACATGTTTTGACTTGAAAGAAGAAAGCGCAGAACATTCGTTAGAAATAGTAGCACTGCTGTTAAATTGAAGACAAAATGTCGACAACTACATTACACGTAAGCGTTCTTGTTAAACACGCCACTGTATGACCCGCTCCTTTCGCTGTGGTGGTAAAATGTCGAACAACGTTCGGGCTTTTGTAAAATTTGCAAAGAAACCTATGTACCCACGCTTCCGACTGTTCAACGAATTTGCTCACAACAGTACTAAGATTTTGGAACGTATCGAAAACGAACTGTTACGAATGTAGGCGCAGTCTCGTCGCTCGTCGCTCTGAAAGAAAGCACGTATAATAGGTACCTACCTACTTACTGTACGAGATCTTGAGAAAATATTATTATTTATAACTGAACGGCGTTTCGTTTCAATTTTTGTGGGTTGTGCGGCGCTCGGGAGCTCTTATTACCTAGCCGCCACTGGTTGGAACCATGTCAAAACAAGGTGACGATAATCTAAAAATAATATTGAATCCATATTTTATTGAATAATATTTTTGTTTTATAGAATTTATTAGATCCAAATCGGGAGCTGCTGCTGGATTGTGTGCGTGGGTTATCAACATCATCAAGTTCTATGAAGTGTTTTGTGATGTGGAACCTAAAAGGAAGGCTCTAGCGCAAGCCAACGCTGAGTTGGCAGCAGCCACAGAGAAACTGCGAATCATTAAAGCTAAAGTTGCCGTAAGTGTCCAACAATCATTTTTCACTAAATGTACACATTGCTTTCAGATTATTTAATGTAATAGTTACTTTAGAACAACAATGAATGCAAATTGAAATGAAATTTCTATTAGAATAATATGGAATTGTAATAATAAACCAACCTTTTCTAGTCTCTAGAAGAACAGTTGGCCAAACTGACGGCTGACTTTGAGGTGGCCACCTTGGAGAAACTCCGCTGTCAACAGGAAGCTGATGCTACCAACTGCACCATTCAGTTGGCCAACAGACTGGTGGGTGGGCTGGCTAGTGAGAATGTTAGATGGGCGCAAGCTGTCTCAGAGTAAGTACCCACACATATATACATAACATATGCATGTAATATATACTCATGTAACATGTTTTGTTTTTTCAGTTTTATGCAGCAAAACACCACTCTCCCAGGAGATGTGTTGCTCGTGACAGCGTTTATTTCATATGTCGGGTGCTTTACTAAACAGTACCGGCTTGATCTTCTCAATAAAATGTGGCTTACGCATCTGAAGACATTAGAGGTTAGTAACTTATTCTAATTCAAATTCTATATCAATTATGTATTTTATTATTGATAATAAAGATTAGCGTGGAAACATGAGGAATTGGATACAGCCAATTGTATATCTCATCTCAATATGCGCAGATAGGTCAAAGTCAATAACAAGATTTATAAAAGTGAGACGGCTCCGTAGACCAGTTGATTTCAGATTTTACCAACTTGATAGAGACATCGACAATCCAGTAGAGTAAAAGAGTTTCCTATGAGAGTTCAAAGTACTGATCATTTTGTTGTTTAAAAATAATTTTAATTTGATTCGTTAATCTTTCAGCCGCCATTGCCAATAACAGAGGGTTTGGATCCTCTCACCCTGTTGACAGATGACACCCAAATAGCAATGTGGCAGAATGAGGGACTGCCTTCCGACCGGATGAGCACAGAGAATGCCACCATTTTGTCCAATTCTGACAGGTGGCCATTGATGATAGATCCTCAGGTAAAAACAACCATTTAATTGTGTGTTCACCAAAACTCAACTTAAATCTTTAGGATTTTAACATAGTTCTAAGTATGTAGTTATAAGTTAACACAAAATTTTAAAAGATTGTCTTTTTCTTAGCTCCAAGGGGTAAAGTGGATAAAGCAAAAGTATGGAGATGTCCTTCAAGTTATTCGTTTGGGTTCAAAGGGATACTTGGACACTATTGAGAAGGCCTTGAACAAAGGAGAAATTGTCTTGGTTGAAAATATTGGAGAGAATGTTGACCCTGTATTAGATCCATTGTTGGGAAGGAATCTCATCAAGAAAGGAAAGTAAGACACAAAATATATAATAAACTCATACACACAAACATTATTCAAAAACGTTACAAATATTGATGATTTGGAAGATTTGAAGGTTATGACATTTTTATTCTAATTCAAATGTGACTATAATGTGTCGACCCCCTCTGGCAGAGCTTAAATTCTTGGCTATGGAATCAGAGTTTGAGTTTTGAGTTCAATCCAATCAATTTCACATGTGTAATTTAAGTACATTAGTTTATGGTAAGTATATACGCATTATATTAAAACTAGTGACCAAGAAACATCAAGTTTTGGTATTCCATAAGGCACCGTTCTGGGACAATTTCCGTTGCACCAATTTATTATTCAAACCTACCTTTTCTCTTTCAGAGCCATAAAGATAGGTGACAAAGAGGTGGAGTACAATTCAGAGTTCAGGTTGATTCTTCACACCAAACTGGCAAACCCTCACTACAAGCCAGAGATGCAGGCGCAGACCACTCTGGTTAACTTCACAGTGACCAGGGACGGGCTGGAGGATCAGCTACTGGCCGAAGTTGTCAAGGCAGAAAGACCAGATTTGGAGGATTTGAAGGTTATGCTATTTTATACTAATCCAAATATGACTATACGTCGACCCCCTCCGGCAGAGTGGTAATCTTCTTGTCTCTGATATCAGAGGTTGTGAGTTCAAATCCAATCAAGTTCACACATGTAATTTAAATATGTACGTACATTAGTTTACAGTAAATATGTACCTACATTTTTTTAAAATATGTGACCAAAAACCATCATATTTTGGCATTCCACAAGGCCCCATTCTGGGACCTATATTATTCATTTTGTATATGTATAAATGACATATTTGTTCAACAGTTTTCAGAAATAGTTATACAAAATTCTTCAAAGTGGTGATGACCTAGTTCCAATGGTTCTGGTTGGAACTCTTGTACAATATCACATAAACAATATATTTTTGATATCCAATCTAGTGATATGAAAGATGAAAATCTGTATCTAATTTAAAATTCTATTATTTAAAATGAATATTGTAAAAGAATATTAGTCCACACCATTATGTATAAATAATTTTTTATTCAAATTTATTTTCAGGCCGAGCTGACAAAGCAACAAAATCAATTTAAAATTCAGCTGAAGGGCTTAGAGGATGACTTGCTCTCTCGTTTGTCTTCAGCTGGGGCAAACATCCTTGGAGACACCGCTCTTGTAGAGAATTTAGAAACTACTAAAAAAACCGCTGCAGACATTGAAAGAAAGGTACCTGCTTGCATAAGTACTTAAAAACAATTGATCCACAAAGAAGAAAAATAACATTTTTAAAACGTTATCAAAATATTGGTGTTTTGTTGTTTATTCTATTGTTATTTATTATTCTTCAAGGTTGCTGAAGCCAAAATAACATCTCACCAAATAGATCAAGCAAGAGAATTCTATCGTCCTGCTGCAGCCAGGGCTAGTTTATTGTATTTCATATTGAATGATCTCAATACTATCAATCCTATATACCAGTTTTCATTGAAGGTAAGCAATAATCTATTAGAAATATTTTAATAGTGCTATTATTTTATGTATATTGAATAAACTATTCATTAGTTTATTCAATGTACATAAAATAATAGCACTATTTTTTTATTATTAATTGTTTCAGGCGTTTAGTGTTGTTTTCCAAAAAGCGATATCCAAAGCTGAACCGGCAGAAGATGTGACGCAGAGAGTGAAGAATCTGATTGATTGCATCAGCTATTCCGTGTTTCAGTACACCACCAGGGGACTTTTTGAATGCGACAAACTTATATTCTCATCCCAAATGACATTCCAGGTATGTTTCTATATTAATATTAATTTTATTGACTAAAAAAAACCATACATGACAGAAAAACTAGGATAGTAAGAAAGCTTCATTCACAGTATCCCACACTTATGTTGTGTAATTATGTCGCAAACAACTTCAACGGCACAGTCTGTACAAGTCCCTACTGAAATCACGAACCTGTGTCGCCACCTATCATTGTTGAATTCTCGAAACGTTAAAGCTAGAATGCCATAATCTCACTCACAACCAAGCAGTTGCTGTAGCTGTCATTTTTATATCCTGTCATTCTTTGTTGACTGTTTTGTTGAATCTATCTCGATCGAGATAGATATCAGGCAAGATCTCTTGTTAGATTTGTGCGATTTTTTATGGCTGTTAAATGAGTAAATAATCATGCATACTTGCAGGAATACGTGTTTAAAACGACCTAAACTAAAATACGTGACAGCTCACAGCTGAAATTCTGACATCGGCCCATAGAAAAAGCAAATAACAGCCAAATAAAATCACACAAATCTGACAGGAGATCTTGCCCGAGATCTATCTTGATCTTACAAAAGATAGAGAATCGCTCAGCTGGACAAATACAGGAAAGTAGAATACTCAAATTTTGTTTTTAAAGATTTTTCTTCTGTATCCTATCACTAGATTCTTCTAATGAGTGAAGAGATTTCTCCCGCTGAATTGGATTTCTTATTGAGGTTTCCAATTAAACCTCACGTCACCAGCCCTGTAGACTTCCTGACCAATCAAAGCTGGGGAGGGATATGTTCATTATCCGGAAAAGAAGAATTTAGGTTGGATATTGCTTTGGACATCAATTATATTTTATGCATTTTTTTGGGATATCAACGCTTAAATATGAACTTTTCTCGTAGAAATCTTGATCGTGATATAGAAACCCAATCAAAAAGATGGAAGAAGCTAGTAGAACTTGACTGTCCTGAGAAAGAAAAGTTTCCTCAGGTATGTGTTAAACATTTTCTGTTTCATATAAATAAATGTATTCTAAATATATATTATGCTTGTACGTGAATACACACAAACATTTTATTATGTTGTAAATTACATGTTTTTTCTGTGGTTTTTAGGAATGGAAGAATAAAACACCTATTCAGAGATTATGCATGCTCAGGGCTCTGCGTCCTGATAGAATGACATATGCCGTAGCGTAAGTTACTTAAAAATCCTTTATTATGTATATGTATTTATGTATTGTACAGAAATAATAAAAATAATACATTTTCTGTTCCCCAAATGCAGTTTACACATTAAAAAATACATGAGTGTATTTGAGTATTAATTGCATCTTCAAATCTTTAACTTATTTTAGAGCCTTCATTGAAGAAAAAATGGGCGCCAAATATGTGGAGAACCGCACCATGGAATTCAGCAAGTCTTTCGAGGAGACCAGTCCCTCCACTCCCATCTTCTTCATCCTGTCTCCGGGTGTCAATCCGCTCAAAGACGTGGAGACGCTCGGCAGGACGCTTGGTTTCACGTCTGATGATGGGAACTTCCACAATGTCTCTCTGGGCCAGGGACAAGAGGTGGTGGCTGAGAAAGCCATGGACACCGCGGCGCAGAGCGGACACTGGGTGGTGTTACAAGTAAAACGATGCATGCATTATGATATTGGTTCCATGGCAAAAAAGAACTTTGAAGAAATGTATTATTTTATCATGTTCTGTTTTTTCACTGATTTATTTTTTCCAGTTATCGATAAATTAATGTAATAAATATAAGCTCGTCTGTTGGATAATCTCTGGAAGTGAGATAATTAAGATATCTTGCTTTTCAGACATATGCTTTCCAACTTAGCTATCCTAATTCTCTGACTACTTCAGACTGAAAAGAAAATACTTATGTGTAAATATACATATTTTTTAATGTTACATAAAAACATTGACGTCTCGTTAAACTGTTAATATGGCACATTGTCAACGAATTTTTAAATATTCTTATGATAGACATAAGATATTTACAATGTAAATAAAATCAAAAAAAAATAAATATATAATTAGAAAAAAAAGTACAGAAAAAAAAAGATTGGTACCCAAAAATCTTTTTCACGCAACCATTTTTTCCGCGCACATCTCCTTCTGAAAATTAGCTATGCACAATTATTGTGTATAAAATATTTATTAGTAAAAGGGAAGACAGCAGGTTTTTTTTGTAACTGCTGACAATAAGAAAATAAAAACAGGACAACCACTGAATTATTACTTGGGTTTTATTTTCAACTGATTGACTAAAAAGAAAAGTAGAAAATTTTTGGTGAGGCCTTCTTGCAGTAGGTGGATTATGGCGGACACAAAATATAATCTAATCTAAATTATGAATTATTCTCGTAGTATGAATAGTTTTGTTCCTTTGCACATTATTTTTTCAAATTATTTCTAGAACATTCATTTGGTAAAGAAATGGCTGCCATCTCTAGAGAAGACCTTGGAGCTGTATTCGTTTGGTTCTCACCCGGAGTATCGGGTGTTCATGAGTGCGGAACCAGCGGCCACAGCAGCAGCCCACATCATCCCTCAGGGTATCCTCGAATCTTCCATCAAGATCACTAATGAACCACCCACTGGAATGCAGGTAAGAACTCTTTATGATTGCTTATTTTCTTGCAACTTTTGCTTATCTGTTTAAATTATTGGACACATTGTTTTCGATTTTGTTTTTTAATTGTTAAAATTTTTATTTCTTTCAGTTACTGGCATTTTATGTTTTCTTTGCACTCCAGATTATTATTTATCCAGTTACTACAAGTAAGTTTTTACTATTTTTATTTCTAGTCTTTCCCTTTTTTTCTTTTTTTTTCAATCATGCGTGACAAGCATCATAATGTCCATTCTAGGTTTTCATTGTCATATCGTGAGTATAAACAATATTTAAAAGATTTCACCATTCATTATTTCAGATATACATAGATACTGTATAATTATAATGAGTGTCAAACTTTAAAGCCTTCTTGACATTGTACAGAAGTTGTCGCAATAGGCGAGTTTAAGGTCCGAAAAGTGGAATGCCTCTCCGCCCACGCTTTTCTCTATCGCACATATCTTTTACACTTCTCTCTCTTTCGTTTACAGTCATTCTAAAGTCAGTAAAATGACTACCTGCGCGAGAATGGATCGTATCAAGTTTAGGTCGGCATTTAAGTTTGGCGCGTGCAATACCCCTTATAACTCTGTTTTAACGTTTCCCTCTCTTGCAAAAAAAAGTAACAGAAAGATTACAATAGAACTATAAACATTTATGATTGCATTATATTATAAACTTCTGTACTGGTTTAATTTAATTAATAAAATTATATATTTTAGGCTAACCTCCACAAAGCCCTGGATAACTTCAACCAGGAGACCCTGGAGATGTGCGGCAAGGAGGCGGAGTTCAAGGTCATTCTGTTCTCGCTGTGCTATTTCCACGCCGTGGTGGCAGAAAGGAGGAAGTTTGGACCCCAGGGCTGGAACAAAGTGTACCCTTTCAATGTCGGTGAGATCTCTATAAAATAATATTGCTAAATTGTTTACTTCCTGTTATGAAAATTTTATTTGTTCATTAGTTCGTAGCCAAGTAGAATATAATTCTGTCATTTGGTCACCTCATACAAATATAACTCATAAAAAATGTCGAAAGAATTCAGCGAAAGTTTTTATTATTTATTAATTTTAACTTAAATATCCCCTTAGAACAAATTAACTACACTTTTTTATTAAATACCTTAAAAATACAAATAGTTCAGGATCAGGCAATGATAAGCGACTTATGTTTCTTTTTGAAAATTGTAAATTTGGAGCTCGACTAATGCAAACTCTTGAGTGTAGAGTATCATTGTTAATTGTCGCCGATTTTAACAAAGATGTTGTTTTTTTCTCAGGCGATTTGAACATCAGTGTATCTGTTCTCTACAATTATTTGGAGGCTAACTCCAAGGTACCTTGGGAGGACTTGCGCTACTTATTTGGAGAGATTATGTATGGAGGACACATCACAGACGACTGGGACAGGAAACTGTGCATCTCTTATCTAGAGGAACTTCTCCAACCTGATTTGGTAACACTTTTACTATTAATTTTATAATCGCATCACTCAATTAGCCTGTTGATCTCATACTACCAAATCCAAAACCAAATGAATGTTAAAAAAAAAACATTTTCACTTGTTACTGTTCAGGTTGACGGTGAGCTTCAACTTGCCCCCGGGTTCCCCGCGCCCCCCAACACTGACTACGTGGGCTACCACACCTACATCGATGATGCCATGCCGCCCGAGTCTCCCTACCTCTACGGGCTGCACCCCAACGCCGAGATAGGCTTCCTCACCACCACCAGCGAGAACCTCTTCCGGACCGTGTTTGAGATGCAGCCCAGGGACGCCGGCTCCTCTGGTGGGGCTACTGTCACGAGGGAGGATAAGGTTTGATGTGCTTTCCTTAGTCATTTGAATATCTGCTTTCTGTAGGAGTCTTCCTGAGGATTAAGGATTGCGATTGCCTGAATGGATACTTCTCCAAAAAGGGCTAGCAACTTCTTTCGGTTCATTGTTAGTTTCACATTTTCAATTGGGGTCCTTTTGGTAACGTTCTTCGTCTGGACAATCCATAAACTTTAAGCCTTTTCATAATCTCTTTGCTTTGTGAATGAGGTAAAGAGTCTTATGTTTACTTTCTTCAACTCTTGTAGTAAATTGATATATGTAGTTCATCCTGCATGATCTCCAGAAAATTTGCTCCCTCCGCTCATCAGTTTATATAAACTATTCTAAATCACCAAATCTAGTAAATCTCCATTGACAAAGTCATACTGTCTGAATTACCCACCTCTACAGAGTACAATAATTCTACCACAAACAAGAGAGGATAAAACCAAATATCTATATGTGGCCGGCTTCTAAAAGGGCCAATGTCAGTTTTTCAAATTTCACAAGGCCTGTGTAGAATTAGCGCTTTTTAGCAAGTTTTAATAAAAAAAAGCGATTTTCTAGTGTAGGTAGCTTTGGCCCCCAAAAATCAAAAAATCCTTTCTCGAAATCGAAAGGTTCTTTAAGAATGCAGTACCCAATTCTAAAGCGAAATTGCAAAAAAATATATTCTTATCAAAAAAACTTGGCCCTTTTATAAGAAAGGGGGCATACATTAATTACGTGACTTCAAAATGGGGGGGAATGGCACCAGTAAAATCTCAGGTCAATAATAAAAAAAATGATTAAATTGTTTCACTTCTTTTGGAGTGTCCCATTTTGCCAGCTGAAATAATATATTGGCTAGTATGAAATACATTATTTCGAAAATGTAGTCCTTTAACTGTAGTGTAAATCTCACGTAAGGGGGAGGGGGGGTCCCACCAAATTTCACTTAATCTCACCAAGGGGGGGAGTAGTCTAAATTGAAAAAAAAAACTGCTCACGTAATTAATTTATGCCCCCAAAGCTACAGATATTTATGTTTGCAATTGAAGATAATTTTACAACCGCTTGGTTCTGAGTAACCTAGCAGGTAGGTGTTTTAACTGTGGTTGATTTGTATTTTTTTTTTAAAGACAAACATTTTCGTGTTAAATATCCTGACCAAATTTGAAAATGTCTTAATACCACCATGGTACGTGGAAAATATTGCTTGTGTCGTGATGGAGGACTAACTAGCCATGAAGCTAACTCTGCCACTGACCGATCGAGTGCGTATCCCAATAATATCTTTGTTCTATTAAAACATCTTGGATATTTTTGTTTCTATAATGTGCTTTCAAAAAAATTATTTATTTTTGAAATTCACTGATTTTTCCAGGTGAAGCAAATGCTTGACGAGATTATGGAGAAACTTCCGGAAGAATTCAACATGGTAGAGATTATGGGTAAGGTGGAGGAGAGGACACCTTATGTGATTGTGGCTTTCCAGGAGTGCGAGCGGATGAATTATTTAACAGGCGAGCTCAAGAGATCACTGAAGGAATTAGATCTGGGATTGAAGGCAAGATTATATAATATTGTATTATTTATAATGGCTTTTAATTACATAATTGTTTCTTGGATTTAACAATTATTTTATTATAATATTATTTTAGGGAGAATTGACAATAACATCTGACATGGAGGATCTGGAGAATGCATTATTTTTGGACCAAGTAAGAGTTGTCTCAAGTATTCCATTTGAGGGCATCCATTAATTACGTGGGCACAAACGGGGGGGGGGGCGTCCAGCAAAAACTCACGTTACTTGAAAAAAATATACGAATTGGCCCAAATTTATATCACCGAGGGGGAGGGGGGGGGTCTATAGCGGAAGAAAAGCTGCTCAAGTAATTAATGGAAGCCCGCTTTGTGATTACAGTGAAACCCTCTTAAGAGGCTTTCCAAGGGACCGGAAAAAACAAACTTCTTAAGCAGGAAAACCTTATACGTGGGAAAAATTGGGCCAATATTGAGCCGAGGGATTGAAAATACCAAACTTCTTAAGCCACGAAACGTCTTAAGAGAGAACTTCTTAAGAAGGTTTCACTGTACATGTTATACATATATGTATTGCACTTTAAGAAAATATTTGTTATCACAACAATGTATTTCAAGGTTCCGCCAGTTTGGTCATCGAGAGCATATCCCTCTTTACTGGGCTTAACGTCGTGGTTCTTGGATCTTCTTCTAAGGTTGAGAGAATTGGAAACTTGGTCCTCAGATTTTGTGGTAAGAGTTAAATCATCTAACTAATATTATTGCATTATAATTTGTAAGTCTGGGGTGTGTAAATTCCCCAGACTCTCTCTGAGCTCAATGCTCAGAGATACGATTCTGAAAATTTTACCTGCGCGACAATGTATCACAAAAGAATAGCAATTTTACAACTCTAAAGAATATAACAGATTCACCTACCTTGAATGCAGTTAATCGCAGCTCGGAGGCCTCCGTGTCATACCCAGTAAGTCAAAAATGTAATCTTTTATTGCTTGAAACTTCGCACAAGTAGTCTGTCGTCTAACTTACACAACAGTATTTTTCAAAATGAAAAATAAAACAGTATTCAAAAACAAACACATGATGACAGTTATAATTCTATTTTTAAAAACAATCAATTTCAGGTTTCTCTGTTAATTTCAAAGAGTGAGTAACTACTATTCTTATGATACATTTAATTATTTTTCGAACAAACAAAAAGAACATATTATAATGCCTAACCAATTATGTAAATATTTTTTGAATGAGTAATTTATATTCAAACTTCCAAATTTTACTTATTTTTTACAGCTTCCATCTTCAGTATGGTTAGGAGGATTTTTCAACCCCCAGAGTCTGTTGACAGCCATCATGCAGAGTACAGCGCGGAGAAATGAACTTCCCCTTGACAAGATGTGTTTACAGTGCGATGTCACCAAGAAGAATAAAGAAGACTTCACGTTAGCATCCTTTCCTTTCTTAATACCTGTCTTAATCATTCTGACACTGTTTTGTCTGGGTGGCTCTTATCTTGTGTGTGTGTCATACACTGACTATCAAATTAGATTGTATTGTTTGAAATCTTTGCATTTTGACTCTATTGCAGATCTGCACCAAAAGATGGCGCTTATGTGCACGGCTTATTGATGGAGGGAGCTCGTTGGGATGTCCAAGCTGGAATCATTATGGATTCGAGGCTTAAGGAACTTTTCCCTCAGATGCCAGTCATCAACATCAGGGTAAATATATGAAAAACCTTTCAAATACATAATAAACTCTCCTTTCAGATGCGCCCTTATTCTGTCTATATATGCAATCAACAACATGGAAAGCAGTTAGGATTAAATTTGGAACATTTTAACCTGCAGGCTTATGTTTCAGCAACTTCCTTGGTTTCTCACAGCATCTGTTTGGGAGCTACCATTCCGTAATTCTCTTTAGAATCAAGCCTTCTTTCCCTAAAACTTTATTCATCTCCCTCAACTTTCTTGTTTCCTCTTTCTCTTCCTACACGACATACCAGTTCTCTTAAACGGTGTAAATACGAATAAGAGTATTTTAAATAATATTTTGGTTTGCAGGCCATAACCCAAGATAAGCAGGACCTGCGCAACATGTACGAATGTCCGGTGTACAAAACTCGCACTCGTGGTCCCACTTTTGTTTGGACTTTCAATCTGAAGACAAAAGATAAACCTTCCAAATGGACCCTTGCAGGAGTAGCTCTCTTACTTCAAGTTTAATCAATACAATGTCCAACGTAGTTGCTTTATAATATTCAGGATCTATATTATCTCTATGTGACAGATAGGCATACAATACTGGGATGTGATCCTGTACTCAATGTAGTCTTGTATGTTTTTCGTATTTTGTTAAGTTCCTTTTTTTATTTTTCTAATGGCCATCTTAGATATGTGTAGGTGTAGGAACCTTTTAAATGTTGGAATGTGGAACATTGTTTCTTACTACAGGGAACTTGGATGAGGATGTCATATAGTGACAATTTTTTTTTTCATAATTTAATATATCATCGGTTGAGTGATACGTGACTAACATTTTTCCAAAGTGATTTTTTAATAATTAAGTGTTCTTATAATGTCCTTTAGCATGAATCCATTTTTTCTATGATAAATAATATTGTAAAGAACACTACTAGATTATTAAAAGATCAATTTGTTAGCCACTTGTTGATCTTAACTGTTGATATTTTCGATTTTTTGTTATGTTGGCTTGTGACATCACAATATTCGCTACATATTTATTACTCACTTTAAAAAATATGTATTCTTTTTTGCTGAATGCAATTGTTATGGCGTTCATCCTCAAATATGTTTAGTAAGTACTTACTTGAATAATGCCATTTAATTAGTTACTTTGTCAGACTACTGATTCATTATCTCCCACCTTTTATTCCCACTTATAGGACTTCAATCATCCTTCATCACTTCACTCAATTCCCTCACTCGTATCATTGTCAATCACTTTGATTGAGCGTGTACTTCACTTACTAATCACAGAACATCACTTTGCTATTAGCAACTCCCACATTTGGGACAATCATGTCAGTGTAATACATAGTGCTTTTAATCAAATATAATATGAGTAGGAATCTCAGGAATGGGTATAAGATATAATAAGTAACAACCATTGATGTTTGCATACATATATCCTACTTCTTAAATTAGTTTTTCATCTCTTCCGTATTTTTTTTTTAAATGTATTTTTTTATTTGTGATAAAGGCAGAATTAAAAAAAGGTTTTTTTTTAATATAAAAGTCTTATAAATTAGATAGTGCAACAATAATGAATGGATGAATGATGTACCTTCATAATCAAAATGTTATGCAAAGTTACTAGGACAGGGTTCTAATTGTAAAACGATATTTCTGAGAAATTAACCATCTTTGGTTTTATTTGTACAGTATTGAATAATTACACTTTTTCTTGCTAAGCTACTTAAAGTAACTTATTGGCAGTATTGTAGAGACTAGAATATTTTATTATGTTACAAAATAATTTAATCCCAGTACTCTCCAAATAAATTAAAAAATACAATTAAAACACATATAAATTTGTTGTAGACCACTTTTATTTTTTAAACACTCTACCGGTTTCGGAAGCACCCTTCCTTCGTCAGGAGAATATTATAACATCCTTTAAAGTTATAATATTCTCCTGACGAAGGAAGGGTGCTTCCGAAACCGGTAGAGTGTTTAAAAAATAAAAGTGGTCTACAACAAATTTATATGTGTTTTAATTGTAAATTATGGCGAGCCACAAAGTTAATGCTTTTTACAAATATGTGAAATTAAAAAATGTTTATTACAGATATATTTTGAACTACAGGTGCACATATTATATGTTATTTGTTTCATGTAACCCTGTCATGGTAAGGTTGCATACCTATGATGTAGACAAGTTTTTGGACTTGTTTTGATTTATTTATTAAACTCATTTATCATATTTTTATAATGCATCATATTTTTAAATAGGATACTTATAACAGAATATGAATCATATTTCTGAAATATTTTAAAATCATTAGTCTTATTTTTTTTACTTATAAAACCATGATTTAGATATTCAAAGTCGTTAAAATTATAAATATTTCAAATTTTTGTGAAAATGTATTTTCTTGATAGCTATGGAGTGTATGTATTAATAATTGAAAAATTTAATGATCTTTTAAATTGGTAGCTCGGACAAACGAAATCACAAATCTTTAAGGGTATCACTAATATTAACTGAATTATATTACAATGCAATAATTCTATTTATCTATATATATTTTTAAAAGCAATGATAGCTTGTCTTACGGAATAGTAGATAGGTTCTAGATTATTTGTACTCTTTAAAAAATGCTTTAATTTATAGCTAAGTCTTAAAAGCGATAAAAAATATTTTAAAGTATCATTATGAAATCAAAAAGAGGCACTCCCTTATTTTATTATTTATCCACTTCAAAGTCTATGAATAAATGTTAAATCTGTATAATTTATGTACTGCTATCATTTAATCCTTAATATCCAAATAAATATTGTGCAACAAATTTCAGTAAGTATTGACAAAGTGAAGTGACTATGCTTTCCTTTTTTTGTGTATTGACCTTCAGATGGTTACGAAACTTATCAACCATAATCACAGAGCAAGCGTAAGATATAGAAAATATTAATTATCTCTTAAAAAGTCTGTTTATATTCCCTTATTAATTCCTTTCTAGCAAAACTCACTGAAGTATATTATAAAGATGTATGTACATACTTAAAACCTCGTAAGAAGTTTGGTTTTTTTGGTCCCTCTGCCCAAAATTGGACCAATTTTTCCCACATACAATACGGTTTTCCTGCTTAAGAAGTTTGTTTTTTCCGGTCCCTTGGAGGAAAAACTTCTTAAGAGGGTTTCTCTGTATTCGTATATTGCTTTCATTTATGTATTGTCTTCACTCTAGCTCAAATCTAATAGAAATTACTTCTTCTTTATCACTTCGTCTGTAGTTTCTTCAATTTATTTTTTTATCTAACAAATTTGGAAAATGCTTGTATGTTTACTTATAAAAAATAGTTCATTTTAAGTGCCTAAACTTAATTTGTGACTGATGGAAACCCTTCTTAACCATTTTACAGCCGACAGATCTAATAAACTATCTATTAAAATGATTTCTAAACTGTCATCTGATATCTGGTGGAAATTTCCCATTATGATTGGATGTTGAACCCTTACTAATACTATAAGTTACATTATCGCAATCTATATACAGGTCATATTGTCACCCAACAGATATGGGTGAATTTCTGGGACTGCGGAACATATCGTTTCTGTTGGTACTTCCGGAGGAATCGTCGTCGTCAAAGGGATTGTCACTATCCACGTCCCCCGCTTCAGGAGTGGTCATGTTGTTGGCTCTGCGGTATTTGGCTCTGCGGTTTTGGAACCAGGTTTTAACCTAGAAATATAAAATGATATTAGTAAATATATGCACATATTACGCTGAGCGATGAGTAGTTACAGAAGGCCGTATATCAAACAACCTTTTGGCTGACGTGATGAGGTTGTGAAATAATAGTATCGCTGGGAGCAGTACTAATAAATCACTGAAAGTGGAATAACTTCATCAAGAGCTTTTTAAGTGGTAAAAATCATTGAAGATATGTAAGTATGCTATACACTTGAAGATTTTTTGGGGCCCAAAATGAAGGTCTCAGCTTTCTATGTTTAGGATTATGGTACATATTCATAAAAAAAAAAAAAAATTATTCTCGTAAATTTATTGCAATTATATTATATGTAATTTGTGAAATTAGAACTTCCTTGTTATTAGAACTCAGACTCTCGATGGGGGTTTTGATTTATTGCTTGAAAAGTGCCATGCACTAAGAATTTATATTAGCAATCAATAATTCTTACTGGTATATTTTTTCCGCACATTTCTCGGAAGATCGAATGCAACTGACCTGATTTTAATAAGTAGAGGGTGAGTGCATAGGACACATGTAGGCGCTTGTATAGTCAGTTTATGTCAGCTTCACAATAAGTAAAACCTGCGGTTTCCCTCCCCCCCCCTACCGAGTGGTCCACATACGCTCAATAATATTTTTTTTGGCCCACCAAACGATTTGGGTTGGGCATTGGGCACCCCTGGTCTAAATCAACACTAATTTTCAAATTAGTCATCTATGTGAATGGACTTTGTGAAGTGAGGGGTGATTCATACAATATTGCAACTGTTTGTCTGATTTATCTGTACTTATTGGTCAGCTTTATATGGCGCCGTTTAGTGATTAAATACCCCAAAGGGTAAGTTATTGTAGCTTTATTAGTAACAACGGAAGCTGTCATATTGTTTGGATTACGCAGCACTGATATCTTTATCAGAGAAGCTTTCCGGTAGAGTAATAGGAAAAAAGCCCCTGTAATTAGGCACTTTTTCAAAATATATAGATAGATTAGCACCGCTGAATCAGGATATTAGGTTAATTTAAAGTTTCCCCATCAACACTGGTGATTCATTAACATTACATTTTAATGTAATTTAATTAGTTCCAAAATTCATATTACTAAGTATTGCCATAGTAATGAAAAGAGTTGTAGGTAGGTACTTTATTAAATTTATGTCAAGCAGTTAGTACCTGTCTATCGCTCAGTTTTAACTGCCCGGCAAGAATCCTCCTGTCTTCTGGACTGAGGTATTTGTGTGAGCCGAAACGTCTCTCCAAGTTCTGTGTCTGCTGAGGGGTGAACCTGACTTGTCCTCCCTTCCGCTTGGTGAAGGCCAGGGGGAGGGGGTGGTAGTGGCGCAGATAGCCCGGCAGGGAGTGGTGCGCGAAGGGGGAGGGGGAGTACCCAGACAGGAGGGTGGGGGACAGAGGCCACTGGTTCGCGGGGACAGCTGGAAATAAACAAACAACAAAATTATAATTTGACGTTACAAAAGTAGGTAGGCTAGTGAGATTGTTGCAATCTTTTTCATTAATTTTTAATGAATTTTCCCTGTTATCAGCATGTGTCAAATTCACTGAGTCAAATGAGTCAACATTACAAATATTCAATACTATTCTACTCCTTCAGGTCTAGAAAATATAATATGTTGTCATGCACGGGTGTAGCCAGGGGGAGGGTTTTGGGGGTTCAAACCCCCCCCCCCCCCCCGAAAAGTTAAAATATCAACATCAATAATATTAAAATATGGAGAGGCAAATGGCATAACTTATTTTAGTAAGTACTAATTATTACACTAATAATGTATTTTGGATTGTAGTGCACACTCTCTCAATCTTGCTATTGCTGACTCTTGTTCCCAAGTAGATGTGCCAAATTGCGTTGGGATCGTGCAGTCTGTTGGTTCCTACTTTAGACATTCTGCTCAACGCACTGCCATTTTGATAGTAAAATTCGGAAGCTATTACCAGCTGGTCATCAAAAAAGCCTGCTTGCAATGTGTGAAATACGGTGGGTTCACAAGCATGAAGCCTTCAAAACAACTGCAGACAGTTGTAAACACCGACCTCACAACAGCATTCAGCCACGTGGATGATGTTATTAATGTTTTGCAACTTTTGAGAAATAAAGTTGACAAAGAGTACCTTCATCTGTATGAAGAAGCAAAGGTGATGCTCGAAGAAAATGGTGGTATACTGCAAATGCCACGTATCTTTGGAAGGCACTCTAACACTCCTGCGTCAGATATATGCATGCATTACAAAATAAATTTATTCATTCCATTTCTAGAGCACACAATTCAACAATTAATCGAGAGGTTTTCGAAACACCGTAAAGTAGTATTGTCATTTTCGTGTGTTACATTCAAATTTTGCGGCCAGTTCTGAAATTGAAAATGCAATTTTTATGTATTCGGCAGTGCTAACCAAAAGAAGTACATCTGTCGTCAAAGCAGATCTTGAAGTGTGGAAAGCAGCTATGACTGTCACCTCCCCTACTCCAAAATCTGCTTTGGAATGCTTAGATAAGTGCGATAAAAAATTATATCAAAATATTTAGACGTTACAAATATTGGCTACCATACCTGTTTCCACTGCTACACCAGAAAGGACTTTTTCAAGCCTACGGAGACTTAACAACTACTTGAGCACTTCAGACTGAACGGCTTGGTTCTCATGAATATTCACTATGGGATAGAAAATGATGCGAATGAAGTAGTGGATATATTTAAAAAGAAAAATAGAAGATTAATTCTGTAGTGCATAAGTAATCAAATGAACCTTCTGTTTTTTTTTTACATTTTTCATATAATATAAACGTTATTGCATGCACTTTCAGTAGTTTTATTTTCTTGAACCCCCCCCCCCCCGATACTAAACTTTTGATGTTTTGTGACAAATACGACGACCGGAGTAGCGCAGCGGTAAGACGTTTGACTCGCACACCGAAGGTCGCGGGATCGAATCCCGGTGCGGCAAATAAATTTTATTTGATTAATTTGTGTTATTTTACAATTTATTCATTTAAAATAATATATAGTATATTTGCGGCACGTTCCAGAGTGGAAGATACTTCCTGTATCCCCTGGTGTAAGACCACCATTCAGAATTGAAACGTTGCTTGAAATGGCATTAGCCGTGTTTGGTGACTAGATATGAATAGCCAGGTACTTCCCCACCTTCCTCTTCCCTATCTCCTTCCCCTCCCCACTACCCTCAGCCTCACAACATACCCCAACTGGGGATGTCATAGTCTCACTGGCTTCAGACGGGAGCAGTTGGGACTCTTGTGCGGTATTCATATAAAAAATCATAAATAAATTTTAAAAAAATACAGCACTTCGTACCTGAGTTGTTAAAATTACTCACAATCGTAGAAGAAAGGGTGAAATTGAAAAAAAATTACCATTGTTAGAGGCAACAAAAATATCATTGAAGAAGAAGATAACACTAATAATCTAAACGAAAATATGAAAGAGAACAAGACACAGAAAATTAAAAGATAACGGTCGCAACTAAGACTCAAACCCGGAACCTCTTGTCTTAACGATTCGGCTTCCGAGGCCTCTTATTTAAACATCACTTTTGATGATTTCATATCTTTGAGTAATTTTTGCACATTGACAGCTACCTTTTTTATCGGAAACAATTATTGTTCTATGAACTGGTTTGTAACCTAGATAGTGTCTCGGACAAATTTAACCGATTTTATTTAGTAGGTAGGTACCTATTGTAAAAGGTAGCTGCCAATAATATGGAAAAAATTAGTCGAAGATATATAATGATAAAATTCTGAAATTTGAAATAGGTGATTGACAAAAATGATGTTTAATTACGAGGTCTCAGTAGCCGAATTGATAGAGGCGTTTGTACTAGTAAGACGAGATGTTCTGGGTTTGTGTCTCAGTTGCGACCGTTCTCTTTTTATTTTTCTGTGCCTTGTTATCTTTCATATTTTCGTTTAGAATATTAGTTATCTTCTTCTTCAATGATACATTACATTGATGGGAATAACCTCCAAAAGCCATAAAATGAGAGTTGTTGTTACAAAAATTGTAACAAAAATAGTTAGACTTTTATTTGTTTTGTTCGGGAGTCAATTTAGAAGATTTTTGAAGAGATGTTCAAGAGAATAAATCAATTGATACTTGATACCACTTCGGCTGTGTCTCATGCGACTGGTGATTGCGAATTGCGATACAAAATTTATTGGTTTGATTATTTTCCTCTGGAAAAATGCTGACTCATACAATAATGGTGACCCAAAGAAAACTGTTATCTGGAGTGAACTTTGAAACAGAGATAGGTATTAAAATGTTTCTCCTAACAAAAAATGTCTTAAAAGTAAAGAAACTCTTTGGATCAAAAATTTTTCCACCACTGCACTAAAGCTTAGGCCCAGAAATTCATATGCAACAAAGTCACCAAGTCTGTTTCAGATTTTTAACAAATTATGATCAGCAGAAGAATCATGTGGTTATGTTTGTCAGCTAATTTCAGTTTGATAAATATAACTAGCACCTTGGAGTTTAGCGGGAACTTTTCAAATATCAAAAAAACAAAATGGCGCCGAATAGCCATTTGCTGACAACGTTACATTTGAAGTTCATTTTTTATTTATTACTCATCTAGTGCTATCTTTATCAATATACCACCGATGGATGCTTATGATCATTGCTCATTCGTATTAAATATAAATTATTGCTGAAGACTTTTATTTAAACTGTCAGGCTTCTCGCCAGAGGCGGCTCTAGGGCTCCAGCTGTGGAAGGTCATTTGAAAAAGAAAGTGATTAATCTTTATTTGATATTGAGAAAAATGCCGATACATTATTATCAATCAATTTAAAGAGAGGTAGGGTCATGAATCCGCAACTCAAATTACATAGGTATTATTTGTAAATTGCAAAGTCGCTACATAATACATGTACTTGAAGGTACATCATTTTAAAGAGGGCACTTTTCCATATAGTTGTGCACACCAATAGTACCTAAGTATCCAAAATTTAAAAACAAAATTAGATTAGAAATAATATTCAATGTTTATAAGAAAAACTTTCTTTTTATAATTTATTATTTTATAATGTTTTTGTTTTTATGTGTCTTGTTCTCTTTCATATTTTCGTTTAGATTATTATTGTTAACTTATGCTAATAGAAATAATAGACACCGGTACCTAATACCTATATAAAAAAAATAAAACAAAAATTGTTTTAAATCAAGCTGTTTTCTATGTCCGTTGAAAATTGATCATAATAATATAATAAATAATCTTTGAAAAGATCTACTTCCCAATGTACTACCAAATTAAAATTGAAATGTCCCAAATTACATCAATAACAATGTGAATAATTATTTCAAATCTCTCCCGAACTGTTCAATACAAAAACAACCATTGTTTCATGCGAGACATACGTGCAAAAAGCAAAACCGACCTATGTTTATATCACCATCTCTTTCAACAACACATAACATTCATAATGGTGTCTCCCTCACGGACATAACCCAAGCGTAGTTAGGATTTCTTTACTACCTATGCGGGAGAATATCAACTCCAGGCGAAGAACATAGTGCCATCTCATTTGTTGTATGGCGCGCATAGAGAGAGAAGATCGGGCATTGGCAAAATTGACCCAGGGAATACTGTGTGAATGGGAGCTTCCATTTTTTGCAATAGATGTCACTGATCGTCTATGTCGCCGCTAGCCTGCCGTTATTTCGCGATTCATTTCAAATAAACAATTCGATGCTTTGAGCAGTTTTATCCATAAATATGTATTATTATGTCTTATAATTTTGGGGGGTCAAACACCCATTGTCCTAAGGGGAGAGCCGCCACTGCTTCTCGCATATTTTGTTAGAAGGCTAAAATATTTTCGCTTTGCAATATAATTCAAATAAAAGTAACGTGTCCGAAAACTAAAAACTGTTTTGAAAGGTGAATTTTGAAAAAAGCTTTCAAATTTTATAATAAGTAATTCAAAATAAACATGTAATTTTTGAAATTTGAAAATTTTGAATGCAAACATAAAAAGTTTTAAAAATGGATCACCTTAAGTTTTTTATAACTAAAATTACTGACGACAAAAAAAAAACACGTATTTTAATAGACAAAAATATTTTTTTATTTTTATTTATTGTTGATACATTAATTTACAATTTTTCATATTATAATCCAGTAATGTTGGCCTCACTGGGTTGTGTACCCGTGCTGAGGCCCCCGGAAACGACATCGTCACTTTACTTTTTTGTCGTTTCATGTGAAAATAATTGATATTAGTTTACCAAAGTTTCATAATTTTTTTGCAAATTGCAGCCGGAAACTCTGGTTTCATAAAGGTGTACGTGTACATTTGAATTATTTTGAGGTTAACTTTTATATTTTAATATATAACGTGGTGCTTTCTCTTTCTAATACTATTTAGATCATATTTCTCACCACGATAGTAAAGGAGACACTACGATTTTTATAGCAACTACCCTCGTATGTAACGTACCCTCAATGTATAACTTTAATTATTGCATATTGAATGAATCTTGTTTACCTATGAATAATTTACAATGATTTTATTACATTGAAGGAATTCAAACATGTTGTCATGTCCCTTATAATGGCAATAATCATAATTTTAATAGGTATTGTAATAATTAGAAAACTAAAGATTATGTTTTTTTTGAGCTCTCTATCCAATAAATAATAATCATTATTGTGAATAAGACTTTAATGGCTTGTTCGCTAATTTAATAGACTATCAATTGTGTCTTATGCAGGGTCACCAATAAATATACGAGAATTTTTATTGGTTGTTTAAAAGAAAGAATAATATATAATTACCATATTTCTTATTTTTTCTTATAATCCATATGTAATCCACGAAAAAGAACGTAAATAAATAAATAAATATATCGACAAAATCAAAAAAATTATTTCCTAATGTGTCATACAGAATGAAGTGTGGTGCAGGAGGCTAGTTCGGCATGGCAAGTGGCAAGGTGGGTGGTTTGGTATATTTATGGTGGCCAGCTACTAAGAGACGTGCATCTATGCATCTTTTTTGAACTTAAACATATTTTATTCCATTTCGTCATCGTTTTACAAACAAAGTACCAAATACACTTACATTTGCATATACCTACAATAGGGTGTGTCAATTATTTCCACTTTTGAATTCAGAAACGCCTGGGGTCTCAAAAGTTGCGTCTTACAAAGAAAATGAGAATTGCATTTAATTTATTTTTTTTAATGGTTTTTAGCTCGCTAAAATGCATTGGAAATCAGAAAAGAAAATCTAAAACATATATTTTTAAATTATGGCAATTAATATATTTTTTACAATAATTTACCTTTTAACGTTCGTTTGTTATTAAAAACTGCGAATAGCTGAGAAAAATGTTTTAAAAAAGTCAAATTTATGAATACAAGTAGGTAAGTCTATATACAAGAATACTGATTTTATCCAGAAAAGGTGTTATTTTCCCCATTTATATTTTTAACAAATACATCACAAATGTTTAAAAAAAGTGTTTTTTGTACTGCAGTTATGGAATAAAAATTAGGTTTGCTACAAAATATAAAATATGAACCCTTTGTTTTATTTTTTTCCTAAATCACAATTTTTTTTCAAAACTTCCGGCCATTTTACAAGCTAATAGGTAATGAAAACCAATTTAATTAATTTTAACGTTTTGGAATAGCTACAGATCAGACCCCTGGTGTTTAAAAATATGGTATTTTTTTCTCGTAGCTCTATCGCTCTATGGCTCCCTGTGGAATGTCCCGAATTCTATGTCGGTCGGTCTTTTATAGGCGAAAATAGCCTATATTCTGAAATTCTCTAGCCCCCCCCCCCCCCCCCCGAGGATGGACCAATTTTATGAAGTCGAAATTAGCGTTTTGAATCTCTCAAGTCAACTTTAATGGGGGGGGGGGGGTTACATCCGCCCCGGGTGCCACTCATGCTAGCTACGCCACTGCCTGGAACCCCAAGATACTTGATAAACCTACTTAATGCTGCAAAGGAGATCGTCTGATTGAAAATCTGTTGTTAAAAAGGTCGTCTATTGTTTAGTGTTACCATTATCAACATTTCTGCTAAATAGCATTTTCAATTTCCGCACTTTTTACTACAATTCTCTCAATCGCTCTTTATGAGTATTAAAAAATATAGTGTACACTCTATTTTATTTTAATCTTAATCCATATTTTAATTTCTTGGCAACCCTATTTACATGTAGACCTAGGTTAAACATTTTACATTAATAGCCACCATAAATTCGTAAGGAGTGCTAAAATGGTACTTGAAAATGTGATTAAACTCACTATTCAATTTAATTTTTCACTTACATGCGTCATTCGACATCTTCTATAAGAAATAGATAGCACTGTATTGGTTACCTACTAAGAATTTATTGATTTTCTATGAAATCATTTGGTGTGGCAATTAAAGATAGGCATAAATGGATTGAACATTATGAATTAAACAACTCTTATCACTAATAAATAACTGAGAAAATATAATTCTCCATTATGGCCATAAATTTAAGTTTTCATCCTGTCATGAAGCTTTTCGGTCAATTTATTTTTAACATTCCTTTGAATTGTTTAGTGCATTAGGCATTAGAAAATAATAACAAGAAGGTAGAAATAAGAAATAAGTTGTATAATAAAATTCTCTAAGCACACTAAAAAAAGTATTTTCTAAATGTGTTTTTTAATTTAAAAAAAAAAAATGCAGTATTATAATATATTTTTTTAAATGTGGTAATGCCACGCTTCGCTCTTATTTGAACCTCCCTTATAATATGTCACTAGTACCTAATAAGTAAATCTTACCTGAAAATTTATTAAAGGTTAAATTAATTAATTTGTTAAGCGCCCTTTAAGAGGGAATAACCAGACAAAACCGAAAATATGTCATTTTTAAATAAAACTTTAGCCGAATTGACCCTTTATCACAAAAAAGTATGAATTGCTTTCGAAAGATTCTTCTTTTATCTGGTAAAGCTATGTTTTAATTTATGAGAAAATATGTTTATTTTTACCATAATAAGGTAATACCGTAGGTCGTTGGCAGATTTGTTAAATTTTCAAACACATTTTTGTATTGTTCATCTCACATTTCAAATCATATTATGCAGTAAAAAAAATCAATAAATTATTTGGGAAAGCTATGGTTCAGAATTTTAATTTTAGTTTAAATAAAATTATTTAAAAAAAGATCCGCGCACTGTTTTGTGACGAAAATACTTATATAAAATCGATATTGAGTTATTATTTTAAAAAGCTGGTACGGAGAATAATTAATCTTTCTCATTGGAACCGCCTTGTACTATCGTAAGAACTTCTTTCAACGAAATATGAATTCTCGACCGCTGGCTGGTTAATGGCCTTTAACGTTTTTCGTTCAATTTCCATTTGTAATGTAGGTACGCTTATTGTTGTTATTTCGAACCTACAGCAATAAAAAAGGTTAGGCATCCTATCTAGGAATCTAGGTACCTATTTGTTGATTAATATTACTTTTTAAATGGTGCCGTGCCTAATTTAAACAAAATTGAAGGTTTTCCTGATAGTCGCACAGATTGTAACCGAAAACGGATAAACTAATCCCTAATCGACTGATAATAAAAAAACCAAGTAGGTACTTACCTTCGATTTTTTTTATCAGTTGTTCACTCGAGTGGGTAATCGTTTACATATATTTATTTACAAGCACAACCAATTATTATTATCTATTGATTTCAATAACTTCGTCATAAATAATAGTGAAATATATTATTGAATATTGCGTAATTCATTATTTATTAGTTATTCATTTGGGTACAATATTTCAACGCTGAGATTAAATTTTTTTTATTAAAAGTTAATATAAAAGTTAAAAATTGATATAAAAGATATTTCGTTCTTATTTTTCGAACTGTAGAACTGTAGATATAAGTATACCAAACTGTGTAAGACAATATTTGTTGACATCTCAACAGATTGTCTACTTACACAAATTACTATGGTTTATTCAGATTCTTTTGAAAAAATACAGCACATTTTTTAAAGATTCAAATTGAAAATATAAAGTTTCTGTCTAATGAAATATCTAAAATTAATATACTTAGCTGTCTGAAAGGAGATTGGTTTCTGATATCATTTTTCTTTTTAAAATTATTAATAATTCCTTTATTGACGGCCCTGCGTTATTGCAATTGATTCCATTTCACCTTCCTAAACATATCTTTCACCGCAAAAATAATGTCAATAACAATTTCTTTATAAACTCCCTTCCCTTATATGTGCATGTATAGGTATATATACAGCCACACATACACAGCATAGGTGGCCAACTTGCAGAAGTCACCGAATGAACTTACCTACATAAAAGCATTTCACATATCTTTTGACAATCGTTTTAACATAACATTTTTTTTCCTATATCCTGATTGTAGATTTTAGGTAATTTGAATCATAATAGATATAGGTACCTACTGTACAATTGTTTTTTGTAATCTATTTTATAAAAACGAATTTTTCTGTGTATTACTCACTTGTACTAGAGTGATAAGATTTAGAAATACGACATTATTGATATTGTTATAGCTGAAAATGTTTTTTTTCAAAATTTGAATATTTTGTATGATGATTTTTAGGATTCTTTCAGTTTGTGGAAGCGTAGCATCCCCAAATTGAAAAATCTTCCTACAAAAAATTCTGATTTAAAAAAATAATTCTTTCATTTATAAAATCAATCAACACAGTCGTATTTTTCAATCTTAGCACTTAAGCTCACTGAAAAATCACGGACCGCCTTTGCTACTTGTATCATAAAACATCAAAAATCCTCAAACCCTCTGGCCTCGTAAAATTTGCACCGCTTTTCTATTGAACTTCTAGAACTTAGTTAAGACCAAATGTTTAACAATAACACAGTTATTACCCAAGCGCTATGCCCACTCAACCATTGACCGGTCAGTGGTTGAGTGGGCATAGCGCTTGGGTCCCACCCGGGCGTCGCATGTTCGATTCCTCGGCTGGCTAAGTCCTCCATCACAACACAAGCAACATTTTCGGCTTTCTGTGGTGGTAGTAGGAGATTTTCAAACATTGTTGGGTTATTCGTAACCCGGGAATGTTTGTCTTTCTTTAAAAAAAAAAAAAAAAAAAAAAAAAAAAAAAAAAAAAAAAAAAAAAAAAAAAAAAAAAAAAAAAAAAAAAAAAAAAAAAAGTTAAAAAATTAGAATTGTTATTTCAATTATGAATTATGAGCCATGGTGATTTGAAATACAGGTACACTAAGGAACTACGGGGTCCGCCAAATAACTTTTTTTTTTTGAAAATGCTATAAAAAAAAAACTACTGAATATTTTCTCAAATTTCTTTTTTTATTTATAAGTACAATCCTTCCGGTTGATAATGGAAAATAATTTCATTCAAATGGCTGCCTCGGCTGGCCATGCAGTAGCCTACACGATCGGTCCAATTTTTAAGCACATTATCGATTGTGTGCAGCTGTATTTCACCAATGGCTTCACGAATATTGTCCTTTAAAGCGTCAATTGTCTCTGGCTTGTCGGCGTAACATTTATCTTTGAGGGCACCCTACAAATAATAGTCCAACGGTGTCAAATCGCAGCTCCGAGGTGGCCAAACGACATCAGCTCTGCGGCTGATAATGCGATCTTCAAAAACAGGGCGCAAAACATCGAGTGTAGCTTCGGCTGTGTGGCACGTAGCGCCGTCCTGTTGAAACCAAATGTTGCCAATATCCTCCTCTTCAATTTTTGTGAACAAAAATTCGTTCAACATGGCCCGATAACGATCGCCATTGACTGTAACGGCCACTCCTTGCTCATTTTCAAAGAAAAATGGCCCAATTATGCCTCTGGACCAAAATCCGCACCAAACAGTGACTCGTTTTGGGTGTACCGGCTTTTCAATGTATGCGTGCGGGTTTTCTGTGCCCCAAATACGACAATTTTGCTTGTTTACATACCCGCCAAGATCAAAATGAGCTTCATCCGAAAAGATGATTTTTTTGGCAAAATCGGCATCTTCTGTAAGTCGATCGCAGGCCCACTCAGCGAATATTTCCCAGCGTTGTTCAAGCGTATACACAACCATATTCGCTCAGCGGAAGGATAAAACTAATTATCTGTCAAATCAGACATGAGCTAAGTGTTACCATTTACGAAATAAGCACTAGTTGAAAAAAAAAACTTTAGATGGCGGACCCTTTAGAACATAATAACTATATATGTAAATTCACTTATCTGATTTTAGCACACCTTTTTTCCCCTTCAAAGATCATAACTTTTTACAAAGTAAGATAAGATCCAAAGACTTATTTTCGTTTCATATTTTTATATTCTACGAAAGGGAAAAAAGGTGTGTTAAAATCAGGTAAGTGAATTTACAAATATAATTATTATATTCTCGTTCCGTAGGTTTATATATTTTTTGCTTGTTGATGATTAAAAATAAATAAAATTATACAATAGTTGCATTGAGAAGTATAAAGATAAAATTCTTTTGGATTAAGTGCCTCGTCTGTGGAAATCTAGTATGTTGCGCGATATCGTTTACACCGATAATATAAATTACACGGATTATCTGTTTGAATGATAATTCGTAATGATCGATACTGATTGATGATTTTTTTGGAAAATTAACAAGGGATAATGGTTTTGAACATTATTCATTTAAAAAAATAATTTTATCATAAGTAGGTATTTTACTTTAATGATTAATATTATTAAATTATGAATAAAAATATTCCTAACAGAACCGGAGTAAGTACATTAATTACATAAAAAAATAAAATTTTATAAAATTAGGGTTTCCATTAAATACAAGCTGTTAAGATACGTACCTACCTACTTGGCTTACTCTCTAACTCTTACCTGTGATTCCTGGCATTATTGGTAATAAAAAAATGTTAATTAAATTTTAGTCTCAGGTCACATTCTAAATGCTTTTTTTTACTATAAACTTTGGCATTGGACAGTTAGGTTCGGAGTGAGGGGTTGGGCGTTTACACAGCTGAATGACTGTAGTGACGACATGTGGAAGTTTTTTTTGGTTTTGAAGAAAACAAATAATAAAAAGTCAAGTTTTTTTGTATTTCTAAAATGTATCAAAATAGTCTTAATATCAAAATAAAACAATATATAATTAATCAAAAATAAAGATAAAATAAAATGAGAAAGCGTAGAAATTTGAATGTGAGAAAAAATAATTAAAAATACAAAGTGAGTAGTTTGGTTCGGTTTTAGAAATTAAAAAAAATTGTTACTATTGAACAAATTTTCTAGAATTTTGTGCAGAGTTGTAGGTACTTATGCATGTTGATAACTAAATTATAAATGCACGATTTAAAAAAAAAATCTAATCTAAATATTTTTATATATGTGTAAAAAAACCGTTAGATGTGAATTGATTCTACTTCCAATGTAAAATTAAAAACAAAATTAGTCGAATCTGTATAATATTTTTATCTCACTCAAACCAAACCATTAACATTAAATAAGTACAATACAATAAAAGCCAAGTTTCTTCTAATTAATTGCTTCCTGTATTATTATCAAAGTTTTATCAGTACAATAATATTTTTCCCACGGTTAATTTGAAGGAAGCTGGTCAATAGTAACCATTACTCTCTGAGAGAAATCTGTTATCAATTTATTATCCGATTTGAGTCACACAAACCATTATTTGAATAATTAATAAACAATCTGCAATACCTACTGTTCACATATTATGATTCATGATTCGCAAATTAAGATACAGCCTGCCATGCAATTAATTAATTAAGTAAAACTAGAGCCTTTAGCTTGTGTCGCTCTCCATAGAGAGAGGAAAAAAGACTTATTTTTAAACGCCTGGGGTTTTAAAAGTTGCGTATGATCTGTAGCTATTCGAAAACGTAAAAAAAAAAAATAGGTTTCGTGATTTGGGAAAAAAATAAAAGTTTGTTAAAAATATAAAAGGGGAAAATAAAACTTTTTCTGGATAAAATCATTAGACTTATTTATTTATTTTATTTATTTATTTATTTATTATTACATTTATTACATACAAGAAAACAATATAAAAGGAAGCTTTGACTGCCCAACTAGGAAGGTTTCCCGTTTTAGGACAGTCAACTTGGCAGGTTGCGTGTACATAATTTCACATTAGTGGATTCAATAATAAATAACAATAATGGTACATATTGGGGGAGTTACTTAGATATTAGGTACAATATCGGATATAAGTTGTGTTATTCTAGGTATACAGCAGTAATAAACAATAAAATCCAGATAGGTACATGTAAAATATAAAGTAAAATCCAGATAGGTACATGTAAAATATAAAGTAGAACTAAAATATAACAAATGTAAGAAAGAAAAATAATAAAAAAAAAGATTTTTTTTTTTTTTTTATGAAAATACAATTTAGCAGTAATAAGCAATAAAATCCAGGTAGGTATATGTAAAATATAGAATAAAAATATAATATATAAATATAAGAAAGAAAAATAAAAAAGAAAAAAAAAGAAGAAAATAATTTATAGGAAAATACAAATACAAAATCGAAGAAATCAACTCAGACTACGTTTTTTAATAATTTTTCGGAATCTGTCCTACCTAAGTCTAATAACCATTTTGTAATTTTAGTACCGAAGGATGATAATTCACACAGTTTCAATTGAGAGGGGATTTTGTTGTATATTTTTGGTCCCAGGTATGAGAAAACTTTTTGATAAGCCGCAGTATTGCTTGTTGGAATAGAAAGGTCGTTTCTGCTTTTACTTCTGGTTTGATGATTATGATCGATTGTTATCGTTTTGTTTTTATTTTTATGGACGCAGATTGTTATTTTTTTTATGTAACATTGTCGAACATCAAGCACCTTAAACTCCTTGAAGAGAGCGTCGCTCGAGTATCTGAAGGGTTTCTTCATAATGACGCGTAGAATGGATTTCTGTGCCTTCAGTAGCGGGTATAATGTTGTTATACCTGTTCCACCCCATCCAATGCAACCGTAGGTTATGACGGAGTTACAGAGCCCGTAGTATAATTTTTTAATGTCTTGAGTTTTTATAATTTCCCGCAATCCTATAAATATATAAATAAGCTTGCGCACTTTATTAGCTGTGTTTTCAATTTGTTGTTTCCATTTAAGGTGGTTATCCACTATTATACCTAAATATTTAATAGATTTAACACATTCAAGGGTTTCGCATTTACAAGTATGGTTATTATTTCCAAGGCTACACTTAATATTATGTATTGTGAGGTGATGAGGTGTTTTGGGTTGACCTGCAAGGGTAGCGCTAAATGTGAGATATTTTGTTTTTTGTATGTTTAGTGTAAGCAAATTAGTGTCCAGCCACTGTTTTACTCTGTTTATACCCGTGTTCGCAAGGTGGTGTGTTTCTTTCCAATCATCTCCTTCAAACAAAATAACTGTATCGTCAGCAAACGTGATAATTTTGCCACCAATGTGTTGGTTACAAAGTTCGTTTATGTATATAATAAAGAGAAGGGGCCCAAGTGTACTTCCTTGTGGTACCCCAAAAGTGTATTTTAGTGAAGTGCTAATAGCCTCGTTAATTCTGGTTTGTTGAAATCGATTAGATATATAACTTTCTATCCATTGAAAAGCTTTTCCTTTTATTCCTATATTTCTAAGTCTCTGTAAAAGAATTTTGTGAGATATTGTGTCAAATGCCTTGGCCAGGTCCAGGAAAAGGGCAATAGTTTTTTTGCCACGGTTCATATTCCCTGCAATAGTTTCAGTGAGACATGCGATGGCATCATCCGTTCCCTTACCCGACCGAAAGCCGTATTGGTTTGGACTTAGAATGTTATGTTCCTCCACATATTCGTTTAACCTAGTTTTGAAAAGCTTTTCAATGACTTTGGATATCGCGCTTAAAAGTGATATTGGCCTATAGTTTTCTACAAGAGATTTAGGTCCACTTTTGTGAATTGGGACAATTATTGATTTTTTAAAGTGATCAGGAAATATTCCTGATGTAAAACTTAAGTTGTAAATATATGATAGCGGAGCAGAAATCTGATTTTTAATTTTTTTTAGTATTTTTTAGTATTTGCATTCATAAACTTTTTTTTTCATTTTTGTCATCAGTTATTCGCAGTTTTTAATAACAAACAAACGTTAAAATGCTAAATTATTGTAATTTTTTTTATTAATTACCATAATTTAAAAATACATGTTTTTGGTTATCAACATATTTTTGCGAGCTAATAATAATAAAAAAAAAAAATTAAATGCTTTTCTCATTTTCATTTAAGACGCAACTTTTGAGTTATCAGGCGTTTTTGAATTCAAAAGATGAAATAATTGACACATTTTGCCTTATTCACACGGGAGTCAGATGTTGCTGACGCACGTTTATTTTACATGCATTTACACATTGAACAAATTTTGATACAAGATGATTAAGTTGGGATACCTACTTAATCTTACTACGTTTGGTGAATTAGCAGGGGTGCCTGGGTTTAAGGGGTGAAGTTTGTCCGGATCTTGGCGGAGGATGCGTCTGCCCACCAACTGCGTGGCAGGCTAGAACGGGAGAGACTGGTTGAGGAAGACTTTTTGATCTCTAGAGCAGAAACTCTCTCTCTAATAAAATCGCCTTGCACCGCAGTGGGAAGGATAGATTCACGCGTCCGTCTCTCCTGGACACACTGACCCCCAGTTTCCTGCCCACCCTTGATACCTTATTCCTACCTAGAACTTCCTCTCCTTCATTTCCTAAAAAAGACCCTTCACACAGCATTCCCAAAGATGACATGGGCCCCGAGGGGAATTAATTTCCTTAAGGCCTCCTGTATGGAGCTAATCTAAAAAAAAATTGAAGCAATTTTTTGATAATAAAACATTTTCACATATTTTTAGACAAAAAATACGTGCATTAAGATTACATGTAGAATCCGATTCGCAAAATATCACCGCCCTAAAAAATCTCCCTCTGTAAATGATATTTTAACCCCTATTTTATTAGCCAATTGTATTAAAAATGTTATCGTAAACTCACTTTTTTGTCGTTTCATGTAAATGCAAATTTTCAAAAGTTTTTTTTAAAGTGAAACTTCTATAGCCCGCTGTGATTTGGATTTAGGATGAAACGGAAATGGCCACTTTGATTATGATGTCATTTTTAAAGGCTCCTATTGGTTGAGATATGAAACAGAAATTACGCTACGTCTGCGCTCATCGGTCGCTTTGATTATGACCTCACTTTTAAGTATTGGATGAGATTGTTTTGGTAAAGTTTCGCTTTTACCGCGTGTAAACTCCACTCGATTTTTTTTTTTTAATTGCGGCTGGAAATTTTGGTTTCATAAAGGTGTACATTTGAATTATTTTGTGGTTAAATTTTAGATTTGAATGTAAAGCGTGGTGTTTTCTCTTTCTAACACCGTTTAGATCATATTTCTAACCTTGATACTAAGGGAGACACAGCGATTTCTATGAGACCTCTATAAGTTGGTCCGGAAAAAGAACAAATTAGCCTGAGGGGTTAATAAACAAAGCATGGTGCAAATCTTAAATTAATAAATAAAATTAATAAATATAATTGAATTGCGCATTATTTTGTATTAATATTTATAAATATCATTTAATACCTGTCATTAATCCGGGTTGGAAACGCGAGCTCTAAATTAAGTAAATTTCTAATCTGCTGTTATCATTCGAGGGCTTAAAAATAAATAAAGAAGAAAAATAATTCAGCAATATAAACTGATTTGATACAAGAAGACCTTATATATAAATCTTATCTTTTATGATAATCGCCATCTATGACTAAATCGACCAATTTGAAAGAAAAACAAGCAATTAATTCACTGATACGACATGTTTTCTGGGAACACCGAGATTTTACTGGATTTAGTTCACTTCTAAAATAAACGAATAAATCGTTTATATTTTATGATTTATCTGTTTTTAATCTCTTAATTGGGTACATAGGTCATTAATACATTCATTTAGAAACATTATTATCCTGGTATTATGGATTAACGCCATCGAATGTATTTATATTCACGAAACTGTTAAATCAATTAATACCTAAATAATAATATGTTGAAATATAAGATTTCTGTATGTTCTTTCTCAAGGAATTTCAGACAAAAAAGATTTTAAGAATGTCATTGAAGTAAGCCAATTGATTGATTATTAATTATTATCAATAATAATGGGATTTATGTTACTCTACGGGAAAATACGCGGACAATCTTTAACACTTTGTGAGCACAAAATTAAAATGTGTAAAATATCTTATTAGCTAGTACTAATTTTGTCGCAAGAAAGCAATACTGCTGTAACCGCCACTACCTACGAAAATTCTTTATATGCATCATTTAGCTGGGGTTTTTTTCTGCGTCTATCTATCTGGGTTCCGTGACTCTATGACGATAAATAAGAACTGTACGACGCGACGTTGGAAAAACTAGCCGTTTTGTCAACAATACGTTTTTTAACTGATGTACACACCTCAAAATCCTCAAAAGTATTTTCGTAGGTAGTGGCGGTTACAGCAGTATTGCCTTCCTGCGACAATATGTACCTAATAATAATTAAGGAGATGAACCACGACGTGTAAAATTTGGAATCCGGCTGCTAACAATAACACTCCCTATGTAGATGGCGATAAGGTATAAATTCTCAAGGCAAGTAAAAAACATCGCCAAAAAGTGTGTTTAATTTTATTTTGCGAAGTTCAGTAACAAATGTTAAAATTGAAATTAAAAAACTTTTTCACTTTGTTCCACTTATTTATTATTACCAGGACCGGTTTCATCCTACTACGGACATTTTCAGACTGGTAGTTGAAACTCTTATGCTATTGATTTTATACAAACTTAGGCAGGGGTACACAACATTGTCTATATATGCTGAATGATTCTATTTTGTTAATTTAAGGTATTATAAGTTATTTTGTTAATTTAGGGTACATTAGGTAATTATAAATAAGTGGAACAAAGTGAAAAAGTTTTTTAATTTCAATTCTATTACAATGGAATTCCACCACGAATTAACAGTGCAAAAACTAGACTCATTAAATGTTAAAATGTTTTCTGAACATTTTATAAAGAACATAATATTAAGAATAAAACCATATTTGGAAAAGGGTTTGTAAGTAGGAGATTTTGAATTTTAAAGTTTTTTACAGGCCTGATACTTTATTATTTTCTGGGCTTAGAAAAAGGATTATCAAAAAATCCTCGATTATTTCAAAGGCCAAAATGTGCTCTACTCGTAGTATTTAATTATTATTATACATTTATTAAGCCTCTACAAATAATTCAAAAACACATAATTAAAGTCATATTTAACAAAAATAAAACATTCTCGACAAACTTATTATACAAAGAAACTAAAATATTTAATATACGTAAATTATTTATATTACAAACTTTGAAATATGTATTTAAAAACAAAAATAATTTCGAAATAAATGAAAACAGAATGAGCAAAAGAATAAATAATATATTTTACACCCCACAAACCAATACTAAATTATTACAGACACATAGCAGTTTCATTGGTCCTCGTACATTTAACCTTCTACCACTACAAACTCAAATGATAAATAAAATGATAAAATATATAAAAGAGGTAAAATTATGGTTGAATAATGTTGATATTGAAACGCTTTTTCTATAAATTTATCCATCTTCATACAACTCACTTTCTGTAACTTTCTAAACTTTGTAGTACAATATGTTTTCTGTTTATTTTTTTTTTTAATAACTAAAAAAAAAAAAAAAAATATTTAAAAAAAAATTTAAAGTCAGTATGTTTTTATCCTTATTTTTATTTTACTTATATAATAGTCGTAAAAAGCCTTTTTCAGTACAATATGTTTTCTGTTTATTTTTTTTTTAATAACTAAAAAAAAAATATTTAAAATCAGTATGTTTTTATCCATATTTTTATTTTACATATATAATAGTCGAAAAAAACCTTTTTCATTTACTCTAACTATGAAATACTAACTTCATATTTTATATGTTTTTTTTTTTTTTTAAAGTCTATTTATAGTATTTTGTTTTTAATATTACCCACACTCAGGCAGTGCCTTAGTGGGTTTTCATTTCTTGTTTATACTATATGTTATTATGTTTTATGTTATAATATACTATAAATTTGCTATTATACATTATATGTACAAAGAAATGAGAATAAATAAAGTTTAAAAAAAAAAAAAAATTAAAGCATTTGAAATATTTCTAATAAATCAAATCAAATTTACAAACCAAAAACACATTATTTTGCATTACTTTTTCAGCGTAGTAGTAATTGATTGAGCAATATACACAGTCTGCTGTAAATACATGAAATTTAACGTAAATAATCCACAACTCTGATAATGCAGCCTTTAGTAAAGCTCTGACCATGGGGCCATGAGCACAACCTTTCAAAAGATAACAGGTTATTAAAGAATTTATACAAATATATATCATGGCGATTATGTTTTTAATATTTTGCGGGTTGAGCTTAAGATCATGTATCCTGTTTTTTTACATTGATTGTTAAAATATTTTATTGTAGCCAACTGTTGATTTTTTTAGGTCTCTTTGGACATTTTCTAGTAAGATGTCTAAATCATTACCCCAGTAGAAAATTGCTGTATCATCTGCATATAAACAGATTTCTCTATTTAATTAGTTGCGAAATAAATATAAGTACGCATATATCGTACCTATTACATATACGTTAGGTGCATCTTCTTGTTCTTAGATTTTTTTTCCATACAAGAAATTTAAGGTATTTAGATATAATATTATAGTTTGGATCTTTCGGGGAAAATTCGATTAAAGCGAATGTATGAATGAAATCACTATTCTAGATTAACCTTTTCTAAAATCGATTTACATTATGAATACCTACCAAATACATTCTATTGATAAATTGAAGCTTTTCCTACAATTTCGCTTGAGCAGAATTAAAATAAAATAATTTATTACAATATACTATTTTATAGCTAAGATTATGCGCGACAGTTCCTCTGGATTAATTTTTATTATAAAAATTTTCCCAAAATAAATAAAAACCACTTTTGCGCTTAAATCGACCACTTCTAGATTCCGTTTGTATTTATAGTTTCCATTTTTATGTCCAGGTATTAGTTTTTACCCGCGGCTTCGCTCGCGTGGTAGGTAATAAGGAGGTATTAGGAACCATACAAGGAATTTTCAAAATGAAAAGTAGCCTATGTCACTTCCCAGTTCTCTAACTAACTATTTGCAAAAAATCACGTCGATCGGTTGACGTAAAATAATGATAAAGAAACAAACACATTTTGGAATTTAAATCTTAGTTGGGATTTTATTCGTCGTCATGTAAGCCCGCTGTCCCACGGTTCCTGCGCTAAAAAGTAAAGTTGAGACTGACTGCATTTAAGAACATTGTACCTGAATGGGAAGGCCTAGGTAGGTGAATGGAAATGGACCGGATTTAGTAGAGAACGTCTTTAAATTTGTGAAGGAGATCAAATTATACCCTTGGAAATAGCACTGTAGCTGGTGATGTTAAACTCTTTTCGATCAAATATTTAAAATTTAAATAAATTTCGATCTAAAAATCTCATGTGTGCTACGAAGTTATTAAAACTGTTTAATACAATTAATTCATTAAATTGTTTCCGTAAATTTAATAAATACTGATGCAAGAATTCCACAGATTAACGAAGCAGAGTGTTTTTGATTGGAGCACAGTTTGTAGGTTATCTAATAAAAGGAGTACAAATCCTTTAATCCGCGGAAAGAGATTTATAAATAAGTAAACATCAATCTATTACGGGATTTGTTAAGCAAATAGCTGAACGAGCTACCCACAGCAGACGGACAATATATATATTTTTAAAAACCAATTATTTTGAAGGTTGACAGAACCAATGATTGAATAGGCATTAACCTTTTATTGAATGATTTTTCTCTTTTAATCTCTTAGCCAGAAATATTAGGTTATGTACAGTAGGCACGCGTTGTATGTTGATGTATAGAGTTAATAAACATAATCTAGACCTACAGGCCGAGTTGTTTCGCAGAAATTTAAATATAACATTGTCATCAATTGGCCATTCAGATCCATTTTTTTTTACATTTTAAAGATCCCCGTTGAACGCCGATTCTAGGTGCGTTTCAGCTTTTAACCAAATTGTATTAAGCTGACAAGCTTAACAAATATGATAGTTACCCTCTTCTCATGTTCATAATGTATTCAAAAGCTGAAACTGACTTAAAATTGGAATTTAACAGGAAACTTTCAGCTATCAAAAAAAACAAAATGGTGCTGAGTGGTCATTTTACTAAGGAAAATGCGAACGTTGACGAAGTAGTTGATTCCTTTTATAACATCTTAAATAATACCATCAACCAATTTGTCCCCAAACGCATCGTCAAAAAGAAAAAATTTCCTCTCTGGTATTCAGCTCCTCTAATCAAAATTATTAAAGAAAAACAAAAACTTCATAAAAAATGGAAATCCTATAATAATTCAATAGATTACATAGAGTTCACTATCAAACGTACACAACAAAAACACCTACAGAAGCATTGCTATAATCAATATATAAGTTCGGTTGAATCTAATATTCAGAATAATAATAAACAACTCTGGAATTACGCTAAAAACAAAAGTAAAACAATCGGCATCCCACAAATCATGCACCTTAAAGACGAGTCTGGCACCGGCGCTCATCAAGTATGTGAATTATTCTCTAAACACTTTCAGTCCACTTACGTTAGCGATATGAGCACGAACAATACCAGCACACTTGATAGCTCTACGTTTGTAAATAATCATTCCTCGATTGGTAACATAAATATTGACAATCTAATTATCAATAAATACCTGAATAATTTAGATGTTAGTAAAGGTGCTGGTGGTGACGGTATCTCGCCATATTTTGTCAAAAAATATGCCAAAACTCTTGCTTACCCTTTAACTAACATATTTATAATGTCACTAAAAAAAGGTAAATTTCCCACAAAGTTTAAAGAAGCAATTATAATCCCTATTCATAAACAAGGCTCAAAAATTAACATTGAAAACTACCGCCCAATCTCGATACTCACGGTATTTAGTAAACTTTTTGAACGTGTTGTCTACGATCAAATTTACACAATAATTGTTCGCAATATACAAAACCAACAACACGGATTTCTTCAAAAGAGATCAGTACTAACAAACTTGGTAAATTTTACGGAATATTTAACGAGCAATATGGACAAAAGAAACCAAGTAGATGTAATCTACACTGATTACTCTAAGGCCTTCGATAAGGTAAACCATTTCATCCTTATTCAAAAATTAAAACAGTTAGGCATCCATGGTGACTTACTCCGGTGGCTCACTTCATACCTTTGGAGTAGACTTCAAAGTGTCTCAATTGGGGGAACAAAATCCAGCTTCTTTTCTGTGCCCTCCGGTGTACCTCAAGGTTCTCATTTAGGCCCATTATTATTTAATGTGTATATATGTATATGATATTTACAAATGTTTTTTACATGCTAATTACCTAGCATATGCAGATGATAAAAAAATATACTTAGTTATTAAATCAATCAATGACTGCATTAAACTCCAAGAAGACCTCAATCGTCTTTTTGTCTATTGCGAATTAAACAAACTTGTTATTAACATCTCAAAGTGCAATAAATTAACATTTACACGTAATAAAAATATAATTTCATTTGTATACACATTGAACGGCACACATATCAATGAAGTAAAATATATCAGGGACCTTGGGGTAACGATGGATGTCAAATTAAACTTTATCCGACACACTGATGAAATAATTAACAAAGCCAATAAAATGCTGGGATTTATAATTCGTATAGCAAAACCCTTCCACAACATAAACACTCTATATTCCCTTTACACCTCATATATTCGCCCGCACTTGGAACACTGTACACCGATCTGGACTCCTTTATACCAAGCCCATATTGAAAGAATAGAAAGAATTCAAAAAATATTTTTTAAACACTTAAATTATAAATTCAAATTACACTTCTCAAATTATACCGAATCCATTAAATTTCACAATTTCAAATCCCTCCAAACACGACGTCTAATTTTTGATCAAATCCTATTGTTTAAAATTCTAAACAATGGCCTGGACTCACCAGAACTTACCAATTTAATAAATTTTCATATTCCGTCAAGATCAACCCGGCAATCCGATTTATTTTATTTACCCTCTTGTAGAACAAACATTAGAAAAAACTCCCCAATTCCTCGTGTATGTGCACAATATAATACAAAATTTCACAGCATTGACATTTTTAGTAAAAACCTTAAGAAATATCGATATGAAGTAACGCGTACGATAGATTATTAATATGAGAATATATCGTGAGCATCTCCTATCCTTTTCCTATATTCCTCTTCCTCTCCTCTTCCTATAACCCAACATTAATTATAATACAATAAAACTTCATTTCCGATGTACTTTAGCATAAGAAACCTCTGTGGCTTGACTCCAGTTCAATTATATATTTATCACTGTATATGTATTATGTAAAAGCTGTTTGTTTCTTACAAATAAATAAATAAATAAATAAATAAATTTAACAACTTTGCAACACGTGCATTTCTGTGAAATAGCGGAGTCTTAGAATTATCTTAATGTAAGTTATATTCAAGTGCTGTTATTATATCGTTATAGGCCAGTTGCTTCATAAAACTGAAATAATCACGGAACTTGAATAGAACTTTCACAGAACGGGAAAATTAACTTCAAATATTTGATGAATTGTTAAATTTTTTGATACAACCAATCCTAATAAATTAAAATATATTTTTTCATTACTATGGCTACACCGTTTTTAGATCAAATTCTAGTTGTTTCATACGTGAGGTGATGTTTGACTTGAGAATCTGATAGATTGACAATGGACAGGAAAACGAAATTACAAAATTTTCTCAATGTTTTTATTTTTTATTCTTTGCTAAAAGGGTGCGTTTCTTCCGTTTAATATATTTTGATTTAATGTCTAAAAAAATGCGTATTTAAAATCATACATCTAGCTCTTATGTTATGTAGAATCATCTCATTTCAGCGAGGTCGGCCCTGAGCCAAATTTTAAAAGCGCCTAACGCTAGTAAAAACCTCGAGGGCGGTGTGTTAGATGTTAGGCATTATCAGCGCCATGTCTCTTTAGTTCCTTGACACTGCTTGCACTCAAATGACTGCTCCAGTTATGCCTGCATAAAAAATGGCTCCGCCTTTCAGGAATTAGGAACCCAACACTAATAAAAAAATGTTCACTTGGACCTTATTGCCTTTTTAAAGTTACAAAATTTTTCCTTTCAACCATCTCGGTTTTGCCATTAACACCATTTAAATAACCGCAGTGCTCTCCATAAATGCTTTTAATTTCTCGATAGACTTGCCTACTGGGTATATATGAAGTACTTGTTGAAGTAAAGGAGAAGAGTAAAGTTGGGCTTTAGCCGCACACCGCAGAAAGGGAAGTGATTCGCCAGGAAGTACAAGTTAGCTCCAAACCATCGTGATAAGGATTCCCAGGATTATGGTGATGCATTGAGAAGATTATCACCTCTCCCGCTCAATTATATAGCCAGTGGTACACAACAGTTATTTATTATTCTATACGAACAAATTGTCGATTAACAATATAAAGCATCATACGAATGCAGGGCCGGCTATGTGCAGGCGCATTTGGAGCAAATCTCCGGGTGCCGACTTGCCAGGGCGCAATGAGCCAAGGAGCTAAGGAGCTGATAATACATAAAACCTAATACAGCGCTCTTGAGGATTTTACTAGCGCCGCACCGCTTGGCTTTTTGTCGGGATATCAATCAACTAACATGGAACCGTCAAGACAATGCCTGAACAATTTTTCGATTAAATTTAAGTCTTATAATAGAAACAAATATAATTATTTACTTAACGACTGACAAAATATAGGTAACCAACCATATAGGTTTTACTTAAATCAAAAAATTCTCGATATTTCAGATAAAGGTAAATGATAGATATAATTAGTTAGAGTGTTGATTGACAATTGCACTCCAGGTTGGTAATATTTGAATAAATCATTAAAATCGAGGTTTTGTATTGCCCATTTTTCTCCATTATAACTGAATCGATTTTAAAGATTTTTTTACTAACTGTCTTAGAAGAAAATACTCTATTTCAGTAAGTCTTTAAAAAAATCGTCTTGTTTGTATAATGAAAGTCTGGTGATGGTGTTTAAAACAGGCAATTTTAACGATTTTTGGTGGGTCCAACTCAAAAGAAGTATTATTGTAGAAAGCAATCACTTTGTGGTTTGACATATTTAATAAAATAAAATACTGTTTTGTTTAAAACCACGAGTTTTATTAATTTTTTGAAACGACCGGTTTCGCTTTACTCAAGGCATCATCAGGGTAAAAATTAATACTGTATTAATATTATTAAATTAATACTGTATTAATTTGTACCCTGACGATGCTTGAGTAAAGCGAAACCGGTCGGTTCAAAAAATTAATAAAACTCGTGGTTTTAAACAAAACAGTATTTTATTTTATCAAAAGAAGTAACTTACAAAAAAGCAAAACCTACCGACATGCTATTTTAGTGGTCGATATCTATATTGTATTAAAAAACATTTGAGTAGTGAAAAAATCCGGAGAGGAAATTGTGGAATACGTTAGTATGTTGTGAAAATTAATATTTGTATAACGTCAAAATGTTACGTTTCCCTGACCTTTAATTGCGTGACTTGCTCACTTAATTACGATTTTTCGTAACCGCAAGTCGTAGATTAACACAATTAGGTATCTCTTCATAAAGTATGTGTACGTGAAGGCAGGTACCTAGCTAACCTATTAGGTACTAACAGAATATTGTTATGTATTTTATAGTCAGGTACTTATGCGTTATGAATGGTAGGTATTGCGACCTCTATCGAATGAGGCCGACATTTTTATTGGTATTTATTTTGTAACCTATATCGTTTGATTGAATTGTTTATTTTTAACCAACCTTATTTCTGTGGTTTTCCTTGAAATTGGGAAATTTGAATTTATTATTTATAAATTAAAATAGGACAGGTAAACCAATCTGCAACATTAAAAAACCCGTGGAGTTGTGTGATTAGTTACATAATCATAATGCTAACCCGCCTTTCTTTAACCGTTTTTTATTAGCGACGTAGGAAGGAAGTTACTTAATTTAAATGTGACTTATAGACAAAACCGGAAATATGTAATTTTTAAATAAAATTATAGCCGTATTGACTCTTTTCTACAAAAAAGTATAAATTGATTTCGAAAGATTGTTCTTTTATCTGGTAAAGTTATGTTTTAAATTATGAGAAAATATGTTTATTTTTAGCATTATAAGGTTATACCGTAAGTGTTGTTTTAAGATTTGTTGAATTTTCAAACATTTAACAAAATTTAAACAAAACAAAAAACGACTTAAAAAAATGCACTAAAAAGTAAAAAAATAATTTCGTACGATTGTTATTTTTGGAGTCGGTGTCAGCCAAGGTACCTAACTATATACATAGGTAATTATAGGTGAGGTGTGGAGATCTTGGCTGACACCGACTCCAAAAATAACAATCGTATGAAATTATTTTTTTACTTTTTAGTGCATTTTTTTTAAAGTCGTTTTTTGTTTTGTTAAAATTTTTGTTTATTTTTTTAATTTTTAGTAACGAGCGTGCGTAAAGAAGTTTTACTTTAAAAAGAAATCTGTAGGCGTAATATTGAGTTATTCGTCCATTTTCGCGCACATATTTTTGCAAATTTAAAACATATATGGTTTTCTCATGGATCCCATTATTAGAACTGGACCAAATTAAAATGGGACCACACGGGAAGCACCAGCTTTCTAATAAAAAAGAATCATCAATATCGGTTAATTCAATTGAAAGTTCTGAAGTAACAAACATAAAAAAAAATAATAACTAAAAAATACCGTCGAATTGATAACCTCCTCCTTTTCGAAGTCGTTTAAAAAAGAATCATCGAAATCTGTTAGTGTCATATTGAGTTATTCGTCCATTTGTCGCTCACGCATACTTATTGCAAATTTAAGACATAGATATATGGTTTTCTCATGAATCCCGCATTGTCAGAACTGGACCAAATTAAAATGGGACCACACGGAAAGCAAATAATAAAAAAAAGAATCATCAATATCGGTTCACCCAATCGAAAGTTCTGAGGTAACAAACATAAAAAAAAAAAAAAAATTCCGTCGAATTAATAACCTCCTCCTTTTCGAAGTCGTTTAAAAATAGCATACATCCAACGATACGAAAAATAATATTTCTGTTTGGTTTGGACTCAAATTCAAAATTAAGTTTTGTATGAAAAGGGCTGCGCCGCCGTTCTCCTTAAGTATTAAAATTGTTCCGAACTTTCCAAATTTATCAGTTCAGTATTTCGCTACTAAAAAGAAAGTGTATGAAGTCAGGTTAGCAATCCGCAGTGGAGTTTTGATATCAACTTCATTGAATGACGTTTGGGCATGGAACTGGCAGAGGAAGAACGAAAGTGGACCAATTGCAATAGATATTAGGATACAAGAAAATCTTTTATGTTCGTATTAAGAATTTATGAGGAGATCCGAAATTATTGCATAACCGATAGAAGCGTAATGAATAAAATTTGAAAGGTGAGCTTGAATGATTTGAACGAGTGGGGTGTATAATATATTATATCACATGTGTAAAGGAATGAAACAGTCGGGGAATCCTAAGGCAGCATTGATATTTTAATTTTTTACCAAAGCCAGAAAGACGTGCAAAATAAAGCAATTTATACCCATGTATGATTTTAGATTTACATTAAGTCATTTATTTTTGAGGTGTTATGCCGTTTTGCTCTACTTACTTCTTTAGCCAATGTCCAATGTTGGCTATAGAAGGAGTTAGCTCCACAAGGCATAAAACTCCACGTTTCCGCTATCAAATAATATTTCCACTATTCTCAGGTTCAAGTACCGAATAGTAAATCAGACTTTTTAAATAAATAAATGGTGTTTAATTAATCGAAGATGCATGGATAATCTATTAGAATGATGGTGAAATACCCCCAATTCATTATCCCTACCTCTACCGTATACCACTCAGTTCATTATCTATTGGTAAATTTGGGAGACGGGAATGGGTACTGCCGCCCCGGGAACCTTTATTGGATAACCAACACCTCTGCCATAGGTCACCCCAAGTGGTTAGCTACGTTTGGTGATTTAGCAGGGGTGCCCGGGTTCTGGGGCCGAGGTTTGTCTAGGCCTTGGCGGCGAATGACCAGGACACACTGAACCACAGATTACTACCCACTCCTTCAATCCTTTTCATTCCCAGAACTCTCCTCTCCTTCCTTTTTTCTTAAAAACCCTCCTCACAGCATCCCCAAAGATTTATTTTAGATATCAGGGAAATTATTTTCCTCATGTAAAAGTACTTGCCATACTTCCAAAGTAATTCATTTGAAACTTTAATAAAGTGACGTAGGTACCTAACTTTGTTTTTGTAAACTATTGTTTATAATTTAATTATAGATTGATAGATAAGTTTTCAAGGAACTATATTATAAGTACCTTCATATTAAAATGTTTTGACGATTTGATGTGAAGATATTATTAAAACAAGGAAGTGCTTCCAATTAACCTTGCTTTTGTTAACAAATAACTATTATTTTTAGATCATTATCAAGATAAAACTAAAACTTAAACGAATAATAACTAATTAAGGGCTTTGTAGAGTTAGATAAAACCATTAAGAGCGTATTTAAGAATAATTTGATTTAATGATAAGACATGAAGCAAGGTTAAGGGACATTTAATAATTGTTTTTAAAAATCGTGTTTCACGATTAATAAATTATCAATATGGTAATCAAAAGTGCTTAGTATATCAGTGTCACCCTAATAAGTACATGTGCCTTTTTTCGAAGGCTAGAAATCTTTAAATGCTCAATAATATTTGTGATTTTAATACCCGGTAGTAAGCGTTCAAAAAGAAGAAAGGGAGATATGTAAATACGAATGTTGGAGGGAGCGCGCTAATATTTAAAACGGTAAAATTGAAGCGAAAATTGTGATAATGTTTTTTAAAATAGAGCAAAAATCTCTTGGGGGCTGTCTGAAACAGCAAAGAAACGCTGTGAATCTTTTCTTAAATATAACTTGTAAAATAACTGAAACAGACGTGAAAATAATCATTTTCAGAGCAAACTTTGCGATTTTTTTCTATGTAATTTGCGTTTCGGCGTGGGGAATGTGTAGATATTATCTTAAAATATAACATATATTTTTTTAAGAGCTTAAAAACTTCAAATGTTTAAGGAATTTTTATGTTTATTGTAAGAAATCGGTAGAAATTCGGGAAGCGGCGCGGCTCAAGACCCGGTAGTAAGCGGCCACAAAGAAGATGTAAATACGAATGTAAGAGAGAGCGCTAATATTAAAAAAAAAACGATTATAGTGAAAATATTTAAGAAATCACGACTCGTTTAAAATATAGCAAAAATCTCTCGACAAATGCATACGTTGAAAAAATACCGGTCCGAGGCAATTAACCCTTAGATCGGCAACTTCATCTGCTATAGGCAGACTAATAGAACCCAAACGGAAGCCAAATACTAAGTTCGGAGATCGTGCTTTCGGAATATCTGGGCCTAAGGCTTGGAATAGACTCCCTCCGGAATTAAGATGCATAAAAAGCCCAACAGAGTTTAGGTCCAAACTAAAAACCTACCTTTTCGGGCTCTCATACCCTTAACTTAATTTAAATATACCTATCTGAGAGTATCATACTTGTATTGCCTATGATATGTCTTAATCACACTTTTCTTACTGAAATAAAATTACTCGAATCATTTACACATCAATCTGTATCTAGGAAGATCAAATCCTTGTACTACTGCACCGCTAACCATTAAATGTTGCTTTTACTTTCCAAAATACACTCATTAAAGAATATCTTACGTATATATTAAAATATTTTCAGGATTAAACAACATGTGTTCACAATTATGTCATCTGCGTGCGAACTCTATCTAAATTTCTTTAAATAGACAATAAACAGTGTTAATTTTAAGCGACCTCTCAGGTAAGTATGGTCCTGTATTAACTCCTTTTTAGGCAGCATCGCGTTCATTGGTCAAAATCTCTCTCTCTGGTTTCAATCCTGGGATTGGTTTGCAGCAATTTCCTTTAATTTTCTTTTCCATTCTTCCCTGTCTTGTGCGGCTCTTTTGAATTCTGCATATGATGAGCAGCGCACGTCCACCAGCAGGTCGTCCAGGTACTCTCGGCGTGGGCGTCCCCTAGAGTTTGTCCCCTCGGTCATACCCTCCATTATGGTATGCAAGAGACCTTCTTGTCGTATAACATGTCCGATCCATCTTGCACGCCTTTCGGACAAGGTCCTGAGCAGGTGCCTTCCTCCTTCGATACTTTGGAGAACCTCCTCATTTGTAATGTGGTCTCTCCAGGAAATTCCTAATAATCTTCTATAGGACCACATCTCAAAAGCCTCTAGTCTCCGTTTATCTCTTTCGGATAGGCACCATGTTTCGCAGCCGTACATCAAGATACTCCACACATAGGTCTTGATGAGGAGTATTCGCAGTTTTAGGTCTATATTATTTGATTCAATTACTTTCGACCTTTTATTGAATGCAAGCCTAGCCTGGTGTATACGGCTGTCGACCTCGCTCTTAGACCGACCGTCCCATGTTATTTTGCTCCCGAGGTAGACAAACTCTTTGGTGTTCTTTAGTGGAACTCCTGCCATCTCTACTCTCATCTGGTGTTGCGTTCGGCCTACAGTCAGCAGCTTTGTTTTGTCTTTATTTATCTTCATGTTGTAGTTGTTTTGAAGAATTCTTTGCATGGTTGTTAAGGCCTCTTGCAGTTCTTCTTCGCTTTCAGCAACCAAAGCAATATCGTCAGCAAACCTTATCATATCCACCTTTTGCCCGTGTATCTTTATACCTTTTCTGTGACTCATTCTCTCTCTCAAGTCGTCAATCGCACTCTGTATATAAACGTTAAAAAGAACAGGTGACAGAGAGCATCCCTGTCTCACCCCTTGTCTTATACTGGCTTCTTTTGTATCATTGTCACATCTAATTATAGCGGCCTCATTCTTGTATAGCGCCTGGATTATTCGTCTATCTCTATATTTGATATCAATTCTCTTCAGAATCTCGAAGAGTCTTTTCCATTCTACTTTGTCGAAAGCCTTCTCCAGGTCTATGAATGCGATGAATGTGTTTTGGTTTCTTTTTATTCTTTTTTCTAGTAGTATTCGTAGCGACAATATTGCTTCTCTGGTTCCTATACCTCTTCTAAAGCCATACTGGTCTCCGGAAAGGATGTTCTCTACTTTTGGTTCGATTCTTTTTAGAATGATATTAGTCAATATTTTTGAGGCATGGGATATTAGGCTAAGAGTTCTGTGTTGTTCACATTTCGTCGTGCCTGCCTTCTTTGGTAATGCGACAATTAGGCATTTCTCGAAATCCTCCGGTATCTCTCCAGTCTTATACATTGTCTGTATCATTTTAAACAGGGCATCTGTAGTTCCTTTTCCTGCTGGCTTAATGAGTTCAGCCGGAACGTCATCGATTCCGGGTGCTTTCCCGTTTTTGAGGTTTTTCAGTGCGAGGTCAAACTCTTCTCTAGTGATTGGATCTCCCAAATCATCTGCGTCTACCTCATTTTCTCTTTCTATCAATGTTTCGTTGTCAGTATTTGCCTTTCCATTGTACAGCATTTCTAGATATCTTTTCCATCTCTCTCCTATTTGGTCATTTTCGAAAAGTATTTTGCCGTCTTCTCCTTCTATTGCCTTACCCTTTCCAACTCTCATCCCAAAGAAGTCTTTTACCGCAGCGTGGGCTCTTTCTACATTTCCTCTCTTGAGGTCGTCGTTTATCTCATCGCATTTATTCTGGTAGAATGTTTCTTTGGCTATTCTTGACTCTCTATTTATTTTGTTTCTTAGCACTTTGTATTTCTTTTGTGATTCAGCTCTTTTATCATTTTTGAGCTCTCTTCTATCCTTTATCATATTTAGGATCTCATCGGTTATCCATTCCTTCCTTGCTTGGGGTTTTTCCTTGCCTATAGTTTCCTCTGCCGTAGTTATAATCTTCGTCTTTATCACTTTCCAGATCGCATTCACGTTCTCCTCTTCCATTAGGTTGCACTCTTTCGTCTTTTCCCTAAAACTGTCGCTGATCTCTTTTATCTTTAATACTTTTGTATCCCATTTGAAATTATTTCTCTTTTTTAATTTTTTCAGTTTTAGAAGACTTTTGGCCATTACCATATTATGGTCACTATCTATATCTGGGCCGGAATAGCTTCTACAGTCTTTTATTTGGTTTTTAAATCTATGTCTAACCATTATATAGTCTATATGGTCAAAATATTGTACATATATTTTCGTATCTGTGATCAATGAACCGGTGTATACAATTTTTAGCCATAAGTTGTTTTTAATTGTTTGTCTAGCTTGTAGTCTTTCTAGATTTTAAGCATGTATGGTAAGTTTGTACAGCGCCCTTGAGGTGATTTTTCACAAAAACGGCGCTATATAAATCGTCCAAATATTATTATTATTATGATTAGTGTTGCATTTAGAGATACTCTATAATTTTTTTCAAAGCTATTTCATACAAAATTTGTTTTTAATAATTTTCGGAGCATACTTTGCAATTTTTTTCTATCGAGGGAATTTCATATAATTACCGTTTCGGCTCTATAAATCGTCACTTCATTTGGATAGAGTTCTAACAAACATTTTTTTCAAAAATGGCCTTTGAATGCCAAAGCATTTCTTTTTCTCATTTCTATTCCCAAAATAATTTTCAAAACCATCTGTGTTGTATTTTAGTAGATATATGAATGACACAGTTCTAACATCAAGCTTTTTCAATAATAATTCATTTTACGAGGTTGTATCATCACTTACACTCTCTATTTTGTTTGTTTCTGACAGTTGATCTAAATACGAGGCGGATTATGGTTCGTCACTTCACTTGGATAGAGTACTAACTACGCCTTACCGTTTTCTAATGTTTCTAAGTTTCCAAAGACGAATTTTCGTAATCTATTTAACAATTTTAGTTCAAGTATTTTAGTTTGTCATATTTTAATGGAAAATATTTAAATAGGACGTGCCCCTAGCTAGGAATTGCATTAGGGAAATGTAATTAGAACCTTGTGCAATGAATTATTATGCATTAACTGGTTGCACAAGGTTATATTTGCATGTTTAGGTATGTTATAAAATGGTAGGTATATGTCCTACTTAAATACTTTCCTTTAAAATGTGTTCAATTAAATTATTTTACACAAGATTCAACCTCAAACCCAATTGGTAAATAGATAATGAGTGCATGTCTTTGTAAACTTTGATACCTCATGTCTCAAAACAAGGTGAAGTGAAGTTAGAACCCTATACAAATGAAGTGACGAAATTTACAGATATAATCTTTGAAAATAACATATATTTTATTAAAAGTATTATTAAGCATAAAGTGTTCAAGAGAAATATGTTATAAATCGGTAGAAATGCGGAAAGCGGGGGCTTAGATGGTCAACGTCAGTTTTTAGTCGGCCCTTTTTTATTTGAATACCGCACAAGAGTCCCAACTGCTCCCAACCATCTGGAGCTTGTGAGACTATGCAATTAGGGTTTGCTATGAGGCAGGAAGAGGAGATGTGATAGAGGAAGGTGGGGAAATAACCGGCTATTCAGATCTGGTCATCAAACTCAGCTAAAGACATTTCGAGCAACGTTTCGACTCTGAATGGTGGTTTAACACCAGGGCGATACTGAGTTTCTTCCAATCTGGAACGTATAGCAGATATAGGTATAATATATTTTTTTAAATAAATAAATTGTGAAATAACCCAAAATTGTCAAATGTAATTAATTTACGCACGCTGGAATTTGTTATTTTTAGCAATTTTTAATTTTAAGAAAAACCTTTTTCTAGGGTTGGTAGCATTGGTCAGCGGAAACCGAAAAATCCTTTCTCGAAATCGAAAGGTTCTTCTAAAATTCTCAAAATCCCAAAAAATATATGTAAAAAAAAAATGGAACAAGTTATTTCTTATTACCACTTTATTTATTTTATATAGTGGTTTTAAACAAAGAACTTGTTTAATTCTGTATAATGTCAAGCCACAAAGTGTTTGCTTTCTTCGATAAATAAAAAAAATAACAATTGAAGAAGCAAGCCACATGGTGTGGAGTAGAGCCTACATCAAAGCGTAACTATTGGTTAGTGTTAGAGCATTATAATGTAAATCAAAAACATTAAACGAACACATTTTCAGTAATTTTATTACGGATTATTTCCAATATTATGTACTCCATAATGGAAAATAGTTTATGCAGATGAAAATATTCCATCTGCGGCGCATTATCTCTATTTTCGTCGATTTAGGTAGACAGGGGTGAACTGAAGGTAATTATATTATATCCATTGTCAATAGGCAACTGGTTTATTTCATTGTGAATAGTTACGGCCGCAAAATTAAAATCATTTACGTTTGGATGAATACAAACTGTCTTTTGACAATTAACATAGTGTAGTGTCAAATCTACAGTTTGGGAGGCGGGTATGGGTACTGCCGCACCTATTTTGAGTAAGATCATCCCCGTCATAGGTCAATCCCCAAGTGATTCGCTACGTTTGGTGACTTATCAGGGTTCATGGGGTGGGGTTTGTCTTGGTCTTAGCGGCGGATGCGTTAGCTCACTCACTGTGTGGCAGGCCGGATCAGGAAAGACCGGTTGTGGGAGACATTTTGACCTATCCAGTTGGACTTTCTCAATCCATTGCCTTGCATCGCAGTGGGAGGAATGGATTCATACATTCTTCACTCGTGGACACACTGTGTCCCAAATTCCTGTCCACCTTCATTCCTATCCCTTCCCTCTCATTTTTCTCTCATTCCCTTCTCTAAAAAGACCTTCTTCCCAGAATCCCCAAAGATGATAGAGGCCCCGAGAAAATTGATTTCCTCGGGGCCTCATGTGTAGTAAATATAAAAAAGTATGTTTAAAAATTATACAGGCTGTTAAGGGCCTTTAACCAGCCAGGCGGTCAAAAATCCACATTTCGTCGAAAGATGTTCTTACGGTCGAACAGGGCGGTTCCAATGAGAAAGATTGATTATTCTCCGTACCATATTTTTAAAATTATAACTCAAATTCGATTTTATTTCATTCCAAATTTGATTTAATTTATACCTACATCAAAAATGCTGAAAGGCGTGATGATAAAACTATTAAATTTATGTATCTACCTTTTGTTATTATTTTTTTTCAATAATATCTAAGCAAAATAAATGTGCAACGTATTGATTTACAATAATGTATAATGATATGAAATATGTTCTGTAAAATAAGATTTTTCGTTTGAAAATTTAACAAATCTGCCAACGACCTATGTTGTAACCTTATTATACTAAAAATAAACATTTTTTCTCAAAATTTAAAACACGTGTTTACTAGATATAAGAATAATCTTTCGAAATCAATTTATAATTTTTTGTGGAAAATAGTCAATACGTCTAAAATTTGATTTTAAAATGACATATTTCCGGTTTTCTCTGGTTATATAGTATGTACCCTATTAACGAATGTACTTGACTTACTTTAACCAATGATTTCTGACATTATTTGGAGTAAAAAAATTGAATGAAATTAGGTCTCCGGTTACTTTTTAGATGTAATTTTTTTTCTCTAAAATAAAATAACAAGAAAAATTCTTCCACATGTCATCAGTGGTCACTCAGCCGAGTAACCAATCAACCCATCAAATCACTCCCAATTATCCAATAAGACCTACAGATTTTTTTCACATTTTAGTAGGAAAAAAAAATGTCAGTCATACGACCAAAATTTCATTTACATTTTGTACTCCAAATAATTTCAGGTATCACTGATTAAAGTAAGCCAAGTACGTCCCTTAACTCCCAGTACAAATATTTCGATTTTTTTGTAATCCTTATGGCTTATTTATTATTTATTATTTATAGTATAAAAACAGTATACAAACAGTAGTTTACAGTTTTGTGACTTTTGTAAATGATGAACTGCTGTTGGTCAATGGTAATAATTATTTTTAAAATATGTTTTTCACAAGATTGAGTATATCAATCTGCAAACTTTCTCGGTTTCTTCCTTCCAACGCAAACAAAAATCTTTCCTTGGGGTTTTTGACATTTCCCCTTTTGACAAAACCGCAGGCGTTATTGAGAGAGATAAATATATCATATCGCCAACCCAATGATTTGGTCAGTTTTGTATATTCTCGAGTAGTTGACATTTCATGTTATATTTTAATCACATACAACGATGATAAAAAAACGATTACTTGAAATATCATAAATGTTTGCCAAGAGCGACCTATAATTTATTTTATTCAATTTGTATATTTTCAATGAACAAAAATATGCCCTTTCATCTCTATGTTAAATCTATAAAAATGTTAATTTGTAGGAAGTTTGATGTTAAGCATATATATTTTACTTCTTACATATTAGTTACTCACTAATTACAATAATTTTTGTTCCTAACCTACATGATTCATTAATTTATAATGATATTTTAATTTATATTCTGATTTTTTAATTTATATTATGATTTTTTAAAACTTATCATGATTTTTATTTTTAAATTTACATATGATTTTCTAACATTACTTATTACTTACAATAGCCGTTATTACTAACTTACACGATATTTTAATTTACTAATTGAGCTAGAATTCCCTCACCAAACACAAGGGCATTGTCTCTTTATGCTGAGGAAAGGCAATTTTTTGTTTCTTTGTTAAAAACTTATGTAACTATGTAACCGAAGTAACTTTATATGTATTTTGAATCAGTATTGCCAAATATATAAATTTTTTTTTTTAAATATATTTTTTACACATTTCTGACCTCAATAATAATAATTTTTGGATGTTTTGTACATATGTGAAAAAATAACCTTAAGGATAGTATGTATAAATATCGATCATCTCCGAAAAATCTAAATTTGTATTGAGTATGGAGTTAATTCTAAAAGGGTTGACTCGACAGCTGATCCGCTGGCAATTGGCCCCCCAAAATGATATTTACTATAAAATCAAAAATTTGTTTGCATTATTTACCAATTTCAAACGTAAAATCGACTTCATAAATGCCCGTAATAATGAGATGGTATTAATATCAAACGAATTTACACACAGTGCCGATTTTTTTGTACTTATGCGCTGGTATACACAGTGTATAGAGAAGAAGAATTTTTTTGATACATTTGAATGAAAATATGTTTTATATTTTCGTTATTTGGCGGTACATCCTCTCTGCACATCCCTTCGGGGTAACTTTAGTTATTTTTTGTGAATTTAGGTATACCGTATTTTCCCTAAACCGACTGCACATTGTATATAAGTACGCCGGGGGGCCAATTGTTGGCGGATAAACTATCATGGAACTATCTAAAAGTGTTCCATATATCTGGTTTAATACTCTTATTACTCATAAACATCACCAAATCAATTATTATGCAGAAAAACTTGTAATGAAATCAACAAAATAGTGATTTTCACTGGGTTACTAACTATTAGATAATATCAAAAAGATAAACTAATGTACTGGATCATTATGCTTCCAGGTATTTTGTTATAGTATACATAATATTTAAAACACAGACCCTTGAAAATAATATTTGATTTATGGCGAGCATTTGAGTATTGCTTTCGGCATTATCTCAAAACTTAGTATTTGGAGATGTCTGACTTATCAACTAAACTAGATGATCGATATATAATTTTCCAAGACTCCATCCTACTTCCAACTATAGACAATCTGATATAACAACTAATAACTTGAGGCAAACAGATTTCATCAACCAGTTCAACAGGCAACTATATGAAAGCATGACGCTGCGTAAGAATTAACACATTATTATTTATAATATTTACAAGTAGACAATAATACAGAAATCTCCACATAACAGAAATCTCTAATGAGGGCTTAAAATATTGGGATTAAGTCAACTTGAGTATAATTCTCTCGAATGGAACCCACATCATAATATACATGTACAAGGTTGAAAGAATAATAAAGAAAATGCTTTTGGCCGGGAAAATCTAAAAACTTATCTGATATGAATATGCTCAAATTGTCAGATAGAAGAATTTTCACAGACTTGGTATTTGTATATAAAATTCGGTATTGCTTGAATTGATATATAAGCTTCCGGATTCCACAACGTAATACTAGAAGTCAGGATTTATTTCAGTGCAGAATTTCTGGGACTAACTACCGTACGTATTCCTCTTTGCCCAGAATACTAATGGAGGGAAACAATTAAACCAAGTCCGTGGACATCTTCAATTTATGTTTAAACAAATACAAAATATTTTTACTGAAGCAGTTCATTTATGCCTAATAAATGCTGTATATTTCTTACTATTCATTTGTAATATAAAAGCCCCGAAAATAATATGTACAGGACCACAATTACCTGACAGGTCACAATAGTGTTTATTACTTACACTGTTTATAAGAGAATATTTTAGACCTACAATTTTGCATGCAGAGGACGTAGGGGGTATTTCACGCTCTACATTTTTAGTAGTTTACGCTTACGTTTTTTATAAAGTAGTTGACGATTTTATTTTAAGTCTACGTAAACGAAACGATATATCAATCTTCGATTTATTGAAAACATTTTTTTTCTATTAAATGAAAAAACACACTTTGTAAAACACCACTTTATTTGAATTAATAATTATTTAACAGCCAACCAGGTTTCGCTTATAGCTTATATAATAGCCCTGATGAAGCTTGAGCTAAGCGAAACCTGGTTGGCTGTTAAATAATTATTAATTCAAATAAAGTGGTGTTTTACAAAGTGTGTTTTTCATTTAATATATAATTTTTTTTTTTTCTATTCAAAATGTAAACCGATTCGTAGTACAGATCAATCTAAAATAGCAATATGACTTCTGGTTTGAAAATTCACTTGGCTGCTCCGGTTTCCCAAACTGATTCTACAGTCAGTTGGGACTGTTGTGTGGTATTACATAAAATAATAATTGCAACAAATAACTAGATATTTGTGGTGCTGCAGCGATAACGATCTCGATGCATCGTAACCACAGGCTATTAGATATTTACCTCCGACAATAGGTAAACCTGCAGTTTAAGTCATAGTAAATTCCTTTTACTTTGAAAGGTTTATTTCTTTGCGGTCGTTTTATCGAATTAATTAAGAGTTAATAATTTATTAAATCCATCTCTTCTCGGGAACGGGGAATCCTATTTTCTATAGTTGACCTCTATCACTATTATTGTTTATGCGATTAGGTAAACCTGAACATTCCTAGGGCCGGTATTTCAGTATACTAAGGATTGTTATCAGTCGAATTAGATTGTTAGGTATCCTACAACTATCGTATCGTACAACTTGCTGAACATATGTAGATATCTCAAAGCCGAGCTTTAATAAAATTCATCTGAAATACCGGCCCTTAGAATGTTTTTCTCTATACCTACACGCTAAAACACATGATTCAAATAAATACGTAAATGTTTTCTTTTTAATTCAGAATTATCTAATTAACAATTACCAGTGTGTGATATTTGGAAACATTTTTTTCGATATTATATATTGCTTCCAAATATTACACACTGGTAATGATCAGATAATTCTGAATTAAAGAGGAAATGTTTGCAGTAAGAAATATCGTATTTATTTGAGTCGTCTGTTTTAGCGTGTGTAGAGAAAATCCTTTTAATCCTTCTAATATTTAAATAAATACATAAAAAATCCTTGACCACCAATACAGAGGTAGAGGGTGTGAAATCTAGCGTGCGCAAATAAATATTTTTTAAAAATTATTATAAGCAATAATTATCAGCCTGAAACACTCATCTACATTCTACATTAAAAAAATCTTCCGAGAAAAGTTACATGCCGCCAACGGGACTTGAACCCGTGACCTTCTGATTGCCGGTCAGGTGCTCTACCACTGAGCTATTTCGGCTTATCTAACACCCGCCAAATAATTCAATATATACTAGTGTTTCGTTCAACAATTACTGCTTATTACATTTTTCCACCTGAAAACAACCAACTTTATTTTTGTGAGAGAGGCATTGTTAGTACTAAATCTCTCGCTAGGTGGCGTCGAGACAAATTATGTCTACAATTTTTTAGTGTTTCAGGCTGATAATTATTGTTTATAATAATTGATACCCTTTATGCTATGCATAAAAATCTTGTCTTAAAAAACAAAACAAAAAAATAGTTTATCAATTAAAAATAATAATTAAATATTATTTTATTTGTTTTTTATTACTTCACGTATATAATTTAGTATTACGTAATTACCATTCATTTACGTATTTCACCATCCTCTTCATAACCTCAATTTGGGAGACGGTGTAGGTGTAGGTACCGCCGCCCCGGGAACCATTTATTGAATAACCAACACCTCTGCCATAGGTCACCCCAAGTGATTCACAACATTTAGTGATTTTGCAGGAGTGCCCGGCTTCATGGGGTGTAGATTGTTTAGGTCTTGGCGGAACGTGCGTTTGCCTCATTCCGATAAACATTCTTGATAAACACCCATTATAATCAGATACGTTTTTAGATTTTTACGGCCAAAAGTATTTTCTTTATTGTTTTTGGGGTAATATGCCGTGTTGCGCTACCTCCTTCTTTAGCCAACGTTTCACGCCATAAAGAAGGTAGCGTAACACGGCATAACACCCCAAAAACAAATAACGAAAATGTGTTTACAACAGTTGTGTGTTTTATTTCATTACCGCAGCTACAACAGTAAATTTGTCAACTTATACCCTTTTAATCAGAACACTCTCTAGATTCCTAAATTATATTTATTTATCTCATCGGTCAATTTATTGATATTAATAAAATGATCATCTAGGTACCTACGTACTGGATTTGATAATATTAAAATAGTAAGACCAAAGCGGTGATACCGGTTCAAAAATACCAACACGTGAATTCTTCATGCGACAAAATATTTTTTCGATTCTGCACGTTGATCTCGATAAGGCGATTAAAATGATAACCGAATTGTTTGCTACTTTCAGGAAAATATTTACTTGGCACTTATAATATATTTTTCAATGTCCGAATTATTCTGCATTATTTACCTATCTTATATTTATTATAATCTTTACTTAAGCGAGATAAAAAGTAAAGTAATTACTTTGCTAATATCAATAAGCCTAAAAGTTCTTGGATGATTTAAATTCAATATAAGAATAAATTTACACAATTATAAAATAAAAATTAAACTTTTAATTGATTTTTTTTACCAGTATATTTACGCAAATTATTAAAGCGCCATTGGCTTTACAAAATTCTCCGAATATATTGTTAGTTATTTCAACTCTTGAACTGTTGTTATTTCAACTGTTTGGAAAAACCTTCCCTTCGACAGGACTAAAGTCACAAAACCACTTTTACTACTTCTATCACAAACGAATATTATGTACTATATCTTTTTAACCCCTCAGGTCTCGGGCTCATTTTTTTCGGAAGGTCAAACTGTTTCCGCTTTACAATAAAATTCAAATAAATAGAATATTTCTGAACGCATTCGAAAGATGAAGAAATACGCTTTCAAAAACAGCTTTTTATAAATAAACAATTTTTTTTTTTTATAAAAATTTTAAAATGGCTCACCTTACGTTTTTTCTAACTAAAATTACTGATAACAAAAAAAAAGGAACACATACACATTTTATTAGGCAAATGTGTTATAAACAACTTCTGTCCTTTCATGTAAAAATAATTAACAAAAAATTCCCAAAATTTCTTTTTTTTTCAAAATGCAGTCCGAAATTTTGGATTCATAAAGGTATACATTTGAAATATTTTGCGGTTAACTATTTATTAGATTCGAATATATAGCGTGGTGTTTTCTCTTTCTAACACCGTTTCGAATATATTTCTAACCATGATAGTAAGTGAAACACAACGATTTCTATGAGACCTATATGAGTTGTTCCGAAAACCGAAAAAAATAGCCCGAGGGGTTAAAGTAAATAAACAATTAAAACATAGAATTGTGCGAATTTCTTATTATAAAAATAATAATTAATAGTTGTCATTCATCTGACAGTAAATTAATTAGTTAAATTTGATAATATTTTGGAAAGCCACAATTCATGAAACAGGTTTTTTCAAACACATAAAATATCGCACTCGTTAAAAAAATGTTAAGAAACTTACCACTATTATATGCTGCATTGTAGGAGTCAAAAAACGCGGAAGACGGAGGATAAGAGAACCTCCCAGGAGGTCCATATCCTTGGAAGCCACCAAAAGACCTCCCCAACACTCCGAACCTGTCCACTCCACTAAATGCAGACATTCTTTCACTATGTCCAATTAGTTTCCTTTGCTCCATAGCATCAAAAGACTTTCTAACTTCCTCACCATTGGCATTGTTCATCAGATGAGACAATCCTTGAGACATCATTGATAATTGTTCTTCGGCAAGTTTGGACTCACTAAAAGACGTTGTGTTATTGTTTGTTGCCAAAGTTTTTCTAAGAATTGGTTCATCATTGTAATCGTGTTGTCTATTGATGATTTCGCATCTTTTGCCAGTTGTCTTGGCGTTTTCGCATAGTTCCACATGGGTTCTTCTTTCCGGCGTAGTTCTGGTGGCACTTCGATCCCTCTTGGTTTGGTTTCCTTTGGTTTTGAGGATATCCTCGATGCGGAAGGAGGAAGCCCTCTTGCCCGGGGCGGAACACATGTTTGTACAGGAATGTTACCGTGACTGGCATATGCAGAGCGAAACCAGCCATATATTACACTCATATTACAGTAGCGATACGTCATGTTTGATAATGCGCGAAAGGGGTGCAGAACTTTTGGTGAATTATAAAAATTAAAATATTGATGATGAAAGTTTCCGATTCGCTATTGTCTCTTGTAAATATGTCTCTTATAAAATTAGTAAAAATCTTAAATTAAATAAAGACAACGTAATTAAATGAAGACAATATTAGCGAAACTCAATCGAAAATCTGGAGATACAAAAATCAGAAAAAAGATATTGGCACCTCTGGGACTCGAACCCATTACCTTCTGCTTTCATGGCAACAGCTGTACCATCAAGGTATACCATGTACCATCAATACAGGTGTATATATCAACTTCGGTCACTTTTAACTGTATCATACTTCGACTAAGAATAAAATAACATCCTGAGTTCGAGTCCCAGAGGTGCCAATATCTTTTTCTGTCTCCAGATTTTCGATTGAGTTTCGCTAATATTGTCTTTATTTAATTAAATATTACAAGTTGAGGTTTTACTCATACAGTTGAAAAAAAAGTCTTCGATCTGTTAAAATAATTCTTAATTTTTGAATTTTAAGCAAAATTTTTGATTATTATAATCGTTCGCTACATTTGATGACAGGGTTCATGGGGTGAGGTTTGTTCAGGTCTTGACAACGCATGCGTTTTCCTACCTACTGTTTGCCCAGACACTGGTTGAGGAATACATTTTGACTTCTCCAGCCGAACTTTTTCGACGCATCGCCTTGCACCGCATTGGGAGAAACGGATTCATACGTCCGTCACTTCTGGAAACATTTACCCCTAGATTCCTACCCACCCCTCATTCCTTTTTACAGAACTTCCTCTACTTCCTTTCCCTAAAAATACATTCTACAAAGCACCCTCAAAGAATACAAAGGCCCCGAGCTCAAATTGTTTTTCTCAAACAATTCTCAGTCCTCTAATGTGGAGCGTTTGTAAGAAAAAAATGCCGATGCATAGCCGTACAGCACCCATACGATTAACGTTTCACCTTCCTTGTATAATAAATTAATAAATTATCAAATTTGAGAAAGATTTCCAATGTTCTGCGTATGTTCCCCATTAAAATATTCGCTATACGTAACAACTTTCTATGGTTGTCAACACCACAGTTATTCGCCGCAAGAGTTGATAAAAAATATAATAGAGTGACAATTATCGAGTAGATATACATTAGCGATAGCCGAGTGATTCGGGACTTTATCTATACCGCTCTACCTGTCCTGTAGTATCTACCTATCACTCTTTATCACTCGCCGAATTCACTTAAATAATCATAGAAAAAGCCAAAAGACTGACGGCTGTCGTGAGTCTGATATGGCCACTTCATTTAGCGCACTTGTTCGGTGACACGAGGTAGGTACTGGATGTTTATGTAAACACTCATTACAGGTAGGCAGTGGCCACATGCCTCAAATAAAAAAAATAGACACCTACGATTAGTTATATCGGTGGATCATATTACTAAGTAGGTACCTACATAATATCATTTACCTAGAGCCTTAAGGCGCGGTATACACGCTCAAAAAGAAGAAGATGGAGAGATGTCTAAATATGAATGTTTGAGAGAACGCGCTAATGTTGAAATGGAAAATTTCGATTTTTTTAAAATAAAACACGACTCGTTTAAAATAGTGCAAATCTCGCGGGAACACTGTGAATTTTGAACACTGTGAATTTTTTCGTACAAACAACTTGTAAAATAATTGAAACAAACGTGATGATATTAATTTTCGGAGCATACTTTGCGATTTTTTCTATCGAGGTAATCTATATACGAGTATCTTCTATCTTCTTCTATACATAAATAAAAATGAATCGCCGAAATGTATGGACTCGCATAACTTCCGAACGACTGCACCAAATTGGATTCTTTTTTTTTGTGTTCGTTATTGTCAGGACAAGATTTGTATAAAACTACTGGTAAGCTCTGGCTTTATGAAATTTGTATAAAAAAATTGCGATAGGTGGCACGCGAGCTGTTTTAAAAATGAATGTACAGGGACTGAATGTATGGAATGCGGGAGGGGGGTGGGACGGTTAAGGGGGGGAATGGAGTGGGTACAGGGAAGGTGGAGGGGGCGGAGTGGAAACGAGAGAGGGGAAGGGGATGCGGGAGAGGAAGGGGAGGCGGAAGGGGATCGGGACGATTGGGAAAGGACACGCAGGGAGAAATAATTTCTTCATTTATGGAGTAGCAACGCATGCCGGGAACCAGCTAGTTTTATATAATTTACGTTTCGGCGCGGGGAATGTATAGATATTATCTTCAAGAATAAGATATATTCATAAACATATGAATATTAGTAGACCTGCCCTAAGTGATAAAAGGATATTATTTCCCCCTCCCATTGGAACCGGCTGGGATCGAGTATGGCTTCGCGTTAATCTAAAAAATGTGACGTCATCATTCTTCTGCGAGCCAGCATCGAGCACTCATCGGTGCATTTTACGAAATAACACGGTAAAAATAGTGGCTTGTGGTTTGAAAACATGTAAAAATAGAAGTGAAAAAGAGAATAAACCCAATTGTCGTATTACATTCCATAGGCAAGCATTATTTTACTTTATTAAGCTAATTCAGATCACACAATATGATCGTTTTTGTAACATATAGGTACTATCTAAGTACTACTAGTAAGTAAATTATGAAACACTAGCTTTTACCCGCGGCTTCGCTCGCATGGTATTAGTGGGAAATTACTGTATAAAGAATTTTCCCACGTTAATGAAAAAAAATTTCCGTGATAAAAAGTAGCCTATGTCATTTCCCATTCCTCCAATTTTCTCTTTTTAAAAAAAATCACATAATATAAACAACAAATATCTTTAAGACAAATAAAATTCTCGTACCAACTTGTTTTATTTTATTTTAATTTAACATTTTTTTTAATGTTTGCAACAAATAAAATATTGAACATCTGAATCGAAGTAGTAACTTATTGAAACTGCGATATTAATCCAAATTTGGGAGGCGTGAATGGGTACCGCCGCCCCGGGAACCTTTATTGGATAACCAACACCTCTGCCATAGGTCACCCCAAGTGGTGATTTAGCAGGGGTGCCCGGGTTCATGGGGTGAGGTTTGCCTAGGTCTTGGAGGTGGTTGACTGGTAAATATTGAACATCAGATTCCTTCCCACCCCTTAAACCCCTTTCCTTTTAAGAACTCTCCTCTCCTCCCTTTCCTTAAAAAAACCCACCACACATCATCCCCAAAGTTGACATTAGATGGAAAATTATTTTCCTCATCGTCTCCTATATGGAGCTCATTTAAAAAAAAAATTATTATATAAAATAAGTCTGGTTAGTTACACCATTTATAACTCAAGAACGGCTAAACTGATTTTTATGATCATTGAGCTGTTGACGGCGAGCTTGGGACTGTTCTGGTGTCTCAGCAGCCCGTTGAGATGATAGATATTCAGCATGCTGTTGACGGCAAGCTTGGGATTGTTCTGTTGACTCAGCAGCTCTGTGTGCTGCCTGAAACAACGCATGTTTAAGTTTTCGCACTTAAGCTTGTGGAAATGTCTCTTCAAGTCTTGCAACTTTCATAGCTCGAGCTTTATTAGAGCTTTTGCTTAGATTCGACTTACGCTTTCGTGGCATAATTGTTATTATTCTTGCTGAAAATAATTATGGTAGAAAATTTCAAAATTTGAGAATGACATTTCCCTAATAAAAATTCTATTTTAGAAAATATTTAAATTATAGAAATAGAAATTTATTGTAAGTACCTACTCCCTTTATTAGTATTTTATTCACATTTGAATCCAGAAAAACCTAAAAAAATAGTCCACTTCAAACGCTATGCTTTATAGCAACGTTATGCTTTTTGTTCGTAGAATAAACATTTTTAAAGATATGTAGATATTAACTACGACGCCAAAAAAGTACTCTTTTTAATCATAAAATTTAAAAAAAAAACATTGTTTCCAAGGTACCAATTGGTTTGACGTTTGCAATAACTCGATTTTGTTAGGGACAGAAAACGTATGATACATAATTTCATAACGCCACAGCTCATTCATAACGCCAGAGCTTACCAATATATAAAGCCGTTTTTACTCGCAAATAATGTAGCTTTCGATTAGTGAAAGAATTTTTAAAATCCATTCGATATTTATTGCGTGAAAGAGTAACAAACATCCAACCAACCATCCAACCAACCAACCATCCATACAAACTTTCGCATTTATAATATTAGTAAGATTTGTAAAAGTGTTAAAACTAAATACGACAACAAAATATTGGTCTCAATCGAAAATAGGCGACATTACTTTGCTCTATTTGAACTTCACAAATTTTTACATTACGCGGCGAGTAATTCGCGCTCCCATGTAAAAAGGTCCATTCATTTTTATTTTTTTTTAAATTTATTTTATTCTTTCAAAAACATTACATTTTATTTTTAGCATATAAATTAAATTATAGTATACATTTATATAATGTTATAATTAGCATACATGTTCATGTTCGAATGTTAATACCACTCTTCCATAGAAGCATTAGCTTGTGTCTGGAAGAGTAGTGTACATTTTTTAATGCTATATTATGTTGTGAGTTCTTAAATTACTATGTGAATGTAAAAAACAATAAGTTGTAAGTTCGGTGATATGTAATTAAAAGTATTTTTCTACTAATAAACAATTTTACTATTAGAATAAAGTATCTTGAGTTATTGTAATTAGTTGTTAAAAACCTAAAAATTAAAAGCAGAGTTTACTTTTAAGAACTAAATGGTGATATTATAATGCGAGGTGCCTATATACTGTCAGATTGAGTTTTGAAGAATCACATATCACCAAATTCCCGCATTCCCGCTCTTCGTCCCGCTGTAGTTGGTTTCTACCCCTCACCTTTCTGTTCTGGTCTACTAATATTCATATGTCTATGGATATATATATTTTTTAAGAGCTTTAAAAGTTAAGCAGCCTTACTAAAAAAAACCACAGCACGACCGATAACCTGTGTTTCTTCAGCAACATGAATAAAACAAATTTACACTAAAACACGAAATATTACTAATAAGGTTTTTCACTTTAAAACGCGTTGTATATCTGGCAACAACGTAATTTTTCGTAATGCACACATTAAATTGGATAAGTTTTTAGATTTTCACGGCCAAAAGCATCCACACATCGTCGGATCTACCGGATCTGCCCTGATGATGGACACTGCAACGCTGTCCGAAACGTCGGCTATAGAAGGAAGTAGCGCGACATGGCATAACACCCCAAAAACTAACAACAAAAAAACCCATTAAGTTGTTTGTTTTCATTCATAGCCGCTAGGTGGCGACGCCAGCGCATTCGTCGTTCGCAATAAAAAAAATGTTTTTTTTTTAAAAGATAGACAAACATTCCCGGGTTACGAATAACCCAAGAATGTTTGAAAATCTCCTACTACCACCACAGAAAGCCGAAAATGTTGCTTGTGTTGTGATGGAGGACTTAGCCAGCCGAGGAATCGAACATGCGACGCTCGGGTGGGACCCAAGCGCTATGCCCACTCAACCACTGACCGGTCATGATGATAACATATTAAACGGTGTTCATAAAGGTGGTGTTTTTTTTTTAAATATTAATATCTAATACATGTGGTGGTAAACTTATCAAAGCAATTAACTTCTTTAGTGGTACAAGAAATCTGTTTGAATGTCAGATATGCTTTTAGGTTATTTTTTTGGCAATAAAAAAACATTGAACATATTTTATTAATTTTTTATTGTATGCACGAGGAAAAAGTGAGGTGACAGTTTCATTTCAAATTCATTAGGTATATAAAAGGACTGTATTTTTTAAATTTTAATTTTTTATAAATTTCTGTACACTTTTACCAAAAAGGTTTTGGTAAGAAATTTTTTACTTTTTTCCGTGTTTGAATCTTAAAATATGGCTTAAAGTTTTTGAAAATAAAGTGTATTTAAAATACATAAATCTAAAAGGTAAGTTTATCTAGTTTTTTCAAATGGTATTTGTTTTTACAACACCTTCAAAAATAATAAATATATAGAACATTCAAAATAGGTACTTTGGAAAATTCAAAATTTCGTTCAGACATCATTAATAAAACAGAGATAAACTACTCTCTCAGGCTGTGTAAACACTGTGTATTTCTTTCCAAGAACAATTTTTTAATTAGTAATGTTTTCACATCCGCGGCCGTTTGTCAATTGAATAAAATTTTCACGGGGGTTTTTTATGTAATTGGTAGAAATGGGGTATGCCACGGCTTACCGGCATCCCGCTTCAAAAATTTATTTAAAGGAATGGGGATGTCAAAAGCAAACAAAAGGAGGTGTATTTACATCAATGTTTGTTTGTAATAATACTTATTTGCAAATAATAATGTATGTATTCAGAAAACTGTTTCTGAAAAAATAAGAAAATATACAGATTTAGGAAATGAGATTAAAAGAATTTGGCATTCTCTATAAAAATATTACCATTTGTTATTTCGGCTACTGGCATTATACCTAGCCCTCTCATTCAAAATTTAGGCGTATTAGATTTGTCAAAAAATTTGTACATAAAAATGCAAAAGTCGGTCATTTTAAATACATGTAGGATTACGAAAGATTTTTTAAATATTTATATTGAGGGATCAGTAGGATTTATCGGACCAGTTAGGATTTCATCAGAGCCGAACCCTCTGATATGAAAATATCTGGAGTCGGTGAAATATTTTCCCATTATGTTTCTGGTGGATTGACGTATTGTTCTTGTATTGTTTTGCATTTATTATACTTATATAGTGCACTTACATTGCGTGAATTTACTAGATATTCATTTGTGGAAAAGTGTGTGGAAGGGTTTAGTCTTTCATTTGGGAAAGATTCAACCCGGACATAAAATCTGGAGCACTGTAAATAAAAAAGTAATGGGGGTGTCAAAAGCAAACAAAAGGAGGTTTATTTACATCAATGTTTATTTGTAATAATACTTATTTGCAAACAATAAACATAATCCTTGCTTAGAATTACAATTTTTTTTGTTAATTCCCATGCTTGAAACCATATTTTTTATTCCAAATTAAAAGAATACTCAGTTTTAATCATGTTTATTGTAAAACTAACATGTTTCGTAAACAATGCTAACTTCGTCATATTTTTCTTAAAACAAATTAAAACAACAGACATAGACTTAAATATTTCAATTGATAGGCGGGAGTGGCAAACGGGAGGAGGGTAATAGGGCATAATTTTCAAAGGGAACTAGTTTAATAAAGGGTCATAAAAAATATTTTTGATTAATCTTACTTAAAAATATTTTGACTAACTTAATCTATATAAAACATATAAATATAAAATGTAAGCATTAGAAAAAAATTGCGCGGTCGCCGGTCCCTATCTATACATATATGTATATATTATGCGATCTAGGCGTCACTGGGATACGGGAGGGAAGTCAATGTCAAAAAGATGGAAGGGGAACGCAGGAGGGAAAAGGGACGCATGAAAATTATTCATTTATTTATTTATATATTAACGCTAAACATTTAGGGATAAACAATCTATTTCTTTTAATGGCATAGCAACGCATGCCGGGAACCAGCTAGTTATTTTATAAAATTCTAAGTTATTATTTAAAATTATTAAATAACGGAAAACTAGTAAATAAGCGGGTCGCGGGTTCAAGTTGTGCTTGCGCAAGTAAATTTTATGTGATTAATTTTGTTTATTTCACAATTTGCTAATTAAAAATAATTTGTAGTATATTTGAGGCACGCTCCAGAGTGAAATATACGCTCAGTATAGCCTTGGTGTAACATCATCATTGAGAATTGAAACGTTGCTTGAAAGGGCTTTGGCCCTGTTTGGCGACCAGATCTGTATAGCCAGGTCCTTCCTCACGTAACTCTGCCCCATTACCTTCCCCTCCCCTCTACCTTCAGCCTCACAACATACGGGGTATGTTGTGAGACTGAAGGTAGTGGGTTGGGTAACTCACTGGCTCCAGACGGTTGGGAGCAATTAGGTCTCTTGTGCGGTTTCAAATTAAAAAAAAACTTTGTAGAGAAATGTTACATCGTAAAAATTATCACAATTTTTTGAAAGATAACCAGTATTTGTATTGAGTTCTGTACGCAATAAAAAAACTATCAATAACACTTTAGTGTAAGTATATCCCTTGTGAGACAACTATTTAGAATCTTCTGTATTAATTCTGTGTATATATTTATGGTCCACTTTTTTTTAAAATCCCATACGGGGTTAAACAAGTTATAGAAATTAATTATTAAAAAAAAAAATGTATTCATTTTTAAATATTTTATAAAACACTAGCGAGTTCTGTTGCGAGTATGTTGAAATGCAACTTAAATAAAGAAATTGTTTCTCCCTGCGTTTCCTTTCCCATTCGCTCCGTTACTATTTCGCCTCCCCTTCCTCTCCTGTGTCTTCTTCTTTTCACGATTCTACACAGCCTTCTCCGCCTTCCCTCTTCCGCTTCCCCCGTCCCGCTAACCCATCCCCTTCTTCCCCCCCTCACGTCACGATGTTTGTTTGAGATTAACTCCGAAACTACTTAACCGATTTTGATGAAATTTAGCTTACTGTGTGTAATTTAGTCCAACTTAAAAAATAAAATAGATTTTATCTCAATTATTGACCTCAATATTTATAATTGCGAATTAAATATTCATTAAATGTTTATTATAGTTATTAGAGTTAGTTTATCAACACAACACTTGGATATCTAGGATAAGTATTGGGTAACCATCTGTAGATGGCGTTGTGTTTCGTTAACCACAGCAACGCGTTGCCGGGTCAACTAATATTATATAGATTACATTGTTCATTGTGTATTACACATTAGTTTTTAATCTCGCGGAAACCACTAAATATTTCCCTCGCTTTCCTCAAAGCAATCCTTTCCTCAAAGCTCGTTTTATGTTATGTTTTTGTAATTAAATTCCTTGTCAAATTAAAAGAACAATAATTAATTCTAATGTAGGTAGCCGAAACGTTCCGAAAATCATTGCATTGGTTCACCAACGATTCGCCACTTTTCTTCCACAAAGCAAAGCTTAATCTCAAATACTTAACCCCTCAGGCCTCGACCATATTCTGTCAGCAAGTCAGAATATTACCATTTTGCAAAAAAAAAATTAGAATAATTGTGAACGTATCCGAAAACTAAAAACTGTTTTTGATGGTGATGATATAAGCTTTCAATTTTTTTAATTAGAAACAATTGTATTTTTTAAATATAATGTTTTTGATAAGGACTTAAGCCAAAGTGTGTGTGGCTCGACCCACTCTTTCAACCATGTTTCAACAAACGGAGGAGACAGAAAACAAAAAATGTGTATGGTGATGTTCAAGCGAAAGTCCATGTTCATGGCGGAGGTCTCATTGGATTCTCATATTGGATTGATTCACCGACACAATATTGTATTTGTTGGCCTTTCTTGAAAAAATTGGGTTTGTTTATGGACAATTTATATTCATATTGCGTACGTAAGGGCACAAATAATTAACTTGCATTAAAATTTTGAAGCATAACTTGCAAAAAGTGTTTTTCCCAAAAATAATTAAACTCGCGCCATCTTTGGGAGAGAAGATTATGAATTCTCTTGAGTATCAGCTTAATCTAATAATTAATCCGTTAACTCGATGTACGAAATAGGTACACCAATCGCAAGTAATAGATACCTAACGAAATAACAAAGAGTTTAAAAAAACTAGTCAACACATCTATACCCGAAGATTTCTGAACAGAGATTTTTTTCAATTAACTTTTTTGCAAATTCTGAAAAACCTGCAGTGTTTAGGCTCCTAATGTGTTAAACTATACTCATTCGAATGTTTCTTGGAGTCTTACCTACGCTATACACTGTAACTCTGTAATTATTTAGTAACTAACTAAACTAACCATCACGCCGTTTCCCCGCAGGGGTAGGCAGAGAGGACGGACCGCCAAACAACTCGGTCTTGGCACACAGTCTTTGCTTCACTCACATTCATACATCGTCTCATACATACTCTTCTATTATTCCGACTTTTGACATGGCCCGACTCAAGTATCTGATTCACTTGATCGTGCCATGTCTTCCTCGGGCGTCCCCTACTTCTTCTTCCATTCACATTTGCGTCATATATTCTTCTCACATTATTTTCTTCTTTCATTCGCTCTACATGTCCAAACCATCTGAGGGTCCCTTTCTTAATCTTACTCATTATGCTTACATCAGCCTTGCATTCTTTGCGGATATCCACATTTCTCACACGATCATACATGGTTTTGCCACACATTCGCCTCAGGGATCTCATTTCGACAGCATTCAGTTTACTTTCATCCTTCCTCTGCCAACTCCATGCCTCACTGCCATACATCAAGGTAGGTACCAGGACTCCATTGTGGACTGCTAGCTTCGCGTCTTTTGACAGTGTTTTATTAGCGCCAACGGCATTCAGTCCTCCATTAATGGAGTTACCTGCATTTACTCTTCTTTCAATATCTCTATCAGCCTTCCCATCTCTCGTTATTATCATTATTTAGTATGTTTTTATAAAACCCTGATATCGGTTTAGGTCATTTTAGGAGGCGGGTATGGGTACTGTCACCCGGGAACCATTTAATGGATAACCAACACCTCTGTCATATGTTACCCCAAGTGCTTCGATACTTTTGGAACTTAGCAGGTTCATGGGGTGAGGTTTGTCTACGTCTTGGCGGTCGATGCGTCTACGCACCTACTGCGGGCCGGATCGAGGGAGACTGGTTGAGGGAGGTCTTCTGACCTCTCCGGCCAGAATCCCTCGACCCATCGCCTAGCATCGCAGTTGGAGGGATGGATTCATACGTTTGTCACTCCTGGACACACTAAACCCCCGATTCCTATACCCACTTCTTATACCTAATTCCTTCCCAGAACTTCACATCCTTCTTTTCCTTAAAAAACCCTCCACACAGTATCCACTATGATGGCATAAGCCGTGAAGGAGATTATTTTCCTCCTGTGTGGAGCTAACGTAAAAAAGGTCGAATCGAAGGCGGTTACTTTATCTATACATATAAAAAAAATAGGTTCCTTATGTTTGTGTCCGCAAATCTCGGAAAGTAATCGATGGATTCACTCAACATTTTTACAGAACATTGCATTTTAGCAGAAGAGTGTTTTTATATATAATTGTAAGCTCTGGCGTTATGAAATTCGTGTAAAAAATTTCTATAGGTGGTGCGCGAGTGGTTTAAAAATGTGTGTATTTCATATATTTTAGCGGCAGGGAGGGAAAGCAGGAGGGGGAGGGAAACGAAGGAGATGAGGTTCACGAGAAGAATGACGAGGGAGGGGAAGGCGGGGAAGGTGGAAGAGTGGAAGGGGACGCGGGAGGGGAACGGGGTCGCATGGGAATGGACATTTTTTTCATTATTTTTTTTTTTATTTGTAACAAATAGGTACATAAATTACAAATAAATTTTATACAGTAATTAATTATATGGTAGATATATTTGATGTACCCCATAAGTAAGCAGGGCTTGTGTGTATGGGGGTGTGTTATTAGATTATTTTTTTTTACATGATTCAGTTTAAATTTTCAGTTTAATTTTTAAGGTGAGTTTTAAATTCTTTTATACTAGTATTTAATTAAAATATTTAACTCCGAGATATTTATGATTTAACTGTCCTATTGTTTTTTTTTTACATTTTGGAGTATGAAGTATTGATGTTTGTCTAAGATTTTTGTTATTTTTAAAGGGTGCAAATTTATTTTCAATATTATCTTTATAAATTTGTAATGTTGCATGATAAAAGTATAATGCACTTAATTTTCTGACCTTAAATTGTTTGAATAAAAGTTCTGACGAATGTGAATAGGGTTTTTTTTTTTTAATTTCATTATTAGTTTTTGTGATATGTAAATTGTTTGTGTTTGATTTGTTTATGTACCGCCCCATTCTATAATGCCGTAGTGTATAATTGATTGGCAGAAAGCGAAGTATGTGGTTCTAAGCAATTTTTCGTTTATAATATCTCTTAAACTTCTAAATATATATTTTAATAAAAAGACAAATAACTTTGTTTACATCACTTTTATTGGTACACAATCAACATGTTTATATGTTAACTTCATCAGGATCAAACGTATAATAAACTTAAAAATTAAATATATATTACACATGGAAGGAAAGGGTAGGAGGGAGGGGGAGGGGTAAGAGTGGAGAAAATTTATCAATTAGGGATTTCAAAGCCATTAGCAGGGAAAGACCGGTTAAGTGCGAAAAGGTTCAAACGAGGGTTTATAATAACAAATTTAAAAAATTCATCCTCAACAACAAAGACAGCGACATCAAAACAAAAAAATCGGGCGTTTATAAACTCGATTGTAAAGATTGTAATAGCTTTTATATAGGTAGAACAAATAGAAACTTTGAAGTAAGGGTTAAAGAACATCTCAGGGCATTAAATGGCAACAGCGAGTCTGAGTTCGCAGATCATTTAATAAAAAATAATCATAAATTTTGACAAAAACCATGGATTTAAAATATTACATACAGGCTATAAGGCATCACAGATAAATAATTTAGAGATTTTAGAAATTAGAAAAAATGTAAAGAATAAAGCAGACATAATTAATAAGCAGCAATTTTTTATAAACCCTCTTTTGAACCTTTTCCCTCTTAACCGGTCTTTCCCTGCTAATGGCTTTGAAATCCCTAATTGATAAACTTTCCCCACTCTTACCCCTCCCCCTCCCTCCAACCCTTTCCTTCTATGTGTAAACTATATTTAATTTTTAAGTTTAGTATACGTTTGATCCTGATGAAGTAAACGTTGTTTACGAAACATGTTGATTGTGTACCAATAAAAGTGATGTAAACAAAGTTATTTGTCTTTTTATTAAAATAAATAATGCCATCACAAAGTGAAAACCTTTCCGAAGAAGTTTTCTTCGAAAAATTAATAAATATATATGTTAGTTTCCTTATTCTGTTGTTCAGAATATTAATGTGTGGGGACCATTTTAAACGCCGGTCTATTGTTATGCCCAGGTGCTTAATATCGGTCTTGCTTTCTATGTTTGTACATAATATATTGCATTTGTGGTTTTCTGTATTTGTCACAGAGTGGATTATTATGTTTATTTCTTTAGGTTTTTCTTGTTTTTTAATGAAAAATGGTAAATAATAGGTTTTTTAGAATTTAAAGTCAACACGTTTTTATCAAACCATGATTTTAGTGCATTGATATCTGTATTTGCCATTTTATTTAATTCAGACCAGGTGTTTGCTTTTAGTAGTAGGACTGTGTCGTCAGCGTAGGAGACAATGTCTACATATTTGGAAATATGGAATATATCATTGACATATATAATAAATGACAATGGTTCCAAAACTGTACCTTGGGGTATCGAAAAGTCGCTAAATTTTGAATCGCTGATTTGATTGAGTAATTTTACTTATTGAGGTCTTTTATGTAAATAACTAGTTATCCATGCTAATACTTTCCCATTATTTCCTTTCGATTTTAATTTATTTATTAATTTTTTATGTGATATGCTATCGAAAGCTTTTTTCAGGTCTACAAAAATTCCGATACATTTTTATCAGAATCAAGGGAGAAAAAAATTATTTCTTTGAATAGCATTACAACGTACGCCGAGTCTCTCTCTCTGGTTTCAATCGCGGGATTGATTTGCAGCAATTTCCTCTATTCTTCTCTTCCATTCTCCCCTGTCTTGTGCGGCTCTTTTGAAGTCTGCATATGATGAGCAGCGCACGTCCACAAGCAGGTCCTCCTGGTACTCTCGGCGTGGGCGACCCCTAGAGTTTGTCCCCTCGGTCATACCCTCCATTATGGCATGCAGGAGGCCTTCTTGTCGTATTACATGGCCGATCCATCTTGCACGCTTTTCGGACAAGGTCCTGAGCAGGTGCCTTCCTCCTTCGATTCTTAAGAGAACCTCCTCATTTGTAATGTTGCTTTCCAGGAAATTCCTAATAATCTTCTATAGGACCACATCTCAAAAGCCTCTAGTCTCCGTTTATCTCTTTCGGATAGGCACCATGTTTCGCAGCCGTAGGTACATCAAGATACTCCATTCTTGTCTTGTATTGATGAGGAGTATTCTCAGTTTTATGCCGAGTACAAGTTAGTATATTATAGATATGCACTCAATAATGTGGTATAAAATACTAAGTTATTTTATTCTTACTTTAATTACAATTATTAAAACATTTCTGCACAACATAAAAATTGCGGTAAAGGTCCAAATAACCCAACTATTTTGAGAACACATTAAATTCGGAGAATTAATTTCTACACGAGGAGACTTCCGCTCTTAATTCTTAATACCAGAACCAGAAAATAGGAATGCGAATGATAGTTGACCACTAAGTGCTACCACAACATATCCTTAAGACATTATTGCCATAAACATTATCTACCTTCAAATATTAATACAATAATTACTATTATTTTTTAATTCACAGATAGCGCTTGCTTTATCTTTCACACACGGTGCCTACATTTGTTACCGCAATATAATTTATTGTACTTACCTACCTACAGTTCTTGGAAACGTTTTCCTCAAGTTTTATAATTTGCTTAAAAACACAAATTAGAGTATGTCAATTATTATGAAAGTGTATTTTTAAATATCGTCGAACATTTTCCTTATCCTGAAAATCAGAGCGTGCAGGTCGCACGCGATACAAGTGAAACTAGAAAGTCGCTAGATGTCGTTTTTTTTTCTTTTACCTGTTTATTTTGAAGTGATTTGAAGATTGGATATTGATTTTACAAATATAAAAAAATGTTTATTTTATTGGATTTCGTTGGGTTCTAACCTCCCACGCACTAAGTTGCTACACTATCTTGGCTCGCGCGGAGCCGGGTAATAAATTGTAGTGAGGCACTTCCGATTCATCCGAACCTCAAATCACAACGTACTAAATAAGTTTCACTTCATAAAGTGAAACTTATTTAGTACGTGTCCATCATTAGGGCAGATGTCTACACACATAGGAGAGATATAAAGAGGTATCGCAACACGGCTTAACACCCCAAAACTAATATCGAAAATGACTTTCTCTTATTTTTCCAAATAACATAATTAGACATTTTTTTCCTTTACAAATATTGGAAAGGTTAATTTATTTATCTGTTGCCATAATTTCATCTTATCTGTGTGAAATAGATTGCTGGCGAATTCTCCAGTTGGTGCTTTAATTTGTCTTTATCTATGTTTTCTCTTTAAATAAAAAAAAAATCACAACGTAATTTTTCAAGTTCCGCCAAGCTTTGCTTTGAAATATCCATTAAAAAAATAATACTAGACACTTTAATTTTTGATAAGAAAAAAAAAAATTTTAGAGCACACCTTACAACAATGAGCTTTATACTATGTATCTAAATTTCACAACATTTATAACACTGGGAAGACTTCAGTGGCTGAGACATGTGGAGAGAATGACTGAGCATCAAGCACTAAAGTCCTTTGCTGAACTAGGGCGAAGGAGCCTGGGGAGGCCAATATTAAGATAGAACGACAACGTCCTCAAAGACATATCTAGCTTGGAGCTTCTAAACTGGATAGAGCTGGCACAAAACCGAGATGAGTGGAGGAAGACTAGAGGAGGCCAAGACCCACCAGGGGTTGTAGAGCCAAGAGTGATGATGATGCTAAAGAAAAAAATATAAGGGAATATATTGAGAACAAAATCATAGAAATTTAAAAGCAAATATCTTTATTTTACTAAATAAAAATGCCCACGGGCGAAACTGGGTAAGTTGTAAACTTGTAAACCTAATCTAATTACAAAATGCGTATCAATCATTGATGCATTAGTCTTTGTAGGTATATCAATGATTTAAAAGCACAACAAAATTGCTAAACCGTGGGTGTGCCAAGCACTCTAGACAACTTTAATGCCACGTTAAACCATCATTAATCAGAGTTAATTAATACTATCCCGGGAAAACGAGAATACCAGACTACGTCCTGCAAGCAATAGATCCTACTTAATCATTGTTAGTCAAATATAATCAGTGATTGAAACGCCTAGGAACTGTTTTAATTGATGAAAAACTACAAAAAATAATTACGTTTGTATGTAGTTATACTTCCCAACCTCCCTCGTTTTTTCTACCTCACACCTCATCTTTTCCCTCTAACCGCTTCTTACGAATAACTGTCACAAATAAATCACAAAATACCCCAATAATCGAGGATTTTTTTACATTAGCTCCACACAGGAGGCTTTGAGGAAAATAATTTCCCTAATTTCTAATTCTCCTCCTTTACCTATTCCATTAGGGAAATTATTTTACTCAGGTGTATGTCCTCTTAGGGGATACTGTGTGGAGGGTTTTTTAAGGAAATGAAGAAGAGAAAGTTCAGGTCTGAGGAATAGGTAGGGATCTGGAGGTCAGTGTGTCCAGGAGTGACGGATGTATCCTTCCTTTCAACTCCGTGCAAAGCGGGTCAAGGGATTCTCGCTGGAACGGTCAAAACAGCTCTTCAATCAGCCTCTCTCGATCCGGTCCGCCACGCAGCAGATGGGCAGGCACATCAGCCGTCAAGACCTTGAAAAACCTAACCCCACGAACCCGGGCACCCCTGCTAAGTCACCAAAACGTAGCGCCACTTGGGGTGACCTATGGCAGAGGTGTTGGTTATCCAATAAATGGTTCCCAGGGCGGCGGTACTCATACCCAACTCCCAAAATTGTTCCGATACCAAAATATGATACCATCGTTCCGTTGGCAGTAGAGACTCTTGTGTTAATATAAAAAAATATACGTATATTTAAAAATATATATCCTTGATACCTACCGCAGTTTCGATGCTGTTACTTGTTTATTCATTATTTTTACTATAAAAGTAGGACTCCCGACTAGCAATCTGGAGGACGCGAGGTGTGCTAATAAATACATTTAATTATTTATTGTCGTGACCGCCAAACAACTCTGTCGTGGCACACACTCCTTGCTTCAGTCACATTCATACATCGTCTCATATATAAATACTCTTCTGTTAAACTATCAAATTGTTATCCAATTATTAGATATTGTTATAACACGTTGATTATTATCTTCATAATTTGTATTGCGGAAATCAAATTATGTACCAAAAGCTTTGCTGTTAATAGAATGGGAATTTACATCATAAATAAATAAAAAAAATTTTCATTACAGATTAATATGATCCTATTACAAAACACGTAACATATATACATAACTTTTTTTAATAATACATATTTTAGAGTCCTTGCCTAAATTTATTCTTGAAACCTTCAAGACTAATGTTGAAAATGTCAAGAGACCTAGAAATATCATTTAGCAGTACCATACCTCTTGTCATGCTGTGTTGGGCCAGAACGTCTGTTCTGCCATGTGGGATATAGAACGAGTCGTGGTGGCGACCCTGGCAGTAGTTATTCGGTACGAACAATTTATAGCATTCTAAGAGGTATGGGCTGTCAATGTATTAGTTTATAATTTTGAAAGCTGTTACTGTTAGGGTCGCATTCCTTCTAGATTGGAGACTTTCGAAACAAATCTAGATGATGCATAAATCGCGGGTATTCACCGTGCATTCTCATATAAAGATACCTTAGAAAATTTTTTTGGATTTGTTCTAATAAATCTATGTATTTTTGCTGGTATGGGGCCCAAACAGCAGAAGCGTATTCTAATTTTGATCGTATAATGCAGTTGAACATCGATGTCATTGCTTCGGGCTTGGAAAATTGTTTATTTATTCTTATGACAAATCCAAGAAGTTTGTAACACGATGATGTCAACTCCACTATATGATCTGAAAAAGTAAGTTTGGGATCAAATGTAACCCCGAGGTCCTTGATGGATTTTACTGATGACAATATTTCATTATTTAATTTATAATCAAATTTAATCGGGTTTTTGGAACGCGTATAGGTCATAGTGACACATTTTTTTACATTAAAGAAAAGTTTATTCTCATCTGCCCATGAAGATATTGCGTCTAAATCAAGTTGTAACTTAAAACAATCTTGAATGTCACGTATCGTCCTGAGCAGTTTGAGATCGTCAGCAAAAAGCAAGCAAGTAGTACTCTGGATGCAAATAGTAGAGGTCCCAAGTTTGACCCCTGAGGTATTCCTGAAAATGCAGGGAATTCCCTGGAATCTTGGCCACCGATGCATACATACTGTGTTCGATTTTTTTAAAATGAATGTTAATTAACACCGTTTAATAACCCCTTTAAACCTTGTCTAGACACAATAATTATGTAACTACCTTCCCACACGATGAGAATCACTTTTTTCGGATAAGATAACTTTTTTCACAAAATTTTCATTGTAAAATAATATTGTGATGAACATTAGATAGAATTGAACCGATAGATCAATATATTTTTTTTGTGATAAACGCTAACCTGATAATCGAATGTATTTGAATATCTACTAATTTGCACTTCCAACTGAATGTAGGAACCTATTTTATTTTAGGGTCTTTGTCGACATCTCTTATTTCAGCACGCGGTGCCTGTTTGATGCAAAATTATGTGGTAAATAAACTGAGTTATAGTATATAATTATTGAAATGAAACTTCTTTAGCGCCGTTGTGATTTGAAACTCGAAGAAACGGAAATGAGTGACACTAAAAATAAATAAACATCTATGGCATCTAGCCTGCGAGAGAATGAGATAGAAATAAAATATTTATTTTATTCACGGATACTCGGTTCCAATATAATACGATAAATCCACACTACAAGTAGCCTTCGGTCTAGTCTAGCGGTATAAAGAATCTTAGCGGCTAGATGTTCAGCGGACCAAGGATCGAATCTTACGAAATTCAATAAAACATATATATATTTTAATTTAAAATAAAACAATAACTTTGTACACACCACTTTTATTTTTTATACTTTATGCCGACCGGGTTAAGATGACCAAATGTATAGGAAAAGTGCACTAGATTTCGAAGACAAAAATATGGAAAAAATCATCATTCAAATTATAAAAAAAATATATCACTGATAAAAAAAGTCACTTCACATTGAAAAAAAAGTCCCTCCACTCGTGTCTACTTTAGTTTTCTGAAGGTTTCATTTCCACCGGTTATGAATACTCAATATATATTTTTAAATAAGTGATATTTAATATATTTCTTAAAATATGTGATACTATATGTATATCGCGGCTGACATAAATTCTTCAAATAAAAAAGAGGTAAATTTATTTAGATAAATTTATTTTAAAATGAGTCACCAGAAATCATACCTACTCTACTCACCTCACTTTGGGCGGTGTGTATGGGTACCGCCGTCCGGGAACCATTTATTAGATAACCAACACCTCTGCCTCAGGCGTCCCAAGTGGTTTGCTAAGTTTGTTGACTTAGCAGGGGTTCATGGGGTGAGGTTTATCCAGGTCTTGGTGGCCGATGCGTCTGCCCACCTGCGGTGTGATGGGCAAAATCGAGAGAGACTGAGGGAGGTCTTTCATCATCCTGCCGGAATCTCTCGACACATCGCCTTGCACCGCAGTTGGAGGGATGGAATCATACGTCTGTTACTCCTGGGCCCTCATACCTATTTCCTTCCCACAACTTCCTTTACTGTCTTTCCTAAAAAAAAACCTTCCATAGAGCATCCCCTATAATGACATAGTACCTGAGGGAAATTATTTTCCTAAGGGCCTCTTGTGTGGAGCTAATGTAAAAAAAAAAATTTTTATATATCGCATTTTTCATGAATTATACGAATAAAAAATGATAAATACGTTACCAGAAATCATGTTCATAAACTCTACAACTAGAAATTTCTGATTCTGACTATATTTCAGGGTGTTGCAGTGTCTAAATTTTTAAAATATGCAGCATAAAAGTTTCATACATACAGCCTTTTTATGCCTACGAGTATTATTCACAAGCCGTCCAGCAAAAGAGGGCATAAGTCATCCAACAGTAATCACACTAAAATAATTAATGTAATCAACTTTTTATCCAGCAGAAGCCTAGTCATACAAATAGTATCATGGAACTTGTTCAATAATAAATACCTATAAATTGGTAATGGACCGTGTTGCAATAACTTGTTGATAGTACTTTATCCTGTTTTTGTGTGATAGCAATAGACATCACGTCTATGTTGATAGCTTAAAGCTGTGTTTTTGTAGATAGGTAAAAAAATAATTTAAAAAGTGATTGGAATAATTACTAATATGACACGTCTTTTACCTTGTTGAAAACCTAAAATTATTAGAGGCCTGGTTTTAAAACTGCTGCTATACTGTATCTACTTTATTTCTTGACTAGCCATCACCGCCTCCCAGGGAACCGTATATTGTGTGACGAACATCTCTGGCACAGGTAATCCCGGGTGGTTCACTTGGTTGGATTGGTATCTAGCAGGGGCGCTCGGGATCATCGGGTGAATTTTTTCTAGGTCATGGTGGTGGAATTCGTCTGCCCACTTGCTGCGTGGCAGGCCGGTACAGGAGGGACAGGTTGAAGCAGACCATTTGGCCTCCCTTGCAGGATTAACTTGACCCATCGCCTTGCACGGCAGTGGGAGGAATGGATTCATACGTCCGTGATTTCTGGACCCACTGACCCCGAATTCCTACTCACACCTCATACCTTTTTCTTTCCCAGAATATCCTCTCCTTCCTTTCCTTCAAAAGATCCTACACAGCTTAGATGACATAGGTTTAGAAGGAAATTATTTCCCTTAGGCGTCCCGTGTAATCACGCATTTTCGCGGTGTTACATTGAAAGGATGGAACGCCACACAACTCTATCTATCGTATATATCGATGTATATTATACAGGGTGTTAAGGGACTAACCCTGGCAATCACTGATTAAAGTAAGTCAAGTACGTCCCTTAGCACTACGTATAATGAAAATATAAAAATGTTTTAAAAATAACTCACCTCAAGTTTTTCTAACTCAAATTAGGTACTGATAAGGAAAAAAAGTCAAAATGCACACAAATTTTATTAGATAAATGTATTTATTATAAACCTTATCGTCAACTTGTTATTTTGTCGTTTCGTATAAAAATAATTAAATTCTTAAAGTTTCATAATTTTTTCTCTAATTGCGTTTGGAAACTTTGGTTTATGAAAAATAGCCTTGGGGGTTAGTGAATCGAAACCAAAATTTCCTTGAAAATCATTAGATTTGTAGGAAGGTAGTACGTAAATACCCACCTGCTTATTTAATAATCATTTCACATTTGTATTTTTTTTTAACTTCAACTGATGCTATGTTCGTAATTACTTACACTTGTTTTTTTACAAACTGATGTTTTTGTGAATTGTACGTTAAGTGAATCTTTTATATATATATTTTTAATAATAATGGTCTATCTATAATTTATCAAAATATGTTAGTATTTTTCCCAGAAAAGAAAGTGTAGCTACTTATATTCAGACAAATTAATTTTGATATTAATTTGTCTGAATATAAGTAGCAGCACTACGGCGCACGACAGGTTAAAGCTGTCACTATCTTGAACCGGGAACGGAACGTAACAAACCATTTTACAGACAGATGAAATGCCTAATGGTCGAGTTAAAACCGGACTTCGCTACCCTCATTCAATGATGTGAAATGGATCGAAGAATAATTCGCAGATGTCCTGGGAAGATATGAAAAAATGATTTAACCTGGTCTTTTTTATTATTGCATTTTTATTGTCATACTATTGGAATTTATAGCTGCTAATCTCATTTAAGTAAGTCTAATTTAGTTGCAAATCATCAACACGTTAAAAAAAATCGACTAAAGTTCACACGCGGCTGAAGTGAAATCTTCGCCCACACATTCTCAACCTGAAAATGATGCCTTGAAAAGTGAGGTCATAATCAAAGCGGCCAATGAGCGCAGTCTGAAGCTTCGTTGGTACTGTAATGCGTCATTTCCGTTTCATCTGAAATTCAAATCACAACGGGGTAAAAGAAGTTTCACTTTAAAATACTTGTTTTATTACGAAAATGACCAACATTTTTTCCGGAAAAAGAAAAGTTTAATTTAATAACGTGGATAATCCGTACTTACATAAATATTTTTCATAAATAAATCTTCCTTGAATGGATAGAAACGAGCAAAATTACACCTATATCCCAGCTATAACGATATAATTAAAGAAAATGCACATTTATTTTACGGTAAATACGATTAGTCTTTATTTACAGGAGGTACAATCAAGGCAAGTATGACACAGATCAATAATAGTAAAACAGTACAAAACTACCAGTATAATAATAACTTTAGGGGTATTTTAACAATAAGTAACCCCAAGGAGACCTTAAACAAAAGGGTTACGAGTATTCAATCTGGGTTAGCTGAAAGAATTTCAGTCCTTTCGGAGGCTTTTCCCTGAAGATGTGAGAGTAGAACCGGGAGGCAACTTAACTTTCTAGAGAATCTAGAGTTACCACATGACCTTATATTCATCTGTATGACTGAGCGGTGTGGTTAAAAAAATCTAACCAATAGCATCCCTCGCTATTAATTAGAAAGGGACGAAGCGATGCGGGAATGGGAAGGTATTCGTGATTGAATGACTCTCAATTTACGCTCGAAATATGAAATACACACAATTCTTGTTACACAGCGAGATTAGAAGTCACGAAATCGATTCAGAAAAATTATGTTATTAAAAAGAAATTAATCAAACGATTTATTTGCGGATAAACCGTGGATTTAATAATTTTCCATGCAAATATTTATACAAGCTTAAGCGTGATTTTGTCGATAAGAATTAGCCTTATCTATTTTATATTTTGTAGAATTAATACTTCGACTGTCTTCACTAGCGATTGGCAATTGGCAGCCCGCGGGCCAGATGTGGCCCGCGAAGAGTTTCCTTCTGAATGGATGATTATTCCTTCCCACCATAGTTGGCGCACAACCACATTTTTTTCATATCATTTTTGGGAAGAAGGCATATATGTAGGTTTTTAAGAACCCGCAACGCCCGAGTGAATAACTACACAACAATTATTTCTAATAAAATTCGCCTGCGGCGCTTTTTTCATATGTGGTATTTTATTTACACAAATAATCTTATATGTACAAATAATCCCAGAATGTTGAAAATCCACCCACTTCCATGGTAATAAGTAGAAATGTGACTTGTTCAATGATGGAGGATTAAAATAGTAAAGGATCGAACCCGCAACGCCTAACTATCACGCTACCAACCGGTTTTGTCGTGATATTTTAAAACGTGTAAGTTTTTCCTTTGTTGCCTGCAGCACTTTTTCCGTGTATCGTGTCGTACTTTTTTATGCAGAGGGTAGGGGGGGGGAGTGCTAAAGAAAAATATGCTTAGAAAGTGGGCGTTGAGCCAGATAACATTGGGAACCTCTGCGCTATACGATACTGCTAGACGATGGGCGATCAGACGGGCAGTCACAAGCGCACTAACTGAGCAGACTCGAACGCGTACGAGTGAAAATGGACATATTTATACGGCCCGCTACCAAAACCAATTGCCGACCGCTGTCCTACACCATTGCGACTAATACTAATTAATATTTTAAGTACCTACTTGATCCCCAAATTTTATTGCAAGCATATTTCTACATTATCAATTGAATTATTTACCTTTTGAACTGATACTGGTCTGATAGTCATATTAGCCGAGATTATGATTTCATTGCTTTATTATATTGATGTTATATTGCATGATATTACTCATTATATTATTGAGTCTCACCACCTTGAAAGTTTGTTCATCATTTGTTTAAAGTTCTCAAATCTGACTACACATATATAACACAAATAAAACAAAGAACTTACTTAAAATATTGAAGAGGGGGGAGAGGGGATTGTCATAAAATACTTGTGACGATAAACATATTTAGGTACTTTATAAGGGACCTTTTCAGGAGAGGGAAATTTTTAAACTACAAGTTCTTTTCAATTCAGTAGAGCTAAGAGCGTAATGCGTTGACGGTCTCTTTCACCATTCAATCTGAGCGAACGCTAATTGAAAATATAACCCTTGTTGAAGGTTAAGTCTTAATCATTTTCATATAACTGCGTGTAACGATATTGTATTCGTTGAAAGTTCACGAAATGTCAAAAGGAAAATTTCTTGCGATTTTAAAATTGTAATATCAGGGCAGTTGTATTCTATCTCCCGTGAAATGTACGCAAAAATATATTGTATGGAATTAATTGAGAAAATTAATTCCCAGTGCGGCCACGCCACTTTTCAAGCAATAAATCAAAACCTCCATCGAGTCCGAGATCTAATAACAATCAAGTTCTAATTTCACAAAATATACTATAAATGTGATAAATATACTTACTATTTGATAGGTATCCAGGGTGTAGCGTATTTTTTATAATATTTTATTTTAAAAAAAAAAAACTTGTCTATATATATATATATATATACTGTATCTTACCAACGCATTCTTCCAAATGAGCTTTATTTAGATGTTAGTTGAAGTCCCCGGCCTTACCCGGGCTACACGCAGAGTATTTCGAAATCATATACAGTCAGCAATTTTCTGCTTATTTTTACGTGAAGCGTGCAAAATTTCATCAAGAATCATCAAAATTCTGCTTGGTACAGAAAATGGGACATAGATGGTTTTAAGAAATCTCGTGTAGACAGAACGGTCAAGGGTGGAAAATTTTATCAATCTCGTAATAAAATTATAGATTTGTCTGACAAAACAAACCCACGTCGCACCGGCACACTTTTCTTATGCTATATACAGGGTGTTACATACTTGAATTACTTTAAACAGTGAATCCTGACTTTATTTGGAGAAAAAAATGTAAATGATTTTTTTTCTTCAAAATCGATTCGTCAATCGAGCCGAGTGACCAATCAACCGCTCACCCGCTCCTAAGTGTTCAATATCTACTGATTTAAAAATGTTTTTTGTTGAAAAAAAATAATATGAAAAATGTCCCGGAGACAAAAACTTCATTTACAATTTATTTCAAATAATGTCAGGAATTACTGGTTAAAGTTAGTGAAGTACCTAAGTAGGTACTTTAAAACCCTTACATTTAGAAATGGGTATATAATATAATGTTTTAGTTTTAGTATGTCACAGAAGAAATTGTAAACATGTATCATATTATTTTTATTCAGGATAAGGAACACCATTCTATCCTTGAAAAACCACGAGTGGTTGCTGTTACACCTTTCGTATTATTATAATATCGCTCCCACGAATTTGAAAATTTTGATTATAAAAAAATTGTTGCCAAAATTCTCAACTAAACATTGTTTGTATCAGTTTTTATTTTTACAAACTCAAAATTAAATTACTTATTATATCCCCTTTTCTCGCAATATTACAAAAAAATAAAATACATTTGCTTAAAAATTGGTCCATAACAACAATCATGTTATTATGAAGTGTTTTCTTCATTGTTAATTTACCATGATTCTATTTCATGATGTTTTCCCCACAGGGATTTCTCGTGCTGGGAACTAGGTATGTAGTTACGTACTTGAATGTGTGCAAAGTTTTTTTTAACACTTTACAATTTAAATCTAAAAGCTAGCATAGTTTGTTTGATTATACATATATTATTGGGATATTTATTACACAGGTTGTGATACTTCAATCAGTCTCTGTTTGGTTTTGCAATATTCTATAAATTTGTCACCTTTATTTTCTATATCATTTTTCTTCAAAAATCATTTTAATTTACTGTAAAGTGACATCTATTGATTTATATGCGATACAGGACGTCAGATTTTATGAAAAATAAAATAATATTTATGGCAGCAAAATTTTGTGAAGAGAGAAGGTTTACGTATTTTAAATACTTTAGTAAGTTCTTATTATTATGTACGGCATTATCTGAAAAAATAAATTTAAAACGTTTATGTATAAAAAAAATATGGTTAGAACTTTTAAACTCCATTATTTGGTTTGAGTCTTTGCTAGTGTATGAATTTTTTTTCCATAGATGTCGGTCGAATGAAAATTCTTTTTTTTTCAATCATCCTGCAATAAATTATTTTGTAGAGGTTTTTCTTTTTTATTTAAACTAATTAATGTTTTTTTTCCACTTTATGTAACGGAAAACCCAATGTTGTTTGTATTTAAGGCACTGCTGAAAACCGTCTGCTGGAATCTGGGAGAAATCGTGAATGTATAGCTAAGAATTGACTTTTATAGAATCAATGATAACTAAACAAAATGTATAAAATTGTAAAAATCTATTGATGTAAATATTTTCATAATTATTTTTAATACGCCTTTAAACATGTCAATAAACGTGTTTCACCCAAGGAGCAACATTTACAGCGACGAACAGAAAAATTTATGGTTTGTTTTTCGGTTATATTATCAACTGAAAAATATAAAAAATCACACTACTCGTTCATCGTATTACTTCGTACCCGAGTATAGCGAACAGATTTTGTTATGAGGAAAATTCCGGAAACAGATTATTCCAAACATGTATTATTTCGCATACATGTTTTTCTGGCTGACCGGACAACTCAACAGCATGCCACTTCATCACCTCATTTGAAAAGCCATTAAAAGTGATGAAAAAAATGGTAAAATAGGTTACCTCAGGTTATGGGCTTTCAAAAAAATTTTATAACTTAATAACAGTTTATTTATTTATTTATTTCTATATATTACAGTTTTTACCTTATATATTTAATATTTTAACATAATATATTTTGGAAAACATTTTTACATATTAATTAATATAACATTTTTTTATTATGTTGGGTGTAAGGTAGGTTTGAGAAGTTGAAAGGGGTGTCGAAATGCTCCTTTGTTGAGTTGTCGTGGAACCGTTTGTCTATACCTACACAGATTATTCTGGACACAGATTATTCTTGGCGCAGATTATTGCATAATTACACCTACTACTGAACTTATTAAAAAAAACTCGATTATTTTAAATGATTGATTATTTTAAGTCAGAGCATTTTACAATAATTAGGGAGTAGTTATTGTTTATTATTTTATCATTGTTAATTATTATGTATATACATATACAGGATGTTAAAGGACGTACTTGATTTACTTTAACAGTGATTCCTGACATTATTTGGAGTAAAAAATGTAAATGAAATTTTGGTCTCCGGTGACATTTTCGATGTTTTTTTTCTACTAAAATATAAAAAAAATGGTATGTGTTGAACAGTTGGAGGCGGGGTTAGGGGTTAACCCCAGATTCCTACCCACCCCTAATACCCGTTCCTTCCCATAACTTCCTCTCTTTCTTTTTCTAAAAAGACCCTACACAAAGCATCCCCAAAGATGACTTAGGATATTATTTTCCTCGAAATTATTTTCTACAAAAATAATGTTAAAAAAAACAAAGGTCTCTTCAAGACCTGAGATCATTCCTTAATTTCCTCAAAACAACCTTCCACATGGCATCTTCAAAGACGACATAGGCCCTGAGGGAAATTATTTTCCTCAGGGCTCCTGAGTGGAGTTCATGTAAAAAAAGTGATGAAAAAAACTTTAGATGACGTCAGGTTAAATTATGGGCAATATTTTAAAATATGTTTTGAACTCCAGTGAAAAATATTATGGTTTTAAAAAAATATGTTCAAATAGACCAATAAACGCTGATTCTGAATAAATAAGTTTTTTTATAATATTAAACCTAAAGTTTTTAAAAAATATATTTAAAAGTGCATTTTTAATATTCTCGTTAAAACACAGCGTCAAGTTGGTATGCTGTGTAATGCTGAGTGGTGACGTCATGATGCAAGATTCACCTGGTGATGGCATTTTGAAGTTGTATTGAAATGCATGGGGCAAGCATTCAACCACAACATTTCGTATTTTTATTTGGTTTATTTACATACTGTTAAATGGCTTTTCAAAGGGGGTTCTGAGATGCCACTTTATTGAGGTTGTCATGTGACTCATTTTAAAACTAGTCTTTCAAAGATTGCTTGTGGTTGCAAGAGGAGTTTACATAAATTACAGTAATTAATAATATAGCTACATGTGCACGTGTAAACTTTAATAAGTTTTAATGTGTGGAATAATCAGTCACTTGAGTTTTCAATGAGCGGAATAATCTGTGTACGGAATCACCGTGTCACCAATAATTTGTGCGGAATATTTGTCTACGAAATAGTCGTGTCCGGAATATTTACCGAACCTGTTAAATTTGTCGAATGGTTGCACGGGTTTCCGGGAAACCGCACTCTTGCATCAGATTTCCATAATGGCCGCCAGGCGCTGGCTCTGACATCTCTCGGCAGATTAAGTAAGCTGCGATATTGCTTGTTTATGCAGCAGGCTCTGCGGTAACTACCTCTAAGAGCTTTATTAACTACCTCTAAGAGCTTTATTCTTGTAATTGAAAAAAATCTATCACCTTAAAAGTAATAGGAAAACATCTGTATGCTGTGTGTTAGTAAGACTGTATTTGAAGATAACGGTTTAAGTCATAGTTGATTTAACACACCCACACGGTTTTCTACGTTCGCTGACTTAGCAGGGATGCGCGGGTTTATGAAAGAGCTTTGTCCAGGTCTTTTCAATGGATGCATTTGTCCACCAACTGCGTGGCGGGCCGGATTGAGCGAGGCCGGTTAAAGGGGATCCTTTTCAATGGATGCACTTGTCCACCAACTGCGTGGCGGGTCGGATTGAGCGAGGCCGGTTAAAGGCGATCCTTTGACCTCTCCAGCCGGACTATTTCAACCCATCGCATCACCTTGCAAAGCAGTGGGAGGTATGAATCCATACGTCCGTCACTCCTGGACACGCTGATTCCCAGATTGCTACCTACCCAATCCTCATACTATTTTCCTTCCCTTCCTTAAAAGACCCCTTCACACAACATCCCCAAAGATGGAGCAAAGCAATTAGGGATATTATTTTCCTCAAGGTATCCTGTGTGGAGTTAATGTAAAAAAGCGTAGGGGTTAAAGGGGTTGGGGGGTATATCAGGAAGGACAACGGTATGAGAGATGGGTAGGAGACTTTTATTCAGAATGTCCAGCAGCCTAGCGATTCAGTATTTTTTTATGGGATCGTTATTGGATAACGAACGTTATCTCCTGTCAGATTTGTGTGATTTTTACGTATTTACTGTCACAAATTTTTGTTTAGATCGATTTAAACACGAATTCCTGCAAGTGCGCTTGATTATTTATTCATTTAATGTACGTTATACATAAGAAAAAGCAAATAACAGCCATAAAAATCACACAAATCTGATATAACGTCCGTTATCAAATAACGATCTCACAAAAAATACGGAATCGCTAGGCAGGAGTGACGGACGTATAAATCCATCCCTTCCGCTGTAGTGGAAAGGATGAATTTATGCGTCTTCCACGCAGCTGGTGGGCAGGCGCATCCGCTGCCAAGGCCTCAATGGTTCAATGACAGTTGCCCCCCTGGAATACTTATATACAATCTGCAGTCAGTTTAGGGAAAATACGACATATCTAATTATACAATATATAACTAAGTGACCCCCACAGTGCAGAGAGGATGTATCTACCGCCGCATAACAAAGTATAAAACATATCTTCATTCAAGTGCATCACGGAAAAATATACTTGTCTATGTACTGTGCATAAAATCGACACTGTAAATAAATTCGTTTGATATTCATACCAACTTATTTTATTAAGGGATTATATTTTTATAGTAAATATCATTTCGGGGGCGGGGGGGGGGGGGTTATTACCTTTCACAGAGGTGTTGAGTATGGAACCATAATTTAAAATCAAAATTAACCTACAGGGAAAAGAATTGTTGTTTATCATAATACTACGTACAGGTGCTTACCACCTATTAGTAGATAACTCTGATATATCAGAAAACTGAGATGTTCGTTTTTCGCAGTGGCTTGAAAATGCCTGACAAATAAAATTCACAAACGTGAAATAAAAAATTCTTTTGTGATTAAATAATGAAGTACATAGTTTACGTGCGGTATTCTTATAGCTGCAGGATATTATTTCATTACATCATGATAATATTATGAATATTAATAAAATATTCACAAGACATTTGAAGCATTTAGTCGCTGCAGGTTTAATAAAAGCTGCCCTCGTAACAATGTCAGCGCTTACTTCTTCCACCAACGCAGCCCCGCTGACATTGTTAGCTGAGATACTTTTACATCCATCTTATACAGGGGTGTATTTATTTAGATTAAATTAAAATTATGAAAGAAAATATTATTTTTTTCCTACATAATTATTATCAATACTTTCATATCACTCCTCCGGTCAGTACAATTTTCAAAAAATCATTAAGTGAAGGAACTTTTCCTCATAAGTGGAAGTCTGCCGTAATAACTTCGATTTTTAAAAAGGGCGACAAACATGACGTTACAAACTATAGACCTATCTCTCAACTTCCCATCTTAAGTCAAATTCTCGAAAAAATCGTTTACGACCAACTTTACCCGACTATAATAATAATAATAATAATATTTGGCTAATTTATATAGCGCCGTTTTCGTGAAAAATCACCTCAAGGGCGCTGTACAAATAAATACATAAAAAAATAATATTACTGGTTTACAACTAAGATTTACAATTATAACTAGTGACTTACACCTAAGACTTATTGCTAGTGACTTATGACTAAGACATATAAAAGCTGACCTAAAACTGAGCTCAATGACATATATATGTGACTTATATAATGACATATATATATATATGACTTAAAGTTAGAGATTTATAACTAACATATTTATTTACATTTAAAAATACTTGAAAACATCTTATAAATATCATACATTCGCCAGAATCACCCACAGCGCCAGAAGAAGAAGGAAGTTTTCACATTATATTACTATTTAAGGACATGGATGCAAAATTTATCGGATTTACGAAAATGTATGGATATCTTAAATAAATTATTGAAATTAATCGCCGATCTTTACCGCATTACGATGACTCATCGCTCAACGTTAAACGGATTGACGTGTTAGGTTACCACTGACAGACCATTGGTAGGTAGATCAATAGCATTTTGAGTGTTTCGTTAGTAGTTGTAGGGAATAGCAAATAAAATAGTATATATTCGTGGACATCAACAATTATTAGAGTATAATTAAATTACAAAGTTTAAATATAATGACGAATTTATGGAAATGAGTATTTGAAAAAGTGAGTTTTAAGTTTGGATCTAAATTCCGCTGGGTTGGTTATGCATCTCAATTCCATGGGAAGTTTATTCCAAGCCTCAGGGCCGGATACTCCAAACGCGCGATCACCATAATTAGTGTTAGGATTTCGCTTGGGTTCTTTCAACCTTCCAATTGTAGACGATGTCGCTGATCTAAGAGATGACTGCCTTAGACCTATATTTTCCGGAATGCATAGTTCAGAGATATAGGGTGGAGCCATTTCATTGATAGCTTTAAACAACATCCAGCATAACTTATACTGGATCCTTTCAGGACACTTCAACCAGTGAAGATTTCGGAGGTGTTCCGAAATGTGCGAAAAACTTGGGTACCCCTGTGATTAGTCGTGCTGCGGCGTTGAACACTGATTGTAGTTTATCATTTTGACATTTAGGAAGACTTGCGTAGATACCATTGCAGTAATCAAGACGCGATACTATATATGAATTCACAAGAAGCTTAGTTGCTTCTGTCGAAAGGTTCCTACGAACTGCCTTAAGTTGTCTTAAGTAGAAGAACCCTGTGCCAACGGTCCTATTCACCTGACTTTCCAATGAAAGGTCTGAATCCAGATAAACTCCCAGAAGTTTGACGGTTGTTTTCGCAATTACGCCATTGCCGGAAATGGCAATTTCAGAAAGGCAATACACAGAATACACGGAATATGCAATACACTGAAATGGCAATACACAGAACCAACACGGATTCATGAAAACTCGGTCTACAACATCTAACCTGGCCCTTTTCGTCAACTATTTGCACAGCAATATGGACGAAAGGGTGCAGGTCGATGCTATGTATACCGACTTTTCAAAGGCTTTCGACCGCGTTATCCACTCAATTCTGTTAAATAAACTCACTCGTCTTGGAATACACGGTGACTTGTTTAGATGGATTAAATCATACATCAGCAATCGTAGTCAAGTTATCTCAATAAATGGAGTTTTATCCAAAATTATCAAAGCAACCTCGGGTGTCCCTCAGGGTTCCCATCTTGGTCCGCTCCTCTTTAATATATACATAAATGACATAGGCTCATGCTTCCAACACTCTAAATTTTTAATGTATGCAGATGATATGAAAATTTATAAAACGGTTCGCTCTCTATCGGACTGTAAAGAGCTACAAAGTGACTTAGATAGGCTCTGCAACTATTGCACAGCTAACTACTTGGATCTTTATGTTTCTAAATGCCACACTATGTCCTTTACTAGAAACAAGCATATAATTAACTTCCGCTATTCACTCTGCGATGAACCCGTGATCTCAAAAAATGAATGTAAGGACCTAGGAGTATATTTAGACAGTAAACTTATATTTAATACGCACATTGATTCAATCACTGACAGATCCTACAAAATGTTGGGTTTCATACTACGTCTGAGTAAATTATTTAAAAATCCAAATACGCTAGTAATGCTTTACTCCTCACTAGTCAGAAGTACACTGGAATTTTCATCGCCTGTCTGGAATCCCAAATACACCCAATACGTCAATAATATAGAGCGCATACAAAATAAATTTAATAAGTATCTCGGTTATAAATACAACAATAATTATATCTGCACTCTCCAATCCCTGAAATCCAGGCGAACGGTAGCCGACATGACATTTCTCCATAAAATAATACATAACGAAATAGACTGCCCAGAACTCCTATCCCAAATAAATTTTAACATCCCATCTAAAAGAACTCGCCACACCAACCTTTTTTACACAACCAGTAATAATACGAACGCTGCGCTCCCCCATATCCCGCATCCTTCAAAGATTCAACTCAATTCAAACAAGTACAAATATCGACATATTTTTTGTTTCCCTTCCTTTATTTAAGAGAAACATTTCTAGCAAACTGAACTTGCACACATAACACACACATCCACACACACACACACACACACACACACACACACACACACACACACCCTTACCCCTCTCCCTCAATAATTTATTAATTAAATATAGGTAAAATGCATTATTTGTCATATAAAAACATATACTATAACTATATAACAGCGACATGTCATCGGTACCAATTATTGTATTAACTCTATAACTTGTAACTGCTTTCTAATATGTAATTATGTACTGTTTGTTTCTGCAAAATAAAATAAAATATACATTTCTCATTGAGAAGAAATGCTTCATTTTCCATTTAAAATGGCAGTTTCTACAGACTTTGGGTAAACTTAACGCGATCTAATAGTCCAGAAAAGGTATTTGAGTTTTTTTTACAGGTTGATTTCATAAAGGCCTGTAAAAAACTTTAGCTCCCTTTTTACGCATTGTTTATTATAATAACAACGAAATTTAAAATTGATTTGATGGAAACAAGCGACGCGGAGTCTGAGATGTCTATTCCCCGTCGCGACCGGGGCGGAACTGATATAAAATCGGTTTGGATAGTCTGTAGTTCTTGGGTGGACGGCATAGGGTTCACTTTGAAAATCCAAATTCTTCGACTGCCGGCAGTATTGCAAAATAACAACGCGAAAATGCATATTTTATTTTATTTAGTGAAGTTTGGGCGTAAATATATTTTTTTGCGATTATTGCAAAAGAAACTGAATTTGCCACAATAAACAATAAAACCATATCTGAAAAAGGATTTATAAGTAGGAGAGTTTGCATTCGAAAGTTTTTTTTATAGACCAAATACTTCATTTTTTTCTAGGCTTATTAAAAGACTGATCAAAAGAATGATAAAAAAATGATCGATATTTTTAAGGGCCAAGATATGTTCTATACGCAGTATTTAATTAAAGCATCTATAATACTTCTAAGCGATCAAATTTTCAAAACAAAAATACGTGTTTTTGTGTGATATTGCATTATTTAGTATGGCTTCATCTTAAAATAATTCATAATCTGCTCGTTGATAGATGGCAGTATTTAATTATTTTAAGGAAAAAAACATTTTTGCAAGTTATGAGTTAAAACAATAAGTTGATTTTTTTGATTGCGCCTGAAAATACATTTAAATAATTAAAATACTAGAACAATATGGTCGTGGAGCATGTGTGAATCAATTTACAAGTATTTTTGTCCGTAATTATATCGTCGTCATTTTGTTTAATGTTTAATTTTTATTGTATTTTTGTTTAATTTTTTTATTTTATTTTTTATTTTTGTCATCAACGTAACTGTTTTCATTACGAAATGTGAGTTTTCAGGTTTTGAAATAATATTTCAACTATGAAAATATTAGAATAGAAACCTGTTGTTTGCATAAAATTTTTCAATAGAGTTTTATTAAATTTAAATTAATAATTTTTTTTTTACATTAAAAAATAATAATGGTGTTAAAAATACTCGGGAAAAGTGGCGTAACACCTAAAGCTAGTTAATAATACACTACTATTATTAAGCATCACGTAACGAGTCTTTTTACCTTGTATAGTTTGATCATTACGTAATTAATAATGTAAGTACGCCTCATAAGTCATACATATGTATGGTAATGTCATTAAGTTGTAAAACGCTCTGACGGGATTGATGATAGAGTTTTTTTCTTCTCAAAATAAACTGTAAAGGAATAATTATTATAGTATTCCTTTTATAAATATCGAAAACAATGATATATATTATCTTCGTCCTTTCCTTATCTTTCATCTGACTAGTAAAAATTTCAAAGTTAAATAAATTTTCTATAAATCTACCCTTAAGATCCAACTTCTTAATAATACATTCCTCATCCACCCCTGTCCGGTGTGACTGCCATAGCAATGGAAACAATAGATTAAGTGGAACATCGCGTGATCTGGAGGAGGTGGGCGGTTAGGGGATGGGGAGGGATCGGTTGCCATGGAGACGGCTGATGTAAGGCTGCCGGCACAACAGCCTCCAGCTTCCCCGTAGCGGCATGCAGCTAGCAGCTACTTGCCCCGACTTGGAGGGTGGTGGGGGTAGAAGGGGGAAGTAAATCCATCTCGGGCTGCTCTTCCATTATGGCGTCAATCGCTCTGCAGGCGAAACTCTGTTGTTACCTACTATTTTAGAGGCATTGTGTTAATATTGTAATAAGTTGAAACGTAGCATAAACGAGACATTAAATTATGCAAGTCTTTTGTATTTTCTTCAAACACTATAATCTACAATGCAGGTTTGTTCTGTTATGTGAATATGTAATAACTCATGTACCTACTCATAACGATTTGTCAAAGCATTCGAATTATTTTCGTTATTTGTTTTTGTCGCGCTACCTCCTTCTTTAGGCTAAGGAAGGAGGTAGCGCAACACGGCATAACACCCCAAAAATAAATAACGAAAATACTTTTGGCCGTGAGAATCTAAAAACGTATCATTCGTATTATTTCTAATTCACAAATCTTTTATAATAAAATACGTTGCATTTCAACTAAAAAAAAAAACTGTTTTATAAACATTTCTGCAAAAACTGTTGATTTTTTTCGTTTTTTTTTTACTTCCTGAGGAGTTTCTTTTTTTCATTAACTCCACACAGGAGGCCTAAGGAAAATAATTCCACTCAGGGCTTATGTCGTCTTTGGGGATGCTGTGTTGAGAGTCTTTTTAGGGAAAGGAAGGAGAGGAAGTTCTGGGAAGGAAAATGGTATTAGGGGTGAGTAGGAATCTGGGGGTCAGTGTGTCCAGGAGTGACGTACGTATGAATCCATCTCTCTACTGCGGTGCAAGGCGATGTTTCGAAAGAGTACGGCTGGAGAAGTCAAAGGGACTCCTTCAACCATTCTCTCCCGTTCCGGCCTTCCATGAAGCTGGTGAGTAGACGCATCCGCCGCCAATACCCGAACAAACCTCACCCCATGAACCCGGGCACCTTTGGTAAGTTACCAAACGTAGCGTACCACTTGGGGTGACCTATGACAGAGTTGTTGGTTATCCAATAAATGGTTCCCGGGGCGGTGGTACCCATACCCGCCTCCCAAGTTGATATCTAACTATAAAGAAAATTCCGTTTTCTAAACGCATTCTGCAATAAACTACACTAACTAAAAAAACGGAGTTTTTAGGTATCATTAATTTTTTACGGTTTTTTCAATCTGTACCTAATTTCTAGGTAAACGTAACCATTTTCAGCATTTTAATGCTTCTCGCAAGAGAAGCCTTGCAATATTCCTTACATTGAAAAAATTGCTTTTTTGTTTTTTCGACTTTTTACGGTGCACTTTGAATAAAGATGATTTACAACCTAAATCTACAAAAAAATCTACTCCCACTGTATATAAATTTATTCTGTTGACTAATTGGTTACTGTTATTAGTTAGCATGTAAAAAATATTGTTGTACCTTAATTATCATTAATTAAGGTCTTGTAATTTATTTTTATAAGTTGTAAATGCGTAATTGTACTTGACGTAATTATTTAATTAAACGGCAATACGCGTAAGTATATCAAGTTATACTTCAATTGCTAAGTCAAAATCTAAACGTTAAAACAAACTAATAAAAATGATATGGTCTTTGTAACCACCGTGTAACTTAAGTATCTTCAGCTAACTGGCTACACAACGGTTATAGCAAAGTTGTCTGACGGAAGTTAATAGATCCCGTTCATAGGACAGCCTTCAACACCGCCGAACTTCCTGGGAAATACCGCCCAAGGCTGAACTGACAAATTTTGTTGGAAAGATGTTCGGCCGAAATCCAGAAAAGTGCTTACGTATTCAATTTTTATATTTCGTATTTTGACGTCGGCAGGTGCCTATATAAACGAAGCCAATTGCAAAACGCATTTGATGATTATTTTTGCACCGCAGGCGATTTTTTTGTTTGTTTGAATCACTTAGAAAAAGCGACCTTCCAGTAAATGAGAGAAATGAGTAAGCTATCAAAATTTTTTCATCGTTAGAAAAGCATAGCAGTCAAATCGTCAACTTGGGAGGCGGGTATGGATACCCTACCCTCTTACTATAACTCTTTAGAAATATTGCAGTGGGGAGGATAGATTCATACGTTCGTTACTCCTGGACACAATAAACCCCAGATTCCAACCCACCACTCATACCTTTTTCCTTTCCAGAACTTTCTATCCTTCCTTTTCTAAAATAACCCTCCACACAGCATCCCCAAAGACGACACAGGTCCGGGTAGGAATTGGGTGGAGCTAATAAAAAAAAATATTGCACTGCAAAAAAATTGTGGTATGTTAATATTATTTTACACATTTAAGAAAGACTCTCAAAAGAATATTTTTTCAAATGATTTTTCGATAATCTATAAAAACACGCTAATACAAGATCAGAATCAACAAACTTTATCTGAATCGTGATTTTATACTTTTTGCTCCCAAAATAGTCCTCTACCTTTTTTCGTGGAGCTAAAAATTAAAAGATTGGTACCTGCATATTTTTGCGAACAATAAAATGTACAAACATTATTCTTATTGGGGCAATAGTTCAATTACTAAATGCTACCAAAAAGGCTTGACAGATTATTTCATCCAGTTTTTGAGTAGATAGGATACCCGTGGGTCATATTGTGGCTTGAATTGAGAATAATTATTGCATTTGAGAAAAACTAGTTGACTTGCGCTTAAAATGGTAAAATGATCGCGAAAATTCCCTCCAATGAAGAATTTCCCAAGCTGTCAACACCTTCTAGCGACAATCGTTCGAACAACTTTCGTCTCATATCCATAATATTATAACAATAATTAGACGAATTTATAATGTTATTATAAAATGTCACTGGGGCTGATATATTACGGGAGGCGGGTAGTTTTAAGGGATAATCCAGAAGAAAGGGGTAGAGCTCGAGTTAAGGGAGGTTTCAACCCCTGGAACAATAGCCTTATCGCATAACTTGCTTGTGAACAGTTTCCAGAATAATTATGTAAATTACAAGGATATGCAATGTTTTGCCTGCGTTTAACGATTTCAGTGTGGAGTCTAATAGCTGATGGTCTGTTGGGTGCTGGGTGTTGGGTGTTGGGTGTTGGGGACCGGGCCGGGCAATTAGGGCTCGGTGTCACAGGCACGGGCGTGATATTTAATGGCGAATGCTTGCTGGTAATTAATAGTGAATAGTTAAATAGTTAAATAGCCCCGCTAAGAGACACTCGCAGCTTTATAGTTGGAAGATCCACCAGACTATTACAATTCGGATTGTAGAACCTACGCACACACTTCAGTGTTTTTTAATGCTGGAAAACTAATAGAATGGTTTCTTTGTTGAAGAAAGGTTTCTATATTAATTACATTAACGATTACGAGTATTATAATTCTCAGTGGAGGATTTAGGCGAGGTACAACATGGGAGGGTGTAAAACCTGTCGATGATTGTTGAAATCATACATCCAATATTCTATACTCAATAAAAAAAGACATGAATACTTTTTACGACTGTTTGAGAAACATTATGTAAGTTTTATTTTTCGTACCTTAACTTTTACAACCTCAAAACTATACATAAAATAAATATGAACGCATTATTAAATGATGGTAATTGTTTGGCAACTTTTAGTATACCGTGAAGCCAAAACAGCTCCAAAAGCTTTATTTTGCAATGTAAGACTATTAAAAAAATTAACTTCTTCAAATACAGCAAACTTTTTTTGTGGCACCATTTTAATTCAAAATGAATAGAATACTTAGTTTTAATCACGTTTAATAAAAAAAAAATCAATATGAAAGTAATGCTCACTTCATCAGGTTTTACCAGGTATACTTAGTCGAAGGGGTTTACTTAAAACATTTTGAAAATTATTGAGTTGCGTACAATTGAACTTGGGAGGCAATAAATACCTTTTATTTGCTTAAAATGATCCAATTTCCAATAATACTCGTATATCATTTCCAATAAAATTAAGTGGGTAGGCACCTACTATTAACACAGACAGAGAATGTTTGCTGGAATAAATAGGCACATCAGAATATTATACTACCAGAATTCGTCAAACAACATATGACGAAGGTAAGTAAAACCTATGTAGTAAAATTATTTAAAAAAAAGAGATATTATTATGGTAACTGAAGCATTGTACCTGAAAGAATGAGTGATTTGCCCGAAGTGATGGTTCCCTATTACAAAGCAGTTAGCGATGCCCGTTGATCGTTTGTTTAGTATCCAACTACCCTCCGACCTTCTCCTTCTCCTCCTCCCACAGTACCCACCCCTCGTCGTGACTCACCCCACCTAACTGTGAGGAGCGACTGAACTTCAACGGATTACGATCGAACTAGGACGTTGAAATCAGAGATGGCGTCCTGTTTCAAAATATATATTTCCGTTGATATTACTTAGGTAAATAATTTTTGAACAAACAATGAAACAATGTTTCGGTCACGAATTTTTAAAATCGTTTCTTTGATTTGGTCTTTACTAAAAGAAATAATAATTATTACCCTTAACTGGGGTAAAATAAATGACGAAGGGTGAAGCGGAAGCAGACCACCGAGCTCTTGTTGTCTTGCAAACGCTTTAGCTCCGTCGCGTCAGCTGAAGACATACTCTTCCCACATTTTTCCATAATGTGTATATACTATTAAGCTCACATACGAATTGGCCGGTTGTGCGTGTGTATGCTTATAATATTAAAATATTTTAAAATTAAAAAAAATACACATGTATATATGTTCAAAAGTTTAGATTATGAATTTCAAAACGTGTTACGAAATCGCACGAAAAAAATTACTGTCGTTTTTCAGGTCATGAAAGCTCACAAAAATTATAATTAATAGTGATTACACTCTGCCATAATATGTAAAGGTAACTTTTAATGTAAAGGTAAATAAACTTGCCTAGTTTTTATTTAAAAAAGAAACTATATTTTTAGTAATGTAACACTATTCGAGAAAATCATTTAATTTTTATTGAAGTGACAACTTCTTTAGCACCGTTGTGATTTGAAACTCGATGAAACGAAAAAGTGACACTAAAAAGAGACAAATACATACATCTATAGGATTTAGCCTGCGAGAGAATGAGATAGGATAATCGGTCTTGTCTTTGTGTGGTGCTTCTTAGCCTCCCCACTCTTGCGTACTTTAGTTTTCTGAAGGTTTCACTTCTACTGCGTGTGAACTGCACACTTGTATTTTTTTGTTTTATGCTTGGATGAAATTTGTTCTTGTCATTCAAATTCATTGTTCACTGCCATTTAAAGCTTTACGATCGCAGCGCCATCAATAATGTGTTGCGTACTTGTTGAGATCTTTTAGCAGTGATAATGTTGTTGAAAAATTTACAGAGAGCATGTATTATGTACAATTGCCTTATTGTCATAATTTTGCTTTCGCTATATAATAAATGTGATGAATACATAAAACTTTTCTTGAACATTATTTTTAAAATTAATTTTTGTGCAATATTTAAAGTCTCTAGAGTAGTCTTGTGACAAGAACCCCAACAAATAACGTTATATGAAAGTATTGATTGAACAAGAGCATAATAAACAGTTTTTAGTGTAACTTTGTCCAATATATTTCTTAGAGTCTTGAAGATATAGGCTAGCTTTCTTATTTTTTTTGTTAATATAGCAGTATGATTGTTCCATTTTAAATGTTTATCAATAACTAAACCTAGATATTTGATATTGTCTACTCTTTACAAAGATTGACAATTACACTTCTGCATGCAACAATGTATTTTTAAAGAGCGGTCCAAAGATGGTTGATTTACAGAAGAAATACTAAAGGTAATATATTTAGTTTTGTTCATGTTTAAGGTTAACAAGTTTTGATCAAGCCAATTTTTGACTGCCCTTAATCCTGTCTCGCACTTAGCATACGTTTCATCCCAAGTATCACCAGCAAACACTAAAACAGTGTCATCTGCAAATACAATTGAAGAACCAGAAAATGGCAGTTTATAAAGGTCATTAATATATAACAAAAATAAAATTAATAAACTAGATTGGGCTCTTCTTTAATGTATCAGCCAGTATATACCAAAACATCCTTTGGACAAAGAAGTTTTTGATATAAATCTCCGTTGCTTTATAATATGCTCAATGAAAAAATAAAAACTATTGGTACATTACATTTATTCAAGAAAATGGTCAAAATGTGTATACTAACTGAGAGTGATGGTTTTGGATTACCCATGTTGTCGCTTATATCATAAATCACTACGGAATTAAGCTATATTTGATACAATCCATATTTAATTACTCTGTATGTACTTAACTTATTTATTGTTATGTACTTTTTAATTTGCTTATTGTTATAAGTATTTACTTACTATTATCTAATTCTTTCGTATCATAATTTACTTACTATACAATATTTACGGTGCTCCAGATTTTATGTCCGTGTTGAATCTTTCCCAAATGAAAGACTAAACCCTTCCATACACTTTTCCACAAATGAATATCTAGTAAATTAACGCAATGTAAGTGCACTATATAAGAATAAAACAATACAAGAACAATACGTCAATCCACCAGAAACATAATGGGAAAATATTTCACCGACTCCAGATATTTTCATATCAGAGGGTTCGGCTCTGATGAAATCCTAACTGGTCCGATAAATCCTACTGATCCCTTAATATAAATATTTAAAAAATCTTTCGTAATCCTACATGTATTTAAAATGACCGACTTTTGCATTTTTATGTACAAATTTTTTGACAAATCTAATACGCCTAAATTTTGAATGAGAGAGCTAGGTATAATGCCAGTAGCCGAAATAACAAATGGTAATATTTTTATAGTCTGAGAATGCCAAATTCTTTTAATTTCATTTCCTAAATCTGTATATTTTCTTATTTTTTCAGAAACAGTTTTCTGAATATTACAAATATTTAATTGTTTATTAGTATTTACTCATAATTATTATTTACTTTATTTACTTATGTTTATTTACTTATTATTATTAAATTGTTTATTATTGTTTACTCATAATTATATTATATTGTATTATTTGTTTAATTTATTTATATCTACATATTTACTTAATACATTATATTTATTTCATAAACAAATTAATTTATTATTTCATAACAATTTAATTTATTTATATCTACATATTTACTTAATATATTATATTTATTTCATTTTATATTTACATAATTGTTTATTATTATTTATTTTTTGTTAATAATTTAATGCTACTGTGGTATGATCATCCTATTATTGCATCTGGTAAGCCACAACAGGTACCTTGTATTTACATATTTTAATATTAAGTTTACAGTATAATGTTATTTTTGTCAACAATGAGCATACTGCCCAGCTGTAATAATTATTAATTAGTAATGTTTAAATAAATGTACTCAGTGCTTCTTTTGTAGGTTTATTATTATATTTCTTTTAAGTTTAGGTATATGTATGTTTCTTTTTTTTTTTAATTACTTTATTGTAAAACTGCATATCTCGATACAGGAATGCCCTAATGAGATGTGCAGCTTATGTTTTCATGTATTTATTATTTTTTTCAATAAATAAATAAATAAATAAATGTTAGTCTTTTTTTAAATGTCAGATTAAACGTTAAGAGCGTTTAACCAGCTAGCGGCCGAAAATCCACATTTCGTCGAAAGATGTTCTTACGATCGTACAGGGCGGATCCAACGAGAAAGATTTATTACTCTCCGTACCAGATTTTAAAAATTATAACTCAATATCGATTTTATTTCATTCCAAATTTGCTTTAATTTATACCTACATCCAAAAATGCTGAAAGGCGCGTTGATAAAACTATTAAAATTATATACTTTTTGTAATTATTTTTTGATCATAAGTAATTATCATTTTTTAATGTCTGTGCAAAATAAGAATGTTAAAAAATCTGAAATATATTTGTCTGTTAGTGCGCAAATAACACAAAAGGACGAATTTTCGTCAAGAAACAAATGTACGTATATATTTTTTAATGATTTTATTTAAACCATCTTTAAAATTCTGTAACATACGTTTACCAGATAATGAATTGATTTTTTACTGCATGATTATATGATTTGAAATGTGTGTTTTATAATACACAATATTTTTGTGAAAATTTAACAAATCTGCCAACGACCTATGGAATAACCTTATTATACTAAAAATTAACATTTTTTCTCAAAATTTAAAACATACCTTTACTAGATAAAATAACAATCTTCCGAAATCATTTTTTTGTGGAAAATAGTCAATAAGTCTAAACAGTGATTTAAAAATGGCATATTTCTGGTTTTCTCTGGTTATACGCTCTTAAGGTTAGGCGTGGGACGAAGGATCAACATTCTATTTTTAAAATAATGTTTTTTTGGATAGATCACGTATCTACACATTTTTAGAAAAAAATCCATAGAACAACCGTTTTTTGAGGTTATTGAAAAATGTACAAATTCAGGTAGGTTTTACAATTTGCGAGGCGGGTAAGGGTATCGCCTACCCGGGAACCATTTATTGGATGTCCCACACTCACGGCGTGCGTCACTTAAAGTGTTCCGCTATGTTTTGTGACTTAGAAGGGGTGCCCGCGTTATGGGGTGATGTTTGTCTAGGTCTTGTGCGACGAATGCGTTTACCCATCTACTGAGTGGTGGACAGGTTCTAATCTAAGTAGACCTAATCTAGAACTCTCCAGTCAGACTCTCGACCCATCGACTACAGCGGGAGGGATGTATTCATGCGTCCGTCACTCCTGCATAGTGTTAGGGTACCCCGATGTCGGCTTCTAAACCAACATCAGCACACCAACACGTCCCTGGCTAGCTCTCAGCGGGACTATGGTACTCTCTATTCAGGGGGGTGGGCAGCTCAAGGCTAGGGAACTTCTCTCCATCCTCCGGTGACCCACGGGATCCTCACTGGCCAACAATCCTCCCGCCGTAGCAGAATAATAACAATGTTAAATCATTTAGACATGTATTGTAAACTCAAACACATACATAGGTTTCTACAGTACAATTCAATTACAAGAAATGCAAATTACACAAACCTAGCTAAAGTGTTTAACTCTCCCTGACTGTCTCTCAAAACGAAACTCTCCGAGTCGTGATTTCCGCGGGGGCCCTACATTTCACTGAATTACGGACAACATTTAAAGAGGAAATCAAGATACAGCTTACATGTAGGTTGGCAGGAACCTGGTCTCATGTGGCAGCTTCATCAGGCACTTTCATAGTCTAAATAGACCGAACTATGGTGCGGCAAAAGGCCAATTATACTCAAAGGTATTTCAATAATACATCGCGGCCCGTTGAATTGGGTCCGCCGGCTACAGTGAGCCGCTAGCGTGCGTTCTCCAAGGCGCTCGGATTTCGTCTGTGTGGCGAGCGCAGCGGACTGCGGAGTCGCCGGGCAAGCGGGGAGGTAAACAGGATACGGGGCGGGGAGAGGCGGCGGCGGAACTGTGGGCTAGCTGCTCGCGTTCTCGAAACTACTCGCTTCAAGGGCGTATCGTAACACTTCCCCCCGCGCTTGGAAAAAAAAGCGACGTGGCAATGGAGCTGTAGGATAAAAAAATCCTCTTAAACTTCCATCGGGGTTTTTTGAGAGATTCGTTGCTTGAGAGATGCCTAGCTAGAACATGCAATTTATGTTATAGTTTAGGACACAATGTTTGTAGGGAATGGGTGAGGGGTACATACAATGTTTGGAAAAGAACAGTTTTGGTGAAAGTACATGGTGTGAAACAACATACAAGATTATGCAATTGAAAGATGACAATACATGGTTATGCAATTGAACAAAATAACAATACATGGTTATGCAATTGAAAAATAACAATACATGGTTATGCAATTGAAAAATAACAATACATGGTTATGCAATTGAAAAAATAACAATTCATATTTGTACAATTGAAGGACAAAAAAAACAACAAGAACAAAAATGCCTGTGTGATTCTAAGGTTTCATTGGTCTGGGAGCTAAGTTTGCGAAGCGTGGATTTGTTTGGTTTCGGAGAATTTCGAAGAGGAGGACGTGGTTTCACAGATTCTAAGGATTACATTATCACTGTAATCAGACCCCTTTGAGATAACACTCAAAAGTACACTTGGGCCTTAGAAAACACTTGGTTTTGTCGAAGACGACGAAGTTCACGAAGTGGGGACTGTGGTTGCTGTGCCGCGACTATGGTTACAGAGGTCATTGAAGAGGAGAATCCAGTGTCTGCAGACATGCCAGTACGAATCCTAAGTGTTATTAAGGTAAACACGGATCGTATATAATGGTTATTGAAGCATAATGTAGCTCAACATAACTTGTATTGGTACGCATTCAGCGAATACTGGAGGTCAAGGTAATGATGGTTTACACATGACGATATATGCGTCACTGCATGACAGCGCAAGAGACGACATGGTTGGCATTGATAGCAAGAGTAAGAACAAACCTAGGAGCTAGCGTGCCCAAAAGGTGGTTCAGAGTGTCATAATGTATAGTGGGACAACTCAACTTGCTGTGGCACGACAAAACAACATACATATGAGCGGTATGGTCTGTGCTTTCAGGAACAAATGCGTAGAAAAATGACAGCAGGAGGGACCTAGTAACCACAGCGCGTGCTGTCAGGAAGTGGAGCTCAGCTTGGCTGTTGGTGATGACATCCGCCTGGGCTTCTTTTTAATCCGGGAGAAATTATTATTAGAGCAAAATTCTTGAAGTTTACCTGCCTAGGGACCAATGAAGAAAAGGTTTGGAGAGAAACAAAATGTGTCCAGATAATGAAATAAACGAAGTTTTAACCACCGACCCAGAGAGTGACGAAGAGAGAGTTTTCTAACTAAATTGTGATTACATGAACATTTTCCTTTACCAGGATGACTTGGCGTTTGCCGAGTGACAATATGTCTTGGTTAAAAAAACAACCGGCCTTCCATGGCCTATGTTAACATAAAGGTGGTAACATTTTTGTAGAATTTCAACGAACAAGACAAAGAAGTCGTGAATGAGTCACGGTAAAAGCAGAGAAACCAATTCATGAATAAAGGTTGTCAAAAGGAGACAGACGGTACGCCAAGTGCATATCGTACATATCCAACATTCATGAATGTGTTTCGTGAAATTGAGAAAAAGAACAAAAGGTGAGACATATGCAGAGAGTGAGGGAGAAAGCCTGCTGATAATTGGTTAATTTACCGATTCGCACTCCCAGTGAGGGCGAATTATGGTTAACAACAGATTTTCCTCTTCATAACATATACCTGAGAACATGATGGTGAGGAGAAAGGAAAGGAAAAGGAAAGGAGTTGAGTGACGAAACTTGCTAGAGACTGGACTAATTTCCACTTCAAACTCCATGTGAGAATGAAACATGATCAACCAGCAGATTTCCTGACTCTTTACAATTGTTAAAAGGATGAGGAGAAATTTGAATACACATTAACAAAGAGACTAATCTTTTGCGTGTATTGGGCAAAAGATTAGGGGTCATTTTAAAAACTCCTGCGTGATTGTGAGAAAAGACAGACCCTTGCTCCAATTTCACAAACCTGGGGGTTTTCTTATCCGTTCCCCAGACAACGAGTTGGGTGGTTTTGTGCTCAATCGATTAACTCCCACAGCACTATGCCCCATAGTTAGCAGTGAAGCTACAAACTAGTCCTTTTGGGATAGTAGATATTCCTGGGCTTCTTTCCTTTTTGCAAAGAAGTAAAAAAACAGGAGGTCCACGGGCATTGGCGTTGAATGACAACAAAGGGTTGTGGACTACATTTCGTAGATCGCACACAAAAGGTTTGATATTATTTCGTTCGCACGACTCATGGTAAGTGTTTTAACGTCTCCACGTATAGTGTATAAAAACATGTAAGTACATACAAGATAAAACTCAATTATAGACAGAAGTCAAGAGTTTATACAATGCCTCTTAAAGAAGATGGCAAGGCCGATATTATGTCGTTCGCACGAATCACGGTAAGTGTTTTAACGTCTCCACGTCTCGTGTACAAGGGTTGTACACAATTATACATACAAGTGGTACTCATGACAAATTAATGACACACGACCAGAATACAAAAGCGGTACTCATGACAAATGAATGACACACGACCAAAATACAAAAGCGGTACTCATGACAAATGAATGACACACGACCAAAATACAAAAGCGGTACTCATGACAAATGAATGACACACGACCAAAATAGATTGTACAGAAAGGGTGGTACTCATGACAAATATGTCACACGACCAACTCAATAACATTTAGCTATGAGCAAAAGTGATTATGACGAACTTCTCGTATCGTGGCAGGTATTTTAAGGATCCCTCCTATAACGGTGGATGTTCTAAGGATCTCTCCTATGACGGTGGATGTTCTAAGGATCTCTCCTATGACGGTGGATTACGTTTAAATACAACACAATAAACGTTAACGATGCTTGATTTTAACACATTTTATAAAGATTCGTTAGATTAACTAACTCCGTAGCCCAAAAGCGTACGACAGAGAAGATAGACAATTTGATGCTACTTCATGTGTTACAAAATACAAGGGTGATGGCAGAGTATAATTCTACTTACACCAAGTATTTAAAACAAAGACAGACCTATAATGGTTTTACATACTGTCTGTTGTGGCAACCTGCAGTGAGGAAGACCAAAGAAAAGGGACCAATTTCGGTTTTACATACCCTTTGTGCAGTTACAAACATACCAGGTTATGTGCAATTTGGGTTGCAAATACTTGGTTAAATGAACACCTAAAAGTTGTGAATTCCAAAATCAGGATGACCATAAAGTTTTATTAACCTGTCTCGTAGGGTTGAAACGTGTCATATAAGACATACGTAACGTACAAGCAAAAAACAAAATAACAATAAAGCAGTGGCTTTGTTATAACAACCAAAGACCGGATGATTCGGTTTTACGTACTTTAGTTGAAACGAGCCAAATTGATTTATATACAGGGTTATAAAGACCAAACATTGGTTTTATAAATACAAGTTCCAAAATGGACGTGTCGATATCCAATTTTGGTACAAGAGCATGAATTTGGGTAGGACGCCATCAATTTTTAATTTAAGAGGAAAAAATTGAAAAAAACTTATATACACGAGGGGCGACTATGTAAGTAACCACTGTTTGATTTTCATGCTAGAGATACCTCGGAAGGTTTTACAACTCATGATGAACAAGATAAAAGAAAAAATTGTAAAAAATAGTTAACTGGTTCTGAGTCGGAATTTAACACTTTGGAATTTACAAAACCCGACTTCTAGAACGACACGCCGATGGGCAATTGTCAACTACTTTACATGAACAAAATAAACAGGTGAGAAAGTTCCTTTCCGCACGACAAAAATGCAACAAAAAAATAAATAAAAAAAAATTACAAAATTACATGACCAGGCAGGGTATGACGTGGCATGAACATTGCGTAGTGTACGTGTTGAGACAATAAATGGGCTCGCGACTTCCCAAACATTGAAACTCAAAATGTGTCTCCGTTCCAAAGTGATCAGTTTTAGAACAGGTGAAAAAAATAAAAGAAAAAATTGCCGTGAGGGAAAGAAAAAACAGTGCAAAAACAACATTTGAAAGTAACTTCAAGGAGAGTACGCATTAATTTACAAAATAATTTACAACTTGTTTCATTTACGAAACGATGGGCATGTGATTGACACAATACACGCCTGACGTAGTAAGACTCTGTAAGCTTACAAAAAAATGTGATACATACTGGATCATTTTACGTTTGCTGAGATAGTGGGGGCAGTTTTACTTGACTCCTCACTTCCAGACTTTACAATGTCCTTAATGTGGTAATTACCAATGTGCTTTCCAGATGAGTCAGACAAGGAGTACACTAGGTCTGATATTTTCCTTAGGACTTTGGCCTTCACGAAACGTGGTGCCAGCTTAGCAGAGAAATACATGGCTCCTTGGGAAAGTGTGTTGTTCTTTCTCCAAACTATGTCTCCTGTATTGAAGGTGACATGTTTTCTACGTAAGTTATATCTGTCCGCACTCTTTTGGTGAGCCAGGAGCAAAGCATCAGTGACTTCACTGTAAATGGCCGACAGTTCTTCCAAACGATGGGCATAGTCTGCGGTAGGGTTGCTTGTGGTGGCGGATGACGTAGGAAAGTTTGTGTCCCTATGTAGAGAACCATGGACGACTTGTTCCATACCGTGTTTTAAGAAGAAAGGTGTGTAACCAGTGGCCAGGTTAACAGTGTTGTTCATAGCGGCCTGAATTTTATCTAGGTTTTTACACCAAGTGCGTTGATCTTTATCAACTAGAATAGCTAGAGCTGTGTTGATTGTTTGGTTGTAACGTTCGACAGTGTTATTTTGGGGAGTGTACAAGGTGTTATAATAAATGTCCTTGATTCCGTATTTGGCAAGAAATTCCTTGAATTCCTGGGCAATAAACTGTTTTCCGTTATCAACAATTACGGTTCTGGGTGTTCCGTAAGGTATAAAAATGTGTTTTTCCAGAAGTTTGATGATGGCGGACGCGTTGGCTCTTTTTAAAGGGAAGATCCAACAGAATTTGGTGAAAACATCCACTACACTAAGTATGTGCATGTGTCCGGCATAACTTCGAGGAAAAGGTCCGACGAGGTCCATTGACAATGACTGTAGGGGTCTGTCGGCACGTTTGGGGTTACCCATTAGGCCGGCAGGTGCTGCCGTGCTATGTTTATAAGCTTTACAAGTTTCACATTTAGAGATGTAATTGCGAATTTGTTTGAAAAGACCAGGCCAGTAATACTTCAAGGAAATCTTTTTATACGTCTTGAAAGTTCCTGGGTGTATAGAGTCGGGAGCACTATGATTGTCAATTATTATTTGTTCTCTTCCTTCGAGGGGAACGACAAGTTTCCAAGAGTAATCTTCGAGGATGGATAGTGGTGCCTTGCAATTACGGTATAGTTGTCCTTCTTTTATGATAAAATTAGGAAACTTTTGTTGATTATTTTTACAACCTTCGAAGATTTTCAAGTACCATTCATCTTTTGTAGATGGAGGGGGGGCAATTGTGTCAACATTTAATGATGCCAATTCAATTCTTGAAAGAGCGTCAGGAACGATATTGTCCGCGCCTTTACGGTGTACAACATCAAAATTGAATTGAGACAAACGGGAGGCCCAACGAGCGAGTCTACCGGACGGATTACTTAAAGAGATCAACCATTTCAAACTACTATGGTCTGTGACTACAGTAAATTTGCTACCGTCTATGTAACCGCGGAAATGGTGAACAGAATCCAATACAGCCAATAACTCCTTTTCGGTAATTCCGTAGTTTTTCTCGTGTTTATTTAATGTACGGGAAAAATACGCTACAGGGTGTTCGCCATCTGGGAATTCTTGAGTTAGGACTCCACCGATTCCTACGTTGGAGGCATCCGTGTGGAGGGTAAAGGAGAGTGCAAAATCCGGGCAATTCAGAACGGGGCTTTTTGAAGGGCATTTTTTAAAGTTGTAAACGCTTCTTCAGTTTCAGCAGACCATCGGAAGTTTCTGACACCTTTACGGGTGCCGGTAATTTTATTTAAGGGGGCTGCAATTGTGGAAAAGTCTTTGATGAATCTTCTGTAGTAACCTGCAAGTCCAAGGAAACCTTTGACTTCCTTCGCGTTTTTGGGTCGGGGAAAATTTGCCATGGCTTCCACCTTAGCGGGGTCTGTTCTTAGACCTTTTTCGTCGACAATGAATCCCAAATAACGTAAACGGGACTTACAGAATTCAGACTTCTTCAAGTTGATGGTTAAACCAGCGAACTTGAGTTGTTGAAAAACCTTTTCCAACATTAATATGTGTTTTTCAAAGGTGTCGCTGACGATGATGAGGTCGTCAAGGTAACAGAACAGGCTGTTATCGACTTCAGGACCGAAGAGTTTGTCCATCAGTCTTTGTAATTCGGCGGGGCTGTTCTTTAGACCAAAGGGTAATCTTTTAAAATGGAACATTCCCCTACCAGGTACAACGAAAGCAGTTTTTTCACACGATTCTGCGTCCAAAGGTATTTGCCAAAAAGCTTTGCTTAGGTCAACAGAGGAGATGAACTTGGCGTTGCGCAGTTGGTCTAAGGTCGCGTGGACGTAAGGTAAGGGGTATGCGTCAGCTTCCGTACAAGAATTTAAACGTCTACTGTCAAGACAGAAACGTGTGGAGCCATCTTTTTTAGAAACCAAAAGAGTTGGGTTGGTCCATGCACTTCTGCTGGGAACCACCACACCCATTTTTAACATTTCATCAAGTTCTTTTTCCAAAAGTTTAAGCTTTTGGGGGGCTAAGTTGTAATAACGTTGCTTTATGGGTGGGCCATTGGTTTTAATGTGGTGTTCTACCAAATTTGTCAAACCCAATCCACATTTTTCGAAAGATATTGATTCGAATTTATTGACCATTTCCTTTAGTTGGAGAGCTTGGTCCGTGCTTAAATTTTCGTGAGGTATTATTGTGCGGATCTCACTAATTTGAGCAGCAGTGGAGGTTTCGCCAAGAGTATTAAATACTTGGGGAGCAACGTTAAAAGCCTTCCAGAAGTCAACGCCAAGGATGAAATTCTGGGATATAGAGGGCACTATTAGAAAATTGATTGTAATTATTTTATTGTTACAATTAATTGGCAGTGCAAGGGTACCGATGACCGGCTGGGAAACATTATCCGCAGTCGTCAGGTGTGTTGTTTGTGGCGAAATTTTAAAATCACTGTTAACAAAAGGCAGGTGAGCATTGTTGCCAAGACAGCTGACAGATGCACCGCTATCAAGTAATCCGGAAAAGGGCACATTGTTAACAGAGAAAAGAGCATAGGGTCTCCCATCTTTAGCTTGTTTGCAACAAACCGAGGAAACATTTAAGGTCTGGTTAAAATACTTAATGTGTGATAACCAATCAGTCCATTCTTTAGACCTTGGTTCAGAATGGGTACCTGAGAGGTTATTATTTAGTTTTTTGGCCTCTTCATGTAGAAATTTGGTGGGGGCTTGGAGAAATCCACCTGAGGTTTGACATCGCTTGGGTTTTGTAACCTTTCTGCATTGTGCCTTGATCTCTTGAAAATGTTGCGCAGTTCGTCGCGTGGAGGAGAGCGGTCCCTAGAGTGGTGTCTCTTGGAGGTTCGGGGTTCCTTGGATTCCAGAAGTCTTGCTTGCTTGAAACAAGTAGCGGCCAGGTGGCCTACTTTTTTGCAAAAGGAGCACACTTTTTTGTTGTCGAATTCTGGCTTTAAACCAGACGAACGGCTTGGCACAACCACATTATTCGACACATTCTTTATGTTTTTCCTATCCTGGTACGATTCCAGGAGGAGGCAGACTTCGTTTAGCTGGGCCAGGGATGCAATTTTCTGTGAGGTGATGATGTTCTCGTATTTGCTTAAAAGGCCATCAGTTATGACTGGTAATAGTTCAGCTTCCGGAACAGGATGTGAAAGCTTGATGTTGATGGATTCAGCCCTTTCTATGAATGTAGCCACAGGTTCATCTACTAGTTGTTTAATAGATAGTAGAGATAGTTTGATCCGGTGCTGGGCCTCCTTTTTTCCAAAGCTAGAGATTAGGGCAGCTCTGAGTTTATTCCAATCTTTGCATTTAGTCTTTTGGATGCGGTGCCACGGAATTAATTCTGGGGAGATGAGTTCTATAAAGTTTCTCCGTAGAATCTCGAATGGGATATTTTTGATTGTAGCCGTTTCTTCAATACGGTCAATGAAATCCAGCACATCGGAGACGCCATTATATTTGACTTTCCAAGAGGATAAATCGTAAGTTTTATCTTGTGTCAAGATGGGTGCGACGTCCTGTTTTATCATTACATGCGGCGTAGGTTCTTTGTCAAGATTATCCAAAACTTGCGTAGCCGAACATGAATTATTTTCGTTGGAGGGGGCGAGGTTTATTCTCCTAATGTACTTTTTGTTGAATAAAAGTGCATATGCCTTCAATGTAGATTTAGATTTGCTTGATGGCGAGAGTCCTCTATCCCTTAAAGCAGCTTGTAAGTGGGCTTTGGATAAACTATGCACATTGGGAATGGTACCCAAGTTGGATGATGTAATAGTTTGCTTGTCCTCCATTGTGAGTTTCCTGGGTGGTGGGGAGAAGAAAAAAATTGGCCAGGGGTTTCCTTTAGAAAGCGCAAAAATTAATTTTTTGTGAGGCACTTTTCACTTGGTGATCACTGTTGGCACTTCCAAATGTGTTTTGTATACATGACACCAGAATTCTTGTCAAAGAGGGGCAGACGAGAAAAAATTTTGCGTGGAAAGACCTTAGTGGTAAAGGTTTTTGTATTTCACTGACCACTTTTGAGAAAACTGTGAAATTCACAAGTATTTATTTATTTTAGAAAAATTTTGCCAGGATTGACCTTTAGAAAACAGGTTTTTTATTTTCACAAAACACTTTGCACTGAGAAGGGCACTAAAGTTCACAAAAGGCACATTTCTGGCAAATAAAGGACAAACTTCCGGATGAAAATGACTGAATATGGGGTTTATTGCATCCAACCATATTAAAATTATTTTATTTATTCATGGAATCAGTCATTGGCTTTATTATTATTCCACTTTTCACTTATGTAAGGGAAAAAACACAATTCACTTTCACTTATGATGTAAAAAAACAGTACCTATAATGTACAATGGGGAAAGAAAGTCATTATTTTGTCCATTTGGAGAAACATTAAATTGTACTAATTTGACAGACACAAGTGGGCCAATTGGTATATTGTGCAGAAATAATAAAAATACGTAAGTCCGAAATTTTCATTAAGGAGTTCGCAAAATAACTGGGGTTCCAGAATCAATGATTTCCGTTGGTATCCCGGTTCAGTCATAAAAAACGGTTTGGATTTAAAACGCAGCCTAGCAACAGTCGGTTAGGATTCCGGCGGGAACAAGGCATTTGCGCGCAATCCGGAATATCGCGTGAAACAAAGGCCGTTGGATTTGGCGGGTATTGCTGTTGCTAACGCGCCCGCCGCTTGGTGACGCAATTCAGATTCGCGGTCAAAAGCTGGCGTTTCGGGTACTCAAAATGGCCGTTTCACATGCGATTTAATTTCATAATTACAATCAGATCTGTTATGGATCTGATTTACATATTGGTTTCTGTGGTTTTTTCACAGGATTCACTGTAGAATAACAAGGCATAATTAATGTTTTACAAAATAGTTGTTGTGCGGGAAGGATTTTGACAGAGGAAGGTCCCGCAAAGTGACCGAGATAGAGAAAAAAAATTCCAACCCCACGATCGGGCGACAATTGTTAGGGTACCCCGATGTCGGCTTCTAAACCAACATCAGCACACCAACACGTCCCTGGCTAGCTCTCAGCGGGACTATGGTACTCTCTATTCAGGGGGGTGGGCAGCTCAAGGCTAGGGAACTTCTCTCCATCCTCCGGTGACCCACGGGATCCTCACTGGCCAACAATCCTCCCGCCGTAGCAGAATAATAACAATGTTAAATCATTTAGACATGTATTGTAAACTCAAACACATACATAGGTTTCTACAGTACAATTCAATTACAAGAAATGCAAATTACACAAACCTAGCTAAAGTGTTTAACTCTCCCTGACTGTCTCTCAAAACGAAACTCTCCGAGTCGTGATTTCCGCGGGGGCCCTACATTTCACTGAATTACGGACAACATTTAAAGAGGAAATCAAGATACAGCTTACATGTAGGTTGGCAGGAACCTGGTCTCATGTGGCAGCTTCATCAGGCACTTTGATAGTCTAAATAGACCGAACTATGGTGCGGCAAAAGGCCAATTATACTCAAAGGTATTTCAATAATACATCGCGGCCCGTTGAATTGGGTCCGCCGGCTACAGTGAGCCGCTAGCGTGCGTTCTCCAAGGCGCTCGGATTTCGTCTGTGTGGCGAGCGCAGCGGACTGCGGAGTCGCCGGGCAAGCGGGGAGGTAAACAGGATACGGGGCGGGGAGAGGCGGCGGCGGAACTGTGGGCTAGCTGCTCGCGTTCTCGAAACTACTCGCTTCAAGGGCGTATCGTAACAATAGATTTACCCCCAGATTCCCACCCACCCCACACATCTTTTTCCTTCCCAGAACTTTCTGTAGATACTTCCTTTCCATAAAAATACCGTCCACACAGCATCGTCCACAGATTATTTTTCTTCAGGGTTTTCTGTGTGGAGCTAATGTAAAAAGGGTATACTGAGACAACAATTAGAAAACTAAATAATTTTTAAAAAACTTCATCTAAATAGTTCTTGAAGTAGATAATACTAAAATATTCCTAGCTAAGGTCATAAATAATTTACGAGAACTTCTAGTTTCTGAAAAGTGCCTATTTCGGGTTTCAATTAGCCAGACATCGAAGAAATGTCACGGTTCAAGCCGATTTCTACTGTACCGACGTAATATCACTAAATTATTAATGTGGGTACCAGTGGCGGCTCGTAAATTTCGGACTTGGATTGATTGTGCTCAGATTGACACAAAAAGAAAAAAAAAAGAACTTAGTTGCCGAGGGGTTTACCCATAGCTACTGATGCAGTGATCCGGTTCAAAACCCAACTGGGGAAAATTGCCTTTATCATACAAAACTTTAATTTGGACTTGAGTCCAAAATTTTTAACCTAACAGATGATTTTTTTGGTTAATCAAGATGTATGGCAAATATCTATTGTGGATATTTTGTTATTTTACAGATTTCCGTTTTAAATTATAAGCCAAAGGATTTTAAGAAAATAATTATTCGTGTTTGTAGAGGTAACTTTGAAAAATTTTGTGAGTTTTAATGGTAATTATTTAAAAAATAATCTTTGCCAACCTACTGTGTTAATATAATGAAATATAAAATAAATAAAAAATGGTAAATATGCATAAAGTCCACCTCACGGATAATACGGAACGTTCGTGTTGTCGAAGTTTGATGCACGGATAATACAGAATATTCATTTTTTTAACTAATAGACAATCAAATATGACATTTTTCGGAAGTATCAATCTTATAAAATAAATTCTCGTCAAAATAAAAACAAAAAGCACCTTCCTCGAACTATGGGATTGAGGCTCAAACTACGAAAACAGCTGCAATCGTAATTTAGATATACATCCCAGGTATTGAATGGTTTGTTTTGTAAAGCAGGGTTTGTCTAACGGGTAGGTGTAATTATTCTAATACATTTCTTTCTATGTTCTGCTGTTATAAATACAGCTACAAACTTGTCAATAATGCATGGAGTATTTGGGGGGGGGGGGGGGGGGGGCGAATGTGCGAGCGAAGCCGGAGGCAAAAGCTAGTGCATAAACAATAAAAAATAAATCACCGTAAAAAAGGCGTTTTTTAAATTTATATACTTACGAAAAATTTGTGTTCCAATCGGTCGTTTGTATTTTAAATTTACGCCCATCAAAATGCTTTTGTATAAAATAGATTTTTTTTTAATTTCAATTTTCATTATATTTACATAATAGGTAAAGTAAGAATATTTTTTCTAATTATTATTAAAATTCAAATAATAGCCAAAGTTGCTTCGAAAACTGTTAAAATCAATTTTAATAATGTCCTATGTTTTCTAATAAGATGCGCAAATAAATAAAGAAGTAGGTATATGCAAAACCTTTTGATGACAAAAATAATTATTCAGTTTAGGCTTAAAAACCATTTTTAAGATTTGTATGAAAAAAGGAGACGGAATCGTTCCCCTTAATAAACATACCTATTATTTTATTTTTTTAAATTTTTTTTTGCAGAATCAAACAGTACATAAATTACATAGTAGAAAATAATTACAAGTTATAGAATTTACTAAAATAATTGGTACCAATGACATGTTTCTGTTATATACATATTTTTATGTGATAAATTATACCTTTTACCTAAATTAAGTTAGTAAAATATTGAAGGATAGGGATTCGTGTGAGTGTTTGTGTGTATGCGTGAGAGGGTGTGTGGATGTGTGTGTTATGTGTGCGAATTCAGTCTGCTAGAAATGTTTTTCTTAAATAGAAGGAGGGAATCAAAAATATGTATTATAATATATTTAATAGTGATTGCATCGCACGGGGAACTTGCTCTGTCGACATATTTAACTTTAAGAACATTGTTTCATATAAAAAGAAAATATACTTGCGGTGATGCAATTTACAAGATTAATATATGGTGGGCCATAAACATGTGCACTTTTGTAATCGTGCTAGCGGCGATTCCGAACGGGGGAGGAGATTGGTGGTGGAGATTATGCGCGGTTCCTCGCTTCTTGGAAATTTAGTCACAATGGATAGCTTTACGGGAGAGCAACGCGCTTTCTGGGTAAAACATTTTTACAAAAACAATGATTTTGTTATTTTCTGTTCAACAATGAGTCTGTTCTGTTTTACAAAACAATGATGCACGCCGCCTATTTCGTTCGCATCACTAATTACAGAGTATTCATCAATGCCCAAGTGTTAATTTAATTAAATTATGGTTAAAAAATTTCGAAGAAACTGACAGGAAAACAACAGGGCGGCCATGGAGTAAAAAAAAATCCCTAATAAACTGATTTCGTGCAGAGGAGATATTCAATGGCCTCGCTGACTTTTTTTATTGTGTGTATATATATATTTTATGTTACAAGTCAATTCTACGTAAATAAACTAGCGACTATTAAAGGAAAACATCCATCAAGAAATGGTCAACATCCACCAGAGTTGTGTCGAAACCAGAAAGTTTTAGAAAATCTATGGGCCTACTTTGAGAAATTCCAGCGGCGAGATGGCGGTTATTTTGACAAAAATATTTTTACGAAATGATTTTCCAGGATATTTTTATTCTTATCAATTATCATTTATTTAAATTCAATCTGTATATTTTTTTTCATGATTATTTCAAAAGTGCCGATGTTTATGACCCACCCTATATTAACATATTGTTCTTTGTAAAAAAATATTCTTTTTATGTAAAAGCCAGACGGGCGTTTAAATAAATATAACAGTGTTATTTCACATACATAAATTTAAATAAAATCGGTGAATTCCAGAGTTGAAGATACTTATAGTATCGCCCGAGTGAAAGATCACCATTTAGAATTGAAACGTTGCTTGAAATGGCTTTAGAATGTTTGGTGACCAGATCTGAATAGTCAGTTACTTCCTCACCTTACCCTTCCCCATATATTTACCCTCCCTAGTACCTTCAGCCTCACAATATACCACAACTTTTAAATGCCATTGCCCTAATAGTTCTGGAAAATTTAGCCTCTTGTTTTACGAAATTTCTATCTATACCCTGATGTAAAATAATAATTATAAGATCAAACCGCAAAATGAACATCCGAATTTAAGCTGCTTTTGACTATAGGGATCTTTCATCACCCTGCCCGGAGTGGGGGGGGGGGGGGGATGGGAGTGACAGGGGGGAGGGAGGCAGCATTTAAGGGAGATTGAAGCAGTTAAAAGGGTAGTAAGTAAACAATGTGGCTTGGCTACTAATGGGAATGTTTCGGGGTGATAATAAGGGGCGGCAGAGGGTGAAGCGCAGTTTAAACGGTTCTAGATCGCTTTGTTGTGAGTGAAATGGAAAATTTATGCAATCTGGACGATTTAAGTCATTTCAATTCAATTCGTTTGTTCAATTTTACCTAGACAGAGATGTGAAATGAGCAATGAATGAAATAGTAGCCCCGAAAGAGTTTCATTTTTTTTTGTGTCTGGATTCAGTGAGACTATGGCATCCCCAATTGGGGTATGCTGTGAGGCTGAATGTGGTGGGGAGGGGACGGGGATGGGGAAGAGGAAGGTAGGAAAGTAAGGTATAGTTTCATTGAAATAATATTAATAACTTTCTAATAAAGATAATAATATGCTTTAAGTTTATAGACTCATTTGAGTGCTCCCCTCCACGGAAATCTTTAGTAAAAGGCGAAAGATTTATTCGTCGTTGAAGGGTAACAAGATTTTTTAAATATATTTATATTGAGGGATCAGTAGAATTTGTCGGTCCAGTTAGGAGTTCTACCGAGATGAACTCTCTGATATGAAAATATCTGGAGTCGGTGAATTATTTTTCCAATTGGTCTCTGGTAGATTGACATATTGTTCTTGTATTGTTTTGTGTTTGTTATACTTACGGGTTACGAATAACCCAACAATGTTTGAAAATCTCCTACTACCACCACAGAAAGCCGAAAATGTTGCTTGTGTTGTGATGGAGGACGTAGCCAGCCGAGGAATCGAACATGCGATGCCCGGGTGGGACCCAAGCACTATGCTCACTCAACCACTGACCGGGCTTATATACTTATATAGTGCACTTAAATAACGTGGATTGACTAGATGATCATTTGTGGAAAAGTTTGTGGAAGGGTTTAGTCTTTTCTGTGGAGAATGTGGAGAAGATTTAACCCGGACATAAAATCTGAAGCACTAAATAATTATTTAAAAAAATTAAATTCCTTATAAATTTACAAATTTTAGTTTAACGTAGAAATAACACAATGTTATTTTTCCTAAATAGAATATAAAAAAATATTAAAAAGTTTTTTTAAACATAATTATATTTTGGAGGAACATACAGAAATTTTTATTTGTTTATTTATTATTAAATTCATTATAGCTGTTAAACAAGTACAAATATTTCCTTTTCTAACTAAATACAGGCTAATGCGCTTCTCACAGTTATCTTTAGTCCTTATTTACAAAATCTTAAAAATAAATCGAAATTACGAATCGAGTTATTGCAAACGTCAAACAAATTGTTACCTTGGAAAAAATGTTTTTTTTTTTAAATTAGGCAATTCACCCTAAAAATAGTGCTTTGTTTGCGTCATAGTTAATATCTACCTATCTCTAAAAATGTTTATTTCCCGGACGAAAAGCATAGCGTTGCTATGTAATTATTTGACGTGGGCTGTAATTTTGTTTTTTCTTTTAGGTTTTTCTCTGGATTGAAATATGAATAAAATACTAATTTCTCCTTGAGGCGAAATCATCAGAATAAATTAGGGGAGTAGGTACTTAAAATAAATTTCTGTAATTTTAATATTTTCTAAAATAGAATTTTTATATGCGAAATGCCATTCTCAAATTTTAAAATTTTCTATTAAACAATAATAATTTTTTATTAGACATAAAAGCAAGAATAATAACAACTATGCCAATAATTATGCCAGTATTTTCCCACTAATACCATGCGAGCGAAGCCGCGGGTAAAAGCTAGTAATATTATAAATGCGAAAGTTTGTATGGATGGTCCTTACTCTTTCACGCAATAAATATCGAATGGAATTTAAAAATTCTTTCACTAATCGAAAGCTACATTATTTGCGAGTAACAACGGTTTTATATATTGGTAAGTTCTGGCGTTATGAATGAGCTGTGGCGTTATGAGATTATGTATCATACGTTTTCTGTCCCTAACAAATTCGAATTATTGCAAACGTCAAACAAATTGTTACCCTGGAAACAATGTTTTTTTTATTTTATTTTAGGCTTAAAAAGAGTGCTTTGTTGTGATTAAAAAAAGTACTTTTTTGGCGTCGTACTTAATATCTACATATCTCTAAAAATGTTTATTCTCCGAACAAAAATCATTACGTTGCCAAAAAGCATAGCGTTTGAAGTGGATTGTCATTTTCTTATTTTTTTAGGTTACTCTGGATTCAAATATGAATAAAATACTAATAAAGGGAGTAGGTACTTAAAATAAATTTCTATTTCTATAATTTGAATATTTTCTAAAATAGTTTTTTTTTTTGCGAAAAGTCATTCTCAAAATTTGAAATTTTCTATAAAAAAATAATTATTATCTATTAGACAAAATAGCAATAATAATAAAAATTATGCCAGTAATTTCCCAATAATACTATGCGAGCGAAGCCGTGGGTAAAAGCTAGTTGTAAATACGTTCACCCTCATGGCCTAATTTATGATTTTTTTAAATAACCAAAATGCTTGATTTTTTTAAAAGTGGAAATGATATTATGTATTGAGACTATAATTTCAGAATTGACGAATATTTTTAAGTGACTTTTTATGAAAATTAAAAATCCTACTTAGGTTTAAATACCTACAAATAATCAATAAAGTTATTTCCATTTTTTACACATTTAGTTAAATATAATATATCTAACTGTGAAGGTGAAACGTTTCCTGACTTAACGGAAATGTTTGTCTGAAAAGATGAGCTGTAGGTTTAGCTCTTATTCTGTCGACTCTGCGATGATTCTTAAAACAGTTTCTTCCAGGTTTTAGGCCCTGTCATAGCTGGTGTACTCTTTGTCTCCTTCAACCTTCCGATAGCTGTTGACCTAAGGGTAGACTAAGCCCAGAACATCCACAAAAAATATATACATGGAAACAAAACTATTAACATTAAGAAAACTATATGAATACAATACATGTCTCCTTATATACAAAATACAAAATAATCTCGTACACACAAACACAGAATTCATTAAAACGTCTCAAGTACATAAACACTTTACAGGACAACATGATAACATACATTTAAAAACCATCCACACTAACTATGGTAAACAATCCATTGGTTACGAGGGGGACAACTTATATAATTGCCTCCCAAATGACATTAAAAACGAAAATAAGTTGGGTAAATTTAAAAAAGAATTATTAATATTTATTCTTGATAAACAAAATAATGAAATAGAATAGCGCTGTATTGAAATATTTAGTTTATCTTAATGTGTATAATTATTTCTAGTTAAATGAGTGAAAATGTAATTTTCTTTTAACTGGAATAAAAAAACAAATCTTTATATTTTAATTTAATATTCAAACCCGGACTAAGTAAATCAGTGTTTTTTTGTTACCCGTAATATCTGAGCACCGTGTATCCAAAATGTGAAAAAAGGGCTTTTTAAAAGTTATACCCTTTAGGCATTGAATCATCTCGGTATTGCCACTAGAAGATATTTTAATTATTGGAGAGATCTCAATTTTTTCTAATATTGTGTGTAAGACTTTTTTTACATTAGCTCCACACAGGAGGCCCTGAGAAAAACAATTTCCTTCGGGTCCTATGTCATTTTGGGGATGCTGTGTATAGTGTATTTTTAGTAAAAGGAAGGACAGGGGATTTTGGGAAGAAAAAAAATTTGAGGAATGGGTAGGAATCAGGGGGTCAATGTGTCCAGGAGTGACGTATTAGTCAATTCCCCCCACTGCGATACAAGGCGATGGGTCGAGAGAGTCCGGCCGGAGAGGTAAAATGTCCCCATCAATCAGCCTCTCCCTATCCATACTCCACGTGTGTAAACTTCAAAGTCAAACTATGAACCCGGGCACCCCTGCTTAGTCACCAAACGTAGCGAACCACTTGGGGTAACCTATGGTAGGGGTTTTACTTATTCAATCAATGGTTCCCGGGGCGGCGGTACTCATACCCGCCTATAAAATTTACGAATTGCGAAAAAAAATATTATTTCTTAAAAAATCCTTTATTTGAAATAGCTACCTACACTTAATTTTTTTATAAGGGCTAACATGTTTTTAATTAAGTTATCTACTTAACATAATTGTTGCCTATTGTGCTTATGATTTAAGGGTCGATCAATCTATCCACTTAAATTATCCACTTGCTATGATTTTTAATTAAAAGAAATTATGAATCAGACACAAATGAAGCAATTCATCTAGCGCATTAATTCAAAAACTAATAATGCTTACGGAAGTCGCTCTTGATTACCTTAACGAGACAAATACGTTGCATCAAACAATAAGGGCAGGTAAATTAAATGCCCAGTTTAGAAAGGAAACTTTCACCAAATGGATTCAGACTCGTATGAAGTGTTATTGGATGAACCTTTTTACTCTTCTTCTGAACTGGTGGAGTGGTTTTGATGGACTACAGATGGCCTGCGTTTAAATGCCAAGCATAATGTTGTGAACTCTCTTCGACGCTGTCTCTTTCTCTTAGACATAGATCATAGAAAAGTGTAGAAGTGTTTGTGTAATATTTTTGTTTTTTTCCTATTCTTAAATATTAGAAGTTCGATAACATTAATGGCGACTGTTGAATTCCATGTACACCATAATTTAATATTATATAAATTTATTTATTTATTTTTACTGGGTTTTTACTGATGTTCTTACTTACATGAGAACAATCCAGTTATAAAAACACTAATACACAAATAGGTACAAACAATTATTTAATTCTAATGACACAAATTACATTAGTAAATCTTAAAATTGTTTCTAAATAAAGATTCAATAACGAAACAATTTAAAAGAGAAAATTATTAAAATACATAAAAGTTCACTCAAATGACAAATAATATAAAGAGACACAATAGACACAAGAGACACAAGCGACACAAGAGACACAAGATACACAAGAGACACAAGAAAAAGACACAGGAGACAGAAGAGGCACAAGAGACACAAGAGACACAAGATACAAAAGAGACACAATCGACACAAGAGACACAAGATACACAAGAGACACAAGAGATACAAGAGACACAAGAGACACAAGAGACACAAGAGACACAAGAGACACAAGAGACACAAGATACACAAGAGACATAAGAGACGCAAGAGATACAAGATAAAAAAGAGACACAAGAGTCACAATGGACACAAGATACAAAAGAGACACAAGAGAAACACAATAGACACAAGAGACACAAGAGACAAAAGAGATGCAAGAGATATAAGAGGCACAAAAGACACAAGTTACAAAAGAGACACAAGCGATACAAGAGACACAAGAGACAAAAGAACTACAAGAGATACAAGAGACACAAGAGACACAAGAAACACAAGAGACACAAGAGACACAAGAGACGCAAGAGACACAAGAGACACAAGAGATACTTCTTATTATATGGTCGACACATATGGGTCAGAGGTCTAAAATAGGCATTGAATCACACATTCTTAGATCGAAACCATGTGATACTATGATTCCACAGGAAAACCTAATGTATCCTTTGAGAGTAAATTCTATCTTTCTACCCTAACACAGTCAGGCTAAAATGGTTTTTTTCCATTTCACCAGCAATAATGCTTTATTTTCTACCACTGTAATTTATTTTATTTCCCTACCCCTTTTGAACGCATGAATTAGTTAATAACATTGTCGAATTATTATTTATTTTATATTTATTCTTTTTACTTTATTAATTTTGCATCTACCTGTATATTTATTTATTTTTATTCCCACTAAGTATCAGAGTTGTTTGGAAGAAAATTTAACCTACAATAAAAGAAGCCCACTTTTATTTTTTTGCAACCTTGCTTACGTAATAATTATAATCAAATAGACTTATCGACATCTACTCACGACTACATTTGAAATTAACTCCTAACAATACATCGATCTACAAACAAAACATTGGCAAAAGCTCTTAAAGGATATTTTCTCAGTAGTATCATTGACCAGTGATACAACCTTTCTTTGACACTCTTTAACTTTGGTATATCTTTGAAATATGTTTTCAATTAAGTGTGTGAAGTCTGTGTAGTCTCTTTATATTCGGTTTCTAATATAAAACATCTTTTATTTTATTTTTAAAAAGCTGTCTTTCAAGAAATGAGTTTTATAAAGTCAGTGGGAATAATGTATTATAAATATTATTTTGTAATACATTACCTAATTAAAATAAATACATAACAAAGCACTCTCTTTAGGGTAAAATTGCCTATTTCTAAAAAAAATAAAAAATAATAAGAAATGCTTAAAAAGTTAATAAATACAACAAACTCAATGAATGAAATAAATACGGAAGCTGCGTGTTTTCATAGATCTGATATCAGGACTATAGAAAAACTCGCCATCATCTCATTAGAATTTGGGCTTTCTACACAATTCGCGATCTGTGTCTCATGTCATGACGAGAGAATATCAGAATGAGACAGATTAATACAAAGTGGCACTTGCTGGAGGGAGAGCCGAGCGGGGAGGGCGACTAAAGAGAAGGATAAACAGCCGAGTGTCATAACACAACAAAGGACAACTGCCTCACATAAATCAATGGTCCGGGAGCAGTGAGCAGTGAGTAGGGAGAGCACTGCGCGGGTTCAGATAAAAATACTACGCTTTTTCTTAATTTGATTTTTATTGCTTTCTTCGAGGGGTGCTCCTAACTTGTTTAGTTACCGAAAGCATGTAACAAGTTACCCATAACCATTCGCTTTCATGATATTTAGTTCTATTGACTTAAAATAATTATATTACACGTGTATCATTGGGTAATGATGGTATTATAGAAATTGAAATAATCATATTATAGTACGTAAATGTATGTATGTGCGTATTTATGTATGTGTGTCATGTATACGCATGCTTATGTACGCGTATGGATACATATATGTATGTGTACATTGTACATGTATTTGCACATGTATGCATGCGCATATAAAACTACAAACAAGAATTATGTTTTTGGATATGGTCTAATAATCTTGTGCATAACTTTTCTCCTTTCTTTCCTATTTTCTAGTTTCCATAGAAAAAATGAAAAAATAAAATTAATTCTCATTATAATTTTTCCAATTTTAAACATATTGTAAATATAGGTGTATTTAATCCATTTGTTCACACTAGACACAACAAAGCAACTATATTCCATTGGTCACCATGAAACAGGCAGCCGCCTAGTATTTGATGTAATGTATCATATATATGAAATTGTTTTAATGTGTTATCATGTAATTTATAAATAAATAGTTACAAGGTGTATTAACACGTACCCGAAAGACTTTAACAATCCGAGCATTTTGGAGAAAAAAATGTTAATTTGATTTTGCCATCCGATGATATTTTTTTCAATTAAGAACAAAAAAGTATTTTTCTACTACACGCCACTAATAAATCTGTTACAACGTATCACGTGATACGCGCTCTTTCTCAACTGTACGGTGCTGCTGGAAAGAGACGTGTGATGGAAAACGTTTTTAGTATAGGTAATTGAACACACGATGCCTGAATGGAAATCCGACGTTTTTGTCCACTGTTTGTAGTTATGTTTAGTGATTAGGTCTGAATGCTCGGTTACGTACTTCCTAATCTTCCTACTCTCCTAATACTACCCCCCCCCCCCTCCCTGCCCCCCTGGTTCTTCCCTCCTTACTTGAAGTCCTTAATCTCGATATATTATAGAGAGAGAGACACAACGGATTGAAGTTTTCCACTCAGTTTTTAACTAGTAGTTAAACTGTGATCCAGTTACACTCCCGTTTTAAATATTATTAATTAACCCTTGATTTAAACGAAGCATACGTTGACGAAAAAACAAAAAATTTCCATATCCATTGAAAAAAAGTAGATTTATTAACAATGTATTATTCTAAAGAGAAACCAACGAGATTCCCATTGGTTTCCAATAGGTTTCTCGCGATATTGATTTAATTAATTAATTGACATGGAGATTTCAAAGAATCTTTATTCGACCAAATATTATTTGTGCTTTTTAGAACTTGACTTTTTGACGATACGATTGTCCCAAGCTCAGCCAGGAGCACAACTGTCCCGGGGCGATCGGTACACCAGGGGGCACTCTTTTGTTAAGACTTAAAACACGTACTCTGAGGATTGGAAGAAAGTTGGAGTTTAATCGACCGGTATACATGGCAAACAAATATACCAATATTCGAATTTAGGGTGGGTAGGAATAAAATGATTTTTTTGAGCATTGGTTTTTGTTTTAGAGTTCCTGAAAATTTGTTGCTGTTTTCTTGCCTCTTTTGGTCTCTTCTTACCTCTTTTGGTCTCTTCTTGCCTATTTATTAAATATTTCAGTCTCTTCTTGCATCTTATTATTCTTTTTTGATAACAAATATTATAATCAATAATTATCAGCCTGAAACACTCATCTACATTGAAAAAATCTTCCGAGAAAAGATACTGGCCGCCAACGGGAATTGAAACCGTGTCCCTCTGATTGCCGTTCAGGAGCTCTCACCACTGAGCTATGGCGGCTTATCTAATACCCGCCAAATAATTCAATATATACTAGTGTTTCATTCGACAATTACTTATTATTACATTTTTCTTGTTATTTTTTTATTATTGGTTGTTCTTAGTTATTCTGGCTTCTTCTTGCTTCTTTTTGGCTCCTGGATCTCGTCGTGGTTTTTCTTGCCCATTCATGGCTGTTCTATTCACTTCTCGCCTCTTCTTGCTTTTTCTAGTATCGTCTTTGCATTTAATGCTCCCTTTTTCCGATAAAAAAATTGTGTAAGAGCCGTTTAGTGTGTTTATAATTTTGTTAAAAAAATTGTTTACTTCACTGTTTGAGTGATAATCTCGATAGATATCGCCCTGGTGAAAGACCACTATTCATATTCGAATCAGTGCTGGAAATGAATTTAGCCGGATTTGGTGACTAAACCTGAATAGCCAGGTACTTCTCTACCTTCCCCCCACCATCTCCTCTCCCCGCCTACGAACCTCAGAAGATATTAAAGGCTTAAGCTGGAGTTTTGTTCCAGTGTAATAGCTTCCGAATTATCAAAATAATAATCCCAAATAATTACGCCAATACTTACAACCATCGAAATTTCCTTAAAACGAAACAAGCAGCGTAATTCCTTGGTATTCATCGTAAAAATAAGCCTGCAAGTTGTAACCTCATTATAAGCAGGATGCAGGAAGTCTTTTATTGATAATTTACTTCTATTATTTATCCCTTTACGAGAAAAACACCATAGTCTCCCATTTATCCAGTGATTAAAATAAATAATGTATTGAACTAAAAGATAATCATAATTTTATTACTACGTCACTTATGAATGCATTAAGCACTAAACACGCATCGGCTATCAAATGGGCAAAACCAATTAAACCATTTTAACACCCTTTGTTAACCCTTTCACCGCCATCCCTACCTGCCTATTTTTTTTTTAAATATAAATTAAATAAAATATCTCAGTTTTACAAGCATAACCTGACATTTAGGAAATACGAATTTTTCTTCAAAATATTGCTTTCATGAAGTAGGTACTTAGCATGCGGGTAATTGAATCTACAACGCCAAGCAAACAATGCAATTTATATTTATTTTAATATATAAAAATGAATGTTTCTTTGTTTGTCCCTTATGTGGTCCCTAAATCATTCATCCCATTACGATGAATCTTCGGAGAGTTATTGTGCGCACCCCCGCAACGTTTCTATATATAGTGGTAAGCTCTGACGTTATGGAGTTATTTATTATATTAGTCATCCTATTGCGATGAATCTTTGGTGAGCTGTCGTGCGCACGCCCGCAAAAGTTTCTATATAAATATATATATATAAATATATATATATAAATTTTGTATATATATATATATATATTGGTGAGCTCTGAAATTATTAAATTTGTATAAAAAATTTGCAATAGGTGGCACGCGAGCTATTTGAAAACTGAATGTACCGGGACTGAATGATTGGAACATTGGAGGGGGGAAGGCGGGAAAGGTGGAGAGGGAACGCGTGAGGGGAAGGGAAAATGGGTGGGGAAGTGAAGGCAGAAGGGGAACGGGACGAATGGGAAAGGACACGGAGGGAGAAAGAAATTCTTTATTAAGTGGTTTTGCAACGCGTGCCGGGAAATCACTAGTAAATAAATAAAATATTGACCAATTTTCACCAACTTTCGTGTGTAATTTAGCACGACTATTTTAAGTAACTACCTTGTCAATACGTTCATTCTATTTTAAAATCAATCATTTATGAATTATTGTGTGACTCATTGTCCGCAACTTACTTATTGACACTTGTGATACTACTAAGTGCTAGGTGCCACTCAACGCGAAAAGTTTTTTAACCAATCAATTGAGCATTTTTTAACCCATTGTATATGACTTTAATGTGATTTCTTTATATGCACTTATCTATTAATCAAGTTAAAACTTCTTTTATCAATCAATTGATAATTAAACCTATTATCAATCACTTACCGCGTAACACGAACTTTTTGACGCCAAACACCTTTTAGCGCGCCTAGGGGGATAAAACCGACTCTTCCGTGGCAAGACGGGGCGACGCTCTTGCACAGAACGAAGGTTTATTCGGCAAGCCTCGTGATGACTATAAATTTTTTATCACACTATCAATTTAGCATTTAATCTGTTTTTTATAACCTACAAGGAAACGGAAAACTGAAGAAGCATTTTTTTTTCAAAAACAATTGAGTCTACATGAAATTTTTCACATTTTTTTTAAATTAACCAATAGACCATTTTCCGGGAACCTTAAAGTAAAAATTAAACCGTTTTTTTAACCAACAATCTAGTACTTTAAACGCAACGCGAGAATTCAAAACTTTTAAAATTACAATTAACTCTTTAAATAAAACATCTCAACTTTTTGAATCGATCAATCAATTGAGAACTTAACCCTTGGTCAACTAATCTAACTCATGTTCAGATAAGCAGCATCACCAATGACTCGAAAATGAACAGTAAAATTATTTCTGTCGATCAATCATTTGAACATATCAAAACCCTTTCTCCACCAAGAAAACATGCATGGGCAAATATTTAATCTATGAATATGAACAGTAAAAAGTTATTTAATCTATCAATCAGTTGAACATCTTAGTATCACCCCTTTTCCACCAATCAAACTCATAAATACGTAAATATCATCATCACTAAACGAAATGAATAGAGAAAACTTTTTGTCAATCAATTGAAAATCTTATAACTCTTTTGTCCATCAACCAAACTCACATTGGTACGGGTAAGTACTATAACTAACTATGAATATGAACAGTAAAAAGTTATTTAATCTATCAATCAGTTGAACATCTTAGTATCACCCCTTTTCCACCAATCAAACTCATAAATACGTAAATATCATCATCACTAAACGAAATGAATAGAGAAAACTTTTTGTCAATCAATTGAAAATCTTATAACTGTTTTGTCCATCAACCAAACTCACATAGGTACGGGTAAGTACTATAACTAACTTCTGAATGTTGAACATCTTAGCATCTCCTTTTTTCCACCAACCATAACTATTTATGTAAATATCATCATCACTAAACAAAATGAAAAGAGAAAACTTTTTTGTCAATCAATTGAAAATCTTATAACTCTTTTGTCAATCGGCTAAACTCGTATAGCTACGTGTAAGTACTATAACCTATAACTAACATCTGAAAGCGAACAATAAAAAACTTATTTTATCAATCAAACCAGCATTTAACCCATTGTCCACCAGCCCGCCAGTACTGAGGTAAGCACCACTCAGCACGAACAGTAAAAAAATAATATTAAAAGAATCAATTAAGTGACTATTCAGTCACTCGGATGATAATAAAAGTATCGTAAATCAGTACGTAGTAAGTAAGCTTCAGCGGCCGCGCGCCCAAACAAGTGACAAAATGCCTATAAATTAGCCCTAATGGAGTGGCGAGGTGATTCTCGGAGGCCGGAGTGTGATGGACGATATACGGGGGCGGCTGTTGCCAACTTTGCGAAGGTGTCGTTTTGCCGTTACATCTGTTATTATTTCAATGTTTTATTTTATTTTTTCACTTGATTTTGGAATTATGCCATTTTAATCATTAACTTAATATATTTTCTTATTAATAAATCAAGAAATATTTTTGGAACTTTATTGATGCGCAGTTTCAATAATTTTTTTAAAATAATGTTTAATTTTTTTTTGTATTCACATATTTTTGTGATTTTTATTTATTTTTTTATTTTTCTACCGTAAATAATTATCGATAATGCTGAAAATAACACTTGTGTTTATGGATTAGTTACATTTTCTTTTTTGTAATGAAATTGAAGAGTTTTCCACGCAAACTAAATATTAATTACTGTACTTTTATATTCCTCCACATTCTGTACTTTTATAATATAATATTATAATCGAATTGATAAAAAAAAGTATCTTCGTAAGGTAATTTAACAACAGTTTTAAAGTATTTTTTAGCTTTGTTACACCCTTAGGTCCCTTAGTGATATTTCATAAAAGCTGCGCAATAAAGGTCAACGTATTACTATTATTATTAATTTAGAAGACGAAGATAGGTTCCCCCGCTAGTACCTACTATAAATGAATAAGTAATATTCCTTAAATTCCTCAAAAAATCATATTTGCTTACGACAATTGCGAAGTTTATTTGCAGTGCAATTCTTCACCGCAATTCAATGCTAAAACGGCCAGCCAATAACCAATTTGACGAGTTGAATTTTTATGAAATACAAATTTATAAAATCTTTTTTTACAGTGGCATATTAAAATAAAATAAGTGATTATGATAAATAGTTTAAATGAATATAGTTTAGAAATATAATATGCGAGAATAGCGGATAAGGCGTAACGCCGGTGTTAGGATGGTCCCGCGGCGCGCCGATGGGGTAGTGATGCCACCAACTCATAAAATTAAGCGATTCGGATCCGAGTTTAGTTCTACTCCGAGTATCGTCGGGTCGGTACCGTCGCTGGTTCTGTTACTCTGTAGAGCCGTTCATATCACTGCAAGCAAACACTGGCGGGAATATACAGCCTTCGTAATCATATTATACAACCTACAATACTATACACTGCACTAAGTGTTTCACAGGGGGTGAGATTGCCTGAACAAATCGGCCGGGGGTAGTTTTGTCTTATTATTATTTGACTTCCCGTTGTGACATTCAGTGACTTTGTTTGTGTTGCATTAAAGTGACAAGTTTTTATTTTGATTGGTAGCGCTATTACAATCAAAATTATTGACATATCGCGTTTCAATTTTCTGAATGATGCATTAACTTTGACAGTTTTAGTGTTTGTTAAAGAGTTTTTTGACAGTTTTGTTTGATTGTTATTTTGAAAAACTAACTTTTTACGCAGTTTAAAATAATGAAAGAAAAGTGTTTGTTTATTTTTGCAGTAATTTTATTTAATGGATTATGATCAATAACTACTAAGTACTGACGTTTTGTACAACATTTCGGAGTTTTCCTGTTATTATTGAAACTTTGAGTTATTCAGTGTGTTTTTGATGTTTTTATGTGCGTTTGTTATTGTTGTTATTGTAATAACAATAACTAATGGATTAAACAGTTGTATGGTGAACAATTTTATTTGATTGGATTATCCTTTGTTTATGAACTGTGTTAAGTGCTTTTGAAGTTATTAGCCGTCGGCGGATTCTCCATCAATACCTACGGATGAAGTAAGCCAAACAAATAATCAAGTTATTATATAAATTGTTATTGTTTGAAAATAAGTTTTTGTTTTATTGACGGCTGTTCATATATGTCAAATGGTAACATCAGAGTTGAAGAATTTCTATTATAAATCAATTAAGGTTTATTGCATACCTGAACGAATTTTCGGTTACTACCTACACATTAAATGCAAAACTGTCGTAATTAGTAATTCGCATGTTCGTTTAAACTGGTAATTCGCGTAAAGCATAAATAAATAATATTTTTTAAATCTTATAATATTTTTTTTATGTATATATAAAAAAAAGCAATTATTATTATTGTCATTATCACCTCTTGCAGCCTATGGGAAACGGTCCGTTTAATATTTTTAATCAATCAAAAGATAGGATAGAGATAATTAATTATTATAATGATTAAAATTAAGTAGTTGAAATTTAGTAGGAGTTTTTTTTTCATCATTTCTTTTCGTAGTATTGCCTAAGTTTTAATATTGAATATTTAAAATATATTTTATAAAAATACAACACTGACAGTAATAACGATTTATTAATGCCTAACAAAATCGTTATTTTTAAACCTATGGTGCATTGAACTTTTTTTACTCGGAATCAAGTAAATGGTACCTGCAAAATGTATAAATTTTAAGCGGTATAAGCCGGTACCTACCTGCCTTGAGATTTAAACTCGATACATCCAACTGCAAGCCAAGTGTTTTTTTCACCGAACAATCCATCACATAATTACCATCTCTAATTAGGATTGTTTATCTTTAAAGGGAAAATGCCTTTCTTTCCGACGAATTACGATGATGTACCTACACCGATTTTTATTTTGTTTTCACTTGTTTTTAAAATAGTATATGTACATAACCCACGTAAGTTAAGTAATAAAAATAGGATTATGTACCTAAATTATAAATTGTATTAAGGCAGTGATTTCATTAAAAAAAAACATTGTAGGTAGTAGATACGCACATAGGTAATACGTATAAGAAAATACTTTTTTGAATAATTTTTTCTTCCGATAGTTGGAATGTTAGTGCATTTTTTTTATATTATTCAATTTTTTTTTTGTAAGGTGGGAAAATAAGTTAATTTCACTTTATTTATTACGCTATTAAGTAGGTACCTTCCTACTTAGATTACATAATAATTTTATGGTTGATGAATGGATCTGTGATTAAATTATTCGTCTTCACAATAAGTAGGTACCTACCTATGCCAATGGAAAGTTACCCAAAATATGCATAAAGAGAAGGTACCTGTGTAATTAATAATTAATACTTATAATGATATTTCAATTACCTGCGTTAAAAATATACCGCTCAGTAGAAGTTGCACATTCGGATTTATTATTGTGCATTAAAATCGTGTTTAGATATAATATATAGGTGTTTATAGTTTAGCCAACATCAAGTTACGGACATATTTTTGTGTCTTCTTGGGGGCGAGGGAAGTATTAAATCTTTAACTTTTAACTAATTACATTATAAACAACAGCTACCTATCTAATTATTGGAAAGGTGTGTTGTACATTAACTAACCATATATTTTTTAAATAGTAAATAAAACTGATTAATTTAAAATTAAAATCGTGTGAGTTATAAAAAATAAGTGATTAAGATAACACCAAAAATCTAAACCAAAATAATACGAAAGAGAACTTCGAAAAATTTGAAATATTAGATTGACAAATATGACTTTTAAATAAAAGGTGACAGGAGTTTGTTCCGCTAAGACGAGATCTTGGTTCGAGTCCCAGTTGGGACCGTTATCTTGTTAGTTTTCTGTGTCTTGTTCTTTTTCATATTAACGCTTATTTTATTTATGTTTTCTTCTTGTTCACTGAAAAAAATTCACTTTGGTAAAATATTTTGGCCTTAAGAGAAACGTTTGCGCTGCCCGATTCGGCCCGTTTCATATAAAAGTTAATTTTCAATTTCAGGCCAAAATACCCAACCAAACTGAAAAAAGTTATATTAAGTATCTAGTAGGATATGTACTTATTTATTTATTTTAATTTTAAATGATGATGTAAAGGTAAAGCAACTTTGAATTTTTTTTTGAGTTATTTATAATTATTTTTAAAAAAATCCTGCCTTATCTTCCGTGTTAATGTAATGAAAAATAAAATAAAAATTGCATTTTTGATAAGCAAATTATAATATGTAAACCACAATTTTTTTTTCCGACGTAAATTGATAATTTGTAATTCAAATTTACTCCATCAAAGTGATTTCTTTTATTAATTTTTGTTTTATTTTTTCAAATGTTTTTAATTTACTCTCAAATAATTGCCCAAGTTGCCTCTAAAATCATGAAACCTTAAAATCGTTTATGTCTTATTTTTTAACCTCTGAGAGGGCCAAAATATTTCTATTTTAAATTGAATATTTCTAAATGTATCCGAAAACTAAAAACCGTTTTCAAACAAAAAAAATGTAAAAATGCCACACATTACATCTTTTCTAACTAAAATTAGGTAAGTAGATAGGTACTAATAATGAAAAAAAAAAAAAAACCCACACACATTTCATTAGGCAAATGTACTTGTATTATAAACTTTATCGTCTACTCACTTTTTTGTGGTATTATGTAAAAATAATTAATAAAAGTTTCCCAAAGTTTCTTTTTTTTTCCAAATTGCGGTCGGAAACTTGGGTCTCATAAGGGAGAATTTTTTAATTATTTTATGGTTAACTTTTAAATTTGAAAAAATAAATCGTGTTGTTTTCTGAAAATTTGCATTTGGCAGAAATGCAGAATTTCTGTTTTGAGCTTTGATCCCATTTAAAAATTAGTTTTTTTTATAATAAAAAGAAAAACGTATCCACCTTCCTACTGTATGTAACTCCCAAACTTTGTACTACTGATTCTTCTAACATTAAAATTTGGTGAAAAATCTGAAGAGTCACAGGAGGAATGCAGTCAGGTAGGTAGTGGAGTTCAGAGCTGTTAATTTCAGTGTCACGAAGTTAACCTTCGCGTTGTGGGAAGACCTTTAAATCTTCGACCCCTCGTGTATCTATCAAGTGACACTTATTCAGGGAGATTATTTGACTTGACACCTACCGCTGTATAACTACGATAGAAATCAAACAAACGCATTTTTCAAATTGGACAAAAGTAAATAGCGGCACTTAGTCCTAAGATAACTCTTCTCACGTTTTTGCTACAAACGTCGCCGACGCGATCATCTACGATTCCAGAGGTTCAAATAAATTTTACTCATTACTAGATACTATTATTTCACATTTGATAAAAAAAGATTTATTAATACTAACTTTAAAGAGTTCAAAACAAATCTGAAACAGTGAAAAAAATATTTAAAAACATAACAAAAAATAAATAAAAACAACTAATATAGAAAAAAAAATCTAAATAGGTAAATAAAATGATAACACCCTCTTCCATGCACTCATGCATATCGTTTTATGGGGTACCTACAACTTAAAATAAAAGTATATCTAGATATCTATCTACAATAGTAGAATAGTACAACATACGTAACAGAATGAAATGTTACTATATTACCTACTCTGTATCAAATATAAATATATATTTTAATAAAATAATTATAATTAAAAAATAATTTCCGAATCGAAATGTCGTCGCGTTGTTTTTTCAATTTATTTATTTATCTACATAAAGTTTTGTTGGTAATAGCTAGCTATTCAGATCTGCTCACCAAATAGGCTAAAGCCATTTGAAGCAACGTTTTAATTCTGAATGGTGGTCCTACACCAGGGCGTTACTGAGAGTATCTTCCAGTCTGGAACGAACCGCAAATATACCTTATATTAATTTAAATCATTAAATTGTGAAATAACACAATTCAATCTAATAAATTTTACTTGGGATTTGAACCCGCGATCTTCGGATTGCTAATCGAGAGCCTTACCCCTCGACCATGGAGGCCATCATTATGATTATAAATGATTTTTCGATTCCTGTATCACTAGGAAATACCTGTGTCAAAACTGACATAAGAGGTACGTACATGCTTACGTACACGTCTTCTTCTTCTTTTCGTGTCCTGTCCGTTCAACAAACGTTGGCTATCATGTTGGCTATGTGGACTTTGTTTACTGCGGCCCGGAATAACTCTACCGTAGACTGGCCAAACTCGCAGGTCTCAAGTTTTTCAGTCGTGATGTTCACATACTGAAATAATTTAGAAATACTAAGGTTAAATACATTTTCAACCATTTATTTAACCTTTAACTGATGACGTGGGGCCGCTCAGGCCCAGCAGTAATAATAATATCGAAATACTCCCCTCCCGCACATGCATACGCCGCTACCAGTAGCTCGAATTTAGTGACGCTGGAGCCGTAAGTTTTAAATCTTATTTTTTTTAAATTAAATTTCTTTAAGTATGTAAATTCATTCCAATTTTTTTGCGGGCCTCTCTGACCCATCGTCAGTACTTACGTGATTGTTTTAGTTGATTTTTACTATGTAAAAATAAACATAAACAACTTTACTAAAGTTTTATATATATAGTTTATTCGAGACACTATTAAAATATTATTATAAAAGTGAGTTCATTGTTTTTATTTAGTTTAATATATAATACAGACTAATTTCTGATCTCTAGTGATTTTTGCCAAAAATTATTACATAACATCCAAATTGTCAAATATAAGTTACTTAGGAATAAAAAAGGTATTTTATTTTATTTAAATATATTTAAATTGTATAAACATTTAAAATAGGCCCCACGTCAGATAATACATTAAAAAGAATCAGTCAACAGGGAGCATAAAACAATAAAAATAGCAAATGAAAAGTTAATCCTACAAATGAGCATAATAATACAAATTAATGTAGAAAGAAAAGATGCAAAATCTGTAGGTACATATTATAAATAAAATTCCTCCGCCACGTCTGTCTGTCTGTTCGCGATAAACCCAAAAACTACTGAATGGATTTTCATGCGGTTTTCACCAATAGATAGAGTGATTCATGAGAAAGGTTTTGGTATAAAATTTCTCAAGGTTTTGTGTAAATTGGTTGAACTATATAATTAAAGGAGAATGTCTCTATGTGGTGGACGATCGGGCTGCAGGCAGGTGGTGTGGATTTGATTTGAATGCAAATTAACAGATGGCGGTGTGAGTTAAAAGGTTGGGTAAGCATCCAGTAGATGGCGTTGTCTTTCGTTAGCCACAGCAACGCGTGGCCGGGTCAGTTAGTTATATATGATATGATAAATATATCGAACTTGAAATGCCTTTTTTTGAGTTGTTGTTCTAAATAGCGAAGTTCTTTTCAATCTTTAATTCTTATCTCCATCCCTTCCATACTCCCTTCAGTCCCACAACATACCCAAATAATTGGTAACGTCATAGTCCCACAGCCTACGGACAATCAGGAACAGTTGGTATTTTTTTGTAAAAAAACTATTATTTGTCGAAATGCAGGCCAATGATAATCATTTGTCTTAATTTCTGTGAGATTTATGAAATTCCAGCTATGTGAGTTTCACTCGTTATACCTTGCTTGCATTTTTTCTCAGAATTGAATAGAATAGGACACCTGCGGGTTAATTGAGATAATATTACAGTAGGTGAAATATGCACTGATAACACTCAAGAAATCTCGCTGAAAACGAGGCCTACTGATGCTGTTTACAGAAATAAGATATCTTATGCAAATTCCCGTGCCTTTCTATTAATGAGATGAGCGTGGGAATCTGTGAAGATAATAATTTATTAATGTTCAGGAATTAAAAATTATAACACATATTTTTTTTAATAATTAATTTTCAAATTGAGAATTAACGTAACTCTTACCGACCTAAAAATGGCTTACGATTTTTCTCGACCCTTTCTCAACTGGTGTTGAATTAAATCACAAAACTTTAAGATAACTCCATAACATCAGTACTTTGTATTAAGGAGCTGTAGTAAGTGTTCAAAAAGAAGAATAAGTCATTTGAAAGGGAGATATGAAAATATGAATGTTAGAGAGAGCGCCCTAATATTAAAAAAGTAATAATAATTAAGCGAAAACTGTGAAAATATTTAATAAAATACGACTTGTTTAAAATAGAGTTAATATATCTCTCGACAAATGCTTATGTTGCATTAAAGATACTATGTTTTTTTTTCATACTCAATACATGTTAAATAATAAAAAATAAAAAAAGAGCATACTTGCGATTTTTTTCGATCAAGGGAATTTCATATAACGTTTAATTTATGGAATTTCATACAAAGTTTCAGCTCTACACATGTAACATATCTTCAAAAATAACAAAGATATATTTTTTCAGTAGCTTAAAAACAAGTGTTCACGAAAAATTCTACTCTTTCATAGATAGAATTTAATTATTTTAGTTGAAAGGTTAAAGCAATTTTTGCTTTAAAATTTTAAGATTAATTATTAGTTTGGCCGCGTTATATAAATATTTGAAATAAATAGTTTTGTGCATACTCAAACTCAATACTTCCGAGAAAGGCTAACAAATAATATAATATCGTATCAGTGATTCTACCCTAAATCTTATTTGTATGCCTTTTGCGAAAGAATTTAGTTTATTGTTGTGAGAAAACATTTTATTCACATTCATATTGCGTGTGTCCTGGCGCAAACTAATAATTAATTTTAATATTAGCATGACGTATAAATATTATTATTAATTCATATTCATATTGTGTGTGTACAGCCGCAAACAAATAATTCATTTTATTATTTTATAAAAGCGGTTTTCCGAAAATAATTAAATCGGTGAACGCGTAGAAATCAAAATCTACTCTTTCATAGATGGCGATAGTTTAATTATTTTAGGAAAAGAACACTTTTCGTATCGGCGTTCAATCCAATATTGTGTTTTGCAAGATTTGAGTTTGTGCAGGACAAAACTATTTATCCATGTTCGTTTTGCGTATGAATTAATCAATGAACAATGAATTAATCTTAATATTTTTAAGCATGACTTTTTAAAAGTTTTATCTCCCTAAAATAATAAAACTAGCCCCATCTATGAAAGAGTTGATTATGATTTTTTAACCACCGTTTTAAGTAAGCTCTTATAATAATACATAAGTACTATATCTCTACCTCGCTTAATAACACAGATTTTGACCTGATGACAAACAATATGAAAGTTTTTTTCACAGATTTGAAAAACTTCCCAACAGTGAGCTCTCGCGTCATGAAATTGGTAAAGCTTTTGTCTGCTAGGAGTTTCTTAACCAACAGAACTATATTCAGCTTTCAGATAATTTCCATAACATTATTTTCAACCCTCAGAAAATGAAACACTCACGCAGATCCCATATACCTACTTTGATTTCCACATTCTTATTCTTAATTATATAAATTTGAAAAATCCATGGTTTTCACTCTCCACAGTTGTAAGTGGCCTGCTCACGCATCGGAAAATCTTCGAAAAAACTAAAATTATTGTATATCCAAAAGCACTTAAATAAACAGAAGTAAAACACAAAACACTTTCGTGGTTTAAATGGCATTGCAACGCGTGCCGGGTAATCGCTAGTAATTAATAAAATTAAGCAATCAAGTGGACAAATTAAAGTGTATAAAATCAATTGCCTACGACAATAATAGTGTATTTGGGCTATCCCATTAACGTTCAAGTATTTATTAAATTGCAAGTTAGAAGTGTCGCGACGTCTGGAGTCAACTAATAAGAAAAAAGTTTTTTCCTGAAAGAATCAAAATTTCACACGTTTCAGGGTAGCAAAACTAACAAAACTGGCATATAATGCATGCCGAATAATGTCGATTTAAAAATGTACATTTTCACAATGGTTTACCCGAAACAAGGACTTTAACAAATTGGCACACAGTGATTACTATTAGCGCACCGTACAGTGGCGGTAATTAAAATGCATAATACATACACGCGAATGGTGCATTATACCTACGTATTGTTGCATTGTTTTAATTAATATTTCAATTTTTACACGAAACAATGGCTGTAGGCGGTGCGGGACATGTTTTTCCGTGATAATTAATTTGTTTGATTTGCCGGGGAAGGGAAAGGGGAGGGGGAGGTTTGAACCGCATGATATTGTTTTCGCGATTATGAAAATGGAGGCGTTAATTAATCTTTTTTTTTCATATCGTTAATTGATTTTTACCCCGTTATTTTTGGATTATTGGTCGAATTATTTTTGCTGGATAGTGGTTATATGGGGTTTACGATGGATGTTTTTTTTAAGTATTAAATTACCTTATATTTGTAGGTTTGATTTTCAAAGTTAATTAGCATTTTGATTAAATACAAATTAATGAAATGTCAACGTGTTTTTTTTTCAAATGAATTTTTGTGGAATAATAAAGATAAAATGACAAAATGACAACTTTTGTTAATCTGGACTATAATATATTTAAAAAAAACCCAAATGTTTTGTGTAGTTATATTAATATTGAACTGAGTCTGTTATCTAGTTAAATATAATTTTCGGGTAAGCTTGATAGAAGGGACTAATATTTGGATTATTAGGTACTAAATTAAGTAACTTATATTACTAAAATTAAAGGTTTGAGAGATTAAAATATATTTTTTGTATCGGAAATTTATTTGTACAAAATATAAAAAAAATAATTGATATCAGAGTGTTAATTATGAAACATTTCATTTAAATAATTTTGTAACAATAATTTTTCGTATTTACAGTTTTTATTCGTATTCATGTGGGTGGTTTGGTATATTTATGGTATGCTTATGCTAAGCGCACTTGAAGTGAAATGACACAAAACTGCGCTATACAAATATTACGTTATTATTATTCATTAAAGAAATTTGTTCCTAGTTATTGGTAGTTCTGTTGATCTTAAGTTTTTTTACATGTCAGAATCGGTAAAATGTATTTGTACCTGAGATACGTTTCTGAATGGTTCGGATTTGTTAAAATATCTTCTTCATACTCTTATAAAATCGAGTGGCACGGTAATGCGCGTTTTCATCCCCCGACAAAATATCCCTCGATATAATATATCTCAAGGACAAAATGTATCTCCAATACACTGAATACTTACTGATAATTATTTTTTAACAATAATTTATTGTCTTTACAGGATGCCTGTATTATTTTTGTCCCATTTTTTTTGTTATGTTAGGTTAGGTTTTAGTAGATATTTTGTTGGGGGATGTTTTGTCGAGGGATGGTTTGTCATGAGATGAAAACGCACGGAACTGAGTGATACAGGAACGGAGCAATTAATTTTTGGCCTTAAATTCTTTAAATATAAGTTCTGAAAGATATAAAAATGATTTCCTTAATATTATTTTTATAAAATATATTGTTTGGGGATTTTATAAGCGCTACCCCATCCTATTATACCATATTGGCTAATGAATTGACAGAAAGCGAAGTACCTCATTCTTGTGGTTTTATTTTTTATTTAGAAAATGTCTAGAACAGCTGAAGATATAGGTGAACTTTTGTGCTCTGTTTTTAGAATGGTTATATGTAATATGGATTGTCCACTATAGGCATTATTCAATAGTGATGCCAAGATATTTAATTGAAGTTTTGATTTCAATAATAGTACCCACTAAGTTACATACTAGTATTTGTTTTGCTTATTTATTAAAAATGATGACTTATATACTATTTTCTCTGTTTAAAAAAAAACATTTAGCCCTGTTGGTGCAGATAAATATTTCCTTCGTTTTAAAAAAAATATTTTTTTTTTTTTTTTTTTTTTTTTTTTTTATTATTTTTTTATTTTCATTAATATGTTTTACATGTTGTTAAATGATAATTTTACATCTTAGGTTTTTTACTACTTTTCCATTTAAAGCATATGCTTGTGTATGGAAAAGGAGTGTACATAAATGTGGTTATTACTTAGTACTTAAATAATTCATTTACATAAATATATGTGTGTTGTAATCGTATATAATAGTATATATTTAAAGAGAAGAAAGAATATTATGGAAAACCAAGGATATTTGTATACATTTAAATAAAAGAAATAATATTATGGAAAACTAAGGATATTTGTAAGGATAATTAAGTGGCATTAGTTTTTTTCTTCAGAATATTTTTAAAATGTCTCTTGACAGAGAGCAGTATTTGGGTTTTATCATTAATGCTTCTGATTTCTTCTGGTAGACGATTGAAAAAAGTTCTTCCCTGGTAAGTGTAATGGTGTTGTGCAAAAGACGTATTTAGTTTTGGGCATATAAAAACATGTTTAAGTCGCGTTCTGTTTTCGTTTAAAAATTGATATTTATCTTTTTCTTTTATAATTTGAATTAATGAATTTTTAATATATAAATCTTTAAATGTAGGTACTTGGAATTCATCAAATAGGCGTTCTGTTGGGTAGTCCAAGGATTTTTTTAATATAATTTTAATAATTGTTCTTTGTACAATTTCTATTGGAATAAGATTACATTTATATGCGGATCCCCAACTAATAATAGCGTATTGTAAAGTGGATTGAACTAAGGCATAGTAGATTAAATATAGATTTTTTATTGACAAAAAATTTCTAATTCTTAAAAATATGTAAATTAATTTTCTAATTTTGTTTACTACTTGACATATTTGTTCCTTCCATTTTAGATTTTTATCAATAATTACTCCTAGATATTTTATTTTATTTGTTGTTTTTAATATTGTACAGTTTGATTTGCAGTAGTTTTGGCTGTGAATTTTAGTATTTTCATGTATGACAATGTTAAAATTTTTGGGAGCATCGTTTAAATGTATTGCAAATGGAATTACAAATGTCTTTTCACTATTTAGTGATAGTAAATTAGTGTCGAAAAAATTCTTAAGCGTGTTAATGTCTTCTATGGCCTTTAATTCTACATTTTCCCAAGTCTTTCCACTTATTATTAATACTGTATCGTCGGCGTATGATGTAATTTGACCATGTAAAGGTTCTAAAAAAATATCGTTTACATATATAGTAAATAGGATTGGTCCAAGCACTGTACCTTGGGGGATTCCAAAGCTTGAAAGCTCTTCATCGCTATTAACATGATTGATTTTTACCACTTGAGGGCGGTTTTTTAAGTAGTTGGTGATCCATTTAATCGCGTTGCCTTTTATGCCAATATTATTTAATTTTTTTAATAGCATCTCATGAGATATGCTATCGAATGCCTTTCTGAGGTCAATAAATATACCCGCACATTTTTTACCTTTATCTACTGTTTCGTAAATGTATGAAGTTACGTTAGCAATAGCATCTTGTGTGCTGAGTGATTTTATAAAACCAAACTGGTTTTTGTGTATTATTTTATTACAATCTAGGAAATTTACCAACTGTTTTTTTACTATTTTTTCAAAGATCTTTCCTATATTAGAAATTAGACAGATTGGGCGATAATTTGTTACTTGGTGTGGATCTCCAGATTTATAAATAGGTGAGATTATTGTGTTTTTGTAGTTCATTGGAAATATCCCTTTTGTTAAACTTAAGTTTATTAAATGAGTGATGGGTTTTATTAAGTAAGATTTCATAGATTTTAACATATGTGCCGTAATAGAGTCAAAACCGGGAGACGAACCTCCTTTCATATTTTCTATTATTTTTAAGATTTCACATTCTGTTGTTGTTTCGAATGTTGAAAGTATATTACGTTTCTGTAAATTTTTATTTTTATGTTTTTCCGGGTTAGAAGGCTTATGAATATTTTTCGCAAGATTTTTTCCAACATTTGCAAAGAAGGAATTAAAAATGTTTGCACATTGTTTAGGTTGCATATTGGCATCTATAATTTTTTTATCGTGTTCAATGTATTTAATGTTTTGTGTTTTTTTTGTATTGTCTATGGCCAAATTTACTGTTTTCCACATTTGTTTATGGTTATTTTCTGAAGATAATATTTTATTTTTAAAAAATTCTTCTTTACTTTTTTTAATATAAGATGTTAATTTATTTTTATATTTTTTATAGAAAATATATGCTTTTTCATCGTTGGAATTTTTTAAAGTTGTTTTGTAAAGTTTTTCTTTGTTCCTGATAGATATTATAAGTCCTTTGGTAATCCAAGGCTTTAAACATCTTAATTTTGATTTTATGTGTGTTATTTCAGTTGTCGAATTTTTAATGTGCTGTGACAAGATATTTTCAAAGTTAGTCGAACATATTTCGGTATCATCACTGCTCAAAACATTGTTCCAATCCTCCTTTTTTAGTTTTTCAGAGAGAATAGTCATATCTATTGTTGATTTTTTGGTTATTAAATTATGTTTTTTATGTTTAATATTATTATTATACAGAAGTAAGCATGCATGATGATCAGTTATGTTAGTTTTCCAAACAATAGATTTTAATTTGTGAAGATCTTTAATGTTTATGTTTGTCCAAATGTGATCTAAACAAGATGGAGTATGTTCTTTTATTTCTCTAGTATTTTTATTTATGCAAGATATGAAATTTTGTTCAGTCATACAATTGATGTATTCATTTTTGATATTATTTTCTATTTTTTCATTGATGTTTACGTTAAAATCACCTACCACGAAGCAAAGTTTATTTTTTAATTTTAATAATATGTATTTGAGGTCATTAATAAACGTAATAATACTAGAGCTATGCGTTCTATAGATAGCTATTAGATGATATGTTGATTTGCCGAGTTTGAAATGTACTTCAATGCAGTTAACCAAATGTATCGGGTGCTCTATTATGTTAACAATACTAAATTTATTGCTTGCAAATATTATTATTCCCGAATTTTTGTTAATGTCTAATTTGGTAGAAATATAATTGTACTCGGGCAAGTGATAAGGCGGTGACTCGGCGTTTGTAAATGTTTCGGTTAACACTATAAAGTCCGGTTTTTTAATTAAATTATTTATTTTTAGAATTAATTCATCAAAGTTTTTTTGAATGCTACGGATGTTTATGTGCATAATAATTATGTCATTGATGTTTTTAGAAATAATTTTGTTATTCAGGTTAAGTTGTGTTTGATAACCATATCTGATAAGACAGATCCTTCCCAACCCTTTCTTTCCCATATCTATACCTTCCCCAGTCCCATTCTCATAACATACCCGGTGTGGTCCCACTATCTTTTTTATATAATTTTTTTATTTATCTTGTATTATTTAAATTTATTTTTTACATTGGCTCTACAAAGGAGGCCTTGAGGAAAATAATTTCCGTCGGGGCCTAGGTCATCTGAGGGAATGCGAAAGGAAAGTAAGTTCATTTAAGGAAAAAGGTTTGAGGGGTGGGTAGGAATCTGGGGATCAGTTTTTCCGGGAATGACGGACGTACCATTCGTCCAATTGCGATGCAAGGCGATGGGTCGAAAGAAAAGGAAATATTTGGAAAGAAAAACCGACTGGAAAGGTCAAAAAGGCCTCCCTCGATCAGTCTCTCTGGATCTGACCCACCACGCATCTCAAACCTCACCCCATGAACCCGGGAACCCCTGCTAAGTCACCAAATGTTATGAACCACTTGGGGTGACCTACGGCAGAGGTGATGGTTATCCAATAAATGATTCCCGGGGCGGAGGTACCCATACTCGCCTCCCAATTGATTTTGAAACTCTGAATAGTTTGAAACAATCGGAACTTTTGTGCGGCAGGTATTCACAATAAAAAAGAATGCCTCATTTTTGAGATTCCTACCGCACCAAAATTCAAAGTGAGGCTTTGATGGCCGAGCGCAGTGTTCCCAATCTCTCAGTATATTTATTTATATATTTAATTATATATATATATATAATTTGTACATATATTTATAACAAATTACAGGCAATATAGCCTAAGATGTCATAATTGTACCATTTATGCAGTGTATATGCAATGCCAAAAATCTTACAAATGCGCTATAGGACACAAAAAATAAATCCATTGTTTTGTCCACTTCATTCAAAAAGCACGTAGCTCTCCCCACAGGTGAGTTCATAAATAAATTAGTGCGGCTTACTCTACCATATAGGAGGTTGTGATGACGTCCTCTGAGTGAGACTCTGGTACAAAAAAATTTAATTGGGCCAGTATCTCATTATTAGATAAGTGACCGTTAATTAGTTGAAAAAAATATTTAAGCAAAGCAATACCTCTACGTGTCTCTAGGGAGTGGTAATTGGTCATGCCTAATATATAAATCGATGGGTAAAGCCAAGGGAATAGAGCCATAGAGCCGCAATAATCCATAGAGCCGCGAGAATAAAAACCTTAAAAATTTCTTATGGACTCTTTCAATGCGTAAAGTGTATGTTAATTCGTGTGGGGCCCAGATGATCGAATTTGACTCAAGTACACACAGGACTAGTGTGTTATATAATAACGTCAGTGTTTTTGTGTTACGAAACGGATATGAGTTTCTAATTACGAAGCCGAGAAACCTGTATGCTCTGCTTATTAAATCATCGATGGGTTGGTGAAAAGTTAGTTTGCTGTCGTAAATAATTCCTAGATCTTTGATTTTTAAGGTGTTGGAGAATAATTTCATTAATTGTATATTGAAATACATGGGTTTCTTTGATCTTGTATACGAGACGATATTGCACTTGGGTGTACTGAAGTTCAAGCCATTTATTTTGGCCCAGTTTGAGACGCAGTCAATGTCACGTTGAAGGAGAATACAGTCAAGAAGATTTTTTATTGAGCGATATAGTTTCAGGTCATCTGCAAATAGTAGGTAAATACAGCGAATGTGTGATGACTGAACCAATATCGTTAATAAAAATCAAAAACAGAAGTGGTCCAAGGATAGACCCCTGAGGAACTCCAGAAAAAACTACGAATTCAAAAGAACTGGATCCCTTATAATAAACAAACTGTCTACGATTTCGAAAATATGAAGCAAAACAACAGAGTAGTCTTTTGGAAAAAACAAATGAAGCTAGTTCATTTAGAAGAATGTCGATGTCAACCTTGTCGAATGCTTTTTCCAGGTATAGGATATATAGCACACGCCAAACTTTAACGCCGGCCTGAACTTGATAAGATCCATTTCTCGCGCAGTTAGTGACTTCACAATGAACGTAAACGAAAGAGAATGAGGCGTAAAAACATAAGTGCGACAGAGAAAGGCTTGGGCGGGGAAGCTTGTCACTTTTCTGACCTTAAGATGACAATATACCCTAAAATATATTCAGAATCTTAACGTCGTAAGAAAAGAAGCCGTGTATACAAATAGCGACTCGTGACCCGTGTATTGCACGGACCTACTGTCGAATTTGCCCTATCAAAGAAAAGAAGAAGAAGACAAATAATGTGGGAATCTTAACAACGTAAGTGAAGAAAGCGTGTAAACAAATATGCGCCAGCTGCACGGCGCGGCGTACTGGCCGAACTTACGGTGGAATTCACCCTTGCAGGCATGGAGATTAGACCTTTCTACCGCGTTCAATTTAATTAATTCTGAAGAACGTGTTACTAATATTGAAAATTTGCCATGATGCCATACTGCCGAAGTTATTAATTTATCGTCCAGAAAAATAAAATCTGGTGCTTATAGCTAACTTTATACACGGGTTATAAAGTTTTAAAATCGTTGTACGTAAAATATATTAATGGTAAGGTATTGTTTTTATTAATCTTAAATACAAAGAACTTACATCCCCAGGACAAGATCTTAATAAAAAAGTTAATGTAGTTACGAATTCGCCGGAAATTATTAAAAAATCAGTTTTGAGCAAAGAAAAATTATTAGGATTGTGTACCGCCTTAAACTCGGCTATTGCGATGATTTTTGTATCAACGTCAGGCTGGTATTCAAATTTTGCGTGTCCCATACAGTGATGCGTTGCAAAATCTCACTTTTCAGCTCAAATCAATCACTGTAGCAATATGTACCAGTCCAGAGAGGTACCTGCCCAATATACTTAACATGATTTAATCCCTATGCCGGCAGACACGAGATGGGAACCGGTTAAATTATTTCCGCGTTCAGTGCAGTCATCATAATAATTAAACCACTGCTTTGGGCTCACTTACATGCTTTGTTCTACAGTTTCTGTACGTTAACGAGGCGCCATTAGAAGCCGTTAAACCCCGTTGTAGTACGATGAAATAGACAGCGCAAATATTTACAATTATTTCAAGTTTCATTATCATTCAAACATAGTTACGGCCGTTGTTCCCAACTTTTTGATCGATCAATTTGAGTCTCCGAGCTAAGTGATTTGTTTAGTAACGCTCGATTCACCTGTTGGTCGAGAGTGCGTTGAGAAGGCGTATTTGAACATTCGAGGAGTGTCGAGTCAGAATTTTGGCTCAACAATCTCACTAGGATTGAGAACAACGGCTGTTAGTACTGTATGTGACAGGCAAATGTCGTTGATTTTTTTTTTGATTTGCGAAAATTAACAGGCATTTTTGGGTAATATTTTTAATTTTTTTATATGAATACCTCACAAGAAACCCAGCTGCTCACGTATGAGTCTATTGTATCGCCGATTGGGGTATGTTGTGAGGCTGAAGGTAGTAAGAAAGGGAAGGAGATGGGGAAAAGGAAAACAGGGAAGTACCTATAAGACCACCATTCAGAATTGAAACGTTGCTTGAAACGGCATTAGCCGTGTTTGGTGACCAGATCTGAATAGTCAGGTACTTCCCAACCTTCCTCTTCCCTATCTCCTTCCCCTCCCCACTACCCTCAGCCTCACAACATACCCCAATTGGGGATGCCATAGTCTCACTGGCTCCAGACGGGAGCAGTTGGGACTCTTGTGAGGTATTTATGTAAAAAAAAAAAAAAACCTGTCTATTCAGATCTGGCCACCAAACACGGCTAACTTCAGAACGACTACACCAAATTCGATTTTTTTTTCGTTATTGTCAGGACAAGGTTTGTATAAACTACTGGTGAGCTCTGGCATTATGAAATTTGTATATAAGAAATTGCAATAGATGGCACGCGAGCTGTTTGAAAACTGAATGTAACGGGACTGAATGTAGGGGGTAGGGGGTTCGCGGGACGGGGGAAGGGGGAGAGTGGAGTGGGGAGAGGGAAGGTGGAGTGGGAACACGAGAGGGGAAGGGGATGCGGGAGAAGAAGGGGATGCGGAAGGGGAATGAGACGAAAGGGAAAATCAAATAAAATTTATTGGCCCATGCCGGGATTCGATCCAGCGACCTTCGGATTGCAAGTCAAAACCCTTACCGATAGACCATGCCGGCGATCATATATTGCATATTCCAACACGAAACGCGTTATGTTTCTTTTCTTGCACGAGGGCGATACCTAAACAACAACAAAAAAACAAAAAACCTACTTAGTATCTTCCATCAAAACAAAATAGTGAAATAATTTTTTTTTCCGCAAGCCGGTATTTAAACCCGTGACCTCAGAGTTACTAGAGCTTTACCCTTCGACCATATTTTGTAGGAGGGTCAAAAATTTTCCGCTCTGCAATAAAATCCAAACAAATGGAATATTTTTTCTGAACGTATCCGAAAACTAAAAACTGTATTTTGAAACGTGGTAAACTTATACTTTTGTTTTATAAATCGAAATAAACACATAATTTTTTAAATATAAAAATTTTGCGTGCAAATATGAAAAAGCTATAAAAATGGATCACCTTACGTTTTGTCTAACTAAAATTACTGATAACGAAAAAATAAAAAAACCTATTCGCATTTTATTAAAAGAAATTATTATAAACATTATAGTTACCCCACTCTTTTGTCGTTCCAAGTAAGAATAATTAATAAAAAATTCCCTAAAAATAATTAAAAAAATTAAATGTTCATAATTTTTTTTTTCAAAAACCCCATCCGAAACTTTGGTTTATTAAAGGTGTACATTTTCCTTATTTCGTGGTTGACTTTTAGATTTGAATATAAGGCGTTGAGTTTTTTTTTCTATCTAACAGTATCATAGTTCTCACTGTGCAACTAATAAAGAAAATAAAAAATAAAAAAAATGTTTTGTTCCATTACTTTTCAATAATTACTTCATAAATATTTCACATTGTTTTTCTTGTGATTGCTTCAGTGAATAATCTTGTTAATTAGTGCATCTAAAAAAAAAAGATTTTGTTTCATTACTTCTCAATAATCACTTCATAAATATTTCATATTTTTATTATGTATTTCAAGTTTTGTATTTTAGTTTTCAATATTTTGTATTTTAGTTTTCAAATTTTGTATTTTAGTTTTTAAGTTATTTATAAATAATACTTGCATTGTTTTTCATGTTGCTTCTGTGAATACGCAAATGTTATTACTGCAGAAACATTAGTCTAGGGATAATTATATTTTATTAGAATTTATTTTATATTACCTGCAAAAATGTTTTATAAATATCCTGTTTGTGTCTCAAATAAACAAATAAATAAATAGAAAGGGAGATACAAAGATTTCTACGAGACCTATATGAGTTAGTCCGAAAAGCGAACAAACTAGCCTAAGGGGTTAAAATTAAGTTCTGTATTGCTAGTTGAATTTATTATTCCGTTTATTTTATTATTATTATTTTTTCACATATGCTCCACACAGGAGGCCCAGAGGAAAAAAATTCCCCCTGGACCTATGTCATCTTTGGGGATGCTATTTCGAGGATCTTTTTAGGAAAGGAAGAAAGCACATTCTGGGAATAAGACAAAGGTACATAGGGTGAGTAGGAATCTAGGGGTCAGTACGTCCAGGAGTAACGGACTTATTCTATCCCTCTTACTGCGGTAAGGATATGTTCAGAGAGAGTCCTGTTGGAGGAATCAAAATGAATCTCACTCAACCGGTCTCTCCTGATGCCGATAGGCATACACATCCGCCACTAAGATCTGGATAAATTTCACTCCTGCTAAACCAAGTGGGGTAATCTATGACAGAGATGTTGGTTATCTAATACATGGTTTCACCATCCTAAGATCTTGTGAAACTATTGTATTAGCTGAAAGCACTATGAACGTATGAACACATATTCAACTTGAAAGATTATATATATTGTCTCATTTTATTATGTCATAAATGTGAGTAGTCGCCAGTTTGATAGAGTACAAATCTATTATGCATTACCAACTCGATATAATATTATTATATACGGTGGCATTCCTCGTTCTCAGTTTGCCGTTTGCAGCCGAGATATCTTTGAGCCGCGAGCCGGTGCAATGGGCAGTTAATGATTCGTTTTGCAAACCTAACTGGGAAATCATCGGTATATTAACTATTGACGTACTCTTGGATAAACATTTATTGCTTGCACTTTGCAGTGCAGGCAAGTCAAAGAAATATTGTGATTCTTATTACTAATAATAATAATTCATTTTATATTAACAATACAATACTTTTATATAAATTGATAAATATCTCTACCCCAAGGCAACAGATTTTATTGTTTGAAATAATTTCGCAAACTCGTGAATGGTTAAGACGGATCACTACAATTCAATTGTTTATAACAGCGTTCTTTAAACTTTGTCATGTTTTATTTCAGTTTTGCTAGGTCCCCATTTGTTTATCTATAATTTATTTTACTGTAAGTAAAATATCTAGGCACCTAAATCTAATGCTAATTTTGAAAATTTTAAACTTCCGTGTATATTTAAAAAAAACTTAAGAGTTCCGTGCTGAAACCGAAGGTAGATTAAATGAACTCGTAAAATTCTTACATTAATTTTATTTAACCACAGAGAAAATGAATTTAAAAATACTTATAAAAACAATATAAACTTATTAAAAGTTTCGCAAAGAAACATTATAAAAGTAATAACCTAAAAATCTACCTTCTTTACGGAATCAACTTTTAAATTGTTTCCAGTACCAAATGTCGATGACATATTTAAGCAAGCTTCCAATATAAAAATGTGTAAAGAAACACAGAATTTCAAGTATTTTACAAAGTAATGAGAAATGAAAATCCATTTATATCATTTATTATTATTTATTATTTAAAACAGCTCAAATGCAAATGCTGTATCATCAACCAATCAGAACAACTAAATAAAATCAAACAAATTTTCAAAAAAACTTATATTAAAAAGGCAATATTTTATTCAAAACGTATTATAAAATACAACCTTCGTAAGAATCGTGGCTCCCTTATCAAGCACAATAGCTATTTTTTTCTGATAAGGTATACATGACCAACGATGACCCGAAATATAATATTTTGTGAAAAAAAATGTACCTACCTATAAATGTAACTCATATTCTTTATAGCACAATAAAAAAAGTAGTAAATGATATCGCTTCTATCAAGTTAATAATTAAAAATTTACGCAAAACTCACGAATGTGAGTTGTAAATTTGTGATATTTTGAATCTCTTCTTTAGTGAATGTTTCATAAATTATCTTTTTTTCTTTCCGCCTTTTCACAAATGATATAATGGATAATTCGATTTACTAATAGAGCGCTACTGTAAATGGAGCCAACCTTTTCAGTTTAATTACCTAAAACCACAGCTGTTCGTCGTTAAAAACCAATTAACTACTGGCGATTAACAGTTCAACCATTCAACAATGTTTAAAAAAGAATGATCATTTGCAATGCATTCTCATCAGTACATTCCGCAGCGCAGGCGGTAACTTCCCAGGCCCCTTGTTTTATTACTTGCCTATGCATAGAGGAATTATTATACAGATTGTTATTTTTACATTCATAACCCTTTGAAAGGAATTTTACTAGCCAACATAAAACATATTTTGATATAGCTAAGTGTCTTTTTTACGTAGGTATAGCAACCACTGATTTTTTGTTAATATAAATTTTTTTCCCGTTTCAGAATGCACGGATTACCAAAAAAGGATTACCAGAACTGACTCAGTCAGACAGATGACTTAGGAACGAACGATGTGCCAAAATGCAAGAAACAGAAACAAAGATAGCAACTGCAGAGTGTATAACAGACATGCCTACCGCAGTGGACAAACTGAAGGCACCCGAAAATAACAATACCGTGATAGCACCCGGAGACTTCTTCAGAACAGCGGGGAACCCCAGTGACAGTATCTTATCCTTCCCCTATGCTAGAGAAAGTGACAGTGATAACCCCAACATGAAGGACAACTTCAAAATCAACTCAGACTTCTCCAACACTTTTGCCGGAGACTTGTCTAACGATTCAAAGCGAAATTTCAAAGTGGATCACATCCAGGAAGTGAAAGGTTCCATGACGGCGCAAGAAACCAACATCTATGAAATCTCCATTCCGGAAGCTATCTATGAATGCTCGTCACCCGTACAAAAGTTACACCACGAAGATGATTACTACTATAGAAACTCTCCCAACAGCGGCAATGAAAGCGACTCCGAGAACAGACTGAAGATAGACATATCTGACGATGAAGTCGATTATTCCGAGTGCCGAGTCAGCGATACGAATAAAAGAAGAAGGACCAGCCAACGGGATGAATACGTGTACACGTGCAAGTTCTCAAAGAAGGACTCCCCATCCGAGTACCAGGAAATGAGTTCTCCCACTTTCCAAGATAACTTTATCAATTCGATGAAAATAAGTAATTCTCAACAGGCGGAAGAAATTTATAGAGGCGAAGAGATCGCTACTTTAACAATGGAAGATGCCCCTTCGTATTTTAACGATCAAGGCAAGAGGGAAGATCGCGTTTGTACCCGCAACAGTGACGCGGACGAATTTTCCTGGCACCCCCACGTTTATGCGAAACCTCCGAAAGTGCCGACACCCCATTCTATAGTCGACATCCTGGGGTGGGGCCTGCAGAACACGCGGATCCATATTCCTTCTCCGATCAGGGCAATTAGCACGCCGAGTCCCGTATACTCGTCGCGTCGCGCGTCTGTCGGGGAGAACCGCTCCAGCCCCGAGGCGACTACTCTCAAGAATAATAGCTCATCGATTAAAGTCACGACTTCCGCGAAAGCAAACGTCTTAAGTCAGCTGATGAACGTGCGTAGAAAAGACAGCACTAAACAAAAAGTAGATTCGAAATCTAAAGCTGTGCAAAGTTCTTTTAATAATTCAATGTTGATGCAGCGCTTGGAAGGTCAGAGTGCAGTGGGAGGTGGTAAGGAGGCTCACCATCAGGCTGTGCCTTCAGTGGGAGGGTTCGTGAGCTGCTCCCCGGTGGGAGGGATGCACGGGGGTGGGTTGGTGGCCGAGCAGCCCCTGGATCTATGTGTTACGCGTGGAAGGACGTCTTCAGAGTCCTGTCCTTCCCCCACCAATCTACCACAAGATCTCAGCAAATCCAGTAAGAAAGGTAAGCCGTTTTTTTTTGTTTCACCTCACCTAACTTGTGTAATTTCCCAGTCTCTAAATATCGAATGCTTAACAGACTCAAACTACCAGTCTATTTTTTATATTTGATAAAACTTGAACTAAAGAATAAATTAACAAATTACTTCTAGTTCTATTCAAAATTCCCAATAAAACTTCGTCTAAGAACAATACTAATTGATTAAAGAACCTCAATTTGATTCAAAACTGGTTTTATAATGCCATATAAAATCGGCAACAGGGCATGGAGGAGGAAAAAATAAGAGAAATCTTTGCAAATAAATATTGAAGGGGATTTGGAACGTATCAGTGAGGGAGAAGGGAGGAGGGTGGTCCATTTTTATCTCAGCTAACAGACGTCCTTACATCTATAAAACAATAATATTCCGGAGAAACCGAATCTCCGCCACAGGGTGCGAAAATATATTTTTAATTTATCATTATTAATTAGTTTATTATTGTTAATGTTGTTTATCGTAGAAGTGATTTAAAAAATATATGAAAACAATCCTGGTGAAGTGCGTTCGAGAATCGTGTGGTTACTTTTTAAAAGTATCTCTTTCAAAGCACTGCTTCAAACTCATAAAATGATCATTAAAGGTAACGATTAACCTCCCATTTCGAAAATTGAAAATAAAACTCGGGTTTATGAATGAAAGGTTGTCAATACATTTGTCTTGTCTAACGCGAAAATATAGGCTTACAAATTGAGTAAGGGATTGATAAATTGAATTTTGAACACTTCTACTTGATTTTGCTTGATATGCCTACCACTGACTTCACCTTCGAGATTTAAAAGGAAAAAGCATTTTACTTCGTTTTTTTTTTGACATTTCAATGGCGGAAAGCTTTCGAATGAAATGATTTGTAAACTGGAAACAATTGCGTTTAACTATAAATTTCACACATAGTTGCAAATGTCACACCTCCAGACTTCACCGTTTGATACTTTATGCGACTTCAGACAAAATATAGGGATTTCTAAGACACTCGTTTACGTAAATTGTTGAAAGTTGACCTCGTGCAGGGGGGACTCTTGTTAGGTATTCACAAAAATGTGTTCATACTGGCAATATAAATAATTTTTTTTCAGATAGTTTGCAATTATGAGAGTAAGGGAGGGTATGATAAGTGCAATGTATTAGAAGAGCTTCTAAGTGATGCCGACAGACGCCAGTAGGGAAAGTGCTTCTATCGATGGAGTACGTCGGTGCGGGGCTCGTAGGCGGTGGCCATCGAGATTAGTTGTGGCCAGCCTACCACACAGAATCAATTAGCCACTAGTATTGACAGGTCGTGTGACTTGCAGCATAATTATTGTAAATGCATAAACTCACAATAAACCAGTATGTTAAAGAACCTAAAATTATTGAGAAGTACTCTCACCGAACTAATAGTGTTTGAATGTAAATAATACCAAACATATAAATAATATAAATCATACAATCATACAATAATATAAATCAATGAGTTTTTAGAAAAAAAGCATTGTCTCGACCACCCTGTACTGCCGTTTCTCAAATAATAATAATTCTCGCAAAGTGATTCTTTCTCCAAGAATGAACTCCAGAATTGACGGATATAATTCGGAGGGTAGAAACGAGGGGTTGCAAGGGGTAGGATGTGGGTGCGAGAGGGATGCAGGAGGGGGGGGGGGGGGGAGGTATTATTTAGGGTGGATGGGGCTCTTCAGAAGTCGAATAATAAAATCATAATACTTTTAACGATGAAGAATCACTTGTCTGAAAATTTTATGGAAGTCGTTGTCTGTATTATTTGAATGAAGCCAGGTTTATAAAGGGACGATTCCGATAATTTAAATAAAAAATTCCTCGGTACAAACTTTGAAGCATCTGCAAATTCGAGTTCTTTTTAATTCACTCAAGATCGACCGAACAATCGATGGAAAATTATTAACATTTTTTTTCATTAACGTATACGAAAGCTGTGTATACATTATGGAAATGTTTGTTGTAATTACTTAATAATCAATACCATTTAGTCAAATCGATAATGCCTTAGATCAGTTGTAAACAAAAAAACAGAATTTGTTTGCATTGTGATTCGATTTCGAAAGCTTTAACTCAAAGTAAATATAGGTAGGTACCCACGAAAAATACTCATCGAATACCGTTCAAAAACATTTTTTTTTACATTAGCAAACAAATTACGATAGTGAACATACTTTTATGTGGACCAATAAGTTTTGAAAAGATTTAAAATGTGCCATATTCGTTTTTATTCAAGAATTCTGTGTCATTGACGTCACGATGGGTAACGTTAATAACAGCCGTCTTAGAAGCATGTGGCGTTTTGTATGTCATACTGACTAAAACTGTTTCGGAATGCGTGGTTTTTCAAATCAATAATTATGAATGAAAACATTTTAATTACACATTTTAGTTTTATTACCCGACAATTTTTTTTACAATAGGCCACTTGCATCACATTTAAAAAAAAATTTCCGGTTTAGGATGGGTTTAGGCAAATATTCTAAGACATTCTGTTTTTTTTTTTTTTGTAATCGTATTTTTGAAACCCTGGCGATTTTTTGAAAATTTCAATCCGTAAAATCAGACCATTTTTTATAAACCGGAAAGACGGGACATAATTTTATGGGTGGCAAAAAACGATAATTATAGAGTCGAAAATCATTTAAAAAAAGAACGTTTTCCACACGAATAGCAATAAATTGTACGAGGTTCTCTTCTTAATATCTGTAAAAACACCGCCATGTTTATCAAAAAATCAAACCAAAGGTAAGTTCGCATAGAACAAACAATAAATCTAGTGAACGTTAAACGCAAATTCAAAAATTCGCCGGAAATCAAAGTGTTGCCATATAAAAAAAAATTATCAGTGTGGAATTTCACAAAATTAAGGGAACATAATCGGAGACGGGACATTTTCACGTAGTGACTTCGCGAGCTCAAAAAATGGATTTATTTATTTAAAAATAAAAAAAACTATACTTTTCTAAAAAAAATTACTAACATTTTCGTACTCTTAGTAAAAAAATCTATCCACACGATTTTTTCCAAGTTGTTATGCAATCCACGCAAGTGGCCTATTACCTACGAGAATAATGCATTCACGTTTGAAACTTGGAACAATCAATAGATAAAGCTTCTTGGCCTATTTAAAAATAGTTCCACTGTAATATTTTAACACATTTTCACACGCAATAAAAGTCTAATAATAATATTAATAAATAATATATAATTTAAATACATTATAATAATAATATTACATAACATTACGAAATAATATTGTTGACCAGAAATTTTATACTCAAAAGCTCTGTAAATTTCTTTCGAGAGTTTTTACTCCTTAAGAGCGAAGGCGGTCACTCAGAAACTTCGACAATAGGTATCTGCTTTACTCTAAATAGTACTTATTCATTCAATTCTATTAAAAAAAATGAATTAGTCTCGTGTAACTCTGGTTCAATGACATCAAATTTGTTTGGATTTAAATTACATCATTGTCAAAATTCGAACTGATTTTATGAAGAATTTAGAGAAGCCTTAAATTTCCGATCCATGATATGATTTATCATACCTTCTCAGGCCTCGACCATATTTTTTCAGAGGGTCAAAATATTTCCGTATCGCTATAAAATCAAAATAAAATGAATACTTCTGAACATAACTGAAAACTGTTTTTGAAAGGTGATAAAATACGCTGTAAAATTTTATAAATCGTAATAAATATCTAAATTTTATAGCATAAAATTTTTGCACACAAACAATAAAAAGATTTAAAAAAGGTCAGCTTACGTTTTTTTATAACTAAAATTACCGTTAATTAACTATAAAAAAACACATATAGATGTTTTATTAGAAAAAAATGTTATGAACGTTATTGTCACCTCACTTTTACGGCGTTCTATGTAAAAATTATTAATAAAAAATTTCACAAATTCTTTTCAAATTGCGATCTGAAATTTTTGTTTCATAAATGTGTACATTTGACTCATTTTGCGGTTAACTTTTAGGTTTGAATATGAAACGTGGTTGTTTCTCTTTTTAACACCGTTTATATCGGATTTGTCACTATGATAGTAAAGGAGATAGTAATAAATTCACGTATCCTTTTTCTGTGTAATGAAAGAGAACAGAATAAGTTTCAAATTCTCCAAAACAGAGCAATACGAACAATACTTGGAAGAAATTGATTTTCAAAAATAATTAAAATTTTAAAGGAACTTAATTGGTTAACATTGAAACAAATGCTGACCTTGAACACGTTGATATTTATTAACAAAATATTAAATAACATGTTACCAAAATACTTCTCAAATAAAATCGTATACAATAAGGACATTTACAGACATTACACAAGGACGTGCAAGGAAATGAGATTAAACAAAAAGGACAAAACGAATACGCAAAACAGTTTGCTGTACAAAAAAATTAAGTTATATCACACTACCAGAAACTCTAAAGCCCTCACCAATTGAAAAGTTCAAGATGTATTGTAGGAGCTACATAAAACAAGAAAAAATATAGTGGATTTGAAATATTATAATTAATTAGAAATTTGTAACCTTAAATGTACAAATTACTAAAATAAAATTCAAATAAAAAAAGAGACACAACGATTTCTAGGAGACTTAAAAGAGTTGTTCGGATAAGCGAACAAAATAGCCTGAGAATTAAAAAAAATTGTATTAATTGCTATAATTGTTATAATAAGCGTAATATAAAGAAAAATTAAGGGAATTTTTAAGAATTCAGATTATCGTGTATTTTTCAGGGGTCTGTGTTATTTCTGTTCTAATTGTGAAGGAACACAACCTGTTTGCTTTTATTATCTTCTCCAATAGCGAGTAAGTAATTACCTACTTCTAAGAGAACGCAGCCCATTCTCTCTGTTCCTATTGTCTGCCGCTTTCTGGTAGCTAAAGATCATCATCGTAAAGACTATCTGACATTCTAACAACTGTAATAATTGCATCGATAAATGCCATCGGATCAACTCGAACGATTAAGTGTAAAGTGCTGGTTGAGGAATAGTCTTGCAATATGCCTCGCCCAAGTGATTTTATTAGGTGAACCTTCAGTATCGTCATTTTGATTGTGCAGGGTTCTAACTTCACTTTTCCTTGTTCTGAGATACGAGGTGTCAAAGTTTGCAAAGATGTTTACTCATAATCTATTTAGCGATTTCTGATTTTGAGGTTGAATCTTCTGTAAAGTATTTTAATTTAACATATTTTAATGGGAAATATTTCGAAAGGACGGGTTGTCAAAAAATTGATAAATTCATCAAAATTTGAATTTAATTTTCCCGTTCTGTGGAGATTCTATTCAAGTTCTGTTATTGTATCACTATAGACCAGTTGCTGCATGAAACTAAAATAATCATAGAACTTGAATAGAATTTATACAGAACGTGAAAATTAACTTCAAATATTTGATGAATTCATCCAAATTTTTTTAAACCACCCATCCTTACCATTTAAAAATTAAAATTCTAAATGATGATTATGATGATGTTTGGATGATTTCTGTAGTGCGATTTTCGAGAGAAATTCGCCTCAAGGGCGCGTTACAAAATCATTTATACATTTAACCTATATAAGGCAATTATTTACATTTAAAAATATATAAAGTTATGATTAGTTACTGCCCGTGCTGTCAAAAGTTATGAAAAATGTATAGATATGTTCGACGGTCTCCGTGGTAAAGAGGTAAGGCTCTGGACTCATAATCGAAATACATCTAATAACGAAACAGATCTACAGAAACCAACTTATTAGTGTTTACTGATTATGTATCAAAATCTTTATATAAAGGCTATTAGGCTTCTTCTTATAACGACTTTTCAAAGGCCTTCGATAGAGTTAATCACGACGTCTTACTCAATAAACTGGCTGAAATAGGATTCTCCATGCGACTTTTAATCTTTTTTGCTAGCTATCTTGCAAACAGGAAACAGTTTGTATCTCATGGACTATTCCAGTCTATTCTATTTTTTGTACGACCAGGAGTACCCCAAGGTTCTAATTTAGGCCCACTCATTTTTTCCATATTTATTAATGATATTTCAGAAGTAATTCTGCACTGCATGTTTCTTCTTTTTGCTGATGACCTGAAACTATTCTTAGAAATACTAACCCTAGAAGACTGCAATCGACCCCAGTCAGATATTAATAGAATTATTGACTGGAGTAAAAGAAATCGGATTGAGTTCAATATATCTAAATGTTTAATTTTGTCATTCACTAAGGGCGTGTCATACCTGGTATTACCGGTATACGATGGACGCCAGAAGTCTAAAACGTGTCTCCACTATGAAGGACCTTGGAATCATGTTTGATAGTAGGCTGACATTTCATACTCATATTCAGATGGCTTATAGCACTTCATTGAGAATGCTGGGTTTTGTTCTGCGTACTGCAAGAAATTTTAGAGATACGCGGGTTCTCACAATCCTATTCAATTCCTTAGTTAGGAGTAGACTTGAAAGTGGGTCGGTGATTTGGAGTCCACACCAAGTAAAATATTCCCTCATGTTGGAGAGAGTTCAGAAATAACTTATATAAAAAATAATCCTTAGACTACCTCTAATTACAGACTCGAACTTTATCTTTAATATTATGAATGCGTTTGACGTTCGGCAGATATACGCAAATACAATCCTCAATCATCTGTACACAAATATACATAAATACTATGAAAAAGATTACATACACGCTATACACGAAACAATAACAGAGACTTACTTCAAACTCACATAACGCATACTACTTTTGGTCAACGAAGCTTCAGATACCTTGCAACAAGACTTTATAAAATTCTTCCATATAGAGTAAAAAAATGTGATTCACAAAAAAATTTCAAAAATAACATAAAAATTTGGATAGAAAATAATGATAGGGCCTTTACCAGCGCGCTCACCCAAATTCGTAATTAAACCAATGCACTGATTATTATTATTCAAAATTTATTGTTAATGCAACCAATCTATTGCATGATTATATTTTAATATAAGTGTGGGGTGTGGGTATGTTAATAAGAAATATAAATTGACTTAAAATTTACTGCCTCAACACAGGCTAGCCTAGTGAGGTGGATTACGAAAAACCTTAATTTATAACTATTTTCTATTCTTCAAGTAGGTACCTACTGTTCATATTTATATTATCTTCTGTTGCCAATATTTTGTGCTTACATAAACCATTGTAAATATTAACACTGAATATGTACGTTTTTTTTTGTTATAAATCTTGCAAATTTTGTTGAAAATAGATATATTATTATATTATTATTATTCACATAAAAAAGGGAACATATGCAACTAGCTAGGGCATGACAATTCATTTTATAACTATATTTCCACACATAGCTCTTTTTAGGGTGAATTTCCTTAAACAACAACAAAAAAACTATATTTCCCTAGTGCCATTCCAAGACAGGGTCACATTCTAATGAAATATTTTTCTTTAAAACATGTCTTCAATCCGAAACTTCAATCCGAAACCGGTCGCAGGATCGAATCCCGGCGTGGCAAAATTTTTTATTTGATTAATTTGTGTTTTTTTCACAATTTATATAGTATATTTGTGGCACGTTCCAGAGTGGAAGATACTCTCAGTATCGCCCTGGTGTAAGACCACCATTTAGAATTGAAACGTTGCTTGAAATGGCTTTAGCCGTGTTTGGTGATCAGATCTGAATAGCCAGGTACTTCCCCACCTTCCTATTCCCATCTCCTTCCCCTCCCCACTACCTTCAACCTCACAACATTCCCCAATTGGGGATTTCATAGTCTCACTGGCTCCAGACGGGAGCAGTTGGTGACTATGGTGAGGTATTCATATAAAAAGAATGTTATTATTGTAGAAAGCAATCACTTTGTGGTTTGACATATTTAATAAAATAAAATACTGTTTTGTTTAAAACCACGAGTTTTATTAATTGTTTGAACCGACCGGTTTCGCTTTACTCAAGCATCATCAGGGTACAAATTAATACTAAACAATAAGTCATAATGTGTGCTTATATAAAACAAAATATAGAGGGAGACAAAATTTAGAGAGAGACAAAATATAGAGGGAGACAATATATAAGCACACATTATGACTTATTGTTTAGTATTAATTTGTACCCTGATGATGCTTGAGTAAAGCGAAACCAGTCGGTTCAAAAAATTAATAAAACTCGTGGTTTTAAACAAAACAGTATTTTATTTTATTAAAAAGAATGTTAATCTAAAATACTTCACAAAAGATCAGAAATCGGTAAATAGATTTTGATAAAACGTTTGCAAACTTTGAAGCCTCAGAATATGGTAAGGGGAAATTAGAACCCTATCCTACTAACTAAAGTGACTAACTAAACTGCGCCACATAAAAACGATGAACTGTCAGATAGCAATTACTAAAGGTTCAAAGTAAAGTTACTTGTAAAATAAATGGAAGCTTTAAAAACTTGATCTTAGAACTTCGTCATACAAGTATCAACGGAAATACATTACAGATTACTCTGAAAAATATTTTATTTATAGAAATGGTTTGGCATTCAGAGTTAATTTCTAAAAAAAATATCATTTAGAGCACACATGGGCAACCGCCGACCCGAACTATTTTGTCCGGCCCTGATTCATCTCGGCGAAGTAATAGAGAAAGAAATGGTTCCAGGGAGATATTTTTCACATTAAATTTTGTAATCAGTAATATTAACAGCAATACCTATTAAAATTATGTCGTTCATATATATATATGTAAAAAACGTATATGAGAAGTAGCTACGTGTTTTGTTTAATAATATTTCTTTACTATGTTTAATAATTTGGTCCGGCCCTTGACTCGAAGAAGGAATGATAATTTGGCCCCAGACCTAGGAAAGATTGCCCATGCCTGATTCAGAGCCTTGTCCAAATTAGGAGACGGTGTGTTATAACAATATATTTATTTGTAATGCCTATATATATACATATTTTTAAATTTTTTATTTAACACCTATAAGAAATATTATGCTTCCTAAAATCAATTTACCTACTTGTCTTTTATAGAGATAGATGCTTGATTGATTATCTAAAATCTCTCCAATATCGCAAATTATAACCGCTTTGAACTGTCATCCTATGAAGATTTGGTTTCCTGAAACAAATTTACTGTTAATTAGTAATAAATAAATTACGTAGCTTTCCTTGTCAAAACAAGTAAAATGGCATTAATTGTAAAGAATCAATTTGTGAAGCGGGTACGAAGCATTTATTGGAATACTAACACCTATGCCATAGGTCACCCCAAGTTGTTCGCTACGTTTTGTTACTCAGCAGAGGTGCCTAGGTTTACGGGGTAAGGTTTGTCTAGGTCTTGGTGGCGAATGCGTCTTCCGACTGACTGCTTGGCGGGCCTTGCACCGCAGCGGGGGGAATGGATTTATGCGGCCGTCACTCCTGGACTCACTGATCCCCAGATTCATACCAACCCCTCATTAATTTTTCCTTCGCAGAAATTCCTCTCCTTCTTTTAATTAAAAGGTCCCTCCAAAAAGCAATCCCAAAGACAACTAATTAAAATTATAATTAAAATTATACGCAAAAAAAATTATACATAAATATTAATTTTTTTACATTAGCTCCACACAGGACTCCACCTATGTCATCTTTGGGGATGCTGTGTGGAGGGTTTTTTAATGAAAGGAATGAGGGAGAGTTTTGGGAGGTGGGTAGGAATCTGGGGTTTAGTGTTCTGTGAGCTTTGAGGGGTAGGTAGGAATCTGGGGTTTAGTATGTCCAGGTCATCCGCCGCCAAGATCTATACAAATCTCACCTCGTGAACCCGGGCACCACTGCTAAATCACCAAACGTAGCGAGCCACTTCGGGTGATCAACGGCAGAGGTGTTGATTATCCAATAAATGGTTTCTGAAGCGGCGGTACTCATTCCCGCTGCCCAAATATTAATATAATATAAAAAATGTTTTTTTTTTGCGGAAACTTATTTTTTATTAAGGTTATCGAACTCAACTAGCGACAGTAATTTTAACTGTACACTACACCAAAGATTCTTCATCCCTTTGCCTTATATTCATATCAAACACTTGATAGGGCTACAGTTTCAAATGGAGTATCTAAACCGTGCAATTCTCAATTCAAATTCAACCATCCAGTTAAACGAACCGAATATTCACTAATCAGAAATCGTCAACCTAATAATAATTGATGAAAAACCCATCAGCTATATCTCTACCATGTATACATATAAGAAAAAACGTTAGATTGACCATGAACCATTATTAGTATGAAACTAATGCTTATCCTTCCCGCCTTTGTTTCTACTTCACACCAAACTCATAATTCTCGTAATCTCCACCCATTTGATGATTCGTTGGATATTAATTAGCATTCAAAATGCTCTCATAAGTGTCTTTTCAGTATGTTATGTATATATTTGCATTTCAGCGTTTTAGGAATAAGGCGATAAAATAATAAATTTCAGCATTTTGCGTGTCCCGGAATTTTCGCTTCTTTACAAAACACCGTGCATAATATTCCATTATTACCAAGAACAGTCTCATCTATGCTATTTCAGATGTTTAAAAAAAACTAAAAGCCTTTCGATTTTTCACAAAATGGAAATTCTCTACACTGTTTTGTTCAGAAAATATTCTCAAGAATATGGCACATAATTTTTTTAGATTTTTATAAAACCGGAACACTTAAATATTACCCATATTACGGAGACAAGCAAAAATAATATAAACCTGTTGATCGCGACGTAATTGAATACAAAATCATAAATTTTCTTTCTCGCAATGTTATTATTCGTAATACGTGTGACTGTTGAAGTCTTGTAAAAGAGAGATGGCATAAAATCGAAACAACTGTAGGCATATAAAATATGACTGGGTCTTAGATCATTTTATACGACCCGGATCGATCAATCGCAAATCACTGGCGAAGTGATCGGGTACTTTTTAACATAGGTAGAAAAAATGCCATAGATATATCGACGCCTGCCGGCCCGCTGCTGTTTTGATGTAGAATGTAAACCATAGATGTATAAATTTTGAAGAACGGACAATTTCCATCTCGTTCACACAGAAATAGAGAGGGTTGGAACAGTAATGACAGCCTATTTCAGATTTCGGGTAACTAGATTTTTTTATGTGAATACCTCACAAGAGTGCCAGTGAGACGATGGCATCCCCAATTGGGGTAGATATGTTTTGAGACTTGGGAGGCTGGAAGGGGAAGGAGATGAATAGGAGGAAGATAGGGAAGTACCTGGCTATTATTACTATATGGCTTGTAGATCTGATCATCAAACACGGCTAAAGTCATTTCAAGCAACCTTTCAATTCTGAATGGTCGAAAGTTCAGGGAAATACGGAGAATATCTTCCACTCTGGAACGTGCATCATATATAGTAGGTACTGTATTATTTTAAATGAATTAATTGTGAAATTACACAAATTAATAAAAAAAAAAATAGTTGCCCACAAAGGGATAATCCTACCATCTTCGGATTGCGAGTCAAGAGCCTTACCTCTCGACGGAGCTGACAGAGCCGACGGAGCTGACAGCTAATCGATCAAATGATGGATTTTTTTGTGGCCAGATCGATTATTGATGGTTCGTGATCGGTTCAAATCAATCGGGTCGATCATGATCGACCCAGTACTATTATAAAGAGTTGGCATGGTTTTCAAATCTCCCTTCACTCTCACCCGTCATATAAAAAAATACGCGGTGTGTTAATCACAATCTCTTGAATACCATTCCGCCTTCCTAATATCGCAACAACACCATTATGTAAAGAACCACTTTATCAAAGGCCAAAGACATGACATTATTTAAGATACATATTTTTTGTATAGAAAGGTTTGGATCCCCTTTGCTAACAGCGACTGCTTTAAATCAAATACGTTTGGCTTCATTAGTTTAATCATATGTAGGTATTAATCGTTTATATCACCCATCTGTAGTCGATCACTCCTCGATTTCGCCATTTGTATTGATTTACTCGTGCATATCTGGGAGATCTGAGGATTTACTGCTCTTCTCAGAGGATGTTGTGATTTGGACTAACAAAAGGTGCATCTCCTTTGATGTGCGCCGCTTTTAATTTATTGATGACAACTGGATTAATATATCAATTTTAGATATGTCCAAAATCTAAAAAAAATGTGGTTTCTCAGCGGTCTCCGTGGTTGAGGAGTAGGGTCTTCGACCTTCGCTACAAAAATTGGATGTTTTTTTATAGCTTTTCACCTTTTCCGGGAATAACTTTACCTACATATTTCTGAAAATGTTTCATTTTAATTTTCCAAGTGGATAAAAATATTTTTTTTTGAAAACCCAATTACTTTGTGTAGGCATCTACAAATCTACATCGCTTTTTCCTTAATAATTATTAATTTTCTTTGGAATCTCTTGATTTAAGCTCTGCCGGAGTTAAACCTCGGGCAAATAATTAAAACGGTTGTTTCTTAGAATTTTATCTTAGAAACAACGATGCCCACCAATTAATTAATCTTTTTTTTTCTCTTTTCACCTACAGATTAACTAACTGCTTATAATTTAAATAAAGGGTATTTGGTACCTTTCATCTTTTTAGGAAAATACCTAAGGTTTTCGTGTTATTATGACTTTGCCTAGCATTATGTGCATAATTGGAGGCAAATAAATAACTCTTAATTTATGATTAATTTATTATGATAGTAATGTAACCCCGAGCGACGCGACGTGTCGTAATATGGGGCGACTTTTGAATCGTCGTCGCGGATATCTGAATAATTCTCGCTAATTATATATTTTTAAAATGAACTTTTTTAGCCTTTAGAAATGGAAGTGCGTCACTAAAATGTATTATTTGACGTTCCTCGGTTCTAATATAATGCGGTAAATTCACGACTACGCGCGAGCCTCCAATAGCGCAGCGGCATGAAGCGGCTGCCTCTCATTGCCCAGAGAGACATCCAGCGAACGGAAGTTCAAATCCTACCAAATCCAAAAAAATATCCAATCTTCAAACCACTTTAAAATAAACAGGCAAAAGAAAAGAAAGTGACATCTAGCGATTTTCTAGTTTTAATTCTACCGCGTGTGAATTGCACACTATATTTTTTTAAATTCATTCTAATTGTACTTTTAATTGTGAAAACATGTGGCGTTTTGTCCATACTAACGTATTCCCCAATAAGATTTTGCCACTACTGCAAATACGTTTTAATGTGATATAGATATCGACCTCCAGCGCTTCGCTTCGTTTTCCCTTTTTTGATAAAATACCTTCTTTTGATTTCCCTGTCTCCAGATTTTCGATTGAGTTTTGCTAATATTGTCATCATTTAATTAAATATTATAATTTGAGATTTTACTCATAAAGTAAAAACAAAAAAACAAAAAACTTCTTATAGGAGACCCTATAAAAATCATTAAAATTGGCTGGTTTGAAAGCCATCATACGTATGTATACGAATATACAATACACTTTAAAAAAAGCGAAAAGTACAGACAGATAATTTTCTTCTATTTTTTTTTACATGAATACCGTACAAGAGTTCCAACTGCTTCCCGTCTGGACATAGTGAAACTATGGCATCACCAATTGGGGTATGTTGTTAGGCTGAAGGTAGTAGGGAGGGGAAGGAGATGAGTAAAGGAAGGTGGGGAGGTACCTGGCTACAGATCTGGTCACCAAACACGGCTAAAGCCATTTCAAGCAACGTTTCAATTCTGAATGGCGGTCTTACACCAGGGCGATACCGCGAGTATGTTCCACCATCTTTATTTGCATATAAATCTCGCGTCACGAAGTTTGTTCGAGATAAACTCCGAAAATACTTAACAGATTTTGATAAAATTTGGCTTACTGCATGTAATTTGGTCCAACTTAAAAGATAGGATAGTTTTTATTTAGATTATTCACCTCAATATTTATTATTGCCAATTAAATGTTTGTTATAGGACAATGCTTTGTAATTATTTATGAGTTCCATAAGTTTCTAACAGATGTGGTGTGAGTTAATTTATCGACAGAATACTTGGTTATCTAGGTTGGGTAATAATAATAATAATAATAATTATTGGATGATTTTTATAGCGCCATTTTCGTGAGAAAATCACCTCAAGGGCGCTTAACTTAGCGTTAGCGGGTTTCGAATTTTTCGAATTTCGTTAGCGATTGTGAGAAAATCACCTCAAGGGCGCTTAACTTAGCGTTAGCGATTTCGAATTTTTCAAGCACTAGTGGATCACCTTCAGAAAAATCTTGCATTTTCCTTGAACGAATAAAAGGCCCGGTGAAAGTGTTAACTTGAAACAAAGTAAGGTGCAATTGGATTGCAAGTTTATAATAAAAAAATCAATACATTCTTTGTATTGTTCTAAAAAGCTTTTTCCAATTTATTCAGTTTAAATAATATTAATATCGATAACAGGTTTTCGTAAATGCGGGAAATTGAAATCTGATAAATAATTTCCATTTCGAATATGCGTTTTCCGATACGGTCAATAATTTCAGCGGATAATTCGACATTAACACAAAATTAAAACTGGCCGCGCATGGGATTATTTCAATCCGCCATTTGCCAACGCGCCAAACGCTTGGGTTAAAGAACTGAACGTGGTGCAGCTGAACGATGAAAGAATGCAAAGTTATGTATAATAGAAATAGAAAAGACATATACAAAGAATCTAAACTATTCAGTCTCAGTAAACTATTTATGCTGGAAACAATGAAATACAACTTTAAAAACCAAAAAAATTAAACGGAATCAACATTAGAAATAATGATGTGTTTATACCCCCCAAACGAATACCTAACAAATGCAAATACAGCAGTTTTATTAGATCTCGTCCTTTCAATCTTTTACCTGAAAAAATCAAGTGAAAACTAAACTACCTCAATACTTAAGCCCATACTTGTTTCTTTCTAGGTATAAGAATAAAATTTATATACCTATTTTACCCACGCACAGGCTGCGCCTTAGTGGGTTTCCATTAATCATATAATTTCTTTGCATGCATATATAAAATTTAAAAGTTAGGAAAAATAAAGGAAAAAATCAGTAATACCTACTACTTAACAAAGATGACATTTATTGACAATGTTCGAAGCCTATTTCGATAAATTGAAACATTTATGGAGGAGATATTTATTAAGCAAATAGTTCACTTAACCTAAGAAGTGTCCATCGATCCATTCTCATATTTCAATAACTGTTGACATTGGATATATTTTCCACTTTAATCACCTGTCAGGTCTCAAGTGATCCATGATAATATATAGGTATTATGTACTTATTGGCTTCGCCTACAAATAACCAACGCCAAATGGATCAAAACAATTTAAGAAGAAAGCACCCAACCCCTACCATTTGAACGCTCAATGGCTGAGTTGAGAAATGCGTCGGATTACCACCCAGGCGTCGTGGGTTCAATTACTCGCGTTTCAAAGGGGTGTTGAATTACCACAGCTGAAACTTTGGGGATGATTATTTATAATAATTTAAGAAAAACCCAAAAAAAATTTTTAAACAAACGAATTCCAGAAAATATTTTTTGGTGGTTTCGTTGCTTTACTTTTGGCTTTAAAATGCCCAACATTTCGTCGCCTCAGTTCTTAATTGTCCAATCGACCATTCGAAAATTATGTAGGAGGAGAAAGTTTTCTTTCATTATTTCAATGAAAAATTATGATAGGTGTTTAAAATAAATCTATTTCCGTAAACGTAAAGGTTTGATAAGTTTAAATAATTCTTAGTTAAGTAATAAACTATCATTTTTTATGCTTTATTTTTAGTTTTAAAGTCGGGATTGAACAAAAAATAAAATGGTCGTTTGGACAATTAAGAACTGAGGCCACGATTTCAAAACTTAAAATTATTGTTCTGTTTAATCGAACATCCGACCGACTGCGAAAAAATAATATTTAAAGGGTGTGTATATATTATATATTGTATATTATACGAACGCTTTGTAAACCATATAAAAATAAGATATTTATTTGGTCACTGATGAAATTCTTTGCAAAGTTTTTCCAGTAAAATAGCGCTAACCTATAGCGCTATTTTACTAATAGCGGGTAACCATCCAGTTGATGGCGTTGTGTTTCGATTTCACGTCACAGCAATGCTATATATTATTTTAAATGATTTAATTGTGAAATAATACAAATTAATCAAAAAAAATATTATTTGCCCACGCCGGGATTTAAGCCCGCGGCCTTTGAATTGTGAGTCAAGAACCTTACCCTTCGACCACGCCGGCCGTCAAATAATACAGTTAATAAAAAAATCTTTAAATCGGTCCAGCTTTGGAGGAAAATCTAGAAAAATGAGGAATACAAAACCTCGATTTTGATGATTTTATTTAGGGATTATCAGCCTGACCCTTTTGCTCAGTATTCATGGGAGAAAGAGCAATAATAACAGCAAGAGTTTGGTAAAATACCTATTGTTCAAATTTCTCGGCGACCGGGTTTCCTCTATATTTGTATATTCGTATTCCTTGTATCTAGTTTTACACTTTATTATTTCTACTTTTATAGTTTCTCTAGCCTATGTTATTATTATTTCTAAATTAAAAATGATATTCTCCTACATGTACAACGTATACTTATAATTCTATGTACCGTATATAAAAGGCTTTGTAGGAGAATACATTATCGTGTCATTCTAGATTATGTGTGAAATTACCCGAATGGGCAAGGGAATGACAGGGGGGAGGTAGGTTTGACAGGAGTACTGAAAAACACATGACTGGTGGTCTGTTAGGGGGGTGGGGGGGGGAATGGAGGGTGGGTGTAATTGATCCACTTTTAAAATCCCGTTAACCCAGTCCTGAGCTATTTTGAAACCGACTGTTGCAACAGAATGAGTTATGTGCTCGAATCAATACTGACCAAATGAAAACAGTACATTTTTGGACATCGGTGAATATTTCAGTTTTAATTCAAATTGTGCAATTATCATAGCGAACAATTCGCTCTTGAAATAAAAAACAGATTGCCCACTAATTATTAAATCATCTTTTGTCCTACCCACTGGTCACCCCTTGCCTATTTATTTAATTGAGATTTTTCCCACTCACAAAAACACCTTTTTTCATGTTGTTCTCTAGAATAACTTTATTTCTTATTATTTTATATGTAGGCTTTTCTCAAACGCCTCAACAATATTCAAGAATGTAGTGATTTGAAATAAAGTATTTGTTCAATAGGCCACTTGCACGGATTTCATAATGATTTGGAAAAAATCGTGTGGATAATTTTTTTTTACTAAGATTACGAAAATGTTAATAAAAAATTTTAGAAATGTAGAGTTTTTTTTTTGTTTTTTTTTTTTAATAAACAATAAATCCATTATTTGGGCTCGTGACGTTACTATATGAAAATGTCCCGTCTCCGATAATGTTCTATTAATTTTGTAAAATTCCACACTGATTTATTTTTTTATATGGTAACACTTTGATTTCAGGCGAATTTTTGTATTTGACATTTAACATTCACCAGATTTATTGTTTGTTCTCTGCGAACCTATCATTTGGTTTGACGTTTTGGCAGATGTTACGAAGAGAACCCTCTACATTTTATGCCTCTGTACCTGTTTTAGAAGTGTAATGGTAATGGTGCTGATTTGAACAAAACCAAATTTTATAATAAATTATTAATATTATTATTTACAATTACAGGTATTTTACATTGGATGTAGTCATATATAGACGTTGTACATTATAATGATAAATGATTAATAAGATGGATCAAGGAAAAAATATTTATGAGATGTAATATTTTTTTATGCTTCGTTATTCTCCTGCGCCATTCATGTGGAAAAAGTTCTTTTTTTAAAATGATTTTCGGATGTGTAATTATCGTGTTTCGCACCCATAAAATTATGTCCCGTCTTTCCGGTTTATACAAAATGTTCTGATTTTTCGGATTGAAATTTTAGAAAAATCGCCTGGGTTTCAAAAATAGGTACGATTAAAAAAAATATGAAATATCTTAGAATATTTGCCCAAACCGGATTTTTTTTTTTAATGTGATAAAAGGAGCCTTTTATTATTCTAATTAGATTTGAATATTTCAATATTAATTTCTAAGTTAAAGCGAACTTGCTGGATATCGAATCACAAATATCGAATCGAACATATATAATCTAGTAGATCACCGTCATTCAACTGTTTTCCAGACAATTTCGTCAATAATCGGAAACCACACGGCTACTGGGCGCTATTAATTCTCAATATTTACCCCCTTTTTTTTAAAGAAAGAAAACATTCCCAAGTTACGGATTACCTGACAATATTTGAAAATCTCCCACTACCACCACAGTAAGCGAAAATGTTGCTTGTGTCGTGATGGAGGACTCAGCCAGCTGAGGAATCGAACTCGCAACGCCAGGGTGGGACCCAAACACGATCCCTACTCAGCTACTGACCGGTCAATTTGATTATAAAGATGTCAGAAATCTGAAAGTATATCGTGACATCATCAGTAGTAGTAATCAATTTAGGAGACGGGTATGTGTACCGCCGCGTAACCATCACCTCTGTCATAGGTCAACCCCTACGTTTGGAGACATAGAAGGGTGTCTGGGTTCAGGGGATGAAGATCGAGAGAGACTGGTTGAGGGAAGCCTTTTGAAATCTCCAGCCGAAATCTCTTAACCCTTCGTCTTGAACCACAATTGGAGTAATGGATTCATACGTCTGTCAATCCTGGACACATTCCTACCCACCCTTCATACATTTATACTTCCCCAAACATCCTCACCTTCCTTTACCTAAGAGACTTTCCACATAGCATTTCCATAAGATGACTTAGGCCCTAAGGGAAATTATTTTTCTCAAGGCCTACTGTGTCGAGCTATCGAAAAAAAAGTTAAAATATAATGAAAAGAGCTCTTTTGCCTCTCAAATAAATCGTAAGATGTCGATTAATATCTAGAAATAACTGTGCAATGAGTAATGCATTGTAGTTATTTTTTTTATTTTTTTCATTTTACATGATGGTCAATGACCGCTACGAACCTTCATGATTATCAATTATATTGATAGGCAATACGTAGGTACTAACAGTAATTTGATCGTGGGTAATGATGAATAATTGAAAGAAGAGGGTGAATCCGTGTAAGTACCTATACAGTGAATCGTTTCCCAGAAGTTAGGGGTGAAATAGTCTTTCCGGTTGTTTTAAAATTATCTTCTATCAATATTATAAAATAGTATTAATGTTTTTAAATTTATTGAAACTACCGAAGGGAAGTAACTTTTATCTTTAGTTAAAAAAAGAAAAGATTTTTTCTAAAGAATTTGATGTATCGGAAATTGATGTATCGTTTTTGCAGGAGTTAAATGGATTTCAACAAAATATTATGTGTTATTGTCGGAAATTGATGTATCGTTTTTGCAGAAGTAAAATGGATTTCAACAAAATATTGTGTTATTGTCGGAAATTGATGTATCGTTTTTGCAGAAGTAAAATGGATTTCAACAAAATATTATGTGTTATTGTCGGAAATTGATGTATCGTTTTTGCAGAAGTAAAATGGATTTCAACAAAATATTGTGTTATTGTCGGAAATTAATGTATCGTTTTTGCAGAAGTAAAATGGATTTCAACAAAATATTATGTGTCATTGTCTCATTTAAGTAGTCCTCTTCACTCGCAATCAGAAAGTCGCGGGATTGAATCACGGCGTTCTATTTCACAGTTAATTCATTTTAAAATAATACATAGTATATTTTCGGCACGTTCCAGAGTTGAAGATACTTTCAGTATCCCCTGGTGTAAGACCACAATTCAGATTTGAGACGTTGCTTGAAGTGGCTTCAGCCGTGTTTGGTGACAAGATCTGAATAGCCGGGTTTTGCTAAATAATATTGCTTCTGTTTATGTAAGTTTTGATTATTTATAATCAAAACCTACATAAACAGAAGTATTATTGAGATAATATTACCGGTAAACTAAACTTAACTTTCGTAAAATTACTCGATTACTATGACTCGAATAAAGAATTCGGCTTGATACCAAAGTTATTATTTTGTAATACATTATATTACATCATATTACAGCATATTATGCTTTTCCCGTACTCTAATCTTTAATCGATTGAAAGCTGCTTTATTTGATGCTGTGAAACTGGCGAACTCCCAATAATTTCTGCTTTCGAGTCACTTTTACGATAAAACTAATGTTCTTTGCCAATTTTGATAACCTCCGATATTTTGCGCTATGAGACAATTTTATTCTGAGACATTTTGTGAACGTACGTAAATCTAAACTTAACCGAAACTATTTAGTTATACGAGGCATTGTATCAATGATATGGCTAAAAAAATATATACAATCTTTTCTCTAACCTCATGGCCTGTATGTTTTTGTGGGTGTTTGTTTTTAGTTGCGGAACGTCTTTTTTAGGAGATGAAAAAACGAAATCGGGGCTATAAAGCTAGGAGAGATAGAAGAAACCTATAAGTTGGTAAGTCGTTCTACAGGTCATATGTTTACCATAATAAAAAAGAGTTCAAAAGCTTCGATAGTGTGCAAATGTTGGGTACACTTTTGAGTCAATTTTCAGTATACGTTCCAATGAAATACCAGTAAATTTTTGTTAAAAAAATTATTCAGTGGTTTTTTACAATTGCATTTTACACAAGTCTTACGAAATTAAAATATTATAATTATACAGTTTGTTTGCAAGGTATTTCAAATTTTAATATATTTACTTGTTTACCACACTTACATGATGTATTATCGATATTATTAAATGATGTGAGAAATGTGGAGAATGCATAGCTGATGTAAGCGTAATATGTAAAATTAAGAAAGAGACCCTCAGAGACAGATGGTTTGGGCATAAAGAGCGAATGAACCAAGAAAGTAGTGTAAGAAGAATATATGACGCAATTGTGAATGGTAGAAGAAGTCGGGGACGCCAGACGAAGACACGACACCATCAAGTGAACCAGATTCTTGAGTTGGACCATTACAAGAGTCAAAATAATAGAAGAGTATGTATGAGACGCCGTATGAATGTGAATGAGGCAAATAGTGTATGCCAAGACCGAGTTTTTTGGCGGTCCATTCTTTCTGCCAATCCCTGGGGAAACGGCGTGATGGTTGTTTAGTTAGTTGCATACTTGTTTATACAAGAGGTAGGTATTTTGCCAGTAAGTCTTATATCTAATACCTATTTATAATTATAGAATGATATTAAGAGTAGGTTTTATTACAACAGCAATTTTCCACGGTATGTAATAATTGCATAAATTATATAACTTAGATACAAAGGTTTTGTTTTTAAGTTCTAAGGAGTCAAAAATCCCAGACGGTTGTTTTTATTTTCAAAAAAGACGTAGGTATTTTTTTTCTGTCTTCAGGTAAAACAAAAGATTAATAAAATTGAAATGCAGCATTCCCCGCTGATTCTGTTTTCTACAGATTTCAATCTGTCCATCCCTTAGGTATATACTTCTGATTTTTCTGATTTATCCAACAAAGTGGATTCATAAAAATAATAATAATAAGGTTTTATTGCAGGATGTGGGGAGGATAGTGCAATACCACATGTCCCATAAAGTTATAAATATTTACAGATTTTAAGTAGATAAAAAATCCAGTATATAATAAGAAAAAAAACAACATAAGCGATAATAAAAATAAAATAAATAATAATAAGCTTGGGCCCAGCGCTCGCTCAGAAGCGGCGCTTGGTGCTGGAAGGCTACGATCACCACTGTGTTATCGGAGGCCATTAGCCACATACTGGCTCCAGTGACCCGGTGTCTCATCAGACCGGCGAATCCGTGTAGTCCAAGCTCCGTAAACATTGTCGATGCGCTGCTGTATCTTCTGTATCCTAATATAATTCTGCAAGCGTTATTATACTGGATCCGGAGTCGTTCCATCGAGCTGGTTCAATAGTGGCACCATGTTTCACATGTATATAGGCTAGTTCAAAATGCATTTAATTTTTTTTTAATATTGTTACTGCATTTGAAAAATCTTCGGGCAATCATATTGAACAGTATACTGATACTTCTCCGCTGTCGTTCAATATCATATAGGTATTATCGTATAATACTTTCCAGAAAACATTATCCTATTTCAGCGAACGCAAATATTTCGCGGCCGTAATAAATTTTCATAGCGTAGTGCGTCACAGAAGACAGTAATAAAAACAAAAATAAAATAAGTATTTTGTCATCTGACGCAGTGAAATTGTCCACATACTTCAGTGCTCCCACTTGCACCACGAGTACACTGAATAAAGTTGAATGCAAATTCCCGCTGCGAGGACCTACCCAGATACTGCAATGTAGATGCACATGATGCCTGCATTCTACACTTCTACAGTTCTATAGTTGGCCCTAATGCTAATAGTTAACCGTAGGATGCCACTTTATATTACTGTCAACTGTCAACTGAACGAGGAGCTACTTGGAAATTATTATATTCTCTTCATAAAAGTACTTACCGGCTTTTGTACCAAGCTTTATTCCCGGCTTCTTCCTAACAATTGGTATATTTCAGCACCTGAATTAATAATAGGCATTTTCATAGAGTTATTTTCCTCGGCCAGCGAATATTGTTTTTTAGGATGCTTCGCTGGTAACTTTGTGAGTTTACGTTTTTTCAATAGATATTTTTTATATACGGATATTGGTAGGCGTATTTTATAACTACTTTAATCAAAATTGTAAGAAATTATACCATATATGTCATATTTGGGGATGCTCTGTGAAGGATCTTTTTAAGGAAAGAAAGGACAGAAAGTTTTGGTAGGGCTTCCACCGTGATGCAGGGCGATGTGTTGAAGAGTACTGCTAGGGTGGTCAAATGGTCTCCCTCAAACAGTCTCTCCCGATCCGGCCCGCCACGTGGTAGATAGAAAAATGCATCTATCGCCAAGAGCCAGACAAATCTCATCCTATGAACAAGGACATACCTGTTATTTTTATTTTTTTTAAATCCAGTTAAAAGAAAATTAAATTTTTACTCATTTAACTAGGAATAGTTAAATACATAAAATTAAACTAAATATTATATAATACAGCGCTATTCTCTTTCTTTGCTTTGTTTATCTAGAATAAAAATGATTTTTTTTTAATTTACCCAGATTTTTTTCGTTTTTAATTTCATTTGGGAGGCAATTTGCTCCCTTCGTAACCAATGGATTGCTTAACATAGCTATGTGTCTCCGAACTTTGAGAACCACTTGTGGTGAACTATGGAAGGGATGTTGGTTCTTCAATAGATGGTGCCCGTGGCGGCGGTACCCCTACCCGCCCAAATACCACACCCACCCTACATTGTAAGAGGAAAGATCCAGTATATATATATATATATATAAGAGAATATTTAATTTTTATTTTGACGGCGATATTAAAATCATAATCATACGCTTGTAGCTTCTAGTTAGAGTCTCCTAGTCCATGAGTAATAAACTACCGGCGGACACAGTAATATCACGCAGAGTACAGAACAGTCCGTACCAGAAGCATAAAGTTTGATATAACGAGCCCTCGTTCGCGACCCGACGAGATCAAACCAATTTAACATTAACGACATTTCAAATTACAATTCGTATGATGTCATTCCCCGTCGTCCGAGAACGGAGCGTTCACAGCGTCAGATTCATCTTACTCGCTTACTTGCTCAACGGATAGTTAACATCTCATTATAACTATTGTTTATGACACAGTGTTCTATTGTGGTTTCATTGTTTAATGAAGGAGTAAATTAACCATATTGAGAGAAAAAATGAAAATCTCGGGGCATACTTGGGAAAAGTATAGTAAATACTTCATTAAAACAGTGGTTCCAACATTTTAAGAATGGGGTAAATTAACCAAAAATAAGGTATAAATGAATATCTCGAGGCTTATTTGCTCAATGGTTAGTAAACATCTCATTATAACTATTATTTATGACACAATTGGGGTTTCACTGTTTAATGAAAGGTTAAATTAATCAAAATGAGGGAAAAACGAAAGGCCCGTGAAAAGGATAGTTATTATTTCATTATAACTATTATTTATATCACAGTGTTTTCAACATTTGATGAAGGGTAAATTAACTAAAAACGGGGTAATAATAATGAAAATCCCGAGAATTAGTTGCTCAGTGGATAGTTAACATTTTAACATCTCATTTTACTTATTATTTAAATCACAATAGTTTCAGCATTTGATGGAATGAGTACATTAATAAAAAATGGGGTAAAAATGAAAATCTCTAGGCTTTGTTGCTCTATGGATAGTTAACATCTTATTATAACTATTATTTATATCACAGTGGTTTCATTATCTAATGAAGGGGTAAATTAACCAAACAAGGGGTAACAATTAAAATCTGTAGGTTAAGATGCTCAACGGATAGTTAAAATACCATTAAAACTATTATTTTTTCTACAGTGTTTTATTGGAGTTTGACCATTAGATGAAGGGCTAAGTTAACCAAAATGAGATTAAAATGAAAATCTTGGTGCCTAGTTGTTCAAGACACTCTGGACAGTTAATATCTCATTATTATTTATGTCTCAGTGTTCTAAAATTATTTTTATTTAATGAAAGGTTAAATTAACCAAAATTGGTAAAAATTAAAATCTTGCGTGCATGTTCTATTAACACATAATGATGTGTCACAAACTCTCGCCGAAAACTGGAGGATTGAATAATTTTTCATGATTTTACATGTTTCAGTCAGATTCAGTTTCAAAAACACTAGGCTTCAACGCTGAGGTTGACAATTACATATCCTAGTGATTTTTAAAATAAATTGTTTTTTTAAAAAGAAAAAGAAAAATTTCTGGTTTACAAATCATTAGGAAATATTTTAAAATATTCTGATTCCAACACAGTAAGCGTAAAATGATGCTTATGTCGTGATGGAGGACTTAGCCAGAATTGAACTCAAGACACCTGGATGGGACACAAACACGATGCCAACTCAGCCACTGACCGGATATTATTATTATAATTAAATAAATAAAATTTATGAATACATTAACTATAAATACATTAATTATCTTATGACGTAAATTCTCGCAGTAATATGTGACACAACTATAAATACACCTAGATTAAATGAATTTGGTGATCCGCCAACCTATCATAAAATCATAATACGTTTACGTGTTTCTAATATATGCAAACAACAATATAAGCCATAAGAGAATTGGGTGATTATTATTTTTTTATCGGGAGAGCCTTAAGGATGTCTGCAAAGGTTAACAGGTGGTATAAAGGTATTAATAAGGAACTCCAGTGAAAAATATTACTGCTTTAAAAAAATATATTCATGTAGACCAATAAACGCTGATTCTGAATATATATAAGTTTTTTTTAATAAAATTAAACGTACAGTTTTTAAAAAAATATTAAAAAGTTCATTTTTTATATTCTCGTTAAAACACAGCGTCAAGTTGGTATGCTGTGTAATGCTGTGTGGTGATGTCACGATGCTGATCACTGTACGTCATTTGTATAGGAATGTAGGTATGACACAAGCAATATTCGTTAATTTACATACAGCCTTACTAAAAAACCACGTGAAAATTGTATTCAATTGACAAACTCCCGAGGATGTGAAAACGTTACTAATTTAAAAAATTGTTCATTGAAAGAAATACACATTTTTTTACACAGCGTAAGAGGGTAGATTATCTCTGTTTTACAATGATGTATGAACAAAATTTGGAATTTTTCCAAAGTATTTTGAATGTTCTATGTATTTATTATTTTTGAAGATGTCGTAAAAGCATATACCTTTATAGAAACTAAATAGAATTGCCTTTTAGATTTTAGTATCTGACATATACGATCGTGTTTGAAAATTGCAGTATTTTAAGTTTCAACATGATTTTTTTTTAAAAACAGCTGACTGTAAACATATTCAATTAAATTGTCGAAAAATTTAGGAAAATTTAAAATTAAAAAAATACAGTCCTCTTACTTTATGAATTTGGAATAAAATTGTCACTTCACTTTTTTATCTCGTTCACACAATTAAAAAGTATAAAAAAATATTTTAATGATTTCGAAAAAATATGACATCTCGGATTACGCAATTAATGCGTTGATTACTCGATTTTGTATTTATTTGCACAAGTATATTACATTATTAAATAATATTACTTTTATGGAAGTTTTATTAAATTCACGCGGAAAAGTCATTAAAAAAAATTCAGACGTAACCTAAAACCTATCGTAAAACGAAAATAAATCACCAACAAAACACTAATTAAAGGACTAAAACTGAAAAAAGTAACGCCAGCATTGGTACTTATGCTGAATTTCACTAATATCACAGTGAATTGATCATTTATATATATGAATAATAACGTTATATTTGTATAGCGCAGTTTTTTGTCATTTCACTTCAAGTGCGCTTAACTATAATAAATTTAAAAATAATCCTACAGTGCTCCTTACGAGTTCATTACACAATATTGATAAAAAAATTATCTTCAAAACATAAAACTGCAAGTAAAATTCATCATGTCAAGCATTGTTTTGCGAAGCATTTGATCTCGTCGTTCGCCATAAATAAACCAATCAAGGCGTAATAATAAACAAGATGGCCGCGCGCCTGCGCAGATCTATGTGAGATTCAAGGAGACCAACATAAAAATCATAAAATACGTGTATCGTTATTTAGTAGATGACGTGTTGATGATGTCACAAAATGCATCATAGATATGGTGGTTTTCGAGGAATCTTGAAAAATTAAAATTTTGACAATTATTTTAACTATTAAAATTAGAAGAATTTAAGTTGGAAGGTCATTATTCATAAAAAAATAAAAATAAATGGACTGGACTTCTCTATTATAAAGGGATTAAAATCTGTCTTAAATATGTTAAAACAAAACAAGTTAACATTAAAGCTTGCTACTGGGTGAAAATTCGATTGATAGAGGCAAACTTTTTATATTACATACAAAAAACCTACTAAACATAAATAAAACCATTTTTTAGGTAAAGTAAGTACCTACTTACGGTTTTGAGATGGTGAGAGAGAATCGTTCAGAATCGAAATGTTGATTAACATTCTTAACAGAGTTATTATTCGAAGAGACTAAATATTCAATATTCGTAAAATATTTATTTTGGAGACGATTAAATATATATTTAAAAACAAAAATTGTTTCGTAAAAAATGAAAATAGAATTAGCAAAAGGACTAATAATATGTTTTACTCCCCCAAACCAATACTAAATTAATGCAAACACACTCGTACATTTAATCTTCAACCAAAACAAATGGCAGATAAAATATCACTTTACGTAAAAGAAGTAAAATTATGGTTGAATGATGCAGATGTTGGAACACTTTTTCTATAAATTATTTGTAAACCTTCATGTTTTACTTTTCAATACAACTCTAACTTTATTTACTTTCTTTAAACTATAACCAAAAAATCAACAAAATTTTATGTTTAACACATTTATTTTATTTTATTACAATTTTTTCACAGATTACTATATATCTAAACTTTAAAAATTACATTTTTTACATATGCTTATTGATGTATATATATAGCAATCTTGTTTATAATACCCACACACAGGCAGTGCCTTAGTGGGTTCCCATTACCTACTCTTGTTTTTTTTTTTTAAATATATTTTACTTATTGCTAACTTTTGTATGTATGTAGATATATTGGGAAACAATAAAGAGAAAAAAAATGACTTTAACAAAGTTTAGTGACCAGATATGTATAGCCAGGTACTTCAAAGCTTTTCAACCTCTCTTTTTAATTTTTATTTTTTATTAAAGACTTAAAATACGTAATATAGTAGAATACTATCCAAAGTCCTCTTCACTACGGATAAAACCAATACAACTATCCCCAGTTCGGAGGCCAACTGGGGATAGTTGTATTGGTCTTATATCATGATTTCCTCATCTTCTTGTTTGTCGATTTCATCTTTATGTTTGTTGACTTTATCTTCATGTTTGTCGACCTCATCTTCATGTTTGTCGATCTCATCTTCGTGTTTGTCGACCTCGTCTTCATGTTTGTCAACCACATCTTCATGTTTTTCGACCTTATTTTCATGTTTGTCGACCTCATCTTCATGTTTATCAACCTCATCTTCATGTTTGTCGACCTCATATTCATGTTTGTCGACCTTATCTTCATGTTTGTCGATCTTATCCTCCTGTTTGTCAACCTCATCTTCATTTTTCTTGACCTCATTTTTATGTGTATTGATTTCTTTATCATCGTGTTTGTTGACTGTATAGGTTGTGTTGGTACGTCACAATTTATATTCCCTCCCTGCTTCCTTCGGGGTGACAATATTTAAAAAAATGAGGATGATGTAAATCTCCTGCAGTAGACAGTTATTCTTGTGTGTTATCATAGAATGAAAAATATATCTGTATTCATGAACAAAGAAAGGAGAGTCATAAGATTCAAAATGGGGTAAGGAATGCCCCATGAAGACATGAACTGCATGTCTATTTAAGTAGGGATAGAATAATCTATTGTCGACATGCTGAATGTCAAAACAGTGGTAATAATTAGAAGATAAATTAGCTATTATCGGGACAGAGACGTGCGTTGTTTCGTCATCTCTTCCTAACTCCGCTGAAAAAACGTGGTGTAACCACGTTTGGTAGTTAGTCACTTCTAACATTTTCTGGAGTGGGTACATTTTTATTTGCGTAATTTTAAATGCAGTAAATAACATTTTTAAGCATCCATTAAAGTAGGCCGTAAAGTACTTGTTTTAACCTCTGATGGCGGATTAATTCCTTCCTAAACTGAGCTATAATTTGCGGTACTACATTTAACTCGACACTATTAGCAAAGCGGTTGAAATCTTGTCCCCAAACCGCAAGAACTATGTCAAGTCGCAAACCACGTAATAAAAAATAAAAGCATTTAACCTCGACATAAACCTGGCTACTTCTCGTTTCTAGATCTTTTTCATAAGGTGCCGTTTATTTACTTGGTATTTAAGGGGTTTTGCGAGCTTTCGTACGGGTCCATAAAGCTTTGTAGCGCCCTATAAAACACGATGTAATGGCTCAGTTAACTTCTAGTTAAGGATCAGTTTACAACGGGACTAAACTGAGAAATAGCCAACGCCACCACATAAAAAGGCATACTTATTAACACCGCAACAAAATTTAGATTTAATTATCATTGCTCACCTTTGATTACATACGTTTGATTTATTGGTAATTATTTTTATTCGCGCTTTCATCAAATAAGTCTTAGATTTAGTACGCTCAAATTAAATGCTAAGTTTCCTTCTGAGTAAAAAGGAAAGTATTTCATATTGGATGTTGAACTAATTATTTCATTATGAAGAATTAGATTTTTTTCTAAGTGCCTATAATTAAGCTTTAATTTCTGAGTTATGAACTCGAGTCTACTCAAATAGCTTGCTAAGCTTTCTCGAATAAATATTGAAATAGCCATTAATTGGGGTGTGTACGATTTACGTTAAGTATTATGGAACGTGCTTGTAAGGTATTTCTATCTTGAATATATATCAAGAAACCTAATAATTCAATTTATTCATTAGATATATGTAAGGAGAAGTTATTTCGGAGAATTTATTTCTTTCTGTCTTAGATAAGCGATTAAACTGATGAACAATGCTGAAGCAAGATTCAAATACGATTTAGAAAGGCATACATATATTCAGATGGCTTTGGAAATTAGAATGGATGAACGGGGAATGGAGTGTCAGGATAATGTAACGTTATAAAGCGCAGGTGGATGTAGGAATTAGTCATGGACGCCTCGAAAAAATAATCCAAGTATTTAAATTCTAATTAAAAGGGTTGTTTAAAAAAATTTTAACAATTTTTCAAATATTTGTAGTTAATTTTCAAGTTCTGTGAAAGTTTTATTCAAGTTCTGATTATTATTTTAGTTTTATGGAGCAACTGCCTATAATTATATGTATTAAAAAACCAACGGAACTTGAAGAGAACTTACACGGGTAAAAATTATCTTCAAATGTTTGATAAATTATATAATTTTTTTTGAAAAAAACCGATACTAAGAATTTTTAGTGGGAACAAGAAACGAGCGTGCCACACGACTGAAGTAAAACTTTACTAACTTATAATAGAAGAGAGAAAGAAAATGTGCGCGCGCACTGATCTCTCTTGCTCCTACAGTGTGATACAGACAATAAATAGTACAGTAATATACGAAACGTAACTCTCTCTCTTTCTATCTTCACTAACTTATATCTCCCACTCAACTTCCGTTCGCCTCGTCCAATCACACTTTTCGTAACGCTCTCGTCACGCATTCACCAGCTTACTCCCAAGTCAAGCGTGCGTAAAGAAGTTTTACTTAAAAAATTGGTTACTAGTTAATTTTTGAAATTTTTTTTTTAAGATATACATGTTTTTCGGTACTAAATTTTAAAAAGCATGAAAAGTTCCTACTGGTAATTCAGAATGAAAATAATACTTACATGCGTCCTTGGTTAGTTTTGGAAAATCAAAGTTTTCAGTATTTCGATGTATTTTGGTAGCTTATGAAAAAAATGGATTACTACATTGGTATACAACTGCATAAAGATCTCTTTGGTTCCTTCAGAAGGCAATTATTAACTTTCCAGTTTTTATTATTATTAAAGGGACTCACTTATTAATTATTTTTTCTTAAAAATGTTAACTCTTCTGTCGTTCTCTCAATTGTCAGGCATGTGCTAAAATCTTAAAGATCTGAAAGAAATAATAAAAAAAAAAACAATACATAAAAGCATGGTCACCCGACCACACCCCAAATGGTGAAGATCAGTGAGCAAATAAATTTGACAGTCACCGTCAGGGATATCGGGTGACAACCTTTTAAACGACTCGCAGCGGGACTGGCCGGAATCCATACATTTTACGTGTATACTTTTTAACTGCCGCCGTTGACGCTAAACAGACATAGGCCAATAGTAATTTAACTAGAATGTGCTTCAAATAGTTAACATTATTACCCCACTGAGAGCTGTGGGGGAGGATGGTCTTTTAGGATGTTTAACAGATGACAGTAGTTGTACGAGTTTATTATTTGGTACCAAACTAACTAACTAACCATCACGCCGTTTCCCCGCAGAGGTAGGCAGAGAGGACGGTCAAACAACACGGTCTTGGCACACACTCACATTCTTACATCGTCTCATGCATACTCTTTTATTATTTTGACTTTTGACATGGCCCGACTCAAATATCTTATTCACTTGATTGTGCCATGTCTTCCTTGGATGTCCCCGACTTCTTATTCAATTTGCATTTGTGTCATATACCTATTCTTCTGACACTAATTTCTTCTTTCATTGGCTCTACAAGTCCAAGCCATCTGAGGGTCCCTTTCTTAATCTTACTCATTATGCTTACATCAGCCTTACATTATTTGCGGAAATCCCCATTTCTCACACGATCATACCTACATGTTTTACCACACATCCGCCTCGGGGATCTCATTTCAACAGTATTCAGTTTACTTTCATCCTTCCTCTGCAAGTTCCATGCCTCACTGCTATATATCAGGGTAGGTACCAGTACCCCATTGTGAACTGCTAGCTTCGCTTATTTCGACAGTTTTTTTATAAGCGCCAACAAATTGTGACGAACCTTTCGTTCATGGCACATACTCCGTGCTTTATTTACATTCATACATTGTCTCATACATACCCTTCTACTATTCCATGGCCCTACTCTAGTATTTGAGTAACTCAATCGTGACATGTGCCATGCCTTCCAGGAGTATCCCCGACTTCTTCTACCACTCACATAAGCTTTTCCTCAGATTCCTGTCTTCGTTAGTTTTCTCTACAATTTAGTATAAATATCTTGATATACCACACTATATACGAGTAGGTACCAAACTGAAGTACCTTGCTAGCAAAGATAAAACTTTCGGCGTTCCCCACCCTATCTGACACTTGGAGTCTGTTTAGCGGCTATAAATTTGTGCGTGACCGGACAACTTAGAATCATGCAACTTCAACACCTCCTTTAAAAAGTTATTAAAAGCTATGAAAAAAATGGTTAAATGGGTTACGTTAGGTTAGGTTATGGGCTATATTTCATTTTTTTTCAAAACGTTTAATGATTTTTCAAAGGGGTGTTGAAGTTGCATGATTCTGGGTCATCGTGAAACCAAATTAGAGATACATCACAAATTTCTCATTTTGACCTAAAAAATATATTTTAATCTTTGCGGAATATATTTTATAATCACAAAATAAAAGAAAAACTTTCTTTAGCATAATAGACATTTATTTATTTATTTTCACGTACACCAGTATAATATGCGCCATTAACATAATTAAATTAATTTATGATTCAATTTTGGAGGCGGGAGTGGGTACCGCCGCCCCGGGAACCATTATTGGATAACCAGCACCTCTACCATAAGTCACCCCAAGTGGTTCGCTACGTTTGGTGACTTAGCAGGGGTGCCCGGGGTCAAGGGTTGGTGGCGGATACGTTTGTCCACAAGATGCATAGCAGTCCGGATCGGGAGAGAATGATTGAGGGGGTCCCTTTGACTTCTCTCGGTCGTACTCTCTCGGAACATCGCCTTGCACCGCAGTGGGAGGGATGGATTCCAAAGATGACATAGGCCCTGAGGGAATTATTTTCCTCAGGGCCTCCAGTGTGGAGTTAATGAAAAAGAAATATAATACAACATAAATAAAGAAACAGTATAAATTCAAAATTAAAAGTAAAAGGTAAAAAGTAATAAGTAAAAATAAATATAAATAGGTATGAAATAAAATAACTTCCGGAAGAATAGTATATTAATTAGTTGTGCAATTTTTTTTTTTTTTTTACGTATTAATCATTTAGCATAAAAATTTTACATGAAGCTACTACCGTATAGGAAGGTTCCTCTTCATCGATGCGAATAGCTCAATATTTTAATTTTAGTACTTAATAACTTATTTTCAAGTTCTTACACACCGCCTTTGAGATTATATTTCACAAAATTGGCCCCATTAAAATAAACTAAGCCAAATTATTACTACGTCTGACAACTATTTCGATTAGTTTTAGTAATATTATCTACGCACTTCCTTTGTGCATCTATTCAGGTACAACATAATATCTTCTCTGGAAAATAATTGCAAGGGATGAAGTAAGGAGTGATCCCCTTTAGTAACGCAACCCTTCTCGGAGGAATAAGTAAGGGTGACCAGAGGGGGTTGTCAACAAGAACAGGGTGGAGTAACATCCCTCAAGGGTCTTCATTTCTGTATTACCAGACGGAAATAGCCTACCCTAGTTATAGTTAATGATAATGAAAATAGTTGCCTAATTTTTCTTGTATCGGTTATGTTAAATTCAAAATCACATCTAGAACATTTTATTCTTGTGTCTAAGACTGAAAAAGCATTGTTTTAACTATTTTTATAGTTTTTGAACAAACATCACGACTAGCGTAGCTAATATTAATGGATCCACGACAACTCAACAATTTCACTAAGCTCAACTCAAAAGTTATATTTTTTTTATAAATAGCCCATAACCTAACCCAACGTAACCAATTTAACCATTTTTTTCATCGCTTTTAATGACTTTTTACAGGAGGTGATAAAGTAGCATATTGTTAAGTTGTCTGGCCACCAATATTTATGCACTTGTAAGATCTTCTAAAATTTGTGAAAAGAAATTACTTTTTCAGTTTTTTCCTAAGGAACTTTGGAAATACCCCATATATAACTAAATTAATTAATGTTAGTGACAGATTTTTTTCATGTTTTCATATTTTGCATCATTGCATAATACATTAGGGGTGTACTGTGATGATATACATTTTTACAAGGGTGATGTACTGTGCCAGTCTCGCTAGGAAATCCTATGTTGAGAACAGACGCAGTTTACAACACAATATTACAATCAAAATTAAAAATCGAACAACATCGTAACAAAGATAATATTAAAAGGTAGTTTGAAAATTATTGATGCATCTGTCTTGGTATGTGATCCAAAGCTTTAATTTAGCTTAATTTGTGTTTTGTCTTATATATACATTTTTTAAATTTCTAATTTTCATATTATCAATACGTTGTTTTTTAATCTAGTTTGTACTTGAACATTATCCTGTTATATAAATTTGTGAGTAAAATCTCAAATTATAATATTTAATTAAATGAAGACAATATTAGCGAAACCCAATCGAAAACCATATATAAAGATAGCAGCCAATAATATGTGCCTTAAGAAAATGAAGATAATGTTCATAGTTCTTAGTCGAAGTATGATACAGTTAAAAGTGACCGTATTGGAAATGGGTTCCATAGCTCAATTGGTAGAGCACCTGCCATGTAAGGGCCCTGGGTTCGTGTGCCAGTGGAACCAATATCTTTTTCTGATTTTTCTGTCTCTAGATTTCGATTGAGTTTCGCTAATATTGTCTTCATTTAATTAAATATGTATTATTTTTTATATACGTAGGTATATAGTTTAGTTTCAATCTCGATTTTTTGCTTGAATCTCTTTTTTAAATTTCTTTTTCTATTTTTAAAGATTTTCTTTCACTACCAACTCCACTTTATGTTTTCTTTAATCATCTGGGGTAAGATTTGTTCACACGTCGGTCACTCCTGGACACACTGACCCCAATATTCCTACTCACCCCTCATTATTATTTCCTTCCCTCCTTCTCCTTTCTCTTCTTCTCTTCCTCTCCTTCCTTTTCGTTTTCTTCTCTCCTTCCTATTTTTTTCCTCTCCTTCCTTTTCTTTAAAAACCGTCCACCCAACGTCCCCTAAGATGACATAGGCCTTGAAGGAAATGAATTTAAAAAAAACATCTAAGTTTTTTATGTACATAATATGAATTTAATGCGGAAACTTAGCTGGTTCATGCAAACATGTTACATGTAATTATTTTAATAAATTATGTAAAACTGTTTCATTCCCTAATGAACTAAAATGTTTAGAAAATAAGAATCTGAAATTTCTTTGCTGTTATTTTAGCGATAGTGATAAGAAGTAAAATAGTAAGATATTATGTCCTCTAGTAGCACTAGCAGTTTGGAAAAAATCTGTTATCACATGGAAAATACGAATTATTGCGAACCCTGTGAATTTATTCTGCTCGATAATGACGAATGAATCACTAATTTTTAACATTCTGGCTGAACGCCGCGGCCGGCGCTGTATTAATATTTTCGATTTGCCTTCAATTGAACGAGAATAACCATCAAAGCCGAGATTTCGAACATCCTGCCTGAAGTTTAAGGCAACATCGCATCTCTACTGCACTACTTGTACATCAATACCTCGGCTGCTTGGCTCTGGATCTCTCCAATCCACAGAAGATGATACAGTATAAATACAAAGGTTATAGCGGGAGATAAGCCATCCTCCGAATCCTTTCCTTTCCCCGGCTAAGTGCTCCCTGTAAAAGTTCTCACTTTGAGCTTTGAATAACTTCAAAGCTATTTATCTTCCCCTCGCAAAGGCCGGCGATTGTATTTCCACGTTGTTACTCACCGAGAAAATGCCTGAAACCTGAAAGAAACTCCTGAAACTTTAATAAAATGTGCATTTTATAAGTTTTTTGCAGACGGTCAAAGTAAGCGATTTGTTCTTTGAGAGATCTTGCACTTAAAAGGCATTGTTTTTGTTTTTTGTAAATCTTAGAAAACTTATAATTTACTTTGGAAATGAGGAACAAAGCGGGTAAGAATATTTTATTTTATTTATTTAGGTATTGGACTTTCACATGCAGAGGTATATAAAAAAATTGTACATAATAAGTTATTTATTATTAACAATCCTCACCTGATCAGTTAAGGGTTTTTATACAACAAGTTTATCTGTCACCGTGCAATTTGGGAGGCAGGTATAGGTACCGCCGCCCCGGGAAACATTCATTGGATAATCAACTGCCTGCCATAGGTCACCCCAAGTGGTTCGCTACGAGGTTTTCTAAATCTTGGTGGCGAATCCGTTTTCCATCTATGTGATTGAAGGAGACCTAACCCACACCTCTCCAGCCGAACTCTCTTGACCAACTGCCTTGCACCGCAGTGCGAGGTATGAATTCATACGTTCGTCACTCCTGACCTCACTTCCTACCGAGTCATCATGACTTTTTTTTCTAGAACTTCCCCTTATTCCTTTCCCTAAAAATAGCCTCCACACGTCATTCCCAAAGATAACATATAACCCTTGAGGGAATTTGGTTTTCCTCAGAGCTTCCTATATAGACCTATTGTAAAAAAAGTATCTCTGTGGAAAAAAAGTGTACGTAAAATTGGCACAAGAAGCAACTGGTACATGAAATGGATCATGGGATGACACGAAATATCTGTTTTTTTATGTATAACAGCTGTCAATCGATGTTAGGGATAAGTTTGATTCAGCTTCGGACTTCTTCGAAGGAATATCACCTTGTATTTGTTAAGTACGCAAGAATTTCACATTCTCCAAATCAGGGATGAGGGTTGTCTAACTATCCCTTAAAGATTTTAAATAATAATAAAATGTCACGTATAATTCTTGGCTGTGACAATTCATATAATCTAAGTACATAATTTTAATTTCAATAAGTAATTAAATTATTATCGAATATCAATAAAGGAAATATTTAATTGAAGTCACAATGGAGTTCTTATGGAATTATACGTGACGCATTTCGTGCTCCTACTATTAATAAACTTAGGAAGTCAATATCTCGCTTTTTCATAGATATATTATAAAATATATTTGTGTTTCACACTTGTGATATGAAATAAGTATCAAAAGCACCGCACTTAATTTTGATAGTGAAACAAAACTAATAGATACATTTTGCACCACATCAAATCCCAAAATTCTCTACCACATGTGGTTAATGAATGCCCCCTCCATTCATTCCCCGACGGGATTGATGGCATAACACCCCAAAAACAAATAACGAAAATGGTTTTGGCCGAGAAAATCTAAAAAAAATCAATGTAGGTATAGATACGTCGCATATTGAAAATATAATCATCATTACTTATATAACTTGTAAATTTGTTTTTTTGTGGTATCTACCACAATTAAATTAAAAGATACAAAATATATTTTGTTAATATCTTTTAAATATTTTCTCATCCCGATACTCGTCCCTCTTCTAATCACAAGCGTCTGCTTCTTTAGAAGAGAAATATCATACAAAAAAAAAACAGTGAAAATTTATTATGTAGTTTATTTGTATCAAAAAAGGTTATTTTGAAATATAAATATTATATTTTATATGTTATTTTTGCTGTATAAATAATGTATCTTATGTAATAAATAAATGAAAAAAATAAAATAAAAATAAAATGATAATAATAATGGATAAAAAAAATCAAGACACTATCTAGATTGTATTTAGTTCGGGTTTGAATTTTGCAATCATACATATATAAAGATAGCAACCAATAATAAATGCGTTCATAAAATGAAGATAATTATTATTATTGGATGATTTTTATAGCGCCATTTTCGTGAGAAAATCACCTCAAGGGCGCTTTATAAATTCATTTACACATTTAATCTATACCTATATACTACAAGTGGCTTATATTATGACTAAGATTGATAACTAATGACTTACAACTAAGACTTCTATGACTAGTGATTTAGAACTATACTTATTTTTATAACCGAGTTTTGTACATGTAATTGGAAGCCATAATACAATACGAAACGAACAGAGCAGTATTGTTACTGCTCTATTCGTATTATGACCTGCAACTCTCTTAAAATTAGTTATTTACGACTAACATACTTATTTACATTTATAATCACATATTGTTATGATTACTGTCATAATACGAATAGAGCAGTATTGTTACTGCTCTATTTGCATTATGATTTGCAACTGTCTTAAGATAAATTAGTTATTTACGACTAACATACTTATTTACGTTTATAAACACATGTTGTTATGTTACTGCCCGGGCTGTCAGTGTAAGTCATGAAAATATTACAAAAAAAAAAAAAAAATCGCATAATAAGTTGTAATATATTGTCAAAAGTTGCGTAACAACGTAAAAGCTGGTAATTAAGATACATCAATCTAGGTAATTCCCATGGACTAAGTAATGAAAATACTACTGAAAAAATGAAGTTATTTTTCGGGATATGATAATGTGAAAAGGTGAGTTTTGAGCTTTGCTCTGAACTCAGATGTACTGTCGATCTTTCGCAAATGTGAAGGTAGTTTGTTCCAAGCTGTTGGGCCTGCTACTGCAAAAGCCCGGTCTCCGAAATTGGTATTGGGATTGCGCATAGGCACTAAGAGTCTACCTATAGCTGTTGAAGATGCTGATCGAAGGGTTGCTTGCCTAGTATTGACATCATTTGGAATGCACAGTTCCGACAGGTAGGGTGGCGCCATGTCGTGTAGTGCTTTAAACACCATCCAGCAGAGTTTGAACTGAATTCTCTCAGGACACTTAAGCCAATGAAGGTTCCGCAGATGTTGGGAAATGTGAGAATATTTGGAAACGCCGGTTATCAGTCTCGCTGCAGCATTGAAAACTGACTGAAGTTTATCAGTATATATTTTAGGGAGATTTGCATATATGCCATTGCAATAGTCAAGTCGCGATACAACGTAAGAGTTTACCAGCATCTTTGTGGCCTTAGTCGGAATATTTCTCCTTATAGATTTGATTTGGCGCAGGTGAAAGAATCCCGCGCTTACTGTTTTATTAATCTGGGATTTAAGGGAAAGGTCTTGGTCTAGATGTACACCTAGTAGTTTGACGCCATTTTTAGGGATGATGTTACAGCCAGAAGTAATGAGAGGAGATTTATCTAATAATGACTGACGCTTTTTTGTTGCTGTCCAGAGGAATTCTGTTTTGGTTGGATTTAGTTTTAGTTTGTTCGAAGACATCCAGTCTGTTATGGCAGCAATGCATTTAACGGTAATATATTTTAATCTATCTCTCTCATTCGGTGAGCAGTAGAAATAGATTTGCTGATCGTCAGCGTAGCAATGGGAAAGAAGTCCGAATGATTCTATTATTTTGGCAACATCGTTGATGAACAGAATGAAAAGTAGGGGTCCCAGCACTGAACCCTGAGGGACTCCAGAAGTGAGGGTTACAAAGGGAGAGTTTTTACCACCGGCTTGTACAGATTGTGTTCGGCCACAGAGATAGGATTTTATCCATTGAATAGTTTCACCACCCAGTCCAAAGGTTTTTTCCAGTCTTTTGATGAGAAAATCGTGGTCGATGGTATCAAATGCCGCACTCAAATCTAATAATGATAGTAAAGCTAACTTACCTGACTCATTTGCAAGCATTAAATCTGACAGCACGCGCAATATGCCAGTCTCTGTAGAATGGTACCTCCTATAAGCTGACTAGTACTTTGATAAGAGTTCATTTTTGGCCAGATGGGCAGTCATCTGCCTGATTACAATTTTTTCAAGAACTTTTGAGATAAATGGTAAATTGGATACAGGGCGATAATTACTTAAATCTACAGAATCTAATTGGGGTTTCTTTAAAATTGGGGAAACAAGGGCTTTTTTGAGTAGTTGGGGCACCTCGCCTAAATCGAAAGTTTTGTTAAAAAGGAACACTAGGAACGGCACTACATGTTTTAGACACTTTTTGAGTAGCCACGTTGGAATTGGGTCTAATGCACATTGTTTGTTCAGAGAACTAGACACAATTTTGGTGACTTCCTCCAATGTTGTATGTTTGAACTTCATCAGAAATTCGCCCTTGTAGGTGGTGAAATTAGGTGGAGGAGCAGACGCCGTCGTTGCTCGGATATTTTGGATTTTTTCTTGGAAAAAGTCGGAGAAATCCTTCGGACTGAACGCGGCTGTAGTTGAGTTTTCAGACTCACCCATGACAGTTTTAAGCGAGTTCCAAAGTCGCTGGGGGTCAGAATCTTCGCCTTCAATCTTCGCCATCCAATACTCCGACTTTTTTCTTCGAATTGTCTCCCTGTACTCCGATTGCACACTAACCCAAGCTTCCCTTTGGTCGGATAGTTTTCCGCTCCGGAAAATCCGCTCAAGTCGGCGCATGGTCCTCTTCTTTTCCCGGCATTCTGCATCAAACCAAGAATCAGACTTGCGAACAGCACAGGTTTTGGTCGAAAAGGGGGCATGTTTGTTTATAAGAGCACTTAAGGTACCATTATAAATTTCAACTAGACCGGATGTCGAAGTGACATTGCTATTTAAATCGTATTTCGCTAGAGTGGATGACTTTAGCTCTTCCTCGAAGAGATCAAAGTTGAACTTTCGCCATGCTCTGGTCGTCTTCGTTTTGTAGACAGGTTTGGAAGGATTAAAGTCTACTTCCGTACGTACAAGCCTGTGGTCTGAGAGTCCTATGTCTACGACTTCGGTTGTTAGCGGTGGGTCAGTAATCCTCGTTATAAAAACATCTAATATTCCACCTGCATTATGGGTTGGAATATTTACCCACTGCGTACATCCGTAGCACTCCAAAGTATCGATAAATTTAATCGTGTTTCCGTCGGTTTTTCTGTCCAGTCTGATATTTAAATCCCCGGTTATAATTAGTGCACCCGGTAAGGAGTTTACCCGCCCTAAAAGTTGCGCCAGTTCCACATAAAATTCTGCAGTGACGATCCTCGACCCCGGTCGGTAGACAGTGATCAGGGTGAAAGACGCACCTTTTGTAGAAATACTACACCCCAGAGATTCAAAAGTATGATAATCTCCAATGTATGGTATATAATGTTGGTAGTTCTTAGTCGAAAGTATGATACAGTTACATACAGCGGAAGTGACCGAATTGGATATAAACACGTTAGCTCGGTTGGTAGAGCTGTTGCCATGAAAGCAGAAGGTCCTGGGTTCGAGTCCCAGAGGTGCCCACGTCTTTTTCTGATTTCACTATCTCCAGATTTTCGATTGAGTTTATAATATTGTTTATTAAAAAGTTGTTTATACAAAGTGATCTGTTATTAATTAAATTATAATATTGTCTTCATTAAATTGAAAATTATTTTTGTTGGTTTAAAACCGCCTTGAACGCTAGGAGGTGTGTGGACCGGGCATAAGTTGCATGCTTGTCTTGTCAGCAGACGGTGAGAGATTGACGAACAAAAAGGTTACTCGAAGCTTCAACATGAATCAGTTGAATCACTTCGAAAGTTTTGTAGTTTAATAATTTGTTCCCACAAATTATAATACGCTAGATATGAACCCACTACTACAGAAGATATCTACAAACCTAGTTAGAACACACAATAATATGATTTCCTTAGGGCTCTAGCTATATCTATTGCTCGACCAATTGACCGTTCTCTTTTGCCATTGATATTTAATGCCTAGATTGGTAAGTCTCCTGTTAAATAATTCTAATAAAAATGGGCACACTGACCATACGAAACTATTTACAAAATTTAATTATGTGTTCTGTGTTCCTTTACAATAAAATAATACAATTCTGAACCACATAAAAAATGCTCTGATTTTACGTGGGACTTATATATCATCACGAATTAATTATTTTACATTACAAAGGTTGCGATCTTAGCCATAAATATTTCTGCTATTTTATAGGTAATACACAAGTATTATGAGTACCTACAGATGGTCCAAGTACTCTAATTGTTAAATTTATTTATTACATAATATTAGATTTACATGGCAAAAATAATTATATTTCATAATATCTGAAAGTATTTAAAAATGTGTACAAGTGTAATTAAGTCTATAGGTCGATATTAGTTTTTACTTAATATGCCATTAATAGGATAAATCGTGAATTAATAGGTATTTATGGAACCTTAACCTAAAAATGTCTGCTTTGACTGTCTTTATCGAAATATTCTCAGGTTTAGTCTAAAAGCAGTTTTTGAAGCTTTTCATCGTCATTTTCAATTTGGGAGGGAGCTGTGCATGGGCACCGCCCGCGCCACCCCGTGAAACCGTTTATTGAATATCCAATATCTCTGCCACAGATCACCGCTACGTTTGGTGACTTAGCAGGGGTGACTGGATTCGTGGGGTGAGGTTTGTCTAGGTTTTGGTTTGGCGGGATTAAGAGAGAATGGTTTGGGGAAGCCTTTTGACCTTGAGTGGGAGAGATGGACTTTTACGTCCGTTACCCCTGGACTCTCTGACCTCCAGATTCTCACCCACTTCTCATACCTTTTTCCTTCCCAGAACTTCCTTATCGTTTCTTCCTTAAAATATCCTCCACACAGGATCCCGAAGATTACATAGGCCATGAGGGAAATTATTTTCCTCAAAGCCTTGTATTTGGAGTTAAATAAAATAAAAAATATTGCCTTGCACAGGGGACCTTCATGTTTTCTCAGTAGTAAAGTAATTACTGGGAATACTGTGTGCAGGATAGTCTTTTTGGACTAAATAAAGACACAGATAAAAACGAATAAAAATTTAGGACAAAAAACGAAGTGACTTTCTGTCTTTTTTTTTTAAGAAATTCAAAAATTCTAGGGTTATGAACAACCTGACAATATTTGAAAATCTCCTACTATCACCACAGTAAACTGAAAATGTTGCTTGTGTCGCGTTGGAGGACTTAGCCAGACGACGAATCGAATACGCGACGCCTGGGTGGGATCCAAACGCGATACCAACTCAGTCACTGTATCATCGAGACGTTCGGTACATATTGTTTGAGAAAGGATTTTGCTTGATCATGTATATGTTGCTTGATTAAAAAGTGCATATTAACTGATTGGTCGGTGGTCATTCAAACTGTAGCGTAGGCCGTCCTTGCATAATCTACATCAACGACATTTGCATATTATATTATTATTGCAGCAAAGCAATGAGTCCAGAATTATAATAAGATGGATGTAAAGCCATAAAACACGGAGCAATGCCATTATACACGCGCTAAACGCCGATTACATCATGTTTCGTGTGAAACCGGCACTATTTTCAAGCCTCATAAAAAATAATATTGCTTTTCGAGTTATTTTTACTTACTTTAATAATTCGAATTATATATTATATTACTAGCTGGTTCCCGGCGTTGCAATGCCACATTCAAAGAAATACATTGTTTCTCCTTGAATCACCTTTCCCGTGCGTCCCCGTTCCCCTCCCGCATCCCCTTCCTAGCTAGCAACATAAATTATAGCCTATATGTTATTCTGATTTATGAGCTATATTATTGTAAAGTTTCATTAAAATCCATTGAGTAGTTTTTGGCATGAAAAAAATAACAAACTTTCACGTTTATAGTATTAGTAAGATGTACATGGAATGAAAGGTGCCTTGAAAATCGATGATAAAGTAGAAAAGTGACGGTTGTGTGTCAGCCATGTACTTGTACGGTAGCACTTTGTACGATACGATTGTACCCCCCAGCAAAGAACACTCCTGTCCCGGTGAGACCAGTACACCAGGATTGGGTAGGATAAGGTACGATACGATTGTATCCCCCAGCGAGGAGCACCTCTGTCCCGGTGAGACTGGTACACCAGGAGGCACAGATTTGTTAAGACTTGGAATACGTGCTCTGAGGATGGAAAGGAAGTTGGAGTATTAGAATATAAGCCAGTATTGGAATTTCAGTTTGGCAGGAATAAAGGAATGGATTATATATATATATATATATTTATGCCTTCCTTCTTCTCGAGATTCTCGGTTTTTCTTGGATCTTCTTGTCTATTTCTGGCTCTTATTGGCTGTTCTTTCCTCTTCTTGGATATTGTCTTCTCTTCTTGACTCTTCTTGGATTTTTTCGCCTCTTCTAGGCTTTTCGTGGCTTTTCTTGTCTCTTCTTGTGTCTTCTTGCTTCTTCTTGTCTCCTCTGGGAACTCCTAGTCCCTTCTTGGCTCTTCTTGACTCTTCTTTATATTGCACACTTTGTAATATGTAATTACGTTTCTCATTCTATCACCGAGACGTTCGTCACTCCACAGGCTTTTTTAACATTAATCCCACACAGGAGACAGAAAACCCATGAGAAAAATAATTTTCCTCCAGGCCTACGCCATATTTGAGGATGGTGTGTGGAGAGTCTTTTAAAGGAATGGAAGTAAAAGAAGGTCCTGGAAAGGAAAAAGGCATGAGGGGGTGGTTAGGAAAACTAGGGATCAGTGTTTCCAGGAGTGACGTAATCCATCTGTGGTGGTACCTACATTTGACAAAAACGTTACAGCCTTAAAAGATATTTTATAAGACAGCAACACTGAATAACGCTAGCGCCGCTGACTTGACATTTTTCCACGGCGTTCGAGATGATTCTCGCTGGTGATGTGGTTTAGGTTGGTCGTTGCGTGTAGCTTATAACATTGTTAAATTTAGTATAAATTATTTTCGTACCTTTGAACAAAATATAATAAGATTTAGTGCTGCGTATTAATAACTTCTTTTTATTTACCTCCTGTAATTGAGAGTCAATAATAACCCTGGATGGAGATGGTAAGTATAAATAATCCGCCGTCCAGCAAATTATTATACATCCAAGTGCAAGACGATGTCAAGACGTCTTCCAAATTTTCTGGGACCTGGAACAAACTCATCGGAAGTGCATTCACATAATATGTCACGTAGATTATTATGCCATCAATTACAGTAGTTATGTCTTTGATCAATCTTAACCTGGATAATCATTTGCGAGACTTGTTTGTGTCGCTCCCCATAACACAACTCAGACATTGAAGTTTTTCTTTTCTTATATGCAAATATATCTAATACCTATCTAAAATTTCAATATTATAGGTTCTCCCTTCCTCTTGGGTACTTACTAATAATCGCAGTATAAACAGTCACAGTCGCGTTTGATCAGAATAGTGCAAAACTTGACTCATTACCATTGCAAAGGTTTAGTAAAAACGGCCTTAGCTTAATTAACTATAACAACGCTGAACCGGCGCATAAGAATCTAACATGTACGATGGTGAAGATATGAATATAGTGAAGAAATCATTCTCAGGATCTAACTTTTAACATGATTTCTTCTCACTGAATAGAGTATAGAAAAATAGTAAAAGGTTCTCTTTTATTCTATGGTTAAAAGCATTTAGATTTGAAATATCTGCGCAATTTGTCGTATAGCACGATTTAGGACCACCACCGTTTATTAATAATAGATAAATAATAATAATGTGAATTGATTGAAGTTCATTTTGGTGCAAATTGTGCAATAAATTGTTTCGCAGCTGTTAGCTGTTAGTTGGGTGAATTGTATTTCGTGCAAATATTACCTATCGACAATAAATTGTCGGAATTAGACATTATAACTGATTTCAAATATTGGCAGTGAACGTCAGTTTTGACTTGAACTGACGTATTATTGAGGTTTGAACCGAGGTATATTCGATAATAATCATTGAGAACAGTGCTCCTCAAACTAAAAATCGTATCACAAAATTAATAAAAGCAATAATAAACATAGTAAAATGAGTTATTCTGAACATTATCTTATATATTGTCAGTATTTGATATTTAAATAATTTGTAAAAAAATGATGACAAAATCATCCCCATTTAGAAAAAGATAAATTTTCAATTTGGGGGGCGGGTACTTATTGGATAAGGCAAATGTATCTACAGCTTGGCTGGACGTTTCGGGAGAGACTGGTTGATGGAAATCTAACCTAGACTTCTCCAGCCGGACTTTTTTGACCCTTCGGCTTGCACCAAAGCGGGCGGGATACATTTACACGTCCGTTACATCTGGACACATTGACCCCAGCTTCCTACTCACCCCTCATACCTTTTCCTTCCCAATACTTCCTCTCCTTCTTTTCCATAAAAATACCCTACACGCATCATTCCCAAAGTTGACACAGGCTCTGAGGATTTTTTTTCCTCAAGGCTTCCTGTGGGGAGCTAATGTAAAAGAAATATATTGTTTAGAAAAAGTAGGTAAATAGATAGTTAAATAGATAGATCTAGTTTTTTTCACAATGTAATATGATCATTACCAATTGCTAACAATTACTTATTGCTATTAAAGTAAGTAGTGTACGTTAAATAAATACTAGCGTAGACCCGTGAAAACCACTCAGAGCAGTTACAAGTTTAAAAATGATAACTCAATCGAACTCTCGAAACAAACACTTCTAATTGTCAAAAAATATGACACTTAAATTCAAAGCATATCGATGACTCCGTTGAACTGGAGTTGCAGATAAACCGAGTCAATCAGAACCGACTATTTAGAATCCACAGTATCTATCTACCTACTGGTAAAAAGATAAATAATTATAATCAAAGAATCATCCACTTTTTCTCAATTATTCTATCGTGTTCAATTAGTTTTATACAAATCATGCGATTAAGTTAGGCCAACACGATTAATTACTAAATTTTATTTTCTTGGATGTATTTAGCCTGGATAACACAGTCCCATACATTATCCGAGAAGTTTGAATGAGCCGTATTCGGTACATGCCATTAATAATACAATAATTTTATACGTGTAATTTTTATAGCGCCGTTTTGTGAAAATTTACCTCACAATCCATGTAGGAAGGTTGCTTTAACAGTTGGACGATTCAAGGTCGATACTTACAGCCTGTAACAAACTTACTCCCCTTTAAACACTTTTCAAGTTATCTTGTGAATTGTGAAGAACTAAAAGTATCTACTTTAAATCTTAAGCTTCTTAAACAAAGGTTATTAATCGTTATTCGTTAGATCAGCAAAAAAAATCTCAAAAGGAATTAGGTATTCGAAATTCTAACTAAAATATTAGGTCTCGCTTTTGGCATTCGAACCTTTTCAACATAGATCCCGCAATGTTTGGACAGAGTATTGGAACATTGCCAGTCAATCCAAGGGAGCTCGCTACGCCTCAATACAAAGGACTATCCCATCAAAAACGTGGTTTCAAAAATTTCCCCATTTTTCCAAAAAAGAAATTTCCTTACTTATTCGAATGAGAATCGGTCATTGTTCCGTTCCTTCTCACCTTTTTAAAATTCACATCCTTGACTCCCCAGATTGTACGTTCTGTGGTCTAGATGTGGGCTCTTTAGATCACATATTTTTTGGTTGTCCCTCTCTAAATAAATATCCTCTCTTCTATCAAGCGTTATCTAAAATTGCCTCCCCTCCATTCAACATTTCATCTCTTCTAAGTCTGAACTCGACTCCAATCTTCCATATAATTCTGAAATTTGTACATTTAAATAAAATTAATATATAAATTCACCTTTCCCTTTCTATGTAATTTTAAATGATGGCCTAGAACACCCTTGAAGGGTGAAAGCCAGAAATAATTAAAAAAAAAAAAAAACCTTTTCAACTAGTAGCCTCCGTTGAATTTTTAACAACTCTGTGGATATTTTAACCGCATAAGGAATTTCAAAAATCGGTTTATATTGTGGTTAAACCTTACTTAAAATAATTTGTGTTACTTCCTGTGTCACTCTAGTTTTCAATTATGTCAACCTCATTCGTTGACATAACTTGAGAAGATAAGACATTTGAATTATGGTCACAAATTTAAAGTATTTGCTATTTCATTTGTTTTATCTTGGGATAGGTTGTTTCACGGAATTTTAACAAATTGATGAATTTTATTTTTAAAATTAGTTATGTGAAAGTTCTATTCTAGTTCCGTAATAATTTAATTATGAACCGGTTGGTTCAAAATACTTGGATAATAAGACAACTTCAATAGGGCTTTCATAAAACTTGAATTTAACGATGATATTTGATAAATTATTTGCGATTTAGTGATTTTCAGTCTTGTTGAAAATTATTAATTCGATATTGAATACCCTTGGTTGCTATACATATTAATGCCTGACAGGACAGTTATAAGACAATACCTACCATATATTATTGTCACAATGAGACGGATCCAAATTTGGGAAACACACTCCGATGTTGTAGATATATTTAGTTCAATAATATTACAATATAAGCTCGCTTTAATACGTTTTTTGACATCTAATAGAGCTGAAATGTTGATAGTCGATTAGACAGACATCTCCCAATTCTACGTTTTGATACCTATAATGAGGAAAGTAATATTCGAATGGGCACCATGAACCAAATATTATTTACATGTTTTCTTGTTTTACATATGAAATACGCTATAACAAAACACCTGGCAGCTAAATGGTCCGGTACTTACTATAACATTTCGAATTTTCCTACTAGTAACTTAGAAAACATCAATTTTTTGTACATTTTACTACATTTTTTCTGCATTATAATTGATTTGGTGGTATTTATGAGTGATGTGAGTATTATGCCGATTACACCAGATAGAAGGTACACTTTTACATATAAATGCATTCTAAACACAAATTTTGATTTTTCTGAGATGTATGACTAATCGATTGGACGGACGATGTATAGTGAAATTGTTTAACTCTGGATGTGCAAAAATACTTGGTAGATGAGTTTTTTTCTCATTTATGTTCATAAATACATATATAGTATATACTCATACGTATATTTTACAAAATATACAAATGTCTACGTAAAAGTGTACTTAACGATACGATACGATTGTACCCCAGCCTAGCACTACTGTCCCGGAGCACTACTGTCCCGGTGAGACCGGTACACCAGGGGGCACTGTTTTGTTAGGACTTGGAACACGTGTTCTAAGGATGGAAAGGAGGTTGGAGTTTAATCGACCGGTATACACGGCAACCCAATATTGAAATGTAGGATGAGCAGGAATAAAGGAATTGGTTGTGAGCTTTTGTTTTCGTTTCTCGCACTTGGCTTATTTTGTTTCGCGTTTCTTCTCGCTTCCAGTCCGAGTCCAGCTTCCTTCCGTGCTTTTTTGTTGCTTTTCCATGCTTCTTGCTTCTTGTTTCCAGCTTCCCGTTATTTGATACTTTCCGCAGCACGCTTTCAGCTTGTCCCTGCTTCTTCCTTCCCTTTCCGCTGCACGCTTTCAGTTTGCCCCCGCTTCTTCCTTCCTGTTTCTTATGGCTTCATGCTTTCCGCTTCCATTGCTTCTTGCTACCTACGTCCTACTTCCCACTTACTGCTTCTTGGTTTTTTGCTTCCCGCTGGACGCTGCTTCAGACTTCCTACTAATTGCTAATTGCTTTCCACGTAGGTTTCCACATATTTCCAGCTTCCCCACTGCTTCTCATTTCACGTTTCTCGCTGCTTCTTGCTTCCCGCTTTCCGCTTCCGTTGCTTCTCATTTTCTGCTTCTTGCTTAGTTTTCGGTTCCCGCCATATACCGACTGGAAGAAAAGTTCCAGTCTACCGTGACTAGATCCTCCTTGCCTCACCATGTATCTAAATCACTTGATCTTGGTATTAATTCATAGGTGTTCCTTTACTTCATATATTATCCTTGTTGAGGCGTTTTATGTGTTTCGATTGTTGGTAAGTTATTTCCTTCACAAAAAGCAAAGTTTCTTATTCCAGTATTTTGTCAACCATCATAGCGCTTTCGTGAATTACCTATACCTAAATAATAAAAAAAACCTAACCTAGGGTAGGTACTTGAAACTTTGTGTAACCGTGAGATTGTTGTATACTCGTTCAGAAAGACTAATCTATGTCTCTCAGTGGATTCAAAATGTTTGTCAGAGTTCAGTGTTCCATAATCTTTCCTGAAATAGTAAAAAATCAATCAAGCAGAGCCTTCTTCAATGAATGCAATAAGTATTTCTACCTTCGCCCATAGTGGCCACTGTTCTCAATATCCACATTGAGTTTGTTATGGACACAAAAGCTGAGAGAAATTATCATTAATTTAGTGATAGTGAGAAATATTGAATTATGGAACTTATCTGCTGCGAGAAAAAAGATAAATCAATAAACTAACAAAAATTAATAAAGTTGAATAATAAAAAATAAAAAATAAACTTATACAATTGTTAAATTCCTTCGTACAAAACTCCACGATAATGTATCGGCATTATGTGAAATTTCGATTTGTATTATGTATGTAAGGGCATTAAATAAATAAATAAATATTAGCTGTACCATGTCTTTAGTTATCACTTTTATATGAACTTATATTGTTGAATTATCATCAAGAGAAAGTTTTAAACTCCTCATTGTTATTTTACAATGCATTAAGGTGGGCATTAAACATAAAAGCTCTTTCCCTGAGCACTTAAAACCAATCTTATATTTTGAGAATTTCACACCAGTGAATTTCCAGCAGATGCGCTCCTTCGATGAGCTTTAAAGCTGTCTCCTTTGAACCATTAACATAACACCGCCAGATAACGCACTTGAACATCTCAAATAATAATTATCGAAAGCACATTATCGCAAGACTTACGCGCTAAAGGCTAGAGCTTTGAAAAATATTAAAATGTGCTTAACATGTTAACACGTTATTTTAACAGTTTTCTGGTTTAAAATGTTATTAGCGATTATAATCATAGAAAAAAATAGTTTTTTGTTCTACGTTACTACAAAAATGGTTTAAATCCTTGGATCAAAAATAGAAATAACATTAAATACATATTTTTGTAGAAACCATAAATTTTCGTTCAACGTTATTAAAGCTTTTATATTTTTTCATTAATATTCCGCCAAATTCCATTTGAAAACGGAAAAGGTTAAAAATACATTTAATATAAACGTCCAGCAGGAATTAAATTATAAATAATCAGCCATCTGAAATTTAATCCTGAAACTAATAAAATTATACATTTTCACGATGAGGTTTACTATTTTGATATTTTGCTTAGTTACCTAAGTTAAAAGACAAATACTTATATTAAATAAAATACACAGGATTTCCTTTATAAAAATAGAATTCTTGATATAACAAATGCTTGTGGTAAGGTTTTTAGATTAGTTTCCCATTCGTTGAGCTCAAAAAGTGAAATATTTAATTAAGTTATTAATTTTGTATACTTTTATATAAGAAAGATGCATTGCTATTCCCGGATTACAAATAATAAATAATCTGAAATTATTTGAAAATCTTCTACTACCACCACAGTAAGCAGAAAGTGTTGTGTGTTGTGATTTATTTATTTATTTATTTAAGGAACATAAACAGTCATAGTAATAAAATATACATAAGAGGATGGCAAAAAAACAGACCAATTATTAATGTTCACAGATAGGTATTTAGAAACATAAAAGTAACTGAATGTAAACTAGAAAATTTAAGAAAAACAGAAAAAATAAAAACAGAACTAAGCAGCAATTTAAAAAAAAATAATAATACAGATGTTAAGTCAACAAGTGATAAACATGTTATACACAACAATAAAATAATTAAAACAATACTTAAATAGACTGCGAAATAGGTATTTGGGTTGGGACGGGTAAGGGGAGGGGAGGGATAAGGGAAAGTTGCCACGCAAGTAATATAAAAATATTAGGTACAATAAATTTAGTCATGAATATGTGTTATTCGAACCTACATAGAATGTAATAAAGAAATTCTGTAACGACAGTAACTAGCAGTGAATATGTCAGCAAGTGTGTCTATATGTGCAAGTTTATTATTATAGTATTTACATGTCCTTTGTATAAATTCATTTTGGTTGGAATTAGTGTTGCATCTATCAATGTAGAAAAGGGTATTTTGTCTGCTGTATCGAGTCGGCGTGTGGAAATTTATTTTATTTAGCAGCTCCGGGCAGTCAACTTTTGAGTTAATAATTTTGTACAGGAGCATCTGATCAGCGACAAGCCTCCTATTGAGCAGTTTCGAGATTCGAAAATGTTTCTCGATTTCGTCGTAAGAATTGTATATGTTGAATGATTTAAAATTGAGGAATTTGAGAAACCGCTCCTGAACTCTTTCTAACCTGTTAACATAAACAATATAGCGCGGGTTCCAAACCTGTGAACAGTATTCCAGGTGAGGACGAACATGTGAATTGTACAGAATCAGATAAGTCTTAGTGTTTTTGAAAAATTTGCATGTTCTCAGTACAAAGCCTAGACTCTTTGTTGCTTTGGTGACAATATTATCAATGTGTTTATCAAAGGTAAGTTTAGAGTCTAAAATAACCCCGAGGTCACGTATATAATCTTTATTTGTTAACAGAGATCCAGAAATGGTGTATTCATGCAGTATTTTTTTATGGTTACGTGTGAATGTGACTTTGCAACATTTGGAAATATTGATAAAAAGCTTATTTCTGAGACAGTAATCCGTCAGTCGGTCAAGATCTTCTTGTAAACGCACATAACAGTTATGGGAGCTTATAGGAAGGTATATCTTCATATCGTCGGCAAATAGTAAAATTTGAGCGTTGTGAAAACATGTCGTAATATCATTTATATAGATAGAGAAAAGCAAAGGACCCAAGATGGACCCCTGAGGCACACCAGAAGTAATGATTTTCCAGATGGAAGAAAATCCACCTACTGTCACAGCCTGGGACCTGTTTGTTATGTATGAAGATAACCAACGAAGGAGATCTCCATGAATACCATGATTAGCAAGTTTTCTAAGCAGGATCCTGTGGTTGATCTTGTCAAAGGCTTTGCTATAGTCAGTATACATTGTATCAACTTGCACACGTTTATCCATAGAGGCAGACAAGAAATTTATAAATGTTATAAGATTTGTAGCAACAGAGCGACCTGCAAAGAATCCATGCTGAAATTCGTTGATCGAATTCTTTACCACAGGGAATAACTGGTCATAGACTATGTTTTCGAACACCTTTGAAAAAATGCAGAGCTTGGAAATGGGTCTATAATTATCTGCTTCGCACTTAGTTCCCGATTTATGAATTGGTGTGATGTAGGCTCTTTTCCATATCTCTGGAAATGTACCAGTCTTAAGCGATATATTATACAGTATTGATAGCGGAATTGACAAATGATTTGCACACTCGGTAATGAACAGTGGTGGGATACCATCTGGCCCAGCACCCTTGCTGGAATCGAGCCGTTTTAAATATTTAGATACAAGATCAGCATCGATAAAAACTGATCCTATCTCACAAACCTGATTAACTACGGAGTCATGGCAGGAAGTCCCCAGAGGGTCAGCCGGTTCATAGACGGAATGAAAATATTCAGCAAATAAATCACAGACTGCCTGGCCACCCTCGGCTGTTAAATCCTTAAGATTTAATACGCTAGGAATAGATGCTGATAGTTTTTTTGATTTAACATATGACGAGAATGCCTTGGGATCTTTGGCGATATTCTCTTCAGCATTATTAATAAAATCTTCATGACACTTCTTAGCCATTTTTTTCTGTCTGGTGCGTAGCCTAGAAAAAGTAATGTAATCGGAAGGGTTCTTATAAGTAGTATATAATCTGTGAAATTTCTGCTTTTCGCGAATAAGTTTTATTAATGATGAGCTATACCATGGGGGATAGGAATGTTTACCAGAACGCCTCAATGGAACCTTATCAGAGATCAAATTATTAATAATATTATAAAAATGTGATAGTGCAGGATTGACGGAATCAGTTAAGTTAAGTGTGTTCCAATCTACTTGCGCCAGGCTGTCTCTTATGTCATCGTAATTAGCTTTGTGGAATGAAGGCCTTTTAATTGAGTTTTCCTTTATGACCGGGGGTTCAACAAACTCAGCAGTGATAATGATGGATTTATGGTGAGTATCCTCAGGAACCAACGGGTCGTTCGCGGGAGCAACGCGTACCGAGAAATTACAGAGAACGAGATCAAGAATTCTTCCTAACGTATTTTGAACACCATTATATTGGTGGAGGTTACAGTAATTAATATTATCGATAAATGTTGAACTTATTGTAGAAGTATAGTTGCAAGGAATCATGTTTACCTCATCCACAGGAAGAGTCCAGGTAATATCAGAAAGGTTAAAATCTCCCATAATAAGAAAATTGTCGTTAGGTTGATTCAAAAGCTTAAAACCTAGATCATTCGAAAAAGCGGAGATTCGAGCATTGAAGTTGAAGCTTTTGGACAGGTAGATACAACAAAGATGAACGCTAGTAAATCCATTGGCACGTGGGATGCGAAGAGTCACCCAAATGTCTTCATCCGTAGAACACCACGAGTAATTACAAATAGCATTGAGTTCCTTTTTGACAGCCAAGAGCACCCCACCACCCATTGTTACACCTTCGATACTTCTGTCGCGTCGGAAAACATTGTATCTTGAGTCAAAAAGCTCCCCATCTAAAATAGAATCAGTAAGCCAAGTCTCTGTTATACCAATCACGTCATAATCACCGCTCGTAACACTGCGAAGAAACGTGTCATTTTTTGTTCTCAGTCCACGTACGTTCTGATAAAAAATACTTAGAGGCAGGGACTCTTTTTCAGTTTAGTGTCAATAACAAAAATATGCAGAGAATGTGTGAACATAATATGAGGTGTAATATGTATAGACACTTGTCATTTTTTGTTCTCAGTCCACGTACGTTCTGATAAAAAATACTTAGAGGCAGGGACTCTTTTTCAGTTTAGTGTCAATAACAAAAATATGCAGAGAATGTGTGAACATAATATGAGGTGTAATATGTATAGACACTTGAAATATGGCCAAGTATATTAAAAATAAAAAATTGAGTACAGAAAGTGAGAATATCTTGCAGTTGACAGGAGTTGAGAACAGGAAAATATAATAAGGTAATGTAGTGCGAATGTAATAAATTTAATAGTTATGCGATGGCAATGTGAGATGCGGGATAGGCGGGCGTGTGGAGGGAGAGGGAGGAGTATGCAATAATAATCGGATGAGCAGTAGGTATTTTCTTATGTTATTTTCTGGAGGTCGTCTTCCCTCGTGACTAAAAAAGCTTGTGAATTTTCATTTTTTCTCACCAAGATCTTGCAGTCCTTTACCCAAACAAATTTAAAACCTGCTTCCCGTGCTTTGCTTTTAACCTTTGAAAGCAGAATCTTGTTATTAATTGTTAGGTGGTTGTTGACATAAATTGTAGTTTCTGGTCCAGAATATTTCAGGTCGGTGCTGCTTATCTTCCTGGCCTTTTTGGATAATATAATATATGTGATGGAGGACTTAAGGTAGAATCATGCTAGGCCCACGCGACGCGACGCTAAGTAGGTTGACGTCACCATTTCCATATCTGGACTACTTATCTTCCATAAATTTTCTATGGAAATGGGTGCTTTAGAATCACACTAGCCCCACGCAACGCAAACCGAGGTGCCCTACGCGACGCGGATCTTCCACAGCCAGATCGGCGTGGTCCGTGTGGAAGGTGGAGGGGGTATGGTCACGCCTACTATGAGATGATTTCACATCTTTTTGGTGTTATCTAAGCATAACGTGTTTCGCTATATCTGTGGTTGTTTTTTTGACATTTATTATTAAAAAATGGGTGACGAACAGTTCATTGAAACTGAGCACGAAGTTATTTATAATATCAAATCACAGAATTATAGAGATTCTCCCAAAAGATTATATAATAAATAACTAATTTCAATATTATACCCCTATAATGAATGTCTTTCTCTATTCCAAATTGACTTTCGAAGACGTGTGTTTGATTTTTTTTTATATCATATTCAATTATGCTGTGAAGCTCTTCAAATACCACTTTACTCATACGGAAGTATATGAAGAATCGTCCGTATCAGATTATAGATCTTTTACTAAAGTATGGAACTCTCCAAACATTTGTCTTCGTTTGTTAATGTTGTGGACCCAAATACTTCTCACTTTTTTATTTTTCTTTTTACGAGAATATTGATTTAATAATAATAATCGTAGTAAATCATCTTCAAATTCGCTTTCAGAAGACATGGCAAAGCTGTCGTCTGCTGAGAAAAGAATCACATAAACATAACCTAATAAATAAGCGTCAAATGTATCAAATCAAACGCGCCGGCGCACTAGAGACCTATTGTCACGTGGTCACAGCGACGCGTATGGCCAGTGTGAACATGGACAGAAACTTTGCGTAGCGTCGCGTCGCGTTGCGTGGGCCTAGTATGATTCTACCTTTAGCCAGCCGAGGAATCATTATGGATCCTATTGTATTTAAACATGGTAAAAACCATAAACATATATTTTTTTATTTTTTATTTATTAAATAACAAAATACATTTTGTACAACAATTTGAGTAGACCCACAAAGCTGTCATATGGCAGCTTGTCTGCAGGTTCTAACAATTTAAAAATTCTTAATATAATATCTAAGAACATATTTGTAAATACATTTATAGTTTTAAGGAAACATTAGAATAGATCACATAATATTAGATAATTTAACTTACATCTATAAATATATAAGATATTTCAATATACCTGCCTAATAACAAGATATGTAGGCAGCTATATTAAGATATTCAAAGATACATGGAGTTTTCGTTCATTAACCATAGTTTTATCATTTTAGGATATAGTCTCTCATTTTTTTCAAATTTTATGTTTTTATTGATTTTATTGAAAATCACTGGTATTAGATATTCAAGAGTACGGCTTCCATATTTATTTATCGTTTTTAGGCCCTTTACTTCTCTAAATCTTGTGGTATGTTTGTGTACAAGTAGGTGTTTGTAAGGGCTTTCCCCCATATTATCCATAATAGTAGTGAACCAGTGGAGACCTTTTATTGTAAGTAGGCTCTCTGAGCCATATAGTAGTTTTAGGTTGTGTCTCTGTTTGTAAATATGGCTTTTATTACTAGACCACAACAGACAGGAGAGGGGTACAAACCAACTACAGCTGGGCGCGGAGTGGCAAGATGATTGTAATGATATGTGATTCGTCCAGTCCGATCTGACAGTATATAGGCATCTCGCATTATAATATCACCATTTAGTTTTTAAATGTAAAATCTGCTTTTGAATGAATAGACATTTTTACATGGGAGCGGTAATTGCTCGTCACGTTATGAACAAATTTGCCAAACAATGTCCAAATACAGTAAAGTAAAGTTCGTCTGTTGTAAAGAGTCGAATATTTTGTTGCTGTATTCAGTTAAGTCACTTTTAAAATGTTTCGTAATTTACTTACCCCAGTAAACAGCGGCTTTGTGTTTCGCGTCGCCAAGTATCTTGATGTGTATATATATTATACGATTTTAATAAGCTTAAAATAAAGTAAAATAATGCTTACCTATGGAATGTAATACGACAATTGGGTTTATTCTCTTTTTCACTTCTATTTTTACACATTTTCATAGCACAAGCTTCCATTTTTGCTGTGTTATTTCGGAAAATGTACGGATGAGAGCTCGACGATGGTCCCCACAAGAATGATGACGACATATTTTCTAGATTCACGCGAGGCTATCCCGAGCTCAGCTGGCTCCAAGTGGAACCGATATGGGGAGGGGGAAATAATACGCGATTATCACTTAGGGCAGGTCTAGTAATATTCATATATGTTTAAGAATTCACTCACACTTCAATATTACCGTTGTAACTGTATTCCATACTTTCAAAATTATCGTCACGGCAAGTAGTAGATATGTGTATGAGACGTCTCGGTGCGGTGTGTGAGAGAGCTGCAAGAAAATGATGACATTTTCCTTTGGAGGAAACAAACCTTTGAAAGAGCTGCAATATTATTGTGTGATGGAACGTATGTTATTGCCTTTTTTATGCCGTCACGGTACCGTAGCCTTGAATCGTCAAAGTAATTATTAATTGCTTGCCATAAAAGAAGTGTGTGTAAAAATCGTATAAACAGAATTGCACAATACAACGAAATGCAAACGAAAAGATTGCGTTACCTAAAAATACTCTTACGAGAATTATATATGTAAGTGGGCCGGGACTTTTTAATACCATTTTTTGGATAATTCACGAATTGGCTTCATTGCTAATTTAATGGACGTTAATAATTTTCACCCTGGAGATATAGTTAACACTTAGCTCTTTATCACATTAAAACTTCGTTGAAATAATCTTCAACTCAAATTGTTGATTCTAGCTAAAAATTTAAGACGGTGGGAATTAAATGAAATTTGTATTCAACCCCCCTAATTGCAATTAAATTCGGAGGGTTAAAAGCGTTAAAATAGCCACGGCAAGATACGTCTCGGAGGGTGGCTTTAATGGGATGCTGTCAGGATGTCGTCAATCAACTGGGGTCAAAATTACCACCCTAGAGGAAAACCTAAGGAAGGAATAAATGCTGAAGGTTTTATGGGCTTCTTAAGGATAGTCTTAAAACTAGTGTAATTTTACGTGTTGAAAACCTTGTTTTCTAATACCTTAACTCCCGAACTATTTACACTTAATACCTCCGTGGCATATGGGATCGGTGATCGTGGATTCTAAGTAGGTAATGTTCAGAAACGGCGATCCGTTTGTTAGATTTCCCTATCTTAATGAAACGCACATGCGTCAAGAGGGAATTCTGTACTTGTTCTACAGATATTTCCAGGGAAGATGCTTAGGGAATCTAGCGTCATTGATCTCTTCAGTACCGGTGCACGGTCGGGAAACAAGCCAAACAAGCCACAGTTAACATTTTTGCCACAAGAGAATCACTCGACGTGCTGTAGGAGGACAAATGCATTGACCGCCAAGACCTAAACAGATCTCACCCCATGAACTCAAGCACCCCTGCAAAGTTACTAAACGCAGCAAACCACTTGCGAACTATGGCAGAGGTGTTGTTCATTTAATAAATGATTCCCGGGCGGCGCGGCGGTTCCCGTACCCGCCTCCCAAATTGAAACTGTAGAACGCATTGCCGATATCCGTGTTTCCTCCCTCAACAACATGGGTCTCTTCAAGACTCATGTTCACTCCATCCTCTCCTCAAAAAGACCCTTCATACAGCATTTCCAAAGATGGCAGAGGCTCTGATGCAAATGATTTTCCGCCGAGTCTTTTTTATTATTATGCGTGGAGTGCGTTTATTATTATTATGCATATTTAAAAAAATTACTAAGAAAAGAAATATTTAGGTGTGCTACATTGAACTTCGTTCCTATATGACACTTTCAACATTATTCTGGTGAAATACGACGATAAAAAATGAAGCGTTGCTTAAAATGCTCCTTAATCCACTTGGGTGCTCGTAATAAACTGAAGTTTGCGATAAATATTTTCTGCTCTAAGATATTTGTGAAAGTCTGACGGTATTAGAAATACTTTTACCGAAGAACGCTTTGATACGGTCCATAATAAAATTTTGTTTCCCGAAATAGCGGACATCAATTCTTAAGCACCAATAAAGCGGCTTTGAATAGTTGCCATGAAGGCAATTAGTTTAGAGATACATTTGAGCAAACGAGTCAATCCCTGTTCCCGCAATTATTTGGCGCAGCTGTCACTGGTGTCGCTTTCAAGTTTATTCGTGGAGTTGTAACAAGCGCGACTCTAATTTGTTCGGACATCTCTCATATTACCCAGTGGCGTGCGTACCTTAATAATAATAACAATATTTATTTTTTTTATTTTTTTTTTCACACATCTAATAATGATGAGAGACACTGTAACGCTGTCCGAAATGTTGGCTAAAGAAGGAGGTAGCGCAATACGGCATAACACCCTAAAAATAAATAACGAAAATACTTTTAGCCGTGAAAATCTAAAAATATACCCAATATTTGGATGATTTGTGTAAAATGAGTTTTTGTGAAAAATGAGCTGTTGCGTGGAAAAACCTCTTTTTTTCTCAGGGCTTTCGGAGGTTATGTGGGCAGTATTTAGAAGAAAGGAATAATATGAAGTTCTGTGAAGGGAAAAGGCATGAAGAGTGGGTTAGTGGGGATATAAGTGTTTCCGGAAGTGAAGGACGTATGAATCCATCCCTCCCTCTGCGGTGCAAGGCGATGTTCCGAGAGATTGCTGCTGGAGAGGTTAAAAGATCTCCCTCAACCAGTTCCTCCTGATCTGACCTGCCAAGCAACTGGTGGGCAGACGCATCCAGCAAGTCACCAAACGTATCTAACCACTTGGGGTGACCTTTGGCAGAGGAGGCAAGTTTTATTATTACACTAGTGACAGAGCTACGAGTACCTATAAAAGAGCCAGCGTTATTACTGTGAGCTCAAAGAAGTGATCAAATCTTTGAACATATATCTGGCAGAGACACACATAAGTGACCAAATGTGTGCGCAAAGTCTTCAAAGAAGTGTTTGTCTTTGCCTATTTCAGCATATCGCTCGCCATACGTTCCCTCTTTTTTCTTAACTTTCCTTGTTTATTTTTAAAACTTCATAGTTAATTTTCTGTTGAACATTGGATATGTAGTATTTTTGTTGTTGTAAAATATTTGGATGTAAAACGGTTATAAGACGGGTCAAGGAAAAATATTATTTTATGAGATGTAGGTAATATTTTTGTAAGCCGGTACGTCTCTTTATTCCCTTCTGCCATTCAGGTGAAATTCGTATAAAACTGATATTGGGTTAGTTAATTAATTGATAAAGAAATTAATGCCACATTTAATTAGTAATGTACAATATTAAGAAATGGAAGCTTAAATAATTATTTGTATGTATGATGTGAAGTGGAGAAGAAGTCAGAAGGACATCGCGATCAAATAAATCAAACACTTGGGCCATCTCAACACTCAAAGAGTATTATAATAGAAACGGACGAATGAAAGTGAATTAATAAATAGTTGTGTTGCCTTCAATCCTTGCTACCCCCCCCCCCCCCTCCCCCGGAGAAATTAGGTGAAAGTTATTACCTTCTTTCGTTTAAATTCGACAGCATAAATAAGCATTGCTAGCTGGAGAAACAGCACGAAAGGTGATAAAGTACCAGTTAGCTAGAGCAAGTAGTCAGTTAGTAGGTACTGCGAATTGCATTCTCAATAGTTTTGGCATTCGAGTTGACAAATGCGGTTGTTAAACAGTTAAATGCCTCTGGGTGTAAGCTAACAACGTTGCACAAATACCAGCCCGACCAGGCTCAGCGGCGTTACAACTGCTCGGGCAATCTGGGCGATCCGTGTATTTATTAATTAACTTTATTTTAGGGCAGCAAAAACTTCGTTCAAAAATTTCCTAGTAAATTACATAATTTAGATGTTACTCTCAAGCGACTAAAGTACGAAATATATATCACCATACCAATCAAAGTGATCGAAAAATGATTATGTATTTACCCTTTGCAGTTTCAATTACACTTTTTTTTTAAACTTTATTTTTCCCATTTCTTTTTACATATAATGTATAATATTATAATGTCACTAAAAGATTATAACATATTTATAATGTCACTAAAAGATTATAACATATTTATAATGTCACTAAAAGAAGGTAAATTTCCCACAAAGTTTAAAGAAGCAGTTATAATCCCTATTCATAAAACAGGCTCAAAAATTAACATTGAAAACTACCGCCCAATCTCAATTCTCACGGTATTTAGTAAACTTTTTGAACGTGTTGTCTACGATCAAATTTACACAATAATTGTTCGCAATATACAAAACCAACAACACGGATTTCTTCAAAAGAGATCAGTACTAACAAACTTGGTAAATTTTACGGAATATTTAACGAGCAATATGGACAAAAGAAACCAAGTAGATGTAATCTACACTGATTACTCTAAGGCCTTCGATAAGGTAAACCATTTCATCCTTATTCAAAAATTAAAACAGTTAGGCATCCATGGTGACTTACTCCGGTGGCTCACTTCATACCTTTAGAGTAGACTTCAAAGTGTCTCAATTGGGGGAACAAAGTCCAGCTTCTTTTCTGTGCCCTCCGGTGTACCTCAAGGTTCTCATTTAGGCCCATTACTATTTAATGTGTATATATATGATATTTACAAATGTTTTTTTACATGCTAATTACCTAGCATATGCAAATGATAAAAAAAATATACATAGTTATTAAATCAATCAATGACTGCATTAAACTCAAAGAAGACCTCAATCGTCTTTTTGTCTATTGCGAATTAAATGTTATTAACATCTCAAATTGCAATAAATTAACATTTGCAAATAGAATTTGCATTTCTTGTAGAACAAACATTAGTAAAAACTCCCCTATTCCTCGTGTATGTGCACAATATAATACAAAATTTCACAGCATTGACATTTTTAGTAAAAGCCTAAAGAAATATCGATATGAAGTAACGCGTACGATCGATTATTAATATGAGAATATATCGTGAACATCTCCTATCATTTTCCTATATTCCTCTTCATCCCCCCTTCCTTTAACCCAAAATTAATTATAATATAATAAAACTTCATTTCCGATGTACTTTAGCATAAGAAACCTCTGTGGCTTGACTCCAGTTCAATCATATATTTATCACTGTATATGTTTTATGTAAAAGCTGTTTGTTTCTTACAAATAAATAAATAAATAATAGCAAAAAGTGTATAATAACATAATATATAATAACAAATAGTATGAACAAGAAATGAAAACCCACTAAGGCACTGCCTGAGTGTGTGTAATATTAAAACAAAATACTATATTTCCAAGGACCCAAAGTATAAAATAGACTTAAAAAAACATATAAAACTTATTGTAAATTATTTTCTTATGTAAATATCTCACAATAATCTCAACTGCAGAGCTTTCAATCGTATGTAGCCAGTGAGACTATGGCATCGCCTATTGGGGTATGTTGTGCGGCTGAAGGTATTGGGGAGGGTTATGAGGTGGGGAATGGAAAGGTGGGGAAATGACACCTTATAAATCATCGGTCAGTGGCTGAGTTGGTATCGATTTTGGGTCCCAACCAGGTGCCGCGTGTTCGATTCCTCGACTGCCCCCTATCACGATGCAAGCAATATTTTTCGCTCACCGTGGTGGTAGTAGGAGATTTTAAAATATTGTCAGGTTATTTGTATATTCGGAAATGTTTGTCTTTCTTAAAAAAAAATTAACAAAGCATATTTTATTGTAGTGTTGGAGTATCTAGGTTCGTTGAATAATGACAAACAGTTAGGTAGTATCAAAACGGTTAGCGGTGTTTAATCCATAAATTTTATGTTTAAACCTCCCGAATATCGACCATTGACACGGGTATTACTATCATATGAAAATGATCTTATAAAAAAACTAAGAAATAGAATAGATAATAAAAACTATGTCATAGCAATTCTCGTAGACCTTCAAAAAGCCTTTGACATCGTGAGTCATGAAATACTGATAAAAAATAGAAAAAAACAGGTGTAACCGGTCCAGCTATCAAACTAATAAAATCCTATCTGTCCTACAGAAAACAATGTGTTAACATAGGAGATAAAAACAGTCAACTCGAGAGTATAAACTACGGAGTTCCACAAGAATCAATACTGGGGCCACTTTTATTCCAAATATACATAAATGACATCTGTCAGCTAAAACTACATGGTGAAATCTTCTTATACGCAGATGACACGGCAATATTTTACCTCGGAAAAAACTTAGAAAGTCTATTAAACAATCTCAAACGGATCGTAATGTACTAAACGTTTGGCTAATAAAAATATATATTTACAATAGATATTAATAAAACTGGTTACATCGCATAAACTATTACAAATAGAAGAAAGAGACCTACATATTCTAGATAGCGAAAAAAATACCTGGGCTTATATATTGATAAACATTTGACATTTAAACAACACGTAGAAAATCTAAAAACAAAAAACATCCCATTAATTGGTGTGTTTGGTAGAATTGCCCATCTTCTACCAATAGAGGTAAAGACAGGCTTATACTTTAGCTTAATCCAGTCCCACCTAAATTATTTAATAACAATATGGGGAAACACATACATTACGAGCTTAAACGACTTACAAATAATACAGAACAAAGTTATTAAAAAACTCTTCAACTATATCCCATACACTCCCACAAAAAACTATATCTGAAAATTAACCTCTTGAAAATAAGAACATTGTACGAATATAACAGTTATAATATATAAGTTATCTAACGCGCAGCGTTTCTCTATCAACAATAGTCATACAACTGCCATATCTGATTTAACCACTGAATATCCAAATGACATTTTTCTAATATTAGGTGATTACAATATGCCAAACGTCAATTGGAACTCTACGTCTCAACCATGTAGTACCAACCCCTGTGTTTCTACTCTCCTTAGGTGCCTTTCGTTCTCTAATTTAACACAATATAATGCAATTTCTAATTCGTATGGACGAATTTTAGATCTTGTGCTTTGCAACACTATAGTCAACTTCTCCGCTGCCGACTCACCACTGGTATTTGAAGATACACATCATAAATCTATCATAGTTGAACTCAATATTCCCCTCCCTGCTGTTATCCTAAAACCACAGATAATCAAATCATTTAACAAAGCTAACTATGTAATAATTAATGATGCTCTTAGAAATAGTGATTGGTCTTCTGTAGTAAATGCGCAAGATGTTGACACTGCGGTACATCATTTTTATAGAATCATTGATGCCATAATAGATGATCTGGTTCCAAAGAAAGTAACCAATTCAACAAAATTTCCATCATGGTATTCGGCTGCTTTAATTAATATAACAAAAGAAAAATTAAAGTTTTTTCGTGCCTGGAAACGCTATAAGAATCCATTGGATTTCAATCTTTTGCATTACTCCGCAAAAGACAAAAGAACATTTCTAGTCTTGCTCATAAAACCTATATTGCTACATTGGAATCCGACATACAACATAATGTTAAAAAAAATATGGTGTTATGTTAAGACACAAAGAAAATCTCCCACTATACCAGAACACATGACGTATCATTCCACAACAGCACACGACAGCAAAGAAGTTACAGACCTTTTTGCTGATTACTTCTCAACGGTTTTTACAAATAAAATTCCAACTCATGATGCTGATTATTAGGAAGATCCTCTTAACAACACATTAATATCCTCAATCAGAATAAACGAAGAAATCACCTTAAAATACCCATCAAACATAGATATTAATAAAGGACCAGGAATAGACAGGCTGCCTGGAATTTTTATACGTTACTGTAGTAAATATATTTGTCTTCCGGTTTGCGCCATTTATAAAAAGTCACTAACGGAAGGATCGAACAATTAACAAACTGAACAAAAACAGCATTATTTCGAATTCACGGTTTTTGCGCCTAACGAAAAAATCTACGATGCAGAAAACTTAGAAGGGGCTCAATTATTGTTATCCAGATAAATATAGGAAAAACTTTGTTATCCCTAATTTGAAATTGACAAATATGTACTCCCGTGACCGAATATGATAGCGCTACAGAAAATTACCGCTATCGCATTTGACTTTATATCTTCTTATTGCTTTATAGTCCTGACAAAGTCTTAAGAGGAATATAAACGCCAGAAATATTTCGATTCTTGTGTTTTATTAAATCTAAAACCGAGCGCCGTGAACCGTCATATTTTGGTCTGATTTGCACGAGGCAAGTAATTTGAAATAAATACTGTTGCTATGACGTGGTGCTTGCAATACGTAAGAAGCGCCCTGCGAGATCTCCGTTCGCCGATGTTTCTATACATACCTTGTTACCCGGTGGATGAATACCGTCAATTCTATTTTACCAGCAGCGGCCGCGACGTGAGCGTTGTCGATATTATCGAGAATCCTCAAACTATGGGGAATGCTAATAAAAGTTAATGTTTATAAAATTTGAATTGATTTTATTTATTTACAATCTAAAAATTTTTATGAAAGTGAATTATTAATACATATTATTTTAAATATATATAAATATTAATAAAAAGAAACTTGATTCAAGTTAAATATAATATGTATATATGTTAACAAAATGTAACTAATACGTACTTTTATAAAACTAGGTATAGGTATGTACTTTTATCAAATTTACATACACTTTCAAAATACCCAAATTACATATACTCAAATTTCCACATCTAAAATTTTTGTAAAATTCATTTACGAAAATAATTTTTTTGGAAACAAATCAATACACCAATCACAGTATTAGAAATGATGACGGAACAACTCACAGCTAGGTTTAAAAATATTCTACATTAGATACATCAGTTTATTGAAACATACACTTAAAAAAAACGGTGAAAATAAATAACTTGCATCTACATATGCTGAATTTATCCTAAAAGAGCATAATTAAAACGAATGCAATATAATATTTTAAAATAAAAAGTAAAATTTCGACGGTCTCCATGGTAGAGGGGAAAGGCTGCCAGCTAGCGATCCGGAGATTGCGGGTCTTAGTATTAGACATTATCAAGGAACAGTTCCCAGCTACATGTATTAATAAAAAGAAACTTGATTAAGTGAAATGTAATAAATATATACAAATGTATACTTTTACAAAATTAGGTATATGTACTTTTATCAAATTTACATACACTTCAAATTTCCGCATTTAAAATTTTTGTAAAATTAATTTACAAATAAAACTTTTGGAAACAAATCAACAAACCAATTTCAGTATTCGAAATTATGACGGAACAACTCACTAGGTTTAAAAATATTGTACATTAGATACATCAATTTATGGATACACACACTTAAAAAAAACGGTGAAAACAAATAACTTGCATCTACCTATGTTGAATTTATCCTAAAAGAGCATAATTAAAACAAATACAATATATATCGCGGGTTCAAACCCCGGCAAACAAATCTTAGTATTAGACATTATCAAGGAACAGCTCCCAGCTTCATATATTAATAAAAATAAACTTGATTAAGTGAAATATAATATGTATATATATATTAACAAAATGTAACTAATACATACTTTTACAAAACTAGGAATATGTACTTTTATCAAATTTACATATACTTTTATCAAATTTCCGCATTTAAAATTTTTGTAAAATTCATTTACAACTAAAAATTTTGCAAATAAATCAACAAACCAATCTCAGTATTAGAAATGATGACGGAACAACTCACAGCTTGGTTTAAAAATATTGTACATTAGATACATCAATTTATGGATACACACACTTAAAAAAACGGTGAAAATAAATAATTTGTATCTACCTATTCTGAATTTATCCTAAAAGAGCATAATTAAAACAAATATAATATATATCGCGGGTTCAAACCCCGGCAAGCAAATGGGGTTTGTCAGTATTAGACATTTTCAAGGAACAGCTCACAGCTACATATATTTAAAAAATATTCTTTTAAAATATTAATCCTACCGATAATGAATTTAAGCATTATATTCGTCAACCCAAAATTTCTCAAATGATATAACATTCTGAACATCAAAAGAGTTGAAATCAGGAATAGTTGATGCTGACTCATTTTGAGCTCACGCTGTTTGAGAACCAAAAATGCTCGCTGTAACAACGAATCCGCTACGTATATTGCAAGTAAAAAACTTCGAAAACACGGGCACAGATCCCACGTCCGTTTCTGGCCACGGCTCGCGGCATTATGGTGGAATACAAGCGTTGGCCGCAGATCGTATGAATTAGTACGGTTCTAAAAATTTGACGTAAGCGCCAAAGCGGTTTTTATTTTTTTTGTGCATAATTTTATAAGAACGAAAAAAAGGTAGAACGTAGAAAACGTCAAAAATAGTCTTAGCCATAAAGGGGTATTTTTTAAAAAATGTTACTTACATTACTTCATAGTAAAGTCATGAAAAAACTTTTTTTTTAGTGGTTTACGCTTATTTTTTTTGTTACGTAAATAATAATTTTATTGTTATTCTGTTACGTAGAAAAGGTAGTTAAAGCTTCAATTTATCCGTAGCATATTTTTTTATATTCGTACTGTAAACCGATTCGTTGTAAAGATTAATCTAAATAGTGATTTCACGTATAGCTTCATCTTAAGTGCAAATAAATAACGTTTTGGATGAGGAGGGTTCAGAATTACATGGTTATTTCGATTCGACCCTCAAACATGACAGACGATTTAGAATTTTCGTCTCTCACTAGAGCAATACTGCTTTTTTTCGCTGGTTACATTTTTTTTCTCTCTTGATTTATATTATAGCCTTGGGGCAAGGACAAATATATTGCTACGCCACTGAAGCTGGTTGATAATATTATCTCGTGCTTGCAGTATAATACAGTGCACAGTGTCGGTCGTTGGTATCGAAGCTCGACAGAATGTTATAGACAAGACAGGACATTCAGTATTCAACTATTTCCGCAATGGAGGGCATAACAGAATACTTGAAATATTCAGAACATTTGGTTGTTCCCTCGATACCCGTAATTCGATTGCTTACTCGATATTTCTGCTGCTTTAGTTTAATTCAGTGAAATTTTCCCTAGAAAGAGTTTACTTCGTTCGGTTTCAGCGACGATTAAACGGTAGCTTTTATTAAGTGATTGCACATTATTCTATCGTAACTTTATCCACTTAGGTAGGTTGATTTTAATGAATTATAAATCAATGATTTTTTTTTTTATAGATCCTAAAAATATGGGATAAACGGTGAAATCTAAGTGGTTTCATTGGCATTAAACCACGGTAAGCAGTTCCTATGTTTACGTTTTAATATTTGGAGATGTGATATTGATTAAATCGAATGGCCAAATCGAAAACAGAACACCCATTGTTCGAGTGGCAAGTTTAATAAAGTGTAGAAATTTGACTTGATTTTAAGTTTGATGTCTAGGTATAACCTTTTCTGGTTTCTGGTAACACCTGGTGACCTGGTGAGAGTGAAATTGTAATGTATGTTATTCCTGTTAAGTTAGTGCATTGTTTTTAACATTTGTACTTACAAAGAAAATAACTTTTTACGTGTTTAGTAGTGTTTTTTTAAGTTATCTCTGCACAGGAGGCCCTGAAGAAAATAATTTCCACATTCGAGATGTTGATCTCAAATACGAGTCGTACAAACGACCCGTTCATGTGACAAATTTTGGACGCGCGTTTGGCATGTTTCCCGACTTTCTTTTTCAGGTTCTCCAAAAAACAGTTATACACCAATATATTATGGAGAAGATTACAAAATGCATTAAACTATGCACCCGGGCCAATTACACTTCTTCCTCAGAGCATCTTTCATAGATTGATATACCGGTAGAACAAAGACAGCATTCCCAAGCTGACACCTGACGCTCAAACCGTTTGAATATATTATGTAGAGGAATCTATCAAACGGAAAGCTCGTTTCTGCACGAGTCAAGGTTTTTTAAAAATTATTTTGGAGCTCCAGACCAGAATTGGCTGTGAAATTCAACGTAATTAAAATAGTAAATTATCTACTAGGTAAACTATTTAAACGTTCAAAATGTATTCAACTCATTGAAAATGATGTTAAAACATTAATAAAAACGAATTAGAAGCGAATGTTCAACTGGTAAATAATTATACCCATGATGCACTAATTATTGTATGTATGAATTATTTAATCACTGAAAACTAATTTAAAATAGAAAAATCAGAAAAATATTTTTTTTTTACATTAACTGCACACAGGAGGCCCTGAGGAAAAAAAATCCCTCAGGGCCTATGTCATCTGAGATGCTGTGTGGAGGGTCTTTTTGAGGAGAGGAAGGAATGAACATTGGTCTTGAAGAGACCCATGTTGTAGGAAGGATGAAACACAGAGTCCGGCAAATCGTTCCACAGCCGAGCTATTGAACACAAGAACGAGTCGAAGAAACGACCCGTTCTCATGTGACAAATGTCAACCGTATACATATGTTGGTCACGCGTTTGGCGTGTTTCCCTAAAGGCGTGACGCCTGTGCTCTAAAGATTGCAATCCGTCTGTTAAGATGGGATAATCTATCAAACGGATCGCCCATTTTGAGTCGAGGGTATTTTTCAGGTATTTAGGAGCTCCAGATCAGAGGTAGCTGCCAAATTCAACCGTGGGCCGCAATTGTGATTTGTACAGGATTAGCAGTTGTGTACTACTAAAGTATTTGCGGGCCCTGTACAGTACGCCCAGTTTTTGGGAGGCTAACTTTACTCTGGCTTCGATGGAGCCCCCATATCTAAGCTGGTCACTTAGGGTTACACCAAGCATATCAATGGAGGGCCTGTTCGGCAGATTGCTTCCGTTGAAGGAGACTAAATTTTCATTTCGATCTCTTTTAGACGTAATCAGACAAGATTGGGTCTTTGAAACATTAAATACAACGAGATTATTTTTACCCCAAGAGAAAACACTCTCGAGGTAACCGTCCATTCATTGCTTCAAAGCCTTCCGAGCCGTTGGAGTTTGTTACATCTAGGAATTGAACCCAGGACCTTAGCCTTACCTCACACTGAGATAGTGGAACGCTACTCCCTTCGGTCATATTTAACTGTATCATACTTCGACTAGGAACTACCAACAATTTTCATTTTCTTATATTTTTATTGGCTGATATCTTTATGTATGATTGCAAGATTCATCTCGAAGTAAATGCTACCTAGATAGTGTTTTGAATAAATTTAGCCATTTTTATTTAATATACGATATCTATTGACTTTTATGCAAGTCCAGAATGAATACTTTTAATTTAATGGGTAATACCTCAAATTGTAATATTTAATCACTAAAGAGAATATTAGCGAATCTCAATCGAAATTTAAAACAAAAAAAATATAAAAAGATACTGTCACATCTAGAAATTGAACTAGCCAAGGTCCTGGGTTCAATTCCTAGATGTGACTGTATCGTTTTCTGATTTTTCTGTTTCAAATTATCGATTGAGAGTCGCTAAAATTGTCTTCAGTGATTAAATATTACAATTTGAGGTTTTACTCATGAACTCAAAAATAAAAATAATGATTATTTGATTATTAATTATTATAAATAATTAGTATCTGGACAAATGAAAAAAATAACAACATACATATATTAAGTAGAAAAACGTAACACGAAAAAAAAAGTGAAATAAATAGATTCTTTACAAATTGTTTTCATATTCATTACAAAGCGTATTCATAACCGCATTTGCAATTTGTTTAAATACAGAATTTTGTAGAAACACGTACCGCACGCAGTACGAAAATCGTAATGTATTTTGTAGTAAATAATTTAATCGTGTTACAATGAATAATTCCAGTGGCTGAATAACAAAGGCGTGACATTAATTGAGTTGGTAATAAAAATATAATGACATAATTGAATTGGTTTACTTAAAAATAAACTGTTAACGAAATCCTCAAGGCTGCGCGTGTCTTTGGTCCCACGTGAAAATATTATTATATCCAAAATCAGCAGTAGTAAGGTACATATATAATGAAATATTATGTGAATTAGTATAATTTTCCTATATTAGAGTATGTGCTTTCATACTTGCGGTTAGTTGTGAAACTTGGAAGAACTAGAATAATATGTATTAGTGTACTTGACGTGTTCGTATTTGGACGGATCAGTTTAAACTTTTCAATAATGTAGTACAGTTTTTTAGTATCATCTAGAATCTATAAGGCGCTTCACATTTATGTAACTATGAGACGTATCAAAAGTGACTTACAATTCATGAATATTGACGTATTGACTACGATAAGGGCAGATATATAGATTGCAGAAAAATTCCATATGAAAAGAGTTACTTCTCTTTTATGCAGATTTTAGCGCAAATTACCTTTGTAGGTGTACCGTCTAATGAGAGGGAGTTCTGGGAAGGAAAACGGTATCAGGGGTGGGTAGGAATCTAGAGGTCAGTGTGTCTAGGAGTGATGAACGTTTGAATCCATTCCTCCCACTGCGGTGCAAGATGATGGGTGGAGAGCGCCCGGCTGGAGTATTCAAAAGATCTCTCTCTCTCAACCAGTCTCTCCTGACCTGACCTGCTACGTAGTAGGTGGGCAAACGCATTCACCACCAAGATTTGGATAAACTTTAACCCATGAACTCGGGCACATCTGCTAAGTCACCAAACCTAGCGAAAAAATTGGGGTGATCTATGGCAGCGGTGTTGGTTATAAAATGATTTTCGGGGCGGCGGTACTGATATACAGAGTATCGGGCCATTTACACCCCCTTACAGTAAAACTTTGATTGAGTGGTAGGTATCTATATTGCTTTTCTTATTTTGTTTTGGACAACTTCTGATTATACCTACCTGTTTCTTTGTAAACACTGGTTTGAACAAATAGTTACGTGGAATTACTAAGGTTGGGGTTGGGTGTAATTTGAAACGCCGATTCCAGATCGTTTTCAGCATTTGAACCAATTGTTATCAGTGGAAAAGAATAACTGTCACTAATGATGTTATACTTGTCAGCTGATCACAATTGAAAGAAAGATTAAGTGGCATCTTTCAAATGTAAAAATAAATACGCAGATTGGTCATTTGATAAAAATGTTACATAAGAATTTCTGTAAAATTTTCCGGCCCTAAAAATATAAGTCAAAACTTTCTGTTCCATAACTTCTGGCGACTGGTGACCAGTGGCAGTCCTTCCCTCAGATCAATTGATCAAAGACCTCCCAAAATTATAAGATGGTAGTAAAACATAATATTACACAAATCAAAACAACTGGAATTATTCTAATGTAGGTATTTGAAATCCACCGCGAGGTAACAGGCAGCGGCAAGTAGTGACATCTAACGTCTAAAATGAAAGTTTTCTTTTCCACGCCCCATGATTGGCTGGGTCAATTAACAAAATGTCCCAATACCTTGTTTCTGTCTCTTTACGCGCCATACAATAAACGAGATGGCAATATGTCGCCTAATAAAAATGTTTTCGGATTCTGAAGACAGTTTGGGTCATTGCCGTGGGGGAGAGAGCATGATGAAACTATGCGTCTGAAAGAGATGGTTTGATAAACGTAGGTTGATTTTGCATATTGTCCGCTTGTCGCATGAAATAATTTGCTATATTACATAATGTAAAATCAACTCGTGTCATTCATTCGCCGATAAAGGCTAAAGTACCTTTAATGGGGTGGAAAAATAATGTAGGTGATTTTAAAAGGTCGACCTAAAAGTTTAGAACATTGAATTGTTAATTTTTTTCGCTCACAATCCACTATCCACTTAAATGACTGAATAATTGATAAGACAAATTAATTTCCTGAGTACGCGATAAGAAGGAAATTATAAAAAGAGACAATGCGAATCGGAAATCCTGTTTTCATGCGGTTTGCTTGGTGGTTTTTTGATTAAAAAAGACTAGCCCGAGTTTAACAAAAGAGAAAACCCTTGTAATATAAGCTCTATTCTTACTGAGCACTTTAATTTTTTGTTACCTTTCAATCACCGGTGCGCGGTAGCTATTTCAAAACCTAGTATCATTAATATGGTGACCGGACAACTCAGAATCACGCAACTTCTGCACCTCCTGTGAAAAGTCATTATAATAGTCATGAAAAAAAGGTTCAATAGGTAACGTTAAGTTAGGTTATAATAATAATATTTGGATGACTTGTATAGCGCCGTTTTTGTGAAAAATCACCTCAAGGTTAAGGGCTATTTTTCTTTTTTTTCATAACTTTTAATGACTTCAAAGGATTGTTGAAATGCCACTTTGTCGAGTTGTCGTGGAAGTCATTAATTTATTTTATTTATTTATTGACGCCCTATTGGGCTTTAACATATAAAATACAAATAACATTTATAACAACAGTACATAACAAACTTAAAAAAAGATTACACAATATACAAATAAAGCATAAACTCAATAAAAAAAAATAGGAGTACATACATCTAAAGCTAATTCCACATGGATGACTTTAGAACTCGTAGGTACAACAATTCATATACCTACGAACAACAAAAACATGAAAAAAATCAAAACACATTAATTTTTACTTAATTACTCATATTGGAAAAAGAACAATAAACAAAAGAATATCGAAATAAAATAAAATTTACTCATTCATTATTTACATCTAAAAAGTGGTGGACTAATTTGGCTTTAAATGAATCGAAGTTTAAATTAAATATGTCAGCGACATCAGTCAGTTCATTACCCAACCTATGTATTCTTTCTACCGCAGAATTCGTAGCGAAGTTATTGTTGCAAAATAAAATATTCCGTCTTGTATATTTTGGAGGTATGTGTAAGGATAACAAGTTGATAGCGTCAAGGTTAATTAATGATACATAATATTATGTATCATTAATTAACCTTCCAAGTATAAAAACGTCCTTTCGATTCCAAGATGATACGGCAGCGTTAACGTAGTACAGGAGTTATTCACACATTTCACCGCTGAAGAGTCTTGGATACCAGTGTAGGTTTTATATTCTTTGAGAACCCGACGTTTGTCAATTTAGGCATTGGCCGGTCAGGTACCTATATATTTTTCAATAATTTGACATAAATATTTTCCATATATGTTTTTAAACGGAAATAGGGATGCAAACATTGCTTTCGGTACGAAAAAAATAACAGCATTTAGTTCGGGTTGAATCTTGCAATCATATATAAAGATATCAGCCATTAATATGTGCGTTAAGAAAATGAAGATAGTGTTGGTAGTTCTTAGTTGAAGCATGATTCAGTTAAAAGTTACCGAATTGGAAAGGGGTTCCATAGCTCAATCGGTAGAGCAGTTGGCCATGAATGCTAAGGTATCTGGGTTCGTGTCCCAGTGGAACCAATATCTTTTTCTGATTCTTCTGTCTTCAGATTTTGATTGAGTTTCGCTAATATTGTATTCATTAAATTAAAAAAAAAATCAGTCCGCACTTACCGAATACTAATTTATTTACATTGCTATCTTCAGAATTTCTATTTTAACTCACCGAGCAACACCAAACTTCCAAATTATGTCACTGTCGCAAAGAAAACGTCGTTCTCTTATTCCTACATGCCTACTTTGTACAAAAGAAAATCGAAACGTACGACTGGAGAACGTTTTATCTCTTACCGAGCATGTTCTAGTGCCAATGCCTGAAAATACGTTGAAGGTATGCTGGACGTTTTAAGAAAGCTTATCATACCTTTACAGTCCACTTCTCTCAATAGAAATAAGGGAGATGGAACATGAACCATTATTACTAAAAATCGTGTCTAAGTACAGCCTGACATACAACACCAAACGCATAACTTTCATTGGCTCCGCCACCACCTCAGTCCGTGGATTACGAACGTAGCTCGGGGACAGTTGGCAAGCTTCTATGCCATATCTCCATAAGTTTTATAATCTATTGCCACGGCGCAACACACTGTAATAAAGTGTTGTCTGATTCGGTAATAATGTGTGACAGATTGAGCTCACCGCATTTTATCTGTTGAATTTTTTGTGGCTTCTTTTAATAATTAAATGAATTATAACAGTAAACTGCACACATTTATATTAATTCTTACTTCCTCCTAGAACCTGACCACAAGAAATATATCAAATCATTATTATCTCCAAGTTGGATCTTTATCCAAGGAAATAATTCATCTATCGCGCAATAAAAAAGAAATTAAAGAATGATTACTCATATAATATTATACAATGTATATGTTTTAATATAATAAAACAAATAAAAAACTTATTTCTACTTTAATTTTATTGACCGTAACCGGTTTCAGCTCGTTAAAGCCATCTTAAGACAGGTACAAATTATTCTTAGTCTACGGTTTATTTAGATAACATATATGGCAGGGATGAGGGGTGGTCTAAGGATTTTTATTAATAATAATAAATTGATTTAAAACGACGTAGTATCAAATTTAATTATGATAAAATAAAAATTATGCACATAAAATAAAAACTTCATTCAATGAAACAAAGTGACCCCCATTACACAAGTAACGTTTTCTACTTATAATACTGGTAGTTGGAGTTTTCAATTATTTTCAGGAAACACTCCGTAACGTAATTTTTTTTTTCATTCCCTCTGTGGGCATGCAGTTTAACTGTATCTATGCTCTGCGCGGTACATATTGATAATAAAATAATGATTGATATAAATTATTAATTCATGATGTTTGTTTCCAGAATCCTCTAAAACTGTGCGACGGAAAAAGTCTACCGACACCCCCGCCCACAAGTCCTCCTTGCCGCCCCTAGTCTCCGCTCCGCCGCTACCCTTGGCACCCGCCCCCACCCCTGCCCTGCCCGAGGACGACGTCTCCCGGGACTCCTCGGAGACGGACGCTGACGGCAGGAAGAAGAAGAAGGCGCGAACCACCTTCACGGGGCGGCAGATCTTCGAGCTGGAGAAGTTATTCGAAGTCAAGAAGTACCTGTCCTCCAGCGAACGGACGGATATGGCGAAGTTGCTGAACGTTACTGAAACTCAGGTAGGATTTGCATATATGTTTTTATTTTCTATTTCCATAAACAATGATCACTTTTATTATTACCCTAACGATACGCGTTTACAGTACCGTGACGGCATAAAAATGCAATTAACATACGTTCCTTATCACTCTAATGCTGCAGCTCTTTCTTACACATTAAATAATGGTGAAACACACAAAGTACGTGTGACTGTTTCCTCCAAAGTAATATTTTTTTCCTTTGGAGAAAACAGATAGGTATATCTTGTTACGGCTCAGCCACGGCGACGGGAATTGCGGTTTATTTTCAATACAAGTTTAAGGGAGATGTATGAAAATGATTGTATGTTTTCTTTGGAGGGGGTGCAGACATACGTTGACCGTTTTCGACTATTATTTAGTGTGTAATAAAGAGCTGCAGCATTATATATTTATAACCAAAGCAAACCATTGACGTTTCTGAAGTTTTGAAATTCACTCACACGTCAATATTATCCTTGTTACTATATTCCGAACTTTCAAAATTATCGTCACAGCTAGTAGTATTGTAGGGGTCTACGGAGAGGTCACGGTGTGGTGGGTGAGAGAGATGGAAGAAAATTATTACTTTTTACCTTTGGAGGAAATGGACCTACGTACATTGTGTATCTCATCTTTTGAAAGAACTGCAGCATCATTGTGATAAGGAAAGTATGATAATTGCCTTTTTTATACCGTCACGGTACCATAATCGTGAATTGTTACGGTGATAATAAAAGCGCTCAATAGAAACAAGTGGAGATGTGGCATAGAAGATTGCATAGACAGACACAGACCAAACTGCATGGAAAACCAAAGCGGAGCAGCGGATCCATGAAAGTTATGCAATTGGTCTGCGATTATACCTACGCGATTTTATGGATGAACAATATTTACGACATTGGACGCGCGCGTTTTCACACTAATAATGGTTCATAGCCTATCCCCATTGTTTTTATTATCCAGATCTAATACATGTACATAATATATGGAATATGTATAGTATATAGTATATATAATGGCGACGGGTTTGTTCATAATATTCGATAGATTATGAAACAAAGAATGGATGCAAATAGACAAATAAATATTGGTGTCTTCAATAATAGCACCTTGTGGAGTTATTTGAATTAATGAAGTGTTTTATTTACGTTAAATTAAAATTATTATTATTTCAAGCCAAACAGTAGTTTTTATACTTTTTCTTACTAAGACGAAGAATTTAAAAAAACAAATTGCATCAATAATTCACCTCCTTCATATTCAATCAAAGATTGAAATCCCCAGTGATGGCTACGGATTAATGGAGTTCTCATTAAAATGAATTAAACCGGTTTTTTATTTTTTGTAAAATAAATTATAATTTGGCTATTAACATTAAAAGTACAAACATAACACGTACAAAGAACTAGGTGATCAACACAATTTGTTTTCAACATCAGATACTAAAATATGTAAATATCTGACAGCCGATCCAAAAAACACTACTATTAAGCACCAAAATGTTAGGTCAAACAATTAAAAAACTTTAATGAACTTCAGATACAGCTGAATCACCTAAATATAGACTTTACAGAAAAAAGGTTTTTTTTTCTTGATTACAATACACCTGCAAAGCTACTGCAATTAGCTTGTCGGCAGACTTGATAATAATAATAATTGGATAATTTATATAGCGCCGTTTTTGTGAAAAATCACCTCAAGGGCGCTTCACAATTTATTAAGAATTCTTAGGTTCTATCTAATTCTTCTATTTATAAATGGATACAGAAACATACTTACCTGGCAGGTCACTTCCGATAAACACACTTTAATTAGAAAGTTGATGTAATTACTTTGGTGTAATTATTCTTACAGAATGTTGGTTGACAAATATTTACACTCCAAAACTTATAACTCACTACTCTTCATTCAATTCTTCGAATCATGACAGTCAGAACGATGAATTTGTGGTATACACAAAAAATGTTCTAAACTCCGTTGTAACTGAAGTAAACGTTATTGATGCGAGCTGTATGCAAATAATCTTACTAATATTATAAATGCGAAAGTTTGTATGGATGGTCCTTACTCTTTCACGCAATAAATATCGAATGGAATTTAAAAATTCTTTCACTAATCGAAAGCTACATTATTTGCGAGTAACATAGGTTATATATATTGGTAAGCTCTGGCGTTATGAATAAGCTGTGGTGTTATGAAATTATGTATCATACGTTTTCTGTACCTAACAAAATCGAGTTATTGCAAACGTAAAACAAATTGTTACCTTGGAAACAATGTGTTTTTTTTAAATTTTAGGCTTAAAAAGAGTGCTTTGTTGTGCTTAAAAAGAGTGCTTTTTTGGCGTCGTAGTTAATATCTACCTATCTCTAAAAATGTTTAGTGTCCGAACGAAAAGCATAGCGTTGCTATAAAGCGTAGCATTTGACGTGGACTGCCATTTCGTTATTTGTTATTTTTTACGTTACTCTGGATTCAAATATGAATAAAATACTAATAAAGGGAGTAGGTACTAAAAATAAATTTATATTTCTATAATTTAAATATTTTCTATAATAGAATTTTTATTTGCGAAATGTCATTCTCAAGAATTTTATTTGTCTTATCGTTATTTGTTGTTTATATTATGTGATTTTTTTAAAACAGAGATAATTTGAGGAAAGGGAAATGATATAGGCTACTTTTTATCACGGAAAAAAATTTCATTACCGTGGGAAAGTTCTTTATACAGTAATTTCCCATTAATACCATGCGAGCGAAGCCGCGGGTAAAAGCTAGTGTACAATAATGCTAGGTAAATTCTAGCAATATACCGCTCTCCATCCATCCGTAATATCGCACCATTTCTTAACAGTCTCAACGGCATACTCTCTAATCTTTCCTACACAAAAAAATGAGTACCTACCATTCATTGGCACATTGTACTAATAATTTGGCGAAAAAAATAAATAATGCACGGAATATTTTTGATCCTCTTTACATTGTTGACAAGTTTTCGCAAAAATTATTATAATGCGCTCTAGTATGCACAATAGAGTCGATAATTCGAACTTGCACTCTCATAAAACTGAAATATCTCAAATAATTGGGATGTTTTCCACACACAACTTTTCCGATTTCGATCAAAGCCGTGGAGTAACAGAAGCGGAAGCAGACCACATTCACAACCTTGTGTTAGTACAACCCAGTATCCAGTCTCCACTGTATTAATTTGTCAAAGTGCTTAAACCCGGCTGGCGCTGTGAATTGTCCACTAATTTGCAGCATCAATCAACGTGTTTCATCCTCATAATTACACTTCCGATGTCGATCGTCCCTCGGGTGTTTCCGTCACCGATCGGGTATTCTCCCTTAGCCGACTCGTTGGACCGAAAGTGCTACCATTGACGTATGAATGTTATTCTAGGACTGGTATTAATTGGAAATGATTTTTTTCATTAATCTTGTGAAGTTAATTAAATTTAAAACAATGTAGGTATACATTGACTAATTAATGTTAATTTTTATTGATGTCCTAATTTTGCCAAGCGCACCACAAAATACACGGCCATTCATATGCCCTAAGACTTTTTGGAACCAATAGGTAACATATTACTATTAGTTCCGTGAACGACAATTAGATACTCGTAGTAGACCTTGCACAAAAAAAGAGTATGGTTCTAATTTACTCATGTAATAAATCTAAACTAAAATTTCCTCTGAAATCATAAGATGTACCTACGTACTATATTACAAATAAAGAATTATACAATTTGTTCAAAGAAACGTCACTATCTCTATGAAATTTATTTTTTCAAACTTTTTTCTTTCTTGCTTTCAAGCATGAAAGTTCATACACGGTTAAAACCTTCAGAAAACTAAAGTAGACAAAGAGGAGAACGATTAATCTATCTCATTCTCTCGCAACTAAATCCTATAGATGTATTAGTTTGTCCCTTATAGTTTGTCTCTTTTTAATGTCGTTTTTCTTTTCTTAGAGTTTCATATCACAACGTTTTTTCACTACAAAAATGTGAATAATAATGTCCAAATAAACACAAAGATATTACATTTGAAAAAATAAGCTGAACAGAACTATAACCAAAGTTGGTTACCAATTGTTTGAATAATATATAAAGTTGGTGCAGCAGATTTTTTAAAACGGAATCAGAACACATAAACAAATTTAGAGGATCAAATTCCAAACGGTCGAGTTGAAACAAAACTTTACCAGGCTCATTCAATAATATCTATCAATTTAATGCACAATTCAAAGTTAAGTGACTCCTTTAATATTTTATAATGTAATGGTTTCCTTAACAATTTTCCTGCAAAGAAACATTTATAATTGTATTAGAATAAGTTAACAATAATAATCTAAACGAAAATATGAAAGAGAACAAGACACAGATATACAGAAAAAGACAATGGTCACAACTGGGACTCGAACCCAGACCTCTCCGTCTAACCGGGACGAGCGAGTTAACCAATTTCGCTATTGCCACCTTCTGTCAAAGCCGTCATATTTGTCAATCTCATATTTTCAAATTTCAGAATTACATTATTATCAACTACTAATTATTTTTCTCCATATTAAGGGCAACCAACCTTTTTGGAAACAATCATTCTAAGAATTGGTTTGTAACCTGGATAGCGTATCGGATAGATATATCCGAATTTATTTATATGGAACAATTGACTTTTACGAAAGTCTAAATGAATATTCAATTTTTATAAGAAAAACTTTCTTTTTATACTTTTTTTTAAGGTTATTCCCATCAGTGAAATATATCATATTAGAATAATATTATTGTTAACTTAATCTAATATAATATATTTCACTGATGGGAATAACCTTAAAAAGAATAAAAAGAAAGTTTTTCTTATAAAAATTGATTATTTATTATTGGAAAAACAAATTTACACAATTTCTATACTCCTAATTAAAGTTAATTAATCAAATTAATTATTTCGCATTTAAAACGAAATTGACGTAACATTCATAACTACATTTCTTAACGCCGTTGTCCCCAACTTTTCGTTCGATTAATCTGAGTCTCCGATCAGCCAAGTGATTTGTTAAGTAACGCCCGATTCGCCTGTTAGTCGGAGAGTTGCGTTGGGAAGAGCGTATTTGTGCATTTAATTTGATGAGTTCAGTGTTGAGTCAAAATTTCGGCTCAACAGTTGATGAGTAGGATTGGGAACAACAACCGTTATTCTAGTCCCTGATTACAATCAGAATTTCGTCTAAAAATACTTCCTTCGAATACGGAACATAATTTTTAAACCAATATATATTCTTATTATTTTTATTATTAAACTAATGTTTAAGACAAGATTTTTATGCATAGCACAAAGGGTAACAATTATTACAAGCAATAATTATTAGCCTGAAACACTCATCAACATTGAAAAAATCTCCCGAGAAAAGAAAAAAAATAAAAATATAAAATAAAAATAAATAAATAAAAAATAAAGTTGGTTGTTTTCAGGTGAAAAATTTTATAAGCAGTAATTGTTGAATGAAACACTAGTACATATTGAATTATTTGGCGGGTGGGAGATAAGCCGACGTAGCTCAATTGGTAGAGCAGTTGACCGGATATCAGAAGGACGCGGGTTCAAGTCCCGTCGGCGGCATTTATCTTTTCTCGGGAGATTTTTTCAATGTTGATGTGTTTTTTAGGCTAATAATTATTGCTTGTAGTAATATATATTCTATCCAATAAATCTATATATGATGTTTCAACAGCGTAAGTAATCACGTTGCTATTTATTTAGCCACAACTTTGTGTGATGATATTTTTGTTAAATTCTAATTAAAAATATGAACGTCTTTAGTAATAAATGATCCTGAATGAAGTGGATCAAACGTTTATACCAGGCATTCCCAACCTGCGGCCCAATTGAAGATTTTTTGCGGCCAAAAGTGATGGTTTCTGCATTCTATGTTTTGTATTTTAGTATTCTTTTTATTATTATTACATTATGTAATTCATATTTATATTATATTTTGTGAAATTAGAACAACAATAAACTCAATAGGTTATTAGACCTCGGAATCTCGATGCGAATTTTGATTTATTGCTTGAAATATGCCAAAATCAATATGTTTTGCAACTTACCTGATTTCAATAAGTGGAGGGTAAGTGCAAAGAACACACATAGGCGCGTATATAGTCAGAATGCCTTCTAACAATCAAGATCCTTGGGCACCCCTGTTTTATACAAAGGAAAATATATTATTATTATGTAGGTACTTAGTATTGACATAAAGTTTAAAAAATATTTTTTATTATTTCTAACCCACCTGCCGCCTTTCTCAGCAAGTACAGAAATCCATTGAAAAATTATGTTCAGGTGCAGTTTGAGCCCATGTACTATGCCACTCGTCAGGCTCGTTTGATCGTCAAAGCAGGGGGTGTTTGCTTCCCCTACAGTGAGGGGGGAGGGGGGGGGGGAGGGTTTCGAGGTGACGGAGGGCGGCAGTGACAAATATTTATTAGGCCCCCTGTCCAAAACATCCCCCTGTTGGCGGAGCTCGGTGATAATTGCTGCATAAATCTCAATTCGTGACGTCACATTGCGATGATGTATTTATACAGCGCACTATTAGGAAATTAGGTAACGACTTACTAGCGCTTAGCTAATGCCGGATTACGAATCATTATAATATACCTGACATAATAATTTACATCAAAATTTACTATGTAAAATAGTGATTAGAGCACCGATTCTATATCTTCTAGATGGTGATGGATGCAAAATCTGACGAATAGCAAATTAAAATGAGCAATTAAATTGAAGCCTCCTTTCTAAAAATACCTACTCCAAGAAAGAACTTTATTTTTTTATTTAAATTTTATCCAGCTTACGTCTTCATTTTTCCTATTAAACTGAGACTTAAAAGTGATGAAAAATATATTTAAAAGATTGGTAGAATATGTTACGTTACGTTAGGTTAGGTTAGGGGTGTTGAATTTGCGTGATTCTGAGTTGTTATCGAAACAATTTCAAAATCTAAAATCAAAGAAACATTATAAGATTATTGTAATACCCACGTACCGAGACTATACCTTTGCGATTTTTTTTTTTGGTTTTCACGTATGTATATAGACGGCCTCCGTGGTGTCGAGGGGTAAGGCCCTCGACTAGCAATCATCGAGTTCAAATCCCGGCGTGCGCAAGTAAATTTTATTGGATTGATTTGTGTTATTTCACAATTGAATCATTTAAAATAATATATGGTTTATATGCGGCACGTTCCAGAGTAAAAGATACTTTAAATCTCGCCCTGGTGTAAGACCACCATTCAGAATTGAAACGCTGCTTGAAATGGCTTTAACCGTGTTTGTTGACCAGATCTGGAAGGCTAAGCACTTCTACATCTTCCTCTTCCCACTATCTTCAGCCTCGCAACTCGCAACATAACCTCAATTGGCCTTGCCATAGACTCACTAATTTAATGTTATGTTAGGAGAAGAAGAGGTTAACAATAATAATCTAAACGAAAATATGAAAGAGAACAAGACACGAAATTGGTTAACGCGCACGTCCCGGTTAGACGAGAGGTCTGGGTTCGAGTCCCAGTTGCGACCATTGTCTTTTTCTGTGTCTTGTTCTCTTTCATATTTTCGTTTACATTATTATTGTTAACTTCTTCTTCTCCTATGATATATTTCACCGATGGGAATAACCTTAAAAAAAAGTTAAAATTGAATAAGAATATCTATTTATATTATTTATTTATTATTTCCGGAGATATTAACGCCGAGATATTAACGAGATATAACTACCTTTTTTATTTAATATTTTATTATTATAAATTTATATTATTTCTTATATGCATTTAAACTCTCTATGGGATATTTTGGATTGCACTAATCTCCCCAATTTCCGGATTAAAAACACATAATTATTATGTAATTTACAGTTTATCTAAAAATATATAAGGAGGTACGTATTATAAATGACGTGACCAGATCTGTATATACTGAAGTTTACCTACATTAAGCAGGAGTTTGTAGCGTGTCAGGATTTTATCATCTGCGGTGACCAGTGACCAGCTACTATTGTCAACCACAGCAATGTATTGTTTATCTTATCTCATTCTTTTTTAGTATTTTATTACAACAGTGGGAATACTTATATATGTTTCATGACCAGGATACCTTCCATAATACCCACTGTAATATTTTCTAGCCTCATTATTTCCAGCTACCACTTTATTATTAACTAATAGATGAGGGTTAACGTGTTAACCTTCAATATTTAGGTAGTTAACAATGATTGGTCTTACTGATGAAATTAATTTTATTAAAAAGAAAGGTTGGTCTTTTTAACAATTTATTATTTATCCAGGGCCGTCTGGTGGTATTCACATTTGGTATTTTCTAAGTTTAATGTAAAGTTTTGAAAGGTTATAGAGTTCGAGTAGTTTTGCATTAGCAAGTATTACAAGTATGTGATATTGGAAATCTTTGAGGTTGTTTCTTTTTCTCGAACAAAAATTAATGATTTAATAAAAATGTTTTAAAATTTAGTCCAAGAGAATTAAATTTCCCGCTAATGTCTCCGTTTTATACAGGGTGTAACTTACGTAAAAAAAATGATTTCATTTTGCTGTCCGATGACATTTTTTCCAATGAATATTAATAGAAAGATATTTTTTTTTGTTTTTAATACAAAAAAATCCTTCAGCTACGTGCTGTTACATCCTGAATATTTTTTTTTTCATTTTTAATAATATTTATTTTATCACAACATGTTCATCTTATTTCAAACAAAATTTCAGGTTATCTTGATTTATTTTTAGGTTATTATGCCGTGTTGCGCTATCTCTTTCTTTAGCCTAAGGTTAATATCACTTTAACCTTTCCTATGGAGATGTGCACACATCTTCACAATTCTTCAGGCAGCGGTAAACTGCAAATAATCGAAAAATTTTGACCAAAGACGATCAAGAACTAAGATTTTAAATAATGTGAATTTAATTAAGATGAAATTTTTCTCCATATTTTAATCATTTTCTAGACATTCTGTGATCAACGCAATAGCTACTTTGGATACATTTTTATGCATTACGTGTTTGATGCAGCTAATTTTTTTATTTATTTTATTTTATTTTTTATTTATTGAGCTTAAAAAATGGAACATATTATAATAATACTTATCTTCAATTAAAAGCATTTGCTTGTGGATGGAAGAAGAGTTTAAATTTCACATATGTACAGTTAATACAGTCACGTGTGTCACATATATAGGTAGACACAGTTAATATATAATTAATATACAGAAATCACATAATCAAAACCCTTTAACTAAAAAACATAAACATCCATGTACTCAGTAAATGAAAAACCGGTATAGTTTTTATTGTGACATTCATGTGGAAATAGGGGAAGCAGCAGTTTTCCCATTGATTATTTCTCTAAAATACTTTTTAATAGAATTCAACAATTATACCTTGTTATAATGCTTCTAATTTCTACTGGTAGGTTATTAAAGAAGTATTTTCTTGGTGTGTATAATGGTGTTGGGCAAAAGAAGTGTTTAGTTTGGGGCATACAAATACATGCTTAAGTCTTGTACGATTTTCAGTTATGAATGAGTATTTATCCTTTTCTTTTATAATTTGTATGATTGAATTTTTCACAAATAAGTTTTTAAATGTTGGAACTTTGAATTCTTCGATAATGCGTTCAGTGGGGAAGTCTGGAGGTTTTTTAAGTATAATTTTTATTATGCGTTTTTGAACGATTTTTATGGGGGTCAGACTAGTTTTGTCTATGTGTAACTCGATTAATTTTTGAACGCTTTGGCTACTTTAGTTACATTTTCATGCATTACGTGGGTGTTTGCAGATAAATATATGGGTAACTAGATTCATTTTTCAATCTTTAGTTATAAATTAGCGCCATTCCGCGTGTCAAGCCGTCCATTGAATAATCTTAGGACTTCCAACACAGTCTTGATCAATTTAAACTATCCTGATTGGCTTATCCACAGCTCAAAGCGATCTTATATTCCAGATTCCTATGAAATGGATACTTAATTGTTGACGTAGTATGAAGAATCTCTTGTAGAGCAAAATCATTAATTTGTCGCGGTGATGAGATATAATTTGCAAGGTGGGCCTCAGCAGCATGAAAATTGACGACATTCATCAATATGCGTATTCTTCCCCTTTAATGATAGTCTGATGAGTTTGTGTCATCATTGCAATTCATATAAACTGAAGATGTAGTATATATGCATATAGTATATTGTAGTTCCTAAAAGTTTACCGTTGTGCTTTAGTTTTTATATGGAGAAGATTTCTCAATCTTCCTTCTATTACATGATAGCATTTACTACAAAATGTTTGGACCCGGCTCTCTCTATAGTGCACAAGTCATTTTCATTCCTCGTTTTTACAGCCGATCCAAAAAATCGCCTTTTTTGGATGTCTAAAAATATTCCTGTACCTACGTGTGGAGAATACATTCCCAAAGTTATAGCACCAAATTCGACCTTGAAATATAGTTACGAGTGCGTGCCGAGCAGGTAGAACGGAAAATGGAGCGGGCCGGTTACTAGCGAAAACTTTAAACGCGTTTATCTTAAAACCACGGTTTTCAAGTTAGTTGGAATTGTAGCTCATCGAATTTTCATCCGATTCACTTCATTCAAAGTTTAAATTAAAGAAAATTAAATTTAAATGCGGATGAACTTCGACTTATGAAAAATTATTATTATAGGACAAAGTTATTAGCCTGGTATATAGCAGAATTTTTTCGACCATTTTTAATTCAGTCAGTGATTAATGCAATCAACATTTTTTGTTGCTGTCATTTATACAAAAAATTAAACCTCAAAATGGCTGCTTTTAAAATTCCGGCGGCAACGAGTGAGGGAGATGTTTTTTTTTTTTTTTTACAGTGAATACCGCACAAGAATCTCAACTGCTCCCGTCTGGAGCCAGTGAGACTATGGCATCCCCAATTGGGGTATGTTGTGAGGCTGAAGGTAGTGGAGAGGTGAAGGAGGGGGAGGAAGAGGAAGGTTGGAAAGTACCTGGCTATTCAGATCTGGTCACCAAACACGGCTAAATCATTTTTAAGCAACGTTTCAATTCTGAATGGTGGTCTTACACCAGGGCGATACTGATAGTATCTTCCACTCTGGAACGTGCCGCAAATATACTATATATTATTTTAAATGAATTAATTGTGAAATAACACAAATTAATCAAATAAAATTTATTTGCGCACGCCGGGTTCGAACCCGCGACCTCCGGATTGTGAGTCAAGAGTCTTAGCCACTGGACTACGGAGGTCGTATTTGGTTGAATATTAAAATATATTAGATAGGTACACAGGAATTCAAATCACGATGAAGCTTGGCAGGCATAAAATTCAAAGTGTGTGAGAACGTTTGATGCTCATAAAATCATATTATATATTAAAAAAACTGTGAAAAGAGTCACATGTCACCAGTCATGACTAATATGAAGCTTCCGGTCTTCCTGCCATTTTAATGTTATTTTTTGTATTCAAACTATATTTTTCTTCGCCCCACTTAACGATCTCTATTCAGGACAGGAATTCGGAAGAATAATAATCGCGTTATTTGGGATGTCTTGTTCTTGAAACATTTTTTCTAGGTACTAGGTAGGTACTTTTACAGGCCAATTTTTTTTCTTAGAAGCTGTTAAATGTCCCTGCATTTAATAAATATATTTACGTATATAATGTCTTTAAATAAATACCTACCTACAGCACTTAATAAATAATACATTCCTACCAAATTCCTACCGTTATTATTTAATAAATAAATTTTTACCTACCTATATTATTTTATTAATATATAACTTCCTATATTATATAATAAATACCAAAAATACATTACTACCTGTATTATTTAATGAATGCATAAATACTACTTATTTTATTTAATAAATACCTACCGAGCTTTATTATCTAACTAGCTGACCCGACGGATTTCGTACCGCCTCAGTATATAAATAACTGTTGAATTAAATTAAGCTTTTTCACTAAAATGAAAATTACACAATGAAGCAATTATCGATGCGCGGCTGTCCGTATTTTGTTTTTGTCAGTATCAGGGATGTCGTTGTGTATGATTTTTTTGTGATTTTCTTCTTTTCCACTTAATTACGAGAATTTGGGAGGCGGGTACGGGTGCCGCCGTCCAGGAAACCATTTATTGGATAACCAATACCTGTGCCAAAGGTCACCTCAATCAGGTAATTTAGCAGGGGTGCCAGGGTTCATGGGGTCAAGTTTTGCCGGGTTTTGGCGGCGGATGCTTCTGACCACCGGCGGGACGGATCGAGAAATACTGGTTGAGGGAGGCCTTTTGAACTTTCCAGCCCATTGATTCGACCCATTGCTTTGCACCGCAGTTGGAGGGATGGATTCATACGTCCGTCACTCCCGGACACACTGACCTCCAGATTCCTACCCACCCCTCACTCCTTTTTCCCTACCAGAACTTCCTATCCTCCCCTTTCTTAAAAAGACCCTCCACACAGCATCCCCTGAATTATTTTTAAATGGAAAAAATGCGTTTCAATTCAGAGATTTATTATAATCATTGTATTTTTCCTTTGGAGGGGTTGCAGACATACGATCACTGCTTGTCTCATTTTCGACTATTGACATTTAGTGTGTAAGAAAGAGGGGCAGCATTATCTGATTAAGAACAAATGCAAAACAATCAGCGCATTGACGTTTGACGTTTTTGAATTTTTAGAATTCACGCACAGTTCAATATTATTATACCTCAAAATGTGAGAATTCGTTCCATACAAAATGTATGGGGAAAAGAATTTTATTAATAACTATTTTTTTCGTTAATTTTTGTAATGTTTTAACAGTTATTACGTTATCCGGGGCGCAGACAAATCCAACAAATCAAAGATCTTCAAAATCAGCCCAGACGTTCTCGAATTATAAACAGTGTAACTAACCCTACTTTGTTTTATATAAGAAGATAAATACATACCTATCTTTATTGTTTAATAAAAATATACCTATCTATATTATTTAATAAATACATACCTACTTTTGTTATTTAATAAATACTTAACTACGTATATTATTTAAAAAATATTTTAAATAAATAAAAAGAAAATACTTTTTTTACGTCACTTTATTGATATTTTATAGTCTACAGGTTTCGGTACCTCCGTACCATCCTCAGGACTGTTAAATTTTTTTTTTTTTTTTTTTTTTAATATTTGCCTACCTGTGTTATTTAATTAATAAATCCATTTCTACCTGCATTCTTTTACCACTCGGACCCATAAGCTTGTTTTTACGACAATATAACATTGCCAGACATACGTTTGACGTGTGAGTTGTCATTTATCGTTTGAAATACGATAAATGACAACTCAGAATCATGCAACCTCAACATTTCCTTTGAAAAGCTATTAAAAGTGATGAAAAAAAAATCGTTAAAGGGGTTACATTAGGTTAGGTTATGAGCTTTTTTTCATAAATTTTAATGACTTTTCAAAGCGGTGTTGAAATTGCATGTTTCTAATTTGTTACGGAACCAATAAATACATACCTACCTTTATTATTTTATTTATTAACCGACTCACCTCCAATTTACAATAAAATAACACAAAATAAAATGATAATAAATTATGCCTACCTATATTATTTAAATATACTTTACCATGTATTTCTTGTAAATCCACATTTCATGTGCGTGACCCTGCGGATTAGTGGTTAACAACGTGGACTTTGAATCCGGAAATTGTGATTACGAATCTTATTAATAATTGTTCTTTATCAGTTGTCATTCTCGAATTGAATATGGAATCATAGGATGGGGATTGGCTACACATACGTACCTACACAACCTAAATACGATTCAAAAAGGAATCATAAAAACCATATTGAAAGTACCAATTAGAACGCCTTCAATTGAAATTTTCAATAGCTTCGACGTACCAAATGTCCAGCAAATATATGCCAAAAATATATTATTGAAGTTTTTCAAAAATTATTAATCCTCTACTAGACCGGTATGCATAATACTAGATCGAATAAAAATTATATAAAAAATATTTCAAGTTATAAAACCACATTCGGACAAAGAAACTATTCATACTTTGCAACACAAATCCATAATATCCTTCCCCAAGACATAAAACTAATACAAAATTCTAATAAATACAAATCAAGAATAAAATAAAATAGAGGTCAATGAAAAAACCTTAAAGAAGACACTTAAAACGACATAGAAGACAAATAAACTATATTTAAATAACTTTAGTCCGCCTCGGCACAGGACCCCCTAGTGAGGAGGACTAAGAAATACAATATTTTATACTTAATTTCACCATTATATTTTGTATGTAAAATTATTTTATATAGTCGCTAAAATATATAAAAAAATAAAAAAAAATTGTGTAAAATTTAAAACTCGTATTATTAAGGCCCTGAGAATAAGATCAATAAATGGAAATTAGCTCTAGAAGTTTGGGTTTGTTTGCAGACGGCTGGGATCGCAAAGAAGAAATTTTCCATAAGAGTGAGCTAAGACCTAATTATTCGTCTGTATGTTTTATATATAAATATATTTTAAGATGGGTACATATACAGAATGTAACAGAACGTAACCGAAGGATTTTAACCTGCGATTCCTGAGCATATTTGTAGTAAAAAGTAGATGTCATTTTGTCGCCCAATGATATTTTTTTCTATAAAAAAAATAAATCACACTCCTACAAATCGCGACGGAATCACGTGTGCGCTGTTTCGCTGTTTCGTTTGTTAGGTTATTTTTGCTGCTGGAACGAGACGGAGTGATTATGACGTGACCCTCTAGTCTATACTCAACTACTCAATTGCGACGGAAAAATATTTGTATTGTTTTTAAATTAAAAGAATATATAATGAGGTGGCAAAATGACATATATGTACGTACATTGTTTATTCCAAATATGCTCAGGAATGGCAAGTTAAAATCTTTCGAGTGTTAGATTCACCCTGTGATCCTGTGTGAAAAATGGCGCGACTAAGACTTTGATGTACCTACAGTGTTGTGCTTTTTGGCCATTCGATAAAGAACTTCTATACAGGTCACCCTACATGTCAAGGGTATTTTGAGGATTCGCATACGAGTATTTCCACATTTCAAAAGCCATATTCTGTGTCAACGCACGGTTGGGTTTATGTTATTCTGCTCGTGCTGAATTAAAAATCACACCTTCATTTTCACGTACACTTGTCACATTTCTTTCCTATGCCTCTTCTCTACCTTCCAATTTCGTGTCACCCCGTCACATTAATAATTGATGAGTTCTACCGGACACTCCTTCACAGTCTCCATTCTTCTCTTTTCTCCTGTCGTCTGCGGTAGACCGGCATCCATATCATTTTATAACCCGCGCAATATTTACTATCGTAATTCTTGCTGCATGAATTCCGCAGGGATTAATGGGACGAGATGTGTGTCAAATCTTGTCTTTCGACAGTTAATAAAAATGAAGAGCGTATATAATACTGTTTATTTATTTATTAATGTTTATTGAGTTTATTTTTCTGAAGAAAAACAAATTCCCAGACCTGACAATATTTTTATTGTTGATAATAATAGTACTTGTATAATTTGAATAGCGCCGTTTTAGTGAAAAATAACCGCGACGACGCTGCACAAATATGAGTTCCTAGGCTTTTTCTAATTATGTACAAATATATACAGAAAACGTTTCTTTCAGGTGACTTCAAGCAGGGTCTCCTCCGACCGAAAACATGAACATTTGCTTCTTCGGGTTCAGGTTAAGGTTTCTGACTTTATGAAAAATGATTGTCTGAAAAGATAAGATTTAAGATTAGCTCTAAATTTTATCCCAATTACCATCATGTTGCTTCAGCAATGATGGAGTAATCATGTGTCTTGTGCACTTTTTTATGCTCCGAAAGCGAGAATTTCTGCCTATCAGAAGGCGCCAATAAACAGAGCGACTCAAATGCCTAATGATTCTGAATTGACCATCGACAATTAACTTACAGACAGTTCAGTAACTATCTTTGACACGTCGCGTCGCAAGTCACAGCATAGTAAAACTGCCCCCATGTATTTTTAATTTGTCATCTTCTCATTAATATATTGGTGTATACCCGTTTTACGGAGAACACGAAAAAATAAATAAATAAATGTAATAAGCAGAGTGGGAAGTGGGAATCTGACGCTTTTGACAATTACGTTACTAACCTTACAATTATCTCACAGCTGGATATAAAAGAAACAACGTTTCTACAAAGTTTATCAAGGTAAAACATTTAACTCACCTTAATTATTAATATGTTACAGTAATAAACAAACACTTACCCGAACGTTATCCAGATTAGATAATATAGGTAAGTATTTTGGTTACCCAACAGCTATTCAACATTTTACGTACCTACATATTATAATAATTAATGTAAATTATACGCAGGCATCATCAAAGTTTCAACAAGTCGCTAGAGCGGTCCCCTTTTAGCTCCTTCAATTCTCGAATCATTTCGAATCTAATAATTAAATCACTCAGGATTAAATTTGCCTCGGAAGGACGCTGACCAGACAATGTTGTTCGCCATTTATAAAATGTGTCTACAGGCGGCAACTGAAATAGAATATATAAGAGATGGGCCTTACGGTAGCAATAAAACTAGAGAAATGGGCTCAAATAAATATCCTGTATATAAATGAATAATGACAATCTTCTTGAAATAATCCTCATTTTAGGAAAAATATTTTATGGTACCTACCTATTTTTCTCGTTTGAAGTTAACTTAAGGTTGGTTTAAAATGTTATTTTATAGTTTTAAGGTGATCCACTAGTCCTTGAAAAATTCGAAATCGGAATCCCAGCCTTTTTATGGGAGGGATCTAAAAAAACTTGTGAAGACTTTTTGGAAGGGTTGGAGAAGGTATTTGAGAGTTGTGTTTTACAGGTTGATTTCGTAACAAGGCCTGTAAAAACATTTGCTCCTTTTTTACGCATTGTTTATTGTAAATCAGAAATCTTGTTGAAGTTTGGGTGCTTTTGGCTGTTCAACTTTTTGCGGGGGTTATTTACAAAACGAGTTCTAGAAAAAATGGAAGTTGGTGAATCGAGGTTGTGTATTTAGATTATATTTCAAAGTAGAATGCTCAGTTTTATTGTCGAAAACGACCAAGATAACCCTTGACCTGGGTACCTATTTAGGCAACACCGTCTGCTTCTATAATTAGGTTTTCAAAATTACAACGAAATGCTATAAAAATACTTTTTTTTTTGGTTTTCGGAGTCAGAAATAAAAATCAGATTTTTTTTTATCACATTATTTTTCTCACGTAGTTGGAATTCTTACCGGGGTCTGGTGTTTACACTCACTAGACTTCTAACATTTATGGACCCAGTATGACCAATCGTATCATCATATTCACGGAGCACTGGCATAGAGTGGATTACGGTTTTAAATTAGTCCAGTGCGGTTCGAGACGTCTGTTGACTAGAATACGCGATACCCAGAACATTTCATGCTTTATCTGACGATGGTAAGCGACGTGCCGTCACTGGTTTGCGCTTATTATGACGTTGATATGTCGACACAGTTTTCGGCTTTGCGAGGAAATTTGAAACGAGTTTTCATATTTAGCAGTGGCGGCGGGAAGTAATAATAGCATTCGAAATTTATTCATTGTGCAGACTATACACCCCCGATGGATGCCGTCAGGTGGAAGGAAATGTAAAAGAGGGAATAGGGGAAGTCGGAGCTCGGAAAACAGATAAGTAGTTGGTTATTCAAATCTTGTTACTGACGCAGCTTAAGCTATTTCTAAGAACGTTTGATCTCTCACCACGGCGATCACACGATTATTTTAATTTACTAGAAATTGATCAAGCGATTTGAAAAAAAAACACTTCATTTTTTTACACACATTTGAAACCCGGTTTCTGACTACGATGTCATGGAGGTCATGTATTTTGTCTTCTTGTGTTACACTCTCCTATCGTAAGTTTGCTATCATCAGGGAAATATTTACTTTTTAGGCTGCATCCGTTTTCAATTTGAAAGGCGGGTATAGTTACCGCCGCCCAATGTTTAACCAAAACCCCTGCCGTAGGTCACCCCGAGTGGTTCGCCACGTTTTGTCACTTTTTGATGTCCGGGTTCAGGGGGGAGGTTTGTCTAGGTTTTAGCGGCACATGTGTTTGCCCACATACTGCGTGGCGGGCCGAATCAGAAGAGACTGGTCTAAAGAGAGGTTTTACCTCGCCAGCCGGACTCTCTCGACCCATCGCCTTGTACCGCAGTGGGAGGGATAGATTAAAACGTCCGTTACTTCTAGACATCATGATCCCTTGATTCCTACCCACCTCTCATACCTTCTTTCTTCTTCTTTTCTCTAAAAATACCCCCACACAGAATCCCCAAAGATGGCATAGACCTCGAGGGAAATTGTTTTTCTCAGGGCCTCCTGTGTGGAGGTAATGTAAAAAAATAAAAATAAATCCTGGAACAACTGCATTCATACCAGTTACGTGAATTAGGTAGCCATGAAGTAGTGCATGCATTTATCAAACCTCTAAACGTTTAAACCATAGGTTCTCGACCTTATTTTGTCCACCGCCCACTTTAAGGATATTTTTTTTTCTAGATCCCCCCATTTTTTTTTACTTACAATCTGTCGTGAATCTGAAACAGCTTTTGCCACCATATTTAAAAATATTTGTTTTTTTTACCATATTTTTATTACCTGTCCACGCCCTCACTGTACCATCTCAACACCCTCTATTTTTTTTGGGGTCTTCTACTACCCCCTTGAAAGTTTTAAACGCCCACAAGAGGGCGTTATCGCCCACTTTCAGAACCTATTATCTAAATCTAAACAAAAAACATATTTTGCACTTTGGCTAGGCTTTTGAGAGCTCTTCATGGGAAATTGCAGCAGTACACCTTACGACTTAGCATGATTTGCACACAATTTCAATTTATGTGTATTGCATCGATAAATTAATCACTATTATCATTCCAGGCAATTGTTTTATTGAACATTCCAATCACATCGAAAATTGGATTCGATCCAAAAAAACACCCATTGTAAGAAAGGCGTTTAAATAAAGTCGGGTTCCTATTCACTAAAATACCTACTGTTCCCTTTAGTTTAGACAATGATAGATGCGGCTGCATAAGTCTCATTAGTATAAACAGGTAATAAAATGTAGTTCATATGAAGTAATTTAAATGCGGCATAACTTATTGCGCGTCCTACTCCTATATATCCATCACTTCAGCAGAGAAGGAAGCATCAAGGCGGTGAGTAATGCCACTGGGGCAGAATAAACTACTTCACTGTCCTTAAGGCCAGTCTACACTCTGCAAGATGACACTTAAGCTCGGCTTAGATCGACTTAATTGTAATATTATTAAAAATAAATACTAAAACTTAATTATTTTTATTTAGTAAAGCTTTTCAATTCAAGTGGCGATGAAGTTGAAATTGTCACACACGCTGCTTGTTGATTTATGCAATATTTAGTTTTATTTTATTTATTTACATACGGTGTTAGTGTTTTTACATAAAACGAGTCTTAATTACATTAAAATTTATATATGTGTAAGTGTATAATATAAAAGTAATGATAATGATAGTTTTATTGTCGGCTATATGAATGGGATATGCAATTCAATTAATCGATTTTGCACTATAGCAAACAATAGATTATAATAAATAAGATGGAAAAAAATTAATCAACATAATACTCGTAGATTCCTCCAATTTAGGAAATGGTTACGGATACTGCCGCACCGGGAACCATTTATTGGATAAACAACCTGGAACTTCCTCTCCTTCCTTTTCTAAAAACATCCAAACATTATTTTCTTCAGGGCATCCTGTGTGGAGCTAGTGTAAAAAAGGTATAAGAAATAAATAAAAACAAATAGGAAAAGTATCCTTCAGTAAATAGAAAAAAAAACACAAAAAAGGGTATACTCGTATGTAGGGTAACAATCGACATAAAAGCATATTAAGGATATTTTTTTGGGGTTAGGGTCTATGAACTTAATTGGCTTCATTATGCAATAAAACCAAACCCTAGAAAAGTTCGTAAGTAGAAGATTTTTAATTTTCACTTGTAGTTCACCCTTTCTGTGTAGACCATTTTCCAAGAAAATGGATTTCAGAGAGGAGGAAATAAAAGTACCCGCGCGATGGAATAATTATTGAGAAAGCGATTACTATAATGTAACACAAAATCATAAATAATCGAATTTATAATAGTATTTACGGTGAAAGGGATACCGAATTGTATTTGTCTTTTATTTATTTTTAATTTTTACGTTATTAGCTTTAATTTCAATTTTGATTACTTTATTTAATTTTAATTATTTATTATAATACGTATTATATTAGAGGCACTGCTGAAAACCAGCTGCATTCCGGGAAAAATCCAGAATATAGCTAAACCTTTGTCAATAGAATTAATGCGCGGAATCAATTATCAAAAAATGCATTAAAAAAGTAGAAAAAAAAGATGTATAAATACGTAAAAAACTATTATAAAATTGATGTTTTTTCTTATTTTTATTACATGTAGGTGAATTTATAAAACAGAAATATAGTTCGTATTTTCCCTATTATCCTGAAATCTTTGTATACTTAGACCGCTATTCCTTAGGAAGGAACGTAAATATTAGAATATAATTATATCGCTATCTCTCAATTAATTGGTGTTACAAAACTAACTTCAACTTTTCAATAACTATCGTATAAAAAGTCAGTAAAAAGGTAGGTACCTATACATTAAACTTTTAGGGGGGGGGGGGGTTCTTCTTCTTTGATTTTCTCCCACCGTCATAAAAAAACAACTTACAGTCATGTTAATAAATCATTAATCAAACAATGCGACATACATCAGACATTAGCTACTTATTATAAACCTTGTACAAAAGTTTATAGTATTTTTATGTACATTGTATTGCCGACAATAATGCGTAATTATTTTATGTCTTACTAGTTAAATGGACAAGTCTACATGGAGCTTTAGATCAAACTAAATGCAGATAGAAGCTTGCAAGAGGGGAGAAAAGACCACTTCATAAAAATGGTAAAGTTTTCTTTGTTTGAGCATAACAAGGAAACTAGTTGAAAAGCTCTACGATTAAAAGTACCAAACTCGAGCTTTTAACTTGAGCGAGTTCACTGAATGATGAAAAATTGTTGTCACATGTTTTAGTCAGGTAAGTAAGTAAGAAATATTGCTAATCCACGTGAAAGCTTTGTTTAAATCTGTATTTATTTAAAATGAGGGTTTTGCACCCGGAGGGAGGTTCAATACGTGATAAAAAAATGATTGGTTACAGTTATAAGAGAGGACATGTTTATCATGGTGTCATTTCAGTTGATCTACCGATAGTTGGAATTACAATTATTATGAAAATATTATTTGGTTTGCATTATTTATCAATTTAAACCTACAATCGACTTCAAAAATATCTTCAATAGTAAGTTGGTAAGGCTATCAAACGAACAGTTTACATTGTAGATTTTTTGTACTTATACGCTTGTACTTAGGTATGTACTATACAGTATGTAGACAAGAAGTTTTATCCTAGATGCGTTAGAATAAAAATATGTTTCATACTTTTGTTATTCGGTGGTATACCCTCTCCGCATACTTTTTTGGGACACTTAGTTATATTTTGTGCAGGTATATCGTTTTTTCCCTAAACCGACTGCATATTGTGTATACATATGCCGCCGGGATAACTGTCGTGGAATTGCTTATTATAAGAATATTGTTTATTTATTCATTTATTTATTGAAAAAAATAAGAAATACATAAAAACATAAGCTGCACATCTCACTACGGCATTCCTGTATCGAGATATGCAGTTTTACAATAAAGTAATTTAAAAAAAAAGAAACATACATATACCTAAACTTAAAAGAAATATAATAATAAACCTACAAAAGAAGCACTGAGTACAGTAATTTAAACATTACTAATTAATAATTATTATGCTGGGCAGTATGCTCATTGTTGACAAAAATAACATTATACTGTAAACTAAATATTAAAGTATGTAAATACAAGGTACCTGTTGTGGCTTACCAGATGCAATAATAGGGTGATCATACCACAGTAGCATTAAATTATTAACAAAAAATAAATACTTTAATTTAAAAAATAAAAATTGTTTAATTTTATAAGACATTTTTCTAGTTTTTTTCGCACTATCATTAAACGAAATTTCACAAAAATAGTAAGCTTCACAATGCTTCAAACCTTTGTACATTGTGTAAATTCGTTGGAAGCCACCTCTGGTCTGCAGACTCTAACTAAATACTAGCGCAGTGGGCAATCCGTTAGATTCCTCAAAATTTTTAGAACCGAGGTGAGTTGGGATGTTTCTTCTACCGGTATTTCAACAGAACACTGTAAAATTAGCACCATATACCCCCCATCCTAGAGACCTCCTAAACGTTCCGCATGAGTGCGCATAAACTTTACGATATAATTTGGGACTTTTCTGTTTCCCTCTTCCTATAACATGGGTCCTTTCAAGAGCGAGGTTCACACCTCCGATTTCTTAAATAAAATCCTTCACATCGCATCCCAAAAATTAACGGACACAGAGAAAAAATCCTCAATATTACTCAATTTGGTCTAATTTAAATTCAGAATACCTGCAATGTTATAAAAATGATCTTTTTTTAGTACTAAAAGGTTTTTTCAATTCAATTCGTCCTCCTTTTAGAGCATTTATAGTTTGTCTCAGTATTGGACTATCTCATTAAATAATATATAATAATGTATTCACTTAACGATATTAATGAGAATTACGTCATTGAAGACTGTTTTACGTGGTGCCCGCGCTTGACTTTGTCGTTTTGCCGGGACGAAACTGAGCATTAGGCAAATACCGAAGGAAGCGCTTAAGTGGCCAATGATAATAATTACCAAAATAAATATTCTTCTTCGGGTAGCGACACCTACCGAAGACATGATATTTCTTGTAGACAGTGCTGTCTCTTTCGCACAGCCGAGCAGCCGTATTTCGAGTGCGAGGGAGACGGGGCATTCCGAGCAGAAGCCGGTCATTAATTATTTCTTGGTTGACAGTTTTATTGGTTGACGTTTCGTGCGGTGAAGTCTCAGAGTAGACATATTAAATTTCTTTGATAAATTGGGTTCATTGAATATTGGATATGTGTGAAATATTCAGTGTTAATTGATACATTAACATACACTAAATAATTCTTTGTTTATGTCTGAATGTTTAGAACTCCCAGTTTGTATCGTCGAGAATCTTAAACCTTAAGATTTTTATCTATGTTAATTTGTTAGCAAGCTATAAATATGGAGATTAAGAACACACTTTCTATTGGGGTGATGAGCATTTAACTTTCTTCGAGGATTTTAATAATTTGACATAGATAATTTGATTAGGGAGATGAACCATAAACAATAAACAGCGTAAGTACCTACATTGCTTGTCGCCAACATTGTTCAGCCATACTATTGCAAATCGCATCTACCTACAGTGGCGCCCGGCTTTTTTGTGGATAGGGCTGAGAGATAATAAAAACAAAGAGATGTTAAAAAAAATCTAAATAAACACCCCCAAAAAATTAAATCAGAAATTATTATAATGACTTGATTGATAATAATGACTTTAAGTTTTTTAGTAAATAGTAAAGTTTTTCATTGTTATAAAGCTTTATTAAACCTCAGGATAATTTGTTGAAGAGAAAACACTTCGCTCTATATTCAAATCTAAATGTCAAAATCTCATGTACAAAAGAAGTTAAATGTATCTACACTTTTATGAGACCTAATTTTCGGATCACATTTGAAAAAAAAATCAAACTTTGGGAATTCTTTATGAATTATTAGTACATGGAACGACAAAAATGACGTGACAATAATGTTAATAATATATTTTTCTACTAAAATATGTAATTTTTTTTTCATTATCAGTAAGTTTAAAAAAATTTAAGGTGTGCCATTTTTAAAACTTTTTTATATTTGCATGAACAATTTTATCCTTCAAAAATTCTATGTTCATTTCGATTTATAAAATTTGTGTATTTTATCACCTTTTAAAAAGAGTTTTTGGTTTTCGGACATGTTAAGAAATAATCCATTTATTTGTTTTATGGTACAGCGGAAATATTTTGAACATCTGACTAAACATAGTCGAGGCCTGAGGGGTTAAAAAAATGTTTAAAAGGTTTTAAAGTGCACGACAAAATATCAGTATTATTACATTTTTTGATTATAATGATTGCAAAAGAAAGAATATTGACGGAGACTCGTTGAAGCAATTTTGATTATGACATAATGTGTTACATTGCACACAATATCACAATTACTATTCAACAATTAATTGCATTGTTGATTGGATTGCAAATGTTGTAGACGTAGTTCAGTTCGAAGTTCCTGTTTTAGGTAATTGCTTAGTCATGAATAGGTATATCGGATATATTCAAATCAAAAGTTCATATTGGATTTGATGGGAAATAATATTTATTGTGAAGGTTTTTCTTTTATCAGATGCATTCCCCTAGAGATGATTTTGATTTGAGAATCAGTATCACAGCTTTAAAAATGCTCAATTTAAAAGCCATCAATCATTAGCTAACAACTTTAATTATTGTATCTGACAAAGGGAGTAGGATAAAACACTACGCGTTATGTAATAAAATCTAGGTAGGTACTTAATAACAATTACCCACGGATAATACAATACTTTGCTGGTTCTCGCATTTACTACATACATAGGGGTAGGTAATAAAAAAGTTAGATTTTTTAATGTTAAGATCTTAAAACGCGTTTGAGTCGCTTTGTCACAATTGATTTGATTCACTTTATTTTTTGATTTCTTAACTATTGATATCTTTGATTACCTTTAATTATATATCTACCTTTTGATTTCTTAACTATTTATTTGCTATGCGGGAGGACCGAATGTGCGTTGAGCTATCCGTCTGGACAAATCAAATAACTTCGTTAGAACAATACTTTGTGGTTAAATCTTGAATAATTTCATAGTCTCAGTTAACTTAATTTTAGGGATGATAATTATAATTAATAATATTTTATAAATATGCAAGCTTTCAAATTATATTGTAAGGTATTAATTGGTTGGTTGGGGTAGAAGATACTCTCAGTATCGCCCTGATGTAAGACCACCATTAAGAATTGAATCGTCGCTTAAAATGGCTTCAGCCGTGTTTGGTGACCAGATCAGAATAGCCAGGTACTTCCCCACCTTTCTTTTCCCCATCTCCTACTCCTCCCCAGTACCTTCAATATTACAACATACCCCAATTGGGGATGTCATACACTATCTGGCTCCAGACGGAATCAGCTGGGACTCTTGTTAGGTATTCACATAAAAAAAGGTTGATTCATTATTTCTTAATGTCAGGTCTTTTAATTTATGAAAGACCCACCAAATCAACATCAAATACCCATTGGTAATTCAAAGTTGAAATTTGAACCCTTGACTCTCATATTCAACAGTTCGATTCTTTGACCAATACCATACATAGGTCTTTTTTTTTTTTTTTTTTTTTTTTTTTTTTTTTTTTAATTCCTTTATTTTTCCCATATTTTACAATTTATATTTACATATTTGAAAATCATAACAATAATGTGGGAACCCACTAAGGCGCAGCCTGTGCGTGGGTAATATATTTAAAAAAAGTTTTTTTTTTTTAGTACCTAGAAAAAAACAAACAGGGGTATATAAAGCAAAAACAAATATTGTTTAAAACATTTTGTACAAAAAGTGTATACAATAGTGTACGGTTAAATAAGTGTAATTAATGATATACATTGTAATAATAGGTGTAAAGTTTGTGAGAAAAGTGATATAAAACTAAATAAATAGAGTTTTTAGAAACATAAAGTGAAATAAAACTAAATAAATAGAGTTTTTACATCTGTATGGTTTAGCCATAATTTTAACTCTTTTACGAAATGCGGAAGTTTTGTTGCAACTTGAATATGTTTTGGTAAACTATTGAAGGTACGAGGTCCAATAAAACTACTGTGAGTTTGCATTTGTTTTGTGTGTGTTTGGGGGGTATAGAATACATTATTATTTCTAATGTTGATTCTGTTTACATTTTTTTCGAATTTGTTTACGTTTTTAAAGATATATTTCATAGTTTGCAGTATAAATAGTTTACGGAGACTGAATAGTTTAGATTTTTTGTATAAAGCATCTGTCGAAAATGTTTTAATTCTATTATACATAACTTTGATAATATAATTTTGAGTTGTTTGTAAAGGTTTTATAAAAGTATCAAGGGCACCACCCCATCCTATTATTCCATACATGAGTGAAGATTGCACCATAGAATAATAAATCATTTTCAATTTGTCAATATTCAATACTTCTTTGAGTCTGTAAAATATGTATGTAAGATATCTCAATTTAGAAACGGTATTATTTATTTGTGAATGCCAATTTAAATTTGTATCAATACATATACCCAAATATTTTATCTTTTCAACTTTTACAATTTCAGAGCAAAGATGAGCATATTACTTGATTACAGTTAGTATTATGAATTCTAATTTTAAGGTTATTGGGGGGTTTGTTTTTACTGTTTTTATAAAAAGGTAGGTAAAATGTTTTATTGTTGTTTAGGAAGAGTCTATTACTATTTAGCCATGATGAGACATGTGCAATACATTTTGATGCATTTAAATAAGTTTCAAGCCAGGATTTTCCGTTTACAATTATTACTGTATCATCAGCATAAGATACAATATCACCAGGGATTACAAGATTACATAAATCATTTATATATATTAAAAACAGGATTGGGCCAAGCACAGTACCCTGTGGTACTCCATTTTTTATCCTCGTTTCAGTACTATAAAAATTCCCTATTTTTGTTTTTTGTTTTCTGTCTTTGAGATAGTTTGTGAGTATTTTTAGTGTATCTTTTTTGAAACCTATTCGATTAATTTTTTTTATAAGTATATTGTGGTTAACCGTATCAAAAGCTTTTCTTAAATCTAAAAATAAAGCTAGGCATTTTTTATTTTTATCAACAGATGTGTACAATTTTTTTGTCAAATCGAATATTGCATCTTCAGTGCTTAGGTTACTTCTGAAACCATATTGATTTTGGGACAGAATTTTGTTTTGTTCTAGGTGATTCATTACTCTATTTTTGATACATTTTTCAAATATTTTTGAGAGGTTTGAAACTAAGGAAATAGGTCGGTAATTGTCTAATATGTGTGTTTCTACATCATTCATATATTAATTGCTTCGAAAAGTATCATTCCAACATCACCTTGTCCTCAAAACAGCATAAATATTTCCAAAAGATAATAAAAGTAAAGAATAACACGAGATTTGGGCATCGCTTGTTTTCAATCAGTTTGATTGATAGCATCCACCTATCGCCGCGCGATCATTCCTTTTCAAATTAAGAACGCTCTTAGCTCTGAAAGGAAGCCCCGAATAGATAAAAGCCCGCCAAAAAAAGATTTCCCGCCATCGCACTGGTCGGGGAAGTCAACCCTTTCGGAACGGTAAACACTAATCAGATTTCACTATATAAAAACGGAATGAGTTTCATTGCGTAATCTGCTCGTTCATTATTTTTCTTCTCAAGTCGGTTCCTTATTGGTGAGGTTCGTGACCCCTACTTCAATTTCCATAGTGGACACAGCTCTTCTACTCCTCGTAGTTCTGCGCTGCGTGGAGAGCCAAGGAAACCGACGTACCAGACGCCAGTGATACTTGATCACTCCGTTTAGTCTTGGTGACCTTCCTCTGCTTTTTCTGCCTTCCAAATTTGCCAGTCACTATGAGCTTCTCCTCAGTTTTGCAATCTAAGTGTCTTAAGTATCTTAAATTACGTTCTAGGCAGATAATTGAAAACCTTTTGTGGATGCCTTGCTCTCCTGAATGGACACATCTCGTCACATCATTTGGATAGGTTCTAACTTCACTTCACCTTGTTCTGAGATATGAGGTGCTAAAGTTTGCAAAGACATGCACTCATAATCTATTCACCAATTTGCGGGTTTGAGGTTGAATCTTGTGTCAAGTAATTTAATTGAACATATTTTAAATGAAAGTTTTTAAATAGGACGTAAACCAAACATTTTAGAACATACCTAAACAAGCAAATAGAACCTTGTTAAAGCATAATAATTCATTGCACAAGGTTCTAATTACATATCCCTAATGCAATTCCTAGCTAGGGCCACGTCCTATTTAAATATTTTCCATTAAAATATGATAAACTAAAATACTTGAACCAAAATTGTTAAATAGATTGCGAAAATTCGTCTTTGGAAACTTAGAAACGTTTAAAAGTGGTAAGGCGTAGTTAGAACCCTATCCAAATGAAGTGATGAACCATAATGCGCCTCGTATTTAGATCAACTGTCAGATACAAACAAAATAGAGAGTGTAAGTGACGATAGAACCTTGTCGAAATGAATTATTATTGAAAATAGAAGATAGTATAAAGTTAGATCTTTGTCATACTTATATCTACGAAAATACAACACGGATGGTTCTGAAATTTATTTTGATAATAGCGATAAGCAAAAGAAATACTTTGGCATTCAAAGGTCATTTTTGAAAAAAATGTCAGTTAGAAGTTAGAACCCTATCCAAATGAAGTGACGATCTGTCTATGGAATCCAGAGCATCTTTTTCCAGCACCATATTTCTAGGGCGTCTATCCATTCTATTTCGATGGCTCTAAGTGTCTGCTCGTCCGTAGATGGCGGTAATATTTTTTTTTGAATAAACCCTCTTTGCCAGTTATTCTGTAAAATATTAAGATCAAATGTTTGTTTGCGCCCGTAAATACGCAAATCAATAAGTAAGTAAAATTGTTTTTTTTTCTGAATAAAAACTCAATTCTTCCAAGAAAGGCTAACAAATATATTATTGTATCGGTGATTCAATCCAATATTTTATTTTGTAGCCTTTCTTCAAAGATTTGAGTTAGTCCATGAACAAAGCTATTTATTCACATGCATATTGCATGCGTATATACGGGCGCAAAACATTAATTCATCTTAATATTTTAAGTAAAACTACAACTTGTAAAAAACGTTTTTCCCTAAAGTATTTGAACATGCGCCATCCATGAAAGAGTAGATTATGAATTCCTTTAAGGACTGGTTCAAAAAAAATTACGGATTCATCGAATATTTTAAGTTAATTTTCACGTACTGTGTAAGTTCTGCTCAAGTTCTGTGAATATTTCAATTTTATGAAGTATAACAGGCATATAACGATATAATAACGGAACTTGAATAGAACTTACACAAATGTGAAAATTGACTTCAAATATTTGATGAATCCGTCAAATTTTTTTAAACAACCCATCCTAAGTGTCACCTTAAAACCAACGTTATAATAGGTAAGTACCTAATCATCACCGGTACTTATAGGTTAATTTCTGAAAAAAAATGTCGTTTGAATTTTAAACGCTCCCCTCCCGATTCAGTGTGGTAGGTAAATCGTCGAAATGGAGAAGTAATTATTATTTAAAGTTGCCGACAGATGACATTAGTCACATCGTCACATCGTCACATGCGTCTGCTCCGGAATTAGTTCTAGGAGGTACTTTATTTAGTGTTCAGATAAAGACTTATTTATGTCGTTCGATGTATTCTCAGGCAGGGACATTATTGGACAAATTGCTACGAGATTGTTACGAGAATAGTGAGCTATTTAAGTTAGGCATTGATTATTATTTTTATTAAGTCAAAAAAATACTTACGATAATTTAGGTGATCGTTATTATTTGTATACCTAAAAAAGGAACAGGTAAGCACAAAAATTCGATAATTATTAAACAAAGATTTACGTTATGAACTCATACCGATTTAGAATTATTTTATTTATGTGATAATGTACAAGAGTGAAAAGTCCCAACTGCTTGGAGCAAGTGGAACTATGGCATCCCCAATTTGGGTATGTTATGAGGCTGGACGTAAAGAGAGGTTTAAGTAGAGAGAGAGAAAGATTGATTAAGATCTAACTATTTGGATCTAGAAATTCAGCTAAAAGTAATTTCAAGCAATATTTTGACTCTAAATTTCGGTAAGTTTGTAAAAATATATTATAGGTTTGCATAGCGTCCTTGAGGTGATTTTTCACAAAAACGGCACTATAGAAATATCCAATTATTATTATAGAAAAAATCACCTCAAGGGCGCTGTACAAATTTATACAATATTTTTACAATCTTACTTCTAACTACAGACTTGACAAACTCTTATGGCTAACGAGTGCATCCGCCTGTTCATTGATCACTGATACAAAACTTTATGTACATTGTATTTGACTAATGAACGCGATGCCGCGTAAAAAACTACATATATTGTTTAATTTATACCTTTACAGGCAGAGAATATAAGGACCATACTTACCTGGGAGCTTCAATATTAAGACAAGTATTTGTTCACAAGACACAATTTTTTATTTGATACTCAGTAGATTACCAGTTAGTCTCAAAATTGCTAAAAACTACCTGGTAGGTAAGAACAAAGCAGCAAATGTATGTAGAAATATTTTTCTAGTTGGAAGCATTATTTTTAATTTAGTTATCAAATTATCTTACGATTTGTCTGTTGTTTGTAACTTATGTGGCGTGCGGAATTCAATGTTTCCTGTCAAGAAAAAAATACTCTCCCAAAATATAAATATACCTAGAAAAAAAAAAAAAAAAAATACTCTCCCAAAATATAATATACCTAGAAAAAAACAAGTAATAACAATCCAAAACGGTGTAACCACCCATAATTGATAAGCCGATTTAGATGTTAAAGCAGTGATACATTGAGACTAGACGATCAAAGCAAGTGATTAAAGTGACTTTTTGAGGAATGTCACTTTTAACCCTCAGGTGACTGGAATGATTTCTACTATATTGAATATTTAAATTCAAGTTGTTCTTCTACGCCAAAATTTACTTTGTCTAGTAAGTGGGTTTTTATGGAACGACGGTTTTCTAGTCGTTCTGCCTTGACGTCTTTCTCAACTTAAGTTGAAAAAAAAATTCCTGTAAGGAAATTATCTATTTTCAGTGGTTGCTCAAAAAAATAAGTTGCATCGGATCCACAAATCTATACGGAGGTATTTTTTTGTAGGTAGGACCCTCAGTCATACTGGGATGTATTATTATTTTTAATTTTTTTTTTAGGATTTGAAACATAAATATATGAACATACCAAATATTAGGGTGTAGATAATTATAACATTATTTTTTCTTAATCCTACTCATTGGTTGTGACATTAAGTATTTATTAATAATTATCAATCAATAATCAACTAACCAAGAGACGTATTCCCGTTCTTCATGCATATGGACATGTCCGCAATATATCCATCCTCTAATTTTAGCTTTACTACAAATCAGAGCAAGTGAGAAAGGCGCGTAGCGATCGCTAAAACCAAAATTAAGGAAATAATTAAGGACATGTCCCTAGCCTAGGATAAAAAACGGAATCCGCCTCACGGTAGAACTTGATATATATTTGAATTTTATTACAATTCACTTGGAAATTTTAGAATAAATTATTTTGGCGTGTTTCATGAAATGAAAGTTCATTTTTTGAGAGTTTTTGTTGTTTCTTGCAAACTTATATCCGGAGAGATACTAAAATTAAAAATCCGTAGTACTTACACCTGCCAGCGGCAGGGCCTAATGCGATCTGTTAACGTAAGTGACGCTATCCTATGACATTATTAGCTACTTGCTTTAATTCGGTTCTGTCCCAAGAGTAGCTTTTTAATAAACTTCAAGTACGAAGATGGTTTTGCGTAAGGCGCGGCATCAGAGTTGCATTCTTAGCCGGATTCTTAATTTTCAACAGTACAGTCTCTGGTCTATTAATAATGTTCGATACATAATATGTTCTTTGATTTGTTAGAATGTTTTCGGTTTAAAATTAAATTGTCAATTAAAAATCGATTAAAAAATATCATTTGTGACTTTGTTCGCACGAGGGTTAAATGCCGCCTTACTCGTAGATTAAAAACTAACGCGTGTTGGGATTTCTCGGCGTGATATATAAATCGCAAATGAATACTGAAATATATTTATGAACGTCATTTAATAGCGGTATATTTAAGCGTTGCGTATTTTATTTATTGTTTTGTGATTCTGAAATACAGGTCATGGGAGATTTTATTATATCGCGATGAAAGAGAGATTAAAACGTGATATGTATTTATCACGAATATATTTATGTCACGCCGTTTAAAATTCTTTATATGTTTTTCAATAAATTCTGGACAAATTTTGTTGGGAGGACGCATTAAAACATGAATTTTCCAGATAACGTAGACTATTTGTAATATTATATTGAATTCCTTTGGTAGGCAAGGGTCATCTATCATTAACACCCATTCTCATTTTATTTGTAAGCAAAACGAGCAAGATTAAGAAAATGACATGTTTTGGACATGTAGAGCAGATGAGCTGAGAAGGGAGAGCCAGGAGAATTATATAGAAGAATTTTCTGGTACGCCCGAGGAAGTCACAAACGAGGAAGACACAAACGAGGAAGACACATACTAGGAAGACAAACGATTAAGACACAAACGAGGAAGACACAAACGAGGAAGAGACAAACGAGGAAGACACAAACGATGAAGACACGGTCAAATGAATCAAGTACTGAAGTAATGAATCAGATCATGACAAGAGTCAGATATCTACAGTAAACTAGCAGATAATATTAAAATCAAAAAAATGAGCCGAAAATCTTGAAGAACAAGTCTGAATCAGTAAAAATTCTCAAATGAAAAATCGTTTATCATATTATGAGCACAGATTTCTTTAACAATTATTTTTATGTAAGCGCGGCTATAATCAGATTTTTTTTAAAAAGAAAGTCAGATGTTCCCGGGTTACTTGTATTGTGGAATCGAATATTATCGAGGAATCGAACTCATGATGCCTGGGTGAGAACCAGAAGTGATGCCAACTTATCTACTGACCGGTAAAATCTACTGATCGCAGCGTTATTTTCATCATGAGCCAGGGAACTTTGATATATTATGTTTTGATACAACGTATTGCCATTGACAACGAGTCTATCTGCCGAGTTTCAGCTTGATCGGATATCGAGAAGTGAGTTAAATTCCACAACCAATATTTACATTCATTCAAGAAAACAAAATCGAAAATCAAATAGTTGGATTTAGAAATGAATGAGGGTTTCCTGCACAGAATACATTGAATTCCAAACAAGAAATCTCTATCAAATAATCAGAATTGCGATTCCGAGCTTTAGGCTACGGCAGATAAATAATTATCAATGTTTAGTTAATTAATTAACTTTTAATTGGTGTTTGGCTCCAGCGTCTCGATTCACTGAACGTAGTACATAGGATTCTATATGACTGCAGAGGTAATAGTATTCATTGACCACTGCCTACATAGATATAGTCTTAGTTGGTAGTTGGTATGCTAAGGAGGTGACTTGAGAGGTTTTTTGTTTATTTTTCCTTTCACTTTGAATAATAAATCTCTCTGCGTATCGGGGGAGATGATAATGTATTCATAATGCTTTAATCGGAGTAGAAACAAATGTCAATCCTTACAAAAACGATAAAGTACACATTGAATGAATTATTATGTTAATTAGCGATCTATGGCTTTTTGAAATGCCTACCTACAAAGGCTACAATATTATTTAAATAAATGCCTACTAAGTTTTGCATTTATTAACCACCAACACAACTTTCTTCCTTGGTACCGCAGATCAATAATACATTGGAGAAAAAACAATTTAGGTTGTGGCAGAACAGTTCCCGGGAGTTACTGATTGGAGTAAAATTCATTTTGAATTATGTTACGTAGAGATGTGTAGATAATTAATAATTTTTCATGTTTCATATCGGCGTTTGGGTATATTTCACCACTCTCTTGATAGCTTATCCATATGATAATATGAATTAATAACAATTTTCGCAACAGGTAGATATGTCGGCTAACTTAACTGGTATAGCCACTATTCACCAGATTCAAGTACCAAATCGTAAGCTCGGCATTTTACAAATAAATTAATTATTCTATGGATAAGCTATAACAAATAGGATGGTGAAATACCTCAATGTGAAAAATAAATTGAAGTTTAACTTAAGGACTACCTAATTAATAAAAGATAAACATAAATTACTTTTCTGTATAATGATATATTCTGATGTCCAATGAGATTAGACAATATTTTTTTTCTTGAAACCTATTATACGTATGTAAGTTATACTACTTTGGGGGGCAGGCATTGCACAACCAACACCCAAGTGGTTTTCTACATTCGGTGACTTAGCAGGGGTTCCCGGTATCATGGGGAAGGTCGAGGATCGGGAGAGACTGGTTGAGGGAGACCTTTTGACCTTTGGCAGTACTCTCTCGGAACATCGCCTTGCATCGCAGTGGGAGGGATAGATTAATACGTCAGTCACTCTTCGACCCACTGATCTGGACGCTGGACCCTAAATTCCCAACCATCCTTCATACATGTTTTCTTCCCAGACATTCCTCTCTTCCTTTCCTAACAGCACCCCAAATGTGACATAGGCCCCCATAGAGCATCGCCAAATGTAAAAAGGGCCCAGAGGGGAATTATTTTTCTCAGGGCCTCCTAAATATATAAACGAATCCACATAAAATTTGTTTTTAGTATGAGTAAGAAATAAATAGTAATAGATACTTATGTACTTAAGTAAAAATATTTCAAAAAATTAATACTCGCCTGTTAACAATAATTTTAGTGATTAAATTAATTACCTCAAGGGTGCTATACAGTACAGTGTACACATGTATCGTATGAGTTTAAGACACTCTCAGTATCGCCCTGCTGTAGGTCCACTATACATACATTCCCTTTCTTACGCTCACAACACACCCAAATTGGGAATGCCATAGACTCGTTGGCTCCAGACGGTTGGGAGCAGTAGCGACTCTTGTGCGATATTCACATCAATAATGAAAATAAAATAGCCTTTTCTAAAACATTGAGATTTTGAATATTCCTAAAGCTATCAAAGTGTATCAGGTACAAATTTGAGCAAACACTTAAATAGATCTTGCACATTTAAAAAAAACTGGAAAAATTCTTCCGTATTAAAATAAAACCTCTTTAAAATCTTCAAAGAATTTAATTCTTAGACATTCATTTACATGCGATTTTATTCGAATCCTAAAATCGAAACTCAACTGTCACGTGTAATATATCACAGTTTATCACCCTCTTCCTAAAGTCTTTATCTAGGAATTTAATGGGCCCATTAAATATGCATTTCTATATATTTGCGGGATTTCACGGTTAGTTTACATTTAAACATCTTCTTTGGGCGTTAGATAACTTAATAGTTCCCTGAAATAACACGTAAACTGATATCCTCTTGGGATCTGGGGCCGGTTCAGGAAACAACACTTGAAATGTGAATCATCCCACATGTTTCAAAAAGTTTTTTTGCAAATCAAGAACTCATAACTTTTCATAATATGCTAAAGTCTTTTGTATTCTTTTTTTTTTTTTAATATTATTATTTTAATTTCTAAAATGACTCATCTCTATATAATATGCAGGTAACAACATTGTAAAATTTGTTGATGTCCACATGATTGTCCAAAAGTAGTTTGAAGGAAAATTATAATCAGTTTTTGGTGAACACCGAAGAAGTACCTAAGCATTGCTTAGGAAACATGTTGGTTAAAATTGGTTAAAACTAAGTATTTTATTGATTTTGAATTATTATTATATTTCATTTTAAATCAAAAGGCTTAGCAAATATCTAATGCAAGTATGTGCTACTTCACATACTTGCGTTTAAAATTATATGTCATCAATATTAAATTGTTCATGATTTTACGGGCAAATTTGTCAATTATTTGATAGTAATAATTATTTAAAAAATTATTTTTCTCTATTTATTAAAAATATATGATAAAGTATCAAATTAAATAAAAAAAAGCATTTTGATGGGCAAAGCTAATAATTGTAAGCGACCGATTTACATTGGAGCACAAATTATATTTGTTCATTTTCATATTTTATTATATTAATAGAAGTAAGTCTAAGATTATTTCTTTAATAATCTTAGCCTTACTTCTATACGAAATCAAAAAAAATTGCCTAAGAAATATTTATCATAATTTAAATCATAAAAAAGCAGCATATATCCGTTTTAGATATTCTCTATACAAAATTCAGTTTGGTTGGGCATTTTTCCATCCAACCAAAAATTAAGTTTTTTGTAAAAAAGGCCGCGATGCCGTTCCTCTTAAATGAACAAATAAACGAAAATGCGAATTTATTAGCAAACCTACCAAAATAATAATACCGTAACACAAAATACAAAGGGTTTAAATCATAATTTTGTCAACCATCGAATTAACAAGTCTGGAAAGCTGTTTTTGTAACCGCATTTAATGACATGACATACTGCGGAACTGCGGGTGCAATTGCTCTTTTTCCTCTCACTGTTGTACAAGCACAGGCATGCATTAAATACCTCTAATACAAATGTTGAATGCAGATTATCTAATTAATATTTCAGTTCTACCTATTTATTCAGTGAATGAAATATTTATGCTAATTGATTTATCGCCGTAGTTCACCGGCAAATTGTTTGTTTAATTAACCCCTCAGGCCTCGACCATATTTTGTCATGGAGTAAAAATATTTCCACTGTGCAATAAAATCCAAATAAATGAATAAACAAATACTTTTCTGAACGCAATGTTTTGTATTCACAATTAGCAAACTCTAACTAAAACTATCAACTCTATCTAAATTTCTCTAAATAGACAATAAACAGTGACAAGCGACCTCCCAGGTATTCCTGGTGGTCCTGTATTCATTCATTTTTAGGCAGCATCGCGTTCATTGGTCAAAACATTGTACATATATTTTCGTTTCGGTGATCAATGAACCGGTGTATGCAATTTTTAACCATAAGTTGTTTTTAATTGTTTGTTTAGCTTGTAGTTTTTCTAGATTTTGGGCATATATGGTAAGTTTGTACAGCGCTATATAAATCGTCTATATAGCGCCGTTTATTATTATTATCTGGAAAACGAAAACTGTTTTTAAAAGGTGACAAAATACTACGCTTTCAAATTGTGAAAATTAAAAAATAGAATATATATATATATTTATATATTTTCTAATGCAAACATAAAAGAGTTTGAAAAATGGCTCACCTTACGTTTTTTGTAACTAAAATTACTGATAATGATTAAAAATAAAAACACATACATATTTTATTAGGCAAATGTATTATAAACTCAATAATGCAAATGTAAAAATAAATAGTGCAAAGTTGCGGTCGGACACTTTGTTTTCGTAAAGGTGTATATTTTACTTATTTTGTGGTTTATTTTTAAATTTGAATATAAAGCGTAATGGTTTCTCTTTCTTACATCGTTTCTCACAAAAAATGAGCAAATAAACATATGGTATGCCTAATATCTTTGAGTTTATAAAAACAAGATCTTAGTTACGAAATGTGTGTACCCATCTCCCAAACGTTGAATCTGTCTTAATTAATTCAATTGGTAGGTAGGTAGTATTCACAAAGCCGGCACTAAACAAGGGTTAAGGGTGGTCTTTAATTAGTCTCTCCATTCGAGTCACATTCCAAAGGTACTTTCATTAACATTTACAAGAGGAAGGTACACGAGAATGTGCTTTTGAAAGAATACGTTTATGATTGCGAAATATTCCCACTTTAATCATTAAGATTATAATTATTAGAGATGCTTGTCACCAAATTACATAATATTTATTTGGCTTAGGGGGTATTTCACTATCCTCCAGATAGCTTATCGATACGTTAACGAATATTAATAAATAAACAAATAAATACTCGCAACAGGCAAAAATTCTAACTTTTCCTATATATATCCACTATTCATAGGTTTAAGTACTGAATAGTAAACTCGGATTTTTTAAATAAATAAATCGTGTTTAATAAATCGAAAATGTACGTTATCGTATGGATAATCTATGAGAAGTGTAACAGACGTGTGCTACAAGACTGTAGAAAAGGGCACCGGTGGCTGTGCACGTGGATGTCGACTATTGTAATATTGTGTGAAATGCAGTACTGGCTGGCCTTCCTTGAAGGTGGCAGCCCTGCTGTACTGGAGGGTGGTAGCCCTTGATCTGCCTCCCTGCACCCAGAGCTGGTGAGTGGTAGCCCTGGATGTCCTTGGTCTCTGCCTGAGCCTGGCGCCTTGCGGTGTCCAGTAGTTGGGCCGGCTAGTCTTGAGGAGGTAGGCACCAGACTTGTGTTCAGGCAGAGCTTCAGCAGGAGGCAGGTCGGAGAGAGGTTTCTTCCAGAGGAAGGAGTAAAACACGAAGATTTAAAGAAAACGTTGAACTGATTTATTATTGAAAAATTTGTCGTATTTATACCAATCGGTAGGTGGCTCATGGAAAGTGGAGGGGGAAAACGGAACCCAGGCACTTTCCTTTATAAGGGGCAAGAAACTGCTTAGTATCTATTTTGCCGGCTTAATCCGTAAAAGTGCTCGCTTAAATTTGGCAACTTTTACGGATTTTGTAGCCTTAATTAACAATCAAAATATATAAAAAATAGAAAAAACATATAAATAAAGCCAAGATTTATGACAAGAATTTTAGTTTGGTGAATTTACCGTGATTTTAAGAATTTTTGATTTTTAAGGAAATGTTTTATGATTTATCAAGTTATAATTATTTTTCCTAGGTTCCCTGTGAGATAAGTTAACGAAATCTGTTTATTTCACCATCTCATAGGGACCCTAGAATTTTGTAGAGGTAAAAATGTAAAAATGTCATGACCGAAATTTTCTAAGTCTTTTTGACATGGCAAATTGAGCTCTAATTTCAGCTCTAAGTATTTTGAGAGCAAAGTCTCAGTTTGACTGGAGGCCTTGTAGGATCAAGAATGAAAACTGATTATTTCATTGTCCTACAAGGCCCGCAGGTTTTGTTATTGGGAAAAACATAAAATTTACACCTTCGAATTTTTCTAAGTGTTTTTTGGTAGGCAAAAATGACTTTATTTTTGCCTCCCAATATGTTGTGTGATAAATCTTGGCTTTACTCGAGACCTTGTAGGATTTCAAATGAAAACTGATTATTTCATTTGTCCTACAAGGCCCGTGTGTATAAAAATTAAGACATAAACATTTAAAAATAAGTACAAAAATAAAACATATTTAAAATGAGTTTACAACCTCCCCAGTAGCGATTTTTCAAAGTATTATTTATTGATCGCACCGGGGAGATGTACATAAGAAATAAAAAACTTAAATATTTGAAATCCAATAAGAAAATAATAAGTAATTAGTAAAAATGACATTTTCTAATTAGAACAAATATTTTCCATCAAAGCGTCGCCGGCGGCACGGTACTCCAGTATTGTGAGGGCAGGCCATTTTTTCCTGAATCCCAAAAATGATCACAAAACTGTAGAGGACCGGCCAAGCGATGAGCCTTGATGAAAAATATTTCGAGGGTGTGAACACGTCGGTTACACTCCCCCCGTGTGGCGATGTCACACTAATCATCTCGACGTGTTTTCGAAGGACGAGTAGGTGAAGCTGCATCCGTAGGCGGGGCTGGCAGGATCACAGCGAGCTGCACGGCAGGTCTCACGTAAACTCTGGTTCTCGGCAGGTCGAATGTAGACTCTGGTTCTCGTCTGGGTCCTGGAGGTCCACACTTGGCCGTCTTCAGCAGGAGTGGCGTCAAGGACTCGGTCGCGTGTCCGGCTGATGTGGGGCATCACGAGGTCCATGACAACCAACAGATTGTCATTTTTTATGGGGTTCACTGACTCCCCCCGTGTGAGAAGCGCCACTTCTTTGAGAGTGGCACTGCTGAGGCAGGGCGGGCTCGTCTTCACTGCGCCGTTGAGGAGCACCACGTTTTTGACAGTGGCACTGCTGGGGCAGGGCGGGCTTGTCTTCGCTGCGCCGTTGAGGAGCACCATGTCTTTGACAGTGGCACTGCTGGGGCAGGACGGGCTCGTCTTCGCTGCGCCGATGAGGAGCACCACGTCCTTGACGGTGGTACTGCTGGGGCAGGACGGGCTCGTCTTCGCTGCGCCGTTGAGGAGCACCATGTCTTTGACAGTGGCACTGCTGGGGCAGGACGGGCTCGTCTTCGCTGCGCCGATGAGGAGCACCACGTCCTTGACGGTGGTACTGCTGGGGCTGGACGGGCTCGTCTTCGCTGCGCCGATGAGGAGCACCACGTCCTTGACGGTGGTACTGCTGGGGCAGAGCGGGCTCGTCTTCACTGCGCCGATGAGGAGCACCACGTTTTTGACAGTGGTACTGCTGGGGCAGGACGGGCTCGTCTTCGCTGCGCCGATGAGGAGCACCACGTCATTGACAGTGGCACTGCTGGGGCAGGATGGGCTCATCTTTGCTGCGGGATGTGATTGGTCATCCCTCTGTGCTGGCGCTTGGTACCTATGTCCAAGCAGTGGAGCGGATCCAGCAGCTATTCTCTGCTGATCGGCTGGCTGCCTTTGATGGAGCAGAGGTGAGGGCGGCCCGGGACCAGAAGGTCCAGGCGGCAGTGAGGACCACTGCTCTGGCAGCGGAGCGGATCCGGCAGCTGTTTTCTGCTGGTCGGCTGGCTGCCTCTGATGGAGCCGAGGTGAGGGCGGCCCGGTACCAGAAGGTCCAGGCGGCAATGAGGACCACTGCTCTGGCAGCGGAGCGGATCCGGCAGCTGTTCTCTGCAGGTCGGCTGGCTGCCTCTGGTGGAGCAGAGGTGAGGGCGGCCCGGTACCAGAAGGTCCAGGCGGCAACGAGGACCATTGCTCTGGCAGTGGAGCGGATCCGGCAGCTGTTCTCTGCAGGTCGGCGGGCTGCCTCTGGTGGAGCAGAGGTAAGGGCGGCCCGGGACCAGAAGATCCAGGCGGCAGTGAGGACCACTGCTCTGGCAGCGGAGCGGATCCGGCAGCTGTTTTCTGCTGGTCGGCTGGCTGCCTCTGGTGGAGCAGAGGTGAGGGCGGCCCGGGACCAGAAGGTCCAGGCAGCAATGAGGACCACTGCTCTGGCAGCGGAGCGGATCCGGCAGCTGTTTTCTGCAGGTCGGCTGGCTGCCTCTGGTGGGGCAGGGATGAGGGCGGCCCGGTACCAGAAGGTCCAGGCGGCAATGAGGACCACTGCTCTGGCAGCGGAGCGGATCCGGCAGCTGTTCTCTGCAGGTCGGCTGGCTGCCTCTGGTGGAGCAGAGGTGAGGGCGGCCCGGTACCAGAAGGTCCAGGCGGCAATGAGGACCACTGCTCTGGCAGCGGAGCGGATCCGGCAGCTGTTCTCTGCAGGTCGGCGGGCTGCCTCTGGTGGAGCAGAGGTAAGGGCGGCACGGGACCAGAAGGTCCAGGCGGCGTCGTGGTTGGGTCCCTCTTGTAGTAAGGGGCTGGTGGCGCAGGGCCTCCTGGCCCTTTCTGCGCTGGTGATGCGTACCTCTGGTCCATCAGAGGTACAGGTCCAGCAGGCATCTCTCGTACGGCTTCTCGTTGCCTTGTAATATACAGAGGCAAGGGCGGTACGGGGCCGGAAGGTCCAGGTTTTATCCATGCGGGGCCCCCATCAGAGTGAGGAGGCTGCGCCGGTGAATCGTACCTCTGGTTCTCCAGAGGTACAGGTCCAACAGGCATCTCGCGTACGGCTTCTCGTTGCCTTGTAATATACAGAGGCAAGGGCGGTACGGGGCCGGAAGGTCCAGGTTTTATCCATGCGGGGCCCCCATCAGAGTGAGGAGGCTGCGCCGGTGAATCGTACCTCTGGTTCTCCAGAGGTACAGGTCCAACAGGCATCTCGCGTACGGCTTCTGGTTGCCTTGTAATATACAGAGGCAAGGGCGGTACGGGGCCGGAAGGTCCAGGTTGTATCCATGCGGGGCCCCCATCAGAGTGAGGAGGCTGCGCCGGTGATGCGTACCTCTGGTTCTCCAGAGGTACAGGTCCAACAGGCATCTCGCGTACGGCTTCTGGTTGCCTTGTAATATACAGAGGCAAGGGCGGTACGGGGCCGGAAGGTCCAGGCTGCATCCAGGTTGGGCCCTCATGGTAGTGAGAGGGCAGTGGCACCCCTTGACCCCTTGGTCCAGGTTGCGCCGATGAGGCATGCTGAGGCTCGGGTCCCGCAGAAGGACCGGGCTGCATCCAGGTTTGGCCCCCATGGTAGTGAGAGGGCAGTGGCACCCCTTGACCCCTTGGTCCAGGTTGCGCCGATGAGGCATGCTGAGGCTCGGGTCCCGCAGAAGGACCAGGCTGCATCCAGGTTTGGCCCCCATGGTAGTGAGAGGGCAGTGGCACCCCTTGACCCCTTGGTCCAGGTTGCGTCGATGATGCTTGCTGAGGCTCGGGTCCCGCAGAAGGACCAGGCTGCATCCAGGTTTGGCCCTCATGGTAGTGTGAGGGCAGTGGCACCCCTTGACCCCTTGGTCCAGGTTGCACCGATGATGCTTGCTGAGGCTCGGGTCCCGCAGAAGGACCTGGCTGCATCCATGTTTGGCCCCCATGGTAGTGAGAGGGCAGTGGCACCCCTTGACCCCTTGGTCCAGGTTGCGCCGATGAGGCATGCTGAGGCTCGGGTCCCGCAGAAGGACCGGGCTGCATCCAGGTTTGGCCCCCATGGTAGTGAGAGGGCAGTGGCACCCCTTGACCCCTTGGTCCAGGTTGCGCCGATGAGGCATGCTGAGGCTCGGGTCCCGCAGAAGGACCAGGCTGCATCCAGGTTTGGCCCCCATGGTAGTGAGAGGGCAGTGGCACCCCTTGACCCCTTGGTCCAGGTTGCGCCGATGATGCTTGCTGAGGCTCGGGTCCCGCAGAAGGACCAGGCTGCATCCAGGTTTGGCCCTCATGGTAGTGTGAGGGCAGTGGCACCCCTTGACCCCTTGGTCCAGGTTGCACCGATGATGCTTGCTGAGGCTCGGGTCCCGCAGAAGGACCAGGCTGCATCCATGTTTGGCCCCCATGGTAGTGAGAGGGCAGTGGCACCCCTTGACCCCTTGGTCCAGGTTGCGCCGATGAGGCATGCTGAGGCTCGGGTCCCGCAGAAGGACCAGGCTGCATCCAGGTTTGGCCCCCATGGTAGTGAGAGGGCAGTGGCACCCCTTGACCCCTTGGTCCAGGTTGCGCCGATGATGCTTGCTGAGGCTCGGGTCCCGCAGAAGGACCAGGCTGCATCCAGGTTTGGCCCTCATGGTAGTGTGAGGGCAGTGGCACCCCTTGACCCCTTGGTCCAGGTTGCGCCGATGATGCATAGAGAGGCTCAGGTCCCGCAGAAGGACCAGGCTGCATCCATGATGGGTCCCCATAGTGAAGGGATGGTGGCGCCGGACCCCTTGGTCCGGTTTGCGCCGCTGATGCATGCCACTGTGCAGGCTCTGCCCCGCTGGGTTGTGCAGGCCCTGTTGCGTTGTGTGGTGCAGGCCCTGCTCCGCTAGGTTGTGCAGGCCCTGTCGCATCGGGTTGTGCCGGCCCTGTCCCGTTGAGGTGTGCAGGCCCTGTCGCACTGGTTGGTGGCGGCCCTGCCCCGTTGAGGTGTGCAGGCCCTGTCGCACCGGTTGGTGCCGGCCCTGCCCTGTTGAGGTGTGCAGGCCCTGTCGCACCGAGTTGTAATTGACGGGCTGCCATCAGCTGTTCAATTTGTTTCTTCTGACTGCGCAGTTGTTGGCGCAGCAGGCGCACCGTGTCCTCAATAGATGTAGAGGCCGGTGATTCTTCGCTTTCGTCTGCAGAGCCTGCCGGTGTGGAGCTGGGCGTTGGTAGGGGCGTGACGTCATGTGTGGCCACGGCCCTAGGCTCGGCTTCCTGGGCAGTTGGTAGCTCAGCAGGCGGGGGTGGAGGCGACTCATCGTCCTGAGCCGTCCTCTTCGATCTTAGTGATGGTGGTGACATCCTGGTGCAGCTGATCCGGCTCGAAGGACCACTTGTAACAGACGTGTGCTACAAGACTGTAGAAAAGGGCACCGGTGGCTGTGCACGTGGATGTCGACTATTGTAATATTGTGTGAAATGCAGTACTGGCTGGCCTTCCTTGAAGGTGGCAGCCCTGCTGTACTGGAGGGTGGTAGCCCTTGATCTGCCTCCCTGCACCCAGAGCTGGTGAGTGGTAGCCCTGGATGTCCTTGGTCTCTGCCTGAGCCTGGCGCCTTGCGGTGTCCAGTAGTTGGGCCGGCTAGTCTTGAGGAGGTAGGCACCAGACTTGTGTTCAGGCAGAGCTTCAGCAGGAGGCAGGTCGGAGAGAGGTTTCTTCCAGAGGAAGGAGTAAAACACGAAGATTTAAAGAAAACGTTGAACTGATTTATTATTGAAAAATTTGTCGTATTTATACCAATCGGTAGGTGGCTCATGGAAAGTGGAGGGGGAAAACGGAACCCAGGCACTTTCCTTTATAAGGGGCAAGAAACTGCTTAGTATCTATTTTGCCGGCTTAATCCGTAAAAGTGCTCGCTTAAATTTGGCAACTTTTACGGATTTTGTAGCCTTAATTAACAATCAAAATATATAAAAAATAGAAAAAACATATAAATAAAGCCAAGATTTATGACAAGAATTTTAGTTTGGTGAATTTACCGTGATTTTAAGAATTTTTGATTTTTAAGGAAATGTTTTATGATTTATCAAGTTATAATTATTTTTCCTAGGTTCCCTGTGAGATAAGTTAACGAAATCTGTTTATTTCACCATCTCATAGGGACCCTAGAATTTTGTAGAGGTAAAAATGTAAAAATGTCATGACCGAAATTTTCTAAGTCTTTTTGACATGGCAAATTGAGCTCTAATTTCAGCTCTAAGTATTTTGAGAGCAAAGTCTCAGTTTGACTGGAGGCCTTGTAGGATCAAGAATGAAAACTGATTATTTCATTGTCCTACAAGGCCCGCAGGTTTTGTTATTGGGAAAAACATAAAATTTACACCTTCGAATTTTTCTAAGTGTTTTTTGGTAGGCAAAAATGACTTTATTTTTGCCTCCCAATATGTTGTGTGATAAATCTTGGCTTTACTCGAGACCTTGTAGGATTTCAAATGAAAACTGATTATTTCATTTGTCCTACAAGGCCCGTGTGTATAAAAATTAAGACATAAACATTTAAAAATAAGTACAAAAATAAAACATATTTAAAATGAGTTTACAACCTCCCCAGTAGCGATTTTTCAAAGTATTATTTATTGATCGCACCGGGGAGATGTACATAAGAAATAAAAAACTTAAATATTTGAAATCCAATAAGAAAATAATAAGTAATTAGTAAAAATGACATTTTCTAATTAGAACAAATATTTTCCATCAAAGCGTCGCCGGCGGCACGGTACTCCAGTATTGTGAGGGCAGGCCATTTTTTCCTGAATCCCAAAAATGATCACAAAACTGTAGAGGACCGGCCAAGCGATGAGCCTTGATGAAAAATATTTCGAGGGTGTGAACACGTCGGTTACACTCCCCCCGTGTGGCGATGTCACACTAATCATCTCGACGTGTTTTCGAAGGACGAGTAGGTGAAGCTGCATCCGTAGGCGGGGCTGGCAGGATCACAGCGAGCTGCACGGCAGGTCTCACGTAAACTCTGGTTCTCGGCAGGTCGAATGTAGACTCTGGTTCTCGTCTGGGTCCTGGAGGTCCACACTTGGCCGTCTTCAGCAGGAGTGGCGTCAAGGACTCGGTCGCGTGTCCGGCTGATGTGGGGCATCACGAGGTCCATGACAACCAACAGATTGTCATTTTTTATGGGGTTCACTGACTCCCCCCGTGTGAGAAGCGCCACTTCTTTGAGAGTGGCACTGCTGAGGCAGGGCGGGCTCGTCTTCACTGCGCCGTTGAGGAGCACCACGTTTTTGACAGTGGCACTGCTGGGGCAGGGCGGGCTTGTCTTCGCTGCGCCGTTGAGGAGCACCATGTCTTTGACAGTGGCACTGCTGGGGCAGGACGGGCTCGTCTTCGCTGCGCCGATGAGGAGCACCACGTCCTTGACGGTGGTACTGCTGGGGCAGGACGGGCTCGTCTTCGCTGCGCCGTTGAGGAGCACCATGTCTTTGACAGTGGCACTGCTGGGGCAGGACGGGCTCGTCTTCGCTGCGCCGATGAGGAGCACCACGTCCTTGACGGTGGTACTGCTGGGGCTGGACGGGCTCGTCTTCGCTGCGCCGATGAGGAGCACCACGTCCTTGACGGTGGTACTGCTGGGGCAGAGCGGGCTCGTCTTCACTGCGCCGATGAGGAGCACCACGTTTTTGACAGTGGTACTGCTGGGGCAGGACGGGCTCGTCTTCGCTGCGCCGATGAGGAGCACCACGTCATTGACAGTGGCACTGCTGGGGCAGGATGGGCTCATCTTTGCTGCGGGATGTGATTGGTCATCCCTCTGTGCTGGCGCTTGGTACCTAGCAGAAGCTCAACATATCTTTATTGATAGTGTTATAATTAGGTTTTTGTTTGTTTCTCCTGTAAATCCTGTAATAGTTGACGGCCGGCGTAGCGCAGCGGTAAGGCGCTTGACTCGCACACCGAAGGTCACGGGATCGAATCCCGGCGTGGCAAATAAATCTTATTTGATTAATTTGTGTTTTTTCACAATTCATTAATTTAAAATAATATATTGTATATTTGAGGCACGTTCCAGAGTGGAAGATACTCTCTGTATCGCTCTGGTGTAAGACCACCATTCAGAATTGAAACGTTGCTTGAAATGACATCAGCCGTGTTTAGTGACCAGATCTGAATAGCCAGGTACTTCCCCGCCTTCCTATTCCCTATCTCCTTCCCCTCCCCACTACTCTCAGCCTCACAGCATACTCCAATTGGGGATGCCATAGTCTCACTGGCTTGAGACGGGAGCAGTTGGAACTGTTGTACTTAATCTTTTATTTTAGGGTAGTTGAAAAAACCGCCTCCTTTACGTATCTTCTTCTTCTTTGTGTGCCCTATTAGTTCCCCCTGACGTTGGCGATCTCTCTTGAAAATGTCTCTCTGTCTTGCGCTGCCCGGAATTGCTCCTCCACACTTCTAATTCCGGTTCACTCTCGTACATTTCGCAGCCAAGACATTTGTCTCCTATCAGGCCCTCGGCGACCCTCTATCTTGCCTTTCAATATTAAATGGTTAATTTACGTATATATTTATTATTTATTTTTGAAGAAAAAATAACAGAAGCTCAACATTATTGTTTTTGTTTCTCCTACAAATCCGTTAACAATTATATATTTTCCAAAGGACTATGGATTCTAATTTTGTTTTTTTCATATCTAGACAAAAAATGTTAATGGTAGTTAGACAGACATAGCTATCCTCCTCCAACACCTCAATGGCCTGTAACATTCCCTTAATGTAGGTAGATAAATCTATTGATTTGCTGTCCCTTTCCATGGTGTACCTATGTGTTTGAACAAGATATTAAGGCTGCATTGATCGTTCCTAACTACTATTATTACAGTCCTGTTCCTTTCAATTCTATGCAATAGGGTAACCAATAACCAGATATATGAACCATTAAATAATTGACAAAAGATATAAGAAATCTAAAATCTATTCAGATCCAAAATACTGTTCACATTAACGTGATAAATTTTAATATTCCAAAGTTCGTGGTAGGATATCGTAGTTCTAACAATAATACTTTTATGTGTGACCAAGCATTGTCGAGGGTCGTTTTTTTTGTAATAACTCTAATTAAGGTTTATTGCATTTTGTCGAAATGGTCCATTTTAGTTTTAGCAGCACCACCCCAACCAATCATTAAATGAGTGATTATTGATTGTACAATGAGCATTGATTAGAATATTCATTTGCATTATGTTTCGTAAGTTATTAAAAAATGAGTTTTCTAACTTTACAAGCTGTGTTATTTATTTATAGTAGTTGTCAGTGTATATTCAAACTTTTCTATTTATTTATCTAATTTTAATTTTTAAACCCCTGATATTTCATGGCTCTGCACAAGTAATCTTATAATTGTTATTGCTTACTAGATGTATTATATCTATTCATAATATTCTACAATACCTAATAATAGTTCGATAAGGTCAGTAACTCATGTGATTGTAATCCATATTTTACCATCAATAATTTCTCTCGTTTAACAAGCGGTTTATGAAAAAGTCCACCAATAATGGCCGCCCCACAAAACGCTCGTTCCACTACTACTGCTAACCATCCGCTTTTCAATTTAAATACCTAATGAATTATTCAAACACTTTTTATTTATCAGTTAATGGCCACCGAACGGAGAACGAATTGTGTCCTATCTTAATTATCAGCGAATCACTCTGTATAATTACAAGAATTTTATTTTTCTATTATTTGTCTTTTCTGAGCGATTAAAGCGATTATACCCTGGAATACTTTGCAGGTTGTTTTTCTTTCTTTAAGCTTTTGTAGCAGTAGTCACGGTGTTGACTAGGTACCGTTATCTTTGAGGTATTAATGAAGCATGAAAATGAATTATTTTAGTTAGTTCGGAAAGCTATTAATATATTTATTACAACAGAGGTGAGTATTTTATGATAATTGATTATTGACTTTCCCATATTTTGAAATGACCTAATTAATGATTATATGATGTAACTGATAAGGAGATATGTATGAAAGATCAACGTACGAAAGTAACGAGATAGATAGATGACGGCCTCCGTGGTCGAGTGTAAGGCTCTCAACTAGCGATCCGAAGGTCGCGGGTTCAAGTCACTTTTATTTGACTATTTCACAATTCAATCATTTAAAAATAATAATGGGTAGGTATATTTGCGGCACGTTCCGGAGTGGAACTATCAGTATCGCCCTAGTATAAGACCACCATTCGGATATGAAACTTTGATTGATATGGCTTTAGCTGTGTTTGGTGCCTAGATCTGATTAGCCAGGTACTTCCCCACCTTCAGCCTCACAACGTACCCCAATTGGTGATGTCATGGTCTCACTGGGTCCAGATCGTCGGGGCAGTTGCAATACTCTAGTACTGTATTCACACAATAAACAAAAACTTTAACAAAACAAAAAACGACTTCAAAAATGCACTAAAAAGTAAAAAAATAATTTCCTACGATTGTTATTTTTGGAGTCGGTGTCAGCCAAGGTAACTACACATACAGGTAGTTAAAGGTGAAATGTGGAGATCTTGGCTGACACCGACTCCAAAAAGAACAATCGTACGAAATAATGTTTTTACTTTTTAGTGCATTTTTGAAGTCGTTTTTTGTTTTGTTAAAATTTTTGTTTTTTTTTTTATTTTTAGTGACGAACGTGCGTTAAGAAGTTTTACTTCAAAAAGTTTTACAAAAAAATCATCGAAATCTGTTGGCGTTATATTGAGTTATTCGTCCATTTGTCGCGCACATACTTATTGCAAATTTAAGTCATATATGGTTTTCTCATGGATCCCATTATCAGAACTGGACCAAATTAAAATGGGACCACTCGGAAAGCACCGGATTTCTAATAAAAAAAGAATCATCAATATCGGTTCACCCAATCAAAAGTTCTGAGGTAACAAACATAAAAAGAAAATAAAAATAATAAAAGAAACAAATTGATAACCTCCTCCTTTTGGAAGTCGTTTAAAAAGAATCACGTCTAGCAGTTTACAACGGAGTACTGATACCTACTCTGATTTACGGCAGTGAAAAATGGAACTGGTAGAGGAAAGATTAAAGTACACAGAATGCTGCAGAAATGAGACCGCTTAGGCGTAAAATTTTCAAATATTGTCAGGTTGTTCGTAATTGGGAATTTCTTTTAAAAAGTAAAAAAAAGGGGTGGTTAGGGAGTTCAAACCCAACCCCATTAGGAAAAAACGACGATAGTATGGACCTATTCGTCGATTAAATTCCTGGAAAATACATCAATATTATATCCGCCATACTTAGTTTGGCGGTCCATTATCTCTGCCTACCCCGGCGAAGAAACTGATGATAGTTAGTAAGTAATATTATTACAATAAAACACATATAAATTTAATTCCACTTCATTTTTTAATTTGTACCAGTCTGAAGATGGCTTTAACGAGTTGAAACCGGCCACGGACAAAAAATAAATTAAAAATAATAATAATATTTGGACGATTTAAATAGCGCCGTTTTTGTGAGAAATCACCTCAAGGGCGCTGTACAAACTTACCATACATGCCTAAAATCTAGAAAGACTACAAGCTAGACAAACAATTAAAAACAACTTATGGCTAAAAATTGCATACACCGGTTCATTGATCACCGATACGAAAATATACGTACAATATTTTGACCAATGAACGCGATGCTGCCTAAAAATGAATTAATACAGGACCATACTTACCTGGGAGGTCGTGGAAATAAGCTTTATATGTGTTTCATTATAATATTATAGTGGAATTCCACAACGAATTTTCAGTATCAAAAATAGAAATATTAGTGAGTTAAATGTTTCAAAGTTTAACATTATGTTATATCAACACATTTAAAAAGCGTATGTAAGTAGATTAGTTGATAGTTTTGAAGTAGGTACCTGCTACCTACTCACGAACGAAAGTTAAAACTGAGCTCTAAAATTGTAAAAATATACCCCTCAATACCAAGAAGCGATCAAAAGATTGATATTTTTTCTTCGTCTCTCTTTTACTTTGTTCTCTGGCGTTTCAAGTCATCCGTGACACACTGTTCTGAGTTCTGAGTGGTAAGTGGTAGGTACATTTAACATTTTACACTTCTTCGGCAGTTTGGATGTGTGAAATCCGATATCCGAAACCGCCTTACTGCTTACTGTGGGGTTACTGACGGCTGGGAAGATGAGAATGTCGACGCGATTTCAAGAACCATCCTAGATTTAGACAACTTTCACAATGAATTATTATAACACAATTGGCCGTATTCATAAAACTGAAGGATATCCTTGTAAGTATAAGGTAGAAGTATAAGGTTTTGAGTTGAAGAATAAGGTAGGAGTATAAGTATTTCCTTTTTTTCGTATTCATAATGATTACCTTATACTTGCAAGAATATCCTCCAAGAATAAGTAAAAGGTTGTTGGCATGTTGGCTTGTGACTGTTCTTCCTTCCTTCCAACCTTCTTCAAAAGTTCTTGACAAATGCCTTTCTGATACCCAGGGTCACTGAGATAGCGTAAACATATGTGCATTTTTATGACGGATGATAACGCACCTCCTCGAGTGTCAGCATTATTTATTCCCAAAAATCTGTTGGCAAGTCATTGCACATTTGCCTCTTCAAACCGGCATAATTCTTTGTAATCTCGAACAGGTGTTGATCAACGCTGCTTGTAGTGTTTAATCTCTCTCAACATCTGCCATCGCTACAACTGACCACTACACGACTGCTATTGACTACACTCGAAATTATTGAAGGATATCCATTTAATTTAGAATAAAGGTAACGTTTATGAATAACCAAATTCTTTTTGTGAAGGATATGCTCATACAATGTAAGAATAAGGTTTTACTCGGAATATTATGAAAGCGAGCTGAAGGATTTCCTTTATATTCTGCAAGTTCAAGCATAATCTTTTTTTATGAATACGGCCCATTATCTGCTATATTCTGATTTTTTTTTTTTATCTCGCAATAAAAAGTATTTCGAAACGTTATGTCCAAAATCAGAGTAATATATGAGGAACTTTGTCGGTAGAATCAATTTTTATTAAATAAACGATTTTAACTTTTTTTATTAAAAATACTAATCTCTAAATTCGACTGTTGCCAACTTCTTCAACTCATAAGAATGCCCACAGTAACAACATAACAAAATGCACTATTCTACTGCAGCATTCATAAGCCTAACTACATTACCCACTCTCCGATACTTTATGGGAAATCAATACTTATGTGATGTTGACATATTTAATATCAACATGGCGAGTTTTGTGGACCATGAAAAATATTTATTCCAACACTATTCCTAAACACATCTTGTATCTTTGTAAACCTTTTTAATCGCTGTATTTTTCAGGTTTTGTTTTTTGTATTTTAATGATATTTTTTATCTAATGTAATTTTATTTTAAATGTTTTTTTCTCAAGTTTCAAAATTATCTTTCATTTTAAAATTATACTACCAACAATAGGTAAAAGCCCTTGGGCGATTATAAATAAATAAAAAGACGTGTCCTTTAAATACCTACTGTTTCCACATAGGTAACATGTAACCACTCAGTAATTACAGTCGTAAGGCCAGGCGTAAAACTGCTTTGTACCAGGATCAAGTTAAACAGTAAGTAGTTACCGAGTTGCAGTTGGCTTTGTTAATTCTGGCCTGATCATTAGAAGAGTCCCTCGGGTCCGGGTCCCTTTCTTGCCCTCGGTTGGCCCTATTCGGTATTTTGGGGCTCGTTAACTAATTAGTCGCTCAAAGGAACACAGCTTTACGATTAGGCCCGCTGGGAGTGGGGAGGGGGTGGGGAGAGGGGGGAGGGGAGGGCAATATGCGGGTAGCCAAGATCTGAATCTTGCGATGTTTGTATGAAAGTTTTTTCTTACCTTATGTGGTAGATACATAGAGTTTTATTGGGGTACCTACTGATTAATTACACGCCTATCTGCTTAGTATCATATATTTTCGCTGCAATAGTGTCATACAGGGCTTATGAAATTACTCACTCCATGGAAGTCTTCTTATTAACAATAATATTATTATAAGTGGTCGTATATAAAGGTAATTTATTTATTGAAAAAAATAAGAAATACATGAAAACATAAGCTGCACATCTCACTAGGGCATTCCTGTATCGAGATATGCAGTTTTACAATAATATAGTAATATGGTAATATATTAACTGGTTATAATATTTAATATATTATTAATTGTTTATTTTTCGACGAATAAAATTACCTAATTCAAGAAGAAACAATTTGCAACACATAAAATAATAATAATAATGGATAATTTATAGAGCGCCGTTTTTGTGAAAAATCACCTCAAGGGCGCTGTACAAGTTATTCAAAATTCTTAGATTCTATCTAATTTTAATATTTACAAATGGATACAGAAACATACTTACCTGCAAGTCACTTCCGATAAACACTTTAATTAGAAAGTTTGTGCTTGGAAAATATACGGCTTTGCACGCGGAGGGTATTATATTTAAAACACTGGACATTGCATTGCTACCCCCATCACTATAAGTATTACATTTTAAAAAATTAGTGGCAAAAGTGGAGTTGATAATAACAAAATATGTATTTTAAAAGACTGGAGAATTTAGGACTCTTTAGGGCTGGAGAATGTTACTGAAATGACTTTTAAAAACGCTTACAAATAGTTTTTTTTTTTTTTTTTTCTCTACATTTTTAGGTTAGTTATTTACAGTGTCGCGGGCATTGAATTTGAAGGCGAAAGAATTTGAGTTTATGGATACGACTGTCTGAAAAGGTGGGTTTAAGTTTAGCTCTAAATTCTGCCGAGTCTGTGATCGTTCTTAAGTCATGTGGCAGTCCATTCCAGGCTTTAGGTCCCGACACTCCGAAAGCGCACTCACCTAACTTAGTATCTGGTGTGCGCTTTGGTTCCTTTAACCTTCCAACAGCTGATGACGCTGCTGACCTTAGGGTTGACAGTCGAGAATTTGAATTTGAAAAACTAAGCAATATCTAGGTACGTGTGTTTGCATTCAAATGTCTTTTAAAACTTTTAATGTCTTTTAAAACTTTTGAATGCAAATACACTAACTAACTAACTAACTAACCATCACGCCGTTTCCCCGCAGGGGTAGGCAGAGAGGACGGACCGCCAAACAACTCGGTCTTGGCACACACTCTTTGCCTCACTCACATTCATACATCGTCTCATACATTCTCTTCTATTATTCTGACTTTTGACATGGCCCGACTCAAGTATCTGATTCACTTGATCGTGCCATGTCTTCCTCGGACGTCCACGACTTCTTCTACCATAAATACATAAATCTACTGCAAATACACAATTCTTGATTTAATGAATTGTCATCGACAACGAGTCTGGATATCTGGAAGTGGGTTAATTTCCTCTTCATTATTAAAATCATTAATTTGTCCATTCAAATGGACGAAATCGAATTTCAAATAGATAGATTGACGTGTTTAAAAAAAATATATTTTTAGTGGAATACTCATCGTATTAAGTAGGCTTGAAACTTTGATATGATTAGATCAAAGATTAACAAATTATACGAAGAGAAATATTTTTTATGCCGTTTTATCTTAACATATAAAAATGAAAGTTTAATTGTTTGTCCCTTCTGCGTTCCGATTATCCGATTGCGATGAAACATTGGTGGTTTGATGTGCGCATGCCCGCGGACGTTTATATATACTAGTGAGCTCTGGAGTCATGCATTTTGCACATACATTTTGCAATAGGTGGCGCGCGACTTCTTTGAAGAATGAGCGTATTTCGTATAATTTAGCAGCCGCAACCCGAATTCCTACCGTTTTTTACACAATATTTCCCTTAAATACTTTCAGCCTTACTAGAAAAAACCATAGCACGACCGATAACCTGTGTTTCTGCAGCAACATCAATAAAACAAATTTACACTAAAACACGAAATATTACTAATAAGCTTTGTCACTTTAAAATACGTTTTAAATAGTCTAGTCTAGTTCTAGTAGTCTGTTGCCCGCGCAATAAGTTGCAGTTTGGTTTTTATGGATGGCGGGAATATTTTTAGTTAATATCGAGATTTTACTGAATGATTTCTATTATAGTGACCAATTCACTCTTCTATTTATGTAATTAATTTATTTTCCGTATTATTTGTGTGGTTTTACATCAGTTTTATCAATTTATTGCACAATAAACCGTACTTTAAAAGTTGAACTGACAAAATATGGTTTAAGGTTACATAAAAGATAAAATTTACATTTTTTAATCTTTATTTTATGAGAATTTCTTAAAAGTGGTGTTTTTTTCTAATATTAATATCTAATGTGTTCGTTAACGTATAGAAGAAATTAACGTCTTTACAGATGCAAGAAATTACTTATTTTTTTGGCATTTAAAGAAAACTTTGAAATTTTTTTTATTGTATGCACAAGGAAAAAGTGAGGTGACAGTTTCATTCCAAATTAATTATATAAAAATACTATATTTTTTAAATTTTGATTTTTTTAAATTTCTGTACACTTTCATCAAAAATGTTATGATAAGAATTTTTTTTTCCATGTTTTCCGTGTTTGATTCTTAAAATATGGCTGTTTTTAAAAACTTAAGTGTATTTCAAATACACATATCTTAAAGGTAATTTTATCTAGTTTTTATAAATGGTATTTGCTTTTACGACACCTTCAAAAATAATAAAATTATAGAACATTCCAAATACTTTGGAAAAATTCAAAATTTCGTTCAGTCATTAATAAAACAGAGATAAACTACCCTCCCACGCTGTGTGTATTTCTTTCCATGAACAATTTTTTATGTTGTAATGTTTTCACTTCCCAGGCCGTTTGTCAATTGAATAAAATTTTCACGGGGTTTTTTAGTGAGGCCGAAGTTTTAAAACTCTTAAAAAAATATATGTTATTCTTGAAGATAATATCTAGACATGACCCGCTCCGAAACGCAATCTATATATAATTCCCTCGATATAGAAAAATTGTAAAGAATGCTCCAAAAATTATTATAAACACGTTTGTTTCGGTTATTTTACAAGTTACATTTATGATAAAATTAACAGTGTTTTTTTAAATGTTGTTTAAGACAACTGCGCGAGATTTTTGCTCTATTTTAAACGAGTCGTGTTTTATTAAACATTTTCACAATTTTCGCACCGAAAGGGGCTGCCGAGGGGAAGGGATGGCGGGAGGGGAACGGGGCGAATGGGAAAGGCCACGCAGGGAGAATTTTTTTTTTTATTTATGTAGAATTGCAACGCATGCCGGGAAGTCGCTGGTAGTGTATAAAAATAACAGGATAATTATGATTTGAATAATTTTAGTACGGATGTGGGTAGGCACCTTTAGCAAATCAATGCAGCCTAAAAATACCTCTCGTAACTGAATTATTTTCTTAAAATTAATTAACGACTGCGGTTTGTTATTCTACCGACGAAATTCCTGCCATAGATCCACTTATTAATGCGCTTCCAGTCTTAAAGAATCATCTTTAACCACCACCTCAGAGTAGCATGGAGGTCGCTACGTAGGTTCCTCCCCATTTGGAGATACCATAGATGATAGTAGTAATAATAAACAATTGGATAATTGAAAAAATGAAAAATCACCTTCAGGGTGCAACAGAAACAAAGGATGACATAAAAGTGTTCCGATTGTCGCTGCACTTTGACCAAACTGCAGAGACTATCAATTAAGGTATGTTTTTTATTTCTTTTCTTTAGTAATTGAATTGTTAATAACATAATTTGAGGATTTTTTTACCACAATACTAAGCATATGCCTGTATTGTGATAGTCGAGAGTTTATAGATAGAAAAAAGGCGGAGCGCCGATGTGATTTGGTGCGATTTGCAGCAGTATGGAAGATCGATGTTTTGATCGATGATCGATGCCCATCTCATTTCTTTCTAATTAATCCACGGGATATACGAAGATAGATACAACCATTCTTATTTGCGCTGTCAAGAAATTTCGCCACTTCACATTTATTTGTTTTAATACACACGGCGAAACATTCGCTACCATAAGAACAAAATTACAAACATAGTATAGAATAAGTATATAAGAATAAGTACGAAAATGATTAAATAATACATAAATGTAAAACAGAGCTCAATAGCCTTGAAGACTTCAAGAGAAATTATGCCACACATTACTCGCTATGATGTTTATCGTATGTTTCTATTTTCATTTTTAAATATACATATATCCATAACTTTGTAGTGTATTGTAAATGGACACCCAGTCTGTAATACACAAAAAAATCAAAGTTGCGTCAATTAATTATTGTAATTAAATTCTTATCCAATTTAGAGTTATAAAAATATTTATGAAAAGAAAACATTAATGTACGAAAAATCGTTCATTCCACTTGAATTAAACTATTCTGCGTGGATAGGTAATAATTTACAGCATAAAAGTGTTATTTGACGGTGAAATAACAGAAAAACAGGACGATTTCTTAATTTCTTTTGGCCGTATGCACAGATAATAATATATTATAGAGCTGTATAAATAAGATTACTAACATCTTGCAACTTTCAACACTTCATAAAGAAAGAACAACTTACTATTGTCATTGATTTATCCAGTTTGCTTGAGTTTCGTTCGTCCCGTCCATTATTTTCTTTCGTCCGTATGTTTCTTCCCTGTGTTTATTTAACTTATGAACAGTTGTATTATATCCAGTCGAGTATTTCTCGATTTATTAGCTCGAAGTGTTTTGTTAGAACGCCTGTGTAAACATCGCCGAGTTTTCTGGAACGATATTTTATTTTCTCAAGCAACCGTACTTCGATGCATTTAGTACCAATTATTATTATTTTTTATGATAACTGATTTCCTTAGATTTAGAGCCCACGTGTTTAATTGTTTGGTTTCACTGGGGTATTTATCCTACATCGTATTATTAAATTTGATATTCATCTTTCAGTCGTGGTAGGAAGTAGGAAGTATACATAACATAGAAGTAAGTGTTGGTGGTTTTTGTAACCAAATAGAGCAGAGAAATTTATTTATTGGTTTGAAATGTAAAATGGACAGCTGGTCTTAAAGATTTTTTTAAAATATCTATTCATTGATATTTTCATTTAAACTTAAACAATAAATTCATTGCACTACAAAAAAATCTAGTCACAGGTTTCAAAGGTACCACCAAAAACTGTTCAAAACGCGTAAGGCAATCGAAATAACACAACTTATCACCATGTCTTTTGAGTTTTGATACTTTATTATAATAGGTGTGGCATAGGTAGGCTTTCATTAGTTTTATAATTTAGTGTAGTAAGGTTTGATTTCGTAGTATAGGGAAGAAATGGCTATATAGAGTTTGCGGGATTCGTTAAATTCTTTGAGGAATTAATAAAGGAACTGAAGCAAAGCATTCACAAATAAAATTGATCAAAAATTCATGAAAAAATTGTCAAAGATTGAAAAAAAAAAAAACATGGCACTAACCTGAGAAACCACCAAGTTTAGTAAATTAATACGTCTTTTTCACAGCTTGAATCCTGGGTGAATTAAATTCCTCAATAATAATTCTCAATCATTCTACAAACAACTAATGAACATTAATCAGCGTCGAAAATAGATTTTGTGGAAAATGGGAATCTGATTTTATGAAAAAAAAGACAAGTTCAGTTCAAGACTAGATCTCGAAATTAATAAACACAAGCTTAAAAATAATAAATAGATTCTAGCAGTTCAAATACACGACAGTAGCTTTGTAACAAACTTCACGCATCTACCAAAATAGTTTTGCACAAGGCGGGACGTCAGAGATGTACTTGAAATCGGGTTCTTAAATTTCAACCGTTCAGACGCTAGAGTATTAATACTCTCAATTTTCACAGCTTTAAAAGAAAATACGGCAGTAAAAAAATAATTAATTTAATGAATTAAACAACTGCGCACTTAAGTAGCGGTCAGCGCATTTGCCCGGAAAGCGAAAGTTCCTGGGGTCGAGTCCCAGAGGTGCAAATATCTTTTTCTGATTTTGGTGTTTCCAGATTTTCGATTGAGTCTCACTAACATAGTCTTCATTTAATTAAATATAACAATTTGAAGTTTTACTCATAAAGTTTAAAAAAATAAAATAATTCACGGATTACAATAGTCCATTTGATTTATTTCATATTATATATTTACTCTAGGTACCTACACAACCTGCCTACTTTATTAATGTAATGTATGTAGGTAGCTTTTGTTGCTTTTACTTTCCAAAATACACTCATTAAAGAATATATTACATATTAATATTAAAATATTTTCAGGATTAAACAACATGTGTTCACAATTATGTCCTCTGCGTGCGAACTCTATCTAAATTTCTTTAAATAGACAATAAACAGTGTTAATTTCAAGCGACCTCCCAGGTAAGTATGGTCCTGTATTAATTCATTTTTAGGCAGCATCGCGTTCATTGGTCAAAATATTGTACATATATTTTCGTATCGGTGATCAATGAACCGGTGTATGCAATTTTTAGCCATAAGTTGTTTTTAATTGTTTGTCTAGCTTGTAGTCTTTCTAGATTTTAGGCATGTATGGTAAGTTTGTACAGCGCCCTTTCTCACAAAAACGGCGCTATATAAATCGTCCAATTATTATTATTATTATTATTAGCTAGGTACACCACTTGTTTATAATTTACTATCTAAAAACATGTTAATATTAAAGCTAGCAAGTACCTACATATTTTTTTATAAACGTCTTAAATGCTTCTTAGGAATCGGTTTTACTGTTAGATTAAGTTGAGTCATTTTTGGATATTAAGTAGAAACGACATGCTATGAGCTATGAGGCATAGAATAGTCTAAAAAACCGTCACGACTCCCATTGATTGGGCTATTAAGGCAATGGCTTTATGAGTGTATGGGTAATGGACCGATTATCGTATTACTTTATGTATAATCACTTAGTAGTGCTTTACTTGAGAATGGGCTCGAGTTTTTATGAACTTTAATAGATGCCTACACATTTAAATTTTAGTAACATGTGGCAAGCGATAAAATGAACAGAGAAACTTAGATTTTTAACTAGGTAGTAATTATTTAAAAATCGGATTTTAGATTGTGTTATAATTGTTTTAACATTTAAATACGAAAACAAAATTGTACGCAATCTAAGCAAATTCATTTGAATGTCAGCTTATCGTAAAATACGTTTGAATCTGATTTTGTTAAGTAACTTGAAATGTTTACTAAGCTTTGAAATATCCATTTTGATGTTTTAAATAGTACGAGACGCCAAATAGTTTGATTTATAATTTCAACTATGTAGTAAGAAAATAATGTTAAAATGTTCATCCGAAGTCCTGTTGTAGAGCAATTGATTTATTTTACAACCCATAACCAATGAGTCAGTATTTCTTGATGATATGATATACTTTTTTTCCTTTTACATATATCAAATCACCTCAAGAAATCTATAAAAGGATAACTGTGAGGAAGATTCCTATTTAGGGCTTGACAGAATCTAAGAGGTAAAACATAAATAAAATCGGAATTTATAAAAATATAGGTATTATCATATCTAACTTTTTTAACATTAGCTCCACACAGGAGGCCACGAGGATATTATTTTCATCGGGGTCTACGTCTACTTTGGGGATGCTGTGTGGAGGGTCTTTTTGAGGAAAGAAAGGACAAGAAGTTTTGTGAAGGAAAAACAAATGAGGGGTGGGTAGGAATTTGGGGAATTAGGAGCAGTGTGTCCAAGAGTGACCGATACACGACGTATCAATCCATCCATCTTACTGCGGTTCATGGCAATGGGTCGAGAAAGTTCGACTGGAGAGGTCAAAGGTTCTTTCACAAATAGTCTCTCCCTCAACCAGTCTCCCTCAATCAGTCCATCTAAGTCACAAAACGTAGCGAATCACTCGGGGTGACCTACGGAAGTGGTGTTGGTTTTCCAATAGGCGGTATCCATTCCTGTCTCCCTAATAACTGACGAACAATAATCAATTAGCGTCTTCCCCCCTCATAAATACCCGACGCGTTATCCATTTCAGAAGCGCTCGGTCACGAGATAAATACCCGACGTCTCGTGACGATACGTCAGCCATTTACCTATCTAATAAAAAGTGATTGATTTAAGTGACCCTCCAGAAAAGTACGAAAATAAACCAATAGCTGACAATGATATTGTATTTTGACAAATTTTAAGTCAAAGGAAGTTGAAGCAAGTAAAAGTATTTTCAAATTTTTTTAACACTTTTTTTATTTTACGCCCGCGAGAATATATTCACATTTTGTTCCTAATCTAACCTCACCTAACAATTCAATATTCTTCTTAAGTCTCGTAAATAACTGACGTGTTAATTTGATTTAAGTGACCCGTCTGGTATTTACGAAGCTACTTCAGGAATTTACCGAGATCCAGAACGCTGCCGAATGGATAGTACGTCGGGTATTTAAGAATATTTGTAAACCTGTAAGTGCGTACTGAAAATAAGTAAGTCCAGGCCATTAATTATATAAATCCAAAAACCGATATATGTTTGTGCTACTAACGGATAGGTAGAGTCGTTTTACTGCTACTCCACGGAAGCAGAAATAACTGTAATAATATCAAAATGTCAAAAAAACTCTATCAAATAAAATAACAATCGAAGCTTTCAACCAGTCGCAGTACTATTTGATCAGAATCGAAGGAAATTGTATCAAAGTTGTGTCGATACCGATAAAAGTTAACTTTACCCCACCGGAAGCCGACACCAAACGGTAATGGCTTAATCTTAGCTTCTAATCGACTCGTAGGAAGCTGCTTTATCTGCTTCAGATTAAGCGACTTGTCCAGCATCTCGATTTAATGGACCATTCGGGCGTTACAAAACTGTGCCGCCTATCAATCGATCGGATCTGATACCAATTAATTATTTTCAATGGATGCGTTTAGATGTTTAACTACTTAATGCTTAACCGTATTCTGTCCGCGGAAGGTTTCAATCAAAGCGAACACGTCATTTGTAGGGATTGGAAACTGTTTATTGGTCTAGATATTATTTTATTAAAAAAAAACTATCATCTTTCCGCTCTCATTAGCTTTTGCCTTTTAATTAGGTGAATATAAGTAACACACAGAAAACTTAATGAGAGACTTGCAGATTAGTAAATGAAATTTACCGATCTTCACGCCTAATAACATACTAAAGAAAAGGAACGCAGACATGCTTGTACAGTGCGAACAAAATGATCTTCAGAAGCGCGCCAGGTGGAATACGGAAGTGATATTCTTTCTCTATACGTAGGTACTCGCAAGTTTGGGATCATTGAATTCATCCAGTGTATTTTGAGAAGCGGAAATATAGAGACGTGTATTAGTGTTATGTCAACGCAACGCTCGTACTTTCAATAGAGGCACTATGACTATAATGAAGCTGGATTTATACCAAATGAACAAATGCTCATTCCAGTATGCTTTTGCAAACAATTTTGGTGTAGGTAAGCAGTGTTATAGAGCATTCTTTCGATGCTACGAGTGTGTTTGCCGAAATTTATTAGAATGCTCGTTCGTTTGAAGTAAACGCCGTAAGTGCGCCCGAACAGTTGCATAGAGCATTCCTTCGCGTTTGAACGTGACCGCTCTTCGAGACGTTCAAAGTGTTCTTGTGTTATTGGAACTTGCGTCTTATTTTTTGTACTAATTATGGATTGGAGTAATGAAAAATGTTTACAAATGATAGAAGCGTACCAAGATTTCAGATGTCTGTGGGATCCAACTTTTGACAATAATTTTATTTTAAAAATAAATCGCAAAAAGAAGATGCTTGGCGGGAAATGCCAACTATAATTATTTGAATTCATCTTCCTACCAATGTTTTATCCAGCTTTTCTTTTTCGATAATTGAGTAATAGTAACGATAAATGCAGCACTTGAAATCACAATATCGCTCTCACTGTCGGACATGGTGCAGTGAACACTACCACCGTTTGTTGAAGAATCAGCAAACAGTATTCGCTCGCCTGATCTAAACATCCCTAGAGCATCTGCAAGAATTCTAGTTCTCGTTGTTCTCGTTATTCTTGTCCGTTAGTATTCTTTTGGTGTAAATGGTGAAAACGAATTACCGTTTACACTAAACATCAAAAAGAACGCTCTTGTTTTAGCTCTATCGTCGTTTGGTATGTAAATAATCCATCTTTTCGATGGGGCTATTTTCGAAAAAGCTGTTTTATTTTACTGCTTGCCAAGCGAGGTGGATTTGTTTATTGTAAGTTATTGTATTTAATTTTATTATTAAGGTTATATAGCCTTAGCTCAGCCTTATCGATTGTCGATAGTTGAATGTAGGTATCAATTGCATTGTTCCCGACACCTGCCTCAGGATGTGTGATGATAGTACAGGTACCAATAAGAAACTTTAATGCTTTGAAAAAGTTCAACTTATATGAGAGAATCATTTTCATAAGTTCATAGTTTTTATGATTTAGGAAGTTGGTTTATTGGTGAAATTGGTTGCGATTGGGTGTTCGTAAGACGATTAAAATTAGATTGGATGTTGATGGCAATTAAGATAATGTCAATTATAAATTTACTACTTAACTGTGTCCGGTCATTATATGACATTTACAACCAAATGAATGCGGATTCTATTCCCGTCGAATCTGAACTGAGAAATTAATTATTTTTTGGTTATTTTCACTTGCGCAATCATAACTCTCGCTAATTGCTTAGGTAGATTTATTGTACAAAGTTTCAGATTCGTGTAACTCGTGACGTGACTTACGTAAGTAGATGTCCATAATGTCAAAAAGTAAGCATAAAATAAATAAAAAGTTGAATTTGTGATGAAATTTGATTCGTCTGTCCAGAATCTTTAAGTCGAGATAACTAGCCATTATCAGCTAATAACCTTATTTCTATAATGAGCTTGATATCTGTGCTCTGATTCTGTGTCTATTTTCTATATTTTGGTATCTTGTTATATGTGTGCTTTAGTTATATTAATATTGTTGAATTGACCTGCTGACAAACTGCTTTGGCAAAAATAATAAAAAATAGAACAAGATAAGCTTACGAAAATATAATTAATGTAGACCATACTCCATATTAGTTTTTCTATATTTTCACACAGGGGGACTGGAAGATAACAATTTCTCTCAAAACCCATGTCATATTTGGGCATGCTGTGTGTGTGGTATTTTAAGGGAAGGAAGGAGAGGAAGTTTTGGGAATGAAAAAGGTATGGGAGGTAGGTAGGAATCTGGGGGCAATTGGGTCCAGAAGTGACGGACATATGAATCCATCCTTCCCACTGCAGTTGTAGTCGATGGGTTGCGTGAGACCAACTGGAGAGGCCAAATGGTCTCCTTCAACCAGTCTCTCCTGATCCGGCCCGATACGCAGTAAATGAGCAGACGCATCGGCCGCCGAAACCTAGACAAATCTCACCTCACCTCACATCAACAAATCTTAACCTCATCCCTTCTAAGACACCAAAAGCAGTGAACCAATCGGGGTAACCAATGGCAGAGGTGTTGGTTATCGAATAAATGATTTCCAGGACGGCGATACCCAAACCTTCCTTCCAAATTCTCAATCTTACCTATATTTCCATTGCTAGCTATACATACAATCAAGCAAATTTCACGATTCATAACTCACTCTAGTCAAACAATCATTCATATTAATTTGCTCATCGTCTCAAAGATATTCTATTATAATTGATATTAGACACGACTCGACTATTTAAATTTCTTGATCATCCTATGTTTTCACAGAGCATCTGCGACTTATTTTCAAATAATTATTATTAGTGTTCCAATTGTCGAAAAAAATATATATTAGAAATAGAAATCATGGACATGTTTAATAAAATAATGGCGCAAAGCATGTTGGTAAAAATGGTAAATTCACTTTGATAATACGTCCATCGCGACTGGCAAATGGCAACTGGCAACTGCCCCTTTGTTTATCATCCTCGCGCAACCATTTAGTTAGGGGATGATCCACAGCAGACGGGGGTGGATATATTATAATTTGCGCTGCAGGATTATAATTGGGGTTGGAATAGCGGAAGTTGAATAACCAAATGAAATTTTCAAAACGTTTTCCGTTTTAAATTACTTGTTTCCACAATATGGTTTAAAATATCGATGAAATGTAGGTACATATATTTAACTCATTACGTGGTTATAACTTATAAATACGCGTGTTCTAGGATGAGCATTTTCTGTTTTATTTCCTGACTTAGATCAATTATGAAGTGGTGTAGGCCGTTAAAAGAAAAAAATCTTATTGGATAAACCAGCTGTTCTCTCTCATAAAAAAATATCTTTAGATTCAACCCGACTTCGCCGGTTATTTGGATGTTTGTGCATCTAAAATAGTAAATTATGATCACATTCATATTTCCATAAAAATAACTCTAAAACCTTAAAAAAATTGATGCCTCAGAGAAAAAATAAGGTTATTTTCGAAATCAATAAATTTGTAAGAGAATAGTTATCGTTATTTATTTTTGTTGTGTTATGCCGTGTTGCGTTACCTCCTTCTTTAGCCAACGTTTCGGACAGATATACAGTTTCCATCATCAGGGCACATGTGTGATGATGGTGGATGATGGACACTGTAACGCTGTCCGAAGCATTGATTTAAGAAGGAGATAGCACAACACGGCATAACACCCCAAAAATAAATAACAATAATACTTTTGGCCGTTAAAATCGAAAATCTTACCTTGTAATTTATTTTTAAATACCCTTAGCTCATGATGGAAATGAAATTACACGGTGTAAAACAGTTGTGCTGAAACGGAAATATAAAACCTGTGCAAATTTCATGAAGCCAAATCTCGTCGTTAGAGGTTTGTTTCTTATATTTATTTTTTTCTGAGAAACAGATTAGTGGTTTGTGATAAGATAAGATGAATTAAATTTTCAAATTTAGCAATTAGTTTGCCATGGATTATACCTACGTTAAGTTATTCAAACACGCTTCTTTGCAACACAAATAGCTTTCGTCAGTGTTGCTGAGATCATCTGTGAACTGTGACCTGTTTGACCTCCTCTAATGGACCAATAAAAAGTCCTAACATGTACAAGGTATGCTTAACGTCTCGTGATACTTTTTTCACTTTTGACACGTTGTTTTTTACTGACAGATTTTACCAGGGGCGCCCTGGGTCAATTTTTTGTCATTAAACTTCAGTTTGTAAACTTTCGAACATGAACCACGAATTTTTATTTCATCAATTCCACTTAGAAGGCCCTGAGAAAAATTATTTCCTTCAGGGCCTATGTCATCTTTGGGAATACTGTGTGTTCAGTAATGAATAATGCGTTCAGATGTGACGAACTTATGAATTTATCCCTCCCATTGCGGTGCAAGGCAATGTGCCGAGAGAATCTGGTTGAAGAGATCAAAAGGTCTATATCAACTAGACTCTCCCGGTCTGGCCGGCCACGCCATGCCAATAGGTGAGAAAAAGCCTCCGCTGCTAAGATTTTGACAAACCTTATTCCCATGGTCCCGGGCACTCCTGCTAAGTCACCAAACGTAGCAAACAACTTGGGGTGACCTGTGGCAGAGGTAATAGTTATACAATAAATGGCAGGGGTATATTAAGATATAACGTTACAAAATAATTATATTTCTCATATAAATTTGTTCAATTAGCAGGCAGCAAACGTAAACAGATTTAAGAAGAGCCGAGAAAGGAAAGATAATTAGGAAAACACAAAAAAAAAACTGCGCTCAATCAATTCCCTTTTTCCTGCCCAACTTAAATTTCCAATACATATTGACTTATTAGATTACCATGTACACCGGTCGATTTGACTCCAACCTCTTCCCATTTTCAGATCACGTGTTCTAAGTTCTAATTAACTAATCAAAAACGGTGTACCCTTTGTATTCTTGTATACGGTCGCACCGGGACAGGAGTGGTACAACCGCTGAGGTGATACAATCGTATCGTTATTAGAAAGCGGCAATCACATTGATTTAAGATCTTACAAGTTTTTAAAGCGTATTTGAAGCTCGGTCACCCCGTCATTGAAATAAGTATTGACGATAAAAACCTAACGGAGTGAGTTTTAGATAAGGCTTGTGGCAGTTGCTCAAAATTATAAATATTATTTATTATAAGCCATGCTTTAATTCTTAGTTTTGCCGATTGGTAGGGTGGTAGACATTAATCATATTATAATATTTTGTTATTTGAAATGTTTTGTCTGAAAGTTTTTATGGAAGGAAACGTTTCATCATAAAATTCTGAAGAAAAGATTCAGATTACGAAGACTGAAAATCACTGCACGCCGCTGAATTTGACCTTATGCCACGCATATGGTTAGTGTTTATGAGTGTCAGTTCCTACCTAGTGATCACATTATCTTGATTCTCGGATCGATCATTTTGAAATTTTATTGAAATGCGTTGTAAGCACTTGCCGACTATCATAGTTAATCCAGTCTAAACATGGTTATTTGTATTTCATCATTCGCGCACACAGTGGAGTGCATTGCTTTTATGACTATGAGTGATATAATTATTGAACATTGATTGTTTAGGTTACATTGAAAATTATGTTTTTTTAACCCCCCAGGCTAATTTGTTGTGCCTTTGGGAACAACTCATATAGAACTCATAGAAACTGTTGTGTCTCCCTTGCTATCATGGTGATAAATATCATCTAAACGATAATACCTCGATTTTTATAAGAAAAACTTTCTTTTTATACTTTTTTGAAGGTTATTCCCATCAGTGAAATATACCATATTATAATAAGTTAACAATAATAATCTAAACGAAAATATAAAATAGAACAAGACACAAAAAAACCGAAAAAGACAATGGTCGCAACTGGGACTCGAACCCAGACCTCTCCGTCTAACCGGGACGAGTGCGTTAACCAATTTCGCTATTGCCACCTTCTGTCAAAACTTCATAATTGTCAATCTCATATTTTCTATTTTTTGTAGAATTGCATTATATGGAGAAAAATAATTAGTTGATAATAATGTAATTCTAAAAAAATTTTTAAATATGAGATTGACAATTATGACGTTTTGACAGAAGGTGGCAATAGCGAAATTGGTTAACGCACTCGTCCCGGTTAGACGGAGAGGTCTGGGTTCGAGTTCCAGTTGCGACCTTTGTCTTTTTCTGTTTTTCTGTGTCTTGTTCTCTTTCATATTTTCGTTTAGATTATTATTGTTAACTTATTCTAATATGATAATACCTCGCTTTATATTCAAATTTATTTAAAAGATAACCACAAAATAATTAAAAGTACACCTCTATGAATGCAAAGCTTTTTTTTGATTTCTTAGGGGTACAAATAAATTTGATTAATAAAATATGTGTTTTAATTTTTTTTCGTTTTCACTCTTTTTTAACTCCCGACGCAAGGAGCGGTGTTATAAGTTTGACTTTCTGTGTGTTTTTCTGTGGCATCGTGACTCCTATACGAATGGACCGATTATGATGCATTTTTTGTTTGAAAGCTGACGTGATCGAGATGGTTCTTAGCTACAATTGATGAAAGTCTGTTCATTTCAAGGATTTCAGCTATTTATTGAGTCGGGAGTTGCTAATTTTATAAAATTATACTTATAGTTAGAATAAACTTTAGGTGAGCTATTTTTTAAAACTTTTTACGTTTGCTTAATTTAAAAAAATTGTGTGTTTATTCCAAATTCTAAGTCTGAAAGCGTATTTCATGACCTTTGAAAGACAGTTTTTAGTTTTCGGATAAAAATCCATAATAAGTAATCAATTTATTTGAATTTTATTGCAAAACGGATATATTTCGATCTTCTGACAAAATAAACCCGAGGCTCGAGGGGTCCCTTTGTATCGAAAGGCTAGAAAAACAATATTACGCCCGTATAGCAGAACTTGCAAAAAATTTTACTACTTTGAACTTTGAACGGCATTTGGAGAAGTAATATATATAATTCATACAAATGAGCGACGACCAACGACCCACAAATACATTCCTACTATCAAAAGTAGCTTGGAAATTGTTTTTAGTGAGTTTTCATTTAATCAACCAAATTCAGTTGGTTTTTTGTTGCCAGAGGCATTAGCAGTATGATTCGTTAATTATATTCCACGGATGTGATCACAGGCGCTGGAAGCGGGTGGCGGTCAGGGGGAGGGAAGGATTGGATTGGGGAAGGGGGAGGTGAAGACAGTGCCGGAGCTAGTGATTAATTAAAAAACACATTTTTTAAATAATGGTAAATGTCGGGGATACCCAAAGAATTCACGGTATCATCAATTGGATTAAATATTTGAGTCAGATCATGTCAAGAGTGAGTGAGAATGTATGAGAAGTTGTATAAGTGTGAATGAAGCAAGGAGATGCTATGATGATATGCCCGTAATGTGGCGATCCACCATCTCTGCCCACCCCTACGGAGAAACGGCGTGATCATTATTTAGTTTAGATTAACGTTTCTCCAATGAGGCAGAGATTCAAAAAATATGTTACTAGACACCTCATATAAAAAAAGTAAACTAGTAAGTATACTCAAAATAATTTGAAGACAAATAAATGAATGCATATTATTGCTAAGTAAAGTGCTATGTCTCGTCAGTTAAAATACATTTCCAAAGCTCTATGGTTCATGGTTGAAATAACGTTGCGAGCTGAATATAAACACTTAACCCAGGAAATTCGCAAAGCTATTTTCACAGTTCACAAATAAAACAAATTGCATATTTTTTTATCTATTCACAAAATCAACGTGTTTGTATCCGAATATGGTACACTCTAATAATTGAAGGATTTAATTGGCTTTTAAAAATAATTACATTACGGTAATATTTAGAAGAATTCATAATCTGCTCTTTCGTAGATAAACAACTATAAACAAACTAAAACCTTTCAAGAAAGGCTTAAAAATACAATATTGGATTGAATCATTCACGCTTTATTATATCTGTAAGCCTTTCTTGAAAGATTTGAGTTAATATTTAAAGGAATTCATCATATTATGATCTTTCATAGATGAACAGTTATAAACAAACTAAAACCTTTTAGTATTGCTTACAATATTGGATTGAATCATTGACATAATATTATATCTGTACGGCTTTCTTGAAATATTTGAGTTAATATTTAAAAGAATTCATCATCTGCTCTTTCATATTTGAACAATTATAAACAAACTAAAACCTTTCAATAAAGGCTTACAATGTTGGATTGAATCATTGAAATAATATTGTATTTGTAAGCCTTTCGTGAAAGATTTGAGTTAATATTTAAAAGAATTCATAATCTGTTCTTTCGTAGATGAAAAACCATAAACAAACTAAAACCTTTCAAGAAAGGCTTACAAATACAATATTGGATTGAATCATCCACGCAATTTTATATCTGTAAGCCTTTCATGAAATATTTGAGTTACCTAATATTTAAAAGAATTCGTCATCTGCTTTTTCATAGATGAAAAATTATAAACAAACTAAAACCTTTCAATAATAGGCTCGTAATGTATTTGTAAGCCTTTCTCGATGGATTTGAGTTTGTTTATGGACAAAACTATTTACTTATAATTGTATTGCGTATGTACGATCCCAAAAATTAATTCATCTTAATATTTTAAAGTACAACTTGAAAAAAAGCGTTTTTCCCTAAAATAATTATACTCGCGCCATCTATGAAAGAGTAGATTGTGAATTCTTTTGAATGTCACCTTATAACATGTATCTACTATTCACAATATTATATGCTGCCTTCATAAATAAATGCCTGTGAAAGTACGTTCAAAACATAATAATCACGTCAAATTGTAAAATATAAAATTTCTATTTATTTTTCTTCTGTCTACCACGAATATAATAATTAAGTATGCACTTAGATATAACATTCTCAGGGCCATTTAACCAGATTGTAGATAGGGAGAGTGGATGCTCAGAGTTTAGTAGGACAATCGGCAGATGCGGTCACTGGTCAGTGGTCTGGTCACTTTATCTGATATGTGCACGTGTGACAATCATTATTAAATTACAAAGTTAAGTGTTTTTCGCTCCTAATTTATGTGGGAGTTATATAAGTACACGTTATTATTATTATTCTCCTTATGCACTGAACCAAAAAAAACAAGAACTGCAAAAAATACCTAATTGTAAGAAAACGTTTCTCGTTCGAATAGGAACTAATAATAACGAAATAAAACAATTACTTTGTTCATAGCCACGAAATCAATTTAATTTAATACGACCGACCGGTTTCGCTTTACGCAGCCATTACCAGGATACAAAATTAAGACCCGGCATTCCGAATTTCTTCCGATTTATAACTTTTTTTTTCATAATTACACTTTTTTTTGTTCTTAAAAAATTATATGTTAGTTTTGAAAATAATATCTAATAATATCTAATAGAAAAAATACAAAACGAAAGTTCGCGAAAAGTACAAAACGAAAGTGCGCGAAAGTATGACCGTTCGCGAAAAACAACAAACGAAAGTACGCGAAACACAAATCGTAGTGATAATGTGACACCCCACCCAAGTGACTTTAACAATCGTGAAGGGTGCGTACAATGCGGTGAAAGTGAATTAATGCCTCCGTGAATGTCGCGAGTTCGCGGCGAAGGATGTAAAACTTCGCTTTGAGACAGTTAAAAGTTATGGATTGTGCCGTGTACGTTTAGATGGCAAACACTGGCTCAAACAATGCAAATCCCGGGACTGGTGCGGTGTTGGAGACTGTCGCGCTCCTCACCACAAGTTACTACACGACCCATCGTTCGTGAAACATACCACGACAGCTGATGTCCACCACATGTGACGCCAGGCCGACGGCGCCGTGCTAAAAGTGGTGCCAGTGGTGCTGACGGGCCCCACGCAGCCGATCTCCGCATTCGCGCTGCTGGATGAGGGATCAACGATCACACTGATTGACGCCGCCACGGCAGAACGCATCGGCGCTACCGGACCCGTCCAAGGACTACGGCTCCACGGGGCAAAAGGCATGTGCTCCTCAGATCAAGCATCACGCCGCGTGCAGGTCACACTGCGCGGCGCCGGGATAGGCACCAGCTAACACATCACCGTGAAGGGCCTCAGCCTCCCAGAACAAAGGGTTCCTGGCGGGTACGTCACACCCACACTTCTCATCGGGCAGGACAATGCGCACCTCATTGTCTCGAGGGAAGTGCATGAAGCCCGTGACTCTACGCGAATATTGTCACGGACTGCCCTGGGGTGGATTACGCATGGAGGAGGGACTCCCACCAGTGAAGACCCGGTCACCACTCTGGCCCTGCACGCTGAAAATCACAAAGATGACCTGCTGAGCGACCTCATACGGACAAACTTCGCAGTCGACTCCCTGGGGATCACATCAGCCTCCCGGGTGACCGCACATGTGGTACGTGCCAACCATCTGATGGAGGACACCACCTGTCAGATGACGTCCGGCAGGTGGGAGACCGGCCTGCTATGGAAAAACGAAAATATCACGCGGCCCGATAACAAAAATGTGCACTTAAAAGATTGTGGTCCCTTGAAAGGAAATTATTAAAGGAAGAGGACCTTCTGCCTGTCTTCAATCCTGGTGCCTACCTCCTCCAGACAAAGCCGGCCCTACTCCAGGACACCGCAAGGCGCCAGGCTCAGGCAGAAGAATAGGCACATCCAGTGTCCCTTACTCATCAGACACTGGGTGCAGGAGGCCAGCTGCTATTATTTTACCATCATCATCCTCATCAGCGTGCACTTAGACCCGGACCTATTTTACAGTTCTTGTAAAGGCGTCACGTCTGTTACACATACATCAGAATAACATATAGGCTATATATAATGGTAATCCCAGGCGTCATGAAATTTGTATAAATGAAAATGTGTGTACTTCATATATTTTAGCGGCAGGGAGGAAAGGCAGGGGGAAGGGAAATGGGGGATGTCGAGTTCGCGGAGAGGGAAGGGGAAGGCGGGGAAGGTGGGAAGGGAATGGGGATGCACGGAAAAGGATAGAAGAAGGGAGAATTAATTTATTTCTTTGAAAGGCATTGCAACGCATGCCGGGGACCAGCTAGTACTAATATAATTTAAATGTAACCAAACCCAAAAATTGTGTACAATTATATAGTTTAAGGGAAAATCCTACCACTCTGAAGATGGCCGCGTAACCGTCAAAGGAAATGAAACCGCTAACTGTCAACGTCTAAAAAAGTGGATAAAAGTTTTAATAAATCATTATAACCGAATTTTCAACGAATTATTCAGTTTAAAAAATTCCGCTGCTTTTTACAGAAACAGATTTTACTTTTTTGTTAATTTATTTCTTTTACATTGTTCTGTAATTAGATTTCTAATAAAATCACTAACCGCCCCTGTCCACACAGAGCGATCCGAGCAAAACGGATGGTTAGGGAATGATGGGGGTTGTAGGGGGATTAAATCCCGTAGGAGGGGAGGACAGTGGAATGGGAGGGGGTTGGGGATGGGGGAGTTCATTATTAAGCCGGTAGCTACCTGTAACGCTTTCCGGGTGCGGTGAATCAAACGTATTACGACTCCCAATTTTAGGGTTGTTAAATGTCTATTTTGAGTTGAATTATATAAAGCGCTTTAGAATCAGTTGTTATTATTGCTCAGAATAATAATAATACTTAGAGGTATTCAAATATTTATTTAATGAGCTAGTTGCCTCGGTACTTGTTTACTTCGGACGATTAATATTTTAAAATTAAATAGGTAAAATAATAAAATTAATAAATGTCTACAGCATAAATCTGAAATAGGCGAAACCTTCGGACAATGTCGAGGGTTATAAGAACCACGATTTGCATATCAAAAACACGGCTTATTCAATTGATTGTTCCCCTTTACAACCCTGTTTCGCCCGGGGCATGAATTTTTTTATGCAATATAATGAGCAATTGAAAAATATAGAGCCATCAATTTACGGGCACCGTGGTCGAAGAGTAAAAATCTCGACTCTCAATATGAATGTCGCGGGTTCAAACCCAGCGTGCGCAAATATAATGATTTTGTGTTATTTCGCAATTAATTAATTATAAAATATTACCTACATTTATATTTACGCCACGTTCCAGAGTGGAAGATACTCCCAGTATCGCCCTGGTGTAAGACCACCATTCAGAATTGCTTTAAATGACTTTAACCTCGTTTGGTGACCAGATCTGAATAGCCAGGTACTTCTCCGCTTTCCGCTTCCTCATCTCCTTCTCCTCCCCACTACCTTCAGTCTCACAACAAGGGATGCCATAGTATCACTGGCTCCAGACGGGAGCAGTTGGGACTTTTGTGCGGTATTCACATGAAAAAGCAGCTAGCCTTGTTTTTCGTCAGCTCAACGGATGTTTCAAGGCTTCAAAGTTCATTTTAGAAACATAATAATTGCATGCTGAAATAGTTGCGTGAACCTAGAAATTTCAGTTTGTATGTACTTCCTCAGTTTTTTTAACCTTTCAGGAATAATGGAAACTCAATACTATGTGCTAGTTGGAATTGACTTGGATTCATTTTATTGTATCTTCTTGGTAATCTTTTTAACTAATTGTCTATTTCTCGCAGGGGTAGGCAGAGAGGATGACCGCCAAACAACTCAATCGTGACACACACTCCTTGATGCATTCACATTCAAACATGGTCTTATACGTACCCTTCGGTTATTCTGATTCTTGACACGGTCCGACTCGTATTTGATTCACTTAATTAGTTATTCCTATAATACCAATCCCTCTTGCTTCTCGATCTCCGTCACTTGTAGATTCAGTCCTCATCAAACATTGTTTTAATTTTCTTTTATTAAGCATTTCGCAACGGTGAATCAGATTGGCAAAGTCAACCTCAACGTAATAATATAATAACAAGTATTACATTTCTCGCAATCCATTTTTCATTCTAAAACAATACAAATCTCTGCCGTTCGCCTTTCTCCTGCAATTTTATGTAGACAACAAAGCAAATTGGAGGGTTGTTCTCAAAGTGGGTAGACATTCATAAAGGGTCGGGAAGTGAGGGAGGGGTGGGCGGGGGCCTGCTGGAGGGCTGATTCGAACAAAGGTTAAATGACGACTTGAAGACTTGCTGAATAACCATGAGCTTTCTTTATCGATTAACTGCAGACGTTTTAAGATACATAATTGGAGTCCATTAGCTTGAATCTTGTATACTTAATAAGGGTGGGTTTGATCTGGATAGCAACACATAGAATATTGAAGAACTGATCGGATATATTTTCAAACGTTTGTTCGATTGAGTTTTTAATTTTTGTCTTCATATAGAATTCTTTTCGGAAGTAAGATAGCATCTTTGTGCCGTGATGCTTTGACTATTGAGCTTATTATAGACACAATTTTACGTCAATAATACCTAAGAGTATCAAATGCCCGGTTCCAGTAGGGCTATGGCATCCCCAATAGGGTATTTCCTCGTTTTTTTATTGCTTGAAAAATTAAGCAAAAAATTACGATGGTTATAGCATTTTTATTATATTTTTATATTGACGAATAAATTTTCTACAGCGAGTCAAATTTTCCCCATTTTTTAATTACCGCTAAAACGATATTTTGGGGCGGGGCTATCGTGTGACGTCATGAGCGTGGACGCTCACTGACAGTGTTTATTTATGCTGGCCTAGCTGAGCGACGCTTGTGACGTCACAATCCCATTTGTCAACCACGGGCCGTTTTGATTTTGTCAGTTACAGATCGTTTATAAAAATTAATAATATTGAATGAAAAGATAAAAAACAAACATTTTTAGTAAGATGATTAAATCAGAAAAATGATCTTTAAATATTCCGTACATTTTAAACAGAATCCCTCGTTTGTGGAAATACCCCATTAGGTTATGATGTGAGGCATTGGGGAGGGAAAGGAAATTTGGTGGATATAGTAACTGGCTATTCAGTAACTAAACACGTCTAAAGCCATTTCAGACAACATTATATGGAAAACGTTTGTACCATCATATCTTTTTGGGTAGGTAATAATGAATAAATTCTTAATTGTTAATGGTCTGCATAAGTTTTTTTCTTCAATTTAATTACGTTGGTACGTTGGCTCTATTTATTATTTTTATTCATTGTTTTTAATAAACTTTCATTTCATGTAACAAAGTTTCTTGCGCACAGGAGACAATTTTATTTTTGCGTCTTAACTTGTTTAATCTTGAATTTTGAAGAAAATCCATAAATAGAAAAATTGAAAATAAATTTTCGTTATTTATTTTTGGGGTGTTATGACGTGTTGCGCTACCTCTTTCTTTACCCAACGTTTCGGAAAGCGTTAAAGATGTGATGATGATGATGCCCTGATGATGGACATTGTAACGCTGTCCGAAACGTTGGATAAAGAAGGATGTAGAGCATCACGGAATAACACCCCAAAAATAAATAACGAAAATACTTTTGGCCCTGAAAATCGAAAATCATGTTGAAAATAACGTCCAAATTAGTGCTTTTGTGTGTTTTAGTGTGTTAATAATAATTTAAATCTCTTTTGACAATATTGTCATGGCTGTTCTATTCGCCACTTTTAAATATGTTGAGTCAATTAACTATAATTATAATATACCTCAGTGAATAATTTATCTAAAGTTAGCAAATTAGCGGAATCTATAAAGTAATTCGAAAGTTATCAGAAATAAATTAGATTTCTTTTGGCTGCCACATTTTTGTTGCCTGTTGTAAACAAGCTCGTAGTGGAAAGCGTCTGTAAAAACATTTTATAAATTATCTTTGATTTGTGAATGTGGTTTAAACGCTTCTGTGTTTTTTTAAACCTTCATAATATTTCCATAATTTGTTCCTGCAAGTAATTTTTTAATTGTTTTAATGTCGATTTCTCATCCAAAAATTTAAACAAACTTTTTTTCGTGAGAATACCACATACTCGTAAGAGTCCTAAATTCTCCATACTGCCATCCCCAATCGGAGTATATTGAAAGGCTGGAGGGAGTGGTTAAGAAAATGAGGAGCAATGTTGGGAAATACCAGGCCATTCCGATGAGGTTATCAAACTTGGATAAAGCTATTTCGAGCAACGTTCAGATTCGACTTAAAATTGCGAAGATACTGGCCAGTTGTTTTATAGAATTTAAACAATTTATCAAGTTAATTTTCAAGGTATGCAATGGTTGCAATAAAGTTCTGTTATTACACCGGTTGCTTCACAAAACTGAAATATAACAGAACTTGAAAATTATGTTTTTAATGTTTGTGAATTGTTCAAATCCTGTGGAACAACTGGCCCCAAGAGAATCTTCCACTCATCCCAAATCACTGCCGCTTTGAAAAATGTTATCAAAGTGGTCTAATATCACTTGCGAACCCATAAACCTTTCAAGATGTTCAACCACCATTAAACCTTTACACAGTTTATATTGGTCACCTGAGTTATTGAAGCGACCACTTCCAACGCCCATTCCTCGATGATCACACGTCCACGTATGGCGAATTTATTTCAGTTCAATTAAATGGTAATAATAGCTCAGTTTCCTTTGATTTTCCGAGTGGCCCAGTATCCCGCGTATCTGGCAATCGTCTCAATCATCCGATTCATCCGAATCATCCGCCTTGATCATCCTATCGGCCCGATGAATTAAGTACGTTATTTCACACTCCGTCCTGCCGACGCGGACGGCCGACAGCCGACAGCCGACATAACCCGATTTCAATTCCGGATAAGCAATGACAAAGATGTTTCCATTCCCTTTGGACAATCACAAGCGAGCAGGGGTGTTCAAATATCGAAGGGCAATTTTAATTTTTTTTTTATGTGAGAAATCTTAGGCGCATCTACTGGGCTAAAACCGATTCTAGCGCGGCGAGACGAGACGACGTTTATTCGGCCAGCCTTGTGGCTCTTCGCATCTTTTTATCAAAATTGAATTTTCGAATAAATTCATTAAATTAATTACTTTAATTGAAGTACTCGCCTACGATACTAACCAAATTGAATACTTTGAATCTGATCAAGAATTATAGCTATTTTAAATATGTACCTAATTTGATTGACTGTTCTTATAATATACAAAAATAAATGTTTGTTAAAATTTGTATTAAAAAATTGCAATAGGTGGCACGCGAGCTGTTTAAAAACTCAATGTACCGGGACTGAATTCATGGAACGCGGGATGGGATAGTGGGAGAGGAGAGAAGGAAGGCGTGGAAGGTGGAGGACAGGAATGCGTTTGGGGAGGGGGGCATGGAAGAAGAAGGGGTGGCGGAAGGGGGATGGGACGAATGGGGAAAGACACGCAGGGAAAAGCAATTTCTTTAGAAAGTAGCATTTCAACGCATGCTGGGAACACGCTAGTGTTAAATAAATGTATTCAAATTTTCGTAGAAACTTTTTTTTTTAGTTTTAAAAATGTAAAACACGGATTAGTTTAAATTCAGAATTGAAAAGTTACATCGCTTTAATTAAAGACCTTTAGATTTCAGTAGTACCTACCTACTAGATCTGAATAGCCACTTTGACACCAAGCCATCGTCTTACCTATTCCTTCCCTATTGCTTTTGTTTAATTCCAATAACTTTCACCAAACTACAGTCCAAAAATTTCTAAAATAAGTAAAAAAGTGATAGGATTTTATCGCATAATCTTGAGGATAATTCGAAATCTTACTTTAAATTTTCCTCCCCTGTCTTAACCCTATCACCCTGTTAGTCCGTTCCACCCTTTCAGTGTACTCGTGAGCCTCTTTCAACCCCCATTAGGCGGAGGGTGAAAGGAGGAATGAGGAGGGCTCCGGGAGAGGGTGCGGGGAAGGTCACAACAGCCCCCCATCAACAGCTCGCATGAGGTGATCACGGCTAACGCGAGCACGAAGAGGGTGTTTTCGGGTAAAAGCAATTGCCACTTTGGGGATGGTGATGGTAATGTCTTACCCCGTTGTAAGGGCGGGCTTCAGACGGCGTCAAAGTGGAACTTTATGGCTTTAATTGGGATACTGTCCGTCTATAATACACCTTAAATCTTCTGTGATCATTTGACCAAATAATGTGAAGTTTTTTTGAAATGTGCGTGCTTACGAATTACCGAATCGAATTTACGACTGTTGATATTCTTACCCTATTTTGTAGGTAAGCTATATACACTAATTTATGTAGATACTGTACAATAGTCCCAACTGCTTCCAACCGTTTGGAGCCAGCGCGGGAGAAAGGCATCTCCGATTGGGGTATCCTCATGCTGAAGGTAGGTGGGAGAGGAATGAGATGGAGAAAAGGAAGGTGTTAAAATACCTGGCTATTCAGATCTAGTCACTAAACATGGCCAGTGCCATTTCAAGCAATGATTCAAATTTGAATGGTGGTCTTACACTTAGGTGGTAGGTACCGATTTCTGTCATTAAATAATTATTGGCCATTTGTTTCATATAACAGAAATAATGACAGAACTTCAATAGAACTATCATAGAACTTTGAAAAATATTGAATTGTTCTTTTTACGTGAATACCCCACAAGAGTCCCAACCGTTCCCGCCTGGAGCCACTGAGACTACGGCATCCTCAATTGGGGTATGTTATGAGGCTGAAGGTAGTGGAGAGGGAAGGAGATGAGGAAGAGGAAGGTGGGGAAATACCTGGCAATTCCGATCTGGCCGAAGCCATTTCAAGCAACGTTTTAATTCTGAATGGTGGTCCAGTTGTTTCACAGAATTTGAATAAGTCGACAAATTTCAAAGTTCATTTTCGGGTTCTGTTATTATATTATCATTATTGGCCATTTGTTTCATATACTCGTACCTGAAATAATGATAGAACTTGAATAGACCTGTCACAGAACTTGATAAATAACTTTGAAATTTGTTGAATTGTTCAAATTCTGTGAAACAACTGGCCCTTAGTCTTATTCCAAGTTGCAACTTGAAACATTACTTTAGTATTTTGATTTCATCTCCACAGAATAAATTGACGGGTAAATTACAGACTAAAAGTTATATTTATTAAAGTGAATGATTCCAAACAATACACAATATTTTGAAGTATGTATCCTCCATATCACGGTAGAATTTGGCAGCCTCCTCTGGTCTGGAGCTCCAAAATACCTGAAAAAAACCTCGATTCTATGCAGAAACGGGAGGATCGTTTGATTGATTAGATTACATTATTTTAGAGCACAGGCGTCAGGTAGGAATGCTATCCTTGTTCTACCGGTATTTCAATGGAAGATGCTTCGAGGAACTAGCGTCATTGATGTCCTCGGCACCGGTGCACACGTTGACATTTGTCACATGAGAACGGGTGGCTTCTACGACTCGTTCTTGAGTTCCACAGCTCATCTGTGGAAGGATTTGCTGGCTTCTGCGTTTCCTTCATTTTTTAATTTATTTTTAATATATTTAAATTACAAAGGTACAGTATGTTGTCCTCCACGCTAGAAATTCACCTGTGTTGTGGAGGAATTTTTCAATTGTGAATTATAAACTTTAAATTGTAATAGTAAAACAAACAGTGGGCTTAGTTACATATATTAAAGAGAGACAATAAGAATTAAAATATAAAATCTACTTCTACATGGTTGCAACAACGTAGATGTGTTTTGTAAATTGTAAGGTAAAAAAATTATTAATTAAAAGTTATAAGGATTGTAGCCAGTTTCATATTACGTGTTTTTTGTATTCTGTAAGATTTTTTGTTTTATATTGTGAGCGCCCTTGAGGTGATTTTTCACAAAAACGGCGCTCTACAAATTGTCCAATTATTATTTTTATTATTATTGGAAGTTAATTGTATAGTTTTATAGCCTGGTATCTGTAGTGTTTTTGTCCAAAAGATATGTTTGTTTTTGGTATTTGTAATTGGTGTGCAATGTGTGCATGTCTTGTTCTAGTATTGCGAGAATTTTGTGAAGTGTTAAATGTGTTTAAGTTCTTGTAAAGGAAAGTTAGTATTTGTTTTGAATATAATTTTGATTTTTTTGAATATGATTGAAGTGGGTGTTGGTATTGATTATTTAAGTATTACATTTATTAAGGTTTTCTGAGTTTTACTGGCAAAGCCCCAGGCAATAATGCTGTATTCCATTATGGATTGTGCTAGGGCGAGGTATTTATGTTATATTTTACTTTCTACAACATGAATCTTTTCAAGACCCATGTTCACTTCTTCCTCTCATCAAAAAGACCCTCCGTACATCATCTTCAAATATGACACAGTCCGTGAGGTAAATTATTTTCCTCAGGGCCTCTTGTGTGGAGTTACTGTAAAAAATATGTCTGTGGTTCTAAGACTAGAGATACAATAAATAAATAAAAAAAAAACATCTCAGTACAACACCATCTTTCTCATCGACCTACGCAAGGTAAAAACGTATCGAATAATATTAAAACTCCGACAAAATAATTATTACAATAATGCTATTTCTATACATTTAATAAATTTGTATTTTTAAATATTTACTCAGACTCAGAACAAAGAGTTTTTATAACGTAATATCTTGGTATTAAGACCTCACATTTTGTTATAATCACCTTGTATCTAAAATTAAAATGACTTTTTGTAATATTAATCAAGAACAACATAAATATTATTTATTAAATTTGTGCTATTTATGAAAGAAATAAAATTCACGTATTTGCCTTTGAAAGGCCTTTATTTCATGACCTGAATACCAGCCATAACAAACAACACGTTGGATGTATAAAAAATAAAACAATTTAATTATGAAACCCTTTACAGAATTGCACCAAATAATATTATAATGCCACTCAGCAATAAGATCTTTTACAAAACGTAATATTTGTGTTTGTAAACATTGTGGTTATGTTTTAAATTACCTCTTTAGAATTTTCTCGAACTGTACTTTGGTTATGTCATAATAATAAGCCTATTACATAGTGAAAGAAATTCATGCTAATTTTTATTATGCACTTTTGTGAAACATAATCTGAAGGCGCTCTATAAAGCTACAAAAAAACTGTTAGTTAAATTTTATTTTCATTGGTATTTATAATTTTTTTTTTAAAAGAAAGACAATTCGGGTTACGAATAAACCAACAATGTTGGAAAATCTCCCACTACCACCACAGAAAGCTGAAAATGTTGCTTGTGTTGTGATGGAGGACTTAGCTAGCCGAGGAATCGAACATGCGACGCCGGGTGGGAGCCAAGCGCTATGCCCACTCAACCACTGACCGGTCGAATATAATATGCAAGGATACGATATATGTATTATATCTATTATTAAAAATTTTGATGATTCGTATCATATTTGGGGATGCTATGTGTAGGGTCTAATTGTGGAAAAGAAGGAGTGAACCTGGGTCTTGAAGATACCCATGTTTTAGGAGGGAGGAAATACAGAGGCCGGCAAATCGTTCCACATCCGAGTTGCCAAGAATGGGTGGTAGAAATGACACGTTCTCATTTTATACCTTTTGAAGGTTATTCCCACCAATGTAATATATCATTGAAGAAGAAGATAACATTAATAGTCTACCAGTTTATTACATTGATGGGAATAACCTTCGAAAGTTATAAAAATAGAGTTGTTCTAATAAAATTAGAATATTCTTTTTATTCAATTCAAAAATTCATCACATGAGTGCATTTCCATGATAATTCAATGAAATGTCTTCAATGTAGGTACTACGAAAATCGCTCCATCAAATCAGAAGATAACTCGAAGAGTCCTCGAAAAATTTCGTTCTAATTCTTCTGAATTTCCTTCCACATCTGTTGTGATATTTACCAAACTCTTAATGACTTATTTAAATACGGTGGCAAGTATGCAAAATATTTCATAATAAATAAAGTTTGACCATTTAAACACCCGATTTCCGAAAAGTAACTTTTTAAAAGACTGTTTTTAATTGTTTTTCTCAATTAAAGTCTCCCATTACAATAAAAATAAACCAGGCAGAGACATTGATAACATAACTGTCACTTTAAAATGTCAAAAGCCGCGAAATAAAATTATATTTTATTATTTTTAGTACATAAACGTTTTTCTACTTAACGTTACTTTTAATAGCCGAAATATTATAATCATGTTTACCAATAATAAAAAAGTGATTATGTGAATGGGTTTCTATAATCTTAATGCGCAACATGTAATAAAGGAAGACATTTAAAGTTTTTATCGATTTAATAAATAAAAGGGTATTAACATTTTCTGAACGAGGACTAATAAAGTCATTAAAAAAAAAAAAAAATGTTGGCGATTGAAATACGCTTTCACAACGGCTGGAGCAAAAATATCACAACTTAAATTAGGACTGGCGATTAATTCAATTATAATTAAATTGAAATTGAAAGCCATACGTGTTTAGTTAAGAGAATTGTATTGACTAATAGATTATCTATCTAGTTTTATTTTAATATTTTTCAAGCTATTATTATATAATTGTTTCGAAACCCGTAAAATAATGTGTTCGTAATATTGTGTCATTTTTTTAGTAAGAAAAAGATACATCAGATGAAGATATTTTACTTATATGACACATAAAATCATTAGCCAAGATCAGTTATGTTCATTCGAAAGATAAATTTCGGATAGTCCAAAAAAAGGTTTTGTGGTTTTTGAAAGGTTTAGGCAAATATATATATATTTACTTTTAGTTTTACAAATCCTACAATAATGATATTCCGTGATTAATTGTTTTTGTGTCTTGCAATTCGTAGAACTATATTCAACTTTTTAAAATTTAATTTTAATAATATTATATCAAGTTCTGCAAGTATATTAGTGCTTTTTTGTTACAGCTGTTTCGGTTTACAAGACCATTTTCAAACTGTGGTTAATCCACTTTGAGACGACTTATTTATACAATTGAAATGTCAATTTTTGAAGGTATCTAATTTGATTTATTACCCGTTAAATCAATTTGCTGGACACTAATAGAGATTTGTGAAATGGGTCATAGCAATAACGTCATTATAAAACAATAAGGAAAATCCTAACACTTATTGCAGGGGAAACAGATTCCGAACCCCACATCTCTCAATTCGGGTCCAGCAAATTGGTTTAACTGGTAATAAATCAATTTAGACACCTTCAAAAATTGATATTTCAAATCGTATAAATAGGTAGTCTCAAATTGGATTAACCCTCAGTTTGAAAATGGTCTTGTAAACCAAAACAGCTGTAAAAAATAAATACTAATATTCTTGCAGTACTTGATATAATATAATCAAATGTAATTTTATTAAATTTAAAAAAATATATATATCCCGTGACATTTCACGGGTCTGCCCAAGTTATTAATGTATATTAAATTTAAGTAGAAATAATAAAATCAGTTTATTTTCGTATAAATTTTTTTTGATATTTGTATGCCAAATTGGAGTTTAACTTAGCTATTCTGGGAAAACTTCTTACGATATTATTACGTAATATCATTGACTTATGATATCTATTGATCGAAGCGTAATATATAAGAATTATAAGATTTATTATTTGGTAAACAGAAAACAATTGCAAAAAAAAACAATTCGGTTTTATGTGGATATTTGACCAGGATATTAAACCGAATAACATGAATTAAATCAGTACATTTTCCTGCCACTCTGTACCTTTTCAGTATGCAGAAGTCCGATAGTTTTTATCAGCAGTCGAGTGTAATTGAGCCGAGATGGGAGTGATGGAGGGAGGGAAGTAGGGGTGGGAGGTGGGGGAGGGGGAGGGGGAGGGGAGGCAGTTTGGGACACCTAGAGGCAGTTTAGAATCAATAGTCGGCAATTAGAAGCGGCTAACTCGGTGATTTAGATCGGGACACTGATAGCGGCGGCATCTTGCGGCCGGGGACTGAAGCCCAGCACTTCTACAACTTTACAAAATTTTAATTATTCGTTAAATATCTACTTACACAATGGGAATGCCAAATAACGCTGGCGCTTTCGTAGCTAGGTCTATCATTAGTGTCAATCTCAAAAGTATAACAAACAACTTCTTTATTTACTTTGATATTGTAATTTTTAGTATTATTCATATTCATTTTGACGGCCGGCGTAGCGCAGCGGTAAGACGCTTGACTCGCGCACCGAAGGTCGCGGGATCGAATCCCGGCGTGGCAAATAAATTTTATTTGATTAATTTGTTTTATTTTCACAATTCATTCATTTAAAATAATAAATAGTATATTTGCGGCACGTTCCAGAGTGGAAGATTCTCTCTGTATCGCCCTGGTGTAAGACCACCATTCAGAATTGAAACATTGCTTAAACGGCATTAGCCGTGTTTGGTGACCAGATCTGAATAGCCAGGTACTTCCCCACCTTCCTCTTCCCTATCTCCTTCCCCTCCCCACTACCCTCAGTCTCACAACATACCCCAATTGGGGATGCAATAGTCTCACTGGCTTCAGACGGGAGCAGTTGGGACTCTTGTGAGGTATTCATGTAAAAAAAAAAAACACTAGTATTTCTGTGGGAGTACTTCTCAATAACAATAGGTCCTTGATACAAAATGGTTATGAGTTTTCATATTTACAATAATTACTACAAGTCACATGACCTGTCTATATTAGCGGCTAATTAAATCTGGGCGGTAGGCTGGCGAGAACCACCCTCGACGGCCACCGCCTACTAGGGCACCCCTGTCGGCAATTGATAGAAGTACTTTCCGTGCTGGCACCTGTCGGCGTCTGATATAAGTTTTGATACAGATACTCTCATTCAAAACAATATGTTGGAAATGTCGTTACAGACTAAAAACATTTTATTTAAACGGTTGAATTGTAAAATTCTGACAAAAAATTTAAGAAAAAACGATAACAACAAAATGTCGGATGTGAATAGCTATTTAAAGTTGTCAATAAAGATCAAAAAGTAGACGCGAATCCTAAACAGGTCTTCCGCAATGATCCTTGCTATTTCTAATCTTTGTCAACATCTCCACATAGAGAAAAACAAATCTTACACTGTGCATTCTGTGAATATTTTAAGTAGATTTTTAACATTATTATTAGTATATCTTTTTAAACTCTGTAAATGTTCCAAACAATAAAAATATATCAATTTGAACACCCGAAATTTAGTTGATGGTTTTTTTAATGTCAAAACTTTTATATTATGTACCTAGTGATTATAATAATAAACATTTGAGAAGTTTTGATCTTTGGTTTTTCTCTGGCCGTCCGGAAACCCGTTTTGATTTCGAACACTTTATTCAAACGATGTCGGATACATTCGACAACTTTTAAATGAAGGCGCTCATTTCAATTTTTAATTATTCCTTGTTTTATATTTTTAATTGTAATTGACCATTAAGGGGGCGGCCCGTTTGAGAATTTAAGGCTGTTAAATATTTTATTACAATTAAAGAATCCACTTAAAAGGTTTGCGTAACCCGGGGGGGACTTAATGGGACTGAAACACGTCATTTATCAACTATTTTGGCGGTCCAGAGGAAGATTTGAATCTCGTTGGGGTTCCCAGTTTTCATGTTTTTGTTTTTGTTTTTTATTAATATTAGCTCCACATAGGAAGCTCTGAGACAAATGGTTTTCCTCAGGGCGTAAATCTTATTTGGGGATGCTGTGTGGAGGTTCTTTTTAAGGAAACGAAGGAAAGGAAGTTCTGGGAAGGAAATGGTAAGAGGGGTGGGTAGGAATCTGGGGATCAGTGTGTCCAGGAGTGACGGATGTATTGATCCATCCCTTCCACTGCTTTGCAAGGCCTTGGGTCGAGAGAGTACTGCTGGAGAGGTCAAATGGACCCGACCCGCCGCGCAGTAAGTGGGTAGACGCACCAGACGCCAAGACCTAGAATCACCCCACGAATCCGGGCACCCCTGCTATGTCACCAAACGTAGTTCACTACTTGGGATGACCAAAGGTGTTGGTTATCCAATAAATGGTTCCCGGGGTGGCGAGCGTACCGATACCCACCTCGCAAATTTTACATTCTTTATGTTTTACTAAGTGATCTAATTAGATATTGTTATAATGACTGAAAGGTTTGAAAAAATCACGTAAATGCTCGTCTCGATAAGGAAATTCCTACTAAGAAATATGTAGGTAATGCAAAATCATTGTTGTAAATAAATGTACCAATGTCCAAAATATAAATAGTTCAATCATCGATGCATCTTGACGAGTTGAATATTTTTTAGGTACCTATTTGAGGTTCCTTTTGCAATTAGATAACTTTTTTTTTTTGAAATCCCATTATTATTTACGTAGATACTGATTTTTTTAATTAAAAAATTCTTGCATTCAAATTATATACGAGTATGTTCAATAGAAACATCCTTATTACAAAATCCAAGGTACCTGCTTCCGGATGCCTTTGTCGAAGGAATCATATTTAGATAAACCAGAAATTTGCTTAAATCAGTTTATTAATTCAAAATAATTGACTCAAATATTGGTGTTAACTATTTGTACAATCTGAAAAACGAAAATTAATGAAATATTTCGGGATTTGACGTTATTACTATCCGAAAACAAAACCTTCTATGTAAATGGCTCTCTTGTTGCAATGTGTTTTCCTATTTGGTGAATAACATAAGAAATGAAATTGTAAGAACTACAATTAAACTGTAGATTAAATCCGAGAATACGTATTGGAATAGGATGCATATTTGACATTCTGAGTAGTTAACCCCTCGCCTCAGAATGCAAAACATTTTTTAAATGTGAATATCGCCCAAGAGTCCCGACTGCTCCCGTCTGGAGCCAGTGAGATTATGGGATCCCCCATTGAGGTATGCTATGAGGCAGTGAGGAGGGGAAGATGAAGGTGGGGGGAAGTTCCTGGCTATTCAGATCTGGTCACCAAACACGGCCAAAGCCATTTGAAACACATTTTCAATGAACGTTGGTCTTATACCAGGGCGTTGCTGAGTTGACATAAAAAAGATGTACTATCAGTATCTAGGCACCATGTATTAAAGTGTAGGTTTAAGTCAGGGATCTCAAACCCACATACCAACTAACTCCACGCAGTTGACAAGCGCCACTAAATACTAAATCCACTACCGCAGTGTTTTGAATTATTCCCTCAGTCGATTCATTCAGTTTTGAACTGCCTTAATTGCCCTGACATATAATGTGGAGTCGCGGCCCGTGTTATGGTAATCCGGCACAGGGCACACGGGCACACAGGGCAATGCAGACATAAAGGGGCCCATACACCGTCACTATCGACTCGCCACCTACGCACTACAAGCTGTATAAATTAGCTGGGCTCGATTATCTTCTCAGGGATCTAGCACTGCTTACTCTTTGCAATAAATTTAAGCTCGTATTGACATTGCTGGGGTCTAAAAGATGCAGTGTTTAATTTAAAAATATTAATGTATATTAATTTAACTTTGTCTCGAAAAACTATACATTATTGAATTATTGAAGGAACTTGAAACTAATTAACTTTGATTTTTTAATGAATTGTTCAAGTTCTGCGAAACTACTGGCAATGTGGGTGCAACTTTATTTTTTTGGGGCCTTTTTGCTCACTCCAGAGATCGTTTCTGGGACTTGTTTTCGAGTTTCAGCTTGGCAGGGAATGATTTGCCGGCCTCTTTGTTCCCCCCCCCCCCCCCCCTTCAACAGGTTCACTCCTTCCTTTCTACAAAAAGACCCTCCACATAGCATCTCCAAAGACGACGTAGACCCTGAGGGAAATTATTTTTCTCAGCGCCTCTCAGTGAGTGAAGTTAACGCGAATAAATAGCTGCAGATGGCTGTAGACCCAATCGCAATTTAATTTTAGGTATGACGCCTAAATACTTAACCAAACTGAATTACTCTTTTTTCAATCAAAAGATATAGGAAATATTTAGTACGGATATTTGCTACTTTATTTATTTAAATTTTAAATTATAAAACAAATGCCGTATATAGTTGATTTCCATACCTAACAATTAAACATAAGTAATCATTGCAGCGATGTCTTTCAAGATTTTAGAGGCAACTTTGACAATTTTTAATGAGTTATTTATATATTTTTTTAAATTCTCTATTTACTATACAAATGATGAAATATAACATAAAACATCTTATAGTAGATATTATAAAGGCGAAAGTTTGTATGAATGAGTGTTATTCTTTCACGCAATAAACACCGAATAGAATTTAAAAATTCTTTCACTAATCGAAACCTACATTATTTGCGAGTAACATAGGCTATATATATTGGTAAGCTCTGGCGTTATGAATAAGCTGTAGCGTTATGCAATTATTTTTTATACGATTTCTGTCCCTAACAAAATCGAGTTATTGCAAACGTCAAACAAATTGTTACCTTGGAAATTTTTTTTTTTTTTTTTAATTAGGCAATTCACCCTAAAAATAGTGCTTTATTGGCGTCATAGTTAATATCTACCTATCTCTAAAAATGTTAATTGTCCGGACGAAAAGCATAGCGTCGCTATGTAATTATTTGACGAGGGCTGTAATTTTGTTATTTCTTTAGGTTTTTCTCTGTATTCAAATATGAATAAAATACTAATTCCTACTTGAGGCGAAATCATCAGAATAAATTAGGGGAGTAGGTACTTAAAATAAATTTTCATAATTTAAATATTTTCTAAAATAGAATTTTTATTTGCGAAATGTCATTCTCAAATTTTGAAATTTTCTATTAAATAATAATTATTTTTTATCAGACAAAAAAGCAGGAATAATAACAATTATGCCAGTAATTTCCCACTAATACCATGCGAGCGAAGCCGCGGGTAAAAGCTAGTTTTAAATATCGAAGAAAGCATTTTGCTGAGCGAAAATTCAAATTACAAACGATCGCATTATGTCAGAACACAAATTTTGCGTATTTAAAAAAAATTTCGACCCAAAAATACCTTTCTTAGCATGTTTTGTTTTCAGATTTATTTATTATATTTAAATGGTAGATTGTGCAAGAAATACTATTTTTTAACTTTTATCTTTAACTCACAAAAATGAATTAATTTTAAATATTAATAAATAGTAGCACATATCCGTACATTTGCTATACCTTTGGATCTGAAAAACAGGTTATCAGTTTGGTTGGGTATTCTGACCTCAAATTCAAAATTAGCATGGAAAGGACCTTTAAACATTTTGCAAATTTTCAAACGAGAGGTAATGATATTTTCACCAGTATCTGACTATCAGAATAATGTGAAAAAAAACTCTTTTCTAATTGCACCAAAATACTTATTTATAACTCTTCACATGACCAAATAAATAATTATCATTAAAAAAAAATAGCGCCTTCTCCCAGTTAGCTCAAAAATAATATTCAATTGTTGGCCATTAGAAAATACAATGAATCAAGGCTAAATCGCACCAACGATTTGTGTTATTTGTATAAAATAATGTAGCGATCGCATTTGCATGTTTCTGACAGCTATTAGCCATTTATTTGGGCCTCTGACAATTCGTGAATTTAATGGCTACTCGTTACATCATAGAGCTTTTGATTAATTTTGGTTTATGACAACGGTGGAAGGATTTAGTAGTTGTTTTAGGCGACTAAAATGTATGCAATGGGGAGTTCCGGCTAAAGTTATATCGGTGATCGTATCATAGCCGATTTAGAAGTTATTGAATAAAAATAAAAAATAAATAAATAGCATTACAGATTACATCTCACCCTTGATTAGACAAACATAAGAAACAAACTTTGTTATATCATAGTGTGCTCATCTTGGGTAGGTATCTATTTATTTGTTTTTTAATAATATTTTCAATGCTATCTATATATTAATTTTATATGTATGTATAGTATTAATTTTATACTATCTATGTATTAATTTTATATGTATGTACAGGTGTATAGGTGTAACTCACATTTTTTCCATTAAAAAAAAAGTATCTAAGTACTTTCGAATGCACATTTATTATCATTATCCTTCAAAATTGATTGTCTGAAGGTCATAAATTCGTAACTTGAAAATTATTTATTTCATTATATTTTAGTTAAAGAAAAATTAAATTCCATTTTAACTAATAAAATTAGAAAGGGCACCCTAAATACATAAATAAATACATTACAACATTATATATAAACTTATTTGTTCATTTAATTTCACAAGGAATCATTTATTTAAATACACGATTAGATTATACGTTTTTATTATTTCCGTTATTTGTTTTTGTGGTGTTATGCCGTGTTGCGCTACCGCCTTCTTTAGCCAACGTTTCGGACAGCGTTACAGTGTCCATCATCAGGGCAGATGTGTAATAGTGTCTGAAACGTTGGCTAAATAAGGAGGAAGCGCAACACGGCATAACACCACAAAAACATATAACACACGCTGCAGCAGTAGGAATAACGTTGAGGATTTTTAGCGCGGAACCCATGAGCAGAGATGATTTTTGCATATTATCATGAGCCCATTTAATATGCGTTTCCCATCCGGGTATTAGATTCGTTGGTGCATACGTACCGTACGTAAATATATATGAATTATGTATGAAAACAGTTACCTTCTTGAATAACGTTTTGAGATATGCGATAATCTTGCCAAAACCTTTATTACCAACATCAGTGTTCATTCTCTACAAAGCGAATAAATTCCTGGTATTATTTCGTGCTCTCTCATTCGTCAATAAAACAGACTGTTATTAACACTTAATATTAAATGTCAATAAAAGCTCACTTAAGGGGTCGTTAGCCTCCTTAAAGCCTCTGCAAAACTGCCTCACTCACTTCACACAACACTTCCATCATAATTCATACGTTTTATTGCCATTCCTACTCTTGCTATAATATTTATTAGGTCTCCTCTGTGTCGTATTGAGGGAGAAGTGCATGGTGTATGAGTAAAACTGAAGATAATAAAAAACTTAATAAAAGTTATTATAAATGCATAAAACAGCCGTTCGTTGCATTGACACTGAATAGCCATATACTTCTCCACCTTTCTCTACCCAATCTCTTTCCCCACCCCACCCCACTACGTCCAGCATCACATCATAACTCAATGGCAGTTGCCATAATCTCACTGGCTCCAGATGGTTGTGTGAAATTTGGACTCATATACAATATTCGCATTAAAAAAGTAATGAACTGTATTGGCGAGCTGCTAAAAATCCAAGATATTGGGTTTTAAATTTAGTATCAGGGTGATTTTTATTGGCACTCATTTACTGAACTCTATACAGGGTGTCACGTGGTGTAAGTACTTGGCTTACGTCTAGCGATTCCTGACAATATTTGGAATAAAAAATGCAATTTTAGCGTAAAAACGTAAAATGTTAATAATAATAATTTGTATGAAGTTCACACGCGGTAGAAGTGAAACCTTCAGAAAACTAAAACAGACAAGAGTGGTAAGGCTATGAAGCAACGCACAAAGAGGAGACCGATAGGCTATGAAGCACCGCACAAAGAGTAGACCCATTATAATATATCATTCTCTCGCAGGCTTAATCATGTAGGTATGTATATGTGTTTTTTTATAGTGTCGATTTTTCGTTTCATCAAGTTTCAAATCACAACGGTGCTGAAGAAGTTTTCACTTAAAAAAAACTATGAATCGAACCCAGGATCTTATCAATAATTGATCTTGTGCTGTGTCATGTTTCGTTTCGATTTATTAGTATTATCATCTTCTTCCATTGATGGGTATAAATTTCAAAAGTTATTCTAATCAAATTGAACATCTTAAAAATATTTAATTTAATGTATTATGTATGTATATGTATATAATATTTGCATTGCGCAAGTGCTAAGATATTCCATCAACAAGCGACAAGTGCAAACTGCAAGTGCATTCAGATGCAGTGGCCGAAGTGTTGCACCATGATGAATGTGCAGTGAACGCGATTCGGGAATTCAAATCATTTGCATCGTTTGACATCGTCTTGTTGCAGCTCGCATTCCCGCTCCTGGCTCCTGGCTCCCCGCTCCTGACTCCCGGCACAGGGTTAATTGATGTCTCGCTGGACGCTATTTCAGTCCCGCTTTCTTCACACTAACACTGCTCTCGGCACCGCAACAGAGATTGCAATCCGGATTTTACAATTTTTCGATTTTTCTGATAAGAAATCTGGATTTGAAAATTTATAAGAAAATATGTTTAAATTTCAAATGAAATGTCCTGCGAAATGAATGCGTTCAGCAGGCTAACCGACATGAACCACAAAAAGGTAATAAATAATAACAATATTAATTCAATAACCAAATGTTCCCAATACGCACACAAAAGTACTAAATAAAGTGTTTATAGTGCAAAAAAGTATTTATAATGTAAAAAATAAAAAAAGAATATTAACCGAAAGAAGAAGAAAGGAGTATGGAATAAAACAATTTGTTTTTTTTTTTACGAATATTAAATTTTTTGTATTTCTTGGGTTTCAACCATGTAACAATTTCTTACTTATTTTTTTAATTTATCTGCTACCAGCTTCAAGACATCGTTTTAAGGTTGCAAGTGAATGAAACGGATGTGTCAAAACCCCTAGCAGTTAAATCAAAAATAAGTAACAAATGTACATGTGAAATAAAACTCTCCCAAACAAATTAAACATTATTTGCCTACCTGCTTAGGAATACGATGATACCCTTTTAATTAATTCTCCTTTCATATGGTGGGGGGTCAGAGGAGGGCATCTAAGTCTGCGAGTTGCCCTGTGGACCTCATCAATCCCGCCAGGAAATGAATGGAGCGGGCATTCGTTGACCACTTGTTCGATGGTCTGCACCGCACCGCATTAACACATCGCCGACTCTTTAAGTCCCGATCTATGTATCACGTGAGCACAACGGCTATGGGAGCTCCTTATTCTATTGATGGCGGTCCAGAGTTTGCGAGGCAATGAGAATCCAGGCTGTCTCTCAGTGGGGTCTTGAAAGAGATGTGCATTTTTCACGTTGGACGATTGCCACTCAAGCCTCCACCTATCTTCTGGGGTGAGAGGTCTTCGAAGGAGTCTTTCTCCTTTTGTCCAGAAAGGTTTTCGAGACTTCAAGCAGCATGCCGGGTGAGAGACTACATAATCGTGTAAAGGTATTGCGCTTTTTGCAACGTCTTCTTGTATTCCCTCAGTGTTGCAATCTCTCGCCTAATTTTTAAGTGTGTTTGATAAGTGGCATTATTAAAAATTTTAAATAATTTCTACTGTATGAAAAAAACTTATTTTTTATGTTTGCGATTATTTCAAATTAGAAATTTATGAAGAAATTAATTTTTCGAAATCCGTTTTAATTCGGATATCCGGATTTTGTGTTTCAAGGAATCGTGAAATCCGGATTTGCAATCCCTACGACTGCTCTTCTGTCTTCTCCGCCCTGAGCTGTGCATTTTTTGAATGTTTATTCTGTGGAAGTGATATGTCCATTGTTGAAAGTCTGGACTCGTTGACTTTGAGAGATTACAAGCACGAAATTATGCTGCCGATAAATCTGCTTGTTTGTTTTTAAAGCGCGTGTTAAGGTGTTTTCTCGGTCGCGTAGTAAGAATTTGATTGTTTAGTCTCTGCGTTTCATTTACATAATAATAAAACCAGTGTTTAAACATTCGTTTTTATCATTTTTAGTCTTCCTTTTAAGCACCCGCTAAACTGCCAGAGCAATTCGTCAGCAGGTCAATTTAACAATATTAATATAACACCATAGCACACACATAACGATAAACCACGACACAGGAAATAGATACAGGAGAATAACAGTAACTACAATACAAAGGCATAAAATATATAGACCGACAAATATAATATAGTTTCTCATCGTTATATTTATACACAAGATTCTTTATATGCATTGGCAACTTATTAAATAGAGTACTAATTTGGCAAGCGGGTATGGGTACCGCCGCCCCGGGAACCATTTATTGGATAACCAACACCTCTGCCATAGGTCACCCTAAGTGGTTCGCTACGTTTGGTAACTTAGCAGGGGTACTCGTGTTCAAGGGGTGAGGTTTGATCGGATCTTGGCGGCAGATGCGTCTGCCCACCAGCTGCATGGCGGACCGGATCGGGAGAGAATGGTCGAGGGAGCCTTTTGACTTATCCAGCCGGACTCTATCGGAACATCGTCTGCACTGCATTGGGGGGGATGGATTTATACCTCCGTCACTCCTGGACAAACTGACTCCCAAATTCCTACCCAACCCTAATACCCTTTTCCTTCCCAGAACTTCCTTTCCTAAAAAGACCCTCCACACAGCATCACTAAAGATGACATAGGCCCTGAGGGGAATTATTTTCCTCGGGACCTCCTGTGTGGAGCTAATGTTAAAAAAAGGTGGCCAAAGATTTGTAATTTTTGAAATGGACATACCTGGACACTTACAAAATCTTGTGTTATGTGCGTGATCTACCATTTTCTTATACATGTAATCCGACAATAGGTTTTGACACACAATTTTAAATCATAATATTCCTCAATCAGCTAATATATTTAAAAACTGCCTCAATTAATAATTTTATATTTCTTCCTTGTGCATAAATACTTTTGCATGTCAAAAACTTTGTGATAGAGCTTTTGGATTGTTTGAATGTAACCTATATTTGTCTTGCAAGAGTTTCTCCAAGACGTTATTCCGTATCTGATAGTAGATTCCACTAGAAAAATGGATAATTTTTAGCGTACTTACAGGCATGAAATGACGTATTAAAAAGGGTGATGCATTTAAGTTTTATACTGTTTATACAGCTTCAAACTTAAGAGCAATTATGTAGAATTACTATTTTCATAGAAGCCTTAGAATTTATTAATTAATTTGTCCAGTTAATAGTTATAAAGTTATCGAGTCGATAGCCTGCAAGCGAGAAGTAATTACTATTCCCGACACCATTTAGCGGCGATTTGGTGTGAATAACGTCGTGATTGCTTGCAATTAATTTAGACTGAGGCCTTTAGCGAGGAATATCTTAAAATAGTATTACCTGTGGTCGAGAGGTAAGGCTCTCGACTAGCGATCCGGAGGTTGTGGGTTCAAATTCCGGCATGCGCAAGTAAATTTTATTCTATCTTTTTTATTTATTTATTCAACGCCCAGAGGGCTTTTACGTGTTTGGTGGTACAATTAATTCATGACAGATGACTTTTAAACAAATAAAGAAATAGTAAAATAAAAATTAGATAAAAATGCACACAATTCACAAAAATACAGCGATTTGATAAGTTTACAAAAATACATATATGTTTAGGAATAGTTTTGGAATAAGCTTTTCACAGGATCCACAAAATTCGCCAAGTTGATGTTGAATACGTCACATCACCTAAGTACTGATTTCCCATAGTATGAAATCGTTGTATCGGAGAGTGGGCTATGTAGTTCCGCTTATGAATGCTGCAGTAGAATAGTGTATTTTGTCGTGTGGTTACTGTCGGTATTCGTAAGTTCGTGAGTTGTAGGAGTTCGCAACAGTCGAATTTAGAGATAAGTATTTTGAATAAAAATATGAAGTCGTTATGTTATGTCCCTGATGTATGGCAGTGAGGCATGGAACTGGCAGAGGAAGGATTAAAGTAGACTGAATGCTGTAGAAATGAGATCCCTGAGGCGTATGTGTGGTAAAACCATGTATGATCGTGTGAGAAACGTGGAGATCCGCAAAGAAAGCAAGGCTGATGTAAGCGTAACGAGTAAGATCAAGAAAGGAACGTTCCGATGGTTCGGGCATGTAGAGCGAATGAACGAGGAAAGGAGTGTAAGGAGAATATATGACGCAAATGGAATGGTAGAAGAAGTCGAGGCTGCCCGAGAAAGACGTGGCACGACCAAGTGAATCAGATGCTTGAGTCGGGCCATGTCAAGAGTCAGAATAATAGAAGAGCATGTATGAGACGATGTATGAATGTGAACGAGGCAAGGAGATTGTGCCAAAACCGAGTTGTTTGGCGGTCCGTCCTCTCTGCTTACCCCTGCGGGGAAACAGCATGATGGTTAGTTAGTTAAGTCGTTTATTTTACGTCTGTCTTCTAGTGTGTGTATTTTTAGAATATTTAGTAATAGATTATATTCTAAGTCTTCCAGTGGGATATTTAGTTTAAAATTTATAAAACGCGAATATTTGTGTTCTTTCACAATTTAATTTTTTAGAAAATAATATAAGCTTTATTTGCGTCAGGTTCATGAGTGGAAGATACGCTCAGTATCGCCCTGGTGTAAGACCACCATTCAGAATTGAAAAGTTGTTTGAAGTGGCTTTTGCCGTATTTGGTGGCTAGATCTGAAAAGCTAGGCAATTCCCCGCCTTCCTATTCTCTATCTCCTTCCTCTCCCCACTATCTTCAGCCTCACAAACTACCCCAATTGGTCACGCCATTGTCTAACTGGCTCCGGGCGGTAGGGATCAGTTGGGACTCTTGTGCGATATTCACATAAGACTTCTTGATTCGTTTCAACGATTAATTGCGTCTTGATATAGATTTAGCTATATTTTTTACGCGAAATGAAACCAGCGAAGGGCAGGTAGGAACGTCTTTTCTTTCATTTTCCTTTTCCAATCCCCCAAATCTACGTGCCCCGTAATTTTCCCCCAACCACGACCGTCTAAAGACAGTAAAACTGGATTTTTTTAAATACATAGTTTTCTTTGCTGGTAGGTATGAGGATTTGTTATGATACAGAATTATTCACTAAAAACGTGTTCCACCATTTCAAAAACAAAATAATTAAACAAATAAATCATTAATAAACCTAATGTTGAAGTTTAGACTTACGGAATTCTATACTTCGTTTGAGTGAAAGTACTATGAAACCATACATGATTTTACCTCAATGGCAGGCCAAGGATTAATTTATTTGTTGAATTTTTAAATTTCTGAAATTCCTTTGTTCGTTTTGCTTTTGTTTTAGAAACCCGCATGGAATAGGTAAAGATTCGTTGAACGAATGTCCATATTACTGCGGTTTGATGTGTTCTCAGTTAACGGAGAACTTTCATGAGAACAGTCGTTTCTTCGACTTTTTCGTTTAAGTCAGCTCGCATATGGAACGATCTGCTGGAATTTGTATTTCCTCCTTTATATCATCCTAGACTCCAACATTCGCTTTAGTAAATCTCTTCTTACAGTCCCTACCTTAACCCACCTCACACACTGCCATACAGGGTGTTTGTTGTGGGAATATTGTTCTTAAGTGTTTACACTATGTCGATAGGGGTTTCATTTTTTTTTTCATTCTTCAATTCTACCTACATCAACCTTACCTTGTAACTAAAGTCCTGAAACAAAACACTGAATCAAGACATTGGCAAATCTTAAGGCTCCGCAACCGGACTCGAAAAGAAGAAGATGGAGAGATACGAAATTACGAATGTTAGAGGAGAGCGCTAACATTTACAGCGCCAAAATCGATGCGAAAATGTTTAATAAAACACGACTCGTTTAAAATAGAGCAAAAATCTCTTGGGGAGCACCTTAAGTATCATTTAAAGAAACATTGTGAATTTTTTCACAAATATAATTTATACGATAATAGAAACAGACTTGTTTTTAATAATTTTTGGAGCATATTTAGCGATTTTTTTTTCTATCAAGGGAATTTCGTATAATTTGCCTTTCGGCTTGGGCGGCATCTAGACATTATCTTCAAAAATAACTTTTTTTTAAGAGCTTAAAAACTTCAAATGTTTAAGGGGGATATGTAAAAAATCGGTAGAAATTCGAGTTGCGGCACCTTAACATAATAAGTTTTTCAAAATTTCACCAACATTAAGTAGTAATCATTATTAGACTGCTGGAATTTTAATCAAACGAAAGTAAAACAAACAGAATATTTTTATTCCCGTATTTGCAAACAACATTTCTCTTGAGAATTTGAAAGTGATTTCATTTAATCTCTGGATATATTTTTAGCAATTTTTGTTAGTATTGTTCGTCTGACGTTAATGAGTGTTTTCTTTGGCATTAAAAGTTGTTTGTTTTGTAAAACAGAGGCAAGGTATTACGAGAGTTTAATTAAATGAGATGTTAATTGCTTGGAGCCGCAGAATTACCTGATAGCACAATAATAATACTTGTGAAATAGTTTAATAATGTTTTTAAAAACGTTTTGCTATCTAGCCAATTACTTTTGAAAATATTGACAATCAAGAAGCTCTATCGTAAACCAATCATAATTGCCCTTTTCTTTAGGGAGAAAAAATGCTCCGACCCACCTTTTCTAATTCCCCGATTCAAGTTTGATACAAAAGTTCTTGGTCTATTTCTTTGGCTAGTAAATAAAAAAATAAAAAAATAAATTTAAAAAAAATAAAAATAAAAACTTTCACCTTCAGCTTAAAAATAATGCAAATCTTACAATTCTCCGATCTTTCAAATAAATATTAACTCAACTTTGGCATTACTCTTCTTATAAATATAAATGTAAATGTGAACCAACAGTGATGAGGGTATCAAAGGTAAAGTCATGCAATGTCCAGTGTTTTAAATACGATGCCCTCCACGTGCAAAGTCGTATCTTTCCCAAGCATAAACTTTTTAATAAAGTGTGTTTTTCGGAAGTGACCTGCAAGTAAGTATGTTTTTGTATCCATCTGTAAATAATAAAATTAAATAGAACCTAGGAATTCATAATGAATTTTAAAGCGCCCTTGAGGTGATTTTTCACAAAAACGGCGCTATACAAATTGTCCAATTATTATTATTATTATTATTATTATTATTAGTATGTTAGTTTATACTAGGAGTCTAAAATTTCCTGACTTATTGACAAATCTCTTGCGATTCGCATCCTTCATGCTCAGAGTCAAAAAGCTCCCCTACTGTCTTCATAATCCATCTGTATATTAAGTCATAGTGTTTCGATTCTTCAGCTAATTTCCTTTTTATCATGTTTGAAGTCAAAATCTCCATGATTATTTCTGACTGTATATTAACTGACCGCCCCGTTCAAATTGGAGTCTAAAAGTTCCTGACTAATTTTTCATTTCCAATGGTCCTGTTCTTACTGAGTCAAAAAGCTTTTGACTTCCTTTTTGAGTCAAACATAGCATTCAACAGCAACGTGTGAATGACTGGACATTGAACAGCCCAGGCATGTCAGATTCCATACAAAATCAGTCTGGCGATAATTGCACCGCACTAAAAGACTCCCGTTGTGAACGAAGCATTACTCGTTGATGGATTCGCCGCGACGATATGGCCCGTGCTAATGTTAAAATCTTAATTCTCATAAAAGTAAGTATGTAACTGAGTGCATTGGAAACAGTGGGAAAGAAAAGCCTTTTATTTCCCGTAGGTTTGCACTTTGCGCCTGGATCTAGGAATATCTACCTGCTGATAGATAAAGGTGACTAAACGAGAATAAAAAATTAAAAATTGGATCACAATAGAAAAGGTGATTGGAAACAATTTTGTGCGACTTTTTTAAAGCAACAGAGGTATTTTTCTTACGATATACCTTTATTTTATCCATGATTATAAATATTTTTCTTCCTCAACGATCGAAAAATATTGAACGAACAGTAAGCAGTGCATTTATCTTATGTTTTGACAGTTGAATGGATATTTTAAATCTCTTTACCTCATGATGGTAAAATGCAATTTGGAGGCGAAAATTTATATTTGTCTGAACGGATGGAAAAAGCTGTCAAATAATAAAAATAATAATAATTGAACGAACTAGAAAATTTTTACGGACACAGATTTTCCGATTTCATGAAATCAGGCTTTATTGTATTTATAAATAAGTGACTTAGTGTACATGTTAACAAATACTTACATACTTGTAATTACCTTTATTCCTTGTGAATACCATCTTTAAGAAATTGTTAGAGAGATGATTTTGCGGCTACTTTAAAATGTGTCGCTGGCAAAAGTGTGCGTGGAAGCACTTAAGTAAAAGTACTTTATATTTAGCACTTTAATGGGCCGCGTATTTAAGTATTGTTAAAGTTCGAGATGAATTGAGCTGTCATCTTGAATGTAATAAATTATATTTTGGCTCAGCTGAAACTTCCGAGACCACATCTTCTCGCAGGGGCGTACTGTTTCTTTTCAATAATACGGACGGTATTTTTAGAATTTTTCATTTTATTAATGGACGTACCAAGGTGCCTAATAGATTGTTGAATTTCGGTTTATAATTACTACCAACGTTAACAAAGAAAAACCTCAAGTTATTATTACATCATTGACGAAATATTTTTATTGCTTCCGCAAACTGAAAAATCACGGGAAATTTATACTTCCTATTTTGAGAAAAACAATTAGTATCATGTTTTATTTAAATATTATATTTTAGGTAGGTATCAATATACTTTATCTCTTGTCTGACTATTTAGTAGTATATAACGCACTGAAGCTTTAGAAATAACTTCAATATTTTTTTTTAATAATATTTTATATTTTCCAATATCTTTTCAAATCGGCCACATTTTGGCCAGCGAACGCCTGAGGGTATTTGCTAATTGGCCAAAATGCGGCTACAGTGGTTATGCTGCGAGCATCAACCAACTAGATAGATGGTTGCGAGTTTGTAGGCCAAGGCCAATATTTTCACCACAATTTAATTTCATACTCTAGCTATTATAATATTATATGAAATGGTGTTTTTGACAAACGGTTATAAAGGTGCGAAATTGAGAAAAAACAATTTTATGCGAAAAGAGCATCCGAAGAACCTGTTTGTGCCAGCAGATAAAAATAACAGAACATTATTTGGTAGTAAAGTATTGAAGGATATGATGTAACTGAAATCTTAAAGGTAAAGTTTACTTGAAAAACATAATTTGACTGACACTGATCAAATATTCAACTTGTATGACGAACTATATATTCGTCGTTTATAGACATGTAAAAACAATACTAAACTAAAAATTTGACAGTAAAAATTTCAACAAATACCATCCTTAATAGACCAGTTAGACGAGCGTACAAAACTCTAAAAAAGCTCCGACGTTAGACACAAGCTTTAGACAAAGACACCACAAATACCAGGCAAAAATGCATTCAACAATCAATCGGATATGATTTTAGATTTTCACGGCCAAAAGTATTTTCGGAATTTATTTTTGGGGTGTTAGGCCGTGTTATGCTACCTCCTTCTTTAGCCAACATGTCCGAGAGCGTTACAGAGTCCATCATCGGGGCAGTCATATCTGTAACGCTCTCCGAAACGTTGGTGTCGCAACACGATAACCAAAAACCTAGAGGAAATCTTTCAATCGATACAAAAAATTGAAGGAAACAAAAAAATCAGATACACAATAAAAAAGATAGATTAAATTACAAAGAAGGTAATATTACAAAAAAATAATAATATGAAAGAAAAATAAAAATATACACCTCTACATAACATAAATCATTATTGTTCCATGACAACTCAATCAACTCAACTCAAAACCTCTTTGAAAAGAGTATTATTAAAAAAATATTTTAAAAATAGCTTATCGAACCTAACCTAACCCATTTAACCATTTTTTGAGTATATTTTTATTCACTTGTAATAACTTTTCAAATGAGGCGTTGAGTTATGTTGAGTCAGGGTTTTCCGGTCACCCTTCATTATACATATTATAATATTTGCCGATTTTTTTTTTAAATTGATTACTTCAAATTTTATAGAATTTTTTAAATTTTTAAATGCGAGCCTAAGCATGGGTAAAGCAAAGCACTCAGTGAGGCCCACATTATAAAGTTTGTGCATCAAATAATATAAAGAAATCAATACACCGGTTAAGCCGGGTATGACAATCAGCATTATGTAAAAACCTTCGTTTTTGCTCATTTGAAAAAACATTGTTTAATTATTGCACCGCCAAATTTATAACGGCTTAAATAAATAAGATTTTCCCAGTATTTAGTACGCCACTGTTGGTGGTATTTTAGTCGTGTCTCGGAGGTGTTTGACCTTCTCAGATGATTTGAATATCTCTTTTAATTGGCTAACATACTTTTAAAGCTTTTCGTTGACACACAAAGACAATGAGCTTTGCCAATGACATGTTACATTTAATGAGGTTTCAAAAAAATGAATAATCAAGACCATAAAAAATATACTTACGTCTCTATTCGCCAAGAAACCGTTCAGCCTAATAAACGTTTTGAAACATTAACAGGAAATGAAATAAATTTCTTGGCCACTTAATTTGGATTTTTTTCCACTTGGAAAAAATCTAAAGCTATAATTTTTTTTTATGTAAATATATCGCGCGTCATGTTATGTTGTGAGGCTACAGGTAGTGTGGAGGGAAAGAAGATAAGAGAGGTAGGTGGAGAAGTACCCGGCTATTCAGATCTGGTCACCAAACACGTCTTAAGCCATTTCAAGTAACATTTCAATTTTGAATGGTGGTCTTACACCAGGGCGATATTAAGAGTATATTCCATATTGGAATGTGCTGCAAAAGCACTTTTTAATTATTTTAAATTAATAAATTGTCAAACAATACAAAGTAAACACATAAAAATACGTTGTTAGATTTTCACGGCCTAAAGCATTTTCGTTATTTGTTTTTGGGGTGTTATGCCGTGTTGCGCTACCTCCTTTTTTAGCCAACGTTTCGGACAGCGTTGCAGTGTCCATCATCAGGGCAGATCCGACAGATGTGTAATGTGTCCGATCTGCCGGATTTACCCTGATTATGAACACTTTAACGCTGTCCGAAACGTTGGCTAAAAAAGAAGGTAGCGCAACATGGCATAACACCCCAAAAACAAATAACAATAATCAAATAAAATTTAATTTCGCATGCCGGGATTTGAATCCGCGACCTGCGGATTGTGAGTCTTATCCACTCCGTGGACGAAAGGTAAGGCTTCCTCATAATTTGATGGTGTGGTGATGGTGATGGTTCAAGGTCTATCCACATAATTTTTAAGTTTGGTTAATACGGATCTACATCCTTATTAATTAGTTTCTGTGGAATTGTAAACACATTCGCCTACCAGTCGCGATGTTGATGATTCAACATACATTGCGGCGCTAAAATGCGTCGACGCGTTCTTTTCCAAATTACTTATCTGCGCTGCTGTTCGAGTTAAAGTAATTTCATTGTTGTTTAAAGCAACTTTGTATATTTCCTTTACACATATCACAATGCACATATTGCACATTCTTGAATAAATTTATTGGAATACAATTTCACGTAAAATTAACTAAGTGCATTAAACTATTTTTTTCTAAAATCAATTGGATGTAAATTTTAAAATATATGACAGTGTCAATGAGCAAAGTTTTGACAAACGCAGCTTTTGGTGCACGTTCGTAACTCAGTCGTGGGTATTAATTGTCTACAGTAGTTTTCTTCTTGGTTGAGGTGCACAAGCTCGGATATTTTTATTCAGGGAAATCTTATACAAGATCATTCCGGTACATCATTCACCTGGTGCGTCCATCGTAATTGATCTTCCTTCTTTGCCTACTTTCCCAATACTTAATCAGCTCTACCAAATTCCTGCATCAATTATTATAATTGGCTTCTATCACAATCTGATCAACGCTGAAGTAGCTATCTACATAATCATTGGGCGTAAGTAAACATATTATTATAATTTACGAATGTACCTATTTATATTTCAGCACTCAAAATGACAGAATAACTCATGTCATTAGCATTGCAAGATGCTAGACAGGTGACAGAATTTGCCAACATTGTCAACAATTTTTGTCATTTGTCATAGTTAAGCTGTCGATAAACTGTTATTTTTAAATTTGATTGATGACATCGTTTTGTAATTTCGTGAACCCACAATAATTATTGTTACTTTGCCAGTTTGGAGTTTAAACGGAGTCTTTATTGGCATTAGGCATTTTTGCTGTGATTTATCCATCAAACGTTCTCGTCGCGAGTTTTTCTGATTCTTGGTGAGCCGCTTGCAATCAGTCTTGCGTCATCTCGTTTATGGGGATCTCTGTTTCCTTTTCCTACTGTGGACTCCAGATAATAATGCTTGCTTAACGCCCGAAATTTATAATATGTCTCCACCATGAAGGATCATGGAAACATGTTTAATAGTAGGCGGACGTTGCATAATCGTATTGAGATGGCTTGTAGCACTTCATTGAGAATGCTGTGCTTTATTCTGCGCAAGGAATAGAAATACCAGGGTTCTTATAATTTTATACGATTCCTTTAGGCTTGAAGGCGGATCGACAATTTGGAGTTCGCGGTATGGCTACTACATGTGGCTCTGTCCCGACTTTCTTTTGGGTATGTTCGGATTTAACCATCTACGGGTCAGAAGAAATGTACACATTGCTACACAGTTCTTCAGACTGTTTCGTGAATGGTTTAAAAACTCAGCTATCATTGATAGCTTTCATTTCTGTGCTCCCAATGGCTATCTCCGTCACCAACAGCAAACCTACATATACCATCTCCCTGCCTGCAGAACTAACTTGCCAATGTAAGCATGAAACAGGTCACTGTACCAATGACAGCCAATCGCTCCAGTTAAATTGTAAGACTGCGTCGAGTTGCCAGTTGCCAGAAGGCGTTTGATGGCCTGTTTTTGGGCGGGTCGCGGTCGGTAGGCGGGCCGGGGGCGGACCCAGAGGCGGGCCCGGCGCCTTTTGGAACCCGGCCCATCAAAACATTCATAACACCTACTATACTTAAATCAGCCAGAATGGAAGCATTCCTATCTGCCGTCGCTAATGAATGCTTTAATATCTACTGAGATTTTATTGCTCGCATACCTGGAGATTTCACGGTGCGTTTGCACTTAATAACTTCCGTTCTACCGGAAGCTTCGTGTATCAACGATTCAACTTACCAAATTGTAAGAACATTTTACACTTACGCTCATCATGTAACATGTTAAATGAATAAAAACTCACATACCACTCGTCGTAGATGTATCAAGTAAATACCGCACAAGAGTCCCGACTGCTTCCAACCGCCTGGAGCCAGTAAGACCGTAGCTTCCCCAATTGGGTTGTGACGCTGAAGGTAAGTGGGAAGGGAAGGAGATGGGGAATAGGAAGATGGAGAAGTATCTGAATATTCAGATCTAGTCACTAAACAGACTATGTTGGGGGGTAAGAACAACCTTACTGTCCTAGAGATAGGAAGGAGGTTCAAGAGAAAGTGTTATTAAAGATCGAAAGCAAATGAAACTATTGTGTTGACTGTTATTTCAAGAACTTGAAAAGTTGGCGCATTTACTAATTTTGGGTTTCAGTTTGTTTCTGCATTTATAAGTTTTATTGTTATACATAAAATTTATAAATCGTCATTTAAAAACGAATAAAATACCATCACATTAAAACACACTCTTTGGTTGGTACGTCAGAGTCTGCTGATTCGTACGTCACGGGTTTTGGAACCAGTCCACAACGTTCACATTTGAACCGACGAACCACAGGTTTTCTTTTGATTTAAATGACACTCAAAGAATTAAATTGTGTCTTCCTGCGTGTCCTTTCCAATGCGTCCCTGTTCCAGGCCCCTTTCCCCTCCCTCGTCACCTTCCCCTCCTGCATTCCCCCCTCCCGAATCCCCCTGTTCCGCGAACCTTCCACCACCCGCGTTCCCCTCTCCCTGCTTCGTTCCCTCCCGCCTTCCGTATTTTCCTCCCCCTCCTGCCATCCCTCCCTGCCGCTAAACTATATGAAAAACACTTATTTTTCAAACAACTCGCGCGCCACCTAAGTAAGTTTTGTATACAAAATTAATAATGCCAGAGCTCACCATTACATAAAGAAATCTTCGCGGGCGTGCGCACAACAACTCACCAACGTTTCATTGAAGTCGGATAAATGGTATAGGAAAAAATCATAATGACAGCAGAGCTCACCATTATATACAGAAACCATCGTGGGCATGCTCACAACAAATCACCAAAGTTTCATCGCACTCGGATGAACGGTTTAGGAACGCATAAGGGACAAAAAAGAAACATTATTTTTTTACATATTAAAATATTTCATTGTTTTTGTTTCAAATGAATTAAGACATTATTTAGATGCCTATAATAATTCCTTTTTATTCTGTAAAAGTCGCTGATATCTAAATCCTTCCCCTTCCAGCCTTATTTATTATTTAATATTTCCATAGTACCACTTGATACTTAACAGAATTACATTAATAATATGATTTCGCCCTGAATTATAGTGAACCTGCCTTGGAATTAAGACTGATTATCAGAATTGAAGCATCACTCCTGTTAGCCTTGTTGCTCGTGGCCCAAGTATACGGAGGAGTACCCTTAAAGCTCGAACTAAACTCCTCCATAAGCTAAGACGCATTAAAAGCTCAACAGAATTCAGAGCGAAACTTAGAACTCATCCCCACTGAAAATCATAACCGTTAAATTTAGAGCGAACAAGTGTTTTGAGGGAAACTGTCTAGTTTCTCTGAAAAATGTATTATTGTAATTTATATTGTTTCTTTAATTATTTTAATAATAATTCATGTCATCATTTTAATTAAATGATTGCACGTAACAGCGCCATTCAGATGATTTTTCACAAAAACGGCGCTATACAAATCATCCAAATATTATTATTATTTTAACATAGATATATCTACATAAGGCTTGTGACCATTTTATAAATCTTATAGGAACTGCTTCCAAAAATGGCTGGTTCCTCGGATCCACCATGATCCAGTGACAACTAGTCACCGGGACAAAGTAACCGCGACATGCAATGATGTCATTTAACGTAATATATAGCCTCATGATTCTATTATTCACAACTCTAAATATTACAGTCAATGTTTCCATATCCGGAGAGATTCTCAAATTTACAAATCTGTAGCACCTACTTATATCTGCCAGGGTTACTTCCTCAAGCGATCTGCTAACGTAAGTGGCGCCAACCTTTGACGAATTCTTGAATTCGAAACCGAATTACAAAAGTAGCTTTTTAAGAAACTTAAAGTAAGAAGATGGTTTGCATACGGCGCGGCATCATAGTTACATTCTCCACCGAATTATTAAATTTCAACCGTACAGGCTATAATTAGGGGTATTACGAGGAGAGCACAGTGGTTTACTGGACACATTCTAGACATATTTCCAATAAAAGAGATAGAGCCTAGAATTGAACTGATTTTTCACAAAAACAGCGTTCTACAAATTATCCAATAATTAATATTATTAATTTTTTTTACATTGTATTTAGGATAAACCACAAAGTTGACCGGTCGGTGGCCGAGTTGGCATCACTTTTGGGTCCCACCCATTCCTTGGCTTGACTTCTCGGCTGGCTAAGTCCTCCTTCACAACATAAGCAACATTTGCCGCTTACCGTGTGGTAGTAGGAATAGGCATGTTTGTCTTTCTTAAAAGATATAAAACAAAACAAAAATACGCTTTCTTCTAATTTCCACTATTTAATAATATTCAGTTTACCTACTTTGTGTCAATATTGACCTGTATTCTTTTTATATCTACGGTTACAGCGTTCCGTAAATGATCGCAGTATTGATTTTATGACTTACAAAAGCATATTTTTATAAATAATTCACATACTTACAACAAGCTAACCATCACGTTTTTCCCACGCTGGAAAATAGAATGTGACGACACCAAAATCTATGAATCTTAGTCATAAATGCATGCAAACTATCAAAGTACGTTCTTTAAAATAATGTTTTGGGTGCTATGGAATGTAACAAATTGTTTTAAAACATTTTTAATGTAGGTGTTATTTTATATTCAGTTTTTAATCCATCAACATAATGAATTAATCAACTCACCCAAGCGTAGTAATCTCACCCCCGATAAACATAACCTATAGTACAGGTCGATAATAATTGTTCGAACAGACCACTGTGAAACCAAATGTCTCCCCCTCTATCCCCCCCTTCGCTCCATACCAACCACCCAACATGGTGTACCTATTATTAGAGAAATATTATTACATTATGGAACTTTAGAGGAAAAAGTTCTGTGTTGAAAATTATTCTCAACTGAGAAAAACTTATGGATTCAGTATTGTCATCCATTCAAAAGTTGTAAAGTTTTTGTCTTTAGGCCAGTGCAATTTGCGCAAAAAAAGGGGGTCACGTTTGGAATTATTCCGGTAGTCCCAATTTTTTTTAATGTTTTATACACTCATCTCTTGATGTAAAATCTGAGTTTTAGACCTTGGCGCACTTGTGATTTTGCCGCCATTTTGTAAAAACCAGCCGAAATCGCGCCATAATCTAGTTTTTCTGAAATATCTCGTTTCCAATAAAAAAATTGGCTAAAGTAGCTTTGCAAGTTTAGTAGAAAAAAAAATTACCTATAATTTTTTAGTTAAAATTTTTCTTCTATCTCTAATAAATATTGAGATATGCAATCGTAAAAATGAGTATAAGTCCATAAAAACGGGTAAATTCATCGGCTTGGTTTAATTTTTTGTGCGTATCTCTTTTCCAGTAGAATATTGTGAAAAAAATACAAATATTAATTTTTTAGAGAATAAAATTTTACAACTTAAGTATGTGTTTAATATTTTTATTTCAATTAGGTATCCAGGTTCTAATACAAAAATTGAATCAGAAGAATAGTCTTTTAATCTTGGCATACCTTGATTATTCTTTTTTTAAACAATTATTGTTGAAACATGCTTTCAAGAACAATTTTGATGTTGAAGCGATAACCAACATTAGTTTAATGTAAAATTTACTATTAGTTTTAAAACGCACTAGTTATTACATAACAACTTTAGAGTACCATATTCACTTAAATGTACTTATATCGAACATATATTGAGGGGGCGGTTTAGTACCAACTATTTAGGCAACCGTGTGCCATTAAAAGCAAGTATTAACCATAGTTTAAATACCAAACAAACCGATTTTATAGCACCAAATAATAGTGGATTTAAGTTAATTTCCGGTGGCATTATTAATTATTGTGGTCTATTATGTGAACATCATGCGCATATTTACAATATTTATCATGTATACTCAACATGTATCAACTGGTGTATTCAAAACGATATATTTGTAAATAAATGTTACATTATAACCTTCACTGTAACTCGCGAGAATGGATCGTATCAAGTTCAGGTCGGCATTTAAGTTTGGTGCGTACTTAACCTGGCTATTTGGAACTGATCATTAAAAACAGTAAAACTTTTTTCCATCAACTTTTCTATTCTTGTCCGCTGGAACGTTGGGCAATATTGTACCTACCTACATTTTTCTTATTTATCCAATAGTTTTTCGAACCAACCACCACCGGGTTTAGAGTCCTAAAAGTTACCACTCGGCCCAGTGGTCATCGTGTTATTACAAAATCCTTGTTACAATTTATGAATTCCTGTATCCAGTTTCAATTTAACGATACATCGAAATATCTAAAAACTCCAGTAAAATGTCCTTTTTTAACTTTAATTTTTTCGCTACTCCTCTCCGCCCAATAAAGCTGCTCTAACCAAACCCCGTTCGAATAAATAGCCCTCTCCTATGTTCAAGAGCTGATCAAAAGCGTATTATGAAATCATTTTTTGACTTTCATATTACAGGGGATTATTAGCTTAGCTTAAAAAACTATTAAAATAATATGTCAATACCTGCGAAGCATACCTATTTATAAAACATTTGCACATATTACATTACGTGAATTTTTAACTATTTTTTTTTAATTTGGGAGGCAGGTATTGTTGTAGCGAAACCCTCCAGTTGAACGCAAATACTGCAGGGGTTTGTCGAGGCAAAAGCGTTTCGTTTGCGTTTTCAGTAAGAGCACTATGCCATACTAAAATGAGCAGGGTTTGTAGTATTGTCAATCTTCAAATTGTCAAATCCGTGTTGAACCAAAATTAAGTGATAAACATAATATTTTTTTTAGAACAATTACCTCAAGAGCGCTTTACATGCATATTTTCCCAATGATAGTTTGAACAAGCATACGGAATCGTCCCCTCTGGAATCATTCGTCGTGTACTGTGTAATCAAAACTCTGCCATGGGTCACCTCAAGTGATTAACTACATTTGCTGACTTCATAGTCCTTCTGGTTCCGGACAATCGGTAGCAGTTAGGACTTCTGTGCGGTATTCACGTAAAATTAAATCGCCAAAAATGGATCTAGAACCAAATTAATTCAAATCCATCTCATCCTCTTTACCATTTTCCGATTTCCCGCTGGAAAAAACAACAATTAATCCGCGATTTAGTTGACCTTCGCTGCCGCTAGTCCCGCGCTAGTCCGCGCATTACCACGTCCGTGAATAGCCCCACAGCCTGCCAAACAACAGCAAACCATTAGCCATTTCATAGGGGATGTTTTAATAGCGGATTGTTGGGCGATGCTTCTCAAAATGTTTTGAATAATAATTAGAGGTCTTTAAATTATTTTAATTTTTAATTTGGTAGTTTATTTGTACAAAATGAATTATTGATTATTTGAAGATGGATGTGTGCTACGTTTGTATTAACTGCATTTGGAGAATGCATTATTTCCTCAGAGCTCCATGTAGCCAAAACCGTAAAACCATAATTCGGCCTCTATTCTAGTTTCAGCCGAAACTTTAACCATATTCGGCTTCTGTTCTAGTTTCGGCCGAAACCGAAACAAAGCTGAGTTTTTATTGTTTGTATACTTCATCAAAGTTAGCATTGAATTAAATGTACAATGAAAAATAAAGGCATCAATTTAACTAGTAAATTGATTGACTTTCAGTGCTTTCGGTGCGTTGTACGTACACTATACACTAACTTTGGGAATTTCAAAAAGACAAAACATCTTAGAACTAGGTACTAACCCTTGTTAACGAATTAGTCTTCTCTTTAATAGTCTTTGTTAGACAATGGCAATGTAAGAACTAATTATTATTTAAAAGATAAAAAATAAATGCTTTAAAATTACAAAATTAACTCTTTTAACTATGCACTTACGGATAGCTTTTATAAAACAGTGGAATTTATTCTATTGCCATGCAAACGCGACCGAGTAATTCCGAACGTTTTCCAACACATGACGAAAGCGGGTTTCGGCTAGTTTTTGACCGAAACCGAAACCGCGGCGCGTTTATTGGCCATACGATTTAAGTGTTCCATTTCTTATATTGTTCATTAGGCTTATATTTTTATTACTAACTAGTGATATAGGACTTAGCTAAGTTCTATGGAAAATACATCCTGACCCAGAGTCAGGGTTCGAATTACTGTACCACGGAGTATTTTTTTATTAAACGGATATAATCCAATAAACACAGGACATACGGTCACCTGAATTATCACGTACATCCGGACACCCGTTCGTAAAAGCTGTTTGAATGTTGCGCTATAATGACATTTATTACACTTCAGCAAAGTTATGAAAATGACTCGAGAACTAAGCGGCTTATAAGGACTGTTGTTGTTTGAACGGTCTAGGGAGGATGGCGGGTTTTGGGCGCAGTCGCCCCGCGGTAAGCCGGATTCAAATGTCTACGTTTTGACAGGAAATCCGCACAACGTTGAATTTTGTACGAGCTTTTAGTTTAGTAATGACCTGCGGATTTTAGAAAGATTATCGATACCTTAAAGGGATTTTCTCACGAAATAGCGTTTTCGAAACATTATTATGATTATTATAAGTTCAATAATTATCTACTTATTTTACGGAGATACTGAACATTGCAATATGAATTTTTTTCTTTAGTTCGAAGCCTAAATGAATATAAATCTTTTATTTGGTCACCTCACTTTAAAGTCCACACCAAATCTATTGAAAAAAAATCAACATAAATTTCTAAAATATTAACTATAAACTCGGTCTACGTAGTGGCACAATAAATAAAAAATTGCAATTTACAATGCAAGCAAATTATATTTTGGTAGAAAGCAGTCACTTTGTGGTTTGACATATTAATTGAAATAAAACAATAATAACTTTGTTTGTAACCACGATTTAATAATTTTTTTTTTCAATACCGACCGGTTTCGCTTAACATAAGCATCTTCATCTTAACGTGAGCTTAAATTTTGTAAGCTCACACAATGTATATTTTTGGTCAGTTTAATTTTGTACCCTGAAGATGCTTATGTTAAGCGAAACCAGTCGGAATTGAAAAAATAAATGATTAAATCGTGGATACAAACAAAGTTATTGTTTTATTTCAATTAAATTATATTTGATTAATAAGTCTTCGCAATTAACTAATAAAACATATTTTATAGCGTATTTGCACCACGTTCCAGAGTGGAAGATTACGTAACGTTACTTGAAATGGTTTTAGTCATATTTGGTGACCAGATCTGAATAGTCAAATACACAATTTCCTCTTCCCCATCCCCATCTTTTTCCCCACCCCACTACCTTCAGCCTCACGACATACCCCGATTGGGGATACCGTATTCTTTCTAAAAAAAAATGCATTTACGTTTTTAACTTCTAGTTATTATTATTACGGCAAACGGGTTATTTATTGCTATAGAATTCAATAATACCGATATCCTTGGTGCCATGGCTCCGTAAGCTCTAAGTGGGTGTTTTCCCGAGGGATTTTTAATCTATACCTCAACACTAAAATTCACAGAAACTCTAATTTGTAACAACAATAAATCTCACCACAGGCGCAGCTTTGGTTCGGATGTGATTTCCTCATTGGAAAATGAAACAACAAAAATCACTATCACCGAAATCAAATAACGCCATTGAATTTATTGTTATTTAGTAAGTGTTTGATGGAAATATGTTTTAGATGAGGTAAGTTCAACGGTCTTTGATACTAAAATCTCTGATATTATCATAATATCTAAAAATGAATATTTTTTTGGTTGTTCCTTATGCGTTCCTATGCTATTAATTAGATTGCGATTAAACTTTGGTGATTTATTGTGCGCGTGCCCGCGATAATTTCTATATGTATATAATGGTGAGCTCTGGCATTATGAAATAATTTCCTATGCCATTCATCGCCAAGGAAAAAAAGTCTTTCTCTTAGTGGCATTGTGGTACTCGCTAGTCGCTAATTATACAAATAAAGATCAAACCCTTTTCAACCTCGCGGAACTGGATTGTTTTAAACTGAAATAATATTATTACTAAGCATTACCTCAATTTCAAAAAAAATATTATTGATAATCCAAATGTTAAATTTTACAACTAAATTCTATTGCAAAGCATTAAATCCAAAATTATTGCTGAAATTAAATTTAAAATATGCTATTTTTTCAATATAAATAACTTTTTAAAATTTAAATACTTATGTAATCCATAATCTCATCTATCAGGTCAGATATGGGGGCTCCATCGAAGCCAGAGTAAAGTTAGCCTCCCATAAACTGGGATGTACTGTACAGGGCTCGCAGATACTTTAATAGTACACAACTGCTAACCCTCTACAAATTACAAGTGCGCCCCACGGTTGAATTTGGCAGCCACCTCTGGCCTGGAGCTCCAAAATACCTGAAAAATTCCCTTCAAGACCTGCAATGTTCATTCCTTCCTCTCCTCAAAAAGAACCCTCCACACGGCATCTCAGATGATATAGGCCCTGAGGGATAAAAATTTCCTCAGGGCCTCTTGTGTGGAGTTAATATAATTTTTTTTTTTTAAATCTATATTAATTATAATTTCCCAATCATTTGCTCATTTTTCCTAGGGGATTTTCAAACTTCATCTTCGAAACAAAATTTAGAGTAGGTAGGTATATTTAGATTTGACATATTGTCCATAAACGACTAGTAAAACTCGCCAATAAAATGTTTTTAATTTTGCCGGTAACATACATAAATATCAGTTTCCGTGTAGTTTCTTGACTCAATGCAGAGCTTATAAGTCAAAAAGCCGAAAGGCAAAATAATAAGTAATGCCATTCTTTTCAAAATACTAATTTAATTATTTCGTACTTATGCGGAGTTTCCCTTGGTCTATCTGTTTATTGTTCTGTGACGGTCACAGAAGTATACAGTACTTTACATAGACTACTTCTGTTATTTTAAACAGCAATAATTTTGGGTCTATAACATCCATCGTCAGATAAAAATCAGGCTTGGAATGTAAACTGTTATTTCCATTATATCCAACGAAACCACATTTCAAAATATTTAAAATTGCAAACATCGGCTGATGGATTCGTTCCGATTTCGGACCCGTCGTGGATGATTGCTTTATTGATTCGATTAAAATTAATGAAATTTTCAAAACAAAATTATAGTTGATGTTCATGAAACGAGCTTTTTCTGGGAATCAAATCCGTTACTTCGGAATTCTGGGTGATCGGAATGCCAAATGGTTTTATTTTCTGGGAAAAGAATATCAATATGAATATTTAAATATCCAGTCTGGTCCAAAGGTTACGTTTTATATTTGTATCTCATGTGCAATGTACGTAATAATACCTATATTATGCATTCTCGGGCTAGTTCAGTCATCATCGTTTAGAACACAGATTCTCAAACTTATTTCAACCACCGCCCACTTTTGAGATTTAAAAAAAATCTAGTGCCTCCATATTTCTTACCCTACCTTTTTCTGTTGAGTATCATAAAAACAGTTTTTTTTTTTTTTTTTTTAAATATATATTTATTTTTAAAATATTACATGGTTAATACATTATATAAAGTTTTTATTTCAAGAATACATGGTTTAATAAGTTTACACCTTTTTTTAGGAGCAAAGCTCGTGACAAAAAAGGCGGAGAAAACGAATGTAGTTAAAAAATAAAAATAAAAAAAATTTACTAATGGTAAAGTATCACATATTTTTTTATATATACGAGTATAAAACTAAGAATAGGTAATATAATTAACAGTAAGCTAGAAAAATCGTTTATATTATACAATATGTCTATATATTTTTATATAGTATATGTATGAAACATATAAAAGAAGTAATGTAATACAACGAAGAGGAGGAGATAAAAAAAGAAAGGATGAAGATAAAGAAAGAAAAAGGATATCTGATATTACAAGTTGTGTTGAGAAATATAGTATTTAAAAAGATGAAGTGATTGTAATAAGCTACATATAAAGAGCTTTTATTGATTTTTTGAATTTTTTATAATTTTTTTCCAATCTTAAGTTAGCTGGTAATTGGTTAAACCATTTAACTCCAATATATTTATAGTATTTTTGGGCTGTGGTGGTGTTACAGCGTGGGAGAGTCATAGTGCCGAGAATATGTGTTCTAATGCTGTTAGAAAAAGGAGTAAAGCTCTAATTATTAAAGCAATCTTTGTGTATTTGTAAGATTGTGATTTTTTTGTAGATAACATGAAGTGAATGTACTTTAAAATCTTGAAATAGTTTGACGGTGGGGTAATCGTATGGCCTTTTTAAAATTATTTTTATGATTATTCTTTGAATGATTTCCAATGGTAAAAGAGAAGTTTTGAAGGCACCCCCCCAACCTACAATTCCATATTGTAGCACTGATTGGATTAAGGAAAAGTAAATAGTTCTTAATATCGTAATGTTTAAAATGTTTCGAATTTTAATGAAAATGTATATTAATTTTCTTAGTCTCTCGACTGTTGTACAAATTTGCATCTTCCACTTTATGTTACTATCTATAGTTACACCGAGGTATTTAACATTGGTTTTAACAGTGAGTACAGAGCAATCAGGTTTACATAAGCATGAATTTGAATTACAATTATATGAGTGGATACATATGTTACGGTTCTCAGGGGTTGCATTTTTAGTCAGAGTGAATGGTATTACAAAAGTTTTATCGGTATTTAGAGATAGTAAATTTTGGTCAAACCATTTTTTTATTAAATTTATATCTGATTCCGCCGTTCTCTGAGTTTCATTCCAAGTTAATCCCTCAGTTAAAATTGCTGTGTCATCAGCGTATGATATTAGTTTGGACTTTATATTGAGTTTAAAAATATCATTCACATAAATGATAAAGAGAATTGGTCCCAATACCGTTCCCTGCGGGATACCAAATTTATTAATTTGGGAATCACTGAGAACACCATTTAGCTTGACATATTGTTCTCTATGAAGTAGGTAATTTTCAATCCACGTTAAGGCATTATTGGTTATACCAATTTTTTCGAGTTTAGAGATAAGCTTCGAATGTGATATACTGTCAAATGCTTTTCTTAAGTCGACGAGTTATTACAGGTATAATTTTTAAACATCCATTATTATATGGATAGGATGGATATGGTGTGAACGTGTGAATCATATCCTATTTCTGAGATCAAAGAAAATTTTATTTAGTTAACTTAATCGTGGACCACGTACATGAACTATAAACCTGCATGCATGTTATTTCATGCGTAAGCGACCCTAATTTAACCGTCTATATGGGACTCCAAGCATTCATCGCAAGTGGTGTCGTGTCTAGATTAAGTCGGATTTTTACAGATAAAATTTGTCTGCCATTGCCCCTCTGGGTTTCTTTAACGCTCCCTTATTTCCTTTAATAATAATAATAACATAGAATTTATATAGCGCAGTTTTGTGATATTTCACCTCAAGTACGCTTAATTATAATAAACTTAAATATAGTGTTCTTAAGAGTCCTAACAAAATTGATTAAATAATGTAAAACAAAGAATTTACAGTATATACATAGTATTACAATACATACAATACATACATTACAATATTACAGTATTACAAAGCAATTCCAAAAGAACAATATGAACAAAAATAGTGAGTGCTGTTTTGTCACAGGACATTAGATAATTATAACCATAACGGTGCCATTCAACGAGAATCATTAAAACTAAAATATAATATAGAAAAGGAGGTAGTTTACGTTTAGAAATAATACAAAACTATACTGAGGAGGTAATCGAAACCAAACAATTACCGGAAACTTGAGGAACATGGCTTATTATAGTATATTGAAAAGGAGTTAAAATTCATGAAAGGTATGATTTTTTAAATAAGTTTGTTTTTAAAGCCCTTTTGAATTCAGCCAAGTTCTGGATATTAGTAAGAGCTGAGGGAAGTTTGTTCCAAATGAGCGGGCCAGTTACACGAAAAGATCGATCATAGTAAACGGCTCGATTTGACCTAGAAAGTTCGATTAAACGATTATTAACATCAAGATCTGCTGACCTTAGAGTAAGCTGTCTATCGCTTAAGTTTTGTCGAACACATAGTTCCGATATATAGGCTGGCGCCATTCCTTGCAATGCTTTGAAGGTCATTAAGCAGATCTTGAACTCTATTCTTTCAGGGCATCGAAGCCAATGAAGGCGATCCCTTAGAAGCGGGGTTATACGGCAATACTTAGATTCACTAAAAATCATTCTCGCCGCAGCATTGAAAACGGACTGGATTCTATTGAATTGTTTTTTAGGTAAGCCCGCATATGCACTATTACAATAGTCCATACGTGAGACAACGAACGAATTTATGAGTGATTTTGCTGCATCAGAGGGAAGGCAACGCCTGATTGATTTTATCTGCCTTAGATGGAAAAAGCCTGAACTTACAGATTTTGAAATTTGTGACTCAAGAGAAAGACTATTGTCTAAAGTGAAACCTAGAAATTTTATTTCTGTAGAAGGGATTATATCTGTACCCTGAATATGAATTGGATTAGAGTCGATGAGGGCTTGCCTTCCAGGAGAAGCTATCCAAATAAATTCCGTCTTTGTCGGATTAAGTTTGAGTTTATTGACAGACATCCAACTTGAGACTGTGTTAATGAAACTAACCACCTTTCCTTTGAGCCTTATACTGCCCCCCTGAGAGCCTCCAGCGTCCATAAGGTTTGTATGTTATTGCAATAAGGAGCGTTGTCGCCTACTATTAGAAAGACTGCTTTAGAATAATAATCATCAATAATATAATTCTCTGTATATTATGGAAAGTGAAACTCGAAAACAGGAGAAAACATCTGTCAATATTTGTACCTTTTGTATTCAATTGTAGTAAATTCCGTAAAGAGTTTAATGCAAACTTGTAAAATTAAATGAAGTGGAATTGAAATAAGCAATAAAAACAAATATGTAGGTAGAGGAAAATTAATTTCATATAGGGCATCTGTGAATCCTTTGTGCACACTGATAAAAGTTTCGGAAAAGTTTTTGGTACAAGTTCTCAATGTTCTCGAAAATGCTCAATTCGGCAACGTTTTTTATGTTTTTTTTTTTCATTTTTCAGCTTCCTAATAAACATATAATTTTCATGTAATTTTCATGTAAACTTGAACAAAAATGAAAATATAACGATTCTTTTGCAGAGACATATCGACAATAATATCCAAAATTATGATTGGAATTCACTTTTAGAAGAAAATGACTGTTCTATTATTTACTCAAAATTTCAAAATTATTTTGATGACTTGTATAATTGTGATAAGTAAAAAATCCAAAACCCGGCCTTATGCAAAAAACGATTGGATATCTTCCGTTGTTTTATGTAAAATTAAAAAAAGAGATAATTTATATAAACGCTGGAAAAATTCTCCAACAAACAAATATTACGAGAAAGAATATAAATGTTTTAGAAATGTGTTAAATAAATTATTAGTTAAATTAAAAAATTCTTACTATAATGATAAATTCAAAAACTATTTTCAAGACTCAAAAAAACATGGGAGGAGTGAAATAAAATTTTAGGAACTAAATGTAAAAATGACTGTGATGAAAATGCTTCTAAATATCTGATAAAAGGTCGAACAAAAGAAGGTTTAATTAATGATTTTGTTGATTATTTCTCTGAAAGTGTTTACAATATGTTACACAATTGCAACAATAAGACAACTAAATTTGAACCAGAGGCGATGCCTCAAAGCATGTACCTACCGAGGGCAACAGCGGCGGATATAGAAAGCATTGTTAGACAAATGAAGAGTTCTTCTCCAGGAATTGATAGTATCAGAATGAGCGATATTAAAAAAAACATATTTTAATCCTAGGTCCAATTATAACCCATTTTATAAACAGAATCTTATTTCAAGTAAAAATCCCCGATGACTTAAAATGTAGTATCGTAAGACCTATATATAAGGGAGGTGACTACACTGTATTGGGTAACTACAGACCAATTAGTATCTTGCCATCTCTAGAAAAAATTCTTGAAAAATATATTCAAATAAAATTAATAAAATATTTAGAAGATTTTTCTATAATAGATACTAATCAATACGGTTTCCAAAAATAAAAGTACAGAATTGCTGCTTCAAAAATTTGCCAACATGATAAATAATGAATTAAACTGTAAAAAACATACATTAGTCTTATTTATAGATTATTCGAAAGCTTTTGATACTATTGATCATGGTAAATTACTTAAAATACTAGAAATTATAGGAATACGAGGAAAACTACTAAAACTTTTTGAAAATTACTTAAACAACCGATGCATGAAATTACAACTCTTAAATTCTTTAAGTAAAGTTTTTTGCCGGCGTTCCTCAAGGTTCCATATTGGGTCCAATTCCATATATTATATATGTATCTTTTATTAAATTAATTTTTAGACATGTAGAGCACTTTGTATACGCGGATGATACTGCTTTAGTGATTTCTAGCAGTGATTTGCAAACTTGTATAGATCTTTTACAAAAATACTACATTGAACTCTTAAAGTGGTCTCATGACTCTGGCTTAATCATAAATGCCAAAAAAACTAAATTGTTACATATAAGATCCCCTAATGTTAAGGTATATATTACACCTGAAATAAAGACACATACATCAGATTGCTTACACAATGGTATTCCAACAACGTGTATATGTGAAAATATGGAACTAGTTAAAGAATATATTTATTTAGGTGTTATTATTGATTGCTTTTTCAAGTGGGATATACAAATAAACAAAGTTTGTGCACGACTAAGATCAATTGTAAGCAGATTGTATAAACTAAAAAATTTTGTTCCTATCTGCACACTTCGAATAATTTATTTATCTCTAGCTGAATCTGTTATAAGGTATGGAATAACAGCTTGGGGATTTTCCTGTAAAACAAATATAGATCATGTTCAATCAGTGCAAAATTCATTGGTTAAATTATTAGCTGAAAAAAATTTATACAAAGAAAGGTATAATATTCCATACTTTTATCAGAGTCTCAAAGATCTTTCAGTGAGAGCAATTCTGTGGTACAAAATTATATTTCAGCACATAAATAATCCTTTATATATAAACAGGCTGGAACACAACCATAATACTCGTTTTGACTTTAATGAGGGGCTAATTGTACCTAAGCATACAAATAAATATGGACAAAGAACGTTAAATTACATGATTCCCAGTTGTTTAAATATGTTACCTGCTGAAATTTAAAACTGTGCCCAAAACAAACAATTGATGAATTTACTGAAGACTTGGCTTACGGAAAGAATTTATTTGTATTAGCTTACAATGACATATTATTCTAAAAATATTAAAAAATGTCATTTATGTTTTCAAAAAAAATTTTTTTTCTATATTTCTGTAAAAAATTTAATTTAATTTTATATAATTGTAAAGATGTAACTATCAAATCACTATAATTAGATCTTTAACGTAAAGAACCCGTTAGACAAACTGCTAAAAAGTAGTTTATCGGGACTTTTTGTCTTGTATTTGTAAAGTGTATAAAATAAATAAATAAAAATAAAAAATTTTATTAAATGATTTTTTTCATCCATCCAGTACACCTCTGTACACGCCAGGGTATCTTTCAAATGATTTACATCTCTTTACCTATAAAATTTACCAAAATATTCAATCTACATAAGTACACTCTAAGGAATGGTTGTTTTACAGAAATTCAAACGTAACAATGTCTTCAAATAGTCCATTTCAGCTTTTGAACAAATTGTGATCGTCAGAAGAGGACAACCATCATGTTTTTAATTTTGTCAGCTTACAATTTGATAGTATGCTGAAACGGGCCCAGAATCAGCGTTTGTTGGGGATTCTCAAATGTCTAACTAAAACTAACTAACTAACCATCACGCCGTTTCCCCGCAGGGGTAGGCAGAGAGGACGGACCGCCAAACAACTCGGTCTTGGCACACAGTCTTTGCTTCACTCACATTCATACATCGTCTCATACATACTCTTCTATTATTCCGACTTTTGACATGGCCCGACTCAAGTATCTGATTCACTTGATCGTGCCATGTCTTCCTCGGGCGTCCCCTACTTCTTCTTCCATTCACATTTGCGTCATATATTCTTCTCACATTATTTTCTTCTTTCATTCGCTCTACATGTCCAAACCATCTAAGGGGCCCTTTCTTAATCTTACTCATTATGCTTACATCAGCCTTGCATTCTTTGCGGATATCCACATTTCTCACACGATCATACATGGTTTTGCCACACATTCGCCTCAGGGATCTCATTTCGACAGCATTCAGTTTACTTTCATCCTTCCTCTGCCAACTCCATGCCTCACTGCCATACATCAAGGTAGGTACCAGGACTCCATTGTGGACTGCTAGCTTCGCGTCTTTTGACAGTGTTTTATTAGCGCCAACGGCATTCAGTCCTCCATTAATGGAGTTACCTGCATTTACTCTTCTTTCAATATCTCTATCAGCCTTCCCATCTCTCGTAAACATACTACTCAGGTACACAAACTCATCCACCTGCTCCAAGTATTCATCATTCACAACTATATTGCACACTGTTTTCGTACTCTCCCTTTCAAATACCATGACTTTAGACTTACTTACATTCATCATTAACTCATTTTGCATACACACTTCGTTCATCCTAGACACGAGAGACTGTAGATCTTCCATAGTGTTAGAAATCAGCACCGCATCATGTCAAAAAAAAAATGCCGCTGAATGACAACGTTGCATTTGAATTTCTGTGAACTGGTCCTAATTCACCGGTGAATGCTTCACTTATTACTGAAATATGTATAAAATGATCTATTTATTATTTTAATAAAAAGACAAATAACTTTGTTTACATCACTTTTAATGGTACACAATCAACATGTTTCGTAAACAATGTTTACTTCATCAGGATCAAACGTATACTAAACTTAAAAATTAAATATAGATGACACATGGAAGGAAAGGGTAGGAGGGAGGGGGAGGGGTAAGAGTGGGGAAAGTTTATCAATTAGGGATTTCAAAGCCATTAGCAGGGAAAGGCCGGTTAAGTGGGAAGAGGTTCAAAAGAGGGTTTATAAAAATTTGCTGCTTATTAATTATGTCTGCTTTATTATTTACATTTTTTCTAATTTCTAAAATCTCTAAATTATTTATCTGTGATGCCTTATAGCCTGTGTGTAATATTTTAAGTCCATGGTTTTTGTCAAAATTATGATTATTTTTTATTAAATGATCTGCGAATTCAGACTCGCTGTTGCCATTTAATGCCCTGAGATGTTCTTTAACCCTTACTTCAAAATTTCTATTTGTTCTACCTATATAAAAGCTATTACAATCTTTACAATTGAGTTTATAAACGCCCGATTTTTTTGTTTTGACGTTGCTGTCTTTGTTATTGAGGATGAATTTTTTTAATTTGTTATTTGTGTAAAATGCAGGTTGTATATTACTGGGAATATTTTTGCTAATTATTTTTGATATATCGTTATTAACAAATAGAATTCTTCGCCATTGATTATTATTATGTTTAGAAAAAGGGTAGATATATTGTTTTGAGAATTTCTGTTTATTCTTTTTATTAAGTATTTGATCTATTAGTTTAGTAGAATAACCATTATTAACTGCTATTTGCTTAATGAGATTTAATTCTGAAGTAAAATTAGGAACAGACAAAGGAATCGTAACTAATCTATTAACCATAGAGTGAAAGGCCGAGAGTTTCTGAGTGAAAGGATGATTAGATGAATTATTTATAACAGTATCGGTGTACGTATCTTTACGGAATATATTGAAATCTATTTTATTACCTATTAGTGTTAAATTTAAATCTAAGAAATTTAAACTCTTCTCTTTACCTATTTCTAGTGTGAATTGAATGTTTTTATGAAATTTATTTAAAAAGTTTAAGAACATGTTCAGTTGCCTTTCTGTACCTAACCAAATACAAATTATATCATCGACATATCTTTTCCAGCAATATACGTATTTAAGTAAAAGTGCACCGCTATTAAAAATCTTATTCTCTATATTATTAACAAAAATATCTGCAATCAAAGGGCTCGTACTACTACCCATCGCTAAGCCATCTTTTTGTTTAAATATTGTATTATTGAATTGAAAGTAATTCTGTTTAAAAATAACATCAAATAATAAAATTAAATCATTAATTAAGTCTTTCGGCAAGTTCGAAGAATTTAACAAATTATTAATAATGGTTTTACTTTCTTCTATTGGAATATTTGGGAATAAATTAATCACATCAAAGGAAACCAACATAGCGTGGTTAGGGATTTCCAAATCTTTTAAGTAATTGACTAATTCTAACGAATTCTTAACTGTGTATGTTGGTTGAAATACATTAGCATTCATAACTACATTATTTATAGTTGACGCTAATTTAAATGTTGGTGCATTACAATTAGATACCACCGGCCTGATTGGTTTTTTCGGTTTATGTATTTTTAATAAGCTATAAAGTTTGGGTATCTGTGGGTTACTTAAAATCATTTTTTTGTTATTTTTCTGTTCCTAATTTTACTTCAGAATTAAATCTCATTAAGCAAATAGCAGTTAATAATGGTTATTCTACTAAACTAATAGATCAAATACTTAATAAAAAGAATAAACAGAAATTCTCAAAACAATATATCTACCCTTTTTCTAAACATAATAATAATCAATGGCGAAGAATTCTATTTGTTAATAACGATATATCAAAAATAATTAGCAAAAATATTCCCAGTAATATACAACCTGCATTTTACACAAATAACAAATTAAAAAAATTCATCCTCAATAACAAAGACAGCAACGTCAAAACAAAAAAATCGGGCGTTTATAAACTCAATTGTAAAGATTGTAATAGCTTTTATATAGGTAGAACAAATAGAAATTTTGAAGTAAGGGTTAAAGAACATCTCAGGGCATTAAATGGCAACAGCGAGTCTGAATTCGCAGATCATTTAATAAAAAATAATCATAATTTTGACAAAAACCATGGACTTAAAATATTACACACAGGCTATAAGGCATCACAGATAAATAATTTAGAGATTTTAGAAATTAGAAAAAATGTAAATAATAAAGCAGACATAATTAATAAGCAGCAAATTTTTATAAACCCTCTTTTGAACCTCTTCCCACTTAACCGGCCTTTCCCTGCTAATGGCTTTGAAATCCCTAATTGATAAACTTTCCCCACTCTTACCCCTCCCCCTCCCTCCTACCCTTTCCTTCCATGTGTCATCTATATTTAATTTTTAAGTTTAGTATACGTTTGATCCTGATGAAGTAAACATTGTTTACGAAACATGTTGATTGTGTACCATTAAAAGTGATGTAAACAAAGTTATTTGTCTTTTTATTAAAATAAATAATGCCATCACAAAGTGAAAACCTTTCCGAAGAAGTTTTCTTCGAAAAATTATCTATTTATTACATCAGTATGAAGCATTTTTAGTAAAATGCTTCAATAATTACTCTGGTATTAAGTGTTTTAGAAAAAAAATGAGTCCATGACTCATTTTAAAATTTGTTAAAATGCATTGGATATTATGAGGTTCGGAATTAAATATTTTGGAAAAATTGCTTCTGTGCGAATAATCAAAAAACATCATTAGACTTGTCTCACTATACCAATTAAGAATAAGACATAAATTAAGCACCTGTAAGAAACTGACGCCACGTTTCAGGAAAATTAACACGTGCCTTCATCCAGGAAAGGCAGTATGAATCACAGGGTTCATAAACATTTCCATGCACCGGTTCAACTTGCCGTGACAACCTACGTCAGCCACCCCTCCCCCCCCCCCCCTCTCGCACCTCCCAATTCAACCCTCATCGTGACAAATGGTAGGACAAAGGGATGCTGTAGGGAGTGAATGAAATACATTTTAATAGAGTGGCCATCGCTTAGTAATCCCAATAACCATGAATTTTGCTATTCCTTTAGTATTATAATGATGATCGGGGTCCTCTCTCTAGTTGTATCTATCTTACACCACACTGCACATATTCCCAGGGGAGATTTCGCGTTCTATCATACCTACTAAAGAGAACATACATACGTTACTTTTCAACTTTCTGCCACTTCTTGCTAGAACTTGATGTGTACTACACAGTCTATATACTAGGCGTGCGCGTTATTTAACGTAACTAGATACAATAACTAGTTTTGTTAATGAAACGGAAATAACTAGTTTCGTTAAAATTACAAGTAGTTTTTTTTGTAAATGCGTTATTCTTGTAACTGTGATTGTTGGTGTTGGGTGTAACGTGAGTAACTGAGTAGTTTCGCATCGTTTCGCATCGCGCCTGCCGGCCGGCCGAGCTAGCGAGTTGGCAGATCGAAAATTTCCGAGTCAGCGGGAGTGCGTGACACGAAATCCGAAGTAATCCTATCGTTAAAGTAATAAAATTGATTTCACTGTATAGCTACAAACACTTAGATACTAGAAAGTCATTTAATTTATTTTCGTTTCGTGTGTAACTGTATAGTTAGTGGAGGTATTTACACAAACAATCACAGTAGCTGAATGAAATAGCTAGTTACAAAAATAACCCGTTTTGAAACAGGTTACGCCGACCAAGAAACTAGTCTCGTTACGTTTCTTGAAAACGTCGTAACGACCCACATCTACTATATACTACATCAGTAACACTTGTGCCGTTCTTATGTCTTCCTGTCAACTGTATTCTAACATTGCTGTTAAAAAAATGACGGATTCATATTTCACACTAGCAGTTAAAACTCCGCAGTAGTTTAATCACAAACTATCATCCGTGATCCGTATCCAGATTCCAGACTGAAGAGATTAATGAAAATCCAAGAGTACTTACGCCTGCCAGCCGACGTTCCTCTCGCTAGCTGTTAACGTAAGTGGCGCCATCTTTTTTCATAATTAGCCACTTGCTTTAATTCGGTTTTATTACGATAATAGCTTCACAAACTTCAAGTTCACAAATGGTTTATTATGGCGGAGCCTCAGAGTTGTACTCGGAGTTGGATTTTTAAATTTCAACCGTACAATCTCTAAGGTATTAATAACGTCCGATTCATATTTCACATGATATGAAACTAATGTTTTTAATGAAATATCTATTAACGATTCAACGTAAATATATGAAGGTATTATTCGTTAATTATAGATTTATTTTTTCTTTCTTACGTCGAAGTTAAATTAATGTTCACGTGATCATTTTCAATATAACACATTGCTTTCAAACATTTAATCAACTTGTGATTAAGTTAGAATAAAAGGATTAAAATGCTTCAATTAAATTAACGGCCGTGCGTCCAATAAGTTTGGTAAGATACAGCATATTCTTATGAGAGCACTTGAATAAATCACACGATAAACCAAGATAAAATTAAATGTTCGCTGTAATGCTTATTGGAGGGCCAACTTAGTTTGTCGTATGTCAATTGGCATAGAAGAGAGCTTTGCTATGAAGATATTTCTATAAAAAGCAATTTACGCTTCACTTGATTAAAATATAGCATTAAAAAGGGTTATTTATTTGCTTTGTAGCTTTTAAAAATAAGTTTATCACAACCAACCCTCTTTTGTATTTATTTATAAAAAATGTCTTTTTGATCATAGATACAGAATATTCTAGATGATTTCTTCTTGTGTGCCACCGATTTTTTTATTATTGAACATTGGGAAAATCTAAAATGTATTTTTATGTGCATACTACGCAAGAGTCGCCACTGTCCGGAGCCTGGGGACTGGCTATGTACCTGGCTCTGACCTGATCTGGTCACATAGGCTTTAGTCATTTCAAGCTCTGAGAAAACTGTTGATAACAATCTTTAATCATACTATGAAGACCCGTAGTAAGCGTTCAAAAAGAAGAAGAAGATGGTTTCAAAGGATGATATGTATGTATGTAAATAAGAATGTTAGAGGGAGCGTGCTAATATTAAAAAAACGATTATAATTAGCGAAATTCCGAAAATATTTACTAAAACACGATTCGTTTAAAATAGAGCAAAAATATCTCGATAAAAGTCCAAATTAGCATTTAAAAATACACTGCATTTTTTCATAGCTATAAAATGTTAAACAACACAACAAAATTTATTTTTAATAATTTTCGTAGCGTACTTTGTGATTTTTTTGTGTCGAAGGAGTTCCATATAATTACCGTTTCTGGTGAGCTAGATATGAGGATAGATATTATCTTCAAAAATAACAGATACTTTTTTTTAAACTTTAAATGTTCAAGGAAAACATATCAATCAATCATAAATCGGAAGAAATCCCTAATGCCGCACTTGACATTACATTATAAAAGCATTTTGTTTCTTGCAAATTGGTATGTTACAGAGTTGTGAAAATTAAGAAAAAGTATAATTAATGCTATTTACGAAAAATATAATATAGGTATCTTAAGTTTTTCATAAGCAAGAACCCTTCTCTTAGGCGAAGGTCTCCTCTAAAAAATTTCATTTATCTCTGGTTTTGTTCGTAGGGTTAAGCATTTTTTGTGTTTGTGTCACTTCTTGTATTTTTGAGGAAGTTTAGAATTTCTTATTCAGAGGGTTTTGGTCTTGATCTTCCACGGTGACCAGCCGGCGACATTACATTAAATATATAGACTACAAATTCCCATAATGCATACTACTTTTGGTCAACGAAATTTCAGATACCTTGCAACAAGATTTTATAACATTCTTCCATATAGAGTGATAAATACGATTCATAAAAAATACGATTCACAAAAATTATTCAAAAATAACATAAAAATTTGGATATAAAAAAAATGATAGGGCCTTTACCGGCGCGCTCACCCAAATTCGAAATTAAACCAATGAACTTATTGTTATTATTTAAAATTATTGTTAATGCAACCAATCTATTGTATGATTATATTTTAATATATGTGTAGGTATGTTAATAAGTAATATAAATTGACTTAAAAATACTAGTGAGGCGGATTACAAAAAACCTAAATTTATAACTATTTTCTATTCTTCAACCTACTGTTCATATTTATATTATTTTCTGTTGTTAATCTTTTTTTACTTATATAAACCATTGTAAATATTAACACTGAATATGTACGTTTATTTTTTTTTTAGTTATAAATCTTGCAAATTTTGTTTAATAAAGATATATTATTATTATAGGTATATAAATATAAAATAGGAATTTACTTGACACAGCGTTACTCAAAGGTGATGAAAACGATAATTCAGGCAACTTGACGAGTAGCACCAATCGGCAGTTTACTCGGGGGTGGTGACATATTCCAGTTTATTATTTTAATACGAAATAGCAGGTATTAACCGCTTAACCAGGCTATAGGTTTTATCGAAAATGTTTGTTCGTTAGCGGCCTGCAGTCGTACTCGGGAGCGATTACAAGATACCGACATTTTCGATAAAACCTATATCGATCGACCATGCTAGGACCCGTCGTCATAGAATGTTTTGGTCATCGTACGCTCACAACAAATAAATATTAAATACAATTTTGCGGCTTTGATTTCAAGACATTTTTATTACTTTATACAAAGCTACCTGTTCATTTTACGGCTGCCGTTGGTAGTTAATTGTAAAATATTAGAGACATATCAACAAAATTAGCTTAGTTTGTTAAATTTATCTTAATGCCAATGAATTTAATGTTATATCTATTGAAACTGAGAACGCCTTTACTATGTCGTATTATAAGAGTTTATTGATTGGAACACATTAGTGTCGCAGACATATTTGATATGTTAACATTTATTAGATTCAGGTAGGTAAGGTAAATCAATGTGTCATTGGAATAAGGAACTTCAATATAAATTTTGTAGTAAGTGATTTTAAAGTGCCGTCTATGTGCTTTGATCATTAAATTTATGTTTGTTTTCAATGGTCTACTTTTCTCTTTTAAAATTTTTGAATTAAATAAATAAATTTTAATAAATATGGACAACAAACCCTGAGGTACCTACATGCCCAAAATATTCAACTTGTTAACCATGTAATATTAAAAATTTCGAATTACCAACCAAATTCAGATATATTGTTGAAAATATGACTCCTATAAGTGCAGATACTATGTACTAGGCGATTATATTAATCTGTAGTTATTATTCAATATTGCACGTGAATTTTGTATTATTTTTTTTCCACTTAGGTAGCCCTGCTGAAAAAAAAATTCTCAGGGCCTTTATCATCTTTGGGAATGCTGTGTGGAGGGTCTTTTAAGGGATGGAAGGAAGGAGAGGAAGTTCTGGGGATACTTTTATTTACATTGTAATTGAACATCCTGTTGAGAAACGGTTTATTTGCAATTTAACAGGATACTTTTGAAGAACAATAAATAAAATTAGATTTTTGTAGGTTTTCCTTTTAAGGCTTAATCCTGGTAAGCGCTCAGAAAGAAGAAATATGTAATAAGAATGTTAGAGAGAGCGCGCTAATATTTAAAACGACAATATATTACCCTCAACCGATCGCGTGGGGTTCTAAAAAGCCCAGGTTTTACAGAAATTCTAATTATGTACATTTTAAATGTTCCCACTGATTCCTTACTTTAGGTAGCTTCCTAAAACGGACTATACTTGACGCTAGCGCCGCGCCGCCAACATTCAGTCTCCGCATGAGCGATATGAGATACAGACTTGTGTTTCGGCGTGAGGCTAAAAAAATCAGCAAAATACAATGAAAATCCAATTTTATATGTTTTTTCATTGTATTTGGTTGATTTTTTTTTTGTAATAATAATAAGTCTATCAATCTCAAATAGTTAAAAGTTTGATATAAATCATTTGGATTTTGTTAAAAGTTTTCTATTGAAAAATATTGATTTAAAATTATAAAAAAATATTTCTTGTTGATTTTTAAGTTTTTACATTGAAAATAAATATTTAAGGCTCAGTTCCCGGCCCCAAAAAGAAGAAGATGGAGTGATATGAAATTACGAATGTCAGAAGAGCGCGCTAACATTTACAGCGATAAAATTGATGCAAAAATCATGAAAATCGTTAATAAAACACGACTCGTTAAAAATAGAGCAAAAATCTCGCGATAATTGTCTTTAATTTTATTTAAAGAAACGCTGTGAATTTTTTCATACATATAACTTGTAAAATAACCGAAACAAACGTGTTTATAATCATTTTTGGAGCATACTTTGCGATTTCTTTCTATCGAGGGAATTTTATATAATTTGCGTTTCGGCGCAATAAATGTCTAGATATTATCTTAAAGAATAACATATATTTTTTAAGAGCTTAAAAACTTCAAATGTTTAAGGGAAGTTTGCAAGAAATCGGTTTAAATTCGGAGAACAGCCTCTTAATTGTTAATATTTCTTTTTATTTCAATGCAGTCATTATCACCTGACTATAATCAGTTATAAAGTAACACATAAAATGTAAGATGTAACAACAATTTAATCATATTTATTTTTGGGGTCCTCGGCGACCCCGCGCGACACCTAACGTTATAAAAAAGACTCGATGAAAATGATTAAAATGTTTAATAAAAAACGGCTTATTTAAAATAGAACAAAAATCTCGTGGGAAAACCATAAATATCATTGAAACACTGAATTTTTCCTTACATAAAACTAGTAAAATAACATAAAAAAATCGTGTTTACAATAATTTTCGCAGCATAATCTGCGATTTTTTTCTATCGAGGTTTCATATAATGCATAGATATTATCTTAACAAATAACATGTGGTTTTTTAGAACTTAAAAACTTAAAGTGTTCAGGAGAAATATGTTATAAAACGGTAGAAATTCGGAATGCCGCGGCTTAAACTTCTCTTATCAAAACAAACGATAGCAACGAATGATGTTTTATCGATACATCATCGATATAACCTTTATCGATATGCTTATTACTACTAACAATTAACTGCTTATATAATATATGCAGACAGGTATAAAATTTTGTTTTAACACTGGTTTCACTTGTCCCGTGAACTCTAATTCTAAAATAATGAAACAATGCGGATCGTCCAATATTAATAAATTTAAATAGCAATTTGATTGAAACTTACCAGCTTTATTTTGAGTAGGTAAAATACGAACAATATGACGTTCGCATATTCCATAACCATGTTCATATTATTTTCAAACATGAATACAAAGAGTGATTTAAATACACGGTAAATCATACAATGGAGTATAATAATGTTTTAATGAGAACTACCCACTAGGAGTTAAATCACATTTTAATGATGGAACAACGAAAATATGATTTTAATTGAGGGTGCTTTCAATGTTTAGTGCAGTTGTAAAATGAATCACATGTCATACCTTGAATATCTTCATAACTTGAGGACCGTACTAAAAAGGACCCAGAAAAAATGTTTCTGGCACGGTACCGTAATCGTGGATCATCACGGCAATAATAAGAGCGCTCATTAAATCGTAAAAAAATTCTGCGATGTGTGTAGGAGATTTTATATATACGATTGAATCAACGAGGCTTTTAGAAATGAAAGAAAATAATATTCAATACGTTCGTGAAGGCCCGGCTTCCCGCATTTCTACCGATTTATTACAAGTTTTAAAGCTCTTAAAAAAATGTATGTTATTCTTGAATAAAATATCTATACTTTCCCCACGCCGAAACGGCAATTGTATGAAATTCCCTCGACAGAAAAAAATCTAAATATGCAAGAAAATTATTATAAACCCTATTTTTCATTTATTTTGCAAGATAAATGTATGAAAAAAATCACAGTCTTTCGTTAAATGCTATTATAGACAATCGCAAGGCAAACAAAGCTTTTTTTTAAACGAATCTTGTTTTATTAAACATTTTCACAAATTTCGCTTAAATATTATCGTTTTTAATATCAGCGCGCTGTCTCTAACATTCTTATTTATATTTCTCTTCGTCTTCTTGTTTTTGAACTTAAGAAAATCGATTTCATCTTAGATCTATTATTTATATCCACCGATCGCGTGTTCGACATCCTTCAATTCTAAGAGTTTGGTTAGTTCAATCCGTTCATTAAATAAGCCAGTAATTTTGAATAACGAACGATATAATAATGAACGCGTATATTCACAGTTAACCGAAACTTATCTGATACTATGGAGTCCGTGCTAAAATTTTTCGAGTCGGTCGGAATATCTCTTACGAATTGTTGACTGTAATTGATAACAGACAATATATGACGGATTGATGTAGGGTTATATTGATCGACCGTGCTAAGTACCCTGAAGACTGGAAAAGAAACGGTACCCACAGGAACCGTCAAAGGAAATGTTTGGGTTTCGTGGATTTATTCCACCCTGGGATTTAGCACTGTATTGATGTAGTCTTTAATTTGTCGATTACAATAATATATGCATCGTGTCGCAACATTTGTTGGGTTTTTTAATGTGAGGTCATTATTTGATTTAAAAGACGCTATGATTTTTGCTGAGTCCTTTATTTACAAGACTTCTTTCGGGAATTAACAAACATGATCAAAAAACACTTGAAGACATGTTTAATATATTTCCGGACTGGTCCCCTACTCTGGCTTAACAAGACTAGGTGTTATTAGTAAGATATTTATGGAAAAAAGGAGAAAAGTAATAAAAAAAACAGTCCTTTTATAAAAATGAATACTATCTCCCACTGTGGCTTAAACTAATGTCGATTATAAAGAAACCATTACTCCTAGCGGCATCTGTCTGCGTTGTTTGGAACCGGAATTACAGACATATGATTAGGATAATTAAGTTGGATAAAAATAATATAGATGTCACTCACTGTGCAATTAATTTAAAATTTAACAATTACCGATCATTTTAGTCCCCATTTGTGAATCGGTAAAATTAATTGTGTGAGCACAACGCTTTGGGACAATAATATAAGCGATCTTACCCTTTGTCTAATCAGGTTGGGTATCAATTGAAAGGGCATATTCAGGCATCTAAATACCATAGCCCATCAAAATGCTTTTCGCAATATTTAATAATTTATATTTCTGTATGTTTTCATAGTAGGTATAGTCAAATTATATTTTTAAACAATTATCAACCCACAAATAATTTCCTATGTTGCATCTAAAATCATGAAAAAATTAATCCATTAATGGCCTGTGTATTATAATTTCAATTATAGATAAAAAAAGTATTTTTGTTCAAATGTTTTAGCTTTAAATACAAATATAAGTTTTGTATGAAGAGGGCCGCGTAGCCCTATCAAAAAATAAAGTTTGCATCCTACTTTGAGACCATTCATCTTGCACATTTAATCGGGTAAATTATTGTACTGTATTTTAAAAATTAAGTCCATACTTTGTTGGGTTTATTTTGGGTATAATATTATGTAGTTTGTTGTGATTTCATGTATTGTGTTAAATAATAATTATTATTTTTGGATGATTTATAAAGAACCGTGTTTGCAAAAAAAATCATCTCAAGGGCGCTGTACATATCTAACACACTATATAAAGAGGAAAGATTTGTTTGTTTGTTTGTTTGTGTGTTTGTTTGCATCGAATAGGCTCCGAAACTACTGAACCGATTTGAAAAATTCTTTCACTGTTGGGAAGCTACACTATCCCCGAGTGACATAGGCTATATTATATTTTCAAAAAAATTAGGGATCCTTACTAAAACTTCAATAATGTAACCCAGGGTGTAAAAAAATTACCTAAAATATTCTTTAAATCGCATGCGCTGCGAAAACTATTGATGATAGAATAAAATAATGTACTACGACTTTATAGAACACATCATTATTTACAAAAAAAATTACAACAGCATATGTCTAACTATTATGGTTATGCCACAATAAGTATTCTTTTATTTTAAAAATTTAATTTAAATGTCGCCGCTTGAAAAGGCTCTTTATTTGTATCTTGGTTTTAATCCTTATCAAAATAAATTACTTTATATTCACGACAGCTTCAATACCTTAATTTACCTTTTTGAATTTTTCAATTCGGATATTTAATTAGAAAGATATCACGAGTTTAAAATTGTTAGTATTAGAAAAAAGTTTCGGCTACGGGCCGGGCGGGAGAGGAGTCAAGAAATGCAGTGCCAGGGGGGTTGGCGGGACGGGAGAGCGGGAGAGCGGTGGTGGGGAAGGTGGAAGTGGAACGCTGGAGGGGAACGCACGGGAAAGGACATGTGAGGAGTAACATTTTATTTATTTGAATATGGCATATATTATAAAAGAAAATCCAAAAAAACGTGCAGCTCGCAAAAACTCAGAAACGAGTCCCGGTTCGATCAAGAGAGTTATATGGTGTGGTAGATCTCTATCCCCTCTAGGGAATAAGGGTATCCTTTTTTACCTAAAGGGCGTGCTTTTAAAGATATAAGGACTGAAAGTTTCGCCCTCTTGAAATTTCTAGAACAGTCTTCCGGAAAGTTCTAGAAGGTTCCATAGAGCTGTAGAAAGTTGTGGAAGGAGTGGCGGAGTATCCCCAGTATGGAATAGGGAATCGGGAACATCATTGTGCAATATTCCAGAACACTATCTTATTGTCCTGAGCGAAGCCGGGTAACCCAGCTAGTTTATAATATATTTCTACAACCTTATTTCTAACTACAGACTAGAATCTAGGACTAGAGTCTAGGTAAACCATTGTAACAACTTACGTCTAAAATATTGCATCCACCGGTTTTTCGATCACTGATACAAAACTATTTTACAACGTATCAAACTATTTTAACTATTTTAAACTATTTAACACTATTTTACAATGTATTTGTATAACTAATTTAAACTATTTTACAATGTATTTGACCAAAGAACGCAATGCTGCGTAAAAATATAGATATATATGTTTTTATTTATTCTTTATACATGCAGAAAATATACAGTACCATACTTACTGGAAGGTGAATTGAGATTAACACTGTATATTTAGAGAAATTTAAATACAGTTTGCAAGTAGAAGACATAATTGGGAACACATGTTAATGTAAAAGCCATTATTTTAATTTTTTTAATTTAAAAAAAAAAAGAAAGACTAACATTCCCGAGTTACGAATAACCCAACAATGTTTGAAAATCTCCTACTACCACCACAGAAAGCTGAAATTGTTGCTTGTGTTGTGATGGAGGACTTAGCCACCAGAGGAATCGACCATGCGACGCCCGGGTGGGACCCAAGCGCTATTCCCACTCAACCATTGACCGGTCTAATTCTGGTATATATTTTAATAATCTATATACATATATAAATAATCTCGTGTCACGGTGTTTGTGGTCGCATTCTTCCAAAAAGGCTTGACCGATTTTTATGAAATTTTTTATGTATATTTAGTAGGTATGAGAATAGGTCGTAAAGTATATAATGTGATTAGGGTGTCCCTATCCAGAATTTTTTTTCTATTTGATAACAATTTTTTGCCATACCTATAACCACAAATTTTCACCCTCCCATTTTTACCCCGATTTTAGTATTTTTGTATGAACAAATTTACTCCTTCAGCCTCACAACATACCCCAATTGGGGATGCCATAGTCTCACTGGCTCCATACGGGAGCAGTTGAGATTCCTGTGCGGTATTCAAGTAAAAAAAAAATCGTTAGTATTTCAAACAAAACTTTTTTACGTTATTGAATGACAGATGGCGCCACGTCCACGAAATAATTTATAAGGCAGAACAACGTTCCCGGGTCAGCTAGTAATACATAATAAGTATGTTATTTTCTTGTTCGTTTGGGAAAGCGAAAGCAAAATTTTATTATGTTTTCAAGGTGGGAAGTATGTTAAAAGGAAGTAATTGAGAGTTTCTACGTAGGTATGTATGTGTCCTCGTGTGACTTCAAAACGAATTATGTTAAGATAAAATTAATATATATTTTTTTAATTTCATTGATTAGGCCCGATGCCCCGCTGCCTCGTGCAGCGGTTCGTAAGCCCAACGAGTGCATTTGGTCCACCGAGCCGGATACTGAATTAGGTACCCACCCCCATAAACCGCCCCCCCCCCCCCCCCCGTCAGTGGGCCGCCTCCCCAGCAATACTAATAATACACGGGTCACTATGCAGCATTGCACTTCCACGTGTAGATGTGCCTGCACGTGTCGCTGTTGTACCTGTACGTGGTGAGGAGTGGGGAGTGTGTGTGTTTGTGAGACACCGCTCAAACCGTGCGATGATAAATCACTCGGATATTATGAAAAGCTGAGGCTCTCAAACTTATTCTAAATTTTAAGTGGTCTCTTCTCAAAACAGAACATTGAAGAAATGTAAAAAAGAACTACAAAAAACTGCAAACCTAATATAATCAATGAAGATAATATTAATAACTCTCAATAAATTTATGAAACAGTCAACTACACAGAATATAATATGGTATCTAACGGTCGATTAACGGGACTCTGGTCTTAACGGGACTGGCGCTCTACCAACTTACTGAGCCTCATTTTAATCAGGGTACCTAGCCTTTTTCCTCAGGGCCTCCTGTGTGGAGTTAATGTAAAAAAAAAAAGAAAAGTTGGTAGAACGCACCAGAGGGGACTTTGTTCGAGTGCCCAGACTTTCGCGACCGTTACCATCTTTTTCTGTGTAGTTGACTGTTTCATAATTTTATTGGAGCCACCTTTTTATTTTCCCTAATTTTTATCAATCTCATACTTCTATTTTTGAATTATTGAAGTGGAAGCTTCTTTAGCGCCGTTGTGATTGGAAACTCGATGAAACGAAAAATTGCGATGCTGAAAAGAGATAAACACATACATCTTTAGGATTTAGCCTACGAGAGAATGAGATAATATAAACGGTCTCCTGTTTGTGCGGTGCTTCGTAGCCTCCCACTCTAGTCTACTTTAGTTTTCTGAAGGTTTCGCTTTTACCGCGAAATTTACGAGTGAATTGCGCACTATTTTTTTTTCACATATTATAGTCCCAGTTGCGACCGTCACCTTTTTATTTTCTGCGCATGTCTGTTTCATATAAATATATGTTTATACTCGTATTATATTACAATAAGGTTTGTGCTTCATTAAGTTACCCCTAATAAAATTAAAACCTAACCTTACCTAAACTTAATGTAACCTAATTTAACATAACCTAAAGTTACCTAGCCTAACATAACTTTACCAAACATAATCTAATATAATGTTTGATATTTTCAACTTAGCTAAAAACGGGTTAGACTAAAAATTCAAATAGAAAATGCTCAGCAAATTGAAATGTGTCAAGACGTTAAGTTCACCGTTGGAGACTTTCTTTATAATATTTATTTGAATTATTATATAAATTGACGCATTTTGAGAATCCGTCAAATTACGTTTAATGGTATAAGCTATTGTATCCGTATGTGTTTTGTCAGGAAACATGTTGAACTCACTAATTGATCCTACATCCATAGATCCTCCTTGTATGGCCGCGTTACAACGTAGCTTTAGGGGAGGGGGTGAAGGTGGGTGGGGAGTAGGGAGGGACTACCGGGGGACTACAAACAAACACATTCAAAGATTTTGATTTATATCGCATCATATTACTGCGAGCAGAGGATCTCAAATGGGGAATTTCAAATAATAGGTGGAGTGTTTACTTTGAACTAGGAAACTACCCATTTGAACGTCTAAAAATATTATTTTACAAACAACATTGATTCTTATCGTGATTCATTTTTGGGTTATTATACCGCGCAACGTTTTCCCCTTCCCACAAGAATCCCAGTGAGACTGGCATCTCGAGTACCTACCTTTGTTGTGAGTTGTGAGGCTGAAGGTAGTTGGGAGGGGAAGTAGCTGCAAAAGAGGAAGGTGGGGAAGTACCTGGCTATTCATATGTGCACAATATAATAAAAAATTTCACATCATTGATATTTTTAGTTATAACCTAAAGAAATATCTATATGAAATAACGCGTACGATCAATTATTATTATAGAATATAGAATATAACGGGAGTATCTCCTACCCTTTTCGTATATTCCTCTTCCTCTCCCCTTCCTGTAGACCAAAATTAATATTTATATATTAAAACTTCATTTCCGATGTAATTTAGCATAAGAAACTTCTCTGGCTTGACTTCAGTTCACTTGTATATTTATCACTATATTATATATATTGCGTAAAAGCTGTTTCTTTCTTACAAATAAATAAATACTTATCTGGTTACCAAACACGGCTAAAGCAATTTCAAGTAACGATTCAATTCTAAATGTGAACGTCCGCAAATGTACTTACAATTTTCAATTAATTAATTGTGAAAAAACACAAATTAATCAAATAATATTTATTTGCGCATGCCGGGATTCGATTCCGCGACCTTCGGATTGCGAGCAAAGAACCTTGCCCCTCGATCGCGGAGGCCATCAATTAGCCTTTAACCAATGTTTCGGACACCGACAGAATGTGTAGATTACCATGACCTTTACTTACCAGAACTTTTTATTTACATCTCATTGATAAAAGAGATGGATTCAAATAATATTGTTGTATTTTCCATGGACTTAATTACGAGTACTATTCTCTTTTTTCCTTTGCAATACTGAGAACAAAAGGGGGGAGGTTACTCCCCCCCCCTTTGTTCGTTCTTTATGTTATGACCTTGACAGGCAGTATTTACGTTTTCCAAATTACGTACTTCACAATGTGATCAATTGATTGAGCGTACATTATGATCTTGAAGGATTAATGAATGGAATGAATATACCGAAACACGTGCTCTCTAATGATTACACGAACAGCCGGAAACGTAACAGTGTCCCACGGGTTCTGGAAAGTCCTTTACATTGATTTGTTTGATTCTCTACGCGCTGCTCTCCAGGGAAGGCGATACAGCCATCGTTAGCACAGATAACGATATTATTAGAAGTTCATTAGTATCCTTTAACTATTACTTGGTTAACTAACTTATAAGAGAATTAATGAAACGGAATTTTTTTATTTCTTTGGCAAAGTTATTTAAAACCATTGTTAAATAAATTAGTATTTTTTGTTAAATATCCTCTCAAGGGCACTTTATAACGGTGGTAGATAACTTCAAACAAAATATAAAGTACCGTAAAAATGTCTTACAATAGAAGCCTCCAATAACTATACCGAGGCTCGAACAAAAAAGTTAGACCCACCTGTCAACGAACTTTCACCATTTGGCCTAAGAGGGCTCTTTTTTCTACCTACACTTCGACAGTGTTAACGAATTTGATTACTCCGACTTGATAACTGGCGGCAGTCGCCACACTCATGCGCTCTGGCGGGAAAAAAGGTAGTATCAAATACAGCTACCATCTTGACCGGATTGAGCCGATACCGGATACACACAAAAATTTACAGAGAGATGATCGAGTTAAAACAGAACTTCACTAAGCCCAGTCAACCGTAATTAAATGACCCTAAACAAAACAGTCTTGGCTGCGAAATGTACGAGAGTGGACCGGTATAAGAAGTGTGGAGGAGCTATTCCCGGCAGCGCAAGACAAAGAGACATTTTCCAGAGTGATCGCCAACGTCAGGGTGACCTGATAAGGCACACTAAGAAGAAGAAACAAAACAGATAAAATAAAAATGGTATCTATTTTTAAAAGGTGTAGGTAGGTTTTCATTAGTTTTTTACGTTAGATAATGTCGTGACTTCTATTTCAAGCCTTTGTTTGTTGTGTATTATTAATGTAACCATAATGTGGTTCATACAAGGTCATGTAAAAGACGAGGGGATTAGGGGGTTCAACCCCTCCCCCCCCCCATAGTCCTCAGTATTGTGTAGGAAAAAAGAGAATAGTACTCGTCGCTTACATTCCTGGAAAATATAATAATATTATTTGCACTAAATACTACTGTGATGTAAATAATAAGTTGTGGTAATTAGGGGTATAGATACCTATAAAAAAAATTATTCTAAATTTTCCAACCCCCCCATTCTACCTTGCCCCCATCCCCAGCGTCATGATATGAAAAACCCCGTTATGAAAGTTGTAGCTTTTTATATTTTGTGGATGACAATAATCGTTCTTATCATAATAAAACCTCATAATCCTAACCAAATATTAATAGAAAACATGTATCACAGAAAGTTAATTATTGTCTAATTTGAATATTACGATTGGACTTAAATTGCAATATACGGATTCAAAAAGCATTAAAACTTTGTCATAAGAGTGCGTCACAGAGACCGTTGGAATAACTCCTGAACATGAAAGACAAACAGTGCATGCGCATACAAGTAATAACTTCTCTCAAAGTAAATCACCATCTTCCAATCGATCACACGATCCAAGATCAATAGCGGCTAAATAATCGGCACAACAAGTCATTTTATTCGCTGCGGAACTGAGTGCAATAAATAGCTTTCCAGTCATCCGATTGCTTCGGCAATAAATTCCTTTGTAATTTCGAAACCGGTTTGGGAGTCGAGTCCGGGTCCCGGGCCCACGCGAGGCGGGACCCGCTACGTAATGGGCCCCGACAAACAGGCCGCTCCTGAACATAAACCATTCATTCACTTATATGCGCCATAGATTTATCACCTTTACTCATGAAGGTTAGGAGTTATCGATGTGCTAACTACTACTGAAGAATCGAGTTTTACCCCTTAGTTTAATTCTCGGAACAACTTACATAATATGTATTCCTTGCTATCGTAGTGAGAAGTATAATCTAAACGGTATAGGAAAGAGACAACACCACGCTATATAACCAAATCTAAAAGTTAACCAGAAACACCCTTGTCAAAGCAATTTTGAATCGGATCAACATTATTCTTGGACTTCATATTGTAACATACATTCAACCATTCTGGGAGACAGTAGCGCTGCAACACCCTGACAAGCCCTCTCCGTATCTGGTCTCCCGGACCAGATGACGAACCTATATATCGTTATGCTGCATTGTACCGCTCATTTAAACATTTACTATCCATTGTATCGCATAATTCATTCATCTATCTTTTTGGGTATGTAGAGCGAATGAACGAAGAAAGTAGTGTAAGAAGAATATACGACGCAAATGTTAATGGTGGAAGAAGTCGGGGACCCCCGAGGAAGACATGGCACGATCAAGTGAATTAGATACTTGAGTGGGGCCACATCAACATTCAGAATAATAGAAGAGAATGTATGAGACGATATATGAAAGTGAGTGAGGCAAAGAGTGTGTGCCAAGACCGAGTTGTTTGGCGGTCCGTCCTCTCTATGCGGTGAAAGGGCGTGATGGTTAGTTAGTTAAAAGTTAACCACCGAAATAAAATGTACACCTTGATGAAACCAAAGTTTCCGACCGTAATATGTAAATGAATTATGAAACTTCGTGATGTTTAAAAAAATTGTTTTGTTTAAAAAATTTAAATTGTTATTTTAATTAAATCGATTTTTTTGAACAAATCTGTTACTGCTCTAATTTATGCCATAAACTGAAAAATACCTGAATTCAGATATATCAAGAAATAATAACGCAATTATCTTCTATGCTAATATAGCAAAACAGAAATACTTACAGGGGTAGGGAATTCACGGAAAAGCATTCAGTTCTCGCTACAATGTCTGAGCTAAATAATAAATTAAATTTACTGTCATAGGGGATCCCGAGCTTAGGTACAGGAAAACAAATTTATATGACGAGTTCAATATTTTTCTTTTAGGAATTGAAAAACTAGGTTAAATAACCTTACAATATTTTAATACATATTACCATCACTATAAGCCAGGAAAATATTTCTAGTCCAATGTTTAAGATTTATCTAACATAGAAAATGAACACACTTGAGAATTCGGCGCATTTGTCAGCTCAGCTAGTGGATCAAGACAGCAGGTCCAAAACGATAGATTTTTAAAAATTATTTTGTTCATAAGATAGGCATGATGCCCAAATATTTACATATATTTGGTAGTGGGGAGGGGAAGGAGATGGGGAAAAGGAAGCTGGGGAAGTATCTGTCTAATCAGATCTGGTCACCAAACACGGCTAAAGCTATTTCAAGCAACTTTTCAATTCTGAATGGTGATCTTACACCAGGGCAATACTGAGAGTAGGTATCTTCCACTCTGGAACGTGCCGCAAATATAAGTACTATATATTATTTAAAATCATTGAATTGTGAAATTACACAAATAAAATTTATTTGCGCTCGCCGGGATTCGATCCCCCGACCTTCATATTGTGAGTCAAGATGCTTTTTAGACCGCGGAGACCGCATTTGCAAACGTATATTAAAATATATATTGCAGTGTTAAATTTCTGTTTTTTATTGATATAAAATAAGTTTTATATCAATAATATTAGTGGTTCGCTACGTTTGGTGTCTTAGCAGGGGTGCCAGGGTTAGTGGGGTGAGGTTTATGCGGGTTTTGGCCACCAGCTGCATGGCAGGCCGGATCGGGAGAGAGTGGTCGAGGGAGTCCCTTTGACTTCTCCAGCCATACTCTCTCGGAAAATCACATTGCACCGATGAATTCATATTCATGACACACTGACCCTTAGATTACTACCCACCACTCGTACCCTTTTCCTTCCCAGAACTTACTCTCCTTCCTTTCCTAAAAAGAACCTCAACACAGCATCCCCAAAGATGACATAGGCCTTGAGGGGAATTATTTTTCTCAGGGCCTCATTTGTGGAGCTAATGTAAAAAATAGTGGTTCAATATTTTTTTTTTATATTTAAATACATCTCTGAACTTTCTGGCATAGAATGAAAACCTCAGTTAAAAGATGTTGGTGGAATTCTTCCCTAAGTCTTCCACTAAGGGAAATGTGAATGCTGCCAAAGTAAAACCGACCGCATGGCATCGAACAATATAAATATATCGATGAATATACACGCACAAATCTACCTTTGCCATTAAAACATATCATGAGGTACCTACGTCAATTCCAGTTGAGTTTAACGAAATATTGTTAATAGTAACGCAGGTAAATCGCCATCAATAACACAGCTTGCCCAGTGGCTCTTGAAAGTTAAGTGCAGGAGGAGCAGTTTGTCACTGGGGGCGCATTTGCTCCCGGTCTGTCTTCTCCGCGGAGCATATTTATTGCGGGTCCGAACAATTTGCCCCTGGGCTCATCAAACCATCTGCCGCGCCACTTGCGTCTCGTAAAGTGATTGCCGATTGCGATGATAAAGGTGTCTAGGATTTTCTTTCATTGGATAGGGATTATTTATTATTATAGCGATATTACTTAAGACAGCTGTAGGGTCAATTAAACATAACAATAAATATCACAGCACGCAGACTGGCAGTTCCTACATTCCTCTGACATGAAGACAATATATATTTTTTGAGCTTAAACAGGATTCGAAAACCTTCCTTGTTGTACTGTCAAATACGGGCACTGTCAGTTTGGTTGTAAAAATATTGATTGTTTGTTTGACTGTATTTTGTTGGACTTCACTTCAAAGGCGCTCACCGTAAAAAAACATCGATATGAAGATGCTTGAAGGTACTTGAAGATACTATTCCTAAATAGTTGAAAAGATGACCTCTATGACAGAGCGGTAAGATACTTGATTCTGGATCTAGAAATTTCTAGGAAAAAACCCATTATGTGGTATATTTTTTGTAGAGTTTATTCAGGGAAAAGTGAAAAAAATAAATTATTTTGTGCATCGTTTGTTGTGTTGATTAACGAAACGTATCTACCTTAACTTAATGACTTTGGCCATTAAGCTATGTTTAGTTTTATATCTGAATAGTGGGATTGGGATTCAATTTGGGAGGCGGGAATGGATACCGCCGCCCCGGGAACCATTTATTTGATAGCCAACACTGGATGAGGTTTGTCTAGGCTTTGGCGGCGGATGACCTGGACACGCTGAACCCCAGATTCTTATCCACCCCTCATACCCTTTTCCTTTCCTTCTAGAACTTCCTTTCCTAAAAAATACCCTCCACAGAGTATCCTCAAGGATGACATAGGCACTGAGGGTAATTATTTTCTTGAGGGTCTCCTGTGTAGAGCTAATGTAAAAAAAGTCGGGAATTTCTAAATTCCCTTCCCATTATCATTAAAAATACTCAAAATCCTTCCTCAGAACATTCCTCAAATTGATTACGCGATAGTTCCACAGTTGTGCAGAAATTACACTGCAGCGGTGTTACATTAAAATAAGCAGGTAAATTTTAAACAGCTCAACGGAAGTCCTATGCTGCTTATACATTGGCGAACATTAGCGCGAGCCGAGCCACGAATTATCGGAAAGGAAAGAAGCAACCGCAAGTTGCGTTTCGCGCCGTTCGCGTTCGTTCGTTCCTTTCCCGTAATTCGTGGCTCGGTTTGAAGGTTCGGTTCACGTGTGAGTATGTAGCCTTTTTATCGTAACAGAAGCAAGAACGAACCCACTATCTCACAATTTACTATTTCAAAAAATGTTGACTCCCAAGGATATAGAAAATTATACTATGTAGAAAGATTCTGAATTTCCGTGCTGCCAAATATCTGCCTACTATTGTGATAGGTCACGTTTGCCATAGACCATTCGCTGACTGGTAGAAATTGATTTTTGATATCGGATTTATGATATTTATACTGCATTCAGTTCCACTCCCTTTGTAGTTATACCTACTCTAGATGCATGCAGGTGCATTCAAATATTCTGGCTGGCGACCAAGATCGCACTGCACTTGACTTCATATTATATACACCTACCTACCTTTATTATTATGCCATGATGCGCTGTTTGATGCTCTAATCTGCTGAATGCACAAATATTGCAACTCATATTTTATTCTTTACAGGAACCTTATTACCCGACTTTTCCCAGAAACTTTTTTTTCTCTCAGAGTAGATTTCAAGACACCATTTTAAAAATATTGTGAGGATCTAAAAATATGACAATATAATAATTGAAATCTGTTGATATTTCAATGCTGTGTAGCTCGCTGAAAAGATGTACAATCAAAACATCGGCTCTAATTAAAAAAATAATTCATGCTACAAATGACATGCTGAAAAAAACACATATTCAAAACATCGACTCAAATTAAAAAAAACTCAAAGAGATCAAATGGTGTTCAAATGTTAGTTGTCTCAGTAATATAGATTTTCTGCTTCAGTGTTTAGATTTGCTTGTTTTCAGAGCATAAATCCTTCGTATGGCAGCCTAAAAATTTAGATAAATATGGGGTTAATATAAAATAAGTAAAATATTGTTTAAAAATAAACATAAAAAAGGAACGGAACAATTCAATGCTTTTGATTTTTTTTTGTTTTTCCAACCTCAAGGTAATAAATTAACACTGAAATTCAATTTCGGATGCGGGTATGGATACCGCTGCCTCGGGAACCATTTACTGGATAACCAACACCTCTCCCAAGGTCACCCCAAGTGGTTTGCTATGTTTGGTGACTTAGCAGGGGTGCCCAGGTTGATGGGGTGAGTTTGTCCGGATCTTGGAGGCGGATGCGTCCACCCACTAGCTGCATGGCAGGCCGGATCAGAAGAGAATGGTTGAGGGAGCCCCTTTGACTTCTTCAACCGTACTCTCTCGGAACATTACCTTGCACCGCTGTGGAGGGATGGATTCATGCTGATACACTGAACTACTCACCCCTGATACATTTTCCTTCCCAGAACTTCTTCTCTTGAAGACCCTTCACACAGCATCCCCAAAGATGACATAGGCCCAGAGGGGCTTTATTTTCCTCAGGGCCTCCTGTGTGGAGCTAATGTAAAAAAATAAAATTATAATAAAATTTAAATTAGTTATTAAAATTTAAAATGAAATGTATAGGAGTCCTAAAGTCAGAGTCCAAATCGATCGCTTGACACTAAAACGACAATGTACGTATCATTATTTTTATTGTCCTATTATAATAATATTAGGAATAGAGATTTCTTCAGTTCCTGCAAAAGAAGCTCGCGTAGGAAACTATTGTTTTCATTTTTCTGACTAGAAATTGCTGATGCGCACAATATTGCATTGTATATTCTGTGAAACCGGCTACCGCTGACCATGCGCTTCCTTATTCCTTTAAGGAAATCTAAAATTCCGTTTCTTGGTAATACTATATCATTATGATATGTGTCTTGCTGGGATTACTAGGTGCGCCAACTTATAAGCGTTTTATACAATACTGCAAGCTTTCTTGGCATACCTACCACATATTACCACATTTCACAATTATGTCCTCTGCGTGCGAACTCTATCTAAATTTCTTTAAATAGACAATAAACAGTGTTAATTTCAAGCGACCTCCCAGGTAAGTATGGTCCTGTATTAATTCATTTTTAGGCAGCATCGCGTTCATTGGTCAAAATATTGTACATATATTTTCGTATCGGTGATCAATGAACCGGTGTATGCAATTTTTAGCCATAAGTTGTTTTTAATTGTTTGTCTAGCATGTAGTCTTTCTAGATTTTAGGCATGTATGGTAAGTTTGTACAGCGCCCTTGAGGTGATTTTTCACAAAAACGGCGCTATATAAATCGTCCAAATATTATTATTATTATTATTACCATCTTTACCTACCTATCTATATCTACCTTTCACACGAGCCCCTCAACACTGATACACCCCGGGGTGTCAAGGACAGAGAAATCTATAACTATACAATATCGGATCGATAGGTGGAACTTCTGAGGATTTTATATCGATATACCGAATACGGTTTTACTCTTGACAGCCGAACCAATATTGGCAGGGAATAAATAAGAAATCGGCTTGCGCTGGCAACACTGAAGGTGTTTTCTATGTATTGACATTCCAAAACGTCAAACGCCAAAAAATTACGCATAAATTGACAATGCTGAATTGAAATACTAACATAAATATGCATTGGCAGTCCGCTTTTACTTTAAGAAACTAAAAAGAGAGTTAATTAATTAATGAAGTCTTCATTCACGCACAAGTCGGAACCAATGCAGCGTCATTGGCCTGAACGGACTCAATTCACTGCGAATAGATACGACTTCTATCAATTCTAAGAACTTCGTTAGTTCAACTCCGTCCATTAATTAGCCAGTAATTTTGCACAACAAACGACATTAGTCAAAATATGTGAGTATTGACAGATAACTGAAACCTATCTGATTATAGCTAAAATTTATCAATCGTCGCGCGTTCGGTCGAAATATCTCTTGTTGTCCGTGCTCGCAAATATTGATAACTGACCATAGATAGCGGATTTAGTCAATATCGTATTGATATAGGGTTTTATCGATAGTCCGTTCTGGACCTCATAGTACTACATAGGACAGTAAAATAGTAAACTACACCACTATAGCATTGAATACAAAATTCCACCATCTTAAATGTAAGCCTAGAGTTCACATACACACTCACTATACCACTGACATAATTTAATAAATATTTTACTGATGCCAGCACAAAAGAGAGATATGGTGAGAAATTGCAATTGAAATTTTAATTAAAATTAAATATACCTGTGGATAAAAATTGCATTAAAAGCCCCAAATGTCGATTTTAGAGGGGTCTATCTGTTATGTATCCATCAGCTCTGCTTGTGTTTTGTGTGACCCACCGGATTTGACATCTTAAAAAAGAAAAATGTGCAAATAACTTTGCTAAACTGCATTTCCGCAATTAAAATCATGAATATTAATCTAAAGTGACCACAAGGACGTAATAATAATATGGTATAATGAGCTTGTCTTTAAACTCACAGTATCAATGCAAATGGGTACCAACGTTACTTGAATCGACACTGTATTAAATTGTATTTTAATATGAAAGCAAGTATTTAACTGAAAGCATTAACTAATAACAATAACCCATAAGGTTATTGCAGATTCATAAGATAATAAACGTCTGACTTGGAATGCGAGTGGCGTATTATTATTAATGATTTTAATGAATATATCGTTCTCATGACGGCCGTCAGATTTGACTTGTGAAGTGAAATGAAATATTGCGGATTATCTAAAATCTAGATACAAAGGGCTAAATATATTGAACAATAGTAGCGTGCCAGGCATTTAACTAGGTACATAACCTCTACTGCAAGTAAATGCATAGGAATTACTCGTAAGTGACGCGTGATATTATGCATTACGAGCAACAAACCGCAAGTATTTCGCTATCAAAAGCTCCATCAATGCAAGACAATAATACTATCTTCTATGAATAACTTCATAAATCACAGTCAGACTTGCAAAGCGATCTGAAAGTTACAATTTAAATCCAATGAAAAAACACCCACCTACAAAAAGTATCTGCCTATTACTCAGATGTTTTTGTTATGAGCTTTGGGGCAAATTTTCTCTTTTTAAGATAGTTCTGATCAATATTGATGAAATATTCAGTATGCAGTATAGTAAAAAGGAACAGTTTTATTGCATGATCATTATTTCGTCAGTTTTGAAACAAAGCATTTATTGCACTGAACAGAAAATCCCTAGAAGTGTGATTTATACAAGCAGGAGGTTTTTCAAGACCCCTATTCCTAAAAAGCGGAGTCAGGCAAGGGAGTAATATGTCTCTCACACTACGCAATGTTAGCATAAACGATCTTCTACAATAAATGAACGACTCATGGATTGGATTCCATTTTAAGCAGCAGGGCAGTAATTACATTAATTATGCGGATGACATGGCACTGTTAGCATCCTCGAATGATATATGCAGAGTGGGATTGCTATATCCTCCCAGTTCTGCTGGATTAATGACTTACTATACTTTAAATAATTATAAAAATCACCTACCTTTTTGAAAGATAACTAATTTACTTAATCCATTATTTATCCCACAGGCCAGTGAAATTGATTTATTTAAGAAAGAATTTCGGTATTGTTTGATAAATTAATTTAACCGAAGTAAGATATAATTGATCGTACTTCGGGCACGCAGATACGCCCACAACACTTCTTTCGGTTTATTTTATCAGTGACCTATTGGAACATTATATCTGCGAGCACTTAGAGATCTTTGGCGAACACTGCAATGTAATATTTCAGTTCAAATAAAATGAGAGAATGTGTCAAAAGTGACAAAGCATTCTCATAAATAATATTTTACGAGCTCGGAGAAGAGAATGGTCTTTTTCACTGACAACGGTTATTGTATAAATATGGAGTAATGTCTGCGCTCGGATAGTTCAGGAGATAGACTATCGATTTGTAATGTCATCGACTGATGCACGCTAAGCCAATGCGATTTATGGTAGATACTATCCACCGTGTGAACCTGAAAGCTTGGTATACCGGAACAATTTTTGGGATTATTTTTTGAATTTTTTATTTCTTTTTTATATTCAATAATATTATTATTCAATTTATAAAAACAGTTTAGTTATAAAAAAGTTCTGCTTTGTAATTATTATTACGCGTGATAGCTGTTTCGCCTTCTGAAGGCATTATACGGTCTGACTGTCAAACGGTCTAACGGTCTAACTGTCACGTGTAATAACAATTACATAGCAGAATTTGTTTGTAAATAAACTGTTTTTATAAATAATATCATTGAATATATAAAAGAAATAAAAATTAAAATGGAGTTCTACAAATTAAACTCAATAACAATAAATGATTTCTTCAACGATTTTGTTTCTCAAAGTAAGCAGTGCGATTCTGAGAATACTTTCCTCTCTGTCACCTTTTACTGACTGGTTTCTTTGCATTTCATAGTAAGGGATGACTAGATTAAGGCGATCCAATAGTACAGGAAAAAATCGACGGTATAAGGTTCACTTTGAAATTCCAAATTCGTCGACTGCCGTGTTGTCGCCGTGATGTCAAAAATAACAACACAAAAATGCATATTATATTTTATTTTGGCGTAAATTTCAATTTTGTTTGCGATTATCATAAAAGAAACTGAGTTTGCCACATTAAACAGACAAAAAACATATCCGAAAAGAGGTTTATAAATAGGAGAGTTTAGACTTCAACTTGTTTTTTATAGACCTTATAATTTATTTTTTTCTAGGCTTATTAATAGACTTTAAAAAAAAATGACCGATATTTTCAAGGGCCAAGATATGTTCTACACGCAGTATTTAATTGAAGCGTCTATAATACTTCTAAGCGATCAAATTTTCAAAATAAAAACATATGATTTTGAATGATTTTGCATTATTTAGTATGGTTTCATCTTAATGGTCGAGAGTACAAGATAAATAGTAACATGTTTAATCTAATAAAAAATATTCACATCAATTTTGACTCAAATATGAAAAGTTTAACTATCTTTTTAGACTTGAAAAGGTGTTCGATACCGTTAATCATAAGAAACTGATAAGAAAACTTAATAATATAGGAATTAAAAATAATTGTCGGTAACTTTTGACAAAGTTTTTACTTGATCGAAGAAAATGCACAAAAATTGGTGTTAAACCAGAATATGTGAGATATGGGGAACAGTTATCGGCCCGTTTTCGTTCATAATAATTTATATTAACGACTTATGCAATATTAGTATTCTGGGAAAACTATTATCATATGATGATACTGCAATCATAGGTTATGGTTAGTCCTTGAACGAAATATCTGAAAATGCAAATAACTCCACATCTATTGTCAAAGAATGGCTCAACCAAAACCTTCTAACTCTGAACTGTGAACTCATCAGTTTTACACCAATCTATTTTGTTTTAAAGGAGTTAATTTTTTCTACAACTTCTGAAGCGCACTGTAGGCAATTTGTATAAGCTGTATCTCAAATCATACAAAATGGCGTTCAAGTACCTACATACATAGATAATACATAATATGTTATATCTATTTGAAGAGACAAATCGTTAATATCGCAGTGCAGTGTGCACTACGATTCTTGGAACTTATTCATAAAAAAAATGTTTTTCTGAATTATTTTTTCCTTCATCATCATCATCGGCAACAGAATCATCGTAATTTTAGAAGCCTTCTTGAGCTGACTCTTTCGTGCCAATACCTGTTTGGATCCATCCTTTACCTCCCAATTTTTGATACCTACATTTTTTAATAGTAATATTTTTATGCTTCGAAAGTTGGTAAAAAATTGTGAATCCTGATGCAATTTAAGTTAAATTATTTTTCTCAGGGTCATTATCATGTTTGCAGATACTGTGTGGAGGGTTTTTTGAGGGGAGGAAGGAGTAAACATGGGTCTTGAAGAAACCCATGTTACAGAAGGATGAAACACAGAGGCCGACAAATCATTCCACAGCCAAACTCAGAAGAACGAGTCGGAGAAGCGAGCCGTTCTCATATGATAAATGTCAACCCTGTACGTATGTTGGGCGCGTTTGGCGTGTTTCCCGACTCTGCACCTGTTACGGAGGGAACAATGACGCTAGTTCCTCTCAGCATCTTCCATTGTCATACCGGTAGAACAAGGACAGTACCTACCTGACGCCTGTAAAGATTGCAATCAGCTTGTCAAGATAGGGCAATCTATCAAACAGACCGCCTGTTTCTGCATAGAGTCAAGAGTTTTTTTAGGAATTTTGGGACCCCAGACCAAAGGTGGCTGCCATATTCAACGGTGGGGCGCACTTGCGATTTATATAGGATCAGCAGTTGCGTATTATTAAATGATCTAACATAATTTGTTTAAGAAACATCACGGTTCTGTGATTATTTACGCCATAACCTAACTGAGAAATCGACTTGTTTGACTAACTACAATATGGTATAAATAATAATAGTTATCTCCACTGTGATGTTTCCACTAATAATAGTGTAGTAATAATATCAATAGATGCCATTAGGCTTAGAGGTTCTATCAAGTTCCGACAGGTACGTGTCAACCCAGTGTCAACGTCAACGTCAACCCAGATCCAATTCGTAGACAGTTAAGGTCGGTCGTGTGACCCAGTACTATAATATATTGTAATAACGTTAATACAATAATAAACCAGATTGTAAAAAAGAGCTATTTATTCTTGAAGAGCCCCAATGCAATAATGAATGTCTGCTTGTGGATAAGGCAAATATAACAAATAGCAAAAGTCTAATGTTGAGCACTTCTCAAATAGAGGAGCTTTTATTTGGTGCAATCAATAAAAAACTGTTTTGCAAGCCGTGCTTTAACATAAATATAATGCCATTATAAGAAGTGAAATCATAATCCGATAATTAATCTATTATCATATTGAACGTTCTCTTTACAAAGATGCTAAACCTGTCAGGGGGAAAACGTTTAATCGATCAATTAAATCCAACATGGCCAACCTATAATGTAATAGTGTAGTTGTGAGCGATTCTCAGAATACCTGACAGTGGCTTTAGTTCTCAAAGTTCACAAGCCCATGTAAATCGGGCTCAACTTAAATCGGTGACGTATTGAGACTGCAGAGATATTCAAGCCATTGAGGAGATCTACCGAATATGGAATAGCTTAGGTAAAAAAAAGTGATCAATTATAATTGAATTGTTTATTAAGTTTTATGCATTGAAATCTTTGGAAATTTAAATGTCAATGAAGTATCAATTTGGGAGGCGGGAATGGGTACCGCCGCCCCGGGAACCTTTATTGGATAACTAACACCTCTGCCATAGGTCACCCCAAGTGGTTCGTTACGTTTGGTAATTTAACAGAGGTGCCCGGGTTCAAGAGGTGAGGTTTGTCTAGTCTATAGTCACCCCTCATATCTTTTTCCTTCTCATTTCTTCTTCTCCTTCCTTTCCCTTAAAAAACCCTCCACACAGCATCCCCAAAGATGACATAGGCCCAGAGGTAAATTTCTTTCCTCGGGGCCTCCTGGGTGGAGCTAATTTAAAAAAAAATATTTTAAAAATCGCTCTCTTTTAACCTCAGAAGAGACTTCGATTCATCTTTTATATAACAAGATTCATTAGATACAAGTATTTTAATGGTAAATACTTCGAACTCGTTCTTGAAAACCTAGAAGATACCGCTGGGAAATGAAACATTATAATTATATAACATCTGATGGTGCAAAGATCAGGGATGGCAAACGTTTAATCACGGGCAAAGTTTAATCTCATAATGAAAGAGACCTTTTTTGTATTATTATAAATTAAATACATGGAAATAGTGGTTTTGTATTTTAAAAATTCACAATCATATATTTACTGAGATCGACATGATTAATGAAAATAACGATGGTAAAACACAAAATACCTATGTCTATTTTTTCAATGTCTTGTTTTGACTTAGGTACATTTTAGAATGATGAAATAACAAATTCTTATCAAAAAACGTCTTGTGAAGATAAATTTAAAGTATGGCACAGATATTTATCAGACTGTCATGTTTTTAAAGAATTCGGAATTTCTTACAGATAAGGGAGAGGTTAGTACCACATCTTACAAAATGGTTAATTAACAAAGTAGGTTGTTTTTTTAAATTGAATCAAATAGATCAGTTATTTAAGAAAGATAAGGTACCACGAATCTGTCTGAGGTTCGGTCTTCTTTTTATACATTAACTCCATACGGGAGTCCCTAAGGAAAATAATTTCACTAAGGGTCGATGTCATCTTTGAAGACGCTGTGTGGAGGGTATTTCTGAGGAGAGGGAGGAGTGAACATGGGTCTTGAAGAGACCTCATCGGAGCATCTTCCATTTTAACACCGGTAGACCAAAGACAACATGTCTACCTGAGTGCTCTAAAGATTTCAATTCGGGAATTTCAATAGGGGAATCTATCAAACGGACCACCAGGGGGTTTTTTCAGTGTTTTATTACACCAAACAAGAGGTGGTTTCAGAATTCAACAGTGTGGCACACTTGCGATTTGCACAGGATCAGCAGTTGTGTACTACTAAAGTATCTGCGGGCCCTGTACAGCACCCCCAGCTTGTGTTCTCCCCTACATTTTGAAAAATAGGTTCGTTACCCCTGCTATAGACAGTATCTCAGTCCCACACAAGTCAGTTTTATCCTCCCGTCATCCTTCGACAATCTAGTCGTTAGGAATCATAGTGGCGAGTCATCGGTTAATTGATCAAAACTCTGATTGAATTTATCAGAATCATGAATAATGAATTAAATATGCACGCGCCTAATTAAAATATTACCAAAAGTTAATTGGATGCTCAGTGCTCAAGTGGCAAGATCTAAACGATTGTAACAAATGTAGCGATAACGATCAATGGAGATAAGAAGTTATGATGGAATGAAATTTTAAATATTGCAAGTAATCATATTTTTTAGGTATATTCAATATGGTTCCATGACATTTGATCCGCCGACAATTGTGTATTGTATATAAGTATGTACTGGCATACTTATATACAATATGTAGTCGGTTTAGGGAAAACACGGTATACCTACAAAAAATATAACTAAGTGATCCCGAAGGGACGTGCTGAGAGGATTTACCGCCGAATATCAAAGTATTAAGCATATTTTCTATTAAGTAGGTATTAAGAATATAAATTCGTTTGATATATTTATGTCAGCTTATTATATTAGGGTGAGTCTAGTTTTTGGACTGTTAATTCGTGGTGGAATTCCATTGTATTAGAATTGAAATTAAAAAACTTTTGCACTTTGTCACATTTATTTTCACCAGGACCGGTTTCATCCTACTACGGACATTTTCAGACTGGTAGTTGAAATTCTTATGCTACGGAATTTATACAAACTTAGGCATGGGTACAAAACATTGTCTCTATATAATGAATGTTTCTATTTTGCTAATTTAGGTACATATAGGTAATTATCGATTTTCCGTTTGAAATTAGTAAATAATGCACACATTTTTAAAAAAAATTATGGTAAATTTCATTTCGGGAAGCCAAATATCGTCGGATCAACTGTCGGGTCAGCATTCAATATACATACTTACAATTTAAAAAATTAATGACAATTACAACCATCAGTCGAATTGATATGATTTTAGATTTTCAGGGCGAAAAGTATTTTTGTAATTTATTTTTGGGGTATTATGCCGTGTTGCACTACATCCTTCTTTAGCCAACGTTTCGGACAGTGTTACAGTGTCCGTCATCACATCTGACCTGATGATGGACACTGTAAGGCTGTCCGAAACGTTGGCTAAATAGGGAGATAGCGCAACACGGCATTACACCCTAAAATAAATAACAAAAAAACATTCAAATTCTACATTCCACTCCCTTTGGGCAATTGCTACTGCTGTGGGGTATTTACATAAAAATAATATATTTTAAATTGGGTGTAAGAATGAATTACCTACTGGGAAACATGATTTGTACAACCAACTTACAATACCTACTTAACTTTTTGAAAATTTTATGAGTCATCTCACAAGAGCGCAGTGTAAAGACAAGGGAAATATATCGCAAAACGATTGGTTAGAGTTGTGAGGCGGGTTAAGGTAGGAGCTTTAGAATGGGATTTATTAATGCGGGTCTTGAAGAGGCCCGGATTACACGAAGGAGGAAAAACAGATGCTGGTAACTCGTTCCACATGTGAATTGATTTACAACGGAGAAATGCTTCGTCTCATGAAGCCAATATATTAATCTGCTGTAAGCGGGTGTTCCGCGCTCGAATACGTCGAGCTCCTTCGCGCAGACTCCGCTGAAATATCTGTAGAACAGACTCAGTACCTACATTGCCATAGATTATGCGTTAGATATGGCAATCGGCCTGTTAACAACGGAATGTCATTCAAACGGATCGCTCTCCGTTGAACAGAATCAATTAGGTTTATCTAGTATTTTGGGGCTCCAGCCCAGAGGTGGCTTCCGAAATCAATTTTTGGGCGCACTTGAGATCTGTACAGGGTTAGGAGCTGGTCACTATTGAATAATCTGCTAGCCCTAGTCAAGACGACCAGTTTTTTGGAAGTCAGGTTTGCTCGAGCTTCTATGGAACCCCGATACTTTGAGCCCGTTTGAGATACTAACTCCAAACATTTTAATGTCTGGTCTACTGACTACAATTAAAACAAACTCATTTCAAACTCCCCCCAAACAAAATAAATCCGTAATCTAATTCATCATCAAATCAAACAGTATTAATAGGCTAGCGTCTGTACGGTTGAAATTTAAGAATCCGGCTAAGAATGCAACTCTGATGCCGCGCCTTACACATGGTGTTTGTATATATATTTATATGTTTGTACAAGTGTACTTTTGTAATAGAATCGAATTAAAGTAATGCCAAAAGATGGCGCCACATACGTTAACAGTTGGCGTGATTAACATCGCCTGGCAGGCGTAAATACTACGGATTTATAATTTTGTGTATCTCTCCGGATATGGAGAGATTGACGTTAATATGATTATTATTTTAACTGGCAGTTGTGAATGATAGTACCGCGCATACATTACACATGACGTCATTGCCGGTTACTTTGTCCCGGTGACTAGCTGTCACTGGATTACAGTGGATCCGAGGCACCGGCTATTTTTGGAACCAGTTAAAATGGTTCCCAACATTTAAAGGGCGCGAAGCCGAACCACAAGCCGCCCGCAGGGCCTAGCAGCAAGAACCTGCAGAGTGGGTTTTTAACTGCTAGTCCATAAATAATGTTTGATGGCACTTCTATTGTCCTATGTAAATTCATAAAGCATGCCCAAAGGCAGTATAAGGCCAGTTCCCGGGCAACCTGATCAGGGGAGCAGAAACTCGGAGGTTAATTGCCCCGACACAAATTATTTTTATTGGAGCTTTTGGTGCGGGGTAGTGAGTGATTTAATTAACAGTTGATATAAATTCGAAACGGTAGACGGTCTGTTGTTATTGGTGCCGACGCCGACGAGGCGCGCACTCTGCAATCATATTATACACCTATAATACGTGTATTTGATATAGAATGGCATAAGTATTAAAATAACCGACGTTTCAGATATATTTCACGGTTTTAATAATGTTTTGATACATCAATGTATGTAATATACTAGATATATATTGACCAATCAGTGGCTGAGTTGGCATCACGTTTGGTTCCCACCCAAGGAGCGCATGTTCGATTCCTCTGCTGGCTAAGTCCTTTATCATGACACAAGCAATATTTTTCGCTTACTGTGGTGATAGTAGGAGATTTTAAAATAGTGTCAGGTTATTCGTAGCTCAGAAATGTTTGTCTTTCTTAAAAAAAACGTTATTCAAACTTTACTTAGGTAAATGCTTTCGCAGATCTGTGAAAATTTTCTGGAAAATTTAAAAAAGGGATTTAAAAATTGTATAAAATGCTTTCTCATTATATGATTTACGGGTACCACTTAACCATATATAACCAAACCCCTGCCACAGGTTACCCCAAGTGGTTCGCTATGTTTGGTGACTTGGAAGGGGGTGCCCGGATTCATGGGGTGAGGTTTGTCAAGGTCTTGGTGGTGGATGCTTTTACCCACCCGCTGCGTGGCAGTCCGGATCCGTAGAGACTGGTTGACGGAGACCTTTTGACATCTCCAGCCTGACTCTCTCGACCAAGCCTTGCATTGCAGTGGGAGGGAGAGGGATGGATTCATAAAACCGTCACTCTTAGACACCTCTCAAACCTTTTTCCTTTCCAAAAAATTCTCTTCTTCCTTTCCCTAAAATGACCCTCCACACAGCATCCCCAAAGATGAAGTAGGTCCTGAGGGAATTTTTTTAGTCTCATATTCGTTGACTACTATTTTTAAAAAAGAAAGTAATACGAGTATTTGGATCTACTCAAATGCATTATTAATAACTAATCTTTTTTGTCGCACCCTTTACCCTCGCATGTAGGTACCCATACCATTGCAGAGAGCAAGCAGCAAGCTACTCTACTAATGGCTCCATTGAAGGCAATAAACAATAAATCCCGCTCAGAGCCCCGCATCAACATTTAATAGCAAATTAAAAATACATCAATAACCTGTACATTTCCACTTCTTACACATACATATACATAACTACCTAAACACTGTAAACATCGGACATGTTGTATTATTACTACATCTAAGGATATGTAAGGCTACGTATACACTTGCGAACCGAGACGCGAGCCGAACCGCGAATTGTGGAAACGAAGCGACTGCAAACGGTGCCAAACGCCGCTTCTTTCCTTTCTCATAATTCATGGCTCGGCTCGCCCTTATGTTCGCAAAAGTATACGCAGCATAAATTTTTTGTTTTTTTACTATGAAATAATTCCCCTCAGGCCCTGAGGGGGCATTGTAATGTATCTAAAAACTTCCTTCTAAGTCACATAGATGGCAATACTAAGAATTGTCCCAAAAGTCTGCTAGATGGCAGCTAGCTTAGTTCAGGCTTTGGGCAACAGAGGGTACAAAGGATTTAACAATAATCATCCTTTAGGGTTCTAGTGGGTATTTTTAGGATAGGAAGGAGAGGATGTTCTGAGAAGGAAAAAGGTATGAGGTGTGTATAGTAATCTGGGGGTCACAATTCAAAAGTTCAAGATGTATTGTAAGAGCTACATAAAAGAAGAAAAAATATAGTGAATTTGAAATATTATAATTAATTAGCTGCGATATGAAATATAATAATAAATTAGAAATTTGTAATCTTAAATGTACAAATTACTAAAATAAAATTCAAATAACGTATGATTCCATCCCTCCCGCTGTGGTGCAAGGTGATGTTCTGAGAGAACCCTGCTGGAGAAGTCAAAAGGTCTCCCTCGACAAGTCTCTCTCATGAACCTGGGCTTTCCTGCTAAGTCACTAAACGTAGCGAATCACTTGGGGTGACTTATGGCAGTTTGTAGTAGTAGGAAATAGATATGCATGTCTTTTAGTGTGCAACAAAACCTCAGGGAGTTTTTATTGGAGGTTATGATATTTTCACATATTTTTATCATTGTCTCAGCTGTTATCAATGATATTGCGCCTTATATATCTCCTACTCATAATTGAAATTTTTAATGCAGTATTTTCCATCGCCCGAATGATAGTTATGCCGATCTAAAACCGATTCAGGTCGAAAAGATTGCATTTATGACATCATGTCTCAAGGATCGAGGTTTTCTACAATCTACATCTACGGCTTCAAACTTGAAACCAACATGGTTCTACTTCAGAGTTTTTATTCTATTTTATGCAAGATCGTGCAGACTCAATGCGACACTTTTCCATGCTTGACACAAACATAATTTACTAATGAACGAAAGCTATACAATTATTTATAAATATATACCAAACAATGAAATCACGCAAGTGCTCCAATTTAATATTGAAATCGCCTCCCTGGGCACGTGAGGTGTCCTTAAATAATATATTCCATTCCTGCGAGTATCCGAAGCCTGTGTGGCCATCGTCCGTAATAAGTATCCGAGCATTACTCTCTGACCGCTGTTAATTAATGTACATTCCAGCCAACCTTAATTACAAAGGAAAAGTGTGAAGTTAAAAATATTCTGCGTGCCTTACCGGAGATATCTTACCAAGGGAGAAGGGAGTAGGTGCGACATACAACAGCCTACATTATACAATTATACAGCCTCTTTTCTCAGCTCGCTAAGTGCAGACTTGTTGCTTGTTCATTCTCTGTAAGGGAAGGTACTATTTTCTTTACGGCAAGAGTTAGTAAGTGTATCATGAATTTATTCAAAGGCTGAGGTGATCGCGCAAAAAGTCGAAAGTCGAAAGCTGGGTTCAGCAAAGTGATTGCCGTATGAAAAACCGATAACTCAAAATCCACCTCCTTTTAAAAGCTATTAAAAGATATGTGAAAAATTTATTTAAAAAATTGGATAAATATGTTACGTTAGGTTGGGTTAGGAACTATTTTCAATAAAAAATTCATAGCTTTTAATGAAATTTCGAAGAGGTGTTGAGATTACTTGATTCTGAGTTGGCATAGGACCAAATTTTACCATTTGAACATCCCATTCTATATCGGATACTGTAAAAAATGTACAGTACAATACCCAGCTTTATTTGTTGAACAATTCGGATAACCTAAGACATAAGTAACAAGACACAGAAAAATGAAAGAAGATAATGGTCGCAACTGGGACTATATAATTTTAATGTAGACTGTAGACTTTTTTTATAAAAAGGTCAATAGATACATGTTCAATATAAAAATAAAATCAGATATATTATTTATCCGAGATGCTATCTAGGGTTCAAATCAGTTGTTAGAACGATTGTTTCTAATAAAAAAGGGTAGTTGCCTATAATATGGAAAAAAATAGTCGAAGACAATATTGACAAAAATGGAAAGCGGCAATGGTCGAATTGGTAGAGGCGCCCGTCCCGGTTCCAAGGTTCTGGGTTCTTGTCCTAGTTGCGACCAATAACTTTTTCATTTTTCTGTGTGTTTTCTCTTTCATATGATCGTTAAGATTATATTAGTATTATATTCTTCTTCAATGATATATTACATTGATGTGATACCTTGAATAGTTATAAAAAAGAGAGTTGTTCTTAAAAAAATTGAAGAAATAAGTAATTAGGGCGCAGTAACCAGGACTTGGTTCGATTTGACTACTACTTTGACTTAGGGGTTTTTTCAGATTATATTGTTTCATGAGAGCAGCTTTTCTATGTTCATCTTTTTTATGTAATGTGCTCTATACGAGCTATGGACATAGTTCAAAGTTCTCCCTATGACCATTTATGTAAATGTGTGCATACCGACGACGCTTCCTTTAAAATGTTTTATCATACAAGATTCTTTTAATAGGTTCCAACTAGTTCACAATGTTTTCATATCCATTGTTTCAATGATTAAGGCTAATGTGCTTTAATTTGTAATAATTATTAATGCCTTATAAGTCATGCAGTTAGAATACCAATCTTCCTATCTATAAATAATTGTGTAGTCTCTGTAGTCGAGGGGTAAGTCTCTCGACGTGCGCAAGTAAATTTTATTTGATTGAATTGTGTTATTTCAAAATAAAACCATTAAAAGTAATATGGTATATTTGCGGAACGCTCCAGAGTGGAAGATACTCTCAATATCGCCCTGTGTAGGACGTAGGTGTAAGACAACTATTCAGAATTGAAACGTTACTAGAAATGACTTTAGTCATGTTTGGTGACCAGATCTGAATAGCCATATATTTCTCCACCTTCATCTTCCCCTTTTTCTTTCCCTCCTCACAACATACCCCAATTGTGGCTTCAGGCGGCTGGGAACTGTTGGAACTCTTGTGCGGAATTCACATTTAAAAATATATATTTTACTACAAAATGTTTAAAAATATATTTAAGCCTGTGTTTTTTTTACATTGGCTCCACACAGTAGGCCCTGACGAAAATAATTTCCCTCAGGGCCTATTTCATCTTAGAGGATGCTGTGTGGAGGCTCTTTTTAAAGAAGGGGAGGTTAGAAAGTTCGGGGAAGGAAAATGTATGAGGGGTGGTTAGGAATCTGGGAGGGGTCAGTGTATCCAGGAGTGAGGGATGAATCAATCCATCCCTCCAATTGCGGTGCAAGGCGATGGGTCGAGAGTCCGGCAGGAAAAGACAAAAGGCCTCCCTCAACCAGCCTCTCTTCATCCGGCCCGCCATACACACAGGAGGGCAGACGCATCCGCCACTAGGATACTAATCTGTATTGGACCATTTAATTATGCCAAATGAGTTAGTTAATAGAGGTATTGTCTAAGTATTTATCGCCTTTACTAAATTTTTATCCGATAGATTGCATTTAAAAAAATTTCTGATCCTAGTTTGAAATTTAATCCTAATATAATTTTTAATACTAGTATGATGTAATCTATTCGATTGCGGATATCCTAAATATTTATAAACCTCATCCCCTTTCATACTTTTAATTTTGAAGTTTCTAAATATACCCTCGTCTCCATCTACAATTTTACCTTTCTCTATATGGATCGTTCTATATTTAGCTAAACCAAAAGTCATTTTAATATCATCTGAAAAATTTTTAACTACTTTAATCTTTTTATTTACGGTGCTCCAGATTTTATGTCCGAGTTGAATCTTTCCCAAATGAAAGATTAAACCCTTCCACACACTTTTCCATAAATGAATATCTAGTAAATTCACGCAATGTAAGTGCACTATATAATCATAATAAATACAAAACAATACAAGAACAATACGTCAATCCACCAGAAACATAATGGGAAAATATTTCACCGACTCCAGATATTTTCATGTCAGAGGGTTCGGCTCTGATGAAATCCTAACTGGTCCGATAAATCCTACTGATCCCTCAATATAAATATTTAAAAAATCTTTCGTAATCCTACATGTATTTAAAATGACCGACTTTTGCATTTTTATGTACAAATTTTTTGACAAATCTAATACGCCTAAATTTTGAATGAGAGAGCTAGGTATAATGCCAGTAGCCGAAATAACAAATGGTAATATTTTTATAGTCTGAGAATGCCAAATTCTTTTAATCTCATTTCCTAAATCTGTATATTTTCTTATTTTTTCAGATACAGTTTTCTGAATATTACAAGTATTTGGAATAGCGACATCAATGATATTATAAGTTATTTTCTTAATTTTGTCATGTAAAACTATATCGGGTCTATTATGACTAATTGTTCTGTCTGTTAGAATAGTTTTATCATAATAAATTTTATAAAATTCATTTTCTAAAAATGAATTTGGTTCATATTCATAATATGGTACATTACGGCAGTCAATCAAGTTATGTTTAATTACCAAACTTTGGTGAATTATTTTTAAAGCTTGATTGTGCCTAAATGTATACTCGGACGGCGCTAATACAGAACATCCCGATATAATATGTTTTATAGTTTCCGGAAAAGCCAAACATTTTCTGCATAAATCATCAATTTGATTTGCATCTTTGATGATATGCTTCCTATAGTTTTGACTCTATCTTGAATGGCAAGCATAAAGCCTTCTATCTCTGCGCTCAACTCTCCAATACTCAACCATTTGTTTGACGAAAATTTGTCAACATATGTTTGGTTGAGATAATTAAAGTGTTTTGCGTGAAGAATTTTATTTGACCATGAATCTAATAATTCTTGGTTGGTATTTATAAGAATGCTGGCATTCTCGTCGTATAAATTTAATGGCGAAATATTTCTATCTGCCTTGCAAATAATTTTGTGCATTTCTGAACTATCAGCTTTCCTATGGAAAAAATTTCTTAGCATTTTTATTATTATTAATTATTATAATTATTATTTTCTTAAAAATAATTATTTACTGAATTTTTTAGGTATTTGAGGTGATATTTCCTTTAGAGGGGGTGACAAAAAATAACCACAATTTAATTATTATTAAGTTACATAAATAAAGTCTAAATCTATCTACCAAAATTGAAATAGGTCCCGACCAAAGTAAGCCTCGACCGAGCGGTCAAAGCTCGTTGACAGGTAAGCCGAGCTTTTTTGTTCGAAGCTTCGCTGTAGCTTTATTGGCCGCTTAAGTGGGTACGACAGGGCGGGAATAAAACACGAAAAAGCTATTAGCTATTAGGGAGAGATGGCCACACCATATTACGGAGTGTAAATGCCTTGTTCAGTAGCCCTCTGAAATACAAAACAAACCGCGATCGGGCGAAATGGGCAATGCGCAATGGACAGCCGCCGGGCACAAGGACTAAGAATTAAACTTCGCAGTGTATTGGTTATTTGAAGATTTATTATTATTAAAAGGAATAATAATAATAATTGGATGATTTTTAGAAGTCACCTCAAATGCCCTGTTCACTTTATTATGAATTCATAGGCTCTACTTACTTACTAAACATACTTGGCAGGTCACTTCCGATAAACCCACTTTAATTAGAAAGTTTACGCTTGGAGAAGATACGACTTTCACGTGGGGGACATTTTATTAAAAAAACATTGGGCATTGCATGACTTTACATTTGCTACTCCCATGACGCTTGATATTACATTAATAAAAATATTAGTGCCAAAATGTGAGTTAATATGTATTTTGAAAGACTGGAGAGTTAAGGACTCCTTAGGATCGGAGAGTTTTTTTTATGAAATAACTTTTGTAAAAGCTTATAAATAAGTATTTGCTTATATTTTTACTACATTAGTTATTTACGATGTAACGAGCTAAGGTGAAGGTTAAAGGTTTTTTAAAATTATGGATACGATTGTTTGAAATGGTGGGTTTTATGTTTAGCTCCAAAATCCGCCGAGTTTTTGATCATGCTTAACTTATGTGGTACTCATGAAAACAAGTGAAAAATTTTACAAAAAACGTTGAATAAATGTTTTTTTTTGGTTCTACCTATATGGTTATTTGTACAGTGAATAATAATTCGATTTCGAAAAATAATCAAAACTAAACCTTATGTCATTCGACCCCGTAAACTTACAAGATAATAATTACATTACGTACTTCACAATTATGTCCTCTGCATGCGAACTCTATCTAAATTTCTTTAAATAGACAATAAACAGTGTTAATTTCAAGCGACCTCCCAGGTAAGTATGGTCCTGTATTAATTCATTTTTAGGCAGCATCGCGTTCATTGGTCAAAATATTGCACATATATTTTCGTATCGGTGATCAATGAACCGGTGTATGCAATTTCTAGCCATATGTTGTTTTTAATTGTTTGTCTAGCTTGTAGTCTTTCTAGATTTTAGGCATGTATGGTAAGTTTGTACAGCGCTCTTGAGGTGATTTTTCACAAAAACGGCGCTATATAAATCGTCCAAATATTATTATTATTATTTATTAGCATACATCCATAAAACGTACTTGTAAGTAAGTAATACTAAAATAGTAATGGTAAAGACGCCTATACAAATAAGAGTTATTTTAGTTTGAAACTAACGTTACAACTCTATTTAACTATTTACTTTGACCTCGTAATGGCTATCATTTAACGACTTGCGTCTTATTTACCGTTACTTACTTAGGAATAAAATCTTCGGTTGATAGGGATGATCCTCGTATGCTGAAGCGGATTAGAAAGTAATAGCTAAATATATTAAATAACTAATTTTTCCCAACTTTTTAATTCATTATAACCGGTCAGTTGCTGAGTGAGCATCGCATCTGGCTCCCATCAATTTTTTGTGAGTTCATTTCCTCGGCTAGCCAAGTCCTCCACGGTAGTAGGAGATTTTCAAATAGATTTTTCGTAACCCGGGAATTTTTATCTTTCTTTAAAAGAAAAATTGCTAAAAAAGGTCAAGCTTTTTCATTCTTTCCTATGAAAAACAGTTTCTAAGTTCTAAAATCAAGCATAAAATAATATTTTTTACCGAAATCCCACAAAATGTTACTAAACGAAATTTCTTTTTAATTTTTTTAGAATAAATATTTTTAACTTTTAATTACTTTTACGTATTAAGATTAAATATTTCACTGAATGCTAGCAAGAATTTAAATTTGAAATTAATGTGTAAAACTGATTTATTTTCTTTGGATTAATTCTTGGAGACTGTTTTTCGAAATTTGGTAAAATTCTAGCTAAAAAAGACGTAAATTTTTGAAACGATTTAAAAGTGGGTAAGTGTATTTTACTTGTTAGAGGAATATTTAATGAGACTGACATGAATCTAAAATCTTAGTTTACAAACAAAATCAAAAGATCAAAATTTATAATGTTCGCAAAAACTACATCTCTCAAAAAAAAGTTAAAAATTTTATTGTTATTGATTTAACCATGTAATGTGGATATCGTAGAAATTTAAAAACTAAAATTTTAAAATTCGGAAATATCATCGTTTCTTTTTGGTACTCTGGTAGGTAAATGTTTTTCATTTCTCGTCGCGGGTCCGTGTAACTCAACATTTTATGGTCTAAGTAGGTTGCTCATTTTATATTTAAAATTCTTGGTCTTATTAAATAATGATGTTCTGTATGAAATACACATATATATGCTTTACAACACACCAATAAATTTTTGTGAAACGTTATTGATAAAAATTGATATTATTATTTTAGATACAGTCTTAGAGATCTATAAGTTTCAATGTCTCAAACCAATAGCAGTTTTACACTTATATAGATTTCTACCATAGGTGTTAATTAACTCACTGTATTACCGTCCAAGAATGCGAGGTACATTGTGAATTATTCACGATTGATTTCAGAAAATCTCCCTCTTTTATTTTAATACACCAAATGAGTTATATCTCCGAAAAAGGGTTCCTTCAAAACAACACCTCAGTTCGTGTCGGTATAATTCTAAAATACTACTAGGATTATGAAGTGTCAATGTACAAAGTGAATAAACAGTTACTACAAAAGTATTCTGTATTCCATACATACGAGAAGCCAAGAAAACCTCCACTTTGCTGAAGAAACACAAAGAGCCCAAAAAGCATCCACCTTGCTGACAAAACATAAACAGACCCAAAATCATCAATTATTGCAGAGCGCTTAAAACTAGTTTATCTATAAACTACTGTGTACATATATATCCACGGCTATCAGTACTCAAATAAACGATAAGCTAACAGGCCACTTAATCAAATTCACAATTAATTGATTCCACTAGTTAGCAGTTTGGCCTATTGCCTGGTCTAATTTGAATGCAAACTCGCCTTGCATATATCATGGTGGTTAATTGAAGAGCGATTGTACTGCACGGGATCGTGTTCGAGGAGGGTGACTGATCAAAGCACCTCCTCCTTGTGATGCTACCCTGGTCGATACTATTGTATCCTGATACCATCCTGCTAGGTACTCTGCTACTTTGATACTCTGGTAAGTAGATACCCTGACAGGGGCGCCCCATTCTTATGTGCAATGTGCGGCGCACTCGAGCGGCCGAAACATGGGGCGATGATATTCATGATTAATACATCGTTTGTTTTCTTATTTTCAGAAAAAAATCATTCAAAAGTGAATGCTTTCTTTTTTATGGGAGATATGGTTTCGCTTCCATAACAATTAACATAAATAATTTCCCTGAGAAGTACATATGACATAATTGAGGTTCAATAAAACTGACATCAGCTTAAACCCATTACACGCGGATCCAACATGTTTAAAAAATGTACACGCTAAGTTTAAAGAAGTTAGAATATATATTTATGCAATTGATAAACAACTGTGTTCATGAAAACCTTACCAATAAACTAAAATAATCTACACTTATATTTTAACAGCCATAAAAACTAGTTGTGGTGTTTGTATATCAAAAGAGGGTAGTATGTTTCTTGAATAAACTTGAAATATTTCATTGAATTTCGGAATATTTCCAAAGTATTTTCAATGTGCTTAATGTATCTTCTTTTTGAAGATGAAGTAAACAAATTACAATAATATAAATAAATAAAATTACCTCTCAGGATCTTGTGTTTATAAATTGGAATATTTTAATTTCAAGCAAGATAAAAATTTAAAAAAAAAGCAACGTGATATATTTTTACCCCAAATGTCAAAAATTGTAGAGAATATGAAATTTTGCAACATATCGTATTATTTTCATGGTATGAAGCCCATAATAAACTCACCAACAAGAGTAACTCCTAACAAATCAAGCTGCATTGATCATATTATGGCAAAATCAAAATTTAAACCACAGGGAGCGGCTTTTACTACTGACGTAACCGACCATTATGCAATTTTAATGAAGTTTATGAGCTTAAATCTACATAATATTTCAAATAATAATGCAAAACCTAAATTTGTTGTTGACAACAACCTCTTGAAGACCAAATTAAAGGAGGAATCCTGGGATACAGTTCTGTCAACAAATGACGTCAATCTGGCAACTGATAATTTCATTAAATGTTTGAAAACTCATTTGCAAAGTTGTACGTCAGTACAAAAAGAGAGACATATCATGAAACAGCTAAAACCATGGATAAATTCTGGATTAATCAAATGCCTCAGAACACGTGATAAATTGCACAGCAGGTGCAGAAGAGAAATCTTTAACTTGGAACTGCTTGAATATTATAAGCGATATCGAAACTGGTGTTCTAGGATAATACGATCAACAAATAAACAAGCATATTTCAGAAGAAAATTAGATGATGTCAATGGCAACATTTAACAACAGTGGAACATTATAAAGGAGGCTATAAACCTTAAAAAAGAGCAAACTACCATAAAAAAAATGAGAATTAACAATATTATTACTTCAATGGAAGAGAGTCCAAATAAAATTACTAATCATATGAATGACTTCTTTAGAGACATTGGTCTAAGTTTCGCTAACAATTTGTGCAGTGATAATAAAACAAGTGAGCCGCTTCTTGTAAATGATTTTAAATCTGAACTTCACTTTACCGGGGACAATTTTGTTTTTAAGCCAACTAACATTCATGAAGTGACAAATGTGATAAATGATTTAAAAATGTCTTTCTCATGCGGTATTGATTCTTTAAGTGTTATGATATATAAACTCCATGTATCCGAATTAGCTAGTCCCATATCTCATATCATTAATATTAGCTTCAAGAGTGGAATGTTCCCTTCTCACTGTAAGAAAGCTAAAGTGATTCCTCTTTTTAGAGGTGGAGATCAACTAGATGTCAATAATTATAGACCTATATCCTTACTCAACACGCTTTCAAAAGTAATAGAGAGATTGGCTAAGTCGAGATCGGTATCATTCTTAGAAATAAATAAATTACTCTGTAGCAATCAGCTTGGTTTCAGAGAAAATAAAGGAACGAGTGATGCAGTATTGATGGTATTGTCGAAAGTTACTAGTGCCCTGGATCATGGAAACAAAGCCTTAGCTGTGTTCTTAGATCTATCAAAGGCATTTGACACGGTTTCCCATGGATTACTACTCAAAAAATTATTTTCTCTTGGAATTCAATGTACAGCATTAATTTGGTTCAAATCATATCTTAGCAATAGAACACAACAAGTAGAGATAAATAATAATTTAAGCATAAGCAAACAAATCTCTTTTGGGGTTCCACAAGGTAGTGTACTTGGACCAATATTGTTTTTAATCTACATTAATGATTTATGTAATTTATATATTCCAGGTCATATTGTCAGTTTCGCAGACGACACTGCTTTAATATTTGAGGGTAAAACCTGGAAAGATGCTTTTGAAAAATGTGATTGAGGATTAAGAATAGTAAAGAGTTGGCTAAATAATAACATCTTAACTTTGAATACATCAAAAACAAAATATGTAACTTTTAGCATATCATCAAAAAGTCAGCCATCGTACATTCATAATATAACTATACACAATTGTCTGCAAAATTGTAATTGCCACCCTTTAGAAAGAGTATACTGTATTAGGTACCTAGGTGTAATTATTGATAAATATTTGAGATGGAACGACCATATTGATATGTTAACAAAAAATATCAGGAGACTTACCTATATTTTTAAAGAACTTCGTCATATATTGGATAAAGAGAAATTAAAATCTGTTTATTATGCCTTAGTCCAATCTCGACTTTCTTACAATATAGTATGCTGGGGATCCTGTCTAAAGTCCAATGTAGAACCACTAAATATTGCTCACAAATTAATTCTTAAAGTCATGTACAAAAAAAATTTTTGTTATCCATCTAAACTACTTTACAAGGAATCTAATGTTATGTGTATAAAACAGCTGTACATCATTAAAATAATTTGTAGATTTTTTATCAATACTAAATCTGCAGAAAGAACCCAACAAACCCATACCACTAGAATTGGCTCAACAATGAACTTTGTGGCAATACATACTAAAACATCTTTTGGCCAAAGAAACTATTTATATAAGGCTCCACTTATGTTTAATATTCTGCCAGATTACATCAAGTCTTCCAATTCATTAACTAAATTTAAAAATAATGTTAAGAAATTTATGTTGACTGAGGATTGGCATACTATATTTTCATCCTTGTCCTTTTTTAAATAATAAGATTTTTTTTTTTAAATAATAAGTTTTTTTTTTTAAATAATAAGATATTTGAGTTCCATTTGCACAAATCGAAGTGTCACCCTAGTTCTTTTGAACTTACTTTGCTTTTGGCAGGTATAAAATATTGTTACAAATCATTCTCAAATTACCCATCTGGTCTTCATATTATTATATTATATTATAATATTACAGTACGTCAATAAAACTATTTAAATGGTAATTATAGATGGGTAATTAGTATGTAATATTAGTGTTTTAAAAGTAGTGTATTTATATTGTGTTTACATGTAAAATGCATCCTCAAATTATAATTATTAACCTCAATACAGGCATTAGTCCTAGTGAGGTTAATTTATGTAAAAAAAAAACAACAACAAAATGTATGGTGAGAATATAAATAAATAAATAAAAATAAATAAATTTAAGAAATCTGCAAAAAAACTCTCACTTCACTTTTTATAACCTTTTTACTTAAAATAAAAAAATATTAATATTTTTTATAATAATTCCTACATAATAACCATCTTTTAACTTGTTTAGTATTTGTTTACACAGTACAAACTTTGATTTCTTTGATTTGTATTTACCTAAACATGCGTAAGGCATTTACGTCATTAAAAACACAACTTTTACAGAATTATTCTTAAATTCACATGTTAAAAGTTAACTAAAATACAATGAATCAGAAATAACCTGACTCTTTCAAGACGGGAAATCGTCAAGATGATTTTTTAAAGATGAAAACATGCGTCAAAATCTGCCAAAATGCGTCGTTGCCAGCTCTTTCTCAGCCAGTTAAAGACATTTTTTATTATTAAGAACTCGAAACAGGGCTTGTTGAAAAGAGACAAACACGTAAATCTAAACATTTAAAGGAATTAGCATGCGAGAGAATAAGATAGTATAATCGGTCTTCTCTTTGTGCGATGTTTTCTAGCCTACCGGTCACCTCTTTGTGAGGATCATAGTAGCCTCCGCACTCTTAAGTTTTCTGAGGCTTTCACTTGTATTTTTTTAAATTAGTTATTATTATTGATTTTCGATATCATAAATTATGTGACCAAAACTTTGGATAGCTTCGCAGTATCCGCCATCAACTCAGTTGTACATATAATTTACAGATTCCCAATGATGGACACTGCAAGGCTGTCCGAAACATTCCGAGAAAACGGAAAATCCGCTACACAGTTCCCTAAAAATTAATCAATATTATCATATTATTATTTTTTTATTGATAAAAATTATTTAGTCAAATCAGAAGGACGTGGGTTCAAGTCCCGTCGGCGTCATATTATATCTTTTCTCGGGAGATTTTTTCAATGTAGATGAATGTTTAAGGCTAATATTAATTATTGCTTATAATAAATATTATCATAGTTTGATCACCGTGTAAGCTATCGATAACCGTCTAGCTCATTGTTATATTTGAAATCGAGATCATATTTATTTTGTGGACTATTTCTAATTGAGGGCTGCTTCTATTTTCGCACTCAGGCGGCCATACTCCTCGCGACGGCACTGTACCTACTGTGGTGTGCCGATACTTCTGTATTCAGTGATGTACAGTGTTCAGTGTCCAGTGTACACTAGTCAGTGTAGAGTGCAGATGGCCCACATTAGTATACTGATTCGGAAATGATCCATCTTCATCTATCAATCAAAGGGACGATAATGGACGTTTGATCTTTGTGCGCGATTGTGCTAATTGTGTTTCTATGAGGTGTTTTAAGGCAGGAACACACCTAGCCCACGCGACGCGACGCTACGTAGGTTGACGTCACCATTTCCATATCTGGACTACTTATCTTCCATACATTTTCTATGGAAACGGGTGCTTTAGAATCACACTAGCCCTACGCTACGCAAACCGAGGTGCCCTACGCGACGCGGATCTGCCACAGCCAGATCGGCGTGGGCCGTGTGGAAGGTGGAGGGGGTATGGTCACGCCTTTAGTATCGTTTTCAAACTGTGCGAAAAGAATTTGTAGTATAAAGTTGTATAAATCCACGTTTAAAATATTTCACTGGATGAAATTATTAAAAATCTATGTTTTGATACAATACAACTCTCATGGTCATTGGTTGGTATACTCGATCGACACCCGCGCAGATCAATTTCGCAAGCAGCCATTTACTCCTTCTTTTAATCAAGTTATGCTTAGGAGAAAAGCCTACAAAGAAAATCTTAGAGAATTATATACGACCGTTAAATTTAGCATAAAAAATCTGTACTTCGTAAATTTTTGACTATGATTGAAATAAACGGTTTGTTTTTTTCAATATAAAAGTTAACGTAATTAATATGGAGGAAATGATGATATTTTATAATACCTGCTTTATGTTCAGAAAACTTGGCACATTGCAGGCACCACCTTACATCGTAAGTTATACCTTACTCACCTTTAAATGGGGTTTGAAAGCCGTTTCGAATATGTTGAGATCAGAACAATATAAGAAATGTTTAGTATTGAAACAGTATTGAAACAGCTTTGGGGCTAATCCATATATCCCAAGGTCCTGTTCAATGTATTTTCATCTCCCATTGTTCCTCTCCTTCCTTACAAAGCCTTAATTGAGAATCAGAAGAATGAATAAGATGACTAAGTCCTACCTCAGTTCAAAATATTATTTGTACAATCATTTTGAAGCACCCACATTAATCTATTGTCGCGATCGTGATTTCGAATCTCTTGCAAAAATCGCGTTCATATACGTTTAATATGATACTTTTTATATCGTTAACCAAGTGACCAGTGGATGAAGGAGCAAATCGTCAAACATTTGAACGTAGGGCTTTCACCCTTCTACCTTTTCCCAGTGATGAAAAAAAACAAAAGAATGTTATTTATATTTTATTAAGTATGTTACAGTCTGCTTAAGTTGCCAATCAGGCAATAAACAAGAACTTTGACGTGATAAAGTTAGGTGTATTCTAAATTTTAATCGATGGAGATAAATTAAACACGTTGTACATATGTATAGTACTATTAGGTGACTAAGCTATCTATCTAAAGCCCATCATCGGTATACTGGCAGAATCGCAATTATCCGCAACGGATTGATGCTAATTTGACCTAACTTGCAAACTGTAGGTACTCACTAAGGCATGAATATCGTTATACCTCAATATGCTCAATCAGTACAAGTCAATGATTTGTATCAGAACATTAATCCATAAACGGAAATGACTTGAAATTGTTTGCCCTGAACAATGCTGCAACAAATTATGATACTGAATAAGTAAAACTTTTTGTTGAAAAAATCAAACTGTGTTATAGGTGATTTATGTGGTGATGGTAGTAGATCTGCCCCTTTTGATAAAGGTTTGTTGTTTTGCAAACTTCATGGGCTGGGGTAAGATTGCCGGGGAAGTTAACCTCCTCCCACGTATGATATCCGAATCAAGGGAGACGTATTGTAATGGATTAATAGGGTTATCAATCTCTACTGTTTTATCATAATAAATTTTAACTTTTTTTTTCTTAAATTTTCTTTTTTCGGCCACCAAGATCTGGGCAAACCTCACCTCACGAAACCGGGCACTCCTCACCAAATGTAGGGAACCGCTTAGTCACAAACGTAGTGAACCACAGTGGTGTTGGTTATCCAATGAATACCGGACGGCGGTACCAATACCCGCCTCCCAAAATGAAAAAAATAATAATGCTAATAATCAAATCGTGCTTTATGCAAGATGACAGGTATGTATTTAGGTGTAATATAAGGTACTATCATATATAATAATAATTAAAACATTAATTTGTCAATAGATTATTATACATTACACATTCCAACATTATCTACGCTTGTATTTATTTGTTTATTTATTTATTAACGGACTTTCGTCCAATTTACAACAGAGTAACACGAAATTTGGAAATGTACATTGTAAGGATAAAGGATGGTACATGAAAGCAAAGACAAACAGAGAAAATAGAAGTGTCAAGTCAAGTCAAGACTTTGCAAAAATTAGAGTAAATATACAATATCTTCAATTGTTTGAAGAGCGAAAGAAATCATTTTAGCTTATACCAAAAAAAACAAGGTCTTGACGTGAGTTGACCATTCTACACATTCTGAACAGTGGTGAATTATAACCGTAATTGGTCGAATGCTGATTGAGGAAGAGCACGTATTTCTATGTCTACGAGCTACGAGAAGGTATATTGAATGGGATGAGTTGTAGTAATGTAAGTGAATCGATTATACAGTTAATAATTTTGAAGAAACAAATGATATCAGATTTTTTCCGACGGTCTTCTAAAGGAGAAAAGTTTAGAGTTTGTTCAATTTCAGCATGTACGAGTAATTGCCTCGCTCTAATCCTAGCCTCCTAGCAATCCCTTTTAGGAACCGATGTTGAACGGACTCAATGGATTTACAATATTGATAAAAAGGCCACTACTAAGCTGTACATTCCAGATCCGGAATGCAGCTTTTTTGCAGCAGTGCCCTCTATATGAATTCAATTCTCAAAAGTTGTCTTGACAGAAGCTCATTCCTGTGATATCTTGAACGAAACCATTCCTTTGTTAAGAATATTATTAACTAAATATACAATTTGGCTGTCCTGAAACGGGTATCCTTCCCATTTGGACAGATAAAGTATCATTTTGTAATGCGATGTAATATATATATGAATAAATAAATAAATAAAAATAAATAACTTTAAAAATCTTAAATTCACCTTCCGTTCACAATAATCTAAAACGTGTTCGGCCACTAACCTGTCAAACTGAGCTCCAATACCATAAAACAAACAAATCAACACCATAAAAATGCGGTCGTTAATTGAAAATAAGCTAAATCACAATAATAATATGACTACTAATGGCTCCTAGCCCTGAAATGTATGACGTATTGCCTCAGTGGCGGCGGGTGACGGACGGAGCGGAGAGGGGCGGGGGGCGGGGGAGGGGGCTAACACAACCAATTAGTGTGAATTATTCCTCCCTGCCATTGTCCGCCGCCAGTGGCGTCCCGTCAATGCCGCCAATAGGCGGAGACATGTTTCTTGATTATTGATTTGCAATTAGTAATATGCCACTGTATTGTGAGACCGATTTTGCCGATATTATTCGCTAAGGCGGTTGAACCATTCTTAAGTTATAATGGAGGAATAATTTATAGTTATATAGAAGAAAACAGCTCGTAATGTAGATGGTATACCTATACTAACGTAGTTTCAGAGTACGTACATCTTCGACGATCATTTTACTTCTCAAACAAAAAGATAGATAGAAGATACTACGAGTATAAGGAACGAGGAAATCACATTCAACCTCACTTTAGGACTTTTATAGATTACTTAGTGCATTTTACCAGCGTCGTTATAATAACCTACACTTGAAGACCAGGATTCAGAATCGAAATGTTGCCGTTGCTTAGAACTTTTTTAGCCATGGAATAAAGAAAAAGACAAAAAATACAATATGGGCGCGTTTCGTGATCTAAAAGTCTGAAGAATTAAATTTCCAATACAAAACTTGGTTTCATTACCTTTACGAAATTCAAAAGGAATGACGAATTACAAGTAAGTGAGTGAGACTAATCGAAAGCGTAATAGGCTAAAACCAAAAATGAATTAAATATGTGTTGATATCGGTTTTCATTCAAATATAAATGGAAGGTATTTGTAGTTTGAATTAATAATTTTATGGTTTTAGCCTTGTTTAGTGAGCTTATCGGAATAGCCAGGTTCTTCCATACCTTTCTCTTTCCCACCCCCTCACAACACACCCCAGAGCTAGAGCGGTTGGGACTCTTGTATGATATTTAAATTAACGGAAAAGTATAGAGTTCCTACATCAAATTTAACAACACAATAGGTGGTGGGTTCAAATCCGCACAAGAAAATTTTATTTGATTGATACATTTTATTTCACAATAAATAATAAAAGGTATATTTGCAGCACGTTCCAGAGTGGAAGACACTCCCTGTATTTCGGTGTAAGATAAACATTCAGAATTCAAACGTTGCTTGAAATGACTTTAGCCGTATTTGGTGACCATAACTGAATAGCCAGGAACTTCCCTACCTTCCTCTTTCCCATCTCCCACCCCACCCCATTGCCTCCAGCCTCACAATATACCCCAATTGGGGATGCCATAGTCTCACTAGCTCCAGGCGGTTGGGTTGGGAGCAGTTAGGAAAACGGTATAATAGTTTCCATTATTTTTCAAGGCGATATTATTTAACGATACATAATGGCTTTTCAAACTTAGTTACGTAATTTATCATTGAAGAAGAATATAACACTAATTATATAAACGAAAATATGAAAGAGAATAAGAAAAAGAGAAAAATCTATCTAGGTTACAAACCAGTTTTAATGGCCGTTATACACGACACCTTTTTTCAACCCGATTCCAATTAGAGACATTAGAACATTTTTCGCTTTACGCGATCGCTGTTTTCATCTCTATTTTCATATCTACGATTTCAGTAGGCATCACAACAAACAGTATGGTTCATGTATTGTTTGCAGTGATGACAATTGAAATCTTAGATATGAAAATAGAGGCGAAAATAGCGATCGCGTAAATCGAAAAATGTTGACTTTTGTATCTAATTGGAATCGGGCTGAAAAAATGTGTCTTGTATAACGGCCATTAGAACGATTGTTTCCAATGAAAAGGGTAGTTGCTTATGAAATGGAAAAATTAGTTGAAAATAATATTGTTAATTTTGAAATTTGAAAATACGAGATTGATAAATACGACGGTTTCTTATAAGGTGGAAATGCCTGCATTGGTAAAAGCGCACGTCGCGGTTAGACGAGAGGTTGTGGATTCGTATCCCAGTTGTGACCATTATCTTTTTCTATTTGTCTGTGTCTTGTTCTCCCATATTTTCGTTTAGATTGTATTATTAGTGTTATCTTCTTCTTCAATGATATATTACAGTGATGGGAATAACCTTCAAAAGTTATAAAAAATAGAGCTGCTCTTATAAAAAAAATAGTTAAGTAATATTAATATTGTAAATGATCACGAGGCGCGTGATCTATTGTTGCAGCTTCCTCTATTAGGTATTAATTAATTAGTTGCCATTATGTGCGCCCCAATTAATTCAGTATGTATAATACCGTAAGCGAGTAGAATCACACATTACCATGATTTTATCGTTAACATTATAATATTACGTCAATTATTCAATTAAACACGTGTCAACCCCGCTGTCCGGAACTAGTGGATCTATGGCATCCTAATTGGGGTATGTTATGAGTCATAACTTATGACATTATGAGGCTGAAAGGAGTGGGGAGAGGTTAGAGATGGGTTGGAAGAAGGTCGGGTAGTGCATATCTACCTGGGTGCTCAGATCTAGTCACAACACGATTTATTATTACTATAGTCATTTCAAGCATTTATTACAGATTTAATAAAAATAGAGAAAACTAAACAAAGAATGTTTAAACATGTTGTACCCCCTGCAAAACACGCTAAATACTAATAAATACATGTTTTAAGGCAAATTGTTACTAATTTAGTTACTAAAATCCCGTAACATAATAATCTATCTACTCGACTTTTTTTTTTACATCAGCTCCAAGTAGGAGGCGCTGGGGAAAATTATTCTCCTCGGTACCTATGTCGTGAAGATCAGGAGTGGGGGGGTCTTTTTAGGCAAGGAGGTGGAGGAAATTCTGGGAAGGAAAAATGTATGAGGGTTGGGTAGGAATCTGGGGGTCAGTATGTCCAGTCTATCTATCAATCTAATCTATCCCTCCCACTGTGGTGCAAGGCGATATTCCGAGAGTCCTGTTGGAGAAATCAAAATATCTCCCTCAACCAGACTTTCCCGATCCGGCCTACCACGCAGTTGTCGGGCAGACTTTCCACCGCCAAGATCCGGACATACCTCACCCCATGAACCCGGGCAATCGTGCTAAGTCAAAAAACGTAGCGAAACACTTGGAGTGACCTATGAGAGAGGTGTTGGCTATCCAATAAATAGTTCCCGGAGAGGTTACCTAAATTAAATGTGTATAAGGCATAAGGTTAACACCTTCGTATTTCAAATGCTGTATATTTGTAATAGATAGGTATAAATTCTGAATATCTGATTTTGCAACAAAAATCATTTCCATCTGACCATAAATTTTATTCTACTAAAAAAACAATAGTTCCAGACGCCAATGCCGTCACACAGCCAAGCCATTCTCGCCGCTATTATCCCTTACACACGGATAACTTTCCCGTAGATCTATAATATCACTTTGTAGTAATTAGCATAACATGGCATCCTGTCCTGACTCCGACAAATTTAAGAGGTTCGAGGAATAAGTCAAAAGGTTCCTTTAATCCCCCAATGCACGAAATTAAAGGTAAATTTTCTTTTATTTTTTTACTTCAGCGTTTGTTTTCACAGAGTCGTTTTAGTCGGGAAATCTGAGAAAAAAATGTGAAGTTGTAGATGTTCTCAGTAACGCCCTAGTAAAATTCCACCATTCGTGAAATTCAGAGTCGAAATGTTGGTTGAAATGGCTTTAGCCGTGTTTGGTAAGCAGATCTGAACAACCAGGCTCTTTACTACCTCCTTCCCCATTACAGGTCAGTTGCTTCATAAAATGAAATAATAACAGAACTCGAATAGAACTTACAGCTTTGGATGAATTGTTCAATTTTTTTTAAAACCCGTCCTAAGACTGTTTACATTATTAGTTAAGATGTTGATTTCCATAGCCAAGTTGTAAATTTTAGTTAATTTAAATCATATTATATTTAAACTGTACAAATGTTTTAACATTTTTAATTTAAAAAATGATTTATTTTGGGTATTTAAAAGTAGGTACTTGAACCGTGAATAAATAAATAAATATCATAATAATAATAAAACGTTGATTCATCAATAGTTTTTTTTAAATATTATTTTTTTTCCATCAAGTATTTTTATTTAAAATCTTCCATGATAAAATTAATAGCCCTGAATTCTTGGCGCTCATAAATTTTAATGTGCCATCCAGAATGGCAAGGTCAGTACTACCGTTTTATTGTGGCAATACTACGACCATGTCCCATTTCAATGTACCACTACACAGAATTCAAAACTTGGCAATATGTATTCGTAATGTGTCGCTGATAAAATATAAGCATGAAATAATAAATCATTTATCCTCTTTAAGTTAAGTTATTTGCATATATTATACATAAATATAATTTTTCAGTGTTACAATATTGTAATATTTAAATATCGTAGCATTTATTTTCGTTTTGTCATCTGAACATCTACTCAGATGACAAAAATATTTCTTATTGTTTTAAAAGCTCATTAGAGCTTTATTTTTCAAGTTGTTAAATTTATTATGTTATATTATGTAAAAGCCGGAAGGCGTTAATATTATAAATAAATATTTTGTTATTTTTTTAAATTTATTATATTGACGAAAAGTTCACTGCTCAGCTACAATTCAGGATTTCTCCTAGAATGCAGCTGGTTTTCAGCAGTGTATAAAACATACATATTTGAAAGTTTCATTTCAAAAGCTAAAGAAAAATATAGCGTCTTATGATTCATTCAAAGCTTCCAATATTTTTACGACTCGTGATTTTACATCGGCAGTTCCCTTTGCAAAGTCAGGAATACTTACATCCCTTAGAGGGGTTGAACTCCGCTCGTTTAAAGACCCGATGAATATAAAACGAACGATTATGGTCACTTTCTCTTTACTGCCCTAAGAAACTACCCCCCCCCCCCTCCTATTGCCTCCTAGCCGCCTCGATTCACCCCAGGGCCGGATTGAACAAAAGCGCACAGCCAAAAAGTGAAACCAAAAATTAATATTATTGCATTATTTATTTGTAACTAACTAACTAACTAACTAACCATCACGCCGTTTCCCCGCAGGGGTAGGCAGAGAGGACGGACCGCCACACAACTCGATCTTGGCACACACTCTTTGCCTCGTTTACATTCATACATCGTCTCATACATGCTCTTCTATTATTCCGACTCTTCACATGGCCCGACTCGAGTATCTGATTCACTTGGTCGTGCCATGTCTTCCTCGGGCGTCCGCGACTTCTTCTACCATTCACATTTGCATCATATATTCTCCTTACATTCCTTTCCTCGTTCATTCGCTCTACATGCCCAAACCATCGGAGAGTCCCTTTCTTAATCTTACACATCACGCTTACATCAGCCTTGCATTCTTTGCGGATATCCACGTTTCTCTCACGATCGTACATGGTTTTACCACACATTCGCCTCAGGGATCTCATTTCTACAGCATTCAGTCTACTTTCATCCTTCCTCTGCCAGTTCCATGCCTCACTGCCATACATCAGGGTAGGTACCAGCACTCCATTATGGACGGCTAGTTTCGCTTCTTTGGACAATTTTTTATTACCGCCAACGGCATTCAGTCCTCCATTAATGGAGTTACCGGCATTCACCCTTCTTTCAATATCTCTATCAGCCTTCCCATCTTTCGTAAACATACTACCCAGATACACAAACTCATCCACCTGCTCCAAGCATTCATCATTCACAACTATATTACATACTGTTTTCGTACTCTCTCTTTCAAACACCATGACTTTAGACTTACTTACATTCATCATTAACTCATTCTTCATACATACTTCGTTCATCCTTGACACAAGAGACTGTAGATCTTCCATACTGTTAGAAATTAGCACCGCATCATCAGCATACAATAGGCAACATACTTCCAGATTACTCAATTTTGCGCCCAATCCCATCTCTTTCAATTCTTGCATACAATTATCCATGTATAGATTGAATAACCACGGTGACATTACGCAGCCTTGTTTAACACCTTTTGTGATGTCAAACCACTCCGTAAAATCGCCGTTCACCCTAACACATGCAACGCTTCCCTCATATAGCGACGCAATTGCCTGAATGAGCTTCGTATTCACTCCGTACTTGGACAACACCTTCCATAGCTTTTTCCTGTCAACTCGGTCGTACGCTTTTTGTAGATCTACAAAGGCACAAAAGAGTTTCTGGTTTTTTGCAAGAAACTTCTCAGTGAGCATACGCAATGAGAAAATCTGGTCCATGCACCCCCTTCCACTCATAAAAGCACCTTGCACATCCCATATTTTGTCTTTTGTTTCCATTCTTACCCTTTCAATCAATATTCTACCATACAGCTTGCCCACTGAACTAAGAAGGCTAATAGCCCTATGATTCCCACATTCCATACGTGACCCTTTACCTTTGTACAATGGCATGATTACAGCCCTTCTCCAATCTAATGGCGTGTAACCCTCCTCTAAGCATTGGTTAAAAAGTCTGCACAGCCATGTGAGAATAATACGACTATCTCCTTTAAAGTATTCGGCAGCAATATTGTCGAAACCCACAGCCTTGCCACTCTTCATGCATTTAATTGATCTTTTTATTTCATCCATACTGATTTTGGGGTATATTATTTGTAGGTATATATATATTTTGGTTTGCACCACTGAAGAGCTTAAGTTAAGAGCGCAAGCTCAAGGTAGAAGTGTACTGTGGACCAGTAGCGGTCCGTGAGTTTTCAGTGAACTAGAGTGCCAAAATTGAAAAATACGGCGTTATTGATGTTGTTGTAGCTGAAAATGAATAGTATTTTTTTCTAAATTTCAATATTTTGTCAATTCAGTATATCTTCGTACAAAAAGTTGAAATTTTTGAAAAAAATAAAAAACATTTTCAGTTACAATAACATCCATAACGTCGTGTTTTTCAATCTTGACACCACTCTAGCTCACTGAAAGATCACGGACCGCCACTGCTGAAGACGTGTCCGTGTGCCCTGATTTTATATATTTTTAAATAAATCCTGATTTTCTTCGGCCGAAATTGATCAAACATTTTCAAATATCGGACTTTTTTACTGAGCAGATTGGGATTGACAATTTGGGAGACGGGTGTGGGTACCGCAGCCCTGAGAACAATTTATTATTTAACCAACACGCCTGCCATAGGTCACCCCAAGTGGTTCGCTACATTTGGTGATTTAGCAGGGGTATCCGGGTTCTTTCAGTTTCAGTTCCAGTGCCAGCAAACCTCCGTCAGGGCCTCCTGCGTGGAGCAATTGTTAAAAACAATTTCTTTGGCCTGTAGGGGACAAGGAGTCTTTGTCAAAGACGCATTCGCCACCAAGACCTCGGGACTTAGACAAACCTCACTCTAACAGACTTTAATAAATGAAAAAAAATAATCGCCCGGGTTGAGAACTATATCGTTGTGCTACTGTGGAGTAAGAGGACACTGCGGACAGGTGTTCATAACTAGTTCGACCCTGTTTGAGGTAAATATAGAATACTATCGGTTAGCACAAATATATTCAGACTTGGGCTCTTTAAACTGATTTGCCTGAAGATATATTTGATACTAAATTATTATTCGTGGGTCTTATTTAGCTGAATGTGGAATCCACCCCTGCCTGTAACCTTATAGCCTTAACATCCACTTGCGGAAAACCCTCGTAAATGGGTTATTACGTTTATTCGATTGAATGTGAATTTCCCAACATTTTATGTTACCATACATTGTTATTGGTTATTGAAAAATCGGCGTAAGCTTCTCTTAAGCGCGTTAAAAAACCACCCATTTAAGATCGATACGTACTATTTAAATTCGTTTCCCTTACATTGAAAATAAAACTTGAGCATTGTTACTATTCTTAACAGGTTATTAAAAAAATAAGGTTTCTTCAGCGTATATTTATTGTAAAGAAATTATTACACCAATTAAATTATGTACAATTGAATAATAATATAAGTTTTTGAAAGCAATTACTTACGTTACCTAATATGTTTGTTTTGGTAATATTTTATTAACCTGAACTTTATTTCCGCAGCAAATTCCATAGCTAACAAGAAATTGTTAAATTCAAATGTGTGGTTATACTGACTTTTTTATAAATTTTATTGAATTAGCTCCACACAGGAGGCACTGAATAAAATAATTCCACTCAGGGCCTATGACGTCTTTGGGGATGCTGTGTGGAGGGTCTTATTAGGGAAAGAAAGGAGAAGAAATTATGTGAATGAAAAAAAGTATGAAGGGTGGGTAGGAATCATGGGTTCAATGTATCCAGGAGTGACGGACGCATGAATCCATCCCTCCCACTGCGGTGCATTGCGTGGGTCGAGATAGTTTGACTGGAGAAATCTAGGTTAGGTCTCCCTCAATCTGTCTCTCCTGATCCGGCCCACCACGCAGTAGGTGGACAAACGCATTCGCGACTGAGACCTAGATAAATCTAACCGCATGTACCCGGGCACCCCTGCTAAGTCACCAAACATAGCGAACTGCTTGGGGTGACCTGTGGGGTGTTGGTCGTCCAATAAATGATTCCGGGGCGGCGGTACCCACACCCGCCTCCCAAATTGATATGATCTAAGATTGTTGTATTCTAATGTTTAATGGTTCCCTTTCTCTTTTTTACAGGTGAAGATATGGTTCCAAAATCGTCGCACCAAATGGAAGAAGCAAGATAATATCACCAATGCAGAAGCAGCAGAACATAAGACTACTCACAAAGGAGAACCAGATAAACCAGACGGAAAACCAATGCGCAGACCTTCTGAAACATCCACTCCAGACCTCGCGGTTATGGACATGACCACCAAATCAAAACTAGATAAACCAATCATCTTGCAAACCCCAAAAACGCAAAAGATCCCACTCCCCCCAACGACAAAACAGCACACCGTAAGACCAAACATAACAGACATGACCAAGACTGTTGGTCATATTAATCCAGCTGGAACGTCTTCTCCTCCCCTTGAAGCACCCTTTGAAAACGATATAGAGAGCAGGATATCTCTAACCAAAATCACAAACAAATTACCAGCCTTGATTCCAGTCAACCAGTCTTTGAACAAGGTCGAAAGTCCAGGAGAACATAGAATAGCAGTCCAGGTTAACTTAGATAGTAGAAGTGCCATAGACATGACCAGTTTTGAGATTCAAAAAGATTCTAATATCCAAACAGGCCCGACCGAGCTTACATCCCATAACTTCTGAATCAATTGATCCCATTGCCTGTAAAAACATTGATAGACTGCCAGTGAATAATTGTTTTAGATTAAAGTGCCAATTTGTTGATATCCTAATTATTAGAATAGTTTTACTTACTGAATTTGTGAAGAATAATGCTTAATGTTTTGCTGGTGATTTAGTTTTTTGTCAGTAAACTTAAATGTGCTTATACTTACCTATAATGATACAAAAGTATACATAATGAGTTATATTATAGTATATAACTGAACAGGTTTTTCGTTGGTTTTAGTTAGTATCAAGTTATAAGTAATATAAATGTTTTCCCGCAATCATGAAATACAAAAGCAGGTACCTCTTCAAAAACTAGAAATCAATTTCAAGAACGCTGGTCGTTTGTTGAACAATTTACTAGATATTTTTAGTTCTCCTTATAGGCTTTGATATAAGTTGTATTATCAATAAGTATTTTCTGATCAAGATGTTATCTCGATTTGCACAATTTGTAATGCATTAATTACACACTCAAATTTTATGTTAGAAATTTAATATTTAAGAGAACAAACACGATATTATTAAGGAAAACAAATTTACTATACGAAGAAGTGCCATGTCTTTTAATATGTTTTTGTAATACGTATCTACTATTTGTGGTATAATTTGTGTATTGCGATATTCGTTTATAAAACATTTTTTTTATTACAAAGAACAATGATATATTTTCTCATGAGCTCTTTTGTGTAAAAACTCATTTCAAGTTATGTATCTAACATAACGGGCATTTATTTAATAAATTAATTTAAATTGTACCAACAGTTAAGAAATTATTTTGTGTTGGAGAAAAATGTTACAACACAAAATAATCAACGATAAATATACGAGTATTTTAAAAACAACGTTAATAAAATGAAATGCCTGTTTGTTTTGTATACCTCCACACAAAAACAATACTTTATTGGAGCTTAATGATTATTTCTTTATGTAAATAGGAAATATAAAATAAATTCTATATTTTCAGAATATGGACTCGAAGGGTGTGTATATTTTATGTTTTATTTGTTAAACATTAGTGTCCAAATGTTCTTAGATAAATAGATATCTAACACGTACATAGAATCTTACAGAGAATTAAAGATTTCCTATAAAAATGTTGCTTTTTATTTCCATTAACCATAGTTTTGTTTAAGGCGAAGAAAGCAAATCCAAACAAAAGCAGAATTATGTTCGAATAAAACAGCAGTATCTATCTACGAGGTTATGATAAATATGAGGTTAGGTATGCCCGACTTTCGAATTTATCAGTTTGACTTTTATTTATGACAGGAAAAACGGTGTAAATAGAGAGACTTTGATTTTACAATGATGAATTACGGTTGGTATGACTATTGACATAATAATTTTTTTTTTGTTTTTCTTCACCAAATTATGCATGTTTGCATTGGAGAGCAAAAATTCACTTTGTTTAAGTTTAGAATTTAGCAAAACAAACCGTAGGTGTTTTGAATTCTGATTTTATTTCATTAACAGAAAGTCAATAGATTTCGCGAACCCGAAATTCATGAAATCATTTTCTCAAAACACTGGATAAAATGATTTTACCTTTGGGTTCCTGTGATGTTGCAGCGCTTCGACGGAAGTTGGTGGAGGCAATATTCAAAGCTTCGCTTCAAGCATCCAACAAGTGCAAAAAAGTTTTCAGGTGCAATAAAATACTCGCAAAAATGTCACTGATATTAAATTTATCGAAGAAAGCAAACACTTTGTGGCTTGACGTTATACAAATTAAAAACGACTGAAAAAGAGAAATAGTATGATTTATATTTTAGTAAAGAGTTTAAGAGATAAGTAATACCTTATAATCTTCCTCTGTAGGTACTGTAATTTAGTTTATATCTATGTCCTGATGAAGGTTGAGAACAACCGAAACCGTCGAAGTTTATAAATAAAATAAAATGGTTTTAAACAAAGAACACTTTTCATTTGAATAATATTTATTGTCGAAACCTCACTTTCTATGACCATAAAATTTAGCGTAAGTATTATACAGCTATTTCGCTGGGTGGGATCGCTGCATAATTAACCGCCAACGAACAAATAAATAATAATAATGCTATAAACTGCACAGCATTTCAGAGAGAACGACCGCAGAATGGATTGAATGTCGAAACGGTATTTATCAGGCGCATTCAATTATTTTATGGGTTTTCATGTTATATCATCAGACCTATGCTTTATACCTAAATACATCATTATGGTGTTAATTATTATAAGTGTTGTTGAGGGGGTCAAAGGCTCGCCAGTTTCAGGCTTCGCTTACGCACACAAAGAAAACCGCTGTAAAACGAAATGAAACGTTATTGATGGGAAATGTGTTGTTTTATACACAATGTCCGTATTTCGTAGTAAGCGTGAAACTAATGAATCTGTATGACATAAATGTCATTTCGAGTCAATTTTGTGGTAAGTACCTATAACTTTTTTTTCATTTGAGCTTTTTGAGTAAATCGGTCCGAAGTTTTTCAATATCAGATTCAAAAATTTTTTAACTCTTCTGTTGATTAAAAAATAGATTTTTTTAAATTAGGAAATGCTAAGACAAAGAAAAAAAATATATTTTGAGTTATTAAATACTTTCTCTGGCTACACCGCGCCGTTTTGATAGTCGGTGCAGTTTTTTTTTAAATAGTAGCTCTGTGACAACCCAAACATTTCCATGTACATATCTTCCTTTGTTTCTATTATATTCGCTAGCTAACACCTTCGCGCCGATAATATGTATGTATGCGTTAATAGAACAGCAGAATAAATACAGTTATTGAAACGATAATGCAGAGAAAAGGTTTGAGAAGATTTGGCAAGCGATAAAACTGGGAGGAAAAGTCAAAATTTTCACACCAACAATAATAATTATGACTAAGTTGGTACCTACACCTTCCCCAATGGAATCGACGCACAGCAAATCCACAGACTGAGGTAAAGGCGAGCTGGATGCATAGAAGTAGAAGAAAAAGAAGTGGAAATGGAAAACAGTGATTTTTTCAGTAGCTCCACACAAGAGGCCCTGAGAAAAAAATATCCATCAGGGCCTCATCTCTGGGGCTACTGTGTGGATGGGTAGGAATATGGGACTCAATGTGTCCAGGAGTGACGGACGTATGAATCCATCGCTCCCACTGGCTTTACGGCAAGGTTTTATGTCGAGACAGTCTGGTTGTAGAGGTCTAGGTTAGGTCTCCCGCAACCAGTCCCTCCTGATCAGCCCCACCATGCAGTAGGTTTGCAAAACTGTGACGAACTTCACCACATGAAACCTGGAACCCCTGCTAACGTATCCAAAACGTATTGAATAATTTGGGGTAATCTATTGCAGGGTGTTGGTTATTCAATAAATGGTTGCCGGGGCGGCGATACCCATACCCGCATCCGAAATTGTCGAACGTAGTACATTTGAGGAGGATGTCAAAACAAATCCTCCAAATCATATGTAGGTCCTTGATAATGACGACAATAAAAAAGTAATGTATAATAAATTTTCATTCAGATTTATTTTATTGACAACCAAAATATTAAATGGACTTTTACGAATTACACACTAACAACAAAGAAATTCATATACAAGCCTCTAACTAAATCTTGGAATATTGATTTTCTTAGATTAGTAAAAAAAAAACTTTCACCCCATAATAATAAACTTCGTGGATTTTTTTAAAGTATTTTTTTGTCCAAAAATGTTAACATTCTCAGCTGCCCGGATCCCTCTTCGTGAAAAGTTTGAAAGCTTTTACCGTAAATAGCAATTCAGCGGGAAAAGCGAAAATCAAGCGCAGCTTTCAGGGAGAGGTGATATCTCAGAAACAAACCATCTCGTTCAGTAAATTGATAGTTTGAATGAATATCGTCAGGTGCCTCTTGCTTGTGTTGATGTTTTCCTTAACCAATATTTGTGGGGTGATAATGCAAAATTGACTATTTCCCAAAACTCAACTTTTCAGGAAAGGCAAAAAACTGTACCGACTCTCACAAGCATAATACTCAAATATATTGTTTTTAAATAATAACTTAAAATATTCCAAACCATTCCTGTGATTTATAGACTCCGCGGTCGATAAGAAATATTTCAAATTAATATTTGAAAATTATATTTTTTTTCAAACATATGACTATTTCCTGCAAAATAGTGCGTTTTGAAGTAAAACAATGTGTGTGGACAAATAAACAATTTTGCTTTATTTGTCAATAAAATAATAAAAACAATATATTTTATGGAACAATTATATAAAAAAAAGTAAGAAACACAAAATAGGTATTGGATTTTCAAGATGTGGCACATTTTCTTTGATGATGGACACTGTAACTGTTAAATCGACAGTCAAATTGACAAATAATCGCTATCCGTTACATCCGCGTCCATCAAAAGAATTTCTTCAATGTCCTTCTCAATTGGCGAATTCATTTTACTCAAGTATTTCTTCAAAAATCCGTCAAAAACAAGACAAAACGACCAACACAACTTGCAGCAGTCAAATGATTTTGAGGTTATAACAATCATGCAAAATAGTGCGCTTTACAGAAAAAACTGTTGCTGCTCTAATAATTTGTATTGGAAATAGTGCACTTTGCCATAACATGGAATTAGTCACTTTTGTAGAAAAAAGTACCTATTTTTTAGCTGGAAATAGTCAGTTTTGCAGAAAAAGGTGATTTTCAAATTGAAAAATGAGGAGGATTTCGTCATTTTATCGTAAAAATAATGATGACATTCGATTCCTTCACTTCTAATTAGTCTGACTGCAGATTAGCCCATTTTGGAAATAGTCAGTTTTGCATTATCACCCCACATTTTGTCACTTGAGCAAGACATATCGTTTCGAATATATATCATATCGAACCACAATGGAATCTACTGGCCCAAGCATGTATTATGAAATTATTTTTAAATTAATATGTCCTTACTTTATTTGAGTGGTAATTATGATAATTAAAGTTGTCACCTAAATTTCACACCTGATTATTGCATCATTCAACTTTGATGGTTTTTTGTGATCTCTTGTATCTCACCGCGGCTTTTACATTTTACTGTCGGTATGTTAACAATATTTTATTCTAATAATTTGCCCCCATCTGCCTGCGACTATAGATTTTATGATTTTTTTTCGGACGCAGGGATTTCTCTCAAAAATGTCGAAATCGAAGAAGTGTTCTTCGAGAGCGAAAAACACCATCAAAATCTGATTGTTTTTGAGAAATTCTGTTTGTGACGACCAACACGGCATCAGCTTATTATGTCTTTAAGCAGACTATTTTATTTAAAATTCAATAAAAAGCTGGGCGAAGTTAATCGGAATCACCGCAATGAGGTCTGGCAACCAAGAAATGTGGTTCCCATTGGATTTGACACTTATACCTGTGAATGATCCCAAAAGCTATCCGAGGAAGCTTCTCTTCGACGATTTCGAGCCCAGAGATCGAGGTGTGGAAAAGGAGCTAATAGTAAAGTTTCCATCTGAATACTAAAAGTACTGACGAGTGGCTACCACATCGATGTATATAAATTAAAAGATGAGACAAATGTACATCTGTCTCTTTGGTAGGTATTACATACCTGGCAGTGTTCAAGCAATGCGTTCACATGTGTTAAATAATCAATACTTAATTAATTTCATTGCCAATCGCATATTTATTTAAAGACATGAGGAGGTTAGAATAATTAAAAAAACGAGAGTTTTTTTTTTTAAATCGAGTAACTTATACTCGCAAATGCTCGAGAGTATAACCAACATAACCCTCAGTATTCAAAAGTTACTGTTAACTTCTGAATCTCTCTTGTCACTATAAATAAATAAATAAAACAAACACAAATAAAGGCGTGAAAAGGGATGGAAAGTATAAAAAAAGCAGAGAAATCTTCCGATACATCCAGTCTCTACTAAACCTACATCTAGTCCTGTTGGAGAGTTCAAAATGTCTCCCTCAACCAGTCCCTCTCGATCGCCATCCAGTTGGTAGGCAGAGGCGATCTCATGAACCCGGGAACCCTTGCCAAGTCACAAAACGGATCGAACCACTTGGGGTGACCTATGGCAAAGTTGTTTGTTATCGGGGCGGTGGTAACCATTCCTGCCTCCCAAATTGTTTAATAAATAAGATTGTTGAATCCTTGATATCGCCTGCTTTTGAAAAACCATTGACCGACTTTCGTGTTGGGACTATGCTCATGCTTAGTAACAAAATTTTCTACCGATGTAAACCGTTATTATGCCCCCCCCCTCTTATTTTCCTTATCACCGTCCGTCCTCGCCATTCCGCAAAGCGTGTAGGTTCCTAATATTTAGAGATGATCGGAAAAATTAGAAGTCTCCTTTCGTAACGTGTAGTCGAATTGAAAGCAACTTTTAAATAATTATCACAAATTTTTGTTTCTACAAGCTACCCCGGATGGGTATAAACCTGCTTAAGCAATTAAGATTTTGTTTAAACGATTCTAAAATGGTATCTTTCAATTTTGTTATTTCGAATATTTTTTGTTTTAAGGCTTACACAGATGACTAACTAAAATAAACGTATTTAAAGTGTTCCAAGGAGCGCCGTGTATGAGTACGTGTAAGTGTCATTAGATAGCATTGATAAAAAAATAACAAATTATAAGTTAATGCTTAATTTATTTAAATAAAAAAAGAATCACTTATTTAATTGATATTATTAAGGGGACAGACAGCGGTGCGTGGACGGTAAAAGGGTGATTTTTATGAAATTATTTTCAAGCAAACGATGAATGGAATATGATGAACTAATAGTGAATATATACATATAGAAGACTGTATACAAATTTTTGTACATGAATCTAAAGTATGGATGGCGGGACTCTCCGACAAAATTACCGCTCGGTGGTTGACAGCGATTAAGCCAAACGGTTCATCAGAAAAATAAAATTAAAATATATTAGAAACTAGACATACAGGTATGTATAGCACCACGTTAGCGAATTTCGATATCTAAAAAAAAATAGCAGACCAGAGAATTTTATTTCCGGTTTTTATGGAAAACTTTCAACGTTCATAAAATTTAAAAAAAATAGAAGGGAGCCCTTTACAAAAAAAAATCCCTATATGGTGCCTTGGACACTGGATTTTCAGTTTAAGATTTGTTGCATGTAAATCGGATGTATTTTTTTTAATGTCACCAAGACTCAATCATGTCTGATCACGTCGAAAAGGGATCGAAATGAAAACCTACTCTCCTTTAACGGAAGCAATCTTCCGAACAGCCCCTCCATTATGCTTGATGTAACTCTAAGTGACCAGCTCAGGTATGGGGGCTCCATCGAGCCAGAGTAAAGTTAGCCTCCCAAAAACTGGGCGTACTGTACAGGGCCCGGAGATATCCTAATAGTACACAACTGCTAACCCTGTACAAATCACAATTGCGCCCCACGGTTGAATTTGGCAGCCACCTCTGGTCAGGAGCTCCAAAATACCTGAAAAATACCCTCGACTCTGTGCAAAAACGGGCGGTCCGTTTGATAGATTCTCCCATCTTAACAGAGGGATTGCAATCTTTAGAGCACAGGCGTCGGGTGGGAATGTTATCCTTGTTCTACCGGTATTACAATGGAAGATGCTCCGAGGAACTAGCGTCATTGATCCCTTCAGCACCGGTGCATAGTCGGGAAAAACGCGTGCCCAAGGTTGACATTTGTCACATGAGAACGGGTCGCTTCTTCGACTCGTTCTTGTGTTCAACAGCTCGGCTGTGGAACGATTTTCCGGCCTCTGTGTTTCCTCCTTCCTCTCCTCAAAAAGACCCTCCACACAGCATTTCAGATGACATAGGCCCTGGGGCAAATTATTTTCCTTAAGGCCTCTGTGTGGAGTTTATGTTAAAAAAAAAACAGGATCAAACGCGTTCAAAATTTTGCTGAAGGATAATTCAACATTCTAAATCTTGAAAACGGTTTTATATAAAATGCTATATCTCCGTCAATTTTACGAACTTCTTTAAAAAAAATTGATGAGAGCATTCTTAACAAATGTATCTTTCAGAAAATGAAATTTATAAAAATATGACAAAAAAAAATTCACAGTTGGCTGGTGCTTTAAGACATGATTTTCATTAAAGAAGAGATGTTTTAAAAAGTCATTTGTTTCAATTTAATTAAAATGAGGCAATATAGTGAATTTGCGGATACTGAAAAACTTTATTAATTTAAGCAATAGGAATTTTACATAAAACAAGTATTTAAATTTGCGCATTAAAATTGACATTATAATAATTTTCAAAAATATATGTAGTTATATTTCCAGTTGCATGAATGGATGTACAAATCAATGTATCCACATGTGACATAGCATATTATATAGAATATTTAAAAAAATAAAATAGGAACAAAATGAATCATCGTAGGTATTTACCACGTACTCGTACAACAAATTTAAAGAAAATTGTGAACTAAAACAATTCAATGAAATAAAACTGCAAGCAAAAATCAATATTAAAAGTAAAAGTAAATTGTAAAAATCAACATATAAAGTGGAAGTAAATGGTAATAATCAATATTAAAAGTAAAAGTAAATAGTAAAAATCGACATAAAAAGTAAAAGTAAATGATAAAAATCAATTTTTGTTCATATCAAAGTTATTGTTTTATTTTAAAAGATAAAAATCAATATCAGATGTGAGAATTTACCTCATACTAATTAATAGTTAGGTTTTAACAAAATTTCCTAATTTATATATCAAAACGGAATAAATTAAAATTTCACCGAAATAATGATGTCATTTTTTCGGGATTTCTAGGGAGTATTTTATTCCCGGATACACGTTCCATATTATGCACAATCAGTGCGCGCTAAACACTTAACCCATCGACGCGACGTTTCAAAGATATTTATTACAATAAAGTAAGGCAACTACGTTTAAAATAATATATAACTTTCATTGAATGAATTTTCTTTGGGTCTTTGTCGGTAAACAAGCCATTACTAATAATAACAATAGAACGTGTTGATCCTCTATCCAAAAACACTCCATGTTATCCCCTTTTCAACCCAAGCCATACAATATTATTTTTTGAAATTGTTATCACCTATCGGCGAGTAATTTCATATTCAAAGCCAATATTTTGACTATAATATTTTTCTTGTCCTAAAACCCACGCAAAAGGATTAATGACGTAGATTTTCACTTAGCGGATTACATTCAAAATTTGTTTTCGTATTTAAATTAGTACCCATCCTTCAGGCAAAGGCGCACAGAAGGTCTGAAGGACTAAAACTAAAACGAATGAGCTTACCCCAAAAGAAAAATGTAATTTTTTTCGATTAGCCACGCAGTAGGTGGGCAAACGCATTCGTCTCCAAGACCTAGATAAACCTGAACCATGAATAAACATGAACCCGGGCATTCCTGTTAAGTCACCAAACGTAGCTTACCACTTTGGGTGACGCAGGGGTATTTATTATCCAATAAATGGTTCCTAGGGCGGAGGAACCCGTACTAGCCTCCCAAATTAAAGAATTGCTTTTAAAAACAGACGAAAATGTCCCATAGAACATAGACGTGGCCTTTAACTCAAGCAGAGTCGGCAACAACAACTGATAACATAACATCATTTTATGTAACATCAAGTAAATAACTTTTGTATAAGAAAAGCTCTCTTTTCATAACTTTTTAAGGTTATTCCCAACAATATTAGTTAATGCATAATTGAAAAAAAAACATATATTTAATTACTTCTTCAAACTTCGCAAACTTTATTTTTTGGCATCATTAATTATATAATGAATAACAGATCACTTTGTATAAACCACTATATTATAAACAATATCTACATGTTTCGATAACAATGTTATCTTCATCAGGATATGTTAATATAAAGATTTTTTTTTTATATTGGAAAAACTTCTAGAAATTTTAAAATTAGAGTTAAGGAACATAAAAGATGTTTAAATAATAATAATTATTCTGAATTTGCCAACCATATTTTGGAAACAAGTCATTCTTTTGATATTAATACAGGTCTTAAAATTTTACGTACTTACACTACGGGCATACAATTGGATAATTTAGAAATTTTAGAAATTAGAAAAAGCATTAATAGTAAATTAAATATTATAAATAACCGAACATTTTTTAAAAATAGCTATCTTTTAAATTTATTTTCTTATTAATACTTATAATAATTATAATTATTCATTTTTTGATTTAGACTAATTATTTTAATTATTTGTTCTTGAAAGTTTTTTATTATCTAAATGCAATTTTATTTTTCCTTAAATAATTTTTATATTTAATTTTGTATAACTATTTTTATGATTTTTAAGCAAGTAATCACCCCTACTTTTTAAAATTTTGTCTATGTTCTAGTTTATGCTAATTTGTCTAAACTTGTTTGTCACTTATTTTTCTTTTTTAACATATCCTGATGACGATAACATTGTTATCGAAACATGTAGATATTGTTTATAATATAGTGGTTTATACATAGTGTTCTGTTATTCATTATATATATTTAATTCTTTAATGCACGTGGTTGTTCCTCATTTATAAATTTTTATTATTTTTTTTATTGTAGATAATGTAAAGAATATGAGTTACATTTATATGTATGTATATATTTTACAAAATATTATATTTAAGGTCATCATTGGTCATGTTTGCCTTATCAGAAAAGAGGAGCTCATGTGCCTGATTAATTAGCCACGATTCTTACTTATTCGTATGTTATAATATGTTTTGTATGAAATATTTACTTGTTAATACAAGTTTTTTTTGAAAAATTTTTTCATTTTATTTATTTCTTGTGATTTATATTATTATTATAGTATTTAATGACTTGGTAAATATTATTGTTTTGCGTTTGAGTTGTTTTAAAATTAGGTGAAGTAAATATATTTTTTAATATTTGCCAATTAAATTATCATGAAAGAACCAACTACTCGTAACATGCTTCAATTTTGAAATTCTAATATAAACGCTCTCCCCTTATTGATAATAGAATTTGTTGTAAAGTTTTCAATGTCAAGTCAGTTCAGATCAGACGCAGATTGTGATCAAACAATAAGAAACAAGATAATGGGCGAACTCTGTGAACATTTCCGCCCGGGCGGACTTGGAAGCAACATTTTTACGATTATGGATATGCTGGTGATTCCATGTCAGAATAAGACGCTCGCCGTGATGCGAAAACTTTCTGCATACATATTCATTTCGCTGCCTTTCCCATTCTTTATTCCTGATATTGTTAGATTTACAGGTTGGACAAGAAATAATATAACAATCATTATCACTAGCAGTGAAAAACCCGCTCCACAGGTTTTACTGCTAAGCCCTGTGGACGGCTTTTGAGTGTTGGTGACCATCTTCAAAATCCTATAGGAACTGGTTTAAAAAATAGGAGGTTCCTCGGATTCACTGTGATCCAGTGACAGCTAGTCACCGGGACAAAGTATCCGCGACAAGCAATTAAGTCATATGTAATATACAGGGTGTTAAGGGACGTACTTGACTTACTTCCAGTGATTCCTATATCAGTTTCAAAAATAGAAATATTCCTCACATTATTTGGAGTAAAAAATGTAAATGAATTTTTGGTCTCCGGTGACTTTTTTATGACTATTTTTTCAATTTTTTTTTCATCAAAATCAAACAAAAAAATATACTTCCACATGGCGTCATTGGTCACTCAGCCGAGTATCCGACCAACCCCTAACCCCGCCTCCAACTGTACAACCCCTACCATTTTTTATGTATTTGTAGACAAAAAAAAACAGTGTCACCGGAGTTCAAAATTTTATTTACATTCCTTACTCCAAATAATGTCAGGAATCTCTGGTTTAAAGTAAGTCAAGTACATCCCTTAACACCCTGTATAGCCACGTGGTATTATTATTCACAATCATATTACTGTCAATCTCTCCATAACCGGATGGATATTCAAAATAAACATCCAGACTTATACCTTCCAGCGGAATGTCCTCATGCGATCTGGTAACGTAAGTGGCGCCATCTTTTGGCATTATTATCTATTTGCTTGAATTCAGTTCTATTACAAAAGTAGCTTTTTAACAAACTTCAAGTACGAAGATGGTTTTGCGTACGGCATCAGAGTTGGATGCTTAGCCGGATTCTTAAAATTCAACAGTACAGTCTCGGGTCTATTAATACTGGTCGATTGATTTTGACAAAATAATGAATTCTACGAGAGTTTCCATCATCACTGTGAAATCGAGGACAAATAAATAAAATAAAACTGCTTATTAGATAAGTTATAGGCGTGAACGAATTGCATTCACTCAATTTTGATCAAATTGTCGACAAAACGCACACTTTCTTGGGTAGATCTAAGTGGCAGCATGGTGAGCCCCTTGGTTTTGAGCCCAGTGGTCACTGTTAATATGACAATAGCAGTCAAGTACAATAAGCGTGTTTTCACGTCAACGCGTATGTTTCCACAGAAATCGTTATAACTCCGTTATTGTTCTAGTGACATCCCTAAAACAAAAAGTAGAAGCTCCATAATAAATCAAGCTACCCATCACTATTAAAATTGTCCATAGAAATACAAAAAAAGATCTATTCTGTCAGATACATGGTAGACAGACAAATCGCCTCCCGCCGTTAGACATTGTTATTTTTTTATTAAATATTCTTGTATGAAATGATAAAAAATGAGGTTATTAAATTATTAACTATACATTTATACGATAGAATAAGTATTTTTTTTACATCATCCGTGATTTAGTACCGTTTTCACATAAAAACATCACGTGAGTCATTTTTACATTTCTTTTATGTTTGCATTCTAAATTTTAATATTTACAAATGTTAATATTTATTTGTAATATAACGATTTGAAAGCTTATTTTGTAACCTTTCCAAAACAGTTTTTAGTATTCGGCTACGTTCAGAAATGTTTCATTTATAGAGCTTTATTTGTGAAGCGGAAATAACATAAATAAGTTTTCGTAAATCTGTCATTTTGTAAGACGTAAAAATAGCATATTCGCGATAGATCGGAATGGATAAAACCAATTTGAAAAAAGAGTGCAGTTTTTTTAAACTTACAAAGGGTGTCTGGAAACTCCAAGTAAGATCGGGAAACAGATGAACCTTCATTACATTTGGAGTTGATTTTACAATAATTGAATTATTGGGGAATTGTTGAAATCACCATTTTGAATTGTTATTTACTACCATTTTAAAAATCATTTTAAGAGTATTTAACTAATTAACGTTTAAAAATATATGCGGTGGTTGCAAAATCTCTTTACCTCGCAAATACGTAAACATGGTGTTTCTGTTTAGCCCACGATTGAGCAAACTAAGTGCAAACAAACATCAAATAAATGCCTTTGATGTTGTTTTTAAGAGTTAAAGAAATTTTAAAAATTTTGTGTTTATCAGAGATTAGACAAATATGAAAAATGAAATAATTATTTGCCAAGAACAGGGTGAAATATAATAAACTTCAACAAACGTTCAATTCAGTATATTTTTTATAAAATATGTGAAGGGGGTTGGTAGATCGCTAGGAAGGCATTTGTTTCACTGGGTGGTGAATAGGAAAGGGGTGGGGGAGGGAGATTGGATATTTGTAAGTAAAAAGAGCCTAGCTGACAAATCTGACATAGGTAGTCATTTCAAGCAACGTTTCAACTTCAATTTGTATATTCTTTCACCAGAGTTTAACTGAAAACATATTCAACTTTACACAACGGTTCTTCAGTAATATTATAAATAACTACGTACGAGTATGTATACCAAAGATTAAATCGGTTTTATTTCTAATCTTAGACTTTTATGAAAGTTTTTTTTAAATTTCTTAACACTTTTTTTTAGCACCGTTGGGATTTGAAACTCGATGAAATGGAAACATGGGACATCAAAAAGAGACAAACACATAGGTACATCCATAGGATTTAGCCTGCGAGAGAATGTGATAGCAATAAAATATTTATTTATTTCACAATATATCTAATATAAAACGATAAATCCGCGATCCCACGCAAGTCTCATTTGGTCTAGTAGTATAAAGCGCCTGACGAAGAAAACACAAACACTAAAGTATAGGAAAAAATACACTGAATTTCGACGACAAAAATAAGGAAAAAAACATCCTCCACATTAATAAAAACAGTGCTTCTAAATCTCCCCACTCTTGTCTATTTTAGTTTTCTGATGGTTTCACTTCTGCCGGGTGGGAATTATTAATTTAACGCCCTGAGGGTTTTTCCAAATAATAAATCTTAACATGAGAAATAATAAACCTTTATCTTGAGAAAGGAATTATTTTCAAAACAAAATTACAATGAGTAAAATACATACAAGAAATAAAAATACAAAATTTAAAAAAATTCAAAATTCATGTTGGTTTTCAGAAAAAAGACGATGACACATCAACATCTTTTCATCTTCAAGCTCTTAAGAAAAGGTGAAACGAGATTATTTTAGCATTCTTCCATGTTAAAAGGTTGGTCGAGAGGGTAGAACATGGAATAATTGTTCCTATCATTCACAATCATATACCTACACCCACAAATTAAGTTCACAAGTCTTCTCACTTTCTTTACTCCAACAATTACAATACTCGCTTTGGTTATGAGTCCGTCCGTAACACTAATTTATTTAACTCTAGAACTGCTTGAATTTGGAATTTTTTGAATTTAAGTGTCACTTTCAAAACAGGAACAATTCAGACGATTGAAAAAATACGCTAAATTATTTAATTAATAGTTCTACACACATTTAAAGAGTATATTTCTTTTCTTTAAATTTTTGACAGATGTCGTAATTTTTACTAACGTAAAGTTTACTAACGATGTTCATTTGAAAGGTTAATTTCTGATCGTCCTTAAAATTTACAACATTTGCTTTTCAGCTTCACAAATCCTATAATTATAATATACCGTGATTTTTCACGTGTCTGCGCATATAAAATATTATCCTTAAGAGGTAATGATAATATTTGTATTTTTAATGTATCGGTTATTTTCGTGTCACACTATACTCTAACCTTCCCAAGTATAGAAGAAGAAAATGCAAATATTTAGTAGGTAAATTACTAAGGTATGGACGTAGGTTACCATTCCTTATTCATCTCATATGGCTCGCGGTCACATCAAGAAGTGGAAGACAAATTAATTACGATATTATAATTTTGTAAGAAATATGAAGAAAAAAAACCTGCTGCTTCACGTTGCAGTTGATGGCGTCAAAAGTACTGATTTTATGAAATAAAAAAAATTTAAAAAATTTATTATAAAAATATAAGTATAAATTAAAAAACGAAAATTAAAAAAGGATGATTTTGATGGGTGTAAATTTAAATTACAAATTACCTATTTACGTCGGAACAAAAATTTGACGTTTATATATTGAAATTGCTACCCAAAAAACACATTTATAGCGAAGTTTTATTTTATTTTTCATTGTATTTTTAAAATAAATATAGTCAAATTATGATATCAGTGTATTTTAAAAATAAATGTAGACAAAATGTTTTTCTTTACTCTCAAATAATTGTCCAAGTTGCCTCTAAAATCATGAAACATTAAAATCTTTTTGGTCGCTTCTTTGACTCGTTCTTGTGTTCAACAGCTCGGCTGTGGAACGATTTGCCGGCCTTTGTATTTCCTCCTTCCTACAACATGGGTCTCTTCAAGACCAAAGTTTATTACTTCCTCTCCTCAAAAAGACCCTCCACACAGTAGCTCAGATGACGTTTTTGGACGCGAGGTCAACTGTTCACAAAACTTTTTTGATTTATTTATTGTGATTAAGTTTATTTTGAAGAACTCCATTTTAATTTTTTATTTCTTTTATATATTAATATTATTATTTAATCTATAAAAAAAGTTTATTAAAAACATGTTCTGCTTTGTAATTATTATTATGCGTGACAGCTGTTTTGCCCTCTGAAGGCATTATCAAACTGTGGTTGTACTACCTACTGACGATGTATTTATATTCACAGAACTGCTAGCTCGGCTGTGGAACGATTTGGCGGCCTTTGTGTTTCCTAACTAATATATACGTCTTAACTAATATACGTCCTAACTAATATAACTGCTAACTAATATATACGTCTTCCGTCCTTTTCTGTAGAAACTTATTTGTAGAACGGTTCTACGTAGAACCTAAGTAATAACGTAATAAGTAATAACTAATATCATAATAATGTTGTAATTGCATTCTGATCCCCCCATATTATGTAGGTATTTTAGAAGTTACCGTTCTACAACATTCAATAGGTACTATTATACTACCTTTGTTGCTTTTTAGCTGTTAAATGTTAAACATAAGTCTCGTAAGTGGCTAATGTTTCAAGAACTGTATATTTTATCAGTTCTAGAAAACATAAAAATCAATATTTTTGTCTAATCTTTGCACTAATTTCCGATTTAGATAGTAAGAAAATATTTATTATGGTTTTTAAGTGGAAATGTTATTACGTTAATTTTCCTGAGCAACTGATAGTCATCAAAATTACCTGTAATTATAACAACTTACTTATATCGTTGTGTAAGTAGATATTGTGAATTGAAGAAAACGAAATACTGAATTTTGACAAAATAAAACTATAATGTTTATAAATATATTATTTTCGACGAGAAAATCAGAAGTGAAAATATAAATTCCATTTCCCAGTAGGGAAATAATGAAAAGTTAATTAATCGTACTTACATATTTTGATTGTCGGTGCATGGGTGCATTGGGTGCATGCGTGATTTGAAATTATCGTATCACTGCGTAATGTGTAATATTATTAAATTACAAAGAACTTTTAATTTTCGAAATTGGAATTGATGAGAGAAACCAGGTACCAAAATAAATTATAAATTAATATTTTTTTCTTTGAAATGTATTTTTTCGTTTAAATATTTTAAACATTTGACACAAATTGACTAAATCTGAATCATGGTTTATGAACGGTGTTCATTCGAAAGGTAATTCTGGTCGTCGCGTTTCTCAAATTATTAGTCAACAAAAAAATTATTTGACTCACCAGTGATTCCTAACATTATTTTGAGTTAAAAATGTAAATTAATGTGGTTTTTCTCCAAAATAAAACAAAAAAATGCTTCCATATGTCCTCACTGGTCACTCACCCGAGACATCCCTAAACACGCCCTAACTGTCCCATACCTACTGATTTTTTTATGTTTTTAGTTGAAAAAATAAAATAAAACTTAAAAAAGGTCACCGGAGACCAAAATTTCATTTACATTTTTTACTCAAAATAATGTCAGGAAGGTTAAAATAAGTCATGTTGGACGTAACACCCTGTAGCCCTGTATTATAAATAAAATAAGCAATATTTTTTTTGGTGAGAGATAAAAAATACTTTCTTCTTGACAAATCCTAAAATAAATTATAATATCCAGTGATTTTTCATTTTTTCGCTAGTAATGCATACCTAAACTTCGACCAACTTTGTGTTATATAATAAATAATCCTTGCTGTTGGTACAGTACCTACGCGTCAAACTTAAATGCCGACCTGAACTTGATACGATCGATTCTCGCGCAAATTCTCAGTCACTTTACTGACTTTACAATGACCGTAGAGACATACCGATTTTCGGACCTTAAATTCGCCTATTGCGACGATTTCTGAATCTACGTCAAGTCGTATTAAAGTTTGGCGTGTACTACTGACCACCACAATACGAACGTGTGCCTAACACGGTGGTCGAAAAAATCTCAAATTATGTAAATAACAATTCAATAATAAATTTAATAATAAAAAATAAACTATAGTAACGTAAATTATAGTTTACATTTGATGTTGTTTTTCCCAATAAAAGTGTTTGATTACTGTTTATATTAATTTGAGGAATACAATATGAGGGATATGATGCATGGTTGTATATAATATCAAATAAGCATTAGCACTGTATTTACAAGTTTATTATACCAATTACATCCGTATCATAATTGTGTGCGAGGAACCAATAGGAATGATTCCGCCAAACAGCTGCGTCGTTCGCTGGCCACAAATATAAAAGCAAAACCGCCAACATCCACCAAAGCAAAATGTTCAGCATAAAAAAAACTGCTTTCTACCAAATTATAAAAAAATACTATTTTAATTTAAAAAACTTTTTTTTATTGCCAGCTAATGCATTTTGTTTAGATCCACATTTTCGAAACAATCATTTTTCGATTTGTTTCTGTTCTAAAAACAAATGCATTTGAATAAATTAAAATCAGCTTATTGGCGTTTTTGCACCTGAACATTTATTAGAGTGGCGGTTTTGCAATAAAACCAGAACGGCGCGGGCGGCCATGTTGGGTTTGCGAAAAATATACTTATATGCCAACGTTTCGGACAGCGTTACAGTGTCCAACATCAGGCAACACGGCATAACACTACAAAAACAAATAACGAAAATACTTTTAAAAAACGTATGATGTATATGTTTTCTGCCTTGTGATTAGTGCATCACGAGAGTGCTTTTGACCCTCATTAAAAGAGGAAGAGAGTCGGTTTTATATTTGACCACCGTTATAAAAGTTGTTTTTGAATGACTTAAAAGGCGATTTGGCTTTGGTTTAAAGATTGTATGGTGTGGAGAGTGAGATATAGATTCCTAATCAATCATTAGGCCAAAATGAGCAAGTGTGAATGGTGGCAGTTTTGCTTTTAGGGATATCATTTCGGGAAAAAAGCTTTTAGTAAATTGGAAATTAAGGCTGAATAAAAAATAAATACAAATTAAGGCTCATAAAAAATGAATACATTTAGATTTATAGATAGATATGTTCGCCATATTCAGATAAAGGAAGTATTAGAAAAAAAATTACAGATCTTTTAATTTTCACCCTTCACGCAACTCTAAACCACAGATTAAATACCCACGACCATAAAGGAAAAACGAACTCTCAAACACTCACACATCACAACCCAGCCTCTCCCCTCCCCCTGTGGGAGGATGCACAGGTGAATGGAGGCAAGTAGCCCGAGGCACTGGGGGTGCTGGGGTGCTCTGCCACCCCCAAACTGTGTATAAAAGGCCAGGCTCTGTGGTCAGTGGCATAATCAGTAAATCATCCCCTTCAAGGCGAGACCAAATATTCGAGAACACAACATTCTAAAAGTTTCTAAATCAAAATTTTATCAATTTATAAAAGTATTATTTAGATTTTTTTGAGAGTTTTTGAGAAAAGTCCATCCAAAAAATTATCATGGGATTTTCAATGTGAGTATTTAGTATTCTTTAGTCAATGCATATTAATTTAAAAAAAATCTTTTTAGCGACGCCTACATGTTTTACTTGATTTTCATCAAATTATTTTTACTGCGTTTTGGTGATAAAACGAACCAAAATATAATAACCCCTTTGATGAAATTTTACAAAAGTAATGTTTTATAGTTTAGTTACCACCTCACTTTGAACTGGTTTAACACTCTAGTTTTTTATTGAAAAGGTATGAAACAAACTGTAACAGCTTCTCGTTAATTTAAGAACTTGCTTAGCTATTATGTTGTAATCTGTGCAAAATTTCATGGAACAGAGCTCACCTCTTGGGGAGATGTTAATGGAGTACACTAGCTCAATTTCTAATGTATAGTTAAAATTGAACACAATGAACATTCGAAGATAGGTATTTTATAAATGTAATGATGTTTTTTTATGAAAATGCGTAAAAACATCATCTCCTAAAAAACTGGCTACCTGAAAATAAATTAAAATTCTGTAAAAAATTCAATATCTGTAAAAAAAATGTTGCTTCTTCCACAAACAAAAAATCTAAATAGCAAACAATTTTTTGTTGTAACATTTGTCAATAGTAACACAAAAAATAACACTTTCAGTAAGTCATTGGACAGAAGTACAAAGTTTATCACGAAACGTCAGACAAAATGTAAAAAACTTCCTCCTGTAACCTCAGCATGGTCAGGAGACCGATGAAATGTTTGATATTGGTTTTTAGTTTGTAGTAAAAACCTAAATTAAATAAATAAAAGTTTTTCGTTTGCTTTAAATTCTTAATTTATTAGCACCAAAACAGTTTTCAGAACAAGGCGCAACGCTTTAAAAATAATTTAAACGAAGAAGTTTAGGTACACAGAAAAATTTTCGCTGACAGTCATTATCTAGGTTATATTTTTATTCTTATCATAATGAATCTATTTCGGTTGAGCACGTTAGTTCACTTGTAGCGTCATATCATAAAGAAGATTAAATCACTGACGCAAATAAAAGTACTAAAGTAAACATGTTATACATCAGTCAAACGTTCTTGGAATGGATAACAAAGACAAATTGACACACTAAAATCATTTTAATTATGCACAAAACTTTGATTAAATTTGGAGCTAGTTGACGATTTTTTTAGCCAATGTATTGTATCCGCACGTGGGTATCTTTTGTGGTATTCTGGTAACAATGCAATGTTTATTTATCCTTCATCAATTCTGCTCTTTCTTCCAATGATTCTTGATCACATCAGATGCTCGCTTTTTGTCTGTAGCATTCAAAGCTTCGGTGACACAAATATCTATCTTTCCGCTGAGATCTGCAAATGCTTCGTCGATCTGTTCCTGCTTGCTGAGTTTTGTTAAGTTGATGATGATTCCCTTGGGATTTTCAACCACAGCTTCTGGTGCAACTGATAACTTTTCTACTGCTGTTGCCTTTAGCGAACCCGAAGTCACGTCTTCGGATCCGCTTAAGATTGTGATCGTCCAAGATCTTGAAATCGCAACTACTGCCATTTTGATATTACTGATTATTTTTGAAGAGTTTGAGTTTATAAAGACTTTTTTCTTATCTTTATTACGCTCGGTGATTTGTCTTATCTACAATTTGTTATCTAGGAGGGATCTTGAAATGTGTCATCGCACTTTGTTTTAGTATTGATATAACGTAACTTACTTCATAAACATTGAAAGATTTATGTATTGGTGTCATCCATATACTGTAAGAACGGGTTTTCTATAAAACATTTCCTTATTTATTCATAACGTTGAGCTGTTACAAAAATCTGCTTTCAACGAAACATTCATCAATTCATACACCGAAGCCGAGAATATTTATTTTCTCAAAAATGGTTTCCGATTACATTCAAATAATAATTCATACTCGTACCGACAATGAAACGCACATTTTTCCAACAATTTAATCCACTTATCAAATTTAGAATTTTCGAAAGCTTATTTAGAACGACTATTCTAAGACGCAAAAACTTTCCAAGATGAAAAGTTTAAAATTTCTTTCTTCAAATTATTGTAATGTCCAATGATTTTCTGTGGGTAGGTGTAGGTAGGTATTAACCAAATAATTGAATAAATAACAACACTTTCTGGATATCCTTGTAAACTCTCTGGATAACAAGATTTCCAAATTAATATTAATGTACTCGTATATATTATAAGAATTTTGTACCTATACATTGTTTAGATTTTGTCTTATTTCATCCGCCATGTTAGGAACTAGGAATATCCCTGTGTTATGGCGGGTGAAGTTTAAAGATAAAAAAAATTATAATATATTTGATAAATTAAATTATAAGTTATTAAATTGTATCTACAAATTAATTAAATTACAAATATTAGATATATATCATGGTCTCTAAAAAATGTAGTTATTATAATAATAATAGAATATTATAATAATAGTAGGTTGATAATTTAAGTAACAAATTTTATAATCATAGTTTCTAAATGTAAGGATCCATATTGTGATAACTGTTTTTTAAAGGTATGAGGTTGGGTTTCGGTTTTCAAGGTTTCTCAGGGAGAAGGTTAAATATTTTAGGAGCTAGGCACATGAAATGTTTTCGAGCTGATATGACGTGATGTAAGAAACTGTTTGTAAAAAGACTGTCAGTACTGTCAGTAGACAGTCGATTAGTTCTTGGATTCTTACGATTGGAGTATGTGGGTTCCACACTGTTTGGAAATTATTTACTGATGATGGCAGATAAGAGATGACGTTGATCCCCTACAAATGAAATATAATTCTTCCAGCAGTAGTCCTCGCTGTGGTCTGGTGGTGCTGGTGGTATCGCTGGCCCTGCTGAGCGGGAGCTGGTGCTCGGCGCAGGTGACGTTCAGCCGGGACTGGAACGCGGGCAAGCGCGGGGTGACAGGCGCCGAGCTGGACTGCAAGGGGCCGGCCAAGTCCACGGCGGCCGTCTGTCACATGCTCATGGTAAATAGATTTTATCGCAAAACTTACTTGTACTTTTTACTTTGTACTTAGCGTTTTTTTCAGGTCCCATAATTTTGGTTGTTTTTTTTCGTAGTTGTGTACCTATCATACAGAGTGTTAAGGACATACTTGACTTATTTTAAACCGTGATACCCTGCATTATTTGAAGAAAAAAATGTTAATGAAATTTTGATCTCCGGTGACATTTTTGATGATTTTTCTTTTGTTTTTTAACATAATTAAAACATTAATGTTGGTATCAATCAGTAGGTGTTGGACGCTTACGGTTGGGTGGTTATTCAGCTGAGTGACCAGTGATGACGAATGTATGCATTTTTCGATTGGTTTTGAAGAAAAAAAGAAACAGCCAAAAAAATGTCAAAGTTTCATTTACATTTTTTACTCCAAATATTGTCTGGAATCACTGATTAAATAAGTCAAGTGCATCCTTAACAGGAAGCCAGATTGCCGAGAAATTAGAAAAAACGATTACTTTATTTGGTTCCACGACAACCCAGAATCAACTCAACTCAACACCTCTTTGAAAATTCATTAAAAGCTGTGAAAAAATAATTGATAAATAGCCCATAACTAATCCAACGTAACTCTTAATAAAATATTTTCATGTTCAAAGGAGGTGTTGAGTTGAGTTCTGTCTGAGTTGTCCGGTCATCTCCGCGCCACACTCTGCAAGTAGGGCCGTGCCACAAAGACAAACTACAGTATTTTATAAGAATGGTATAAAAAACAGGTAATCATAGACATACAAATAACTAGACGAGAACTTACAGATGAGGGGTAAAAACCAACTATGGCGGGGCGAAGAGAGGAAAGAGGCTTGTGATTCGCCAAGTCTTCTTCATTGTCTAAGTATGTGTTTCATAGACATACAGCGTCCGCGCGTAAAATGTACGACGAGAGCACGACATTGGTCCGGACACGCCCAGCCGGTTCCGAAAAATGGTTCCAATGGGAGGGGGAAATAACACGTTTTTTAACACGTAAGGGCATGTCCATATATTTTGTACGTCCGTGCAGGTAATCAATCACAAACAGTAAATAACGTGAAACGTAATAGAGTGAGAAGTGCTGATAGAAGGCTGGCTATGGTTAAATAGATTTTCAAATTATCAAAGGGCTAACCTCATGCCGAAATAATATCCAAATATGGTTCATTTGTTCGCTGGATAACTCGGAATCCTGCAGTTTTTAGCGTATAAAGTTTGGAAGTTCTGGAAAATCATTTAACTCCTTTTAATATTGCGTTATGTTAATTTGGCAGAAGTCCATTACCATTATTTGCTATATATTATTATGAATATGACTACTTTGTTTACACCAATAACAAGCCCCGTGGCCCTTTTTTCGTGCAGCCAATTTGGTTAAATAAAATATTTTCAAAATGCGATTAAAAAAATACGGGTTTCGTTCTGTTTTGCAATAGACGATTTATGAATGTGACCGAGGCAAGGAGTGTGTGCCAAGATCGAGTTGTTTGGCGGTCCGTCCTCTCTGCCTACCCCTGCGGGGAAACGGCGTGAAGGTTAGTTAGTTAGTTATGATTAAATCGAGCTAGATAATAAAAATCATTATTTATCACTTTTTAATTTTACTTTTGATTCTTATGTTAAGTATAGGTTTTTTATGTCCTAAATTATATTTTAAAAACAATATTAATATTTTTTCGATGAATTGCAGAAAACTAGAAGTGCCTTAACGAAACAAAACACTTGGGTGTATCGTAAATCTCCAACCCATTTTAATTTCTTAATCATGGTCAAACACAGTTTTATATTGGAAATTTAAGGTCAGATTGGCCAAATAACTTTATCACGAAAAACGCCCACAAACATTTTTGTCGTTTTCTCAACGATCTGTCTTTATATCTTTTTTTATCAGCGAAAACATGTTTTTAGGCTTACTGTTTTATTTTAGTACTCTTTATTTTTATGTATCTTTTTAAAGTTGTTTGTTTTCCAAATAAAGATATATTATTATAAATTATAAATAAATCTTTGGCTTTCAAACCATAATATTATGTTGATTCGTTTTATTAAAAAAATGTTTAAACAAAGATTATTATTCTCATTTTGGCATTATTATCATTATTATTTTTTTAAATTATTTATTTATTTATCTATAATAAAATATATTTACATTGGTTTTATTTGTATGCCTGTCTCACTAGGGTATACCCGTGTCGAGACAAGCATACAGGTATATAAATGAATATTGTGGTTACAAGGATATTTAAGGTAAAATACATATCACTTTGAATAGAATTAAAACAGAAAGGTGATTGGAAGGGTGGTAAATCTTTTAAAGAGAGTTATTTTATAAATGTTGGAGATGAATTAGAGAAGTAAATTCTGCCTAATCTATTTAAAGGTCAAATTTGACAGGATTCCATTATTTTCATTTATTTTATATGGGTTAGGTTGTAAGTGAATAGTTATTTTTGTCTATGTGTGATTTATTTTACAGGTGTTTGTAATAGTGTGGCGTCCAATACTTATAATCCATTTTTAAATATCTTGTTTGAATTTTGTAAAGGAGTCAGTTTGTCTGATCGTAGTTGGTAGTGTATTATTTAAAAATAATGAAAAAAAATATATTCGTAGATTTCCGTAATGTAATCTAATGTTTATAGTAAATTGTTTTTATAATAATGCATGCAGATTTACTATTTTCGACCTTTGCGCGACATCTATGTTTTTCTCTACAAATCAAAATGACAGCTTCTCTCGATGACGTAAAATCTTGGTTCACGAGATTTGAGCGTCAACTTCATCTTGAACTTCAGCAAAATAATATAATATCGATTGGTCATCACGTCAAATAATATCCATATTATGTTTTTATGGGTTGTAAATTTATTTCAATGTCATATTTTGCAGGATGAACTCCGTCAACTCGTATCCTGCGAATCCAGGGCAATGATGCGACTCCTCCAAGCGGAAGACATCGAAACTAATGCAGGCCCTATTTTCAACGGTCGTCGATAGATGGCGGACACTGCATGGAATAGGTTTACTCGGCTTTCTACGGTTTGACCACGAATGATACGAAACGATAAAACGTAATACTATAATGTTATAAATATTTTATTAGAGCAAGTTTAATTTTAAGGACATATATTTATGATGTTTAATTTTTGGTTTAATATGGGAATCATCATTTTATCCAGTGCTAAAATGATTTGCCACGGTTTTATAAAATAATCCAGCGGTCATGTCGTTGGCGTTCGGGTTCATGACTTCAATTAACTTGGTATAAATGCTCTAACATATAAACTTGATAGTAGGCATATAATGTATTCCAGTTCGTAAAAATCCCCTCTTGTTCGAGCCCTGATTTTACCAGATTTTCATAATACTGAGGTTGAAAGTAAGAAAAATTACATGAAAATTCTGTCCTTTTTTGACTAATAAATCCTGTCCAAAAATGGCTTTCATTGTTTCTTTCTGAATATGAAATTGTGTTTTAATATACATTATTTTTGATAATTAAAAATTTATTTCAAATAACTTAGGTTCTTGCCTACTTACTAATAGTTGCTTCTAGACCCAGACCAGCCGCATAACGCACTTGCGCCGCTCCCAACTAGCAAGCAAGTTAATATACATATACTTACGGAAAACATCATTGTACATTGTATAGTACAATTGAATTCATGTACCTGAATTATTTTCTTTTTGATTGCAAAAGTTATTTGCCAGTTGAAGCGGTTCACGTGCGTTGTGCAGCCTGTCTGGAGGAAACTTTCTAACGAAATAAATCACAGACATTTGCACAGAAGCCACTAATTTGCTTTGATTAAAATATGTGTTCTTTTTTATTAATACAAACTAATTTTTAAAAATAAATCTATCATAACAATGGCAGAAAAATATGTATTAGCTCTTTCCAAATATTTTTTGGCCGTTTATTATAGGTACATGTTTGAACACCGTCCCCAAAAATTAACATGTCTATGATAATTGCTAGTTTTATCAAGTTAATGAGAAGCATAATAAAAATTCATGCGTAAATTAATTTCACGAATAAATTACGCCGCTTTCGGAAAATTTATTATATTTGCCCATCATATTAGTGGAGTAAAAAGGGTTTTAGTGCCGGACAATGGAGAGAAAAATGACATTTGCATGTAAATTTGTGTAAATAAACGACACATATGTTTAATGGCGTCATATTAATTAATCCCCCCATTGAATTGTTCCCGCGTCTCCCTCCATAGACAGTGCATATCATAGATATGCAGTGTTTTTATCGCGAACTGCAATCACTATTAAAAAATATTAATTATTTGCTACATTGCTACAAATAACATGGTACATACCTTCATATGAATCAATAACATAGTACCAACCTGAATTGGTAAATATTAATAAAAAGATAATGTACATTGCGAATTGTTCTTGATGCGAAACTGGTAAGCACGAAAATAGGACTTGAACATGTAAAAAGTGCCTTAGTACTGAATAGCTAGGTACTTCCTAACCTCCTCTTCCTCAACTTCTTTTCCTCCCACTAACTTCATAACATACCCCTATTGGGGATGAAATTGTCTCTCACTCCCTCGCAGTTGGGACTCTTGTGGGGTATTCACTTAAAAAAAGGAGGAATGAAGAGGTGAGATGAGGCCTTCGTGGGGCCTCCAGGGAACCAAGGAGGATTGGAGAAGAGAGCTGAGGCCACCTCTTTAAACTCTTCTTTTGTGGGATCTTCAGAGATCTGAAGGGGAATAGAATATAACATATCCTGAAGAAGATAACATTGTTATTGAAACATGTCGATATTGTTATACAAAGTGATCTGTTATTAATTAAATAATAAATAATTCCACAAAGTTATTTTGCAAAGTTTGAAGAAGGGAATAGAATCTTCATTGTGGGGCCTTCAGGGAACTAAGGAGGAATGGAGAGGAGATATGAGACCTGGGAAGACGTATTGTGGAACCAGAAGACATAGCCTCGTTTCCAATGACGAACCTGGTGTACTTTATAAACGGGACCGGGTTACTGTTAAGGGAATGAGTTAAAGTAGGAGATAACACAATGGGCATATGGCCTAAGTGCTCACACACCACACTAACCACATGTAAACCGTCTCCGTTCTGTAAAAAATAAATTAATTAAAATTAATCAAAATTTAAATGTCAATATTTACTTCTTTTTACTTTTAAAATCTCTAGATAATTGCGCGGGTACCCAGCACCCATAAAAAGGTTCTTGTTTTTTCAATGCTCACTTTCAGATTCGTAAAATGATCTTGATTTTTAACTGCTAAAATAAACATAACAAACAGATTTTTATGCACACGACATACGAAGTATTTTTGGGCAGTATTGTGCAATTATTGTTATAGTCAATCGAGCGAACAGCGAAAATTGAATGCATTTATTTGCAGAACATACAAAATGCTCCCAACTGCAGCTGTCACGCATCATATACTCCCTTGCGGAGCATGCAGTGAGAATGTTGCAGTATCTCTACCTGATTCAGTCACTCACGGGCTATAAACTACCCCGTAGTGTTTACTCTATTTAATGCTCAATGCATCGTATTGGATTAGGGGTTAGGGGGTGGAAAGTATCATCCACGTTTGGAGTTAAGTTCATCGTAAATGCATAAACTCGCGAAATTAAAATTAAGTTAAATTATATTATTGAACTCAACTTTTCATTTCGTCGCCGTTTACGTGTCGCGCAAAATTTTATTTAATCAAAAATTTAACAAAGAAATTTCCATCGCCCATTCCTGGTCTGACCGTGTCCCATTGCTTCAGAATTTCTTTCAGCTTTTTGTTAGACGATAAATTAATTCTCTAGGAGTTTTCTATAAATTCTATAAATTCTATATAAATTCTATTATGACTTGTTTATATTTAGTGAATGATTTGTTAAATATGTGTATTCACTATGCAGTTATATGTAAAAGTGCACCCTCTATCTGGTACAAAACGCAAATTACTCATTATGTAGTTTGTTTAATTTAATATATTATTCTTCCTTCCGATATAAATTCTATTATGACTTGTTTATATTTAGTGAATGATTTGTTAAATATATGTATTCACTATGCAGTTATATGTAAAAGTGCAACTCTATCTGGTACAATACGCAAATTACTCATAAATTAAATTAAATTAAAAAATTACCAACAAACAAATTATGATGCAGAAAAACTTGTAGTGAATTAAACAAAATGCTGAGGTTTTCTGGGTCACTACTAGAATATTTCAAAATATCACACTAATGCACTGGACCGTTATGCCTCCCGGTGTTATTTTATTGCATATTTAATATGTAGAACAGAGAAACGTGTAAATAACATTTGATTTATGGTGAGCATTTCAATATTGCTTTCCTGATTATCTCAAAGTTGGAGATATCTGGCTAATCAAGTGGACGATTATAATAGAATTGAAATTAAAAAACTTTTTCACTTTGTTCCACTTATTTATTATTACCAGGACCGGTTTCATCCTACTACGGACATTTTCAGACAGTCTGAAAATGTCCGTAGTAGGATGAAACCGGTCCTGGTAATAATAAATAAGTGGAACAAAGTGAAAAAGTTTTTTAATTTCAATTCTATTACAATGGAATTCCACCACGAATTAACAGTGCAAAAACTAGACTCATTAAAAGTGGACGATTGTTATGTTATGTAATATTTAGGCATGTAATTTGGTCCAAAGGCCAAGACAAACAAACACATAGATTTTTATCATACCATCACAATATCATTAATCTTCAGTTGCGTTTTTTTCTTTACAAGTGACAGATGCAACAGTTATTTGTCAATTTAATCTCTGTAACACGCATTAAAAGCTGGCTTCTCAGGCGACTGCAATAATACCCAACAAAACGCGCTTTCATAATAACTAATAACCCGAGTACAGAATTGTCCATATCTAATAAATCGATCCGCAATTATACGGACGAGTAAATTTTTTCGCACATTCCGCGCAAGCTGTTTATTGAAAGCCAATAATTGATTGTATCCAAGGGGACTTAGAACCTAGAATGATTTTTTCTATCTACTCATTGATATAGGATTCACAAGATTGGCATTTTCAGTGAAAGTCCTACTACACCCTAGTCGGTTCTGAACGTGGTGATTGCAAATTCGAGTTGTTTTTTAACGTTTTAAGTTGTTGTTTAATTAATTATACTTCTGGTTAAATAGACTGAACGAAAATTATTTTTTGGTAAATACAATTTAGGTATTTAGACTTTGGAAAGCGGGTTTGGGTACGGCCGCCTTGGAACCATTTATGGATAACCAACACCTTTGTTATAGGTCACCCTGAGTGGTTCGTCACATTTGGTGACTTAGCTGGGGTGGCCGGGATAATGGTGGCGGCGGATGCATCTGAGCAATACGCAATATATTGGGTTGAGTTGGGTTTAACTTCTCAAAAGTACCAATTGGCGATCCCTTAATGAGTTTTGATAACTCATGGGAGTGCAACTTCGTTGTATGTTTTTAATAATAATAAAAAAAAGCACTAACTGTGTGGCAGACCGGGAGAGACTGGTGGAGGGAAGCCTTTTGACCTCTCCAGCAGGACTCTCTTGGAATATCGCCTTGCTCCGCAGTGGGAGGAATAGATTCATATCTCCGTCACTCCTGGACACACTGACTCTCATACTTCTACCCACTCCTCATACCTTTTTCCTTCCCAGAACTTCCTCTCCTTCCTGTCCTAAAAAGACTTTCCACACTTTTCTTTAATTGAGGTGTGTGGAATCAAATTCAGCAATTTCCATTTATTTTTCAAAGAAAATCAGCTCTGTATGCTTTTATTACTTTGTGAATATAAGTATTACCTTATGATGCGTGAGAATTACTGAAATGAAGCGTTTTGCTTTTGGTTTTCTCAAAATAACGCATTTGGAGATTACTGCATTTGATTTTATGCACCTCAATTTGAATACGTAACTATTTTTGTCCATCAAACAAAACTATCAACTTCATAACACCGCGCTAAGTGCCCATTCACACTTCGAACCCACAACCTACTCGTGTGCTCAGTCTTACCACTAGATTACAGCCGGCAGTTCCGAGTTTAGATAAGTAGGTACCTCTGAGGAATACCAACCATTTTCATTAAGACTTTAACAACAACAAAAAAATGCTAAAAAAACGTACAAAATAGTTACCTAGCTGATATGTAAAGTTGTCTTCTTAGTAGCACAAAACCATTCTAATGAAATGTATTTCTATGGTATACATAGATATACTAGTTACAGTTTCTCGAGCACAATAGCTCCCTCAAATGGCCGGAACCGTTTCAATGCGCATTCAATATTTTGATAATAATTTACAACTGCAAGTACGAGTAGTAGCCGAAGCTGGCTGGGATGTATTTGTATTGTGTCGGACAAATTGGTGGGACGGAATCATCGACAATTGACACTCTAACTTATTGGCTTTTATGTTTAAGTAATGTGTTTTGAGTCCCTCAGCGCTGACTCTGTTAATGTCACACTAATTTATATCAATTTATAGGTAGGTAACCCCAATTCCATGCGAAATAATGTCGATGAATTTCGAACATTTTAAGTTTAATTATTTAAGTGACGTACTGACACTCGTATAAAGCTTTTATGGAAAAATGAAAGTGAGAATAGGAACAAACAATAACTATAACTTTTTTCACCTATAACCAATTTAACCGTTGATATCGTCATCATCTTCATCGTGTACCTCTTCCCCTTCTCCTACAGTACCTACCTCCGGCCCATTTCACCTCCTCCCCTTTCCTTTATCCATCCTCATTATTTCTCAAACCTTTATTGATCGATCACGTTGATCCGAGTGAACCAAAAATTGTTTTGGAGAGAAGTGTATACGTTACTATCCAAACGTGTAGGTATCTCAAAAAGGTGAGTACTCATTGTCTAGTATAAAGCAGTGCTTTCAGCTAAACCTCAGTGAATATTTTGAGATAGATATCGGGCGAGTATATTGCATGAATTCGTGTTTAAAACGACTTAAACTAAAATACGTGACTGCTCACAGCTGAAATTATGACATCGGCCCATAGAAAAAGCAAATAACAGCCGTATAAAATCACACAAATCCTACAGCAGATCTCGGCCGAGAACTATCTCGTTCCCACAAAAGATATAGAATAAATAGCTCGTCTGGTTAATGTAAGTCAAGTACTTCCCTTAACACCTGTACCTACATGATTTAGTATATTTAGAATTCCCTAAAAGTTAGTATAAACATATATTGGCTTGTTTGTGGCGCAGGTATTTTATTTGTATTATTTTAAATCATCTAAGACTAATTATTTTATGGGTAATCCTATAAAAAATATTCTCACTTCAATTACCAGAAATGTTTTTATTCAAAGCAAATGGTTTCATTATAAATTACCTCTCCGAAATTTTCTTGCGAATTTCAAATAATTTCATCCGTCCCAAACGATATTATTTACAGAAAGCGCACATTGTTTTATTGTAAGTTCTCGTTCGTTGGCTTACAAAGTTAAAGTTCCGTTGTAATTCTAATGAAATATACAAATGACACAAGATAGGGGATAAAAACGTTGGATTTGAAAGGACTTGGCATTTCTTACGAACAAACAACACTGCTGCAGAATATATCGTTTTATTTTGAGTAATATCGTATTTAAATCACGTATTTTTCAACTGTTCCCAAACGACGACCAAAGGTTTCAAAACATTTGCGGCCCTGCCCCAATGTTTTCATTTTAATGGGATATTTTTTTTTTCACAATTTTTTTCACCTTTTTTGTTTAAGAGCGCCACTCTATGTACGGTGCACAGACATGGGACATACATCGCTACTCGGTTAGGCAAAGCGGGTTAAGGAGGAGGATGTGGGAAGGGATTTGTCAATATGTGCCTTGAAGTGCTAAGGCTAGAGGTGAAAAAAGTAGAAGGGATGAGCACCAAGCACGGCTATTGCAATTTCAAACAACATATTATCAATTCTGAATGGTGGTCTTCCACCAGGGCGAAACTGGGAGTATTTTCCATGCTGATGGTCTGAGTGTCTGCGTACAATACTAGCATTTTGGACAAGGGAGTGATGAATTTTTATTATTTATTTTTATTACAAAAATTTAAGGAAAACGATTGACATTTGGCTATCACTTATGATTTAAGGTTCCATGACAGTTGATCCTTGACAGTTGGCAGCCCGGTATACTTATATACAATATGCTGTCGGTTTAGGGAAAATACGGTTTACCTACTTACTTATACAAAATAAAAATAAGTGTCCTCAAAAGGGTGTGCAGAGAGGATGTCCCACCGAATAACAAAAGTATAAAACATATTTTTTTATTCAGCCGAGCGATTCCGTATCTTTGTGGGACCGTTATTTGATAACGGATATTACCTCCTGTCAGATTTGTGTGATTTTTACATATTTGCTGTCACATATTTTTTATATACCTTTCTTTTTACATATTTTCTTTGGTTTTAATCATACTTACATCTGTAAATATTTTTTTTCTTTATTATTTCACTCTAACTAGAACTGAATCTGGATGATGCTGAACCAATAGGCGAACACATCTATGATGTGTCTTTATCTTGTTAATTACCGCAAATGTAAGTATGCATACATTTTTCTTTTTTTACTAACAATCATGCATGCAACGACATTAGAGGGTCTAGATTCGTTTTAAAAATAAATGTAGCTTCCTTTTTACAAAAATTAGAGTCCTGACGTGTGCGGCTAAGGAGGTTAAACAATCAGTTTCGTCACACAGCCGTGGCAAAGTGGTGGGTCCCCTCCAATGTCACATATTTTAGTTAAGATCGATTTAAACACGAGTTCCTGCATGTACGTATGATTATTTATTCATTTAATGTACCTTGTACATGGAAAAACCAAATAACAGCCATAAAAATCACACAAATCTGACAGGAGATTACGTCCGCTATCTAATAACGATCCCACCAAAAATACGGAATCGCTCGGCAGATGCATCATGCTTGTCTACATACTGTGTATACCAGCGTACAAGTACAAAAAATTGACAATGCAAAAAAATTCGTTTGATGTCCATAGCAACTTATCATTAAAGGTGCTTTTGAAGTCGATTTTAGGTTTGAAATTGGATAATAATGCACAAAAAATTATAGTTGAGGACCCAAAAAAACACTCCTTCCCATAGTGATCAGTATCTACACTATATTAAAAAATATTTGCACTATTGTCAAAATCAACGTATGGACAAAACGCCGCCCGTTTCCTCTTAAATCGAATCTTAACTTACATAGTACATACTGTATTTATTAAATGTCCAATTAAAACGCCGTTTAACGGTTGGGAAGTGATTTTTTTTATTATTAGGGTTGTACGTATCAGCGATGCGTTGAGCAGTCCCGTGACCATCTGATTGCCGGTCAGCAGCTCTGACCACTGAGCTATGGCGGCTTATCTAATACCCGCCAAATAATTCAATATATAATAGTGTTTCATTCGACAATTACTTATTATTACATTTTTCCAACTGAAAACAACCAACTTTATTTTTGTGAGAGAGGTATTTTTAATACTAAATCTCCCGCTAGGTGGCGTCGAGACTAATTATGTCTGCATTTTTTGCTGAAATACTTTAACGGAAAACGGTCACGGGTTCAATTCCCGTTGGCGGCCAGTATCTTTTCTCGGAAGATTTTTTCAGTGTAGATGAGTGTTTCAGGCTGATAATTATTGATTATAATATTTGTTATCTACCCTTTGTGCTATGCATAAAAATCTTGTTTAAACGTTAGTTTATCAATTAAAAATAATAATTAATATTTGACAAGTTGAAGTATTTCAGCAAAAAATGCAGACATAATTAGTCTCGACGCCACCTAGCGGGAGATTTAGTATTAAAAATACCTCTCTCACAAAAATAAAGTTGGTTGTTTTCAGTTGGAAAAATGTAATAATAAGTAATTGTCGAATGAAACACTATTATATATTGAATTATTTGGCGGGTATTAGATAAGCCGCCATAGCTTAGTAGTCAGAGCTGCTGACCGGCAATCAGATGGTCACGGGTTCAATTCCCGTTGGCGGCCAGTATCTTTTCTCGGAAGAGTTTTTCAGTGTAGATGAGTGTTTCAGGCTGATAATTATTGATTATAAGATTTGAATAGGTTGTGAAAGCCTCACTAACCTTTGAGAACCGCTACAGTGTATTTCCTTAGCGCTACGCTGTCAGTGTCCAGTAGCTACACAGACAATCTGTTTTACTTAAATCTGTTGAAATCGTTTATCTCGCCTGCTACAGGCCCAGGGAGAAATATGTAGAAACAAAGTGACGAGCCGGGATTACAGTGAGGTAATGAGGATATTAGGAGGGCGATATCTAAAGAAACAGGAGGTGGCTGGTGAATCATCTTTATCTCCAACTTTAAACTCTGGCCTATAGAATTATCGGCGTGTCCATACCGTAAAAATATTTTTACATCAGAAAAGAACGTTCATTTCTTTTAAAAAGTAATAAAAAATATGGTTTATTTGTTTTTACTTCAACTTAAACATAAATAAACTCTAAGCCAACATGTTTGTAGTTCCTGGTTTTGAAGCCCTCGTAATTAAGAACCAGGGACTCTCAAGGAAAATCAAAACTCCGGAAATGTCCTAACATACCGCCGGAGTCCAGATTCCATCATCGAAATCATGGTGAAAGTTGTGGGCCCATTCATTGACGCAAGGAGCAGTGCTTTAAGTTTAGCCGCCATCTGTGTGTCTGTACGTATGTGTGTCTATCTGTGGCATCGTAGCTCCTAAACGAATGGACCGATTACGATGCGTTTTTTTTGCTTGAAAGCTGACGTGATCGAGATGGTTCTTAGCTACTATTCATGAAAATCTGTTCTGGCGTTTCAAGGTCATCAGCTCTTTTTTGTGTAGGGGGTGACTTAAAATTTTGAACATTTTACTTATTTTCTATATTATTTTACTAAAATCTATGCCAAGTTGTTCACGTGTTTTTGATTTAGTTATTGATTTATATGTTAAAGAATATTATAAAATATCAAAACAAAGACAAAAAATATAAACCTAGATAAAAATGCATAATAGTAACTTGTACGTAGAACTTTATAAAAGGGACTGGGCTACCGTTAAAGGAATAAGGTAAAATAGGATGATAGTACAACGTTTCTTTGGTCAAAGAGCTTGCAGAAACTATGAGTAAACCGTCTCCGCTCTTCAAAAAAATAAAAGTTTACGTTTGTATATGACACTCTACGTGATATGTGAAATCGTACTAAAAAAATTTAAATTAGGAAAATATAATATAAATATCTAAACTACTTCTCAAAATAGATACTATAAATAATAGTTAATTTTATCAATTTTGGCGAACGGAATAGTCAATAGAACAACACAATAATAGAAATTTGCCGGCAAAGAGATAGGTAAATATGATATATAAATAAATTGTGCATGAAAATCGTCATTGGTGGTTAAATTATTATTATTAAAATTTTATTATATTAAAGAAACTACCAGTTATGTGATATAATAATTATATCGTTAAATAACATAAGATAATACAATTAAGTTCCCATTAATTAGGCGCTTTAAACATAGTATATTACAAACAAAAGTAAAGAAAAAATATACAGAAGATAAGTATTATAAGAACAGTAAAAAATAACACAGAAAAACATAATTAATTTTAATTTTATTATAGACAGATATTTTTCTACCTCTCAGCATAATAACGTAACAATATTTTCCCTTATACACACGTCAGCAGCACTTTATTTAAGTGTTCAATTTCCATCTTTCTTTCGTTCACATGTAAGCCGGCCTTAAAGAAGTGTTGATTTCCTCACACTCCAGCGTTCAATACAACAAGACGTTTGAATAAATTCCTTCCAAATCATTCGGCGGATTGTCGCCAGATGGCGCCAGGTGGCCACTTCCAACTGCTTCTACCTCTTCAGCTTCTCTGCAACCCTGCTGGGCCCAACTCCCACCACCCCCGGTGACAAATAATGCGCATTACCGACCACCCCGCCAAGAAAATACCTCCCCCCATATCAGAAGAACACTCTGTAAAAGAAACACCCTTTATAACGAAAGAAACACGCTTTAAAGACCTCTTACACTTGATAATGGATAATCAATAAGGGATGATAGGAGCATTTCTTCTTTTGATGTGCAAATTTAACGTTTAGCCTGGAATGTTTTTCAAATTTACGAAAATAAAGGTTAGTTCATTCCACGCTCTTAAAATAGTATTAACATTTGAAAAACATCCACCATTGTTAAGTTCACAAATGTTGTTATTAATCGCATTATCATTTTCATAAACCTTTAAAAAAAACAGATTTTCGAATTCGATCAAACTCGACCAGATATTCAATTTGATGAAGATGGAAAATTTAAATTGACGTGAACGAAAAAAACTTAAACTGATCGTTCCTTGCAGTATATTTTTTGAAAGCTCTAGTAGAAGACAACAAGATACAATGAAATAATTCATTAATTAATTTCTAAATTAATGAAATGACTTAACATCGATTTATTATTAATTAATTTATTTAATTCTTAACTCCCTTTCAGGAGCTTTCTGATAGAAAAAGTAAAATAATTTTTTTTTATTTATCTTCATACATAACAATCATAGACAAGAAAAAACACAAAAAAATGAAATACATAGTATTACACATAACAATATCAAAATACGATGCAAAGAAAATCCATCGGCTGCCGCTAACATATTTAACAACTTTTTTGCAAATGTAGGCAAAAACCTTGCAAATCAAATTAAAAAAATACCGTCTAATGACGAACAGAACATTAACGCCAATATGTTAACCAATATTAACATGTTTCCTCTCACTTCAGCACAGGAAATCGAACAAATCATTTCAAGCATGAAGGGAAGATCAGCACCAGGTTTCGATGGGGTTACTGTCGAAACACTGAAAAATATCAAAAAACATATTTCAAAACCATTAACACATTTAATCAACACTAGTCTTCAAAGCGGAATATTCCCAACGATATATAAACAAACCATCATCACTCCAATTCATAAATCTGGCAACCCAGAAGAAGTGACAAATTATCGTCCAATATCGCTGATTTCAAACATTGCTAAAATCTTTGAAAAAATTATCAAAAAAAGATTGACTGAATTTATTAACAAAAATAACATAATACACGACAACCAATATGGATTTATGAAAAATAAAAGTACCCAAGATGCGATTGCCAAACTATCGAACATTATCCAGAACACATTAGACAAATCTTTGAAATGCCTCGGAATCTTCATAGATCTTAAAAAAGCTTTCGACAGTATTTCTCATGATAAACTTATTAAAAAATTAAACTGTATTGGGATAAACGATAAAGCTCTAAAATGGATAAAAAGCTATTTATTTGAACGACACCAAGTAGTCAAGATAAACAACTTTCTAAGTCTACCACTAACAAGTAATTTCGGGATACCTCAAGGCACAGTCCTAGGCCCCCTACTATTTATAATTTATGTCAATGACATTTTCAAACTACCAATTAACGCAGACATAATATCATATGCCGACGACACAGCTATCATAGTGAATGGGATCGACTGGGATATAGTAAACGAGCAAGCAAATAATAGCATGAATACCTTAAAACATTGGTTTGATACAAATCTTCTCTCATTGAACACTAACAAAACATACTACATACACTTCTCAATTAACAAACTAAAAACACTCCCCAACACTAAAATAATTATCCACAATAACAAATGTAATAAAATCACATGTATTCAAGACTGTTCAACGTTGAAATCAGTATCAGAAACTAAATATCTCGGAGTGATAATAGAACAACATATGAAGTGGAAGAGCCATATCTGTGAATTGGTTAAGCGTATCAGAAAGTGTATATATATATTCATAAGATTAAGAAATATTTTAAAACTCAACAATCTAAAAAGAGTATACTATGCACTAATCCAGTCATTAATTCAATATGGAATTATTGGATGGGGGGGGTCTTACAACAATATTCTAAACCCGATCAAAGTGATCCAGAAGCTAATCATTAAAGTAATCCTAAAGAAACCATCCACATATCCAACAGAAACGCTTTTCGCAGATTTTACGGTGCCTCGAGTAGAGAATATCTTCAAAAAAATGCAATTATCCAAATTTACAAAGATAACATCATCAAAAAATTTGAAACCTACCAATCAATAAGATATCAAGACAACATCAAAATACCAAAATTTAATACCAAACTAATGCAAAACAATTATATCTACTTAGGAATAAAGTATTTCAACAACCTTCCAATTGAAATAAAAAAAACCAAAGACATCAATAAACTGAAACTCAAACTGAAGCTACACTTCATCAGGAATAATTAAAACTAAATAATTACCTGTTTTTCTCTTTCTTTCCATTTATTATAAATTATATTCATCTCTATTTTATTTAGATTTTTCGAATTTCGTACCGTATCCTATGTATGTACACCTACACATATTGATGATCCAGAAGGCTCAATTGTTCGTATTATATACTAACCTTTTGCATAATGTTATTCTATTTCTGTTATAATTAGTGTAACTCGCTCATCAAGCACAAGAACTAGCTTCTTCTTTGATGAGATTGCAATTTTAAATAATTTCTGTACCGATATGTAATTTATGTAACACCTTTGTACACTTATATACCTATATTAAATAAATAAAAAAAAAAAAATAAAAATAAAATAACTAATTGTGTATAAAAATTATGGAAAAAAATTCTTGCTTTTTTATACTACATACTTACAAAAACAATTCAATTCAAATTGGGAGGCGGATATGGGTATCGCCGCCCTGGGAACCATTTATTGGATAACCAACACCTCTGCCATAGGTCACCCCAAGTGGTTCGCTACGTTTGATGACTTAGCAGGGGTGTCCGGGTTCAAGGGATGAGGTTTCTCTAGGTCTTGTTCTGTGTGGCGGGCCGGATAGAAAGAGACTGGTTGAGGGAGTCCTTTTGACCTCTCTAGCTGAACACTTTCGACCTATCCCCAGCCACAGCAGGTTGGAGAGATGGATTCATACGTCCGTCACTGGGCATACTGACCCCCAGATTCCTACCCACCCGTCATACCTTTTTCCTTCCCAGAACTTCCTCTTCTCAATTTTTACAGCATTCCCTGAGATGATATAGGCCCTGAGAGAAAATATTTTCCTCAGGGCCTCCTGCGTAGAACTAATATAAAAAAAAATAATATCTGTTGCTTATTTCCAAATTAAACATTATTCAAAAAAATAATACCAGTTAGGGTTAAGCCGCAAGAAAATTAAAATCAATCTCTTTTAAGTCCTTATAAAATATTATTATAAAATGAATTTCTGTAATTTGAATCACGTCATATTTCCTCGAGTGAAGATTTTAAATTTAAACATTTCCTTCCCACCCCACCACCCCTTCCCCCATCTTATATTCCTCTCCTTCTTACTACGTGTTCTTCCTGTTTTTATATTCAACACTAAAGCAATCCTAATATTTTATTCGACAGCCATTTTTAATAGGGGAACACTGCCTCAAATTGGATGTGAATAATTTAAGGGAAATTGAATTTATTAAAAATAAATTTTTAATTTAATTTAATAAGTTTAAATATGTAAATACCTACTGACTAATGCAAATTTAAAATAAAATAATATTTTTGTGCATTTTTATGCAATTTAAATTAAAAAATTCCAACTTTTTAAGAGTTCAATCTGCTGATAGCCAGTCGAATTTTCCCCCCCAATTTGGGAAATGTTATAAAACCGAAGGAAGTACCTACATGGCTATTCAGATTTGATCACTAAACATTCAACCGTTGGTTTTATAGAATCACAGCGACTGTACTTTGTGATATCCTACTGAAAATATCGTACATTCTGAAATGTTTGGCAACTGTGCGTTATATCAACTGCTTTCAATTCAGTATTTAGTATTGAGATTTTGTATAATATTGTATTGAGCCAAATAAATTAGAACTTTGATACAGTAAACCACCATTAAGGCTCATTATAACAGATACAATTTTAACATAAAACTCCATTAACGCCATCTACCGAACACAACGGTTTTTAGAAGTATTTTGGAGAAATTCTATACTTCTGTAAATACTTCTGTATAGAAAAGATGTTCATACAATCCGAAAGGTGTTACTAAAAAATTAAACGAAAAAAAAAACACAGGTTCATATATTCAATGACATCATTATTTTCGAAAGGTGGCTGGTTTGTGTTGGTTAAATTTAACCTATAAAGATTTTTATAATGCCTAAGGAAATAAAATTTAAAAAAAAACAAATTCAAACTTAATATGTGATTGATTCATACTAATTAAAAAAATTATAATATTAATGTATAAGTATCATATTAGTATATAAGTAACCTTGAATCTATTTGAAAAAAAAACACAACGAAATATAAATAAAATTTTCATTGTTGATTTATTAATGTTGACCAATGTCGTCGGTAAGTAGGTACTTATGCAATTTGATAGGGTAATAGATAGTTAAGAAAATACACACATTTCTTTGAAATTCGTATTGTATTGACAAGTAGTCAAAAACATAAATTTTTAAAAAATATTTTCAAGCGGAAATAAAATGCATAATATTTAAATCTTGCGCAATTTTTAAAACTACCGATCGCTCCTCCTTGCCGCCCCCGGATAAGCGCAAAAACAGCTAACTGCGTGACAAATGTCGTCCGATTAATCTACACCCCTTACCCCCTCACCCTCTCCTTTTCTTCCCCCTCACAACCCCCCCCCCCCCCCCCTTAACACCCCCACTCACCCACCCACATCTAGGTACAGCATTTCTGTTCGTAAGATCCTTCAACAGGAATACCAGCATTCATCGTCAATTGTGGTTAATATTGTTTTTTTTTTCTAAACATGTCACTGGATAAAACAAAAGTAACCCCGTCTAATAGATTTCAGTAAAATTAAAACATATGTAAGAGTTTATCTATCAATCTAAACACAATCTAAATACAAACACTTTTAAAAAACATGTCATTATCCAATGTATGTTTTGAACAAGTTACATAGTTTTATGGAATCTAGGTACCATCTAGCAAATAATTATAAGACTAAGTGATAATTTATAGATTTAAAAAAAAAAAAAAAACTTTGTAAACACCACTTTTATTTTTTATACTTTATGCCGACCGGGTTTCGCTACAACCGTGGCTTCTTCAGGGCAGTATAATACTCTACTGCCCTGAAATAATAATAATAATTGATAAAATAAACGAATAAATTTACCTAGAAATTTAGAAGGTAGAGGTATAGTCAAAATAACATCTCTCAAACATAATCAGGTAGAAATGCTAAGAAATTTTTTCCATAGGAAAACTGATAGTTCAGAAATGCACAAAATAATTTTCAAGGCAGATAGAAATATTTCGCCATTAAATTTATACGACGAGAATGCCAGCATTCTTATAAATTATTAGATTCCTGGTCAAATAAAATTCTTCACGCAAAACACTTCAACTATCTCAACCAAACATATGTTGACAAATTTTCGTCAAACAAATGGTTGAGTATTGGAGAGTTGAGCGCAGAAATAGAAGGCTTTATGCTTGCCATTCAAGATAGAGTCATTAATACTAAAAATTATAGGAAGCATATCATCAAAGATACAAATCAAATTGATGATTTATGTAGAAAATGTTTGGCTTTTCCGGAAACTATAGAACATATTATATCGGGATGTTCTGTATTAGCGCCGTTCGAGTATACATTTAGGCACAATCAAGTTTTAAAAATAATTCACCAAAGTTTGGTAATTAAACATAACTTGATTGACTGCCGTAATGTACCATATTATGAATATGAATCAAATTCATTTTTATAAAATGAATTTCATAAAATTTATTATGATAAAACTTTTCTAACAGACAGAACAATTAGTCATAATAGACCCGATATAGTTTTACATTACAAAATTAAAAAAAAAACTTATATCATTGATGTCGCTTTTCCAAATTCTTGTAATATTCAGAAAACTGTTTCTGAAAAAATAAGAAAATATACAGATTTAGAAAATGAGATTAAAAGAATTTGGCATTCTCAGACTATAAAAACATTTGTTATTTCGGCTACTGGCATTATACCTATATAGCTCTCTCGTTCAAAATTTAGGCGTATTAGATTTGTCAAAAAATTTGTATATAAAAATGCAAAAGTCTGTCATTTTAAATACATGTAGGATTACCAAAGATTTTTTAAATATTTATATTGAGGGATCAGTAGGATTTATCGGACCAGTTAGGATTTCATCAGAGCCGAACCCTCTGATATGAAAATATCTGGAGTCGGTGAAATATTTTCCCATTATGTTTCTGGTGGATTGACGTACTGTTCTTGTATTGTTTTGTATTTATTATACTTATATAGTGCACTTACATTACGTGAATTTACTAGATAATCATTTGTGGAAAAGTGTGTGGAAGGGTTTAGTCTTTCATTTGGGAAAGATTTAACCCGGACATAAAATATTTGGATGACTTGTATAGCGCCGTTTTTGTGAAAAATCACCTCAAGGGCGTTGTACAAATTTATAATAGAGTATTAAACTGCCCTGAAGAAGCTACGGTTGTAGTGAAACCCGGTCAGCATAAAGCATAAAAAATAAAAATTGTGTTTACAAAGCTATTGTTGAAACCCAGTCGGCATAAATAAAGGATAAAAAATAAAAGTGATGTTTACAAAGTTATTGTTTTATTTTAAATTATAATGCCACATCACAAAGTAACTGCTTCGTAAGAACAAATAAAAAAAATAAGTTGTAAAGCACCCTAGGGGTGATTTTTTATGAAAGTAATTAAAAAATGTGATACCTACTCAAAATAAAGTAGATTCACAATTAATTAGTTAAAAAATAACATATAGTAATAGTAGGTGCGGCACGTTCCAGATTGGAAGATACTCTCAGTATCGTCCTGCAACCATTCAGAATTGCAACATTACTTGAAATGGCTTTAACCGTCTTTGGTGACCAGATCTGATTGGCCAAGTGTTTCCCCACCTTCCTCTTCCCCATCTCCTTTCTGTCGCCACCACCTTCAGCCTCACAATATACCCCAATTAGGAATGCCATAATCTTACTGGCTCCAGACGGGAGTGGTTGGGGACTCTTGTGCGGTAAAAATACGATTTGATCGATTAAACAAATAATAGGTACTATGAGGAATAGAAAATGAAAAAAGAAGAGAAGCAGTTGAGAACATCAATAACACGTGAATAGTATCTGCAAACGTTAGTGGACTTCAAAAAAAATTAGCAATCTGGAGCTGAGTACTGAGCCTTTTTTACCAAGGAATTTAACAATAATAGTCACCCTGCGATTGCAAGCCGAAATCGTCTCTTTCCAATTTTTCTGTTTCCTTTTTTCTCCACAAAATTGAAGCAATATTTTACATGATTTGATATGCCAATCGTTTTGGATTGACACAGAAAATATTTGTTATACGTGAAATAAATTTGCAAAAAGAAATTATTCTTCATATTATACAGGTTTTGAAACAAAAAATGACTAACCGTGAGTGTAAAGGAATTAAATTTTTCTGATTTTTGACTTGTCTTCATATAATAAAATATTACTATTTGAGGTTTTACACATTAAGTTAAAAATAAACAAAAAGATATGTTGATTTATAAAATAATAGTATTTTAGTGTATTATATATCAAATGGAGACAATATTAGTGAAACTCAATCGAAAATCAGAAAAATCTTCATCTACTTCAATATTATAATTTGAGGTTTTACTCATAAAAATAAAAATAAAATTAAATAGTATATATCATATTACCTACGAAAGAAAAATGAAAATATGGAATTAATTTACGAAATCACGGAAACCTCTTTTGTTACAAACCAACATATTTAAAAAAAAAGAGTCCCAACTGCTCCAAACCTACTGCAATCAGTGAGACTAGGGTATCTCCAAATGGGGTACGTTGTAAGGCTGAAGATATGGACGAAATGGGTAGGAAATTATGGGGTTGGGGTTAAGTACCTAAATCTTCAGATCTGGTCACAAACCCGGATAAAACTATTTCAAGCCATTTTTCGATTCTGAATGGTGGACTTTCACCAGGGCGACACTGAAAGAATCTACCACTCTCGCCAAAATCAAGTCTTAGGATATTGCAATTATTGAAGGTCTCAATAAATAATACTTTAACCGAATGTAAAAATATAAAGCCCCTGCATATCATAATGCCGCCATCTTGCGAATGTTTACTAAGAATATCAGTCAACATATTATTAGGTGTGTGATCGTGTTAGTATGGAGATCATATAGTACCTACACAGTACTCACACACTAACAGGAGCGCAGGATGCAGAGAGTATGAAGGGAAATATTAATAAAAGAAATGACTTAGCGAGATTTACACTCGGCGTAATGCGACGAAAGAGCAGAGGCGGACCTGAGACTTCCCCTCAAAAAAATGTTTTTAACTACAAAGACAAACATACAAAAACACATTAAACCTATAAATACCAATAAAATACATAAATAAAAAGATATATATTTCTTCAATCTTTGCAAAATAACTTTGTGGCATTATTTATTATTTAATTAATAAGAGATAACTTTGTATAAACCACTTTTTTAATAAACAATATCGACATGTTTCAATAACAATGTTATCTTCTTTACCAATGATGATGCAATAAAATGTTAATATGTTAACATATCCTGAAGAAGATAACATTTTTATAGAAACATGTCGATATTGTTTATTAAAAAAGTGGTTTATACAAAGTTATCCCTTATTAATTAAATAAAAGATATATATATTTATTCTCAGTCAAATTGTCGATCTTTTTTAATCTTATTCCCAGTCCTGCAAGCCGGGGGATAAAACAAATACATGAATGTCTACGACTAGCTTACTCCCAGGCGTTGCCTGGGGTTTACACAGAGTTTTTTCAAAATCAGACATAAACAGTGACGTTTATCTTATTTTGAAAACCATATGTAGAAAATTTTATTAATCTCTGAATAAAATAGAAAATTTGTACACGAATCAAGTTCACGCCACCCGCTCGCTACAAACAGGCACCCTGCTTTTTATATTATATTATAGACTGCGTTCTTCTTCCCACTGACTTTTGTTTGTAATACTCAACTTATAAAACAGGTATGTCCATTCCTGCTCAGGATTTGACGTTGAGGACTTAAAATAGGGTTTTAAAATATTTATATAATTTTTAATGTTTTCAATTCGTCGATAAATCATCAAACAAATCATATTGTTATTTCACCTAAGAAAAATAATATTGGAAAAAATAATTGCTCGCAGAAATGAGTAAATTTGATTTACCTTAAAAAAATAAAATCTCACTTTGTCATTTTGGAACTCAATGCTAAATGCACTATGTTAACTACATAATGGTTATAAATTATAGAAATTAGGTAATTGATAAAACGTTTCTTTTTACAAAGATATCACAATATATATAACCCTTGACCTTGAGTTATTATTTATTTAAGGAAATAATTATTTAATAAATTATCTATTTCAACACTGCAGTTTCAATGCACAAGATAATTAATTGCCTATTGAATCCCTATGAAAAATTGAAACCTGTAACACAACCACATACATGAGACAAAGAAGAAAAATAAATAAATAAAGTCATTTAGAAAAAAAAACAGAATCGAAAGTCATTGATATACTGTGCAATGCAGATATTTGACGAATACCAGAAAAAATAAATTAGAAGAAAATGTAAATGTTATTCAATTTGAATTATGAAAATTTGTGATTATTTTATGTTTTTTTAATGTAATATGTATGTCAAGAAGAGATGCGAGGCACCTCTTGTTGAAAGGGAAACATACTGAGTTAATTTTGTGATTAATCAAAGTATACAATGCACGGGATCTTGGGAAATAATTCCAATAAATGTTTTAAAACATCTCTTCAAGTTGACCACATTTTGGCCAGCTAACGCTCGAGGGTGTTTGAAAATTGGCCAAAGTGTGGCCAAAAACAGTCCAGTGGTTATAAAAGCATTCAATTTAGAGATTTTAAAAATTTACACGGTAGGTAGGTACTATTTTTCATCTTAAAAACCATACTAAATAATATTTTTTTGTGTCAGCAGCGTCAGAAGTGGTTTGAATTCTTACTGTAGTACTTAATTGTATGCCTACACTCGCAAGTTCTACAAAAAACTTTAAAAGAAGTATGTAAAAATGTCCTAATAATTCTCCTAGCCCGTCCCTGCACAGGATTACACGGGAGCTGTTCCCCCCGCCCGGCGCCCGGCGCGCGAGGATATGAGGTGCGGACCTCAGCTGCGTCAAAATATCCCTTTAAATGACCCAAATAATGTGATACAACCATGCATTATGTTTTATTCTGTATCCAAAATAATCCTCACGACACCATACGCTCCCCACAGTCCCCACGGCCCGGCTTCAACACAGCCGAGTGGTGACAGCAATTTGTACTTATAATTGGTATTGAATTGTGATTACTACCAATGATGACGCAATGAAATGTTGCAAGTAACGTTGAGAGACGTCATTAGGGGTATTTGAATTAGAACGATTCGTTCGTTAAAATAAATCACAGAAAAACTTAACTTGAACTCTAGAGCTCATGGATTCTTTCACTAAATTTTATGTTTAACTGATTAACTATTTTGAATTGTATTTTTGTGATGTGAATAGATTCATAACTGCTCCCAACCGCCTGGAACGAGTGAGACTATGGCACTTCCAATGGGGGTTTGTTGTGATGCCGAAGGTAAATGGGGAGGGCAAGGATATGGGGAAAGGGAAGGTGGAAAAGAACCTGATTATTCAGATCTATTCACCAAACACGGTTAAAGTAATTTTTTTAAGCAACCATTCTATTCTGAATGGTGCTAGGGAAAAACTGAGAGTATTTTTCACTCAGGAATTGTTGAAACAGTTCGTCGTTATGTTTTCTCTGTTTTTCTGTACGTTATGTAAACCTGGTAACTAAGAACTTATATAGTTACTATATTTATACAATGTAACACATGATAAATCTATTTTAAATAATCATTAATACAAAAAAATCTAAAATATTCAATTACCATTTAATGCAGAAACGTTTGCAGATGAGCAGATGGTATGAGCAAATATCTTCGTCGCATCACGAAAATCATTCTAGTAAATCTGTCTCGGCTACCTTCATTTCATACTTATATTAAAAACGCCGATGTAGATATTAGGAAAGGGAACATTAACGTTCATCGTCGGGGGTGAATACACAAAAAATCGTACCATAAGTGTAGCACTCGAAAGTCTATTCGTTCAATTAATTGAATCGATTCATATTGAAGAATCAAACTGCATACCACAAGTAATGTTATTTTCTGTTAGTGTTGCTTTGCAAGGAAATCAATTGCTAATTTGTCAAACGTCAATGTATTCTCCTGCATTAAAATTCATATCCTACTTATGAAAAGATGTTTTATTTGCATTAACTACCTTATTATTTATTCCTTCAGGTAGGTACGTGTTAAAAAAACGCACCGTAACTTTTCTACAAACCGATCGCGATGACTTTTAGCCTAAATAGGGATCCATATTTTTTTATTACGTTTCGATATAGTGTTGGTTTTAACAACATTATAAATAAAAAAATCAGTCTTTCCACCATTTACGATCCTTTTAATTTAAAGCTCACCTTATTATTTTTAAATGCCATCGGAATCGTTAAAAGACCAGCATCAATTGTGCTCTGAAAGCTTATTTTATAGAGGTGTCCGTCTGAAGGATTAAACCCGAATTCCAATAAAAAGGCCGTTTACCGCATAGAGACATAATTATAAAATATATGCTCCGCCGTTTTATCGGACAGAAAAAGAAAGAGAAAACCTGTATTTATCATTCCTTTTTCTGGAGCTTTTAAACTAAACTTTATATTTTGAGCACCCGAAAAAAACAGCCGGATGTCGTGACTTTTTCAAAAAGCCAGAGATACAATAAAATTCCGGCGGATATAAGAGAAGTGCTGCTGGGACAAGGTAGGTGCCATTTTCTAAAGACCTTTAAGGTGACACGAGCGACACAATGGATGGAATGGACAAATGATTATTTTTGATAGATTGGTGCCGCCTTGCGTGTTTAGGACCAACCAATATTTTTTTCAAAGTTCCATGATGGCCGATTAATTCGAACCCGGACTATTCAGTTTCCCAGTAAAATATTTTTTTATCTATTGGTAAGTTTTTTTACTACGCTTGTGTTTAAGTCGTTTTTTAAGCACATTTATAATAATTACGATAACTGTTCAAAGTTGTCAGACATCATTTTCTGATAATAAACCATGGAAATATCACGTTTTTTAGTTTATTGTTTTCAAGTTTAATTTAAAGAACTCAATTTGAAATCTTATTTCTTTTCTGTAATATTCAATAATATTAATATTTATTTTATGAAAAAACAGTTTATTTATAAGCTATCGCGGGAAATAATAATTACAATAAAGAAATTATCTTTAAAGAATCTGTTTTTATAAATTAAATAATCATAATATTGAATATACAAATTATTTAAATAAAAATAAAACTTATTTAGTTTTTTTTTCATAAAATTTATCTCGCTGGGAAACATGTTTTTCTTAAGTAATTGTTTTTTTTTAAATATTATTAGACAAGTTAAAGCTTGCGTTAAAATTTCATAAATTTTATCGTAGAAACATTACAGAAAATATTATTGTAGAAATTTAAAGTATTAATTTGAACCCTGGTGATGCTTGAGCGAAGCACAAAATAAGTGTTTTATTTTTATTAAATAAAAAAAAATGTGTGTTTTATTTTTTAATTTTGACAAAAAGGCGCAATAATAGGCAAACATAATAATCCTAACAAGTTAAACAGATATCTAATGGTTTTTTTTAATTATACCTAGATTACGATAAAAGAGCCGCTGATCTCCAAAAAACTCATTTAAAAAAAAAATTAGATATGTTTATAATAAAATCGTTATTTAAACAACCGTTTCTTAACGTTAGAAACCAAAAATACGTAGGTACCTAGGAAAAGTTCGTATATTGTAGATTTTATTATAAAAACAGAATTTGCCTTTTACCTTATTATATTGGTAATAAGTTACTACCAATACATCTTCTGCAATATAAAGTAGAATAAACTGCTGTTTGGTAGTCGGCAGTATAATAATAATAACAAATTTAATGTCACAAAGTTGACGGCCTTAACAATTAGGCTTTGTAATATGTCGCATGGAGGAGCCTTTTGTAGAAATGCGCTTTTGGGTTCGACTCCGGTAGGGGTGCATTATAAGCTTTAATAAAGCGTGCGGTGCCGCGGAACTACCTTAATTTATTAGAAAATACTTTTTAACTATTATTCTATTAATTATAATAAACATAACACAACGATAAAAATAATAAGCAAGATTGATATAGACATCAAGAATAACAGAAGTGACCTCTCCGTCGAACAATTAACCAATCGAATCATTACGAATTGAAAACTGTTGCATCAAGGATTTTATATTGTGCATGATCCAAGTACATACCGATTTTTTTGCATAATTTTAATTCTTAAATATACTTACTGCTTTTGTTTATTAAAACATGCGCCAACCCCACTAAGATAGTCATTTTGATTTTTTATTTATTTTTTATTAGAAGTAGTTATTTTTATTTTTTTACAAAAGTCGAAAAGAAAGTGACTTTACTGAGGTGACCTTACCTTACTTACCTTAGGTCGAAAGAATGTGACTTACATGGTTTTTTGTATGAATTATAAATTAGGTTAATTAATTTTTTTTGCAAGAACGTTACGAGAGGAAAATTATGAAGCAATATTTAGAAGAAAACATAACCTAAGAGGTAATATTTTTTAGGTTGCAATATTATATATATATTCTTCCTTTCCGTATACATAATCCATATCTGAATACTTATTTTGAAGTTGGTTATATTTTTAAGTGTATTGGAAAAGGGAGGAAATTAAATTATTTTGTAGAATAAAGCGTAATAATAATATAGCATATGTAATACATGTACGTAACCTTAATTTTATTAATATGTAACTATCAAATATCCATAATACAAACAATGTACAGTCACTTCCAGCCACAAGCTAATGCTTCCATGGAAGAGTAGTATTAAAATATGATCTTATTATAATCAGAGAAGAGTATTGAATATTTCTTTGTTCAAAAGTCGTCTTGGTTGCAGGTTGGTTAATGTATGTATAGTAGGTATATGTATTTACGGTGCTCCAGATTTTATGTCCGGGTTAAATCTTTCCCAAATGAAAGACTAAACCCTTCCACACACTTTTCCACAAATGAATATCTAGTAAATTCACGCAATGTAAGTGCACTGTATAAGTATAATAAATTCAAAACAATACAAGAACAATACGTCAAACCACCAGAAACATAATGGGAAAATATTTCACCGACTCCAGATATTTTCATATCAGAGGGTTCGGCTCTGATGAAATCCTAACTGGTCCGATAAATCTTACTGATCCCTCAATATAGATATTTAAAAAATCTTTCGTAGTATTATTATGTTGGTATGTATTAGGTAGTATTATTATGTAGGTGTGTAAAATTATGTAGTACGTACTTATGAATATGCAAATAAAATAAATAATTTTGCTATATGAGCATCCGTTTAAAAATATCTGATTTTCAAAAGCATTTCTTAAAAGTGTCTATCAAAAATATCAGAATATTAATATGGAGTATCGCGCACAACCCTTAAACTACGATGTGACTTTTAAGGGGTGTAATATACCCCAATAAGCACAAGGCAAGGTAAGTATAAAATTCCCTTATCAATTGTTGGAGGGTTGGTCCCGCACTATTCTGTCCTAATAGGCTTAATAACATCGTCAACATGACATAAAAATAACTCCAACTAAATATCCCGAAAGGTGGTGGCGGTGGGTTCATTCTTCGTCCTCACCGAGCCAAGGGCAGGCTTTAGTTACCTTAGTTACCGGCGGATTAGTTAAAATGGTAAAATTTTATGATCAGTTTTAACTACATAACCAAACCATCTCCAGGCAGGGGGTGGACCGCCACACAACACTATTTTGATACCCTTCTTGATTCATTCATATTCAAACGTCATCGTAAGTATACGAAAACTTATCAAGAATGTGTAATTTTAAAAAATGGTTTGTTTAGCCAATCAAAATAATTGATTGCATAGTATTAACTTAACAGAGTATATACCCATTGTAAAATTATTTACGGATTTATGATTGACGGAGCAAAGCGAAGTCCTGTTTTAACTGGAGCCCTTTTGTTTTTGACATTTCGTTTATCTTTTATTTGTTTTTTGTGTTCCTTGTCCGATCAACCCTATCGATGGTTAGTGGCAGTGGCGGTCCTTTAGTTTTCAATAAGCTGGAGTGCTAAGATTGAAAAATACGACGTTATTGATGGTTTTTCAATAATTAACAAAGCAATTTATTTATAATGCGCTATTTTTCTATGAAATATCACCAGATTCGTTGATTTTACTGTGTGTAGGTATTAGGTCCTTTTTTTAAAAAAAAAATTGTCATCAGCAATCGAAAAAGTATGGAAACAATTGTTTTTATTTACTCATCACTATTATTTTTGAAATAATATTTTCTGTATATTTTTTTACATGGTGGCACAGAACACCTTTCCTTTCTAACTTATTCGAGTCATTCAAGCCCATTCACAACAGTTTCCAAAAATGTGTATCTTTTTCAGCGTAAAGCTTCTCCTGTCAGTTTCACCAAAAGCCGGATTTTGACTTACGCATTCACGAAATGGGATTATTTTCCAAAAAATTGGATTTCTGCTAAGCCGCTCGATATGAATGGCAAGGGCACATTTTCAATTACAAATGGATTTACAGATTTAGACGATAATGTGACGAAATTCGGTAAAATTAGTGACTTACACACGTTGTTATTAAATGGAACTTGCTGACACGAGCATTATATTCATCATCCATATTGTATATGAATGCTATATTTAAGGAAGTTAATATAAACAAGACGATATCAACAACCATTTTGAATAAAAGAAAAAGATATATGTTATGAGACGACGAACGCAGCAAAGAAGAATGATTCAACTTCTTCTTATATATATATATTTTTAAATAAAGATTACTGATCTCGTTTATTTTTAGAGCACTGCATCTTGTTTGTTTTTGATAACGATTTTTCTCTTCGAACAGTGTAATGTACATATAGTAGGTGTATTCCAGAAGCTGATTATTTGTCGAGCAGAATTATTTATACAGTTTGGTAGAATTTTTCTTTAGTCATTTGTCAGCGTTCAAAGAGAAGAAAAAGTAGATATCTGAGTAAGGTAAATGATAGAGAGAGTGCGCTAATATTTAAAAAAAAAATGTAATTAATATGAATAAGCGACTATTGTGAATTTTTAAAAATAAAACACCACTTATAGCAAAAATTTCTCAATATCTAAGGTAAATAACATTGTGAATGCTTCATTCCTACACATAACATGCTAAATTACAAAAATATTTAAAGATTTTTCAAAATAATTTTCATAGCGTTCTTACTTGGCGATTTTTTTCTGATGAGGGAATTTCATATAATTATTCATTTAATTCGGCATCTAAATAGAGGTTTTCTTAAAAAATAACGTATACTCTCTTTAACAGTTTAAAAATTTAATGGTCAATGTTGTCGGTAGAAAGTTGAAATGCGGAGTCTAAGTCTAAATCATGGTTGTACCCAATTGTATATTTCATAGTATTCTCAGTAAATGAGAAATGGATAATTGAACATAGTTTAAACCAGAAAATGTCCATATATTTGATTATAATAAATAGCAATAAATAACTCTGCCGTGCCACTATAAAATTTGTCAACAATATTTCATTCTTTTGTTAAATCGTCTTCCCTTCCATCCCCTTCCTTTTCCCCAACCCTCTTCTTTGTAACTACTTGAAATAGTTTAATTGTCATCCCAATTCCGGAAATATATCACAAATATTATAAAGTCGAAATATTCTCCGGAAACCATTAAATAAGTGCTTTCAATTTTAATTGGAAAATTAAATTCCAAGATGGTAGATCTATGGTTTGAATTCGGATGTTAAAATATTTTAAAGTTTTATGGTAGTCTTTCCAAAATGACAAATAAAGCAATATTGATCCAAATTTTTTTAGTTTTAGGTTTATTTTACTTTTCGGTTGATTTGGTCGTCCAGGTGATTTTGTCAAATGGGCCATTCCGTCTGGAGCCAGTGAGACTATCGCACCCTTAATTGGGGAGAACTCTAATGCTATTATTGAAGGGGTTGTGAGGTAATGGGGAGGGGGGTGAGGGAGATGGGGAGTGTCAAGGTTAGGGAAGTACCTACTATTTAGATCTGAACACGGTTAAAGCCATTTTCACGTTTTATTTCTGAATTTATCATCAGGGCATTCCATTCTGGAACTTGCCACAAAAATAATATATTATTTGTAATATATTATAAAAATTATAGGATAATCACCATTGCTCAATTAAGAATCTTTAATTCTGGAACTTGCGCAAAAATAATATATATTAATTTTAAATTAATGAATTTTGAAACACTACAAATTAATTACATCAAATTTACTTGCGCACGCTGGTATTTGAATCCCCGACTTCCGGTTTCATAGTCGAGAGTCTGACGTTATGTTCTAATTTAATTCAAGAAGGTATTATTATAATAATTTTTTCCCTTCTTTTACAGCCGAATAATTTGAAAGTCCTGTTGTCCGAAACATTTTCTGCGTTCACTATAATACTTCAAAATCCGTTCGTCTTTGTTATACCAGTCAGTTTAGCACCTCCCCTGACATGGATTGCTCTAACATATAATATAAAATAAGATTAAGTCCAAATAAATCTCGGCACCGCAATCACTAAGGGTTGGTTGCGAAGACGTTATTCTTTCAAAGACAAAGTACCCTTTAAATAAGCCCTGGGCGGTTGACCAACGGCCTGAGAACAGATAGCCTCTTGACCAATAACCGCCCCAAGCGATGGGGTCGGAGGGAACCCCTGCGAGCTGCTGGTCTCAAAACCACCCCTTCAACGCCAAGATTGGATTGACTCTCGGATCCACAATCACCCCTTTCAATATCGTTTTATTACCAACACATAACAATTTGTCTCAAAAAACATTTTACAAATAAAAGTATTTGTTTTTTTTTTTAACTACACACTTAGATATCCGCATAGTCGCTAAGATGGAAGACATTGAGATTTTTTCACTGAATCTACATTACTACATTTGATTTTTTTAAAAGGTTTGTCAACTGTGATTCGTATTATCAAAGCGATGAAAAATATAATTACATTGAACCTAATGAACATGGTCGATACTACAACACATAATCGGACATAATACGATTCACAATTTTAAGAAAACATTCTGTAGAGTATATCATACCCAACAAGATACCATCTTAATATTGTGGGCATAGAAAATTGTGTATATAATGTATGTTGTGTATATACATGTACACATACATATATAAATACACATATGCAGTTGCACACATACATACGTATAATAATTTGGCAGTAGTAATTCCCTTTATCATAAAATGAATAATATTATAAGTGTTACAGTCAGAATTGCTTCTTTTTGCTGTAATATTTTTGTAAAAATGCTTGTAAAATTTTTTTTTCATGATGATATATTATGGTGTTCATTTGAACACGATGATATCAATTATTTATATGAATGCCGTTGGCGCTAATAAAAAAATTGTCAAAAGAAGCGAAGCTATCAGTCCACAATGGAGTCCTGGTACCTACCCTGATGTATGGCAGTGAGGTAAGGAACTGGCAGAGGAAGGATGCTGTTGAAATGTGATCCCTGAGGTGTGTGGTAAAACCATGTATGATCTTGTGAGAAATACGGATGTAAGGCTGATGTAAGCATAATGAGTAAGATTAAGAAAGGGTGCTTCAGATGGTTTGGGCATGTAGAGCGAATGGACGAAGAAAGCAGTGTAAGAAGAATATATGACACAAATATAGAACTTAGGAATTCATAACGAATTTTAAAGCGCCCTTGAGGTGATTTTTCACAAAAACGGCGCTCTACAAATTGTATCGACAAATATTATTATTATTATTATTAAATATGAATGGTAGAAGAAGTCGGGGACGCCCGAGGAAGACATGGCACGATCAAGTGAATCAGATACTTGAGATAGAAGAGTATGTATGAGACGATGTATGAATGTGAGTGAGGCATAGAGTGTGTGCCAAGACCGAGTTATTTGGCAGTCCATCCTCTATTCCTACCACTGCGGGGAAACGGCATGATGGTTAGTTAGTTAGTTAATTTCACAAAAGGTCTGGTATAATATGGTTCCAAGATAACTCAGAGTCTAGCAATTTCAACACCCCTTTGAAAAGTCATTAAAAGCTAAAGAAAAAAAAAAATAGCTTTTAACCTAACCTATTTAAACAAATTTTTTCATTACTATTCGTCCGGTCACCGTATAATACATACCTACCTACTTAGGTTAGTTTCATTGACTAGAATAGTTGTGAGTCTTTGGTTGCGCTCTTTTCTTCGAAAACCATCAATAATTACTTATGGTTATTGTATTCAGCTAAAACTTTGTGGTTGTTTATTATAAAAATAGAAATAAAAGAGTCTCACAATGTATTTTCACAGCCTAATTTTGAGCATTTTTCCAACCAGTAACGGAACAGCCGTTTCTTAGTCACGGTAAAATATAACGATACCTACCTACTAACTTTACATTATTGAAAGAATATTGACTTCTAAACCGGTAGAAAAAATACTCAAAATAAAGGTTGTACCAAACGAATAATAAATTTAACGAAACATGTAACAGAACAAGTCACAGTAAAATGAAAGGTAACTGGGAATCGAATCAAGGATCTCAGTCTTACTTTTATTTTAATTTTATTTAAGTAGGTACCTAACTATGCGCGAAAAAAAACAAAACATTAATGGGTGCAGTTCAAAATTCAGATAACTAGAGCAGACAAGAGTGGGGAGGCTAACGCATAAACAGGAAACCTCTCATTCTATTTCATTCTCTCGCAGGCTAAATCCTATAGATGTATGTATTTGTCTCTTTTTAGTGTCGCTTTGTCGTTTCATCACAACGGTGCTAAACAGGTTTTCACTTCAAAATCTTGGATTTTTGATTTTTTTAAATCTAATCCGTATTATATGTACATATACAATATAAACCTATTCCAGTTTTTGTCAATATCATTATCCAAGGCCAAGATGAATGGTATAAGATCATCGGAATAAGTATCAGAGTTTACTATACTCGTATTCCTAAAAACGGGAAACGGACCTATTTCCTCTTGAATGGCTTTTGGTCAATACACCGATTTGTATAGCTACAAGTTAAAAGTCAGTTGTTGTCCAATATCCAGGTGTCGGGTAAAGCTGCTAGTCTTTTTGTGAAAGCAATATCGCCAATGACACACGTCGCTAAACTCACTAAACTGTTGTCAACGGCCACAAAGGACGGTGTCAATCGATTACGGGACGACTAAAGACGATTACATTGAGAGGAATTATTGACAAATAATGCCAACTGGAACGTAAGATGCATTGTCTGCCAAATCGAAACTCGCAAACAAAGGACTTGTTTAAATTTGGGGGATCGATCGGGGAGACGATGTGCAATGGTGTTATTAATATGGTGGCGGGTCTTGGTTAAATTTTTCAGTTCATGATTTTAATAATGCGAAAGTTGATTCAAAATTATTTGGATTTATTCTGGATATTATTGATAAAATGACATAATAATGTATAATAACAAAGATGCATGCAGGTATATTATTACATTTACTCCATTGCGGTTGTAGTTTTAAGCAAGGCGAAAACCCCCGAATTTGAAAGAAATTTTATAGAAAAATTACTTTACTATCTGTTATATCTACTAGACAACTAGACGGTATAAAGATAAATACCGAAGATATAAAATTTTATCCAACTAAATTAGTAGGCAGGTATCTACCCCTGAAATATAATTTAAAAGTAAGTAGGTACACATATTTCATTTAAGTTTTTCACTTAGGTTCCAAAGATTGAAATATTGTCACTAACTGAAATTTTACAAAAAAAATCTAAATAAATGCCTACTTCGCTTGAATTTTATCCTTTTAAAACTGTCTTTTTGTCTTACAAAAAATCTGTCACTTTTCCAAACTATGGTATTCTGCAATAATTTCCGTAAAATGTGTTGTTTTATCCAATGTTTGTCTACATTTGAGTATCTACCAAATAATAAATTTGAGTATCTACCAAATAATAAATTTGAATATCTACCAAATAATACATTTCAATATATACCAAATAATATATATCAATGTAAAAACCGTTTTTAAAAAAATATTTTTTTTTTTAATATGAATACCGTTCCAACTGCTCCCGTCTGAAGCCAGTAAAACATTGGCATCCCCAATTGGGGTATGTTGTGAGGCTGAGGGTTGTGGGGAAGGGATGGAGATAGGGAGGAGGAAGGTGGGGAAGTACCTGGCTATTCAGAGCTGGTCACCAAACACGGCTAATGCCGTTTCAAGCAACGTTTCAATTCTGAATGGTGGTCTTATACCAGGGCGATACTGAGAGTATCTTCCACTCTGAAACGTGCCGCAAATATACTATATATTATTTTAAATTAATAAAATGTGAAATAACACAAATTAACCAATAACATTTATTTGATTTATTGATTCGATCCCGCGACCTTCGGTGTGCAAATCAAGCGCCTTACCGCTGCACTACGCCGGCTATCAATAAGAGTCCCAACTGCTCCCGTCTGGAGCCAGTGAGACTATGGCATCCCTAACTGGAATATGTTATGCGGCTGAAGATAGCGGGGAGGGGAAGCAGATGGGCAAAGGAAAGGTGGGGAAGTACCTGGCTAAAAAGATCTGATCACCAGACACAGCTAAAGCCGTTTTAAGCTACGTGTCAATTCTAAATGGTGGTATTACACCATTGCGGTACTTAGAGTATCTTACACTTTGGAACGTGCCACAAATGTATTAGATATTATTTTTAATAAATGACTTGTAAAAAACACAAATTTATCATGTAAATTTTATTTGCACACGCCGGGGTTTGAACCCGCGACCTCCGGTTTGTTAATGGTATTGTAATAATTATAACATAAATCACTGATATTCTATAATAAAATATAACTAACATTAAATATATTATTTATAAGAAACGAAAAATATATTAATTTTACTCGCGATTCCAACCGAGTTGAAACATCTGAAGGCATTCCGCAGACAAATTCGCAAAATTTGCCGGATTTATGTGAAATTCATTTGTCTATCTACTCGCCCGTAGACCACATCGTCCCTTTGTCAAATTTATGCGGAGTGCAAAATTATTCTAATTTATGCTCCATCATTAACTATCTGGTGTTTGAACGCTTAAATGTGATCTAACGAGGATTTAACTCCAGGGTTGCATTTGGTAATTTTGAGAAATACTCTGTTTCTTGCCAAAGATATGTTGTTACAGTCACCTAATAATTACAAATTAAAATAACGCAATGTTTAATAATGGCAGTATACATACTTGTATGGCTGTCTTTAATACTCGTATAGTCATGACGATTTATGCCGGTCAGACCACCCTTTATGCTCGCTATACGTACATGGCGTCGCCCAAAAACGCTTGTTATTTTTTAGCATTGTGATTGTTTAGATCCGTTGTATGAACATATATCGAGAAAAAGGGATTCGGTTTATCCATTTTATGTATAATTAGTTACCTATTGCGTGGTGGGCCGGATCAGGTGAGACTGGTTGAGGGAGACATTTTGATTTCTTTAGCCGGACTCTCTAGACCTAGACCCATCGCCTTGTATCATGAAGTGACCGATTCATACGTTTATCACTCCTGGACGCTTTGACTCCTAGATTCCTACCCACCCCTCACACCTTATTCCCAGAAATTCCTCTTCTTCATTTCCCTAAAAAGGCCCTCCACAAAGCATCCCAAAATATGACATAGGCCTCGAGGGGAATTGTTTTCCTCGGGGCCTCCTATGTTGAGCTATTAAAAAAAAGAAAACCAACCGGTCTCTCCCAAGTTGAGTCACCAAATGCATTTTTTCTCACTTTATTCGCTTCTAACTTGTCTACAGAAACTGAAGCAGACTGTAGAAACTAACGTGGCGATCGGTGGAATATACATTTACATATAAGAGAAGACTATCTACATTATAAAGCACAACATGAAGAATAGTTCTAAGAAAAAGCGCATCATGCCCTCACCCCAGTCCAGTCAGAAAGACCAGGTTCTAGAAGAAGACATTGCAAATCTACTATTATTTATTTGAAAAGCCCGAGTCCCCCCCTGGTTGAGTGGGCTGCCAGGTACATCAAGCCCTGGATTAACTGCTCCTGTTGTTAATTTGATCTGGGAAATAGATTGGCGGCCTAAATCAGCTCCAGCCTCCCGCGGTCCACTGTAGCCGGCAACCGGTAACCGGTAACGCCGTGTTTATAGTTACGGCGATATATGGCCGAGAGAGTCGTTATTAGGAGACTAAATGCAGGTTGGTAAACAGGTATACCAATACTTAACCGTTCCCATATGGCTATAGGGTAGGTACATCAAGTTAGGCATCACTCGATTTTTCCAGGACCTTCGTAGGTACCTATGTTGATTAGTCGATTATGTGTATAACAACAAAGTATTATTTGCAATAAATAAATCCCCTTACATTTAATACTTTTAATAATACGAAACCACAAACGATCCTCATAGCCCTGGGACAGCGGATCTACAGAACTTACAATTATTATTTTTTTGTGTTCTCCGTTAAACGGTTACACACCAATATATTACGGAGAAGATTACAAATTAAAAATACATGGGGGCAGTACTATGCTGTGACATGTTTAAAAAAATAGTTGCTGAACTGTCTGTAAGTAACATTGAAAATGTCGATGGTCAATGCAGAATCGAGTCTGTTTATTGGCGCGTTCTGATTAGTACTGGGCGTTGACGATAATTCCATCCAACGCCAACGTCGTTATCGTTGGCGATTTTCAACTGTTGAAAATAACTGTTTAAAATAACGTCGACGTTGACTCAAATATATAATAAATGCGCGACAAGCCAGTAGGTACAATCAAACATCAAACTAACCACTAACGACGTGTTTTTTTTTTTCCCTCAGATTGCTCGTGATATTTTAATGACCGTTTTGAATATTTTCCGCCGACCTTAAAAAAATCATACCTCCGAATTTTAATATTGAGGCATAAAAACTGATCATAGTTCTATATAGTCAATGAATTCACCTATTCACATTGCTTATCGTTGATAAATTTTATTGTCCCCTTGCGCTGCTTATCGGCCGTATTGGATGGGGAAAAAAACGTGCAGTAGGTACGTACTTTACCAAAAGACCATTTGAAATATCGAGTAATGTTGTTCACGAAGTGCAAACTCTTAACCCTTTTTATTTATTAGGCAGTTGATTCGTTAAATGCGTTGAATAATATTCGCATGTACGTATTATATTTCAACTGTTGGCGCTAATTATTATCAACAGCGTTGGACGTTGAAATAATATAACTATTGTTTTCAACGGCTAGTTATATTTTGATACAGTACTAGTTCTGATAGGCAGCAGTTCTCGCTTTCGGTGCATAAAAAGGTGCATGGGATTTCCCACGAGTATCCTGGCTAGGGACATATAAGATAATCTCTTTTAACGTAGGCGGATTTAGTATAGTACCAGAGATTAGCTTTACTTTTAAAAATGTTTACCTAAAAATGTTTTTTCGGCGGGCTTACAAGGTATTCCTGTTAAGAACAATGATGGATACAGGAATGGGTAGTTGGTATGTATATTGCCTCATATACAGGTAACGCATAAAACTTTTTTGTACTTTTTCTATTTCTAGAATATGATATTAACGGGAAATTTAGTTCAGGCAAAGAAATTGTTGCCACTTATAATGCTATGCAGTGCCTTCCCGGGATGTCTTCAAATTATTTTTTCCATCCACCCTACCTGCATGTTCAAACCACGGCGGGCCCTGGGCCTATGTGATCTTAAAGATGCTTTGTGGGGGATATTTTTATGAAAATGAAGGAGAGGAAGTTCTGGGGGTCAGGATGTCCAGGAGTGGCAGACGTATAAATTCGCAAACTGCGATGCAAGGGGATGGGTCGACAAAGTCCGGCTGGAGAGGTCAAAAGGCCTCCCTCAACCAGTCTCTCTCGATCCGGCCCGCCACGCAGTAGGTGTGCAGATGCATCCGCCGCCAATACCAGGACAAACTTCACCCCATGAACCCGGGTATCCCTGCTGAGTCACCAAACGTAGCGAACCACTTCGGACCTATGGTAGAGGTGTTGGTTATCCAATAAATGGTTCCCGGGTGGCGGTACACTACCCGCTTCCAAAATTGACTGAAAAGCTTGTCCATTATGCTTACATCATAATTTTCTTATTCTAAATCCGTCTGGAGTCAATGAGACTATAGGATCCCAAAGTGGGAAAGGGAAAGAGATAGGGAGAAAGGAAGGTGAGAAAGTACCTGGCTATTCAGATCTACTCACCAAACACAATTAAAGTCAGTGCGATACTGAGAGTATTTTCCTGAAATGTGCTAAATACTTTTAAACGTGCCGCAAATACACCGCACATTATTTTAAATGATTAAATTATTGTGAATACACGAAGCAGTCAAATAAAATTCATGCACACGTCGGGACTTGAACCCGTGACCTCCGGATGGCTAGTCGAGAAGTTTGCCTCTCCACCACGGGGGCCGTCAACCGTCTTTGGCAATTCTATCAAACATAATGGACCTACTACTTAGGATTCTTATATCTTCATCATTTGGCCAATAACCAAGTTTATCTCATTGATTCGAATTATTTAATTACGTTCATACGTCTCATCAATAACTTAACGTAATTATTAAAACCCACAATCAAACCGGAAGTAATTAATTACTAACTACTTGGAATGACTTAACAATAGAGAAATAGATAATTCACCAAATCTCCCTTTATCATTTTGGAATCTGACCATAGCACACGGTAGTTAAAACTCACTCCTAATGCATATTTAATAAAAATTAATAGATGTTCGTGAACCCATTCATAAATAATAATAACATGTTGTGAACTTCTATTTATTTGCTCATTTGGCTACTGGTGAACAACTGTTGGGTAATTATGTAGGTATAACGTTGTTAATGTTATAAATACCTAATATACTTAGGTACAGGCTGTATACAAGTATATTGCTGAATGAGAAACTCGGTTATTTCGGTTCCAAACTTACTGACACTGACACTAATGATCTCAACTTATAAGCTTTGGTCAAATGTTGTACGATGCTTTAAATCTGTGCATAGATTTTTTTTAACAGAGCGTTATTCCCGGATAGAGCAGGGTACCTAGCATGGTCGATCGATAAAGATTTTATCGATAATGTCGGTAACTTGTCATCGTTCCCTTAGATGCAAAATGTAGATATGCATAATTTTTTAGGCGATGATTTTTTTTTCAATTAAAAACAAAAATATATATTTTTACATCACACTTCTGAATAGACGGTTTTAGCCTAGCGGATCACGTGATAAGCACTCTCTTTCATTTCAGCAGAACGGTAACACATAAAACAACGCGTTTATCACAATGTGTAGGAGTGTGATCAGTGGCGACATGTGATTGAGAAGAATAAAATGGTTTAAAAAAAAAAACAAAAAGACATTTAATTTTTGTATTCCAAATACGCGCAGGAATCGATGGTTAAAATTCTTCGGGTACATACTACCAAAATACTAAAATGAATTCATACAAAGGACATGTAACTACTATAACAATTAATTTGCATATATAGACACACTTGCTGACATTTTCACTGCTAGTTACTGTCGCTACAGAATTTCATTGTATCACATATTCATGACGAATGAATAATTTTACCTAATACTTTTATATTACTTACGTGGCAACTTTTCCTTATCCCTCTCCTCCCCTTACCCGTTCCAATCCAATTACCTATTTCGCAGTCTATTTACGTATAGTTATAATCACATTTATTTTATTGCTGTGTATTATATGTTTATCACTTATTGAACTTGCATCAGTATTATTATTTTTTAATTTTCTGTTTAGTTCTGTTTTAATTTTTTATTTGTTTTTCTTAGATGTTCTAGTTTACATTCAATTACTTTTACGTTTCTAAATACCTATCTGTGAACATTAATAATTGGTCTGTTTTTTGCCATCCTCTTATGTATATTTTGTTACTAAGACTGTTTATGTTCCTTAAATAAATAAATAAATACTGTTTCCTACAGATATCTAATTCTAAATTAAATATATATTCTTAACTACCAATTAAAAAAAATGCACATGATTTATTGTTGGAAAAACAATTATTAAAACTACTAAAATGAATTTCGGTGACTCATTGTGATTTTTTGTAATAATTTAATTAAATGTGTAGTAATAACAAGGTGGGTGTGATAAATGCCGCTTAAAACCTCGTGTGCATAATATATCTTAATATTTACTTCATACGAATGTACAGCTTAGATAAAATCTTACTGGTAATTTCGTCCGGTCACTGAATAATCAGATTATATGAAATACTCATATCAACAGTGATTTTGGTCCACGGAGCTCAAAAGCACATGGACATCGCTTGTACTAATTGTCCTGAAAAATGGTAGATACTCTCAGTATTGCACTTGTGAAAGTCCATCAGCATTGCAGAATTAAAGCGTTAGTTGAAATGGCTTTAGGCATATTTAGTGACCAGATCCAAATGGCCAGATACTGGCCTGGCTAACATAACCTTCTTCCTTCCCATTTCCTTTCTCGCCAGAATCTCCGAATAGTTGGGACTATTGCGTGATACTTAATCACGTAAACAAATTGTCACGAATAAACCAGTGGGCAAGACCGATTAGAGGTTGGACGCGCGACCGCCGAATTGCGAAGTCTGTCGCTCTGTTTAAAATAGTTTAATCACTCTGATTAATTATTATGCTTGAAAAATAAAACAACTTTGATTTTCAAACATTGTTAGGTTATTCGTAACCCGGGAATGTTTGTCTTTCTTTTATAAAAAAATAAATAAATTAATAAATAACTCACAAATCAGCAGTTATAACGAGTATCAACAACAATCGCCACAATTAGCAAACTGTCATTGATCGACGGCACTTTTTTTTACATGATCTCCACACAGGAGGCCCTGAGGAAAAATGATTTCCCTCAAGGCCTATGTCATCTTTGGGGATGCTGTGTGTAGATTTTTTTATGGAAAGGAAGGAGAGGAGAGTTCTGGGAAGGAATAGGGTTTAAGGGGTGGGTTCAGTGTGTCTGGTCATCCGCCTCCAGGAACTAGACAAACCCCACCCCATGAACCCGGCACCCCTGCTAAATCAGCAAACGTAACGAACCACTTGGGGTGACCTATGGCCGAGGTGTTGGTTATCCAACAAAGGTTCCCCGGGCGGCGGTACCCATTCCCGCTTCCCAAATTAATCACGCACTGAATTGATCACGTCACGCGCTTAAGTGTGTATTGCACTCGGCGTTGTTTGTGAGTGAATGTCGTTGGATTTAATGCCTACCCTTAAAAACTCCATTTTATTGCAACAATTTTTATTTTTTATTTAATTTACTTTAATAATGTTATTATTAAGTTCTGCAGTTATTTTAGATTTCATTTTCGTGACAGCTGTTTCGGCTTTCAATACCATTTTAAAACTGTGGAGAAAGTTTGAAAATGGCTTTGTAAGCCGAAACAACTGTCACAATTATGAAACGTTGAAAAAACTTTATGATAACATCATTAAATTTGATTTAAACAGCAATAAATGTAGTTCTACGAATTAAACACGAAAACAATTAATAATAATTAATTATTTAATAATAACCTCTTTCTTGACTCATGCAAGGAACATAAAGACTATCTTATGCCCAAGAAATTGTTAATATATGAAAGCTTTTAAATCTCCGTTCATTATTTTCCTATGTCCAGGCTTTAAAAATGGAATCATTTGAATTGTTTTCTATTACGTCCTTATTTAAATATTTATATGCTCATAAATAATTTAAAATTTTAACCGAAATCTGAAGTGTATTTACGACCATTCAGTGCTTTCATATTAGAGGTACTACACTATATGTTTTCACTCATTTTTCTACATTTGGTGACTTAGCATGGGTTTTCGGGTTCACGGGGTGAGGTTTATCTAGGTTTTGACGGAGAGACTGATTGAGATGACTCTCTCGATTCATCGCCTTGTACCGCAGTTTAAGGATGAATTGGACACATTGCCCCCAGATTCCTCCCTATCCCTCATATAAATTTCTTTTCCAGAAGTTCCTCTCCATCCTTTCCCTAAAAATACCCTCCACATAGCATATCTAAAGACAAAAGCCCTGAGAGATTTTTTTCCTCTTTAATTGCTTGTCTAAATTCTTCGCACAATCAGTTCCATTTTAGAAATTGATAATTTAGAGCTCATTGAACCAGAATTTCACGGACTGTCTATTTTTACACAAATCCATTTTTCTTATAATTAATCGGGCTTGCTTTATTTTAGACGATATGAACTAAATATGTTAAAATTATCCAATTGTAAATATCATCAATGTATTCTGTCCTCGAAAAAGAAAATGATCTCAAACCATGAGGGCCTCGAGCCCCACAGTTTAGTTAGACGTTAGACCCACAATGCTTGGGTGATTACGAAGAAACATTATTAAACAACCTCAAACGGGAGCCTCTCCCTCCTCCCTCCTCACGCCAGTTAGCGAGCTAAGTCTTTAATTCCTTTAAATTACTATCGGCCGATATTATTTATAAAGCAATAAAGGAACACCTCCGGCCGACTCAACAAAACAACAAAACAACCAACTACCAAACTGCCAAACAACGACTCTGAGGTTTCGACCAAAAAGGTTCCCGGTTAAAAGCCAAAAGAGCCTGGGCTTTTATTAATAAAGAATAATAAACGCGGCTGTGAAATATCGGAAGATGAAAAAGTCCGTAATGATGAGTAATGTATTTATTATGATCACGTTTGGTAGCAGATTTTATTCGGCTTATGATGCTGATGTTTAGTTTGGCAGTGGCGGCACGTGAATTCATTTTCTTTATCTCCAACCGATATTATTTAGCAGGTCGATTTTCAGGATCTTCCCAATTTTGTGACCACATAAGTCAGATTAGGACAAAAGCATTTATATTTTTAATAATATAACCATAATAATAAGTAATTTATTATAGAAGACGTGTGCGAGGTAGTGCCATGCAATACATTCAATAATTTAGAGTAAAACAAAGAAATAATACATAATTTCAAAACAGAAAAGAAGTGAATAAAAACAATTAAATGGAAACTATGCAAAAAGTCGTATATGGAGGAAATTTAACAGTCTCCCGTCTCCAGAGGGCCATCGAGCGGACTCCATCCAGACAGTCATGGCAGTCATTCTGATATTCTTGGATTGGCATAGTCTGACGTACACTCATCCCTCCAAGAAAATTTCCACAGCGCTGCATTTTCTCGCTAGGCGAAATAGTTGGCGATGTGCGTTATGTAGCGTCAGTGACGTTTAGATTAGGCCTTTCCATGTAGAGATCTACTACTATTCTGACTACTCACAATTCTGACGTACACAACATGCATGTACCAACTATTTAAAAATATTCAATAATTCATTGTTTTAGGGATTGTTAGTTTGCCTCATTAAATTCTTATTAACGATCTCTAAAGTCAACAACCACAAAGTACCTACAAACTATTTGTGTTACGATATTACACCTACGATTTGATAAAAATACTATGAAAATGACTTTTTTTTACAGTTGCACCTTAAACTTCACTTTCCCACTTTATTTTTTATTCCAGAACTTTGAAGCAGAAAATTCAATAATGAACATAATATTGATGTAGAATACATAACAGAATTTGCTTAAAATAAACATTTAGGGGGATTTTGAACGCGACTAAACCGTCATGAAAAAAATAACTCGCGACTACAAAGATTTCATACACACTATATAAAGAGGTAATATTTGTTTGTTTGTTTGTTTGTGTGTTTGTTTGCATCGAATAGGCTCCGAAACTACTGAACCGATTTGAAAAATTCTTTCGCTGTTGGGAAGCTACACTATCCCTGGGTGACATAGGCTATATTATATTTTAAAAAAAATAGGCATCCTTACTAAAACTTCAATAATGTAACCCAGGGTGTAAAAAAAAATTACCTAAAATATTCTTTAAATCGCGTGCGCTGCGAAAACTATTGATGATAGAATTAAATAATTTACTACGACTTTATAGAAAACATCATTATTTACAAAAAAGGTCGCGACAGCATATGTCTAACTATTATTGTTATGCCACAATAAGTATTCTTTTATTTTAAAATTTTAATTAATATGTCGCCGCTTGAAAAGGCTCTTTATTTGTATCTTGGTTTTAATCCTTATCAAAATAAATTACTTCATATTCAAGACAGATTCAATACCTTTATTTAACTTTTTGAATTTTTCAATTCGTATATTTAATTAGAAAGATATCACGAGTTTAAATGTTAGTATTGGAAAAAAGTTTAGGGCCGCGCGGGAGAGGAGTCAAGAAATGCAGTGCCAGGGGGGTTGGCGGGACGGGGGAGCGGGAGAGCGGTGGCGGGGAAGGTGGAAGTGGAACGCTGGAGGGGAACGCACGGGAAAGGACATGTAAGGAGTAACATTTTATTTATTTGAATATGGCATGTATTATGAAAGAAAGTCCAAAAAACGTGCAGCTCGCAAAAACTCAGAAACGAGTCCCGGTTCGATCAAGGGAGTTATATGGTGTGGTAGATCTCTATCCCCCCTAGGGAATAAGGGTATCCGTTTTTACCTAAAGGCCGTGCTTTTAAAGATATAAAAGATGAAAATTTCGCCCTCTTGAAATTTCTAGAACAGTCTTCCGGAAAGTTCTAGAAGGTTCCATAGAGCTGTAGAAAGTTGTGGAAGGAGTGGAATGATCAGGAATAGGAAATCGGGAACATCATTGTGCAACATTCCAGAACACTATCTTATTGTCCTGAGCGAAGCCGGGTAACCCAGCTAGTGTATAATAACTTGAGATGCGAGACGTCATTTGGATAAACTGTGAAACTACTAGTTACTAACAATATGTTAACAATACGCGGGAGCTTTTGAAATATATATATTTTTTTAAATATTTCTTCAAATTAGCCACATATTTGCAAATAGGCCAAAATGTGACCTAAAAGCTCCAGTGGTTAGACCAAAAATTTTTTAACACCTTCTTCCTTGTATTTAACATCAATTTACGAATACCAATTTGGTTGACCTGTCTTAAGTCTTTGATAAAAATCAGTTTAACTAGTTTGCACCACGTCGCTCGAAGAACTTTAAGTATGTTATACATAATGTAAATATAATAATAGTAAAGAGGTAGGTACTGCACTGCACTGCACTGACACGATTGCTCGAGAAGGGCAATGTTTCGCCAAGCGACCGCCAGGGGTAACACGGTAGCCCGTGATGGTTGGTGCCAGGTAGGAAGCTGTAGGTAGTAGGTAGCGGAGATCACAACCGCTGAGGATTGTTGGGAGGAAACAGATTACTGCATAGATGGAACGTAAGTTATGGGGAAGAAATTTATTTACTAAAACATTTTTAGTAATTAAAACAGTGTAAAATGTAATCTTGATTCTTATTTTGCAGATTGCAGATTAAAATTTGGTTTAATTGCAATTGCGACCGAATTGATCTGAGGCTGGTGTCAGTGAGGCTTAAAAGGATAAAGGTAGGGAAGCGCCTTGTTAATCAAAACTGGTCACCAAACACGTCTAAACCCATTTCAAGCAATATTAAAATCCTAATGTTGGTTTTTCACCCAGGCGATACTGAGAGTATCTTCCACTCAGGAACATGCTAAAATATACCATATCAAATTATTATGAATGAGATTATTGTAAAACAACAGAAATTAATTAAATAAAATTTAGTTGCCCCTCGGGATTCGCCTTGCGCGCTACGCCTAGAGCAGTGGTTCCCAAAGTGGTCCGTACGAAACCCCAGGAGTCCTCAGGATCATTCAGGGGGTCCGTGGAAAAGAAAAATTGATTTGGGGGTCTGTAACCGACGTGTTCACACCCTCGAAATATTTTTCATCAAAGTTCATCGCTTGGCTCGGTCCTCTACAGTTTTGTGATCATTTTGGGAATCAGGAAAAAATGGCCTGCCCTCACAATACTGGAGTACCGTGCCGCCGGCGACGCTTTGATGGAAAATATTTGTTCTAGTTAGAAAATGTCATTTTTATCAATTACTTATTATTTTCTTATTGGATTTCAAATATTTAAGTTTTTTATTTCTTATGTACATCTCCCCGGTGCGATCAATAAATAATACTTTGAAAAATCGCTACTGGGGAGGTTGTAAACTCATTTTAAATATGTTTTATTTTTGTACCTATTTTTAAATGTTTATGTCTTAATTTTTATACACACGGGCCTTGTAGGACAAATGAAATAATCAGTTTTCATTTGAAATCCTACAAGGTCTCGAGTAAAGCCAAGATTTATCACACAACATATTGGGAGGCAAAAATAAAGTCATTTTTGCCTACCAAAAAACACTTAGAAAAATTCGAAGGTGTAAAATTTATGTTTTTCCAAATAACAAAACCTGCGGGCCTTGTAGGACAATGAAATAATCAGTTTTCATTCTTGATCCTACAAGGCCTCCAGTCAAACTGAGACTTTGCTCTCAAAATACTTAGAGCCAAAATTAGAGCTCAATTTGCCATGTCAAAAAGACTTAGAAAATTTCGGTCATGACATTTTTACATTTTTACCTCTACAAAATTCTAGGGTCCCTGTGAGATGGTGAAATAAACAGATTTCGTTAACTTATCTCGCAGGGAACCTAGGAAAAATAATTATAACTTGATAAATCATAAAACATTTCCTTAAAAATCAAAAATTCTTAAAATCACGGTAAATTCACCAAACTAAAATTCTTGTCATAAATCTTGGCTTTATTTATATGTTTTTCCTATTTAATATGTATTTTGATTGTTAATAAAGGCTACAAAATCCGTAAAAGTTGCCAAATTTAGACGAGCACTTTTACGGATTAAGCCGGCAAAATAGATACTAAGCAGTTTCTTGCCCTTTATAAAGGAAAAGTGCCTGGGTTCCGTTTCCCCCTCCACTTTCCATGAGCCACCTACCGATTGGTATAAATACGACAAATTTTTCGATAATAAATCAGTGAGAGAAGAGAGCGCAAAAGGTTCGATAGGGCACATAGACTCGAGGGTTTGTGTGCGAGGTGACCACGGGTATTAACCTGATTTTCTGGCGGCTTGGCGATCTTTGGTGACCCTGGCCTCGAGATAATCAGGCCAAATAAAAAGGAAGCGCTGTATGGTGGCTGACTGAAGCTTTCAAGTGCCCTAGGGCGCTCGGAGCCGGCAGTCGCCCTCCATTCAGTTCGGCCAACGGAGCCTCAAAAAGTGCCTTTGTTAAGGCAAAACCTGCCTTTTTCAAGGCAAAACAGTCGAACACTCTCCTTTCTGAACAACTGCCTTTCTCAAGGCAAAATTTTGAGCTCAACAATAAGTTCGAGTGAACTCGCCTACGTCATGGCCGCACCATCCGACGCGTCGAGGAAGTCCAAGGGCTCCCTCGAGTTCGTGGACTTCCCCGTTCCATTCGGGGCCATCACGTCCAGGGTCCACGTCAAGACCGGAACCGTGGAGTACATCTTCGCGGCTCCAATCGAGGCTCCCATCCCTCCCCCTCCTACCACTACCGCACCCCTTCCCACCCCGGGGACCAGCTACACTCCCATGGAGGCTGAATGGCAGAGAGCGCCAACATCAAAGCGCTGCCACTCCCCAACCCAACCCACTTCCACCCCATTCCTGTCCCAGAACAGGTATGATAACCTCCCTGAGGTCGGAGACGGAGACGTCTCCGCATACTCTGCTCCTCCTCCCAAGAGACGCCCGACGACGACTAACGTGACTGACAACCACCGACAGGTCACAGCCACCCATGCACCAGGCAGAAAGGGCACACGAGTGCCGCCTGTTATCATGACGATCGGCAGCATGACGCATGGCCAGATCACGGCTGAGATTAAAAAGCATATCGGAAATGCCACCTTCAATTTCCGATACAACAAGGGCGGCACCATCAGCGTCCTCGTGAGCTCTGTCGAAGCTCACACACAACTCACGATTGCCCTGCGTCAGGAAGCCAAGTCCTTCCACACCTTCACGACAGAGACCGAGAAGGTAAAGAAGACCGTCATCAGAGGCCTTCCCAAACTGACAACGGAAGAGATCAGCAATGATCTGAGGGACCAGGGCTTCCCTGCTAAAGCCGTCATAGAGATGACGACCCCAGGGTCAGAATACCCGCTCTACCTGGCCCACTTCGGCCGAGAAACCAACATGGGGCAGCTGCGAGAGGCTGTGCGCTTCATCTGCTTCTGCAGAATATCCATGCGCAAGTACCGAAGCGGACATCTGCAGCACGGCACACAGTGCCACAGATGCCAAAAGTTCGGCCATGGGTCGAGAAATTGCGCCCACCCTGCCCGCTGTGTGAAGTGTGAAGGGACACACGCAACCGGCGATTGCGCCAAGGTCACAAGAGAGCTACCGGCCGCCTGCTGCAACTGCGGAGGCCCTCACCCCGCCAACTACAGCGGATGCCCGAAAAGGGTAGAATATGTGGCAGCCCTACAGCAAAGAGCTAGGGAGAACACCACACAGAGGGCCGCAGAGCCGCGCCAGAGGGCCTCAGAAACACGCCAGCCCCAAACATCGGGCTTCGCAAGCGGCCGGATGAGCTACTCTCAGGCAGCGGGTGGCCAATCCAGGGCTGCGCAAACCCAAGAAGAGCCCCGCAGGGCTGCCCAAAACGACGAGCGTCGTGGGCCAGGGCCCAACACTCAAAGGTCCCAACCTAACATCGCCTCTGATGACGAGGACATCATGTCTCTCCTACGCGGACTCATCAAAATCCGTGGAAGGCTGGCAGCCTGCACAAGCAGGGATGAGAAAATGTGCATTCTCATGGAATTTTTAATGAACACCATCGATGGCTAGCTCGGCCCCAGAGGTTAAGCTCCTTATGTGGAATGCTTGTAGCATTCGACAGAAAGTCGAAGAATTACTTGACCTGGTCAATAGACAACAAATTGACATTATTCTTCTCAGCGAGACGCAGCTTAATGAACAAACCAGATTGAGAGTGCCAGGATTTGACATACATAGGAATGATAGACCACCCGCAGGGGATAGAAGATCACGAACCTCGGGTGGCACGGCGATTCTAACCCGCCAGGGCCTTCTGACAACGAGACTCCCTACGCCTGTACTACAAAATATGGAAGCCACTGTCATCAGGATGGAGATAAAAAACGAAATGCACACCATCATCGCTGCATATTGCCCATCAAACGCAAATAATATCGTGAGAGGCGATCTTGACAAGCTGTTCGCGCTCGGTACAAAAGTACTCATAGCTGGAGACCTAAATTCCAAACACAGGTATTGGAATAACTACAGAGCCAATAAAAACGGAAATATCCTGTTTAAACACCTGGAAAGCCATGACTATCAAGTACTTGCACCGGACAAGCCGACATATTACAGACAGCGAATGAAATATCCAAGCACTCTTGATATTGCGTTGGTAAAAAACATAACGACATCTCCCCTGATGACACTGGACGAACTTCCATCCGACCATCTGCCTGTTAGCTTCACAGTGGGCGGCAAAATCACGAGAATAACGAGGACTCAACTTGATTTTAAAAAAGCCGACTGGAAAAGATTCAAAGAGGAGATCAACGCTCAAATATATCTGACATCCGAGACTCTAACCACGACAGCCGAAATCGACGAAGCCGTCGAATCGCTGACCGATATCATACAAAGAGCACGAGACGATTGTATCCCAAAGAAAAAAATCCAGCCCTTTACTGTGAAGCTAACACCGCACATAAAATTCCTGATCACAGAAAAAAACAGACTTCGCCGAATCCATCACAACACCCATGAGAGGTGCTTCAAGACGGCAGTAAACTCTCTGGGAAGGGAAATAAAAGACGAAATAGCGACCCTGAAAAATACTCTGTGGTCAGAGAAAGTAACATCCCTAAGTACGCAGGATAACTCGATATGGAAAATGTCAAAGGCCCTGCGCTATCAGGATAACAGCATCCCGCCTCTCAAGTGGCCCAACTCGACAACCCTGGCACTCTCGGACGAAGAAAAGGCAAACGCCCTGGCCGACGGATTCGAGAAAGCATATCAAACCACCGATGGGATGGAGGACCCGGTTGTAAATGAAACGGTGAACAGAGCACTTGAAGAACTTGAACTCCTCAATCAAACGGATACGGAGGATGTACATCTTTGCACTCCGAAGGAGGTGGCCAGCATTATAAAGCGCCTCAAACAGAAAAAGGCCCCAGGCGAAGACCAAATTACCAATGCCCTGCTAAAACACCTACCGCAGAGAGCGATTATTTTCATAACGAAAATATTCAACGCCTGCCTATTGCTGGGCCACTTCCCGTCATCCTGGAAAAATGCGTGCGTTCTACCGTTTCACAAAGCAAAAAAAGACCGCTCGAATCCGTCATGTTACCGCCCTATCAGCCTGCTGCCCACAATGAGCAAAGTTTTGGAACAAATCATCCTCAATCGATACCTCCCACATCATAACGAAAACAAGACCCTGCCGAACGAGCAATTCGGTTTCAGATGTAACCACTCGACGGTCCACCAACTGACACGTGTCACAGAAGACATTTCGAGAGCTTTCAACACCAAGAGATACGTTGCCATGGCACTACTCGATCTCGAAAAAGCTTTCGACACAGTATGGATGGACGGGCTCATATACAAAATGTATATCACCAACACGCCCTTATACATTATAAGAATAATACGTCAATACCTGAAAAACCGAACGTTCACCGTTAAGGTGGGAGATGCGAAATCATCATCCAGGGGTGTGCCAAAGGGCGTGCCACAAGGAAGTTTACTCGGTCCGCACCTTTTCAACTTATACACCTACGACATCCCTCCACTCGTGAAATGCGAAAAGGCAACCTACGCCGATGACATGAGCCTGTATGCCACATCTGCCAAGGCCGCAATTGCCATTAAAAACCTACAAAAAGGCCTCGACGAAACATCAGCCTATTATAAAAAATGGCGCCTGAAGCTGAATGAGGCCAAAACAGAAGCCATCATGTTCACGCGACGGATTAAAAACAGAATACCGCCAAAGAAAATAATCATGAGTGGAGTTGCGCTCGAGTGGAAACCAGAAGTAAAGTACCTTGGCCTAACCCTGGACACCCGACTAAACTGGAAATCACACCTGCAGAACGCAAAAACCAAAATGCTACAAGCAGCAGGCTCGGTAGGGCCGATCTTCAACAGAAAAAGCCCTCTCGCTGAGAAGAAAAAACTACTTCTGTACCTGACACAAATTCGCCCAGCCCTGACTTACGCACTCCCCGTGTGGAGCAATATAGCAAATTCAACCTACAGGAGACTTCAAGTCCTCCAGAATAAATGTATTAAAATCATTTATAATACCCCGAGGTACACCAATCTACAAAAATTGCACGATAGAAAAGAAATCCCGACTCTTCAAGAATATGCATTCCAACTAACTACGCAATTCTATAGAACTCTGAACAAGAATAATCCACTCATCAAAGGGCTGGGCAATTACAAGTCACCAGATGATCTTCCTTTCCGCTACAAACATAGGATGCCAAAACACCTCATACTAAAAATTCCTGAGAGCGAAGACAGCGATGACGAGACAGATGACAACTGACAAGACGCCATTTATACGCAAATACCTACCGACATACTGACCTATACCAACAATACCCGACCTACCACAACATTCCACATTCCCGCTCGAACAAGCCTTGCACGGTACTGCCGGCCGACCAAAACACGCGCACACCATCTGCGCATCCAGTGGCGTAGAGTGGGCGAGTTCACTCGGATTTTTTGTGCTCGATGGGCGTTGGCGTAAAAACCAACGCAGATCGAGCCGAAATTAATGATGTTTTTCTTCCCTCTTTCCTCCACTAGACATAGGCACCAGTACCAGCTCCAAGGACGAGACGCAGACCTGAAGAAATAAAATACTTACATTCAGTAAAAATAAATGTAAAACTCCTTGAATAAAGTTCAGAACTTTTGTTCCATTTTTCCTTTGAAACTTGAGTGAGGTTTTTTATCCAGTAAAGACCTTTTCCTCACGATGACATTAATGTATAATTTAAACTCAGTCAATTAAATAGTACCTTCAGAAGGTAATAGTAAAAAGGCCAAATGAGCCGTAATACTAGTTAGCTAGACATGAAAGGGTATTGCAAAGCCCTAGTTAGTTAGAGGATTACGAAAGAATCCGTAGAATCAAAAAAAAAAATAATAAATCAGTTCAACGTTTTCTTTAAATCTTCGTGTTTTACTCCTTCCTCTGGAAGAAACCTCTCTCCGACCTGCCTCCTGCTGAAGCTCTGCCTGAACACAAGTCTGGTGCCTACCTCCTCAAGACTAGCCGGCCCAACTACCGCATCTGCCTGAGCCTGGCGCCTTGCGACACCGCAAGGCGCCAGGCTCAGGCAGAGACCAAGGACATCCAGGGCTACCACTCACCAGCTCTGGGTGCAGGGAGGCAGATCAAGGGTTACCACCCTCCAGTACAGCAGGGCTGTCACCTTCAAGGAAGGCCAGCCAGTACTACATTTCAAAACAATATTACAATAGTCGACATCCAAGTGCACAGCCACCGGTGCCCTTTTCTACAGTCTTGTAGCACACGTCTGTTACAGGGGTCCCTGAATGACGTCAGAGGGTCCGCGGCAAGGTTTTGACACATTTTTATTCATATGGAAGTTTCGTCGGGGGAGGGGCGTAATGGGATGGGATGGGGCGGGATGTTTTGCCCCACCCCATCCTACCCCGTTCCACTCCGTATCCCATTTCGCCCCCTCCGTTGTGGTAAATTTGCATTTTCCGTTACAACCTATCCCATTCTGCCCCTTCCGTTCGTTGTGCTATCTGCCCCGGGGTCCGTGGGCCAAAACAGTTTGGGAAATGAGTCCGTATCATACTACCACGAAGTCAAAACCCCTTGTGGCTTAAGAAGAAAATAGTCCCGTGTCCTCAAATATATTAAGAAACTATTGAAATCACATTTTAAGACACCTAAGTAACCTAGACTTTAAAAAAAAAATTGTTGAAAGCGGCAACTATAAAACGGGAAGATCAGACTATTATGAAATTTTGACCCAGAACTTCTGGGTGAACTTTTCAACCAGCATCATAATTTTAAAATGAACTACGTAGCTTTGAAAAGTATATGATATAAATAATACAGGTAACTATTAATAACGACAAAACGCCTTAGTTGTTCCTCATTTTTCAATTTAATCTCGAGCAAAGCCGGATAGTATCTATCTGAAGCTAGTTAATTTATAAAGGAAACGAATAGTACAAATATTTATATTTTGTTGACAGGAAGTAAGGCCGTGCTAAGTACCATTAGTGTAAAGTTGACGCGTCATTAAGATTATGAGAATGAATATATTTGAGGTATGCGGTACTTTCGCCCGGCTGTACTCAGCTTAATTATTATTTATCAAGTCCAATAATTCAGGGATTTCACATTCACACACCAGACACACATGCAAACAATTATGTTATATTTAACAGGGGATCGCAAACCGTGGCGTGCGTAGGTAAACGTGGTCAGTGGTAAAACATTACAATCTTTGATGAGATTTCTTGAACTTCTCCCAAATGGGGAATTTTGTGAGGCTGAAGGGAGTGGAAAGGGATGGGAGAAGAATAAGAAGGTTAGTAAGTACCTGGCTAATCAAATCTGCTCACCAAACACGGTTAAGCCATTTCAAGTAACGTTTCAATTCTGAATGATGGTCATACACCAGGGTGATGCTGAGAGTATCTTCCACTCTGGAACGTGCCGCAAATATAATATATATTATTTTAAATGAATAAATTGTGAAATAACGCAAATTTTCAAATAAAATTTATTTGCCACACCGGGATTCGTGTGGGGTCAAGCGCCTTACCACTGGACTATGCCGGCCGTCTATGGCTAGGAACCGAAACCGATGGAATAATATTCTTGTTGCTGATAAAAAATAATATATTATATTTATAAATTTCTCTTGTTTAAAAAATTATTACAATAATTTCCACTCACATCATAATAAATATTTGTTGGTATATTCTAAATAACTCAAATACCACTTATCTACTTTATTATAAACCGTAAACATCTTGCTTACCTTTTTTTATTTCTAATACGGTATTATACAATTGGTTCAAAGAAATTTGCATATATCAGTGACAATTCTTTTTCAAACTTCCTTAGACCGGTAGGTATCTAACATAATATTGATTATTTCGATTTTACAGCTCGAAGAAGGAACCACGAGCATGTCAACTCTGGCGGGATAAATGGCGACCATTTTGAACTGGAACCGGAACTTTACAAACAAATTAACAGACAGATGAACTGCCAAACAAACGTGCGGTGCTCATAGGCGCTCATAGGTCTGTTGTGGAAAAGCTTTTGTAGGCAAAAAAATAAAATTATTTGAGCATTTTACAAAAAGCTTTCGTGCCTCTGATATAAAACGAACCTCACCCAGACACATGCAATCCAACAAATCTGTACGTAATACGTATGTAGTGTGTAAGGCCGCATCACAATCGTAAAGGTCTCCAGTGTATTAAGTCTTGTTCACAATGGGGCAGCCAGCTACCGAACCTGTATCCATTCATTAGCTTTAAACCACCACTATGACAGGAAAAAACGAAACAAAAGCCAAAGTCAACAAATAAAACTTTAAAGCTTGTAATCACAATAATAATTATTTGTTAAAAATGAGTAGAGGTCTGTTTCATTACGCTAGTAAAGTCAAGACACAATCAATTTGTCTGTAATAACTGCACAAAAAACCATAGACACATTATTTGGTACTGGTAGATAGATAAGCAGTTATATATTGTTCAGTAAGGAAGTGATGTCTTTGTGAATAAAACGTTTCAAATTTGTTTTATGGTAAATAATATACAGGGTGTCAAGGGACGTACTCGACGAACTGATAACTATTTCTCACATTATTTGGAGTAAAAAATGTAAATTAAATATTGGTCTCCTCTCACTTCCGTTTTTTTTTTTAATTTTTTTTTTTGATCAACCAAAAAAATCTTGACTCACTGGTCACGCAGCCAAGTACCGCCAAGTAACGGACCAACCTCTCACCTCGCCTCTACCTGTCCAATACCTATTGATTTTTTGTGTTCTTAGTTAAACAATCCAAAAAAAAAAACTTCGAAACTGTTACCGGAGACCAAAATATAATTTAAGTACATTTTTAAAAATGTACTTAAATCATATTTTGAATATCAGGAATCTCCGATTAAAGTAAGTCTGGAACACTCACAACTTTGATAAGTTTCGCTTGGCACAAAATAAATAAAATCGTGTTACTGTAAATGCCAAATAAATTAGCTTATTATTTATTTGGGTCTATTTTAAACACGTTCGAGTCGATAAAGAAAGAGTATTGTACATCCTTGAATATCGCGTGTTTCTTATAATCCAATAACAACTTGCAGATGAAATATCAAAACAAGGGACCTACTTGCTTTCAAATCATTGTTAGCGTCTAACTGAGAGCTTTTGTAAGCTTCAACCAGAGATAAGCATAATATCAGAACTTATTTTCAGAAATATTGTCTTTCATCTTCCAGTTATTCGTGCTCAGAATCATTTACTTTCTCTCAATGAAGACTTGTATTTCATGCATGCTTTGCTAAGCAATCTTTCGATCGTAGAAAGTCCTTCAAACGCTTTTTTAATTATTGTTTCAATTTATGGTGTTTTTTTTTATCTAATTATTTGTCTTGCTGTATGTTGATTCATGACAGAATGCCTCACAGATATTATGTCTTTGTACATTCCTCGCCTCTTTTTTTGTTGTTAGTTTTTGGGGTGTTATGCCGAGTTGCGCTACCTCCTTCTATAGGCGACGTTTCGGACAGCGTTGCAGTGTCCATCATCAGGGCAGATCCGATAGATCCGACGATGTGTAATTGTTAGTTTTTTTTTTCATTTACTAGATTCTTATATTTCTTGAAGAGACGAATCATTTAAATTTACTGAATTTAAAGTTAGTGTTCTTTATAAATAGAACGGCGTCATATGCGCCTTGCAATTTTTACCTCATGTGGGTTTTTTAAAATGTTACCTGGCTATTATAGACTTAAAGGCCTTGTATTTCATCGGTAGGGAAGAATTGTTATCTAAAAACCCTACTAAAATTGCATGTTTTGCCAAGCTCCATCATCATCAAGTAAGCCACGGCACCGGCAGGCGCTCATGTATACATACGTGTCTGTTTGTGTTATGTTGGGAGTGGGAAGGAGTCGGTCATGTCCTTATTTTTTGGATCTCTTCCGCATTTGCCTTCGGGAATGTGGAAACCATGAAAAACCTCATCCGGGAAGAGTCGGCCGAAAGTCAACATGAAACTTGGCGGCCTTCAGTGATTTCAATATATATGAAATCCTGCATTGTGTGGTGAGGGGTGTGTGTGTCTGTTTTTATGTGAGATATATATACATACTATATGGGAAATTTATAATAAACATACATATTATACAATATTAAATAGATATATACATAGATATGTAAACATAAGTTTTGGGGGGGGGGTCTGGTGTTTAGGAATACCTACTGCTCGCTCAGTCGTCCGCGTCTGAATCTGGTTCATACCAGATGTGGTCCAGGTCCATCAGGATATGTTTGGGTAGTCTGTGTGTATATCTGAAAGTAAAGTCACTGGGTGCATTGTATTGACCGATTTCCTTGATTAGTCTATTTTTACTATGTCTGAGGGATTTGTAAAATCGGTCTGTCAGTCTGTGCGTGTATTCAAATAATGTCGGTATGTATTCTCTGGCATGTAGTCTTTTAAGATTCGTTCTGATTCTAGTGTTGTATGCGATTTTAATGCAGAGATTTTGTAGCGTCTGTAGTTTCAAATGGTCAGAGTGAGAAATACTACTCCACACGGGAATAGCATATGTCAGTACCGGTCGAATGAGCGAGTAGTAGATCAGGAGCTTGGTTCTGGGAAGCAGCGGACTTCGTCTGTTGAAGATGGGCTTCATCGCGCCGACTGCCTTTCTGGCTCTTGCGTGTATCTTGGCTATGTGAGATTTTCAATTGAGACGTGAGTCCATTGCCAGGCCCAGGTAAACAATATAATCTTTCCATTCTAGGACGTGTCCTCCCATTTCGATGTGGACGTCTGGTGTTCTTCTTTTTCGTTTCCTCGTGTACATGATCACTTCGGTCTTTGCCTCATTTAGTTTGAGTCGACATTTCTTGTAGAACTCTACTAGAGCGTCGAGCGCCCTCTGTAGGTATATGGCCGCCATGTCTGCTTTCAGCGAGGAAACGTAAAGTTTGACGTCGTCTGCGTATATGAATAAGTTGCATCTCTCGTCTCGGGGGATATCATGTGTGAAGATGTTGAAAATATGAGGTCCCAGTAGACTCCCTTGTGGCACGCCTTTTGGAATCTCACGTAGTGTTGAGAGCGCGTTCCTGATAAAGACTCTGAAGGATCTGTTCTTTAGGTTTTCTTGGATCACTCTCGTTAGGTATATGGGCGTGTCGAGTATATGCAAATTGTGCAGTAGCCCTCTGATCCAAACGGTGTCAAATGCCTTCTCCAAGTCTATCAGCGCGGCGGCGGTGAAAAGATGTTCGTTGAATCTTCTGGCGATGAATAGAGTGCGTGATTTTTTACTTGGAAGCGATACCGTGTCGCCAGCTTCAATCTACTACGATCTGGTAGTTATTACAGTAAAAAGGGAACTGTGATTTTAGTGAAAGCGCAGTATTTACGTTAGCCTGGGGCCCGTCAATGTGAGAATTGCCGACGAAATTACACATCGTCGGATATACTGGATCTGCCCTGCTGATGGACACTGCAACGCTGTCCGAAACGTCGGCTATAGAAGGAGGTAGCGCAACTCGGCATAACACCCCAAAAACTAACAACAAATATATTTTTGGCCGTGAAAATCTAAAAACTTATCATTCCTCGCCTCATTTAAATTTATAAATCGTCTCACACATACCTACTTTAATGATATTACAACACTTTACACGACTCAACCCAATAGTCGTGCAAAGTCTTCAGAGGATGTAGGTACCCGGTTTCTTCTGCATGCCGTCGCGTTGCCTTGTCTCATTCCTTTCTTCTATCACCCGGTCTACATTTATTATCCAAATTGTATAAGCGTCCCTATCTTGATTTCGTTCATTACCCTTAGAAAACTTATAATTTGACGGCCTCCGTGGTCGAGGGGTAAGGTTCTAGCAATCAGGAGATCATGAGTTCAAATCCAGGCGTAAGCTAGTAAATTTAATTTGATGGATTTGTGTTTTTTTAAATATTTCAGGATGGAAAGTACCCTGGCGCAAGAATTGAAACGTTGACTGAAATGGGGTTAGCCGTGTTTGATGCACGATCTGAAAAGCCAGCTACTTCTCCACCTTTCTCTTCCCCATATTCTTCTCCTTCTCACTACATTCAGCCTCACAACATAACCCAAATGGGGATTTAATAGTATCACTAGCTCCAAGCGGTTGGGAGCATTTGGGACTCTTGTGTGGTTTTTACGTAAAAATAAAAATATAGACTATTATATTATATTATATATAGACCTTTTAAGACTAAATTGTCCATGAATCCGAGCTCGAGGGCTAATTTAGAAAAATAATTTACGTTTATATTTTTTTTAGACAAATAACAAAATCAAATCCATGAACTTCGATCAGTTTGGTGAAAGCAGTCGTTTTTAGCTATCAATAAGTCAGCGATATGCGCAGATCATAGATTTAATTTCAGACATCTAAAAGTGAGATCATTTTCAAGAAAAAAATAGAAGCGATCTTTTCGTGAAGGTGGTGATTAATGAGATCATTTTGAATGGAAAATATTCATCAATTCATTAATTCTGATCTCAGCATCATCACCTAATGACTTTAATACACGGACCACTGGTCACATACAGAAGCTCCCGAATATCATCAATTGCAACAGAAATAATCACCTCTGATTCATAAAAAACATGAATTAGAGCTAATGAACTACGGAATATATTATTTTTAATAATGATCCGTTTTGGTACCTTCTTGGAATAATGACTTCTGTTTTGATGGGAATTAATAAATACTTATTTTTTATTGGTCATTTAATATTGTTGTGACCGTTGTGATTTGAAACTCGATGATACGAAAAATAGCGACACTAAAAGAGACTAACACATTGTTTTTATTTTTATTTTTTTCATAAAAATATACATAAATTACAATAAATTTTATACAATAATAAATTAAATGATATACGTATTTGATTTAACCCCCATAAATAAGCAGGGCTTGTGTGTATGGGGGTAATATTATATTGGTTTATTTTTTTTAATTCAGTTCAAATTTTCGGTAAAATTTTTAAGCTGAGTTTTCAATTTTTTTTATATTACTGTTCATGTTTGTGATTTTTTCAGGTAGTGAATTAAAAAAATTAACTCCGAGATATTTATGATTTAACTGTCCTATTGTTTTTTTACATTTTGGAGTAGGAAGTATTGATGTTTGTCTAAGATTTCTGCTATTTTTAAAGGGTGCAACTTTATTTTGAATATTATCTTCATAAATTTGTAATGTCAGGTACATGATAAAAGTATAATGCACTTAATTTGAATAAAAGTTCTGACGAATATGAGTAGGGTTTTTTAAAATTGTTTTTATTATTAGTTTTTGTAATATGTAAATTGTTTCTGTTTGATTTGTATATGTACCGCCCCATCCTATAATGCCGTATTGTAATTGATTGACAGAAGGCGAAGTATTTGGTTCTAAGTAATTTTTCGTTTAAAATATCTCTTATACATCTAAATATAAATGTTCGTTTCCTTATTCTGTTGTTCGGAATATTTAGGTGTGTATATATCTATGAAGGAAGCGGAAGAATTTCTGGTAAGTAGGAATCTGAGGTCCAGTGTGTCCAAAGGTGACGGACGTATGAATCCAAGGCTATGGTTTGAGAAAGTTGGGCCGGTGAGGTCGTAAGTTCTCCCTCAATCATTTTCTCTCGATCTGGTCCGCCACGCAGTGTTCCCTCATCCGCCACCAAGATTTAGACAAATCTTACCGTCATGAACCCGAACACCCCTGCTAACTAAGAGCTAAGCTAATTAAGCTAATTAACATTATGTTAATTAACAACGCCTCTATAGGTCATGGAGACCCAATTATCCAATAAATGATTCCCGGAGCGGCGGTACCCATACCCGCCTCCAGAATTAAAATGAAAATATTAAGTAGTAGGTACCTATTTTTAAAAATGATTATGATTTTTTTGATTCCTTTGATTAGATAGAATTTTGATTGCTTAGATTGTCTTTGTAGAAAAATCTAACAGCGCGGTGGCTGGGATTTTTTTTAACATTATGTGATACCTCAAAAGAAATTATCCTGTTGGGCTGTAATAATAATAATAATATTTGGCTAATTTATATAGCTCCGTTTTCGTGAAAAATCACCTCAAGGGCGCTGTACTAATATATACATAAAAAATAATATTACTGGCTTACAACTAAGATTTACAATTAAAACTAGTGACTTACATCTAAGTCTTATTGCTAGTGACTTATGACTAAGACGTATAAAAGCTGACCTAAAACTGAGCTCAATGGCATATATATTTACAATTATGACTTAAAGTTAGAGATTTATAACTAACATATTTATTTACATTTAAAAATACTTGAAAACATCTTATAAATATCATACATTCGCCAGAATCACCCCACAGCGCCAGAAGAAGGAAGTTTTTACATAATACATATTACTATTTAAGGACATGGATGCAAAATTTATCGGATTTACGAAAATGTATGGATATTTTAAATAAATTAATCGCCGATCTTTACCGCATTACGATGACTCATCGCTCAACATTAAACGGATTGAGGTGTTAGGTTACCACTGGTAGGTAGATCAATAGCATTTTGAGTTTTTCGTTAGTAGTTGTAGGGAATAGCAAATAAAATAGTATATATTCGTGGACATCAACAATTATTATTAGAGTATAATTAAATTAAAAAGTTTAAATATAATGACGAATTTATGGAAATGAGTATTTGAAAAAATGAGTTTTAAGTTTGGATCTAAATTCCGCTGGATTGGTTATGCATCTCAATTCCATGGGAAGTTTATTCCAAGCCTCAGGGCCGGATACTCCAAACACGCGATCACCAAAATTAGTGTTCGGATTTCGCTTGGGTTCTTTCAACCTTCCAATTGCAGACGATGTCGCTGATCTAAGAGATGACTGCCTTAGACCTATATTTTCCGGAATGCTTAGTTCAGAGATATATGATGGAGCCATTTCATTGATAGCTTTAAACACCATCCAGCATAACTTATACTGGATCCTTTCAGGACACTTCAACCAGTGAAGATTTCGGAGGTGTTCCGAAATGTGCGAAAACTTGGATACCCCTGTGATTAGTCGTGCTGCGGCGTTGAACACTGATTGTAGTTTATTAGTTTGACATTTAGGAAGACTTGCATAGATACCATTGCAGTAATCAAGACACGATACTATATATGAATTCACAAGAAGCTTAGTTGCTTCTGTCGAAAGGTTCCTACAAACTGACTTAAGTTGTCTTAAGTAGAAGAACCCTGTGCTAACGGTCCTATTCACCTGACTTTTCAATGAAAGGTCTGAATCCAGATAATCTCCCAGAAGTTTGACGGTTGTTTTCGCAATTACGTCATTGCCGGAAATGGCAATTGGTGAGTTGTCTATTAGATGTTGACGTCTATTTGTAGCTGCCCACAGAAATTCGGTCTTTGATGGATTAAGCTTCAGTTTGTTTGAGGACATCCAGAGACTAATTGCTTCTAGACACTCAACTGTTCGAATTTTGAGGCCGGTGATCTCTTTTGGTGTGCAGTAAAAGTAGACTTGCTGATCGTTGGCATAACAGTGAGAAAGGAGACCAAATGACTCGATAATTCTTGCGACATCATTTGTGAAGAGGATAAAGAGAAGTGGGCTCAGAACGGATCCCTGAGGTACCCCTGAAGAGAGTTTTTGGATTGTTTATTTCCCACCTTCACTGCTTGTGAGCGATCCGTTAGGTAGGATTGTAGCCATTTTTTTTCGTTAGAATGTAAACCAAATGTTAATTCTAGTCTCTTAATGAGAAAGTCGTGGTCAATGGTGTCAAAATGGAATGAAATGGGCCAAGCAACAAGAAAATAGACCGCGTAGCTATAGCATGGTCTGACAAAGGCATGACTCTTAATCATAATATAAGATGAATTTTAAGAATTTATAACTTTTACTGGTAACATTATAATTTGTTTTTATTTATGCTTTATTAGTTTAATCTTGATTGATAATTAATTATTGGGAATAAAATCATACCTAAATAACACGGATATAAATATTGATGATTTTGAGTAGTGGCTTTAAAAGAGTGGGCATATTTTTTCAGGTATTTATGGCTCCAAATGGAAGTTCGTGCAAAGTTTTACGACCGACAGTATAAATGTAAAAACAGTTTGTATAGTTGTAAAATTTCGCACTTTCGATAAAGGTGTTTTATGGATGGTCACAAAACCATTCGCCTCGAAGTTATTTCATTTGTTAATAAGCCTCTGAACAACTTAAGGAATCAACTCAATATGAACCAGGTGTTTGACTTTAAGTGGATACTTTACCTAGTTATAATACTATATATTACCACTGATATGCAGTAACTATAAACCCTAAGTTAACTCAATAAACGTCAAACGGTTTCTGCACAGATAGACAGATCAGATGAAATGACTCCTGTCCACCAAACATTCCCTGCTTCAATTGTATTTTGCCCTCTTAAGGCCTAGGTGTTTTAATTAACTTACCAAATAACTCGTGGTACATCGTAATAAAAAAATGCTATCTGACAAACATTCCAATGTCGGTTATAAATAAATGCGTTATTCCTACGTGAAATTACTCATAGTCGATGAACACATTTTTTCTTTGAATAAATTTTCAAAATCGGAACTGCTTGTATGAAGAATAAAATTCAGACATGTGGAAAAGTAGGTGTCTTTTTTAAAACATAAATATAATCTAGTCATTGGAGGTTGCTCAACCACTTTCCCACGGTGTTCTAAGGAAACAGATGGTTTCCTCCTTCACCGTACACCTCAGGACTCTAATTTTTTTTATAAAGAAGCTATTTTTATTTAAAATGATTCTAGACCTCCAATGTCCGGGCATACATTGCTAGCAGGCAGTATGCGAGTGCGTACATGTTGTTAGTTATTTATTTCACAGTATCACGTCTCATCTCCGCCACTTGATGTAGCTGAAATAAAAGTTTATTATTATGTAGGAAGAAAAGTTAATAGAATAAAGAAAAAAAAAATCATATTAGATGAGATTGTTTGACTTAACCAAAGCAGCTGAGCTGCAGTCGTCCGGCGGTCCCGCCGAGAATAAGCGGAGCCTTCAGTCCAGTTGCAAGCGAGACTCGGTGTCCGCGCCCCTAAGCCGGCTTCCCGGTAGGCCCTCGAAGAAAGTGTTAGGATTGAGGGGGAAATACCTGAAGACACTAAGGATAAAAGTGAGCATCGGGTCACCGGAGGCACGGCGGAAGGGCATTGGTCTGCTACGGTTGGTCTTCAGGCCCGCTCATGGCGACCCACGGGGGAGGCGCGAGCGGGTTATACAGCGGCTACCTTGGGAGTCATCTCCTCGGTTGTTTCACGGACATAGGTCTAGTCCACCCCCTTGATGGGGTGTAGGACAATACGAAAATGAGATTGTAGTTCAGTTCCGGCTCCTTGAATGATGAAAATTCAGACACGAAAAACTTGTTGTATGTATCCTAGATTTAGAAAAAGAATACTAAAAAAAATTAAGTGTAAGCTAAGGCTATTGATAATGTCTAGTTAAACGAGAAAAAAAAATAAAGATTTAAAACAAGTAATGGCCAAATTTTAGATGTTAAAGATGTTTTTGAAGATGGTGCCTATGAAAACATGATACATATTAATACAAAACTTGATACATGAGTAAACAGTTTTAGTGTGAAATAACAGAAAATATAGTGCATTATATCCGGGCAGTAGTAGTAGTATAATAAAATAAGGAAAAATGGGCCATGAACATCAATGATGGCCATGAACAATTATTAGTAGGGAACCGAGCGCCCAAAAGTGTCGCCAATATCATTCACCCATACTTCTGCAAATCGCACCTTCGCACAGTGGCACCCCGCCCATCTACAATCAATCGCATTAAACTTTAATTGGTTCCGCTGCTTTTACAGTCCGGAGTCCGTGCAGTTTGGTCGTAGTTTGGCGACAGACGGCAGGATTTCATACCATATCTCTCTTACGTGTACTATTTATAATTCAGACTAATAAGAAAGATGTTTTTATGAGCTCGAAAAAATGAAGAATTCAATAATTATTAGTACCTACTCTGAGAAGGACCTTGGGCATTAATCTCTGGCAGCAAAATATTTCCTTGGGTCTGTTCGCTTCTCTTATTTAGAACTTTTAAAACTATTGACTCTATGAGTAAAAATGATGACCTTCTTGGCAGTGGTAAGTTTCTTGGTTCTGGACCCAGAGGTAACAGGTTTAAAACATACTCTGAGAAAATAGAAAACTCCCTTAAAACAATAACTTTACATATTTTAAAACATTTTCGATAATGTGGACCTCACATTACCCATGCCGAGGTCCTCATTTAACAATTTAATGAAATATAAAATAATAAATTTTAACAAAATTAAATAAAACTAAGCTGATATAAAATAAAACACATAAAGGCAGTAATTCACAAAAAAATCGTGAAATACGGTTGTGTACAATGATGATGTGTCTTTTGTAATAGTATTGAGTATGTGATGTTATTCTTTTACGTTAAAAAAATATGTAAGATTGCCTTGTTTATTCTTTAATCCATTTTTTTAATTTTGTATGTATATTTTTTTTTGTTTCCCTCGTTGTTTACATCGAATGAAGATTGTTGAATGCTTTTATTGCCTAGTATTTGTGGTGTCTTTGTCCAAAGCTTGTGCTTATCAACAGAGTTTTTAGTTTTTTCAGGTACGTTGTCTAACTGGTCTATTAATGATCGTTTGTGTTAGTTGAGATCTGTTTTTTGGTCAAAATTTTATACCTACATAGCAATCTTCAGATGCGTATCCAGTAACTCACGAATCCATCCAAACTAACCCTCTCTTTTTATTCTTCCCTCATTGCCTTCCTTATTCTCTAAGTTTAGGTGAGTAAATATTATTTGTAAGCATCTTTATTTCCGAAAACATAGTCTACAGGGAGTTTTAAAATATGCTTTTATTTCATCCACTTACTCTGTGAGTCGTCTTTTCATTATTGATTCGGGATGATAAAAAAGACATTCAATTTTGGCACCTATTTTCGCACAGTATAGGATGGCGGATATTATTTGAAATCTGTCGTCTATCAATGATTGTTTTATGTAACTATATTTTGCAAGTTTCGTCTTGTATTTAAAATGCATATTGATTAAAAGACTAAGCTAGCAAGTTTATCATTGATTGTGAACTACTGTATTACTATTCTGCATTATGAATTTCGCACGTATGTATTTTTGATGATTTGTTGACAGCAATGGCAAAGATGCATTCACGTGATCGATGGTTATGATAATTTAGTGCCGTTTCAAAATATTGTTTCTTCTCCAATGGCAACAATAATGATCGCGTAAATTATACGGGTCCTGATTTCCGATATAGTTTCCATATGGGTACAAAAAATAACATCGTGTAAAACGCCCGTAACTCAACCTAAGAAATGTTTTTGTTTTATGGTACCTACATCAACAAAAAATATATCTTAGTAAAGTGCCCAGATTACGCTGCAAAGCGCGTTAAACCATTCATCACCCATAAATCTGGGTTGCATTAACTGCAGTAAATACAATACGTTTTTGTAACCGAATTATTTTTGCAGACGGCCGGCGTGAAAGAGTGAAAGATTCTCTCAGTATCGCCCTGGTGTAAGACCACCATTCAGTATTGAAACTTTGTTTGAAACGGCGTTAGCCGTGTTTGGTGACCAGATCTGAATAGCCAGGTACTTCCCCACCCTCCTCTCCCCCATCTCCTTCCCCTCCCCACTACCTTCAGCCTCACAACATACCCCAATTGGGGATGCCATAGTCTCACTGGCTCCAAACGGGAGTAGCTGAAACTCTTGTGAGGTATTACTATAAAAAAGGATCTTAAAAAATATTAGAGTTTTATTAACTCCTTGCTTTTACTATCAATATGCAGTTGAGTAGATGCGTAAAGTGAGACTCGTAAGACTTGATCACAAAGTAGTCGTTCGGTGTTTGTTCGAAACGCATCACTCAAAAATGATGTCCTATAACAGGTTCATATATTATAATCCTTTTCTTCCTGTCCACCGAACAGGTATTTTGTCTTCAAAGTCTCGATCCTTACAGTACAAAGAACGGTAGGAAAGTTTGAAAAAACAAATCTGGAAGAATTTTCGAATGCGTTTAATGTTTTTTTATTGTCGAGCGAAGTTTAAAATATTGTATCAATAAGAGGTCAATTTAGGTTGATTTAAAAATATTGTATCAATTTGAGGTCAATTTAGTTCTCACCAAGCAGTTTGCTACGTTTGGTGGCTTAGCTTTGGTGGGTTCACAGGGTGAGGTTTGTCTAGGTCTTGGCGGCGGCCTTTCCAGAACTTTATATCCTTCCCTACCTTAAAAAGACCCTCCGCATAGCATCCCCTTAGATTTAGATGATATAGGTCCTGAGGGAAATTATTTTCCTAACGGCCTCCTGCGAGGAGTTAATAAAAAAAATGGTATCAATTTGAGGTCAATTTCGATTGATTTAAAAATATTGTATCAATTTTAGGTCATTAAAAAATATTGTATAAATTTGAGGTCAATTTAAGTTAATTTAAAAATATTGTATCGATTTGAGGTCAATTTAGTTTGATTTAAAAATATTGTATCGATTTGAAGTCAATTTAGGTTGATTTTAAAGGATCCACAAGTCGAATTAACTGATGAAAATGACTGGATATGTTACCAAGCAGCCTGTAAACATCCGGTAGCAAGTATTAATATTTACGCAAAGAATCATCATGATTTTTTAATGATGCTACCCGTAGGTAGTTCAACATTTAAAAGAGAATACCGCCCACATATCTACATCTATACCTACAATGTACATCCATCAAAATCAAAATGACTGGTCTTTCCCACATCACCCAATTAATGTTCATCTTCACCAGTCCTGAATGAGCTCCTAAATAAATTCCTAAATCCATTCATTTTGACTTGGAACTGTCGGCCACAAAGAAACGGAAGTGTCTTTCATTCCACGAAGTTTCCCTTTCTTGCCCATGCGCATTATCCTTGCGCAGGTAAAGCGAAGTCAAGGTATCGGCTTATTGTATTTATGATTGTAGCTATGTAGTGATGTCATTGAGTCGGTTCGCACCGGTTCTATTGAACCGGATTTAAGAATTAGACATTTTTATTGGTGAACCGGTTGCCAACAAGTAACGAACATTTTATTAATTGTTCATTTTTGTTTTTGCACACCTCCTTAATTTATCTCATTTTAAAAAGGTAAAAATTGTATTTATAGAGTTAACGATTTTTTTGTGGTTGTCATTAATATTTGTTGCCCTGCTTGATCTTTAACCCGGATAATCACAGAAGACCAAATTTGTCCCAGCTAATATAGGTCTCATATAAATCTTTGTATCTCCCATATTATCATAGTGAGGATCTAAACGGTGTTAGAAATAAACAAAAATTTTAACAAAACAAAAAAAGACTTCAAAAAATGCACTAAAAAGTAAAAAAATAATTTCGTACGATTGTTATTTTTGCAGTCGGTGTCAGCCAAGGTAACTACATACATAGGTAGTTATAGGTGAGATGTGCATTTTTTGAAGTCGTTTTTTGTTTAGTTAAAATTTTTGTTTATTTTTTGATTTTTAGTGACGAGCGTGCGTAAAGAAGTTTTACTTTAAAAAAAGAATCATCGAAATCTGTTGGCGTAATATTGAGTTATTCGTCCATTTGTCGCGCACATACTTATTGCAAATTTAAGACATATATGGTTTTCTCATAGATTCCATTGTCAGAACTAGACCAAATTAAAATGGGACCACACGAGAAGCACCAGATTTCTAATAAAAAAAGAACCATCAATATCGGTTCACCCAATCGAAAGTTATGAGGTAACAAACATAAAAAAAAAATCGTATTGATAACCTCCTCCCTTTCGAAGTCGTTTAAAAGTAAGGTAGCCTTTTTAAAGCCTTTTTAAAAATAATATTTTGGAAATTATGTGTTTATTATAATAACATTAATAATATTCGAAAGCATATTAGTTTTCGGATGCATTACGGAATATTTCATTTATTTGGATTTTATTGGAAAGCAGAAATTTTTTGACGTTCCGACAGAATACGTACGAGACATAATGGATTAAAACCATACAATAATATACATATAAGTAATTGTTTGATGAAGTTTTAGTATTTCAAAGCAAGCTAAATGTAACCATAAGTATTTTTAAGCCAATGAAAGAAACATAAAAGATGGCCACTGTTGTCACAAAGCGCTGCTACTGGTCAAAAGCAAAAAAAACTAGAGTAAGGTACCTAAGTAAAACAATTTTCTGTGATTTTTTTATCGATAAAAGATGGTGCAAATTCTCCCCGTGCACAAAAAAATCGCGTGCAGTTCACACGCGATAAAAGCGAAACTTCAACAAAACAATCTCAACCAATAACTGTAACTTTCTAAACTGTAGCACAATATGTTTTCTGTTTATTAATTTTTTTATAATAACTAAAAAAAAAAATTTAAGATCAGTATGTTTTTTTTTTCCATATTTTTAATTTTATTTTTATAATAGCTGAAAAACACCTGTTTCACTTATTCTACCTATGTAATACTAACTTTTTAACTTTTATACTAACTTCATATTTTATATGTTTTTTTTAAGTCTATTTTATACTTTGGGTACTTGAAAATATAATATTTTGTTTTAATATTACCCACACTCAGGCAGTACCTTAGTGGGTTTTCATTTCTTGTTCATACTAATTGTTATTATATATTATGTTATATGTACAAAGAAATGTGAATAAATAAAGTTAAAAAAATAAATAAAATAGAAGCATTGAAAAGTGACATCACAATCAAGGAGCGCAGTTTGACGCTTCGTAGGTACTGTAATGCGTCTTTTCCGTTTTATCCGAATTTCAAATCACAACGATGCTAAAGAAGTTTCACTTCAAAAAACTTTGGTAATTAATCCGACGAACCGGTTATTGTAAATAGTAATATTAAACACCACTATTTTAAGTAGGCGGCTCCATCGTGTCTACTTGTTGTAGAATACAGACATTGTGGTGTTTGACTTCGTCCAAGATGGATCTGTGGGCTGGGTGTGAATATTGAGAGATTTGCTCTATTGTGAGGCAAAGACCAGCATCCTTGTGTGTGTGCACAATTATTCCAGGTAGTATAGGCAGTACAGTTAGCTGGACCTTTAATTGCCCTGCATGTTTAGTTGAATAATGAGCTGCAGGGTGACTAAAAAGTTCCATAACGACGAAAATATATATATTACATATATTTTATATATTGCGTTAGTAAAAATTATTGTCCTAGGTATTGTATTGCATAACAGTCAAACCTTTGTATCTCATATTATCTAAAAGGCCCTTTAAACTATTGGCTTTGTTTTGAGAGCTGCTAAAGATGTCAATAATTTAGGCATATATTTAATATGTTATAAAAATCCTTGTCGGATGCCAATTAGAGTATAACTCTACGTTGTCTCTCTTTTTCAATATTCATTCTGGCTTATCAAAATTCTCCGATTCCGAGACTTCACAGTTTCGGAAATAAATATATATTTCATCTCAAACATGATCAATATAAACACTACATATAATGTCCTGATGAAGAGAACATCGTTCTCGAAACATGTCGACTTTTTAAATAAAGATTATTGTGGTAAAAACAAAGTTTTTTAAATTATTTGATTAATATAAATGTTGTTAGTTCCATAACTTTTATACATCTAGCCACAAACAGACGTATGAACTTTCTACTATTTTTTAAACATTGAATATCTATTTATATGAGGTTTCTTAGTCCATAGTCACAATTTTACCTACGTATTTTATTTTGTAGTTACATTTTTTAATTTTGTTATATTTTATTTATTAATTTAATCATTAAATATTTACTATAACGGTGATACTTACAAATCGTAAAATAAAATGTAATTTTATTTTACGAGTATATTCACTTTGTAAAACACCACTTTATTTATAAAGTGGTGTTTTACAAAGTGTGTTTTTTCATTTAATATATAATGTTACACCACAAAGTATTTGCTTCCTTCGATAAAATAAAATGTTATTATTATGTTTATTACGCGCCCTAATGTAGTCCATTGAAGCGTGTAAAAAAAATAAAAAAAATTACTGCCTGTACTATGTGCACTTAATGAACAAAATGGTCGCAGGAGTGCCTACAAATATTCATTAACTTTTTACTCTATTCTACACTGTGTTAATCATTTTTATTTAATATTTGTATGTTTTTTACAAGCAGTATACATTGTTATAATATGTTGTACAGTGTTATAAAAGAACCAAAAAATAGCCTTTTATTTTATATTTATCTGAAAAATATAGGTGATTACATTTAATAATAAAAATATGGAAACACTCAAAACATAAGAATACAAAATTAAAAACACGATTTGTTTCCACTGCTGTTTGTTTTTTGAGCACTAAACATAGTTAAAAAAACTTTAACTATGTATAGTGCTCGGGTCTGAGCACACGACACTCCATCCACACCAAGTATGATATTTAATTTGTTAGGTTCTTAGGTACTCAATTCGCAGCCAGCGAATAGTCCGTCAATACACTGATAACCACCCTGTAGAAGAGGTTTTGACAAGTCAAAGCATCTCGCGACTAATGTTCTCTTCCCTTCTCTTTGTGCGGAGATATTTTTATGATTTCCTCTACCTGTCCTGTCTCCTGTCCTCCCCAGCTCAATGGGGCTTTACGACACCTAGCCGGCTTTTGACTCTCACGACGAGGGAGACAAAGGATACGACCGTAAGCGAGGGAGAAGGCGACAGCAGACACTGACTCTGCCAGACAGCCTGGCACCAAATAATTGTTCCTAGACAAGGGAAAGAATTCTGACTTTAGGTGAAATTGAGAAACCTCTCACCGGAATATCTTAAACGATCTGGTGTGATTTTGTATGCTGGGTAAATGAGTTTATGAGTGATGAAGGGGTTTTATACTTAACACATTTTTATGTGAGAAGACTTGACTTGTGCGTAAGAACCTACAAGTAAATAAAATGAAACACCTGGAAGACGTCATTATTTAACTGTCGTAGATTTTATCAGATATTGTGATTAAAAATATTGCCAATTCACTTGCAATGGTGATCCAATAATAACAACACTGATTAGGTAGTTAGGTAACTATCAAAATATCTGAAGAATATATATTCAAGAAATCTAAAAACTAAAAAATACCGCCAGGATTGATATTAAATTTTTACACCCAACATCAATTTAATTGTGTTCATTGCATTAGCTCCACACAGAAGGCCTTGAGAAAAAAACCATTCCCTCATGGACTTCGTCATTTTGGGGATGCTGTGTGGAGGGTATTTTTAGGGAAAGGAAGGAGAGAAAGTTCTGGGAAAGAAAAGGGTATGAGGGGTGGAATTTGGGGGTCAATGATGATGGGTCGAGACCGTCGAGAGAAACCGGCTGGAGAGGTAATAGGTCCTAGGTTACTCCTCAGCTCTTCCTCCACCAAGTCTCCCGAACCGACCCGCTACGCAATAGGTGGTTAAAAGCATCGGCCGCCAAGATCTAGACAAACCGCAACCCATGAACCCGGGCACCCCTTCTAAGTCACCAAACGTAGCAAAACACTTGGGGTGACGTACGGCATGGGTATTGGTTATCCAATAAATAGTTCCCGGGGTGGCAGTGCCCATCCCTGCCGCCCAAATTGGGTATGTGTGAGTGCGTGTAAATAACTGGTACCTTTTTAACATAACGCGCCTCGCCAGAAGATTGCAAGAGAATTTCTAAATGAAAAATTATCATTAATGTTTTTGAACAGAGGTTTATTCATGATCATTCTTGAGCGAAAACTACGCTCAACAGCGTTAGTGCTATTGACGCCGAAATCACACTCATGATTGAAAGTTTAACATAGCGGTCGCTCAGGTTGTTTTGCGTCTACCACCATTATTAATTGGCCAGTTTGAAGAGAGGGTGTCATAGGTCAATTTATTACAAACACAGATCTTCTTATGAGTGTATGTTATATAATATTGATGTAGATAGGTGCTTATAATTGTCGACACTAACACTAACAATACAATCATTTTTCCAGGCATAGATAGTAACGATAATAAGCTAAGATAATCATGATGTTTGCTATTAAGTTATATACGTATATAAGCTGTTTACTGATCACTGAATGCATGAGATGAGATAAATTCTGAATTGCGTTCACAAAGGCTTCGTTTATTTATGTAATTTGTCATATTATACTCGTATACTTGGCATGTTTTGACTAAGACCAGAATTGTGAGATTTTAAAAACATATACATAAACTCGTAAATACTTTTAGTAGAATTGGAAGTTAGTTAGCACCATGATCATAGGTTATTCATAATCGTTATATATAAAAATAAATGTTTCTTTATTTGTCCTTTATGCGCGTTTCTATACAGTTTGAAGAAACTTTGATGATTTGTGGTGAGCTACGACATTATTTCCTATACCATTCATCCGATTGCGATGAAACTGTCGATTTGTTGTGCGTACGCCCGCGAAATTTTATATATACAATGGTAAGCTTTGGCGTTATGAAATTTTGTTCAAAAAATTACGACTTGTTTGATAAATGTGTGTATATCATACAGTTTAGCAGCAGGGAACGCGAGAGAAGAACGGATGGGAAAGGGTCGCGTGGGAAAGGACACACAGGGAGATACAATTTATTTCTTTGAGTGGTATTGCAACGCATGCCGGGTATTCGCTAGTATGCTATAAAAATGCCCCAAATTTCACCGAAGAGATCCCCTGAAAAAGCTTGCGACAAAATACCAATTTGATCCCGTGAAAGATAAATATGAATATAATTGAAAATTTAGATTTGGACCGTTTCAAATTGGAGTTCTTCCCTATTTGATAAATCCTCCAGATTACGATCAGATAAGTCCCCTTTGGACTGCGGCGTTATAATAACAGGTAATTCTAAACTTATAAAAAGTGGATGGCAAAATCTCTTATTGAATGGCCTAATGGATATCATTTATTGGTTAGATATCAATCTAATTGAAAAAAAACCGGAAATCACTTAGTGATGGCCACAGATGATCTCATATCGAAATAATTTATTTAAATTCATTAGAGATCCTTAGAGCACGGGAATTGCTTTATATTGGATCAACATTGACACATTACCAGTTCTTTATATCTAGATACACGGTTATATATAAATATTACATATGTATATTAAACAATATATAATTACGTTTCTTTAAGTAAATTCTATAATTTATTTTGCTTTAAGTAAACATTCTTTTCTTAAAAATGGTGTTATGAAAAACGCCGTTAGTTTCTTTTAACTGTTTGTGATATCTAAAGGTATCTTCATGCATACAATAACAATCTTTCCATAAATCATTATAAGGCACTAATATGAGTGGTGTTTTATGAAATTTTATGAATAGGTTTAAATTTAAGGTTTTATTTGATGACCTTAATGCAGCATATTTTACGTGTTGGGCATTTACCTTCTGTAGTTTTTTCATGTCACCTGCATTTGTTCAAATTATCTCATTCCTTGGATGATGTAAGAATCATTCAGAAACCATACTTCGAGTTTCCTTGGACCTAGAACCAACCATGGATAATAACTAACTAACTAACCATCACGCCGTTTCCCCGCAGGGGTAGGCAGAGAGGACGGACCGCCACACAACTCGATCTTGGCACACACTCTTTGCCTCGTTCACATTCATACATCGTCTCATACATGCTCTTCTATTATTCCGACTCTTCACATGGCCCGACTCAAGTATCTGATTCACTTGGTCGTGCCATGTCTTCCTCGGGCGTCCCCGACTTCTTCTACCATTCACATTTGCATCATATATTCTCCTTACACTCCTTTCCTCGTTCATTCGCTCTACATGCCCAAACCATCGGAGAGTCCCTTTCTTAATCTTACACATCACGCTTACGTCAGCCTTGCATTCTTTGCGGATATCCACGTTTCTCTCACGATCGTACATGGTTTTACCACACATTGATAATTGTAGAAAATAAACTAGCATTGGAAGAAACGTCTATAGTAAGACGTTATATGCCAATTAATCCAATAGTTTTATAAAATTCATATGTTTACATCAAATTAGCGAGAGGGAAATATTATGGCAAAGCTTGGAAATGCATGCGTGACCGAGATATTAGATTTGTTCTCCTCCTCTACTTTTCATTGCAGAAGAACTTGAAGAGTCAGAAGAATGTTTAAATATCCTAAATTCCAGATGAGCCTTTCTGCCTGTGCATTATCGTAATTTTCTGAGATGACAAAAAACCGCATTCTAAAATAACCACAAAAACGTCACATCTCCGGCAAAACATCAACAAGAAGTGACAAATTCCATTTTGTGCCGTCGGATACGTTTCCAATGTGTTTATTTATTTATCTAAGCAGTCTTCCTATCTGTATCATTTGACGGCGAAATGGGTTTTTTCTGTTGAACGGTTTGATACTTGAGGCAGAGGAGGATCAGTGATTTAGATCTGGTGGTGGTAATCTGCTTAAATTGTGCGATTTCAACTTTTCTATTCCGCTTCTTTTGGTACCATTTCCTGTCTCCTATTGATAGTCATCTATCATATGGGCTTTCTGTGCTGCATTTCAGAACATTCACGCAGAATTTGCGACTTTGCGGTGATTTTTCACAAAAACGAGGCTTTACAAATTATCAGAATATTATTAGTTATTATTTAACTGCGCTTGTATTATTCACGTAAATTTCGAAATCGTGATGTCTTTCTCTTTCACACCTTTCCCTATTGTGTCTTTAATTAACCTTTCACTGAATATTCAAATGGGTAGGTATTTAGGTACCTATTTAATGTCGACTAAGATTTGTAGTTGTGTTAGAAGATACAAGAATAGACAAGACGAGCCAAGAAGGGGCGAGAAAATGGAAGAAGAAGCAAAAAGAGGCGAGAAGAGGAAGAAGAGGAAAGAAGTTCCTAGATTATCCTAGAAGAACTAAGAAAATACTAGAAGGGTCGAGAAGACGCAGAAGAAGAGACTAAAATAGATTAGAAGAGACGACAAGCGGCAGTAAGAAGAAATAAGATTTGAGATGAGCCAGGAAGAGGCAACATAAGCCAAGAAGGGGCGAGAAGATACAAGAAGAGGCAAGAAGAGGATAGAAAAAGACAAAAAGGGGCTGCGAAAATTAATTAATGAATTGTAAATGCAATAAAAGACGATATGCAAGTAGAACAAAGGTGAACCAAGAACAACCGAGAAGAGACAAAAAGAAATTGTAAGAAGAGGCAAAAAGAAGGAATACATAAAAAATTTGAAAAACAACGCTCAATCAAATAATTAACTCCTCTTCATCCTAAATTCCAACATTGGCATATTAGGTTGACATGTATTCCAGTCGATTTAACGCATACCTCCTTCCCTCCCTCAGACCACGTATTCGTAGTTGATCACTCAGCGAAGAACTTTTAAATGTGTCCACGGAATTTATATCCTAATGAATTATATTATATGAATAAAATGGTTCTCAATGCACCCCAACTGCAAACACACGTGCATCTCATCGTAGGTCATTTAAACGTCACCGCAATGTTATTCTTCCAGTCTCAGAGACCAGAGAGCTACCTATCCGTGTTAGGTCTTTCCCATCTCCCACTCCCAGGGACACAGTGTTTATTGTTGCAGGTCTCCGGATGCGGACGTTTCGGCAGCCGGTCCGCCGCCATCATCGAGAAATTGGACCCCAGGGAGGGAACTTCCCATACCTACAATATCTCGCACGTTGTGTGTTGCATCAGAGGGTAGATCAACAAAGCCGCTAGACAGCTTGACGCCTGATTTTTCTGTCTGAAATGTGAAAGAGATGGATCATTATATTTAATGGAAATATATAATTAAGTTACGTACTTTGAGCTCTTTTCAAGGAATATGAAGGTTATCTGAATAAATTAAGTTTCGAGGCCGTTCTGACTCAACCTTATATCTACAAAAATCTGTTTTACGCATAAGCTTACGGAAAATGTACAATTTATCTCATCTTACGAGAAAATTTGTTGATACGGTGCAAAATCATGGTCAATTACCTAGCAGCAAAGTATATTTTTTCCTTCTTCTGGCAGTATTCTCACTCATATCACATTTACAAAATGATAAGGTTTAACTCTTCTTTATTTTTTATTTTATTTTATTTTTTACATTAACTCCACACAGGAGGCCCTGAGGAAAATAATTTCCCTCAGGACCTATGTCATCTTTGAGGATGCTGTATGGAGGGTCTTTTTGAGGAAAGGAAGGAGTTAACATTGGTCTTGAAGAGACTCATGTTGTAGGAGTGAGGGAACACAGAGGCCGGTAAATCTTTCCACAGCCGAGCTGTTGAACTCAAGAACGAATCGTAAAAACGACCCGTTCTCATGTGACTAATGTCAACCGTGTACAAATGTTGGGCGCGTGTTTGGCGTGTTTCCCGACTATGCACCGGTGCCGAGGGGATCAATGACGCTAGTTCCTCGGAGCATCTTCCATTGTAATACCGGTAGAACAAGGACAGCATTCCCACCTGACGCCTATGCTCTAAAGATTGCAATCCGTCTGTTATATTATATTGCATAATAATTATTTTATATTGCAAATGCCAAAGATGTCCATTCTTAGTGATTGTATTTTAGGTCATACGACATACGCACCTACTATTGTTAACATTCTCCATTACCGAAAAAAAAAGTTATTGATAGGAATTGTATTTAATCTATTTATGTAAATACCAACATTATTTAAATCCGAAGAATTGAGATAAAAGCTCTTGTAGAAAGTTCTCGCTACAGCCTTACAACAATCTATCATATCAATGAATATAATCTCTTCACTATTTGGGGTACTTAACGATAAGAGAAATATGTTTGCTAATCGGTGTCAGCAAAAAACGCACGTCCCAAACGTCATCCTGTCACAGAATCTGAATATTGACACGTGGGATAAGAGACAGGACCGATACTTTCTAAAAGGAAGCAAAAAATATCATGAATGAAATGTTTTGTGAATGGAAAGATTAAGAATTTATAAAACTACTTGTGTGTTTGTGGAAAAGATTTACACATTTTTGTTGTATTTGAAATCAATATCCGTATACTTAAAGATCCATTGATCTTGAAGGGACTTAACTTTTGCCTATAAACGGATTTTATTTAATATTCATGTCAATGTAAAGAAACTGACACGTTGAAATGCACCCACTCAGTAAGTCAGCTAGGTATTGCTAGATTGAAGGAACCAATGCACAGTCCAGTAATTATACATATTCTACTGGGATATCGCACTTTAGTTTAAATTTCTTACTCAAAAGCTTGAAATAAGCATTGTAATTAAAATAATGTTACTCATCCTGTCTCGTACAGCTCTCCCTCGTCTAATTATTTGCGCAATCGCTTATAAACTTGAAAGCAAAATATAAAAAATGAACAAATTCTTTATTACTGTCGACAAAGTATGTTAAACAAGTGCTAAGAAATAGACCAATTCTTCGGAAACATCTATATATATATATATATATATATATAAAAATCAAAATGTGCTTGCTTATGTGTATGCAGGTACCTACGTAAGTTGTTTATGTATTGCTATATTGTAAGTTATTTATGTATCGCTATATCAAATGATTAAAACATTCAAAATACCTTCTTTACACCCTCACGAAGGTTTCTGGATTATTTATTATTTTAACTAATATTTTTATGTTTTCTGGTCAATAAAGTGTAGTGTGTTGTTCCTTGAGGATTCTTCTCCCCTCTGATCTTCCAGGAGTCACTTTTCGTCACTGATTTCCAGATATTTATAACCTTTTTTTCACTACTGTCACTTTCCATACATATTTTTTTTTGTAATTTTGTGAACAATGGAGGAGGATTTCCCTCCTGGACATCCTAAAAAGCCCCCAGATCCTCCCCCTGACCCCCCAGATGGTGAAAATATTGTAATTTCTGACAGTGAATCTGTCATTCTAACTTCTACAAAAAAAAGGAAGTTTAGTCCCTCTTCCCCAGTAAAGCATGACTCTCCTTCTACTTCTCAGTCTCTACCAGATCTTCCTCAACCCCCTCCAACCAATTTTTACTCTACTCATTCCTGTGGCCCCTACATTGTTTATGCGCAAAAAACTGAGCAAGGTAAAACCATTCATCCTCTTGAATTTGGTAAATTCCTTTCAACCAACAAGAACCATTCGATTAAGCCCGGAGGTGTAAAAGCCGAGGGTCGCTTCCGAATCTCTGTTGAATTCCTCTCAGGTTCAGCCGCCAACAACTTTATTAAAAACATTTTTATTACATCTAATTCTAAATTCAAGGCGTACATCCCAACTTTCAATGTCACTCGTATGGGCCTGGTCAGGGGTATCTCGACCGATCTGTCCATTCCAGAAATTCTTTCTTCTCTTTCAACCCCTCAACATATCGGCAATCCCATAAAAGCCAGGAGGCTAAATTATAAGGACACCTCTGAGGGCAACGTTTCCTGGAAGCCCTCCCAATCTGTTGTGATCACATTCGAAGGACAATCTCTTCCCTCCCATATCTATTTATTTTTCAACTCCTTACCAGTTGAAATTTACACTTACCCCACCACCCAATGCTACAATTGCTGCCGTTTTGGTCATAACAAAGCTGCATGCAGATCCCCTCCCAGATGCTTCAAATGTGGAGAAAACCACACGGCTGACCAATGTTCTTCTCTCTCTTCACCTAAATGTTTTAACTGCTCAGGCGCTCATTCCGCCATTCACTCTTCTTGTCCTGAACAAACTCGCCAAAAAAATATAAAAATTTCCATGGCCTCTGAAAACTTGTCTTTTCTGCAGGCTTCTAAACTATTCCCGCCTGTCAAAAAATCTTTTGCCGAGGTTTTATCCAGTAACTCTCCATCCAATCCTCTCCCCTTCTCCTCAACATCTTCTCGTTCAACTAAATTAATGTACAAAAACCCTGTCTCTAAACCGGCTCCTGGATACGATCGGCAACAAAACAACTCACTTCTCTTAAATCCCAATGGTTCTCCTCTTTCAAATGCCACAAATGGGTGCGCAAACAACTATAATTCGTCCTCAACAAACCATCAAAAGCTTTCTGAACAACTCTCGCAAGATAATTCTTCATTTATACAAACTCTTATTATGCTTCTAATTGATCTAATTTCTTCTCAAACTAATCTACCGTCCAACGCTGCTTCTATTATTTCCACGTTAAAATCATTTATTCAAAATGGCACTTCAAGATGTCAGAATACTTCAGTGGAATAGCCGCAGTGCTATTTCTAACAAATCGAACCTTCTTAACCTATTAAATTCAAACCTTGTTTCTGTGGCTGCTGTCTCGGAGACATGGTTTACTCCATCCACCCACTTTAATGTGGGAGGGTACTCCTGTCTCCGTGATGATCGCCTGGAAGGTACGGGCGGCGGTGCTGCCCTTTTTATTAAAAAATCCCTTCCGTTTTCCCCAATAAATAATATCAAACCCCCCAATGCTGACTTTCAAATGGTTGCAGCTAAAATAAAGGACACATCCTTTGTTTCTATCAATATTCCCCCATCATCTCACTTCAATAAGCAAGCTTGGTTACAAATTGTCCGTCAACTAAGCCCTCCATTCTTTTTATTGGGCGATTTTAATGCCCATTCCCCCGTCTGGGGTTCTGCTTTTTCTGATCGAGATGGTCGAAATGTTATGGATTTTTTTAGATGAATCCAACCTTTTCCTTTTGAACGACGGATCTCCTACGAGAATCTCTCGCCCCAACACAAACCCCAATGCAGTGGATCTCTCCATATGCTCTACAAATCTGGCACCTCTCTCCTTTTGGGTGGTGTCCCCCGATCCTTGCTCCAGTGATCATTTCCCGATCACCATCACTTATCAATCTTCTTTCCATTCAGAAAAGTCCCATATTTCGACGAAGATTAAAACAAAACACACCAAATGGGACGAATTTAACTCGCATATGGATAAGTTTATACAAAATTTACCCTCTTCCGATGTATTATCTGTCAAAGATGACTACGATAACTTCAAATCGATGCTCATAACTGCAATACATAAATCAAATCCTCTCCCTAAAACCAAATCTCTTAAAAAACTCCCTCCGACTCCCTGGTGGGATGAGGAATGTTCTAAGGTAGTGAGAATTCGGAAAGCTAAATCTCTTTCGTATCGTCACAATATGACTATGGAGAACTATCTTATATACAAAAATGCCGAAGCCAATGCCAAAAGGGTATTGAGGTCAAAAAAAAGATCTGGGTGGTACAACTTCTGCAGTTCAGTATCTCTGAATACTCCAATTTCGGAAGTTTGGTCTATGATTCGAAGATTTCGATCCTCCTTCAGTTCAACATCTCCTCGAGCGTCTCATTCTAAATGGATAGATGAGTTCTTGGACAAAATTGCCCCCCCTTCTGTACCTAATTTAGATGAAATAACTCCCATCCACAACACTCCTATGTCTGATCATTGGCTAGACTCTCCATTCACTTTAATTGAATTAAAAAATTGTTTATCAACAGTCAAAGACTCATCTCCAGGCAGAGATGGTATTCCTTATAGCATTATCAAGAATAGTAATGATAATGTTCTAAATCACTTCCTAAGCATCTTAAATAAAATCTTCCAGTCTGGCATAATGCCTGATGACTGGAGTTCTCAAATAATCATCCCAATCCTAAAATCAAACAAATCACCCAATTCTGGATCCAACTACAGGCCAATTGCTCTTTCATCCACCCTCAGTAAAATTTATGAAAAATTAATTAAAAACCGGTTAGAATTTTTTGTCGAAAGTAATCAGCTTCTCTCTCCATCTCAATTTGGATTTAGGAAAAAAAAATCTAAGCAAGATAACCTTGCCATCATCAGCACTGATATTAATTTATCCATGTCTAACCATGAAGTATGTCTTGCAGTCTTTATAGACATAGAAGGTGCCTTTGACAATGTTTCCATCCCAATCCTTAAAAAAAAACTTTTAGGCCTTGGCCTTCCCCCCATGTTTGTCCAATCTATTATTAATCTATTTCTTGATAGAAAAATTTTCATTGAGCTACCAGATGTTACTCCTCAGAGTAGATCAATTTGGAAAGGTTTACCCCAAGGCGATGTATTATCCCCTATACTGTATAATATATACACGTACGATATGCATGTCTCTATTCCCCCTCAAGTAAAAGTTATTGAGTTCGCAGATGATTTAGCTTTCTTCTTATCATCCAAAATCATCCCACTTGCCGTCAAATATCTTAATGAAGCCATGGATGCCCTTTGCACATGGCTCACTTTAAATGGTCTGGAACTTTCAGTCCAAAAGAGTCAGTGTGTCACCTTCTCAAACCGTCATAAAAATCCTCCTGTTCAAATTTTATTTAAAAACTCTCCAATCCCCAACGCCTCTGAAGTTAAATTTTTAGGAGTAACATTTGATAGGAAACTTAAATGATCTTCCCATATTCACAATATAGTTACAAAATGTGAAAAAAATTTAAATATCATCAGATCATTGACTGGCGTTTGGTGGGGTGCTCACCCTACCTGCATTAAGATGAAGCTATACGTGAAATCACTATTTAGATTAATCTTTACAACGAATCGGTTTACAGTACGAATATAAAAAAATATGCTACGGATAAATTGAAGCTTTAACTACCTTTTCTACGTAACAGAATAACAATAAAATTATTATTTACGTAACAAAAAAAATAAGCGTAAACCACTAAAAAAAAAGTTTTTTCATGACTTTACTATGAAGTAATGTAAGTAACAATTTTTAAAAAATACCCCTTTATGGCTAAGACTATTTTTGACGTTTTCTACGTTCTAACTTTTTTTCGTTCTTATAAAATTATGCACAAAAAAAATAAAAACCGCTTTGGCGCTTACGTCAAATTTTTAGAACCGTACTAATTCATACGATCTGCGGCCAACGCTTGTATTCCACCATAATGCCGCGAGCCGTGGCCAGAAACGGACGTGGGATCTGTGCCCGTGTTTTCGAAGTTTTTTACTTGCAATATACGTAGCGGATTCGTTGTTACAGCGAGCATTTTTGGTTCTCAAATAGCGTGAGCTCAAAATGAGTCAGCATCAACTATTCCTGATTTCAACTCTTTTGATGTTCAGAATGTAATATCATTTGAGAAATTTTAGGTTGACGAATATAATGCTTAAATTCACTATCGGTAGGATTAATATTTTAAAAGAATATTTTTTAAATATATGTAGCTGTGAGCTGTTCCTTGAAAATGTCTAATACTGACAAACCCCATTTGCTTGCCGGGGTTTGAACCCGCGATATATATTATATTTGTTTTAATTATGCTCTTTTAGGATAAATTCAGAATAGGTAGATACAAATTATTTATTTTCACCGTTTTTTTAAGTGTGTGTATCCATAAATTGATGTATCTAATGTACAATATTTTTAAACCAAGCTGTGAGTTGTTCCGTCATCATTTCTAATACTGAGATTGGTTTGTTGATTTATTTGCAAAAATTTTAGTTGTAAATGAATTTTACAAAAATTTTAAATGCGGAAATTTGATAAAAGTATATGTTAATTTGATAAAAGTATATATTCCTAGTTTTGTAAAAGTATGTATTAGTTACATTTTGTTAATATATATATACTTTCACTTAATCAAGTTTATTTTTATTAATATATGAAGCTGGGAGCTGTTCCTTGATAATGTCTAATACTAAGATTTGTTTGCCGGGGTTTGAACCCGCGATATATATTGTATTTGTTTTAATTATGCTCTTTTAGGATAAATTCAGCATAGGTAGATGCAAGTTATTTGTTTTCACCGTTTTTTTTAAGTGTGTGTATCCATAAATTGATGTATCTAATGTACAATATTTTTAAACCTAGTGAGTTGTTCCGTCATAATTTCTAATACTGAAATTGGTTTGTTGATTTGTTTCCAAAAGTTTTATTTGTTAATTAATTTTACAAAAATTTTAAATGCGGAAATTTGAAGTGTATGTAAATTTGATAAAAGTACATATACCTAATTTTGTAAAAGTATACATTTGTATATATTTATTACATTTCACTTAATCAAGTTTCTTTTTATTAATACATGTAGCTGGGAACTGTTCCTTGATAATGTCTAATACTAAGACCCGCAATCTCCGGATCGCTAGCTGGCAGCCTTTCCCCTCTACCATGGAGACCGTCGAAATTTTACTTTTTATTTTAAAATATTATATTGCATTCGTTTTAATTATGCTCTTTTAGGATAAATTCAGCATATGTAGATGCAAGTTATTTATTTTCACCGTTTTTTTTAAGTGTATGTTTCAATAAACTGATGTATCTAATGTAGAATATTTTTAAACCTAGCTGTGAGTTGTTCCGTCATCATTTCTAATACTGAGATTGGTGTATTGATTTGTTTCCAAAAAAATTATTTTCGTAAATGAATTTTACAAAAATTTTAGATGTGGAAATTTGAGTATATGTAATTTGGGTATTTTGAAAGTGTATGTAAATTTGATAAAAGTATATACCTATACCTAGTTTTATAAAAGTACGTATTAGTTACATTTTGTTAACATATATACATATTATACTGGGTGTCAATCTGGACGCTGATTTTTCCCTTAAAACTCAAGTGAACAGAACCGTAAGCACGGGGTTCTTTCAATTAAGGCAAATTAAAGCAGTAAGGAGAAATCTACCAACAGAAGCGACTAAATTACTAGTCAATTCGCATGTTGTTTCACGTTTAGATTATTGCAACGGAATATATGCAAGTCTTCCAAAATAACAAATTACAATCCGTTTTCAACGCTGCGGCAAGACTTATCACCGGCGTATCTAAATATTCCTATATTTCAGAGCATCTCAAAAATCTTCACTGGCTCAAATGTCCTGAAAGAATCCAGTTCAAGCTCTGCTGGATGGTATTTAAGTCCCTTAACGGAATGGCTCCGGCATACTTATCGGAATTGTGTATTCCAGAAAATTCAAATTCTCGACAGTCAACCAACCCTAAGGTCAGCAGCGTCATCAGCTGTTGGAAGGTTAAAGGAACCAAAGCGTACACCAGATACTAAGTTCGGTGAGCGCGCTTTTGGAGTGTCGGGACCTAAAGCCTGGAATGGACTGCCACATGACTTAAGAACGATCACAGACTCGGCAGAATTTAGAGCTAAACTTAAAACCCACCTTTTCAGACAGTCGTATCCATAAACTCAAATTCTTTCACCTTCACATTCAATGCCCGCGACACTGTAAATAACTAACCTAAAAATGTAGAGAAAAAAAAAACTATTTGTAAGCGTTTTTAAAGGTCATTTCAGTAACATTCTCCAGCCCTAAAGAATCCTAAATTCTCCAGTCTTTTAAAATACATATATATTGATATTATCAACTCCACTTTTGCCACTAATCTTTTAAAATTTAATACTTATAGTGATGGGGTAGCAATGCAATGTCCAGTGTTTTAAATATAATACCCTCCGCGTGCAAAAGCGGTATCTTCTCCAAGCACAAACTTTCTAATTAAAGTGTTTATCGGAAGTGACCTGCAGGTAAGTATGTTTCTGTATCCATTTGTAAATATTAAAATTAGATAGAACCTAAGAATTATGAATAAATTGTACAGCGCCCTTGAGGTGATTTTTCACAAAAACGGCGCTCTATAAATTATCCAATTATTATTATTATTATTAACTTGAATCAAGTTTCTTTTTATTAATATTTATACGTATTTAAAATAATATGTATTAATAATTCACTTTCATAAAATTTTTTAGATTGTAAATAAATAAAATCAATTCAAATTTTATAAACATTTACTTTTATTAGCATTCCCCATAGTTTGAGGATTCTCGATAATATCGACAACGCTCACGTCGCGGCCGCTGCTGGTAAAATAGAATTGACGGTATTCATCCACCGGGTAACAAGGTATGTATAGAAACATCGGCGAACGGAGATCTCGCTGGGCGCTTCTTACGTATTGCAAGCACCACGTCATAGCAACAGTATTTATTTCAAATTACTTGCCTCGTGCAAATCAGACCAAAATATGACGGTTCACGGCGCTCGGTTTTAGATTTAATAAAACACAAGAATCGAAATATTTCTGGCGTTTATATTCCTCTTAAGTTGCTTTACAATGCACTTATTCGAAGTCATCTCGACTATGCCTGCCCACTTTTTAGTACGGCCTCCAAAAATGCACTCAGTAAATTAGACAAAATTCAATCGAAGTCATTGCGAATAATAACTGGAGCGATGCAGTCATCGCCCATCAATTCCCTTCAAGTGGAATGTTCTGATCCCCCACTTTATTTAAGGCGACAACTGTTTGCTGACAAATTTGTTCTTAAATGTTTAAATTCTAAATGTCATCAGGTTATTCCCAGAGTTTCGTTGTTCAAAGACTCAACACATTCATCTACAATCAGAGCTCGAACTAAACCTCTTCCTGCCATCTGTAAAAATTTTCGCTCTCTCTCAGAGCTTCAAATTATCCAAAATGATCTTCTTCCACTATACAAATTAAAATATAATCACGTCACCCTATCCCCAACAATTTTGGAAGGGATCGGCATCCTTAAAAGTCATTCCAATCTCCCAGCCCGTACTGTTAATAATATGTTCAATGACATTATTTCTTCTAAATGGCCCAACTCTTCTCTTTTATTTACTGATGGCTCCAAATCTCCTGACTCTCCTAACTGTGGTATAGGTATTAACGTTTACCACAATAATTCTAATGATAGATTATTTTATTCAATTTCAAACCAATTTTCAATATTTTCTGCTGAGTGCATTGCAATAATTGAAGCACTCAAATATATAATCAAAAATAATTGTGAACATTCCCTTGTTCTCTCTGACTCTCTCAGTTCCCTCCAAAAACTTAAATCCTGTCCTCTTCTTCATCCTGATGATCACTTTGTATGCCTCATTAGAGTGCTGATAGCCTCCATTCAAAGCTCTGGAAAAACCGTAATTCTTGTTTGGATCCCTGGACACATTGGCATAGTGGGTAACGATATTGCAGATTCTTTGGCAAAACAATGAGCGTCCAACCCTATTGTTACCCTCGTAAACCATATTCCCCTATCTGATATTTTTTCCATCATCAAAGATAGATCCCGCAATGTTTGGACAGAGTATTGGAACATTGCCAGTCAATCCAAGGGAGCTCGCTACGCCTCAATACAAAGGACTATCCCATCAAAACCGTGGTTTCAAAAAATTCCCCATTTTTCCAAAAAAGACATTTCCTCACTTATTCGAATGAGAATCGGTCATTGTTCTGTTCCTTCTCACCTTTTTAAAATTCACATCCTTGACTCCCCAGATTGTACGTTCTGTGGTCTAGATGTGGGCACTTTAGATCACATATTTTTTGGTTGTCCCTCTCTAAATAAATATCCTCTCTTCTATCAAGCGTTATCTAAAATTGCCTCCCCTCCATTCAACATTTCATCTCTTCTAAGTCTGAACTCGACTCCAATCTTCCATATAATTCTGAAATTTGTACATTTAAATAAAATTAATATATAAATTCATCTATCCCTTTCTCTGTAATTTTAAATGATGGCCTAGAACACCATTGAAGGGTGAAAGCCAGAAATAATTGAAAAAAAAAAAAACCCACATGACAATACATCTGAAAAGTTTTTTAATCATTACAAAAACTCAAAAATGCCATAATTTGAGAATGACATTTGCAAACTATTGATTGTTCAATCAAAATTCGATTTTCGAATAAATTCTTTAAATTAATGAATTTACTTAGCACTAAGTAGAATTATAGGTATTTTAAATAGGTACCTGTGTTAAGTACGAAATTTGATTGATTGTTCTTACAATATACAAAAATGAATGTTTGTAATATACGAAAAAAATTGTTATAGGTGGAACTCGAGCTGTTTGAAAACTGAATGTACTGGGACTGAATATATGGAACGCGGGAAGGGGGTTGGCAGGATGGGGGAGCGGGAGAGGGGATAGAGAACGTGGTGAAGGTGGAGGGGGAACGCATGAGGAGAAGGGGCCATGGGAGGGGAAGGAATGGCGGAAGAGGAACGGGATGAATGGAAAAGGACACGCAGGGAGAAACGATTTATTTATTAAGTGGCATTGCAACGCATGCCGGGAAATCGATAGTTATACATATTTTTAGCAATTTGACAGTTTAAAATTAATTGTTATTTGTTTCCCTAATCTAATTTTAGCAAACACAAAACAGAATTTTTCATTCAAATCAAAATATAGTTATAACAACAATGTAAGTCTTAGAAATATGCAAATAATAAATACTCTATACAATCTTTCCGCACACATCACTTCCTGTTTGTACTTGCAGTCTAAAGTGTCTAAGCCACCATGGAGTGGTATGAATTTCATCTAAAACTACAAACAAACGCCAAATAGCTAAGCGGATATGGATACTATTTTCAGTTCTTTCATTCTTTCATTCATTCATTCGGTCATTCATTCTTAGGGAACCCATAGCCGCATTTTTTTTGCAAAACCATTCATGCTCCGCTGACGGAGTCAATGTTAAATGTTGACAATGGTTTCATTGAAGTTGACGTAGTGGGATATATTATATGAACTGGATAAATTAACAGACGAATTTTATATTTTACTACGAGCTTAGTCAGATAGCGGTTTGAAATTTTTAAAAAGTACTTAATGTAACAAAACCGACTTGATAAAAACACTGCTGGGACCTTCAATAAACTCTGCCGAGAGTTTACGCTTTAGTGATAAATTAAATTAAAGTAGAAATGTTACGAAAGTTGTATGTTTTTACATTAGCTTCACCCAGGAGACCCCGAGGAAAATAATTCCCTTAAGGGCCTGTGTCATCTTTGGGGATGCTGTTTAGAGGGTCATTTAAAAAAAGGAAGGGGAGTAAGTTCTGGGAAGGAAAAAGGTATGAGGAATGCGAAGGAATCTGGGGTCAGTGTGTCCAGGAGTAACGGACGTATAAAATCAACCCTCCCACTATGGTGCAAGGCGATGTTCCGAGGGAGTCTTGTCGGAGAGATCAACTAGGCTCTCCTGATCCGGCCCGCCACGCAGTTGATGGACAGACGTATCCGCCATGAAGACGTGGACAAACCTCACCCCAAGAACCGGGGAACACCTACTTAGTCACCAAACGTAGCGGACAACTTAGGGATGATCTATGGCAGAGGTATGACCTATCCAATAAATGGTTCCCGGGGCCATAACCGATTCCCAAAATTAACTTGGTACTTCCCTTATGTACCGTGGGTAAATGTCTTAATTGTTTTGTAATGATAAATATTAATTTCAAGTCAGTTTACTTAGGCACATAATACTTCAGATGATTGGAAGGAAGCTGATTTTTTAGTGTTTACCTCCTTCGCGGCAAGCCACATTATTTTTGTGCGATTTTAGACCACAGTGTACTTGCATGCAAGATTTATTAGCAGGTACAAAAGGACAGCCAGGTAGTAGGTACATAAGTTACTACTTTTTTAGCACTTTACAGATTTTCGCAAGGAATATAATATTATGTTACATAAATTTGTGGAATATAAAAAAAAAATAAAAATGCGTTGTCACCAAAATAAACTAAAGTAATTCAGAATGAGAAACAATATAAATTTAACGTTTTTTCACTACTGGAAATACGGAAAACTTAACAATGATATTATTCAATTTAATGCATTAAAATACATCGCCATAAAAACTCCACTCTGATCGGAATGCGACATAACTGTAATAAATAATAAAAAGAGAAGGATGTTTAATGTGGACTTGTAAATAATATCAATAAATGACAATTATTTCTCCAAAGACCGCTTCGCTTGATGGATTTATTAATTTTAATGGTTACACTCTCAAATTATGTTTTATGTGAAAATCTATTAAATGCGACCACAGAAGATAGTTAAATGGGAGACAGTGGCGGCCCGTATCTCCTTTTTTCCCTATGAATTTAATTTAATAATGATTCATCGTGGAGACGAGTTGAATACCAGATTTAAATAAAGCACTGAGTGACAACCAAAATGTTAAAGTATATATGAAGAAATTATATATTTATTTGCCATTGTCAATATCCTTAGATACCCTAAGACTTAAGTGCCATAACATTTATTTTTTTGTTATATAATACCTAAAACGAAAAAGACGTATGTAGGTTCAGGATGTTTTCTCTGCGGGTAACCTAGTTGGTTCAGTTGTAGCCCATAACCTCAGTTTAAAAATTTTGGCACTAAGTGCTTTATTTTATTTTTCTACATTAGCTCCACACAGGAAGCCCTGAGGAAGATATTACCTCTCAGGGCCTATTTGAGGATGCTGTGTGGAGGGTCTTTTTAGGAAAGGAAGGAAAGGATTTTCAGGGTAGGAAAAGTTTATTAGGGGTGGGTAGGAATCTGATATTTAATTCAGTTGTTAATTTAAGAGATCATTAATATAATTTCTAAGTATTTCTTTCTTAGTTTCTCGCTGGGGTGCTTCTAGAACGCGCATTTTTGTGAGGCGGCTTAAGGTAGGGGCTGTAAGCAGGAATTTATTAATGCGGGTTTTGAAGAGGCCCAGCTTATATGAATGCGGAAAAACAGATACCGGTAGCTCGTTCCTCATACAAGCCGACTTACAGAAAAATAGTTAAAGAAACGACCCGTTCTCATGAAGCTAATATCACCTGAACGGGTATTATTCTAGTGTCCGTCGAGTTTCGTGCACATGGAGCGGCGCACAAGGCATCAATGCTGTTAGTTCCTTTGAGCAGGCTCCATTGAAATACTTACCCGTGGAACAGACTCAGCATGCCTTTAAGATGGCAATACATCTGTTTACAACGAATTGTCAATCAAACGGACAGCCCTCCTCTGCACAGAATCAAGTAGGTTTATCAAGTATTTTGAGGCTTCAGCCCCAGAGGTGGCTCAGCAGCTGGTCACTATTGAAGAATCTGCAAGTCCTGTACAAGATGCATGATGCTAATTTTCACTAATTTAGATAAAAAAAGTTTCAAGTAACTTATCAATAATTTTTCCAGTAATTGTAGTATCAGTCGCCTATCATTGCGAGTTCATGTAGCTGGAGTCACTCTATTAAGAACTGTTACATTAGTCACAAGTCGCAATAACTCGTGTCCAGGGTATTTAGTGATTTGCATATATTTTAAACATAGTGTTTCTGTTAATTTTTTTTTTAGGGGGTGAATTCATACGTACGTCACTCCTGGACACCTAGATTTCTACCCACCCTTCATACCTTTTCCTCCCCATCTTCCTCTCCTCCCTTTTGTTAAAAAACCCTCCATATATCAGCATCCTCATTTCAAAGCATTTTCCTCAGAGCCTCCTTTGTGGAGCTGATGTGAAGAACATTGCTAATTAATACATATTTCATTTAGAGCCTTTCTTCCACCTCTGTTGGAATTGACTGAATTTACAAAACTGTTCAAGTTCAGATTTTCTTCAAAATGGTTTTGAAAAAAATCTTAGGGTAAGAATACAATGACAAGTATCACGCGTTCGATGCCTATTCCCATTAAAGTCAATAACAAATTTGGTGACAGTTATAGCTCATCTTGATGTCGACCATTAATATTTTAAATGCAGGAGATTTTATGAGGTTTCCTTTCCCTCTACTTACCAGTATAAATAATGTCCTTTATAACAGCTGTAAAATGTTCGAACTAAACACCAAGAAATCATTACAGCCTTACTAATAAAATAAAAACACTTCCCGATCGATAAACGTTGTTTTGGTTACACATTCAATAAAGACTTTATAAACTCCTTAAAGTACTAACAAAAAATGTCTTCAACTGTGTTGCGAAATAGCTGGCAACGTCGCATTTTGGCACACTGACGCTTGACGCTCCTGTCCTAGAAAATTGGGGTAATTTCAGACGTATTATTTTTTGTTTCATTCTTACCGCGTGAATTATACAATAATTCCGTGAAAGCGTTGTTTTAAATATAAGCATGTGCCTTATATTACGTGTAGGTGAATTTACAACAATTAATCCAAAAAGATTTTTCGTTTTTGGTTATTCTCTGGGAATTATTTATTTTTTTGCAATAAACAAGATAAAAATGACAGTTTTTTTACAGATTCTCTAAATAAAAGGAATGTGTTTTCTAAATTTCGTATTTTCTATAATTTTTAGACTTGTACCCACATGATTTTTATTTTTGAAATTATAATACTTATTCCAATTTAAGGGTACCTATTTGAAATACAAAATCTTAAATATTAGTTTATCTAATTTATGAAATGATTTTTTTACTACATCTTCGAAAAGAAGAAATATATAGCACGTTTAAACACCTCGGAAATATTTTGATATTATATGAGGAAATCAAGTTTTTACAACAGATAAACAACCCTCTTCCGCTAGTATATCTCTAAGTATACCTTGCCATGAACTATTACGAGTTTACGACCGCTAAAGATAATTATCTATTTTGCGTTTATATTAGTTAAGGTTTTTAATTACGCGGTTGTTCTTTAATATAAAATTAACACTACGTTTATTATTAAGATTGTTAGGCTGAATTGCCTATTCACCTGCGTGCGTAACCCGTGGTAGCAGGTCTCCTTCCATAGTCACCTCATCAAATAGTTCATCAATTCCAGAAACATGCACCCGTCTCAGGATGTTTTAGTGCCTTTCAAATTTGTGAAGGAGGTTAACACGTTTATCGTCGTTTGAACATTAATCTCTACCTCCTGGCACCTACATAAAATTTAGTTATAAAGAATCCACTTAAATCACGCAAACAAGTGATATTCTAAGAAATGCCACGGATTCTTTGATAAATAGTGATAGGACACTTACAAAAATAATTTACGTAATAGATCTGGGTTTTTCAGACTTTGGTGCTCGCGTTAAGAAAGTTCCACAGAAGGACTCTGGACTGCAAACTTTCTTTCCGTGATCACATTAATAACATATTAAATAAATCACTTAAATTACTCGGCTTCATTCATAGAATTACCTCTGACTTCAAACATATAAAAATATTTAAAACTCTTTACTGTTCGCTGGTTCGCCCTCACCTTGAATATGCTAGTGTAATTTGGTCTCCTTTCTACGCTGTCCACATTTGTCACACCGAATCCGTACAACATCGTATTGTTGTTGCTGTTCCTCAATCAACATTCTAATAATTATGGATACCATTCTCCTTTATTCAGAATGTCGAAACTTGTCAACGCAAGTCAAAGCATTGATTTTTTGGTGTAAAACTAAATGACTTTCTTCCGTCGATAAGCAATATTAAAATGCTTCTTCATGCTTTGACTTGTAGTGTCTTCTATATTATGTACTTTTAACATTTTATATTGTCATTGCTATTCATTTGTATCCGCTCTCCCTTCACTGTCATCTCTGCTTTTTTTATTCGTGTTATTATTATGTTTTTAATGGACTATTGTCCGTAAATTAATAAATAAATAAATAAAAAAAATAGTTCTGTAAATAGTAGCCATCGCGTCCAAATAAGTATGTTTCTAATTTTTCAAACACATAGTGAAAAATTGCTTTGAAATCGTAAGATTTGTAAGTAGGTACTTAAATACCTACCTGCTTCTTTGCAAGGCACCAATATTTTATGTAATTTTTTAATCAGGAATTTTCCGATTTGTCCAAAGAAATAAACGTAACCATCTCTCTGACAATTCTTTTTTCAAAATTCTTCAGGCAGTTGGGTAGGTACCATAAAATTCATTATTCCAATTTAACTCACACCTAAATTACCTGATTGAAATCTGGGGAAATGCGTATGAAACATACATCAATGAATTACAGGTAATTCAAAATAAGCTAATCAAAAAAAACTATTTCACTACGAATCCAAAACATCCACAAAAAAATTATATTTGGAAACAAAACTTCTAACATTAAGAAAACTATACGAGTACAATACATGTCTCCTTATATAGAAAATTAATAATAAACTCATACATACAAACACAGAATTCATAAAAACGTCCCAAGTACACAAACATTTTACACGACAACACGATAACATACGTTTAAACACCATTCATACTAACTACGGTAAGCAATCAATTAGTCACGAGGGGGCCAACTTATATAATGGTTTTCCAGATGATATCAAAAACGAAAAAAGTATGTGCAAATTCAAAAAAAATTTATTCATGTTTATTCACAAAAAAGAAATTAGTGAAAGTGAATAATATCGTATGATAATATAATGTTATGTAAATGTTAGTACTGCAATCTAATGTAATTTAAGGTTATGAAATGTAAAAACTATGTATAAATTCAATATTCTAGTTAAGTAAGTGAAAATGTTATTTTCTTTTTTACTGGAATAAAAAACGTATAAAAAAAAAAAAATTAAAAAAACATTTCGCTGTTGGATCCACGTTCAAACGAGCTTTGGCGGAATAAAAAGTGTGCAAAAAGGCGTCCAACACTGCCACCTTGAACCGGAAACGGAGCACACAAACAAATTTACAGACAGATGAAATGCAAAGGTCGAATGAAAACATGCCGTCGCTACCCCATGTAGCATTTGTAATCCCAATTTCCGCGTGTTGACGTCTGATACACTAATCAAAGGTCCTATTATTGGTTTATTGTATTATTTTAGTATTGGCGATGAACTTTGTTTTCTCCAGGTTGAACTAACGACATTAGCACCGACAAGGTTTTAAACCATTCATAAAATTAAATTAAATTACGGGCTTAGGTGCCTAACTACCCACTTTTAACTTTATATGAGCCTTTAAAGATTTATTGGTCAGAAAGCAGCAACTGATTGCCATGCTAAATATATTTGTAATAATCGCTAGTCATTAAAAGCTTGCCTGATAATAAAATGGAAAATTAATGTTTTATTATTTCCAAAAGGCAATGATTGGAATTGACTTCAGAGATATACATGGTTCTACATTTTTACTTCTTCTAGTGCCGACTCTCATAGGAGGTCGGATACCATCAGTGCAATCTTCATTCTGAATATTGCAGCCAAGAACGACCGTTTTTCTCCCTTAAAATTATAATAATCACCTTAACCATCAACGACCTCCGTGGTAGAGGGGTAAGGCTCTTCACTCGCAAACCGAAGGTCGCTGGAGAGAGGCAGATACTCTCTATATCGCCCTGGCGGAAGACCACCATTCAGAATTGAAACGTTGCTAAAAATGGCTTTTGTCATGTTTCTTGACCGGATCGGAATAGCCAGGTACTTTCCGACCTTCCTCTTCCCATATTCTTCCCCACCCTATTACCTTCAGCCTCACAACATACCTAAATTGGGGATGCCATAGTCTAACTGGCTCCAGACTGGGACTCTTGTGAGGCAAGAACCGTCTCACAACTCTGCGTAACCCGGTGATGTGTCAAACTATCATATACCTATGTAAAATCATGCAATATCCATGTTTTGAATATGATGTCCTCTGCGTGCAAAGTAATATTTTCTCTAAACAAAAAATTTCTAATATAAGTGTGTTTTTCAGAAATGACATGCCAGGTATGTATGTTTTCTGTACCTGTTCAGAATAGTTCTGTAAAATAAAATTAGATGGAGCCCAAGGACTCACAATAAATTATACGGAACCCTTGAGGTGATTTTTCACAAAAACGGCGATGCACACATTGTCCAATTATTATTAAATTTTGTAGGTACCTCATACTTGTTTCTCAAATTAAGATGGAAATACCGTCGATTACTATTTGGTTTTAAATTTAAAAAAAATTATAAGTGGAATAACTACATTTCCCTACTTTTTGTACGTTTTGTACTCGGAAACAAAATATTCCTTCCTATATTTATTTGCGTTTTGTCTTCCCCTTATTATCACAATAAACTTGGAATAGCAGTAGAATAATTATCATATCATCTTTAATATATAAAACAAAGTCGGGTTAGTTACACCATATATAACTCGAGAACGGCTAGACCAATTTTTATGATATTTGATTTGTTAGATTTGTCTCCGCCCCGAATAGCAGAATATTTATATGGTACACATTGAACGAATTCTCATATTTTGAAAGAGCTGCAGTAATATTGTGATAAATATAATGTTGAATAGTGAGTGAATTCCAAAAATTCAAAAACATCAAATTTCAATGCGCTGATTGTTTTGCTTTTGTTAATAAACATATAATGCTGCCCCTCTTTCATATACACTAAACAGTCGAAAATGAGACAAACGGTGAATGTGTGTCTGCACCCCTCCAAAGGAAAAATACAATAATTATAAAAAATCTCCCTCACACGTATAAAGAAAATGAAACGCAATTCCCGTAAGCAAGTTGAAAAGTAAGAGAATCACAAAAAAAAATCCGTACACAAGCCATCTCTAATAATGACAAAAACAAAACACGGACAGATGCGCATCGATAATTGTTTTATTGTATAATTTATAACAGTTATTGATTCTGATGCGGTACGAAGTTCACCGGGTCAGCTAGTATTATATATTCGAAATATGGAATGTTTTGCATTGCAGTACCCCGGGATACATCCTGGAATAAAATATTATTATTGTTTAGTTAGCCATAATTTGATGTCGTTTTAAAACTTGATGGTGTTTTTAATTTCAATTGGAAGGGCATTTTGTAGCATGGAAATTATGGTTTTTCTCGCTAAAAATGTATTTAATTTTGGAATGTTAAGCAGATTTGAGGATTTCGTCTTTGTACTGTAGGTGTGTTGGTCAGCAAGGTACTACTAGGTACTAGGTCTACTCATATTTTTCTATAAAATTGAATAGTGCAATTGAGTACAGTTTTATAATGCTAAATCCATTATTTTTTTCCAATTTCTTTTGATGGAGTTCTTATTTTTTATATGTATACCTCACAAGAATTTTTTTAATTTTTTTATATGTATATCTGCTCCCGTTTGGAGCCAGTGAGTTTATTGCATCCCCAATGGGGTATTTTGTAAGATTGAAGGTATTGGGGAAGGGAAGGAGATGGGGATGAGGAAGGTAGGGAAGTACCTGGCTATTCGTATCTGGTCACCAAACACGGCTAAAGCCATTTCAAGCAACGTTTCAATTAATGATGGTCTTACACCAGGGCGATACTAAGAGTATCTTCCACTCAGGAACGTGCCGCAAATATACTATATGTATATCATTTTAAATAAATTAATAGTGAAATAACACAAATTTATCAAATAAATTTTATTTGCCCACGCCGGGATTCGATCACGCGATCATCAAAAAAATTCAATTAGGTATGTTTCGAATGATTTCCTTGGATGAGTTATTTGGATGAGAACTCCAATCATATAGCCCGTCATTTTATTCAACTTCTAACCCCTATCCGACGATTTATTTATAAAGGTCATTTGGTTATTAATTATAACGTTTCTAAAATATTTATTTTAGATCGGTTTAGATTATGCTTATCATAAAATATTTAAAAAAAAACAGCATGACGAAAGAAATGCTTCTGATGGCCAATAAAATTATTTAGCTTAGCATTGATTGTCTATAAACGTTGTTTCCTAACTGCTTTATCTTCTCTCTTAGTCATTTAAAGTAAATTATTGAATTAAGCTTCCATCCAGTCATAACTCTTCTAAATCAAATGTGACCTTTCATAAACAAATTAATTTCTAATTTCATATTAAAATTAATGACTTTCCATTGTGGCGTGTGGTAAGTGCGCAGTGTATTTGGACTTTGGACAGCTTAATAAATCTGTCTAAAAGCGCTGAAGCATTGTGATTTCATTATGCGGGACTTACCATCATCAACAAATAAATTAGCCTTCGAGGCTGCTCATTCAAGAAGGTTTTTCATCGACTTAAAGATCTAAGTATTTTGACTTTCGTATTAGGTATTACGCACCCACTCAATAATTCGACTCCGTACGCGCTTCTATAAGCTTTATTTAAATTGTCCTAGTGAGCTTATTGCATTCATATCTTTTAAGCGTCTTTTATAATAAATTCAAGCACGAGCCATAAATATTTTAAAATGTCGTCGACATATTTATCACCATAGGAAATTAACAGCTACCTACTTATTTTTTTAGATAAATTACATAAACTTCCACCCACACATTAGTATACCTACTAGGTTGTGTTAAACTAGTGTCGTAGGCGTTCCTGTGTACCCGAGGTACGGTAAATTGAACGTAGTTTTGCAAAAACGATCCAGCCACAAAAAACTCAACCTAAGTTATAAACTATTTTTCTGAAAAACTACACAACAGTCAGAATGTTTTTTACTCTGAAATAATATAGAAACCAATTTCTTATAACTTGTAAAATGTAGATATTTAAAGATATTGGTATTTTTCAGGTCTGGCAATTTCTATTTTTTTTTTTCTGTAGAATATATTAGTGAATACGAGCTATGAAATCAACTACATACGTGGTATATGCATTCTACATAAAAGAAAACCTAGAGCTACCAAAACTCTAAGAACACTTCTTTAATAGAATTTGGACAGTTCGTCAAATTTCGAAATAAATTTTCAACTTGAACTAGAACTTAAACATACCTTGAAAATTAACTTCGAAATTTTATGAATTTGAATGAACGTTTTCTGCTGATTACTCGTAGATAAATGTAATCGTTCAAATGTTTTGTATTTTGCTGAAATCGACCAGTGGACTCTGGCTGTTTTCTACCAAATATGTTTTGAGAAATAGCCATTTTAGAAATGTTTGAGTGATCAGCAAACAATTCTGAAGGCGATTACAATGAATTTTGTCGGTCTGGCTAGTGTTAATAGAACGAAGAATTTTTTAGAATTGGTAGAAGAAGTCGGGGACGCCCGAGGAAGACATGGCACGATCAAGTGTACCAGATACTTTAATCGGGCCATGTCAAAATTTAGAATAATAGAAAAGTGTCTATGAGAAGATGTATGAATGTGAGTGAGGCAAAGAGTGTGTGCCAAGACCTAGTTGTTTGGCGGTCTATCCTCTCTGCCTATCCCTGCGGGGAAACGGTGTGATGGTGAGTTAGTTGGAATTGAGCTTTCTCCCAATAACGTATTTTTGCCGAAATTGTGGACTATATCGCACAAGAATCTCAACTGCTCCCGTCTGGAGCCAGTGAGACTATGGCATCCCCAATTGGGGGTATGTTGTGAGGCTGAAGGTAGTGGGGAGGGGAATGAGATGGGGAAGAGGAAGGTTGGGAAGTACCTGGCTATTCAGATCTGGTCACCAAACACGGTTAAAGCTATTTTCAAGCAACGTTTCAATTCTGCATAATCACGTTCAATTGTTCCTTACTTCAAGTGAAAATGAAAAAAATAATTTAATTGACCTATCTGAGGTCAAGCAATTAAAATTTCTTATTTATTATTTAAACTAGCTGTAACAGTTTTATTTCAAGTTTTACACTTCTAGGTATTGTCTTTTCAGTGGCAGTTGGTAACCTGCCTATTTTTACAGAATACACAAAATTCACTACTTTCTCCTGTATTTAAAAACTTTTTTTTACTAAGGATTAACTGAGTGATATGGATCAGTGGCAGCCCTGCTGCAGATTCGCAGCTCTGCGGCAACCCTGCAACTGCGCCGTGAATTGGAGAAATATCTCCCAAAATTCCTCTCGAAGATAATATTGTTTACTAAGGGACAGCTGAATTATTTGGAACAATGCGATGTTCATAGTTTAAATGGGGTACTGCGCGTTTTCATCCCGCGACAAAATATCTCCGACAAAATAGCCTACGGACAAAACATCCTCCAACATATCCTAACCTTCTTTTACATTTTACCATTTTTGAACAATAATTTATTGTCTTTATAGGGTGTCTGTATTATTTTTGTCTAATTTTTTGTTAGGTTAGGTTAGGTTAATTTTTAGTAAATATATTTTTGGGGGATATTTTGTCGGAGGATATTTTGTCGCGGGATGAAAAGTCGCGGAACCGTTTAATTGGTAATTCAAAGCTCCATAACTAATTACTAAAATTTATTGCGTTGACTCCTATATTTAAAACAATTATTTTTACCTTCAGGACGGGAAATAACGGGAAGCTGGAAACGAGAAGCAAGAAGCAGTGCGAGGTAAGAACCAAAAAACGTCTATTCGCGGGAAGCAAAAAGCGGGAAGATGGAAGCAGGATGCGAGGAGAAGCGGGAAGCGAAAAGCGAGACATCAATTTCTTTATTCCAGCCCATCCTACATTTCAATATTGGCTTATTTTTGCCATATATACAAAACCGATCGAATATACTATAATCTAATAAATCAGTGCCACCCGGTGTACCGGTCTCATGAGGACAGGAGTGCTCCTGGCTGAGGTGGTACAATCGAATCAGGTAGGTGTAATTTTATTAATCTACTCGTGTATTATCGTGCTGTGTTTATTCTAAAAGTAAATTTTGCGTATAATAAACTATTCCCCTCTGGTTCCCACATTGTGGTTAAACAAAAAGGGGCGAAGAAGCAAAAATAACGCAAAGCATTTTATTCAATTAGTGAACCAACTTGGAGTTCTACAAATAGAATTGTAGCGACTTATGTCTTATAAAACCCTGCCGTAAGAATTACCATATGTACGAATAAAGCAATGAAACACTTCCTCAAATCTTAACATCCCTCTTGATACTTCCTCGTTACTCCTGCGGCCCGGGGGTCTTTTCCCAAGTTTCCGGCCACTTAACTCCTCCTTTCATCCGTTTCCGCTTGAAAGCCTCCCCCGAAAGCCTCCCGCTGTGTTTTCCCGCCATAGATCCATGTTTAACATTTATAACTACACATCCTTATCCGCCGGAAAACATTGAATACAAAAATAGTCCTTAGTTTTCCCTTCATTGGGGGTTAATATAGCCCGACCGCCCTTTGAGATTTGGGACTTTTCCGAGTGAGCGACGAAGGGTGGGGATTGAAGCCGTTGCCATGGATACCGGAGGCAGTAGGGTGCTTCCCTCCCCATATTCCGCGCCCCTCAGAGGAAGATCACGTGATAACGACTGCCATGGCTACCTTACTAGGTGTTTGCGGATGGTGCCTACAAATTTAACCCTACTTTGTGAATTTTGTCAATAAAATTATGCTTGAGGGAGGGCCACCTAATAGGTACCCATAAATTGAATGAAATCTTCAAATCACTTAAGATAAATGTAACCCCCAAATATTTTACGTCCGTACTGAAGAAAAAAAACAAACATGTATTTGGTAACATGGGTAAAATTTTTTTCTTCTTATTTATGCAGCAGAATAGAGTAGGATTTCTATACCTAGCTATAGGAGAAAATAATATTTGATTGCTAGATATACTCGTACCTATGTACACTGCATTTTATCATGTTTAATTCAGTACCTACATTAATCAGCATTGCCCATAAAATCATGGTTGTAAATAAAATTAGAAGTCTGCTCTCTCACCAGCCACCACTGGTCTGGAGCCCCAAAATTCCTTAAAAAAACCTCGGCTCTATGCAGAAACTTTCGGTCCGTTTGATAGATTGTCCTATCTTAATAATTGGATTGCAATCCTTAGAGAACAGAGGTCCGCGTCGGATGGGAATGATGTCCTTGTTCTACCGGTATTTCAATGGAAGATGCTCCAAGGAACTCATTGATCCCCTCGGCACCGGTGCATAGTCGGGAAACACGCCAAACACTCGCCCAACATATGTACATGGTTGACATTTGGCACATGAGAACGGGTCGTTTCTACTACTCGTTCTTGAGTTCAACAGCTCAGTTATGGAACGATTTGCTGGCCTCTGTGTTTCCTCCCTTCTACAACAAGGGTCTCTTCAAGTTTTCAGTTCATTCCTTCCTCTCCTCTAAAATACCCTCCACATAGCATCCACAAAGATGACATAGGCCCTGATTTTTTTTCCTTAGGTCCTCCTGTGTGGAGTTAATGTAAAAAAGGAAACAATGCTGATTTATCTCTCATCCATAATATTACATATTTTACAGTGTAATAAGTTTAACACTTAAATAAGCTATGTTAATTATTAAAAATGGAAATGATACAGGAAATGTTGATTAAAATGCGTTTTTTTTCCATGAACAAAAGATTTATAATTATTTTTTATTTTACAAATAGTCTTAGCATATTTTTTACATTAAGAAGAAGCATAAATATTTTATTATAAGAGTGGGAAGTACAGTACCTAAGTACCTAGTATATAAGGGTGCAAGAAGCTTTTGAATATTTATTTGAAAACATACTTTTAAGTTTTAGTAAAATATTAACTGCTCTATAGATTCATTTCATTCACCAAAGAAAAGTGGTCGGATTTTCACTACTCTTTTTTTAGGATCTTGCCGTGAATAGCTGTAATGAAGTCCAAAATAAATTATATTCTGACAAATCTATAATAAAATTGGCTTCATTAAATTATTGTTTTGTTCAAAATATAACAATATTTTTGAGTAGATAAATTAAATGAGTTGAACAGTAATTTTATAAATTTAAATTAAGACTTATTCACTATAAAATAATCAATGTCTTATTAAAATACTAACTTGAAGAGTTCAACTACGAATTGCACTGTGAAATTTTATTTACAAACTTATATGAAGGTACATAATTTTCTTTAATAATATATAGGTACTCACTATGAAAAATATATCAGTTGATAGATACATGAACACATACATTTTTTCTTAATTTCAGCATCAAAAACTGTGCCAAATACTTGTGTAATATTTAGTCAACCGTTTTGGTATTTTTTTAAATGAAATTTAATAAATAAACTTTTTACTTTATTTGAGAAGATCTATTTTATATCAAGCTTTCAGTAAAAATCGTAATTTTTGCTTGTATCTGAAGCATGTAAGTTTAAAATCACTTACTTTTTGCTATTCTTATGTTCATTAATTGGGTTATTTATAATAATCATTACACATACATTAACGAGTAACTCTAGCGTGTTTTAATAATATATAACCGGAATTTATTTACATTTATAACGATAGATATTTATATTAATTGCTACTTTTTACAAGCTCATCTCGATTAAAAATTTGAAATAATTAAAGTTAATATACCTCCTCCACACTTTTCACTTCAAGTCTTTGTTATTTGACAAATATCAAATTGTTACATATATATTCTAATAAATAATGTAATACATATAATAGTTTTTAGGCCATAAAAAAGCCACTATCACTACGAAACTGCTTAATATAATATGTACAGTGTACACATCTTGTCTGTTAAGCTATAGTTTTAAAAACTAAACTGTTTGTTTTTCATTTGGCACACTTAAACTTTTAAAATATTCCACTCAACTGAACCCCTCCCACGAGAACGAATCGGAGAATAGTTTTCATTTACCGGAAAAATCGAAACTCAAGTTTTCGCCAAACTCGTGACTAGATTTATTTGAAAAGTCCTCATTCGATCTACCGGTTAAATTTTGACCCCCGTTGCCCTCGAAGTCATTACTCATCACACCACCAAAATCCTCGTGCTTTCTAGAGTAATCCTCTAACGTTTTTCTGGAATAATCGTGGCACAACTGTCCAGCATAATTGTAGCCAGTACTTCCAGCCATATCCTTATTCGTCTTTCTTTGGAATTCTTGATTCAATTTCTCGGCATAGTCTTCCGTTCCAGAATATTCTTCAATCGGTTTAGAAACTAAACTGTAGTTCAAACTGCATCCAGCATCTTTATTGGATCGATCGCTTTGAACGCGATTGATTGTTTTGTTGGCATCGTTCATCAAAAAGTCTTGTCTAGAAGAAGGAACCTCATATTCCTGCCTAGCATTAGTTTGTCTGGATGATCCTGGTTCGAATTCTTGTCTGGGGTTAACTGGCCTCGACGTTTCCGTGTCAAAATCTGGTCTTGCGCCGGCCTGTCTAGAAGTTCCTGCATCATATTCTTGTCTTGAAATGACACCCCTTTGAGTTCCAGCTTCGAATTCTGTTCTGGAAGTGGTTTGTCTGGTTACTGCATCGAATTCTTGTCTCGAATTAGTTTGTCTGGAAGATCCGGATTCGAATTCTTGTCTCGTGCTGACTTGCCTCGAAGTTCCCGGATCGTACTCTTGGTTTTGCATCCAGGGGACGTATCCCTGGACTTCTCCACACCGTGCGACATACTCCCTGGCCCTCTCGACTTCTTGAGGCGAGGGTCCTTGGCGTTACGGACGCGGCTGCTGGTGGTGGTGTTGGAGCTCTCGGCGCAGTCTCTTGGCGGCCGTCTCTTCGGAGTCAGGTTCGCTTCCTTCATCGTCTTCAAGAGTTGGCTCTTCGCATTCCTCTCCCAGCTCCTCCTGCTTACGCTTAGCGGTGGCCATCTCGGCAGCGTGCTTCTTCCTCCACTTTGTGCGACGGTTCTGGAACCAAACCTGAAAGTAAAGATAATTCACTATTAGATACAAAATTCATCGTTAAATAACACACACAGACAAAGTTGAGACCTTAGAACCTACAAATGTAGGAGGTAGGAGAACAGGAGAAGCATATCTTAGAAAAACATAATTTTCAACAGAGTTCTTGAATGAGTATAATAATATCATGTTTGTTACCATAATAAGCAATAAATAAGAACAAGTGGTGTAATACACAAGTCTCAACCATAATTAATATTTTATTGATACTCCAGCATGTTATAACTACTCCATTCTCAAAGTAATGATATGCTTCATTCAAGTTTATAACTAATATTGCATCAAAACCTAAGTGTCGATATAACCCTCCATAAGTTGTAATGATACAAGGGTGGGTGGAGGATACCAGTCTAGCAGAGGTAGCAGAGGGTAGCGGGAGGGTAGCAAGGTAGCATGGTGTTCCTCCCCATCCCCAGAGGAATTGTTAGAAATTAATTTCACGAGGATTTAGTCGCCGTGCCGTCGCTCGGAACAAGTATTATTGGCGAAGCCCTAAGAGAGAGGATTCGCTGAAATTAATTGCGTATTAAATCTGAAATGAGACTAGATAATTAATTTCGCGATACAAATTGTCCGCTGAACTCGAGTCGGACTTAACCCGGTCTTGCCGTGATCCGCGGATTTAAAATAATGGAAACCCTCTGTAGCCGGATTAAAACATTACTAAGTGGCTTTCGCGTTTCATTTGATTAAATAAATACAAAGGTTTATACTGTTTCTACCTACGACGCAAGCAGCCAGCAGTTAGCTACTCATCTCCGCAACATTTCAATAACACTTCAAAAAATATTACATTGTAAGTTCCCAATAATCAAAATCCTGGTCAAGATTATCTAAAAGGAAATTTTACAACAATGACCAGAAAATCGACGTAAAACACTGGCTTCGGAATTCCAGTCATAAGAAGCTGTGTAAAATTAATGACTAACTCCATATTCGAGAGTTATATCTGTTTCCTAATTAGTGACTAACTCACTATTCAAGAGTTATATCTGCTTCCTAATTAGAATCACATTTTGCATGGTTGTCATTAGGCTGTGTACACATTTCTTTTACATGAGCTCCACACAGGAGAAATAATTTCATTCAGGGCCTATGTCATCTTTGGGGATGCTACGTGGAGGGTGCATGCAATATGACACGAATTATGGGAAAGGAAAGCAGGAACCGCAAATGACGCGAAACGCTACCTGCGGTTACTCCATGATTCGTGGTTCGGTTCGCTTCTCATTGCATGCATGTAAATGCAGCTTACACTAACCATAGATAAGCGTGTATTTAGGCATAAACAAAAGTCATGCCAAATAATTTAACCTAAAGCTCACAAGGATTTAAGAGGACAATATACCCTAAAATATATTCAGAATCTTAACGACGTAATTAAAGAAGCCATGTACCTATACAAATAGCGACTTTTCCTTACCAAAGAAAAGAAGAAGAAGACAAATAATGTGGGAATCTTAACGACATAAGTGAAGACACGCGTAAACAAATATGCGCCCGCTGCACGGCGTATTGGACTAACGTAAGGTGGAATTCACCCTGGCAGGCCTGGAGATTAGACCTTTCCACCGCATTAATTTTAATTAATTCTGAAGAACGTGTTACAAATATTTAAAATGTGACATTATGTCGCACTCCCGAAGTTATTAATTCATCGTCTAGAAAAATAAAATCTGGTGTTTACCGCTAACTTTTTAGTTGAAAAACGGGTTATAAAGTTTTGAAATCGTTGTACGTAAAATATATTAATGGTAAGGTATTGTCTTTATTAATCCTAAATACAAAGAACTTACATCCCCAGGAAAAGTTAATATAGTTGCGAAATAATTAAAATGTGAGTTTTGAGCAAACAAAAATTATTAATATTGTGTACCACCTTAACCTAAACTGTAGGTTGATTACTTGGAAAGTTGATATAAACAGCAGACGTTAGCTGTAGTAAAACAGATGACGCTTGCACGTGGATACATCTTCAATTTACAAGTATTAATGCCACATTTATCTATGAAACATCCGAATAATTATTAGCCCCAGCCCTTAACAGAGTCAGGATTATAATATGATATCAGTCTCCCTGTTGCAAATACCCGACAGTCCCCCCATCCAGCCTTCTCCCTCCCACCCTCGCAGACAGGGAAGACGGGATGATGAAGTACGTGTAATATCTCTTGAAAACTGCCTGTCTCAACTTTGATGGAATGTCTTGTTATATTGGACCCGTGAATTAATTAGCAACTTGGCCGGAATTACTTGTCTGGGGGTGTAATTGAACGAATTTGTTTAATTATAGGTACCTTAAATTGTACCCATCAACCACTACCTACCATCTACCATCAGCCATCTATATTTTATTAGGTACCTAGGTAATTGGATACTCCACTCGTAAAAAAAGTCTTTTTCGAAAACCTTGTAAAATGGTTATTTTTATTAACTCGAGTTTCAACACTCTTTTAGTACATCATTTTATTTCAGACGACAAACAGAATAAGGGCAAAAATTATGTAATTAGAAGTATGTAAATATTATAACGTAGATTTTGGTTTCTAAACAATATAAAATATGTTATTATATCACATTGTGAATATCTTCGATGTTTATAGAATCCCATATATCCTTATTATTCATCAAATTGTTAATTATTATTAGCCTAGTATGTTTCAGAACTAAGTTTACGAGTTTACAGGGTGTCCGGGGGAAAATGCACAAACTTCGAGGGGTGATTCTACATTATGGTAAAAGCAAAAAAGTTAAATAACTTTTTTCGGAATTCGAATGTTTTTTTTTTCATTCCAAATTTTTTTTCCATAGAAGAATATTATTTTTTCTAAACAAGCAATTCATCTATTGTACCCGAAAACTACCTTAAAACGTTGGAATTTTGAAGGTGGGTTTCTTTCTTAGTTAAACTATCATGTAGAATTAGACTAATTAGAACTCTTGGACACCTTATATATATTTTTTTTTCGTTATTTGATTTTGGCGTGCTATGCCGTGTTGCTCTACCTCCTTCTTTAGCCAACGTTTCGGACAGCGTTGCAACACATCTGCCTGATCGGCCCTGATGATGGATACTGCAATGCTGTCCGAAAGGTTGGCTAAAGAAGGAGGTAGCGCAACACGGCATAACACCCTAAAAACAAATAACGAAACTACTTTTGGCCGTGAAAATCTATTACCGAATCACTCTGTATACTGTTTTGTTTATAATGTTTATTTAGACGTACGCACGATTTTTTCGTACATCTAGTAAGAAAAAAAATACGAAAAATCCATACTACAATTCTTAAAAAAATAAAATAATTTCAATGTACATTTGTTAGTTAAATTTTAAATTTTTTGCGAGCGGTTTCGACACATCCGTGTCATTCACGAGCAAACTTAAAACTAACTTAAAAATTCTATAGAAGTACAAAAATTAATTAGGTTGGGGTAGTGGGAGGGGAGATTTTGGAGGAGTGGGAGAAAGGTGGGAGGAGTTAACGTTACTTGGAGACATCGTAAGTAAAGGTGATTTACATGGTGTGTCGAAACCGGTCGCAGAAAATTTAAAATTTAAGTAACAAAAATGTACATTGAAAATTAAAGCTCTTCAAAACAAAATGTCTAGATATTGTTACATAGTTAATGCCCAAGAAATACAACAACAAAAAAACAGTTTAAGAATTACAGATATATTTATCAATTGATATAAAAGTAGGTAAATAATTTTTTAAATGTGAATACCTCACAAGAGTCCCAACTGCTCCCGTCTTTAGGCAGAGAGACTATGGCATCCGAAATTGCGGTGTGGCTGAAGGTAAGTGGGGAGGGATAAGTGGAAATGGGGCAGAGGACGGTGGGGCTATCCAGAACTAGCCACCGAACACTGCTAAAAAGCCATTTCAAGCAAAGTTTCAATTCTGAATGATAATCTTATACCAGGGCAATACTGAAAACTACCACTCTGAATCGTACAGTAAATATACTAAAATATTTAAATGATTAAATTGTGAAGACACAAATCAATCAATATAATTTATTTACGCCCACCGGGATTTATAACAGCAACATCCAGATCGCTAGTCGAGAACCTTACCCCTCGACCACGGAGGCCGTCATAATTATGGTAAGTAGGGTAAACAAATCATAAATTTTATTAATCATTCTAGGTTCAAGGAGTAGGGGTCAGAAAAAGAATCGTTTATTGATATGGACTTGTTGTCCTAATTAAAAATAATGTTTATTTTTCTAAAATTTAATCTGGATAGGTACCTACCAAATATTTTTCCCTTAAATAATTGAATATTCTATAAATACATATATAAAATATATGTTATACGTTCTATAAACTACCTACAACATGTACGTACTTAAGTGATTTATAACCTACTTTATAATATAATTTGGAGAAATGAGTTACATCCAGATGGAAATGTTTTAAAATACTCAATAATATTGTTAACCTTTACATAATTCATAAATACGGCTGTAATTAATAACAGTTGTTCTGTTGATAACAAATAAATTACTTGTAAATATGCGAATCGGACCGATTATTATCCCTAATTACACTTTTATAGTGTTGTATTAACAACTAATTTCTAGGTACGGTCCCAGCCGCCGGCTCCGGCTTTACCCGTAACTTTATACAAAGGGGATGGGAAGGAGAAGGGGATGATTAATGAACATTATATGAACGGCTAAGTACCGTGTAATTTGCAAATACAATGCATAATTACCCTTGATTACTCTCTCTCTCATCGCCGTATAAGACTGCAAACACACGAGCGGGATGGGAACACGAAATCAAGCCACCCTTAAAAATACCCCTACAACTTCAAGACGGATCCAAAGTAAGCCAGTCTTCCCACTTTCTCGCGAGTCTTTATAGATTCCAGGAACACTTTTTATCTCGTTTTTACGTGTTGTATTATTCAGTATCCCAAGCAATGAGCTGAGTTCGCCGGTAGCTTTTGTGTACCGAGCTTACAAAGTTCCGGATTAGAGTGAATTATGAACGAGACGTGTGAATAAAAATAATGTTAATTAATCGGAGGATAAAGAGAAAATTTAATTCGCAATTAATAACAAAATTAAAACACAGTTTAATCCAATGAATAATTAAGACGAAGCGGGAATAATGAGTTGGCCCATACCCCCTCGAATAGAAAGGTTTTGAAAATAAATATTATGAAATCAGATAAACAGACCCATTTAATAAGCAACAAAAAATAAATCCATTTACCAATATTAATGATTAATTATTTAACGTAGATATAGATTATAGAATAAATGTAAAAGCGACTTCTATTTTTATAAACTAAGGCCCACTCCTAAAATAAGAGTACACAAAAAATATTAATTTTCATGCAATTACTGCACAAGAAACAACTGCCCGGAACGGGCGGGACTACAGCTATTCAAAAAAATATTATGAGTTTTTGGTGGCTGAAAAGGGGAAAGGTAGGAGATAGGAAGAAGAAGGTTTGCAAGAACTTGGCTGATCAAATCTGTTTATTAATAACGCTACTAAATGCCATTTCGTAATATAAAATAGGTAGGTATTATGTTTTGACGAGTTGAACCATGTTGCAAACTCTGCACTTTTTTACAGAACGAGGAATAAGCATTTAATAATAAATAAAGTAAATAATAACCTTTCCCATTCGAGTTAAAAAATAACTATTTTCCATGACATGTCATGTTAGTAGATTGCAAATTTACTTTAAATATGCGAGACTGTTTGCAGAGATATCTATATAGTCACATTCAATGGTATTATACAGACGACACACACTCGAGACAGCAGTGGATTAAAGTAGGCAATATTGTTATTGAAAGATGGAATATATTATTACGACTTCTTAAATTACGTCCATTCGGAACTTTGATGTGAATATTGCTCAGTGGTTTCGAACTTATTATCAATATAATTTCGTGTAAACATACTAAGTCAGCAAATTATCTTATTTTTTCCACGGTTGTAAAATTAAAGTGTTGGAGTCGTTCCTAGTAAGATTGGAGTACCAAAGGCATTTAGTCCTAAACTATTGCATATTTTAAAAACTGTAGATTTTGATTTTGAACACTCCCATATTCTAATTTGCTTTTACACAATCTACGTAACTTATTATAACGTTTAATTAGATAAAGAATAGAATTATTAGATCGATAGGCAGGTATATTATATTTATTTGAAACTAAGATCAGCGTTCTCTCATACGAGAAGCAAATTAGGTAAAATGTAAGAGTGCATAATTATATGTTGTGCATCAGTTAGTTTAATAATGACTTATATCTAAGCATTACTAAGGTTATCATTACTCGATAGTATTTAGAAACCAACAAAAATTATTAAGCCTAAAGCGATCTCCGTTAGACCTAACGACCCAAAGCTATTTGCTAAATAAGTATTCCAACGGTCAATCCATATTTTACCGAAGAGCGTTTTGCGTTGAACTTTAAATTGTCTAATTTTAAACACTCGTTAATGACTATTGTAGAGTGCGCTGGCTTCGGTAAACTATGGAATAATGGAGATGTATGTATCCGGGCGCCATCTTATGTCTATTAGGGTGGGTGGCGGAATAAGGGCTGCCGCTTGCCACCCTGCCAGACTTATTCGTGTAACCAGTTGCTAAATTTCATAAGACTTAAAAATTGCCTCAATTTAATTGAAATAAATTAATTATGAAACTTTCAACATTTTATCAATTCTAGAAATTTATTAGCTTTTCACAATTTTGTTATTTTTATTCAAATATTGTTATTTTATTAGTTTTACATTAGTTTCGCAGGAGGCCCTGACAAAAACAAATTCTTTAAAATTAATTAATTCTTTAAAGGGCAAGGTTCTCGACTATCAATCCGAAGATCACGGGTTCAAAACCCGGCGAGTGCGAATAAATATTATTTGATTATTATGGTTTTATTTCACCATTTATCCGTTTAAAATAATATTATAATAGTAGGTATAGGTATTTCGGCACATTCCAGAATGGAAGATACTTTCAGTATAGCCCTGGTATAAGACCATCATTCAGAATTGAGACGTTGCTTGAAATGGCTTTGAGCAGATCTGAATAGCCAGGTACTTCCGCATATTCATCTTCCTCTACTCCCACCCCTCCCCACTATCTTCAGCCTCATAACGTACCCCAAATTGGGGATGCGATAGTCTCACCGGCTCAAGGTGGGAGTAGTTGGGAATTATGTGCAGTATTCGCATAAAAAACATCTACTAACTTTTGAAAAAGAAAAGTTATTAATATGTTGGCAGCCCTGGTAAGGAGGCTCCATTCGGGTGTCTAAAATGGCTGCAAATAGCGACTTTAACAGGGGTGGTCATTAAACGGTACTGGAACGAATTATTCCTGCTATCAAAATACACTAATAACCCAGGGATCCTCAAGGCATAACCGTTTAGCCCGTTCAACAAAATTTTAATTGCTTGCTCGCTTTGTTAACGTGATTTACTAAGGCAGATGATAATAATATTAAGTGAAATCCTTGCTTTAATATTATTATAAAGATTTACTCTATATACATTCACGGATATTAATTAGGTTCATATTAATTTAGCTTTATTAACAATAAGGATCTGTTGTGCAGATTTTATTACTGGTCTTAAAAAATCTAAACCCTTTGCCGAAAATGATAAAACCGTCTATTTCTTCGAGCTTTGATGGACGAATTACAATAATTTGAATACAGAGGACAGGTGAAAATGCTGTATTTGTTAAATGATATTTTAGAGTTTTTCTTAAACTAGCACCACACAGGAGGCCCTAAGGAAAATAATTACCCTCAGGGTCTATGTCTTCTCTGGGAATGCTGCGTGGAGGGTCTTTTTAATGAAAGGAATGAGAGAAAGTTGTGGGAAGGAAAAAGGTGTGAGGGGTGGGTAGATATCTGTGTTTCACAGTGTCCAGGTCATCTGCTGCCAAACCTTAGACAAACCTCACCCCAAGAACCCAGGCATCCCTGCAAAGTCACTAAACGTAGCGAACCACTTGGGGTGACAAATGATTATGGCAGAGGTGTTGGTTATCCAAGGAATGGTTCCCGGGGCAGCGGTACTCATTCCCGCCTCAAAAATTGAATATACAGGTACTTTGTCAAATATAGTTGGTATTTTCCGTCCATGAACTCTGGCGTCTTGAAATTTTGTTGGCTGCGTTTTGTTACATTACGAGCTACATGGATTTAAAATGTCCAAGTAAATGTGAAATTATTCGCTTTGTAAATGTCTTCGGAGTTCACTAAACTTAATTTAAACGTATCTAAGATTGAGTGGATATAAATTTGAATTCTACCTTTTTAATTTGAACGAAACCATATGTAGCCAGCTATATGGTTGTTTATTTTAAAAAGTTCATATATTAATTAATGCTATTTCTACTACGGTATTATTTAGCGTCGAACGCTCCATATAATTTGCAAAGCAATTAAGGCCGGGACGGGAAGGGTTTGTGGAGATGAACACTGTACACCGAAAATATCAACCATTATTGAATAAAAATAGATACTAAAGTTGAGATCTACTCAGATTTGGCAAAACTGGTGGTATTTAATGAAAGCCAATTTTAAAAGCAGGATGCCAGATGAGCTTTTGAGGTAAAGGGAAAAAACGGCCAATTAAAACGAATCCGTCAGAAATTTTAGGCATATAAATGACTGCAGATATTGTTCTTAAGTAGGACGATCGGATCGATTTCGGAACTCACCGCGGATACCAACTTGCTAATTTAATTTTGTCAATAAAAATTCCATGCTGTGAATCTTATACCAACCCTAAAAACAATTAAATTATAGAACAAACCGAATGATGTTTATTTAAACCTATTTAGTCACTCCTGGCCAAAGATAAAACCAACAAATTAAATATTAATTATTATTAATATGTATTGTTTTTGTGTTTAATTCGTAGAACTGCATTTTATTTTTTTTTAAATTTAATTAAAATTAAATTTGATAATGCTATTATCGAGTTCTGCAAGTATTTTAGAATGCATTTTTGCTACAGCTGTTTCGGTTTACAATACCATTTTCCAGACCGTTTACAAAGTCATTCAAAAACAATTAAGAAAAGCCTTACACTTAGTGCAAGGGAAACCAAAGGTAAAGATTCCGAATCCCATATAATACTCTCTCAATAAGTGTCCAGGTCCAGCAAATTGGTTTGTCCAATAAATCAATTAGAGAAGTTCAAAAATTGACATTTGAAATCATACAAATAGGTCATCGCAATGTGGATTAACCACAGTTTGAAAATGGTATTATTAACCAAAACAGCTGTAACAAAAATATGTATACTAAAATACTTGCAGAACTCGATATTAACATCAAATTTAATTTGAATTGAATTTTTATAAATTAAAAAAAAAAAAACATAAAACAACATCAACAACTTATTAGCAGAAAAGTCAAAATATGTCGCATATTAAAATAAAAAATGGATTTATCTAAGACGCTATCTAGATTGCATTTATTTAGATCGTGTAGAATATTGAAATCAAACGTATGAACAGACGCAGTCAATAAAAAATATGGGTTAAGAAATTGAAGATAATGTTGGTAGTTCTTATTCGAAGTATGATACAGTTAAATATGACCGAAGGGGATAGGTTCGAATTATTTTAGATCAACTCCCCAGCAAGGCTAAGGTCCGTTCAATTCCAAGATTTTTCTTTTTAAAATTTTCGTTTGGGGTCACTAATATTGTCTTCAATGATTAAATAAGTAATGTATCTTGGTTTGATAAACTGTTATATAAACCTGTTTAATTCTATTCACATTGACTTTTCACAACTCTCTTGTTGCACTGTACAACAAAGAGCCTTTGAGGAAAGTGGTCGCAAGGAGGCTGCGCTGTCTCACCCTCGCAGGAGCAGTAGTTGTGTGGGTGGTGTGCGGGTGTATGGGTGGGGTGGAGTGGGAGGGGGGGGGGTGCTGTCGCAAGGGTTGCGGCGGTCATTTATCTGCGGTGGCAGAATGAAGTGGAGGGTACTTACGTACACCATTCCAGATAGCAAAGAGGGTGAAAACATTAAAAGGCTGTAGCCCACTGCCGAACACGTGTTGTTTTCTAATTTTAACAGGCACAATAATAAGGGACAAAATAATCTGGGACTATTTTGGATTTTGCTGAAGTGACTGACTTCACAAGAGAAAGGATAACATTATTACTTGTGGACGTGGTATTTTTACAGCAAAATCGATATATCTCTTTTATTTGAAACCTATCATCTAGGACAAAAACAATTAGAATAAACAATACCGTACTTTGACGACGTTGTTTTAAAATTTCTATATATTTAAAGTTAATACTAATTGAGTCCAATAATGTGAAAAATCGGCATATATATCATTATATAAAATGATGTATTAAACTGAATGTAGGAAACAGCGTCCACACACCCATACGAAGAATAGGGTATTTACACTTGTTTCTTTAATCTAAAAAAATAAGAAAAAATTACGATATTTAATGTATTTAAATTTTATTTTTATGTTGACATTAAATTACATAAAACGATTTCAAAAGTGCCACGTTTTTTTTCATATTATTCGCCGTTATTCGTTTTTGTTCGTGAATATGGCGTTGTTGACCTTACACTGGTCACCGCAAGGCCAACATCTGAGACCGCTATCCTATCAATTAATTGAGTTTTCTATGTCATAATTACCAGTTGGAACCGTTTCGGATTGGGCAGTTTTAGATCAATTTTCAATCAAATCACTAAATAAATATGAAAATACAAGAAAATTACACAATATTTAGAACGATGATCAAAATCATAAAAATAAACTTTAAATATTTCGCTCATTTCTAAAGGTATTCGCAGTTTGTGAAAATACTCCATATCAAAGTTACTTTAATAGTTCTTATATTTTACAAGCTTCTGAGTAGACATCTAAATCGAAAACTATAAATAAAAAATGCATAAAATGTATTTAATCTTATTTTCAACTATTTAAATCATTATATATCATTTTAAAAAACCTATTTATAAATAGGTTAGAGATTCCAAATAGCATTGGCAACTGCCTCAATGAACCCGGCATCCATTCTCCTCTCAATGGAATTAACATTCCCTTCGCGCTCGCGCCTCCAAACCACCCCTAAAATCTCAGCCCCACCGTAAGGCTGTACACTGTACGGGGGAGGGGGTAGGGGGTAGGGGGGGGGGGCACCCCACAGCTGCATATGGAGCTAATGGGGCAAGGAGAGGCTAATTACCACCCCCGAACCGTACATCCTCCTCCACCTTCTACTGTGAGGATGGCACTGAATGTTGTGTAGTCCCCACCTTCTTTATTGGGTCATTTTAGAATATGTTTTCTTTTTGTATGTTTGTGCCTATTGTTTTGCACGTGGTGCAGGACCTTAAAATTAAAACGGTTTTATTTTTCACGTGTAATTTTGTAAGTGCTGGAGAGATTTAAATACTTTTGGGGGTTCGTGAATAACACCAACACCGAATCTAGAGCTTTTCGAGAATGTTATCAAAAATAATAATTTCGGTTTTCGGCGTGTCCCGCGTAACTCTGGTTCAATGAACTCAAATTGGCTTTGAATTTAAACGTAATTTTTAAAATTGGAACTGATTGTGAGAAGAAAAAAAAGGATAAAGTATCAACCTATTGTAATATTTTAACAGAGAATTATTTTTATTGCCATTTTGAAAATTGGAACTGACCACCCCCTGATTTTTCACAGGTCTGCGGTAGTGATGTTCGGTGTTGGAAACTATGAACTTTGTGATAGAAAAAAAATCAAACTAAAGTAGACAAGAGTGGGGAGGCTACAAAGCACCGCACAAAGAGGATACCAATAGGCTACTAAGCATCGCACAAAGAGGAGAACGATTTTACTATCTCATTCTATCGCAGGTTAAATCCTATAGATGTATGTGTTTGTCTCTTTTTATATCGCTATTTTTCGTTTTATCGAGTTTCAAATCACGAAGGCGCTAAAGTAGTTTTCACTTCAAAATAATAAAAAAAAGCAAAATTACAACTTGAAATACATCCCTGATTGAGGCGCGGTTGTGTCAGAAACTAGATTGTTGTTTTTATGCATTATATTTAATTAAAAAAATTGGGTTTGCTTCTTTCTTTTTTCTATTTCCCTCATTACTTATCGTAACGAAGTTAACCTAACTTCGGTAACGCAAATTATTAGCGTCGTGGTTAACGTAATCACTTATTTATCTTTATCTCATTCTGAGAGAAAGCCTTATTTCATTAATGTTTCTAATAAACCGCTGTCACCAAAAGTTGTGTGAGAAACACAATGTGACATATAAAGCTAAACGATATGATTTAACAGGATTTTATTTTATTTATTTATTTATTTAATATAAGAATATTTTACGTTGTATATTATTTTTGTGTTATTTCAACCGCCATGCTAGGGATGTCCCTGTGTTATGGCGGGTGAAGTTTTTTAAATAGGAAATTATACATGTTATGGTTGTAAAATAAAAATGAGCATGATTTATTTATTCAAAATGATAATATAAATATAATCCCAACCGAGAAAAAATAGTAGGAAATTGCTATGAAAACAATGTTCAAACCACAGGATGTTGATAGGTTTCACCAAATTTCAGGTAGTACTTAGTTAATCAGATTTTTATGTATTATTTTAACAATTTAGGTATCGTAGAAACGGTGAAAAGGTTTCCCCCAACCAGTCTCTCCAAATCCGGCCCGCCACACAATAGGTAATACATAGAAAATCCCCACTACATGAATCCGGGCACCTCTGATAAGTCACCAGACACAGCGAACCACTTGGGATGACCTATGGCAAAGGTTTTGGCTATTCAAAAAATGGTTCTCGGGGTGGCGGTACCCTAAAGCCTAAAATCATGAATAATATTATGTCTCAATAGTAATGATATATTTAGATTCTATAGCGCCGTTTTGGTAAAATAAATCCCCTATATGACGCTGTACAATTTGACATTTAACTTACATCCTACCACTTTGCGAAAACTTTGATTTGTTATGTGGCTTATAACATAACTAAGATTAGTAACTAGTGACGTACAACTAAAATTTATAACTGGTGACTTAAAAATAAACGTATTTTATATATCTTCTCGTATTTATTTATAGTTTAATTGAAATTTATAAAAATAATTTCAAGAAACCAAAAATAAAACCAACTAACATCAAGAAACGAAAAATTATATCTGAAATATTTGAAAAATTGAAATTAAATCAAAAAAAAAACTGATAATCTGAACTTTACAATCTAAATGAGCACTTCTTTCGTTTGTCATCTACGTAATTTCTATTTTATGATAAAAAATATCAAAATCTTGCACAACCGACAAAAAAGTTATAAAGGGTCTATTTTCGCAGTAACATAATGCGTACTCAGAGGGGTTTGGCCATGTATAATAATTAGGAGGCAGCCATGCATCGACGGCGGACGTTTGGGCGATTGCCCGCTACGCTTCTCTAGATCCACCCCCGGCGGTTCCGGCGCTAGGGGAACTATTATACGACCAATGAAATCAAATAGCGAACAAATAAAAGAATAGCGGAACAATGCTTCTGATATGTGGACCCGAGCAGGGCCGGAACGGAATTCAAATTTAAAAGAAAATAATAAATCTAAGATTACAAAGGAAGGAAAATAGCAAATAAATAAAGAATAAACAGCGTGACGTCCTCGTTATTAATACTTTCTTAGGGATTTCTAACTTCTAATCAATTCTTAATTAATATTATTTACTTCTTCAAGAATTGCAAATTCACTTTTAGGCGTCATTTTAATTAGGTAAGTGAAAATAACAAACTTTATGTAAACCACTATTTTAATAAAAGAAATATTTACTCGTACATGTTTCGGAACCAAAATTGATATTTTAAAACTTTGCATATCACTTTGTGGCATCATTTTTAATTAAATGAAAACGAATCAGTTTTTAAAAAACAACTTATTTAATCAAAATCATCCACATCTTTAAAACCAAAGGTTTCTACATTAAAGTTTCTTCTATTAAGGTCAACATAATGTTAATTTAATCCTGACGAAGAAACCTTTGGTTTTTAAACGTCTAGATAATTTTAAATAAATAAGTGGTGTTTTACAAAGTAATTGGTTTTCACTTAATCAAATATTATTTTTTAAATTTAATAATTATTTTTACAGTAATGCCTAATTAATCACCGTTTATTGATATTTTGGTCTATTCTTATGTGACTTCTTTAAATCTTGATAAATTTAATTTGAATCTTGATAAAGGAACCTTCGGTTTTGAAACATATATTTTTATTTTATTAAAATAGTAATAAGATATGTTTGTTTTCAATTAATTTCATGTAGATAATTTAAATAATATTTGTTTTTAATCATTTTGCACTAAATTAGATTATTCTTTCAGTGAAATCAGTAAATGAAGATATTGATTTAAAAAAATTATCCAACGATTATTTTGTTAGAACAATGTACAAATACATCTAACTAACTAACCGTCACTCCATCACCCTTCAGTCAGAGAGTACGGACCGCTACACAAACATGCCTCTTTATTGGCGCTGCTTCTTCCAGGCATTTAAAAAAAAGATTTAATTTGAAATTTGTTTTGAAGTTTTCTCTGTTAGACTGCAATTATAAAGGTTAATATTTTTATTGCTACACAAAATTGCTGTCAGATGATGTCGGAAAATTCTATTTCTACTTTATATAAAAAAAGAATAGTCATCATTAGTACACTACCAAAATTGTGAAATGTCAATTTCGTACTAATAATCTTCCAAAGCAGGCAATATTTTACAACGTGCTAATTTAAAAAAACGATAGCGCTTAAAAAACAATAAATACAAAGTCAAAATAATCATTAATAATCTCTTGCCCATTGCATTATTTTTCCACATCATTCAATTCGTTTTTACGACAATAAAAAAATACAATTGTCGTAAAAATGTGACTATTGTATCGAAAATATCATCCCTTAAAACAATATTCTACCCCCTCCCCTAACCCCATGGCGGATGGAAGTTTGGTAGCCCATCCTGTTTTATGGTAAAAGCTACAACTCCGTCGCGATGTTTCATTTCCAATGATTCAATTAGCTAAGTGCTGTAATAACTTTATGTATAAACTTGTCAACTTTTGTTTGCGTATCCGGACCCTCGCGGTACTAAAAATCTATCCGAAAGACATCCCTTCTTCTTTGTAGCCTTTGTAGGCAACATAGATGGCTTTTTCATCAAATTGATGTCGTTAGCCGCCAATAAAAATATGGAGAATGAAAAAATTGTATATGATAAAAAAAATGGGAAACAATCGAACATCAAAACAGATTTAACGGCCTGATGACCGATAAATAAATAGGGTATAAGTCGTAAAAAGGAATTAAAAATATAGTATTATGAGGGATGTAATTTTGGTTTATGATCTTTTTGATTTGTGTAGCTTTATTTAACGTCTCTCTGAATTGTGATAAACAGCATTAAATAGGTACATAATAGTATCAAACTTAGTGGTTAGATATATATTATTTTAATTATAAACCATTATAACATTTTGTTTAAAATTATTTCTTCGAAAAATTGCATTTTTAACTCGTTTTGGTAAACGGTTCCGCCCGTGATATGGTTTCGTATAAATTAAAAATAATATATAAATGAATGTAGGTTTGCTTGTTTGTTCCTTATGCGTTGATAAACCATTCATCCGATTGTGGTGAAACTTTGGTGAGTTGAGGGGCATACGCCCGCGAAGTTTCTATAAATATATACTGGTGAATTCTGGTGTTGTTGATTAAATTTGTTTAAAAATTTTACAATAGGTGGCGCGTGAATAGTTTGAAGAATGTGTGTATTTCATTTTGATTAGCGGCAGGGAGTGAAGGCGGGAGGGGGTGGGGAATCTGAAAGTGTTGTAGAAGGGTGAAGGAGGGGGGGGGGTTCGAGGGAGGGTAGGCGGGGATGGTGGAGGGAACGCATGTAGGAGGGAAAGAGTTTGTGGGGGAGGGGAGGCGGAAGAGGACCGGGACGAATGGGAAAGGACACGCAGGGAGAAACAATTTCTCTATTTAATATGCATTGCGACGCATGCCAGGAACTCGCTAGATAAAAATAAAGATGTAAATTTAAAGTTCCATATTTACCTAAATGTTTTGTTTCATATTTGATTTTTGATTCTGTAAAGGGAGTATGTAGGTAACTATGTACTGACTAGAGTATAACTGCAGAGATTTTTTCCGCTAGTCTTTTAAATAAGTGCTTTGTTTGATTTTCTAGATAATAACGAAGTAATTGAGTTGATTACGTAGTAAGTTAGATAAATACTCTTTGTTTCGGATATGTACCATTCGTGAGGCACAAAAATAAATTAAGAATCATATAATGCAGAAAAAAGATTTGCGTCCTCTCGTTTTACATTGCTTGCTCTCGAATCGAAAAAAAACCATTGAATTTATTTTGAAATGGATTATGGGCTCCGGTTCATACGTGGACTGCCCGGGACAATAAATATGTCAAAAATCCCGGGGCAGGGATCAGCGATAAAACAGATAAATCCATCCAATTTTTTTTTCAAATTCGTTTTTCCACGGAGGTAACTACATACATATCTACCATAGACGATGCCGCGTAGCTACAAGGCTATGTATTACTATATACAAAGTACGGTATTCAGCGACCGGCGCAGCGCTGTGTAAAAAATAAAACACTGTAGAAAAATTAACTACCCTTAAAACCTAAATAGAAGAGCTCCATTTAATTGGGTTTTACCATTTTTTTAATGGCAATTAGTTAACTTTTCGCTTATGTTAAACATAAGTGAAAAGTTAACATAAGTTAATTAAGAAGGCCTTTTAGATATTGTACTGATCATTGCTTACGATTAGAGGTCGAAAGGCTAGGATCTCGACTAGCGATCCGGTGGTCGCAGTTGCAAATCCCGGCGCGTGCAGATAAATTTTATTTGATTGATTTGTGTTTTCACAATAGAATCATTTAAAATAATATGCGGCGCGTTTCAGGGTGGAAGATACTCTCAGTATCGCCCTAGTTTAAGACCGCCATTCATAACTGAAACGTTGCTTGAAATGGCTTTAGCAGTAAGTAGCGAATATATATCTGAATCGCTAGGTAATTCCTTACCTTCCTCTTCCCCATCTCCTTCCCCTTCTTATCTTTAATCTTGGGTGCCATATTTAGGATGCCATAGTCTCACTGGCTCCAGATAACAGCAGTTAGGAGGTTTTTACGTGACTACCTCTTGTGAGGTAATCACGTAAAAAAGGACGAGTTACTTATGAAGTAGTACATATCTAAAGACGAATATTTCATTTGGATTTTGGTTTGATAAGTTCATAAAACAATTAAATGGTTTTCAACCATTTGAATCTGTTTAACGAAACAAGAAAGAGTTACCTATTGTTGTAAAACTTGAGACGTTGTAAGTAATAACATATTATTCAAATACTTAAACGCATTGGAGTAACACCGCGGGTTTGGCGGTTGCTACTGGTAAGATATCAAATTTGGAAAAAAATGCCCTTAATAGTGGAATCCCTATTTATTGATATTTTCAAAGAAATAGATGGTTTTCAATTTCATTTCAACGGCATATTGATATTTAGCAATTTAAATAACTAAGTATTTTATTATGTGTTCATTCATAGGTATCAACACTACCCAGTAAAAATTTATCAGATTTACAAATCCCGTCAGTCAGAAAGATTTGTAACACAATTCAGTGAAGCGTAGAAGCCTTCATAAAGCCATCGCGCAGCCCATCAATACAGCCTTCCGCCGATAAATTGACGCCGCGATGACGTCTCCACCGGATGAATAATCGCGTAGCCACGTCAAACCAGACAGCGTCGCTTTCATTACTGCTCCGGCTCATATAACACGGGAAAAATAAAAATAACACGGCGCAAATAAAAACAGCGCGTAAAAAAATGAACCGCTCTACGCCGTAGCTCTGTGTTTAATTCGCGGTGGACAAAAAGTTGATTAAATTTGACGCTGCTACGCGACCGCTGGCTGCAATGTATGGAGGTTACGATCGACGTAGCGGCCGAAGCTCGTAGCTCGTAGCTCGTAGCATCAAAACGCTCGCCTCCGGATGCATGCTGGATATTTTTTTGGGAATTTTTCAATTTGAAATGGATCAAAACCTGTCGTATTTTTAAATTGTAGAAAACCAATTTGTGAGCAAGGTGAATTATTATTCGATTGGAGATCAATGTTTGACTTGGTGCAATTGGTTTTTCAATCATTGCGGACTTGTATTGGTCGACAAAATTAAAAGTGTTGACGTATTAAACATTCTCTGATTGTAAAACAGAAGTCAAGTATTATTGTGATTAATATTATATGATAACAGTTTGGATTAGGAAACTAAAATAGGTAGGAAAAGACAAAATTATCACAAAAAACTGTTTAGCTATCGAGTTAAAACTCTCAAACTAAGGCGTCATGAAATTTGAAAAGAGTTTCTAGATAGAATTTATTAGTTGATTTATTCTCAATAAATAGAGCACGAACTAGTCAATAATAATATTAATAATTCGATAATTTGTAGACCGCTGTTTTATGTAAAAATTACCTATAATGTTATTTTTAAAATATCTTATTTTTTACATTAGCTTTATGAAGGAAAATAATTTCACTCAGGACCTGTGTCATCTTTGGGGATGCTGTGTAGGGAACATTTTACTTACCTCTGCGGTGCAAGGCGATGTTCCGAGAGAGTCCTGCTGGAATTGTTAAAAGATCTCTTTCAACCAGTCTCTCCCGATCCGGCCTGCCAAGCTGTTGGTCGGCAGACACATCCACCGACAAGATCTGGACAAACCTTTCCCAATGAACCCGGGCACCCCTGCTAAGTCACCAAACGTAGGGAAAATGACCTACGGCAAGGCGTTTGTTAAGAATTGTTCAATTTGCTTAAATATTTTGAGATAATATCGTGTTTTTAATAAACAGCATTTAATAACGTGATTGTACTCGGTACGGCGCGGTGTAGCCCGTAGCATACCCGGCGTAGACACGGCACGGTGTAGAGGCGACTACGAGATGAGGGTGAGATGGGGGTGATGAAGGGGGTCGGTAAATTTAATTATTCCCAAGGTGTGCGTTATATAAAAAATATAAAAAGGGAAAATTATAAATAGAGGCGACCGGGGATTTCGGAACAGGGTGGGCAGGATGAACTGGTTATTATGTTAGGTATTTAATATTATAATAGACGATTTTAGTGGAAATTCTCGATATTTGTTGTTATTATTACATTCACTACAGTTATTACAGGGCTAAACACGTTGTATTGGAATAATCATACTCATACTCTTAATTATTGTTAAGAAGATTTTGATGATTTAGCATACATAACATTATCTGTAATTATAATTAGTAATGTTTATCATTTAATTCCTTCTTCTACCATTTTTATTGTTATTGTGCAAACATGGACGACTTAGCTAGTGAAGATTAACCCGCGACATCTGGGATGCTTTGTATGTTTGGCTTATACTTTTAATGTAAGTATCTGTAGTGCATCAAATTGATTTTTCCGTAGAATATGTAGAGTTAAGGGAATTAAAATGAACATTTCAAAAAATAAAATTATGTGTTTCTTCAATAAAATTGCAAAATTACTTCGTGGCGTCATTTTAAATTAAATGATAATAGCAACAAAAATTATATTTTAATGCTTAACGTGTTTCAAAATCAAAGATAAATAGGAAAGTATATAACCTACATTTTGAAAAAATACAACAATAAGCGGTTAGAGAAGTTAATTGATTAGTTTTTAATGTAATAATTAATTGTATAAATAAAATAAAATTATATTCAAAATTATTATTATATTAATTTGTACACGTAACGTAAATTTGATTTTTCCTCAAAATAATGCAATATTAACCCATCAGGCCTAGGGCCTATTTTGTCGGAAGGTCAATTTTTTTCCGCTTTGAAATAAAATCCAAATAAATGGAATATTTCTGAACGTATCCGAAAATTAAAAACCGGTTTCGAAATATGCTTTCAAATTTTGTAATCCGAAAAAAACACAATTTTTTAAATATTTTTTTTTTTAATGTTACCATAATTTCTTTTGTAAATGGCTCACTTTAAGTTTATTCTAACTATAATCACTGATAAACAATTGGTTTCATGTAGAAATAATTAACAAAATAATCCCAAAGTTTCATCATTGTTTTTAAACTGCGTTCGGAAACTTTGGTTTAATAAAGACGTACATTTTAATTATTTTATAGTTAATTTTTAGATTTGAATATAAAGCTTGATGTTTCCTCTTTCTAACACCGTTTAGAACATATGTAAAAATAATGGTAATGGAAACACAACGTTATCTATAATACCTATATTAGTTGTTCCGACAACTGAGTCGTCAACTTTGGATAAAATAATGAATTTTAAAAAAATGTATCCGGTACACTAGCCATCTTGTATTAGGTACCTATTAATTAAATTTATTACAAAATACGTTTTGATTACAACGAATATTCGATACGTTGCTCTAATAGATTTGCTTTGTTCAGTAACTCAGTTAACGTAATATTACAGATTACCAATGCGGTGGCGGAATTAAATAATTTTATTATATTGTTTGTTATAATGAAACATAATTAATACAAATTGTTTTAGTATTTATATAGCTAAATAAACTGACGATGAGAATATACAAAAAAAATGTATTATCAAAGGAGTTATAACGGAAACCATTTTTGTGGTCAGGGTGTTTTAATAAAAGCCCGATAAAAAGCTGGAAAATGGTATGATGAACTGAAATAAAAAAGATGAGCGCCGGAAGCAAAGTGCTTTAAAAATGGCGGTTACAAACAGAGGGAATACTGGAGAGAGATAAATGATCAAAAAGGAGAACAAATAATGAGTTCAACATAATTATATTAAAGTTTTAAACAATATGATACAATTAGTTGTTATATCATAATACCAACTTGGGAGGTGGGTATTTATTGGATAACCAACACCCCCGCCATAGGTCACCCCAAGTGGTTCGCTACTTTTGGTGACTTAGCAGGGGTTCCCGGGTTCATGTGGTAAGGTTTGTCTAGTTCTTTACCAACTCCGTTGTGGGCCAGATCTGGTGAGACTGGCTGATGAAGACCATTTGACCTCTACAGCCTTACTGTTTCTTTCCATCGCCTTGCACCACAGTGGGAGTGATGGATTCATTCCCCCGTCACTCCTGGACAGACTGACCCCCATATTTCTACTCACCCCGCACAACTTTTTCCTCCCCAGAACTCCCTCTCTTTCCTTTCCCTAAAAAGACCCTCCACACAGCATCTCCGAAGATGATACAGGCCCTGTTGGAATATTTTTTGTTAAGTGCGTCCTGTGTGGGGTTAATACAAAAAAAACTAAGGTTAGTGTGAGATTCATATTAAACTAGTCCCCGGTATTGCCCGGGCTTTACGTAGAGTTTTTAAAATTAAATGTAAACGGTTTTATTCATCTTATTTTGTACGTCAAGTGTGCAAAATTTCATCAAGAAGAATTAAAATTCTGCTTTAAGGGGTAGGAAAACCTATCTCCTGCTTCGAAAGTGCACCTTACTCTCATAATAAAACTGCAGATTTAAGCAAAAAACAAAGTCCACCATCCTCCCGCCACAGACACTCTTCTTTATAATATAATATAAAGGTGGATGCTTTACTTGAACCACGAATATTAATAATCAGTAAGATTGCGACAAAGTCTATTTATTTATATGTAATTGATAATAATCTATACGTGTTACCAATAATGTTATCACTTTCTTAAATAAAGCTGGTTATAGACAAGTTTAGTTCCGGTACATTAAGAATTAAAATATTGCTCTTATATCTAAGACAAGGTTTAAGAATTTTGATATCTTTAATCCTTATTAAAGAAAATTTCACGACCATCAACTAAAACTGAGATAATGAGAGAGTTATATTAATAATTAACTACTTGATAACTTAACATAGAATGATGTAACATGAGAATTTTCAAAGTTCTATCAAGCATTTCAAAATCTAAAAGAAACCTTATTCATTTATTAATACATACGAGTATTTTAGCATAACATAAATATTGTAAAAGCTAACCCGCCTCCTCCTCCCCTCACCAGTTCCGCGCCAGCCTTCCTGCCTTCCTGCCCGGCACCATCTCCCACCTCGAGCCCAATTAACTAATATCTTAGATCATTTTTAAAGCGGCGAATTTGCATTTTTATTAAGGGTAACTTTTTCGCCCCCTCCGTCGGGCGGGAAAAGAATAATACGAACAACAAGAAAAAAATGCGAGTAGAACAATAAAGGGATTTCAGTGTCTAAGAGACAAAGAAGATACTGGAAGAAAGAAAGGGATAAAACAGAGATTCGGAGACTTGTGCAGAGGTCTGAAAACTTTTCTGAAAAATAAAGAATCTGCAGCTACACGTTTATCATCGCGTCAATGAAAATTTGTTTAGTTTTTTGAAAGCCATTGTGTTCATAATACCGCTGTAAAGAATCGATAAACTTTTGAAAAAATATGATATTGTATTAAAATTGTTAAATTACATTTATATTTTCAATTTAAATATTATTTTTAAGTATTCCACTGTTATAAATCTGGTGACCTCCCGTGAACTCCCAGCGTGGAGGACAATATACAATCTCTTGTAATAATGTAAAAAATACATCAATATATTAACTGAACCTCCGTACCGCTTACGACGTATTTATTACCAAAATGTAAATAACGATTCCTTGTTGGCCACGTATGTAAAGGACACTTCTAACACTTCCAAAAAGTAAAAAAAATGGTTTAAATCCAAATATTTGTTGCATTTTGGACAGATTTCCGCGTTCTAACTTCTATTCCGTATAAAAACAGCTTTTTTATGGACGCGCTGATAAAAAATGTTAGAAAAGAAGCGAAGTTAGCAGTCCATAATGGAATACTGGTTAAACTACCGTAATATATGGAGGTTAGGCATAGAACTAGCAGAGGACGGACTTAAGTAGACATAATGCTGAAAAAATGAAATCCCTGAGGCGTATCTGCGTAAAACCAAGTATGAACGAAGAAAGGAATGTAAGGAGAATATATTACGCAAATGTGGACGGTAGAACTCGTAGAGGAAGAAATGGCACGATCAAGTGAATCAGATACTTAAGTCAAGTCATGTCAAGAGTCAGAATAACACAAGAGTTTACATGAGACGATGAATGTGACAAGGAGTGTGTGCCAAGACCGGTTGATGGCTATTCGTTAATTTTGTGATATTTAGGTTTCGTAAAGGAAGCATTCTTGTCCATGCCTCTAAAAAAATAGAATCAGAAGTGGCTGGCTAGCATCAGTTTGGCTACCCCTGATCTTGTACGCTATGATACCGAGGATAATTAACTTTAAACTAATTACGGCGTAATTTCTTAATATTAAACATTTTTTAGGGATCTTCTTCACCCCCCCTCCCCCCTGGGGAGAAGGGAAAAGGGGAGATGAGCAATTTTAATTTTAATAATATGCAAAGACAAAGGAGTAATTAAATTTTAATTTTTCGTGTTGCTGTTTCATTTATACTTTTTTTAATTCTCCTTAAGATGACATTGCGCTGGGATTGCTTTTAATTTTAATTAAGGAAGAAGATGTGTAATTAGAGACGGAGCGGGAACTTATCTACCTGCCAAGGGAACTCGTTTCTTAACCTAACTATACTAAGGGAATACTATATTAGATGAAATGATTATGTTCCAGGGATATTTTAGCCTTTTGAATTATATAATAACAACAAGAGTTTGGATTGATTGTTTTAGTGATATTAGCTCGTATTTAAGTACATTAGTAGATAATTATTTTATTTGAAAACAATCATTCGAAAACTTTTGCTCCCCGAAAGATAATATTTATTAAAACATTTTTTTGTTTGTTTTTTTTATTACATTTTATTTTATTTATTAATATTATTGCATTAAATTTCTGTTCATTTAGTATCTATTTCAATTAACGTGTTTCGATCTTTACATTATTAAAAGTTGTATCTTTTGTAATATGACGAAAAAAACATTGATTTATTGGCAATTAAATTTGATCTTACTTTAATTTGAATTTGGGTGGCGGATCAGGGTACCGCCGCGCCGCTCCGGGAAAAAATATTGGATATAAAATACCTCTCCCATAGGTCACCCTACGGTATTCGCTATGTTTGGTGACTTAGCAGAGATGCCCGGTTTCATGGTCGGATCTTGAGAGACTGGTTAAGGGAGACCTTTTGATATCTCCAGCAGGACTATCTAGGAACATCACCTTGCACCGCAGTAGGAGGGATGAATTCATACTTCGGTCACTCTTGAACACACTGATATCCAGATTCCTTCCCACCCCTCATACTTTTTCAAGCATTCCCAAAGATGACAGAAGAGAAATTATTTTTCTCAAATTTCCCCTGTGTGGCTAATGTAAAAAAATAATCCGAACTGCACTAACAGGCCACTTGCATGGATTTCATAACGGCTTGGAAAAAATCGTGTGGATGGATTTTTTTACTAAGATTACAAAAATGTTAGTAAATTTTTTAGAAATGTATAGTTTTTTATTTTTAAATAAATAAATCCATTATTTGAGCTCCTGACGTCACTACATGAAAATGTCCCGTCTCCGATTATGTTCCCTTAATTTTATAAAAAAAAAAAATTATATGGCAACACTTTGATTTCCGGCAAATTTTTGAATTTGCGTTTAACGTTCACTAGATTTATTGTTTGTTCTATGCGAACTTATCCTTTGGTTTGATTTTTTGATAAAGATGGCGGTGTTTTTACAGATGTTACGAAGAGAACCCCGTACAATTTATTGCTATTCGTGTGGAAAACATTATTTTTTTTAATGATTTTCGGCTATGTTATTATCATTTTTTCGCACCCATAAAATTATGTCCCGTCTTCCCGGTTTATAAAAAATGGTCTGATTTTTCGGATTGATATTTTCAAAAAATCGCCAGGGTTTCAAAAATACTATTAAAACAAACAAAAAAATACAGAATGTCTTAGAATATTTGCCTAAACCGGAAATTTAAAAAAAAGTGATACAAGTGGCCTATTGTGAATTTAAAGTGCTTTTAGTGATATTTTTGCTGAGCCGCTTTGATGTCCAATTGATTTTCTACGCGAAAAATTACGATATTCTTAATAACATCGTATTTTCTTGCATTAATTTTTGCATGTCAGATTAATCTACAATTTACAGTACAAATACATACTATGATGTGCTAGAACATTTGTTCTGCCGTGTGGTATCATAAACTAGTCATGGTGACAACTTTTATTATAAGTTACCGATTATTTTGAATCCTACATCGTAGATACATTTTATTTCATAATTTACTTTGTTAAATCACTTCCCGCAATCCTGTGGCAGAATAACACAAAGGTGTTTCGGATATATTCCACCGCACAAAGGAGTGCGGATAGAAGCAATTCCTTCCCATATCTCACAAGGGGGGAGGGGAGAGCAAGAGTGGGAGGAGTGGGGGTGATAGGGGGAGATTGTCAGTAAGAATGTCGAGAAGATAGAATAAGTAAGATCGAAATAAATCGTTACGTGTTTTTAGCTGATACAAAATAAGGGCAAATGTTTTGGGAAGGTGCTAGCAGGCACTTCCACGATTTATATACATATGTATACTTACATTTAAAAAAATATATTTAATTAGTATTAGATAATAGGTAAGACTTTATCCTTACCAGGTTTTAGAGAGAGACAATTTAAATAATATTTGAAGCTTCACCTGATATAATAAAACTACATAATAATAATAATACTACGCAAAACACTTCAATTATCTCAACCAAACATATGTTGACAAATTTTCGTCAAACAAATGGTTGAGTATTGGAGAGTTGAGCGCAGAAATAGAAGGCTTTATGCTTGCCATTCAAGATAGAGTCATTAATACTAAAAATTATAGGAAGCATATCATCAAAGATGCAAATCAAATTGATGATTTATGTAGAAAATGTTTGGCTTTTCCGGAAACTATAGAACATATTATATTGGGATGTTCTGTATTAGCGCCGTCCGAGTATACATTTAGGCACAATCAAGTTTTAAAAAATTTTCACCAAAGTTTGGTAATTAAACATAACTTGATTGACTGCCGTAATGTACCATATTATGAATCTGAACCAAATTCACTTTTAGAAAATGAATTTTATAAAATTTATTATGATAAAACTATTCTAACAGACAGAACAATTAGTCATAATAGACCCGATATAGTTTTACTTGACAAAATTAAGAAAATAACTTATATCATTGATGTCGCTATTCCAAATTCTTGTAATATTCAGAAAACTGTTTCTGAAAAAATAAGAAAATATACAGATTTAGGAAATGAGATTAAAAGAATTTGGCATTCTCAGACTATAAAAATATTACCATTTGTTATTTCGGCTACTGGCATTATACCTAGCTCTCTCATTCAAAATTTAGGCGTTTTAGATTTGTCAAAAAATTTGTATATAAAAATGCAAAAGTCGGTCATTTTAAATACATGTAGGATTACGAAAGATTTTTTTTAAATATTTATATTGAGGGATCAGAAGGATTTATCGGACCAGTTAGGATTTCATCAGAGCCGAACCCTCTGGTATGAAAATATCTGGAGTCGGTGAAATATTTTCCCATTATGTTTCTGGTGGATTGACGTATTGTTCTTGCATTGTTTTGTATTTATTATACTTATATAGTGCACTTTCATTGCGTGAATTTACTAGATAATCATTTGTGGAAAAGTATGTGGAAGGGTTTAGTCTTTCATTTGGGAAAGATTTAACCCCGACATAAAATCTGGAGCAACGTATTAAAAATAAAAAATAAAAAAACTTACTGTACAGTGTAATTCGCCGGAATCGAAACATAAACCAAATATTTATTTGTACAAAAATTGGTGTAAAATAATGTACCTACCAATATAACCACGTACATTTAGATTTTCAACATAATAAAAATCCTTTCTCATATGATTACTATATAGTATTTACTTTATTTTACATATTTTATAATTACCTACCTACATTTGTATTCGTTCATTATATGATTTCTGTTTTATACCTTTCATATTATTTTATATTCTACTATATTCTTCCTAACCCTTTTATATTACTCTGTAGTAGTTTTAATTCTTTTATATTCTTTTGTATTTATTAATATTCTTCTATTATATTATTATATGTATATATTTTCTGAATATTCGCTCACATTCTTTATATTGCATATGTTAATATATCTACTGTATAGAAAATCGACCACCACCACGGGCATGTGCCTAGCATAGTGGTTAAAAAATCCCCAATAAAAAAACTTTTAAAAAAAATTGTCCCCCTACAACATTGCATGCCTCTTGTCTTCTGTGGACAGGCGTTTATAAAATCGTATCTAGTTTCCTTAATGTTGACGGTATCAATTTGTAATCGTAATTGTGCATATTCTAGTTTTACTCTTGTATAACTGTACTTCTTTGGTGTGTTTTATTTATTATTTAAATATAATAAATTATATAAACTTATTTATTGATTACGTAAATCGTGAGATTTTCAAAATAATAGTAATTTTACCTCTCAACTAAAAATTGACATTTTGTTGTGTGAGTGTTTAGCGTGTTTTTGTATTATTATTTTTTTGTATTTATTTACCTAAAATTTCACCTTCAAACATTTCTTACAAACTCAATCACTTCCAACTGGCGCTAGAACACTCATCTGAGGTGAAAAGCCATTTAAAAATGTCATATTCCCTCAAATTTTCAGTACAACTTATTTAAGAATAACGTAAATTTGACAATGCCATTATTTCATGATGTTTTTATGGTTTTCTATAATCATAATACGCACACAAAAAAAACGCTTATATACAAAGGATTAAACGCATCACAATATTAATTAAAAACCACCCAGGCACCTACGCTATTCGACAAGAGCAGTAGGCAGATAAACCCAAGATTTTAAACGTCGATATAATGTTCTGATCCCTCTCTGTTACGGCTCCGAATATAAGGCTGTATAATACAACCTCCCTACCTATATGTAGTGGGGTGTAGTACATCCTCCCGCCCCCGACCTTCTATACAGGAAGCGGAAATAAGGCTCCGGGGGTGGCAGACCAATCAGAAGGCGACACCTCGCGGGGAGATTTAGAAACAGCGCTTTAAAGCGGTAAAAGCAATCCAATTCTGTACGGATAAGTCTATATACCACTAACAAAGTCATTTGTGCCGAGCGCTATCTTGTCGGCATCTAAAGCCTCGCGTCCCTTATTTTATACAGGTTTTAAAATAAAGTGGAAGAACCTTTTTAAACGGGTATAAATATATCATCGTTGGATAATAGCCATTTTGAATAATACCCTATCTCTTTTTGATTTCTTTTATTATTTGGTTACTATTAAAGTAAATGTTTTTATTACGTAATATCAATTAACTACCCACGTTGTTTATGATATTTCTAGGCCTTTTTGTTCTTCCTAATTATTATTGATTATTAAAACCGATTACCATTTTGTTTTCGTTATGTTAGGCAGCTATCAATCTTTTCTAGAATTGGTGGTTTCTGCAAAGTTGAAAAATGCAAAAATATACTTAATCGCTACGTTCATAAAAAAAGTGTTTATTGTATACCACAATATAGTTCGTTAGCGTTTTACAGTGTAAGTTTTATGGAAATCATTACAGCTATTTTTTAATACCGGTTCTAAATTTAACCTTGCTTTTACTCTTCTTATTTTCATTCTCCATTTCTTTTCCGTCTCCCGATATTCTCCGAATTGGTAATGTCAATGTAACTTTTGATCAAACAATGATATGAAAAATCCAAGCATTTAAAATTTCACTCCCAAGGGAAAACATTTTCTTTATTCCGACGGGAAACCGCAAAAGTTTGTTTTGACTCGCTCGGACAAAATACCGATCTATATAATAATATATAAATGTAAAGCTTTTAAGAGCATATATTTACATGTCCTACAAGAAAAGAAACGTTGTAGAAAACTACCTAAGATACAATAAAAACGATATAAAACGGAGGGATAAACTACCGAGGTCCAAAATTAAACCGATTGAAATTGTAAGGAGTGCGGTGGCATAAAATAAATCACCGACCATAAAAAAATTCCTCGGTAAAATTGCTTCGTTGATACATCCATGAAATCCGTGTTTACATGTAAGACATTTTCCTTTATCAGCTCTCGCTACATTTACTCCGCTTCCTCCTTGTTCTATCTCTGCTTTCCGCTCATTCGTACCACAATATAATTCCTCCCTCCACTTCTGCGCTCCTGGCACCCCTAGCATCCCTACCACCCCTCGCTATCTGCAATATTCTCTCTTTCTTCTCACGTTATCTCTGTTATTTAGAGCTAGTGTTACTATCACGCATGACATCATTTTTATTTTAATATAACGTTATAAAGTAACACATTTTTAGGAGAAATAGTTATTGTAACATTTATATCAAATTACATTTCTCAATTTCCTAAAAAGAACCTCTGTTTTTTCACGTGTTCGGAATATTTTAAAACTATTAATATGACATGTACGTAACTAGGTAGGTACCATAATGATACACGTAAAAAATCTCATTCAAATTAATGTTCCGGAAATTGTCCAAAATCTCACTTCCACACCCAAAACATAATTTATTTGTTGGTTCAATAGAAGTGAAATATCGAGCCCGACGAATTTTTTCACTTTTATTATGAAATATAGAGCCCGACGCAATTCGATGTTAAGAATTATTATTTTAATAATTTTACAAGTGACATTTATTAGTTATTTTATTACTTTCTTTCGAGAGGAATTATTAAAAAGTTTGGGGAATCTTTAACCTAACTTAAGATTCATAAAATCAACAAAGAAACATGATGTAGAATGTTTATTTGATATTGGTTTTAAATTGGCAACCTTTTAAACCAAAAAGGTTCCGTAATATTTTTTTGAAAAAGTATCCCCAAGTTTGAATGTGTTCCTCTATAAATCACGTTTCAAATCGCAACCCCAACTTTCTACAGAGCTCAAGATAAATAAATGCATTTGAAATTCAAGCCATTTGTAACCCTTGGATTTTCGCGTCTCAAATCCTACCGCATGAAGCACAGAAAAACTTGAAGCATTGGACGCATTTAGCCTATGAACCAAACTTACGATATTTTACATTGTTATTGATGAAGGGAAGCCACGAAAATGATGACAAACATTGTATTTAATTTAAAAGCATGCTAACATTGACTTTTTTCTTTAACCTTCCTACACTCGCGCGTTGGTCTCCCAGACCGACAAATCAATAATTTGTTGTTTTATCAAAAATTAACAACAATGGAACTTTGAGTTTTTTAGTAGCTTCTTAATTTGTTGCTAGGCATTGTTAAGTGCGGCGCATTGGTGCTGAGTGGACGGGTGACAATTACTTACTGTTATCGGTATTTTAGATAAGTAAAAATTACTTCCCAAAAATTCTAATAATGTTTAATTCTTATTTTTATAATATTTTATCATTTTTGATATATTCATTTATCAGATTTCTGAGTTCGTTTTTTAATTAACACATAAAAAAGATTATTTTTGCTTTTAAAGTTAGAATACAAAAAATATAAGAGTTAAACGCCAGTTTCTGCCAAATAAAGTAAAAGTAAAAGTTTTAATTTTTTTATTTGAATTATTCCTTTTTCTATGTAATGAATACCAATGATGCTTAAAAACTACATAATTAAAATCATTTAGATGAGATGAAATCTCGGTCTGAGAGACCGTGGGCGAATATACGTGTTTTGCGCCGGAGGCGGAGACGTGAAAAATGCAATCATATGAAGCTCAGAAATCACGAATATATTAATTCACTGACTTCAGTTCTAAAATTGTAGATATTATTTGTCATCTGACAGCTCAGACTAGCAGGTCTCATTATACTGATAATATAAATCTGCCACTGGTTTAGAACCAGTAACCTCCCGACGCAGTCATATATGTAAGTACACCACTGTGAGAAAATGAAAAAACAGTGCACGATAAAATAATACGTCAGGTTAGGGTAGTTATTTCATCACTTTCCTTCAATGTTGGTTGGCAAGGAACCAAACATCCTGATATACCTATCTAGAATGGAATGTAGGTAACTATAATTTAGTTACCTATAACGTTTTTAACAACTTTAGTTCCTACGACTCATTCCATCAAACGACCCTTATCGCGGTCCGTTAATAGATTATTTAAGTTGTAACAACCGATATAATGAAAGTGTCACATGGTGAACAGAGTACAAATAAACTGATGTGTTTAATTAAGTGCCCCGATATCAAAATCAATAACCCTGATTTGTATCGGACTAATATTTGTATTTTACTCGAGATAATTTTGCGTTTAATAAAACAACATGTCTCTATTATTGATTATTTAAAATACCACGAATTGACTTTGGATATATAATAATGAGTGTTATCGGAATTAGCGACAGCTTGGACTAAAATACATTCAGTTGGCATTTAATAACCTGACAACTATACTCGTATTATACGTCTGTGTCCATATCGGAAAAAAAATTAGATAAATTTTCGTCGTAAAACGTCAATAACTTAATAATTCAAAATAAGAAAAAAAAATGAAATTCAGTCGTAAAGATACTTGAGGGTAATTAAACTACAAATAAATATCATCAGTTACAGCTCTATTAACATACATAATATTTATGATCATATTATTTCCCAAAAGCTTGATGAAAAATTTTTCAAACATTTGAAAACTTTTTTTATTCTTAATGAATAAAACATCAAATTGTAATATTTAATTAATTAAGACAATTAGCGACTTTCAATCGAAAAGTTGAAACTGAAAAATCAGAAAAAATACGGTCACATCTAGGAATCAAACCCAGGACCTAAGCCGTTTCGGGATGATATGCTCTACGACTAAGCTAATGGGACCTATCCCCTTCGGTCATATCTAACTGTATCATCCTTCCACTATACCATATGTAAAGATAGCAGCAAAAAAAATATACGTTAAGAAAATTGAGATAATATTGGTAGTTCTTAGTCGAAGTATGATGAAATTAAATATGACTAAAGTAGATAGGGTCCCATTAGCTCAGAGGTAGAGCAGCGCCCTGGCAAGTCCTGATTGGATTCCTTGATGTTACCGTATCTTTTCTGATTTTTCTGTTTCAAATTGTTGATTGTGAGTCGCTGATATTATTTTCATTAATTAATATTTTGTTAATTCGTTCAGAAAATTGGTAATCATCGAAAACTAATAAAATATACAACGATTAAATTGTAATAACGTATTAAATATGTGGTAAATACAGTATTAAAGTGGTAAGTAAAGCATTAAATTGTAATAACTTTTTTTCAATTTTATTTATTTATTTATTTTATACACTTTACAAATACAAGACAAAAAGTCCCGATAAACTACTTTTTAGCTGTTTTTCTAACGAGTTCTTTACGTTAAAGATCTTATTTTAGTGATTTAATAGTTACATTTTTACAATTGTATAAAATAAAATTTAATTTTTTACAGAAATATTGATAAAAATAAATTTTTGAAAACATAAATAACATTTTTAAAGTCTTTAGAATAATATCTCATTGTAAGCTAATACAAATTAATTCTTTCCGTAAGCCAAGTCTTCAGTAAATTCATCAATTGTTTGTTTTGGGCACAGTTTTTAATTTCGGCAGGTAACATATTTAAACAACTGGGAATCATGTAATTTAGCGTTCTTTGTCCATATTTATTTGGTACAATTAGCCCTTCATTAAAGTTAAAACGAGTATTATGGTTGTGTTCCAGCCTGTTTATATATAAAGGATTATTTATGTGTTGAAATATAATTTCGTACCACAGAATTGCTCTCACTGAAAGAACTTTGAGACCTTGATAAAAGTATGGAATATTATTTCTTTCTTTGTATAAATTTTTTTCAGCTAATAATTTAACCAATAAATATATTTAATTAACTTTAGTACTACCTAATACCAACATATTAAATATTGTTGGTATTAGGTAGTACTAAAGAAATAACCACCGTCCTTAGTTATATAATAATATCTTGTCAAACAATAAATAATCGTAAGAAAAAGTTGATGGTTTTGAAACATGATTCCATTACATTTATGTTTTATCCTAGTATATAAATAACGCTCCTAAAAACCATTCCGACCAAAAAACATGCTTTTATCTGAAACAAAATAAACTGTTTATTTTATTTTTCATATCTCCCCCGTGAGCGGAATGTGTATCGATATATAAAAGTAAATAATATTATGATATTCAATCTCCTAGGAATAAGCAATAAATATATCAGAACGTGGTTTTCAATGTCCATATTTCAAAGATATTGGATCACCCCGCATTTCCCCATTCCCCACATATAACTCTTCCCATACATTCGCAACATTCAGACACTTTCCAATACATTTTAGATGTCCATCTATTTGTTATTTGTGTGTTTTTTATTATTATTTTCATCCCCCGTTTCCGGCGGTTCTTTTGACCTCATGCAAAAAGGGTTAAATATTTATGTGCTCCAATAAAAAGCTTTATCTGCGAGAAAAAAGCAAATAAAATGTAGTGTTCTTTGTCATTTTTTTAATAAAATTGTTAGGTATCATAAAGCAAATATGATTCAATCATTGTATGTAGATAGATTGGTTACGTCATTTAATGTAGTTTCTTTTGGAGTAACTCCAATGTATACATACCTATAAGATATATTTATTTATAAATGACTAGCTGGTACCTACCCGGCATGCGTTGCACTGCCATTCAGAGAAATAAATTGTTTCTCCCTGCATGTCTATTATCATGCGTTCCCATTCCCCTCCCGCGTCTCCTTCCCCTCCTGCCTTCACTCCCTGCCGTTAAAAATATGAAATACACACATTTTCAAATCAATCGCGCACCATCTGTAGTATTTTTTATACAAATTTCTAACGCCAGAGCTTCTGAAACACTCTTCTGCTAAAATGCAATGTTCTGTAAAAATTTTGAGTGAATCCATCGATTACTTTCCGAGATTTGCAGACACACACATACCGATCCTAAATTTTTATAGGTATATGTAGATGATAATAACATACATGATTCTTTAAAAAATACGTCTGAATCCTAAAACAAATTGAATAACAGAGACAAATAAAATGTGTGACAAATCCAACAAGCAAATCAGTTTTTTCCACAAAGGGAAGAAATAATATAATGTGCTTCCGGAAACCACAAAAATTACATCAATTAGTGAATTCATAATGATTGTAATGACCACCTTAGGGCAGGTACGCACTTACCGGTTTGCCGGAATGCGGTCAGCCGTCCGGTTGACCGCAGTCAAAAATATGTATGAAAAATGAGTTTTTATGCGCAACGTCATGCGGCTGCCGCTATACGTTTTTCATACATATTTTTGACTGCGGTCAACCGGACGGGCAGCCGCGTTGCGGCAAACCGGTAAGACGTGCGTACCTGCCCTAAAGCTTTACAAAATGTTATAGTTATACAAGTCATAAGTAAATTGTACAAATAACTAAAATATATAATTTAAAGAGCTTGTAGTTTATGGGCGGCTTCACCGGTGTTTCGACACATTTTTTATTTTTTTTATTTTGGCGAAATAGAATGCTGAAAACAGTTGCAATATTAAAAAAAAACACAAGTTTCTTCTTTACTGTTTAGAGGAAAACGGGCGACGTTTCGTCCATACAAATATATTTCTTCATTTCCTTTCTACTGGAAACTGCAAATACTTTGATACTACTGCAAATACTTCTAAATTTAATATAGATATCGTCTACTAGCACGTCGGCTTTTTTTGATATTTTGATAAGTTACTTCTTGCAGGAGTTAGAACCTTCCAAAAATCGTTAAAGTAGCCTGGTTTGAACGCCATCAACAGTCGCTCAGTATACAAAATAGTATATTTTTTAAAGCAAAACGTACAAACATAGAATTTTTGCTTCTTATTCAGTTATTAAAAAAAAAAACAAAATTGGTCCAGTTTTGAATGAGAAACATTGGGAATACAAAACCTCGATTTTGATAATTTTATTTTAGTATTATAATCCTGAGATGCAGTTGTCATTTTCGCTCAGTATTCGGGGGAAAAGACAGTATTTAGTGACAGCAAAAGTTTGATAAAATATCTGCCGGATCTGCTCTGATGATGGACACTGCAACGCTATCCGAAACGTCGGCTAAATAAGGAGGTAGCGCAACATGGCATAACACCCCAAAAACAAATACCTAATGAAAAATATCTATTATTCAAATTTCTCGGCGACCGGGTATTCTCTTAAGATATTACATAAGTACGGATAAAGTATTCTCTTAGGTTATGTTACATACCGTTGAGTGGGTCGGATAAAATAATTACGAAAGTCAATAATAAAAAAATGTTCTCTTTGATCTTTTGATCATTCACACAATGCCGTTTAATGGTCTCCAATAAATCATTCATTTCTACAGTACTTTGCCCACGCATAAGTTTAGTAGAATCAAGGTTCTTCCTAAACCCGCCCACCCACTTTGATAGCCGAAGTAAAAAATAACAGTTTGGTTAAATCACTGATAAATGAAAATGAAAACGAATCAAAAGAAAATGCTGTGGGCGCAAAAATTCCAAGGAATTACAATCGTAAAATTCATAGTGTTTCGTATCTATTAAGTGAGGAGTATGCAAACTTTTTGAAAGTGCATAATTATTTTAAATACAGAAATGTTTTATCTTAGCATAAAGAACGCAACTCATACAAAAGTTTGAATGAAATAAATAAAATCTTTAATATTTCAATAGACATGGTTCTCGAGTTCTAAGTAATTTTCCATGGATTGTCCACAATTCAGTAACTAAACGAACTGCAGTAATTAAACTAATTATCGTAAGATTTTTATACATGGTGACTTCACTACGAACATTCTTCTAGACAAAAGGCGACTCTTTCGCGATTTTCACTGATTAAAATGTTTCTGTAACGGGCCCGCGTACCACTGCTCGTGATACCCTTCACAAGGCATTTCGGGGGTAGTAAAATAGTTCAATTTGTTTATCAGGGCGCTGTGGAGGCTTTTCCGGATATGCCTTAGTCATCAAGACGAGAGGAAAATACTATGAAAGTTAATAGAGCGGCACGTCTTGTTATTTTGCATGACAAGGCAGCCATGGTAGATACGTTGATAGGATACGGGATGTATAGATGATACGGGTACGGGATACGGGGCTATTTATTTATTTATTTATTTATTTATTTATTGAAAAAAATAAGAAATACATGAAAACATAAGCTGCACATCTCACTAGGGGATTCCTGTATCGAGATATGCAGTTTTACAATAAAGTAATTAAAAAAAAAAAGAAACATACATATACCTAAACCTAAAAGAAATATAATAATAAACCTACAAAAGAAACACTGAGTACAGTTATTTAAACATTACTAATTAATAATTATTACAGCTTATTATGCTCATTGTTGACAAAAATAACATTATACTGTAAACTAAATATTAAAATATGTAAATACAAGGTACCTGTTGTGGCTTACCAGATGCAATAATAGGGTGATCATACCACAGTAGCATTAAATTATTAACAAAAAATAAATAATAATAAACAATTATGTAATAAATTTATATAGTTTATGAAATAAATATAATATATTAAGTAAATATGTAGATATAAATAAATTAAACAAGTAATATAATATAATATAATTATGAGTAAACAATAATAAACAATTTAATAATAATAAGTAAATAAACATAAGTAAATAAAGTACATAATAATTATGAGTAAATACTAATAAACAATTATAATATTGTATAGTAAGTAAATTATGGTACGAAAGAAGTAGATAATAGTAAGTAAATACTTATAACAATAAGCAAATTAAAAAGTACATAACAATAAATAAGTTAAGTACATACAGAGTAATTAAATATGGATTGTATCAAATATAGCTTAATTCCATAGTGATTTAAGATATAAGCGACAACATGGGTAATCCAAAACCATCACTCTCAGTTAGTATACATACTTTGACCATTTTCTTGAATAAATGTGATGTACCAATAGTTTTTATTTTTTCATTGAGCATATTATAAAGCAACGGAGCTTTATATGAAAAACTTCTTTGTCCAAAGGATGTTTTGGTATATACTGGCTGATACATTAAAGAAGAGGCCAATCTAGTGTTGCGTACTTGTTGAGATCTTTTAGCAGTGATAATGTTGTTGAAAAATTTACAGAGAGCATGTATTATGTACAATTGCCTTATTGTCATAATTTTGCTTTCGCTATATAATAACTGTGATGAATACATAAAACTTTTCTTGAACATTATTTTTAAAATTAATTTTTGTGCAATATTTAAAGGCTCTAGAGTAGTCTTGTGACAAGAACCCCAACAAATAACGTTATATGAAAGTATTGATTGAACAAGAGCATAATAAACAGTTTTTAGTGTAACTTTGTCCAATATATTTCTTAGAGTCTTGAAGATATAGGCTAGCTTTCTTATTTTGTTTGTTAATATAGCAATATGATTGTTCCATTTTAAATGTTTATCAATAACTAAACCAAGATATTTGATATTGTCTACTCTTTCCAAAGATTGACAATTACACTTCTGCATGCAACAATGTATTTTTAAAGAGCGGTCCAAAGATGGTTGATTTACAGAAGAAATACTAAAGGTAATATATTTAGTTTTGTTCATGTTTAAGGTTAACAAGTTTTGATCAAGCCAATTTTTGACTGCCCTTAATCCTGTCTCGCACTTAGCATACGTTTCATCCCAAGTATCACCAGAGAACACTAAAACAGTGTCATCTGCAAATACAATTGAAGAACCAGAAAATTGCAGTTTACAAAGGTCATTAATATATAACAAAAATAAAATTGGACCCAGAACACTGCCCTGAGGAACACCATATACAATTGATTTGTTTGAACTAATATGATCATTAATCATGACTCTCTGTGTTCTATTTTCAAGATAAGTTCTGAACCAATCTAAAGCTTTATTAACAATACCCATTGAACTGAGTTTTTTCAATAGTAAACCGTGGGATACGGTATCAAATGCCTTAGACAAGTCCAAGAAGACAGCCATTGCTTTATTGCCAGTATCGAGAGCTTCTATGACTGTGGTGATCATTTTTAATGCAGCATCACTAGTTCCCATGTTCTCTCGGAAGCCAAACTGATTATCTGAGAGAATTTCATATCTTTTTACATAAGACATCAACCTAATTTTAGCTAACTTCTCTATAATTTTTGATAAGGTGTTTAGCAGGGATATTGGTCGATAGTTATTGACATCTATGTTATCTCCTCCTTTAAATAAAGGAATAATTTTGGCATTTTTGCAGTGATACCATTTTTTTATGATACCATTTTTGCTATGATACCATTAAACTATTCCCAACGGGAAGTATGGCAACATCGGAAGAGATCGATTGTTCTACCGCCATTTTTTTACACAAACTTGCCCTTAAAGGGCTTTGTTATATTCTGCATTTTAATTGCATCCGTTTAAAAAAATGTTGTATAAATTAATTAATCTTCAAATGTGCTTTAAAATATGTAGGTGACGTAACATAATGCAAATAGGAGATTAGCACACATATTTTTTTTTCAGTTCATGTTGGCGACGGTTGAACTTACCTACTCTAATCAATAAGGTTTAGTAGGTCAAGAAAAGCTTTTCTCAAATTCGTTCGTTAAGAAACTTATTTTCCTTTTACGATTGTAATGAAAATAATATACCTAAGAGATCTAAATGAAATGCAGTAATGAACTGCAAAAAACTAATATATATATATATTATCAACATCGCTTTAAAGTTATGTTAAATACCTACGTGTACTCTAAGAACGGGTTGTTAATTTTTTTTTACGGATTCATCAAATATTTGAAGTTAATTTTCAAGTTCTGTGTAAGTTCTATTCAAGTTCTGTGATTATTTCAGCTTTAGGAGAAGCAACTGGCCTATAATGATATAACAACAGAACATGAATAGAACTTAAACAGAATGTGAAAATCAACTGCAAATATTTGATGAATCCGTCAATTTTTTATAAACAACCCGTCCTAAGTGCACCTTTTTTTCGTTAATCGGTATAATGTTGTATATTACAGGTTTTATGCACACATGTTGTGGAGTGCATTTAAAATAGAGCATGCCATTAAATCACAACGAAATATTTAAAACATGAATTGACTAACTGCTAAGATGAGGTTTTTGGAGATGAAAAAGATTTTAATTATATGTTCATTTCATTATTAAATATGTTTCTTTGTCAGAGTAATTACCCAATAAAAATTTAAAAAAAAACATTAAAAATAATTCTCTTTTTACGGAGTCAGTACCTTATGTACACCGGAGTTATAAAGTAGACATATTAATAATTGTTATTGCTATATGAAAATTCATTTAAAGTATACGAGTATCTAGAAAGGTGTCTGAGAAACTGCTAAGAAACATAACTAATTTAATTTTTTTCTATTTTAAATTTTTTCATTTTCATTTATTATTTTTTCTATCCTCACATTAATTAACAATTTCGGAATCCACTTGATAATATATATATTTAGAAAGTATTTAGAATTACAAAAATAAGACACATTGCAACTCAACTCAATATTTACCGGCTCTACGTGTAAATAGTGACCAGGTAAGCATAATGACGTATTGAATTCACGTGCAATTAATTGTGTATTATATTTTGCATATTAGGCATATAAAATTTAATGTTGAAAAGATTACTGATAATCAGAAAACCTAGTAACCACCGTAGAAATTAAATTATAGTTGTGATTTTCATTTTACAAGAGAATTAAGAAAACTTTTTACCGATGTCTACTAGGTTCTGGCATACGCATATAGATGATTTCTATGATTGCACAGAATACCACGTTCCAACAAATCATGAATATTGAGAGGGTGGTTAGATGGCGCTCGATCAGAACACGTCTTCACAAAGATGGCCGCTCTTTCCTTTTCCCGCGTAAAAAGCACAACTTCCGATAGATTTCCGCTTCCCGTCAATGAAGCGGAAACAATAATAAGGTCGTATATATTCAAGGGAACGCATCCCGAGACCGTGGAGCAAGGTTTTATTGCTATTTTTGCACATACTATGCGGGAACAAGTCGCTCGCCAGATATACTAATATAATATTTCACCCAAGAGGACATAAGTCCGGCTTACGGCCACACTTTGCCTGTCTTGAAGGATTTAGAAAGAAAGAAATGTGTATTCAAGCTGCTGTTGTTTTATAAATAAATTCAGGTGGCGTTGCACTTTTGCGAAGACCCGTCTAAATGTGGACAGTCCGAATGCACAGTGAATAAATATTATATTAGAATAAGCTAACAATTATAATCTAAACGAAAATATGAAAGAGAACAAGACACTGAAAAACAGAAAAAAGACAATGGTCGCAACTGGGACTCGAACCCAGACCTCACCGTCTAACCGATATATTTTTCATATTTTCGTTTAGATTATTATTGTTAGCTTATTCTAATATGATATATTTCACTGATGGGAATAACCTTCAAAAAAGTAATAAAAAGAAAGTTTTTCTTATAAAAATTGAAGAAATATTAGATTAAATTATAAAATTGAATCAATAGCATTGATACTTGGTAGCAGAATCGATGTATTACTAGGCTAGAAATGCCAATATCATTTGATTTTCAATTCGCATATAAACTTCAAAGTTTAAAAAAAAAATTACTTTTATTTTAAAAAAATCACTTTATTTTAAAAAAACACGATAGTCTATTAGATCGATAACCAACCTTCCTCAGGACCATAATAATATATACTAACTTCTTCTTCTTCTTGTACCCTGTCTGTTCAACGGACGTTGGCTATCATGTTGGTCTATGCGGACTTTGTTTACTGCGGCCCGGAACAGCTCTACACCGACTGGCCAAACCGCTGTATCAGGTTTTTCAGCCATGAAGTGCTCCTTCTTCCAGGGCCCTGTCTTCCGGCAATCTTTCCCTGCATTATGAGATGCAAGATCTCAAACTTTTCTGGATGTCTCACCACATGTCCAAGATATTGAAGTTTTGGGATTTTTATAGTTTTAATAACTTCTTTTTCTTTCGTCATCCGATACATAACATCTTCATTCGTAACCTTGTCCATCCAGCTTATTTTAAGTATTCTTCTGTAGATCCACCTCTCGAATGCCTCAAGTCGCCTAATTAGTTCTTCAGTAAGTGTCCATGCTTCCATTTCTTTGAACTAACGTATGTACATACAAATATACGTATCTATAAAAGAGTTAACAATAAGAAGAGAGAAAGAAAAAATATTAGATTGGGATAGAACATTGGAGTGCTCTAGGTAGAAGGAGAGGGGGGGGGGTGTTGAGGGTTGTATGGGGAGAAAGGGAAGCACATGTCTGTAGCTAACTAACTTATCATCAAGCTGTTTCCCTGCAGGGGTATGCAAAGAGGATAGACCGCCAAACAACTTGGTCTCGGCACATTCTTTGTCTCTTTCACACTCATACATTGTCTTATACTTACTCTTCTATTATTCTGACTCTTGAAACTCAAGCAGCTGATTCACTTGATCGTGCCGTGTCTTCCTCGGGCGTCCCCGACTTCTTCTACCATTCGCATTTGTGTCGTAGATTCTCCGTACATTCCTTTCTTCGTTCATTCACGCTACATACCCAAACCATCTGAGAGTCCTTTCTTAATATTACTCGTTTCGCTTACACCAGCTTTGCATTCTTTGCGGATCTCTACGTTCCTCACACCATCATATATGTCTATATACCACACATTCGCCTCAAGGATGTCATTTCTGCAGCATTCATTCGACTTTCATCCTTCCTCTGCCAGTTCCATGCCTTACTGCCATACATCAGGGTAGGTATCAGAAATCCATTGTGGTTTGCTAGAAGTTAGTTTATATTATTATGGTTCTGTAGAAGATTAGTTATAACCGAAACTAGTTGACTATTGTGTGATACATAAATAAAGTCGTTTAAAACTAAGTAATTTTCTATTCAAATAATAATATCACGCCACAAAGATATTTCTTTCTTTGACAATTTTAGGTTTCTTGCGTGACTGACAACGTTACATGTAGAATGTACGTTATCATTGACATGTTTTGTTGTAGCGGGGACGATATATGACGTTGTACTACCAAGTCATACTTGAAAGAAGGAAAATATTCAGATGTTATGTAAGTAGAAGTAGGTATCTACTTATAGCTAATTTAACTAAGCCATCAACTCTAAAATTTAATCTGTTTTCTAATTTAACAAGAAGCAGTTTTGATTGGCGTAGGTGTTGGTCGTTGGAACTATGAATCCACCGTCGTACAATAGGAGTAATTGATCCGCACCGACCAGTTTGGTCTCGGAAACGGAAACAAGTTTTTAATGGCCGTCGGGTGTAACACCAGATGTCGCTAGTATAGCTGTCAATCATGTGACAGCGGTGTGACTACTAGATGTGATACAGCGGCCTACCTATCTACAGCTGGCTACTGGATACTAGATATTCCATTCTACTTCACGATTGTAGTAATGGCCGGACTCAGAACTTCACAAAAAATCACATAACAGAAATCAGCTCATTTTGCGTAAAGGATGATATTTAATTAAGGTATTTGTTTAATCCACAAGAGAATTTAAAAAATTTCAGGAGGCTCTGAAGAAAAAAACAATAGGGCCCATATAATTTTTGGGGATGCTGAATGAAGGGTACTTTAATGAAAAGGAAGGAGAGGATTTTCTTGGAAGGAAGAGGGTATGAGAGGTGGGTAGGGGTCAACCAATCAGGGCTCGCGGTTATTTGACAGAAGGTCAAAATATATCCACTTTGCAATAAAATCCAAATAACTGGAATATTTATGAACGCACCCGAAAACTAAAAATTGTTTTTGAAAGGGGATGAAATACGCTTTAAAAATTTATAATTCGAAATAAACATACATTTTTTAAATGTAAAACGGTAAAACCGTGTTACGCCTATCAATCCGGTATTTTTAAGTTATCGAGTTCACTGTGCTAGAGCTCCTGTATCCAGCACCGTGATCTGGTTCTGATTGCCGTAAATTTAACTGCTCGTGAATCGCTACGGTGTTCGCTATCCACCTTCTCATAAAATAATCTCTGCGTAGAATATTGTTAAATAAACTAGTAAATACCATATATATATTTTATATATTATATTATTTCAGATACACAAAAAAGTAATGATGCCCAAAACTAACATACATGGATGTTTTTACTAACATACAAAATTTTTAATCATATTAAATTTAACAATATTAAATAGTAATAATTAGCTAAAAGAAAATGTTTTGTAGTAAATAAGAAACAAGTTAAATGGGATAAAAAGCAGAATATTTTATAATATTATAACTAAATCCATTTATAAAAATCATATTGTCATTTCGAATGCGACTCTGTCACTGGGTAGATACATAAAACTAATGTCAGTCACATAATATTTCCTATGAACAAAATGTCCCACCCGTGAAATCCGATTCGGGTTGCTCTAATAAACACTTTGATTGCTTTTTACATCAGATTATAGCATTAAATATTATTAATCTGGGGTATGGGTATTATATTAAAATATCTTGTACCTACAGTAATAATCGTAAAGGGTAAATTATCTACAATGATTTTTGTGTGATCGGGTTCACTTAACGAAAACTAGTATTTACCTACAATATTGCGGTGTCGTGGGGTATAAAATTTTTGTGAGATAAACTGAATTCATAAGGAAACATGATTAATATTATTTATACAATGAAAAAACATTTACGAGTTACACCACGTATCTCAAAAAATACATATTTTTTCGCATTTCTTTTAAAACTACGCATGCGCCATGGTTTAAATCGAAAAAAAAGGTTTTGGCCAATCACCGCTCCTTTTATACAAAGTTTAGTAACAAAGTAATTGATACTTATCTTTGATTAGCAGTAAATGTTTTATTTAGTAATAAGAATAAAATTATATAAATTTTTAGTGCTCTTATAATTATTTTTGTTTTATTATTTGAAGAAATTTAAATAGAATATTATATTTTTCTCGCATAATAACAACGCATATCTCAATATTTCTTAGTTTTTTTTATTCATGTCGTTTACAATATTAAATAATATGTTTTTTATGAAAAAAATTACTTCCCCAAATAACCGATAAATAACTATCCCTTTTACCTACCTACCTAGACTACCTACTAAAATCGAAACTTTTTTTTAAAATTTGTAAACGTAGTCTTATGATCATTGAATAAATTAGTCAAATCAAATAAGGTTGCATGACTAGATAAAATCAATGCGAGGTAAATGAACGCAACAATTATTACGAACTGTTATACAACCACGTTTATTAATTATCATTTTAATACCCCATTTATAAAACAGGCTTACTCCAAACCGTGAAACGCTCCGATCTGCATGCCACATTATCCGCTTAAGCCTGGGCACGCAAACAAAACAAAAAAATAACGTTAAAATGATAATAATATTACCGCTCTTATTAAAAATACATTACGCAACAATGCTCAATTAATTCAGTTTTCATAATGGCGATCAGCGACAGAGTTATGAAGTCTCAAATTTAAAAAATATAATAAAGGGATGAAATTAATCACAGAGTTAGCAAATATCTCCGCGGATGTCAATGCAATTTGGCGTCGCATATGTTCCCCTCTATTTGTTAACTTTTACACGGTTTCGGGGGGTTAACCGCGCGGAACCGCCCAGTTTTTTTGTCTACATTTTGGGGTGACTAAATGGCGATTGTGTCGATAGTGCGGTGAAACTTGTTCTGCGAGAATCAAAATATCGTTTCTCGCGACGGCCCCGCCTCTATGCCTCCGAGCAGGCGATTTTATTCATTCAGGTTATTATCTGTCATTGTTGGAGCTGAAGTGTAATTTGGCAAATTACTTTTCCATCTATCGGAAGGGTTGTTGGTCACAAGTGGACTCGCTTTGAAAAGAGGTGGTTTTACTGTTAACCGGAATACAGCAGTATCCAACAGGTTTTCATACACAATTATAATTTATTTTGACATTAATCAAACTGCATCAAACATATTTTGGGTCATTTCACTATGATTAATTGCTTAGAAAAGCCTTTTTAATGAATCAGCGAAACCAAATAGCTCTTTTTCGATAATAATGATTTAAATCATTGGGGCGACAACACTGCCATATCTTTTCAAGTTTACATTGAATGAAATGATTACAAGAGCATGCTGTTATGCGAATTGTTTTATTGAGATGTCGAGTTTGCAAAATCAAAAATGATAGGTAGCCTAAATCTTTCTTCATAAACAGTTAACAAAATATCCTCGCCACAAAAAAGAACATGCAGTAAAATAGATAAACCCATGACATTCTATTACCTCGTGAAGGAAATATACGTCCGATTATCAGCTAATCCGGAGAAGCCTTACTTACAGTCCAATCTCAAGCCTTTTTACATCAAGCTCTGTCGCGTGCTTCCGAGTAGCAAAATCCTTTCCCTAAAACGCATTCTAAGAGAATGTACATGTATGATTTGTACATTTTTATTTGGTGATGTGTTTTATTTGCTGTTTTTACCGTGTCCTGGATAGGCGCAGCCGGGATTTAAAGGAAATGGCCTCTAACAATCCTACCCTGTCTACGAGAGACATCTGTCGTTATAATTGAAGGATTACTGAGGTAATTGAATGGAGCGAGTGGTATTCACCGCCGGTGTGAGAGGGACGCGACTCTGCTGGAAACAGTGGGAATGAGAGAGAGGTAAACGTGTGTCAATTTGAAATTGCCGAGGGGACTCTGTACATGAACGGTTCTATCATCGTATCGGAGACGCGATCCATTTGCATTTGTGTCAGCGAAGTGCTTTTTAGGGAAAAAAATGTTTTCAATTATGTGGTCGGATTTCTGGGCTAGTGTTCCATTTGTTGGAGGATTCATATAGTACAATTGAACTTATGTATTTATGAAAAAATACTGAAGTTGATAATGTGTTTCATGTAAATTTATAATTTGATTTCATCCGCAATTAGAGTTTCAGCTCGCGAAGAGCTTTTGAACCGAAAGTGCGTTCTTGTAGTACACGCGGGATGTTTTTTACGAAATCTTTAATCCAAGTTTATTGACGCGATCCGTATTCATCTAGTACTCCATCTAGTACATTAATGTTGCTGTTTTCGCTTTAAGCGAGGTTATCTCAAATACGGGATAATCCCTCGTAACGTGGATAACACTTAACCGCCATGAGATCATCCTGCCATTGATCATATAAAAACTTTACATAGAAATCACATTTTATACAAAACATTTAAATTTTCTGGTGAGGTTCAAATGCTGATCGAAAAGTACCAGTTTATCCTCATTATTCTGAACCTTGAAAATATTATTTTCGTTATTTATTTTTGGGGTGTCATGCCATGTTGTGCTACCTCCTTCTTTAGCCAACGTTTCGGACAGCGTTACAATGTCCATCATCAAGACAGGCGTATATGTGATGATGGACATTGTAACGCTGTGCGAATCGTTGGCTAAAGATGTAGCGCAATATGTCGTAACACCCCAAAAATAAATCACGAAAATACTTTTGGCCGTGAAAATCTTAAATCGTGTCTTAAAAAGTTTAAATTAAAATCACAACCCTCAGACCTTCAAAACAAGCTCTTGGATGGAGAGCTCTAGCTAAATGGTGCAGTTTTTCTACTTATAATTTCTACGTCAAAAGAACTGTATAGCTATTATCCAGATCGCATCGTCATTTTCATCAAAAGACAAGCCAAACAAACTGGCAAAAAAAATCACAATATTTTTCAAATGTTTTATTATAATAACAAAAATACTAGAAGAGATAATTGTTCGAAGGTCAGGAGAAACCGGGTAACGACCTAACTTCACGTGAAAGGTTATAATGCATATTATGCCCATATCTACATATGTATATTGGTGCGACGGAGGCAATATGAGTATATATCAACGAAACTAGTTTCCAAAACGTAACTATTTCAGCCGATGTCTCACGCGAACGTAATTAAAAAAAAAAATTCATGTCATTTAATAGTTAGAGTTTAGAGTACGCCCCTGGCCTAATATACAGCATGATTTAAACGATCACCGCACACAGATGCAGGGGCGGCCCCAGTCTATTGTGTGCCCAACAAAATGTGATGGATATAGTAATAAGACCCCCTTGTCGGCGGCCGAATTTACATTTTTATTGAATCTTTCAATACGGGATGTTGTTTTGGGCTTAGATTCCATGGGCGGCACGTATTTATTTATTTAATAAAATTATCTCAAACATATTACAAAAAGTATAGAGCATCTTTGGAGCACACTTATCATTTGGAGTACATTTTACCGCAAATTTTTCATCTCTTTTGTAAATAAAAATTAGGTCATATTTTTATGCATTTAGGTAGGTGCTGCGGTAATTATAGTAGAATGACATAGAAATTAAAAAGTAGTATTAGTAAAATTTATGCTTACGGTTGTTTCAGAGAGGGGTCGTAAGTGATGTCATCAATCAAGTGTCTTCTATCTTTTTCAGTTTCATACGAGACGTGTTATTATAATAAAAATTGATTTTAATTTTAAATTCGATATACATATACAAAAAGTTTGCACACGGCTTAGAGCTATAGTGAACAAACTTTATAGACTGAAGTTTTTTGTTCCACTAAATACCCTTAGATTAGTATATCTGTCATTGGCGGAATCCCAAATAAGATATGGAATAACCACATGGGGACATTCAACAAAAACAAACCTTCTTTCAGTGCAAAACGTACAATATTCTTTGGTAAAATTATTATTGAAAAAAACTGAATACAAACAAAGACATGATGTACCAAAATCGTTACTATACAACTCTGTAAATTTATTATCTGTTCGTGCTATATTGTGGCTTAAAATTGTGAGTCAGCATACATCTCAATCCGAATATAATAAACTAGTGGTTCATGTTCATAATACAAGACTAACTGCAAACGATGGTCTTGTAATTCCCAGATACCTAAATAAATACGGTCAAAGAACTCTAGAATACCTTGATACAAAAATTTACAATTTGTTACCCAACGCAATAAAAAGTTGTGAATTGAGTTTCAGAAGGAAATGTATGCTGAAGAAATGGTTAAGAGAAAGAATTTTTTTGTACTAATCTCTGTTTTATTTTTCTTTGTTTCTGTCATTTTCTCTTTTCTGTATTTCTTATAAATTTTATTAACAATTTTTTCTCCATAATATATTATTTATGTATGTATGTGTGTATGTATATATGCGTGTATATATATATATATATGTATACATATTGTGTATATATAATGTAATAATATGAAATGTCAAAAGAACCCGTTGACAAACTGATATCAATCAGTTTAACGGGACTTAATCTGGAAATAATAAAAAAAGGAAGATTTTTCGTCAATGACGTACGTGCGACCTCTCTCTCTGACCGATATAAATCTTATATTATTCCCAAACAACATTTAAAAAAAAAAAATTAAAAGAATGACAAACATTCCTGGTTTACGAATAGCCTGACAATATTTTAAAATCTCCTACTACCAACACAGTAAGCGGAAAATGTGGTTTGTGTCGCGATGGAGGATATAAGTCGGATTTACACTTATCTGACGTGTCGTGTTGTGACTCGTCAAAAAGGTATCGGTTTCATACGTTTAGTATCGAATCAACACAAGCCATCACAACACATTGCGACACACTATTATAAATCTCACCGTACTAAATGTAGTAGAAGCGATACCGTTCTGAAGCGTTACAATACGACACGTCAGACAACTATAAAATCGACTTTGCCAACCGAGGAATCGAGCACCCGACGCTTGGCATAATATTGATTTCATGATATAGTAAGAACTTTCATTTTTACACTGGCTCCATACAGGAGGCCCTGAGGAAAATAATTCCCCTCAGAGCCTATGTCATCTTTGGGGATGGCGTGTGGAGGGTCTTTTTAGGAAAGGGAGGTGAGGAAGTTCTGGATTTTATTTAATTAATTTGGGTTATTTCACAATTTATTAATTAAAAATAATATATAGTATATTTTCGGCACGTTCCAGAGTGGAAGATACTCTTAGTATCGCACTGGTGTAAGACACCATTCACAATTGAAACGTTGCTTGAAATGGCATTAGCCAGGTTTGGTGACCAGATCTGAATAGCCAGGTACTTCCCCACCTTCCTCTTTCCTATATCCTTCCCTTCCTGACTACCTTCAGCCTCACAACATACTCCAATTGGGGATGCCATAGTCTCACTAGCTTCAGACGGTAGCAGTTGGGACTCTTGTGCGGTATTCATATAAAAAAGGCGATGTTCCGGGAGATTACAGCTGGAGAAGTCAAAGATACTCCCTCAACCATTCTCTCCCGATCCGGCCTGCCATGCAGCTGGTGGGCAGATACATTCGCCGCCAAGACCCAGACTAACCTCAACCCTCGAACCCAGGTACCCCTACTAAGTCATTAAACTTAGCGAACTACTTGGGGTGACCTTTGGCAGAGGTGTTAGGTATACAATAAATATTTCCTTGGGCGGCGGCACCCACACCTGCCTCCCAAATGGAAACGTGAGGCATTGAACTGGCAGAGAAATAATGAATGTAGACATGATGTATAAGTGAGATTCCTGATATATACCTATTTGTTGTAAAACCATATAGTTACATTATGGGTATAGCCATTTTAAATTGTGGAGATCTGGAAGGAATACAAGGCCGATAAAAATTATAATAATTTCCACCTTTTTAAAGCACCGTTTAGTGATGAATTACGTCAAGTGCACTTGATGGGTAGGATAAAAAAGGTACGCTTAGTTAGTTGGGGCATTAAAAAAGGAATATATGACGCGAAATGGATTGTAGAATAAGTCAGAAAAAGCCAAGGAAGACATGGCATGACCAAGTGAATCAAATACTTTCAGTCGGGCCACGCCAAGAGACAGAATAATATAAATAAAAAACGGTGAGCTCTGGCGTATTTAAATTATTAAAGATCAGATAATGCTAAGAAACTGAAATTGACAAAATGAAACTGACAATAACAATGTTTTCATTTTACTTTCTCATACATTAAAATTGTTGTATGACCTCTTGCATGGTACAAAAAACCTCTGAACTTTAACAATAATCCCCATCTTATACCCTGTAATATAAAGGTATCCACAAACCTTATCAGAAATCAGCCACCCATTACGCCGTCTGATTGACGTGAATTATATTTTTTTTCAATAAATAGGACCTGCTCGATATCATAATATATTGATAAATAAAAACATCCGTGATATCGATCAATCACTTGACACAATTAGAATTAAGTACCCTTAATACCGTCTGACCAACCGAAGCGTGAATAATTCAAATTTAGAATGAATAAATAAATAAAACCGTTCACTGACTCCAAATTTTAATTCCTTTTTTTTCAAGTTGGAGACTATTGTATGATATTTATAATACACCAGTAAGGTAGCTTCTTAAATTGAAGATGGTCTCTCGTATCTAGGATAATTATCAGGAATTTCCATATGTCAATCAAAACAGATTATATTTCATTTGACAATAATATTATTAGTAATTCCTGCTTCGGTAATTTTAAGAAAGATTATTGTGGTATTCAATTAGGTAGGTACCTGACCGTTTTTGAAGATACCGAAAATAAAGATTTTTCTATTAGGTACCTACAGAAATTTTAGGTTTCTTGAATATTTTCAATTACAAAATGTTTTAAATATATTTTTTGTGATATAGGTACAGATTGGTATACATGACACCATCATTATTACAGTCGAAGATGATCATTTCTTTGGTTATCTTTTTATTTTTAATATACGAGTATCAAATGGGGGTATATTTATTGATTTGAAGTTTATTAATTTCATGGAAAATAACTGCGCTCTTTTTTTATGTGAATACCGCACAAGATTGCGCACTTGAAGTGAAATGAAACAAAACTGCGCTATACGAATATTGCATTATTATTATCATAAGATTCCTAATCGCTCCCGCCTGGAGCCAGTGAGACTATGGCATCCCCAATAATTGGAGCGTGTTGTGAGGTTGAGTGTGGTTGGGAGAGGAAGGAGATGGGAAAGAGTAAGGTGGGGAAGTACCTGACTATTAATACCTGGTCACCAATCATGACTAAAGCCATTTCAAGCAACGTTTCATTTATGAATGGTGGTCACACCAGGGCGATACTGATAATATTTTCCACTCTGGAACATTATGGAATATTATTTTTAATTAATTAATTATGAAATAATCAAATAAAATTTATTTTTTCACCGGGATTTGAAATCGACCTTCGGATTGCTAGTCGAGAGCCTTACCCCTCGACCATGAAGGCCATCACAATGTGAATGTTATCGTTTTTCGAACCCTGTGTATAATTTGAACGTTGTCGTTTTTTACGTGATTGCCGCACAATAATTGATACTGCTTTCATCCGGAGCAAGTGAAACTATGGCATCCCCAATTCGGGTATGTTGTGATGCTGAAGGTAGTGGGGAGGGGAAGAGCTGGTTATTCAGATCAGGTCACCAAACACGGCTAAAGAATAAGAACTTGCATTGTTTCTGCGACGTGATCATACTGTTCTTCCTCTTTTATTCAAATAAATATCGTGTATCTCGATAACAAGCAATTGACCTGTGGACGGTGGATACATTCACATTAAAGGAATTACAGGTATATTTTAGCTTTAATGGCAATTGTTATAATTTAATTATAATTGCCACCGGAAATATCTCGTTCACAACTTAACGTAATTAATTAGTTAATAACTTAACGTAATTAATAAATAAATAAGTGTGATATATATCTAACAACTCCTCAAATTTTTCATTTTCTAAGAATTCTCTAACTTCCTCATCTTCTTGTAACTGTAAACTTCACCCGCCATAACACAGGGTCTTCCCTAGCATGGAGGGTGAAATATCATAAAAAAAAACTATATGTACTTTATATTTTTCATGTATTAAATAAATAAATAAATAAATAAATAAATAAATAAATAAACATTTATATTAGGTAGGTATAGGAATTTATTTATGCAATACTAATTCTGTCAATTAAATGTGTTTTAATGGACATTTATGAGCACAGGAAATCTGTTCAGATCTCTCATAAAATATCATAAATGCATTAGGAACTTGTTGTTTTGTTTTCTAATGTTGATATAAAGGTGTGAGATGCATCGTGAGTCGAGTTCGAGATGTCTCAATATTTTTGTGAAAAATAATATTACCATAAAGGACACCAATTCAATTTTTTAAATTACGAATCATAGAAAACTTTTGTTAAAACTCTCTTTTCTATAACTTTTGAAGGTTATTCCCATCAATATAGTATATCATTGAAGAAGAAGATAACACATAACAACTGGGACAGTGGCCGAATTGGTAAGGTGTTTGTTCCGGTAAGACGAAGGGTTCTGGGTTCGTCTCCCAGTTGCGACCGATATCTTTTTTATTTTTCTGTATCTTGTTGTCTTTCATATTTTCGTCAAAATTATTATTGTTATTTTCTTCTTCAATGATATATTACATAAAAGTTATAAAAAGAGAGTTGTTCTAATAAAAAATGAATATTTATTAAGACTTGTACAAAAAGGTCAAAAGGTGTTCCATACAAATAAAATATGATATATTTATCCGAGACACTATCTAGGTTACAAACCAGTTCTCAGAACACTTGTATCAAGTGAAAAAAGTAGTTGCCAATAATATTGAAGAAACTTAGTCAATTAGTAGTAACTTAATATTGTTAATTCTAAAATATCAAATATGACATTCAAATAAGAAGTGGCATTGGTCGAATTGGTGAGGCGTTTGTCCCGATAAGTAGAGAGGTTCTGAGTTCGTATCCCAGTTGCCACCGTTATCTTTTTTTTCTGAGAGTTCTCTTTCATATTTTTGTTTAGATTATTAATGTCATCTTCTTATTAAATGATATAAATCATATATATTATCATATTGAGAACAATGCAATTCAATGTACTGTGTAGGTTCATACAACATACCTAAGAAACGCGTTATTTTAATTAAGTGAAAGCCTCTATATGAAATGATTTCTAATGATTACGCTATAAATCGCATGAAATCTCCGTGACCAATCCACCCTTGCAGGGCAGAATACAGCCTGCGGCCCCTCAACAATCCCCATCCCTATCTGAACTTCTTCATTCCTGCAAATGTCCAAATCATTTGCCTAACGGTGCATAACGGGGTGGATCCATTAGCACAGTATCAAAGGGAATCTACTAGACACTAAGTATAAGGTATAAAATAACATAATCCATTGCCTTTAGTTTGTCTCATAACAGTCACACGAGTAAAATTGTGAAACGTGGATTTTGTAATCATTTATAAGCTCTTCAATTTTTTTCTTTAATGCTTCGCAAAAGGGTACATAACTTTTTATAAAGTTCTATCATAGAAGCTTTGATTCTTCTAGTGCTCTTTCACATCAGAGATTGATTTTAATCAGGGAAATCTATAACCTGCCGTCTCCACCCCGGAACATTGCAGATTGCAGCCAATGTGCATTTGTAAAGGTACGAGTTTTGAAGCTATTCCATCTTGTCACTCTTTATGATATTGGAGTTTTTTTTTGGTAATTAGTAATTACACATCATTTTTCAATTTATGGTTTATATACGCTTTTATAATGTATTACCGTGACGCAAAAGAAGGGCAATAAACATACGCTCCTCCGATATAATGGTGCAGCTCTTTCTTACATATTAAATAATGATAAGACATACAAAATACGTGGGAATATTTCCTCCAATGTACTTCTTTTTTGAGACGCGACGTGACACGTGACGTGTGTATGATAATGATTGTATGTTTCCTTTTTTTTTTTTTACATGAATACCTCACAAGAGTCCCAACTGCTCCCGTCTGAAGCCAGTGAGACTATGGCATCCCCAATTGGGGTATGTTGTGAGGCTGAGGGTAGTGGGGAGGGGAAGGAGATAGGGAAGAGGAAGGTGGGGAAGTACCTGGCTATTCAGATCTGGTCACCAAACACGGCTAGTGCCGTTTCAAGCAACGTTTCAATTCTGAATGGTGGTCTTACACCAGGGCGATACAGAGAGTATCTTCCACTCTGGAACGTGCCGCAAAATATACTATTTATTATTTTTTAAATGAATAAATTGTGAAATAACACAAATTAATCACATAAAATTTATTTGCCACGCCGGGATTCGATCCCGCGACCTTCGGTGCGCGAGTCAAGCGTCTTACCGCTGCGCTACGCCGGCCGCGTAGGGGAGGTGCAAACATAAGTTTACCGTTTGCCTCATTTTCGCCTGTTGTTATTTAGTGTGTAAGGAAGAGCTGCAGCATAATATGCTTAATAACAATAACAAAAGCAAAACCATCAGCGCATTGACATTTAACGTTTTTGAATTTTTGGAATTCACTCACACTTCAATAACTAACTATATGTAACTATATTCCATGCTTTCAAAATTATCGGTACGGCTAAAAGTATTGTAGAGGTCTACCTACACTGTATATCTCATCTTTTGAAAGGCATTATTGCGATAAGGAAGGTATGTTTATTGCCTTCTTTGTTCCGTCACGGTACCGTAATCGTGGATCGTTACGGTAATAATAAAAAACCTCAATCATAATCTAGGTTACCAATGCAAAATTCTTTTCTATATGGAAATGTTATAAAAAACTATTGAAAACGGCACTTTTTAATAAGCAGGTATATATGTTAAAATAAAATAAATTTTGTAATTTTCTATAGGGTTATTCAACGCTTAATAATTGTCCCCAGGTAAGTCAGTTAAATACTAAAATATTTAGGTTTTCACTTCATACAATTCAGAAGTTAGGTCTTTTGTCCAGCGGTGCGGTGGGAACGCCCCCAGGGGTACCGAAAGTAGCAGAATGTCAGGGAACAGGGGAACAGCCTTGAGTGGAGGGTATTGGGTAGGGGGTAGGTGGTAGGAGGCGGGGGGTTGGTGGAAGGTATGGGGACATAATACTGTGCTTGTACTAATGTTTCTCTCCCCTATTTTAATTCAGACAGATTGTACTAAACGGGATGATGCAGTCTGGGGACGTGTGGAGAGAGGTACCGAATTAAATTTAGAATAATTGCATCTACGTAGTAGTTTGTTAAAATAAAATTTCTACAAAAAAGTTGCACTTTCCATAAAAAGAGTTAGTTTTAAATGTGTGAAGTTCATAATTAAAGTGAAAATTCACGAGGCGAAAAGTTTGTGCGCAGAGAAGGAGAAAGAATTTATGGTTGCTGATAGAAACTGGCTGTTCAGATCTAGTCTCCAAAGATAACTCAACTCACATAAAACTCTATAAGACACATAAAACTTATAATATTTTCACTAATATCGTAATTACTAGTTTTATGGTCGAGGGAAATGGCTCTCAAATCGCAAACCAGGGGTCGCGGGTTCAGACCCCGGGGCGCACACGTGTATCTTTATTTTACGCTGTATTCATTTAAAATACTAGGTAGGTAGTATATTTGCGGCACGTTCCAGAGTGGAAAATACTATTAGTATCGACCTGCTGTGAGTCTACCATTCAGAATTTAAACGTCGCTTAAAATGGTTTTTACCGTATTTGGTGACCAGATCTGAATAGCTAGGTACTCCCCCACTTTCCTCTTTCCCATATCCTTCCCCTCCCTACTACCTTCGCATAACATGCCCCGATTGAGAATGTCATAGACTCACTGGCTCTAGTTGGTTGGGAGTAATGCAAGTCCTCTCTGAAACTGAGAGAATTATTAACTTTCTTTCATAAAATGTGTATCGTGATTTCTTAAAGGTAATCTTCAAGACAGTGATTGTGAGTATCGCTTTCTTATAAAAAGGTTAATTATCAGACACTTTTAAGCGACCGCATTTTATCTTTTTTATGAAGTGGCGTGATATTGCTTGACACTTAAGGCTAACAATGGCTAACGTGAAATATAAAGCCAGCCGCCCACAAATAAGGGCATTGAAGATGTGTTTCATTTGTAGCACTTCCCTCGGGAGTGATTCAATTCAATTTATCCCAGTTAACCCCTGGCCTGGTCCCGCAAGGGCATGCAGTGCAGGGGTTGGGTAGAGCTGGTTGAATACATCGCGATGCAACTTGAATAATATGCTGAATCTGTTAAAAGTTCTTAATTTTATTTATTATTTTATTATCGTTGAATCATTGACGCGTTACATATATTATTCTATTCTATTTTAACTACGTAAATACGTTATGAAATTATAGTTGGAATCAAGCATTAAAGCTACCAAATAATCTTGCTAGTAAATACCTAATTACCCACACTTTAGGAACATGTCAAAAATATTTTTTTGTTAAACATCACTTCGTTTACACAATATGGCAAGCGAGAAACTGATCAATATTTACGTCACATTTCGAGTCGATTTTGTGGTACATTTTTTTTATCTTTCGTTTGCGAGTAAATCGGATCCGAAGTTAGAACTTTTAGGTCAAATTTGAAAAAAAAAATATCGCAAGGGGGTCACCATCAGTTGTTTATCGTCTTCTAAAATGCGCTGAAGCGTAGGCCGGGCTTCAAAAGATTTTTAACCCTTTATTTCTCTGTGTGTTGTAGATTCACCCATTTCCAGATACCGTCTAATAGGGATAAAATAAAAATTAAACAAATTTTCCATTATGATATTTTTTGCATCGAATCATCAGTACCTATGTTAAATATATTAAATATCACTAGGAGATCTTTGTACCAACAACGCTATGAATTCATTGAATACCTGCTTTAGTAAAATTGTCATTAAAGTACAACCTTTGTATTACTAGCTGACAACACCAAACATATTTTATGAACTTTGCGGCCATAAGTGATTCACTAGTGAATCTTCATCGTGCTTGCGATGGTTTTGGTATGGAGAAAAAACTTTATACCGTTTACAAATGTCAAGAGATCAGGTTTGGATGATGAATTAGAAACTTCGTGAATATTTTGAACACTAACCTTTAACTTGCCTAATTTAGGGCCTTGTGCCAAAAGACTTTCTTGAGTTATTGTGTTATGTTTGAGTTATTTAATGACAATATTTCTTATTTCAATCCAATTTCTCGAATGTGTAGATTGTTTAATGCCATAGAATGGGACGATATTGATATATTTATAAACAGCCTAGTATATTTCAAAAAAATGCTAATTTTATTAGCTATAGGCTAATACGTCGTCATCGTAAATATATAGGAATTTGAACTTAAATATTATATAATTGTTTCATTATGCTTTATTATTATATTATTTTCTTTCTTTCTTTCTTCTCTTATATACCTGTACCACTCCTACTATGTATTATGTCTTATTTTGCTTATTATTATTTCTGTTTTTTTCACTATAGTAATATCTTCATCTAGTTTCAACTTAAACCTTGATTTACGCATGCTATGAACATTTTAAATTGTAGTGTTAATGCCCCAATGGCAATTTCATTAACGTAATAATTTTTACTACTCTGTAAATGTTTGCAATTTTTTTACAGCAAATATTAAAAATGCATTACTTGCGCAATTACATCAATGTGAAAACCAAGAAAAGCACTCAACAACATTCAAAATACAAATATCTCCAATTCACTTACGCGAAAACCAACAGATAACAGAAAAAATACATCATCCGCTCTGAATTCAAAACATCATATCAATTTATTTCAATATAACAACACATCACGTTGAAGCATCCCCGGCGAACATCGAGCATTCGATAAAATAACCGTATCATTTCGCGAGGGGAGCATAATTCCATACAAATGTTCCACAAAATATCTGTTCTCCTCTTCATTTCGATACCAACTTTTCCCCAATCCCATACATCCATCTCCCTCCCCCGTAACAACCGTATAAATACGATAATGGAATTTAGCTATTATGCTCAGTGACTTCCATTTGATATCAAATCAAATGGAACTTGATTCGATTTAAAAGTCACACACGCATTTTAGTGAGGGCTCTAATTAAGTTAGGCCCTGTTATTTCAGTGTACTCCATAGTGATTCTCTTAATCAAATGTTTAATCATCATTATCAACTGCCTGCTTATAAATAGTTCAGCGAAAGTAATTCTAATGTGTTTTAACGAGCAGATCATCTGTTTTCATTAGAAACGAGTTGTCAGCAAGTTTTGCTAGTCGTCGGAACAAATGATCATGAAATTATAACGAGGGCCTTTCAATTGGCAAAAATTTTATGAATTTAATAATAATAATAACTTGACGATTTTTATAGTGCCGTTTTTGTGAAAAATCACCTTAAATGCGCATTGTTCAGTTTGATGGCGTGCATTGTACCTACCTATGTATATTCAAAATACTAAGTCAAATTTTTAAAAATTATTAATTTGGGTCGATAAATTCTGTATTTTTCCGGTATCATTATTTTTGCAAATATCACTACATGTTATTGAACACCCAACTTAAAATAAGATTTTGAAAACTTTTTTTTGAATACCTAGATAGAAGGATACTATTTTCTGGTCAGTATGACTAATAAAAATAATTAAAAATCGATTAAAAATTCTCCTAGTAACATCTATGATGCAAGTATGTTTATTTATGCTTTCGACTGATAAATAGTACCGACTCAATTTGGGGGGCGAGTATGGGTACCGCCACCTGGGGAATCATTTATTGAATAATCAAAAACTCTGTCATAGGTCACCCAAGTGATTCGCTACGTTTGGTGACTTAGCAGGGGTGACTTGGATCATGGGGCGAGGTTTATCTATATCTTGGCGGTGGACGCGTTCAAACACCAAAAACTGCTTTTGACCACCAAATGCATGGCGGGCCGAATCTAGAGAAACTGAAGATCATTTGGCTTCCCCAGTGGGACTCTCGACCCATTGCCTTGCACCGCAGTGAGAGGGATGGATTCACACATCCGTCACTCCTGGACCTAATGAACCCGGATTCCTACCCAGGCAGCAAGCCTTTTTTTTCCTAGAAATTCATCTCCTCCATTTCCTCAAAAAACCCTTCACTAAAGGGAATTATTTTTGTCAGGGCCTCCTAGTCTCCCTCAGAGCTAATGTTAAAAAAACTCCCCGCCCACCCTTTGGAGACTTGTCATACCGGTTAACAGGAATCGGACACTTGAAAAAACATAAACGTTAATTTAATTTAATTATAAAATAGCCATGATTTGCTATAAAAGAGGTTCGTAGGAATAAATATACAAACACACCTATAAAATAACAAAGATATTTTGTTTATAATTACAGTCTGTTAACTTAATCAAATCGTTAACATTAATATAAATGCATCGCATTGCCTGCACTCCCACAGGGCACAGATACATATATAACATCCCATTAACCTCTATCAAAATCCGTTCACATTTCGATAACCAATCACATCGCTAGATGTCATCACGTCATCACATTTTGAATTGAATTTGGAACTCGATCATTAATCAGTGTCCTACCACGTTACTAACAGCGCGCAAGTGTTTTTCACATCACGAGCGCTCACGAGCTTTGCCGATGATTGCCGAAGCGGCTTCGTGTGGTGTTCTCGAATACTTTAAGCTCTCGTACATTTGTACAGATGACAAGTGGGGGAGGATTTTCTTCGACCCAGTAGATATTTAGGTATTCTAGTTTTTTGTTTGTTTTAATTTTATTTTTATTAAATTCAATTTTGTTATTATTATTGAAGAATAAGATAATACTAATAAATCTGAACAACGAAAGAAACCGAACAAGACACAGAAACAAACAAAAATAAACGGGTGTGCTTTAGACCACACGACTGAAGTAAAACTTCACTAAAGGGGTCTCCACACGGTACTGCCGCAGTACGTTCTGCCGCAGAACTGACTAAAAATCGTATGGTCTGTAGTCAAAACCGCCAGACGTATTGTTATTATTCACCAGCCTTTTATTATTTAAAATAAAATGAATGGTGAATAATAACAATACGGCCGGCGGTTTTGACTACAGACCATACGATTTTTAGTCAGTTCTGCGGCAGAACGTACTGCGGCAGTACCGTGTGGAGACCCCTTAACTTATAAAAGAAGAGAGAAAGAAAATGTGCGCGAGCACTGCTCTCTCTACAGTAATATACGAAACGTAACTATCTCTATTTCTAAATTCACTAACTTATATCTCCCTCTCAGTTGAGAGGTTTTTTTTTTTTTTTTTTTTTTTTTTTTTTTTTTTTTTTTTTTTTTTTCCTCGAGGAGAACGGAAGTTTCCGTTCTCCTCGCCCAATCACACTTTTCGTAGAGCTCTCGTCACGCATTCACCAGCTTACTCCCCAAGTCAAGAAATTTTACTTCAAAAAGGTAATGCTCGCAACTAGGAATCTAACTCAGGATCTCCTGTCTTACCGAGACACCCATTGGGACCTTTCCGTTTTAAGTCATTTTTGAAGATCTCACATTTCAAAGTCAGAATTAACAATATAGCCTCATCAAATTGTTCTCATATTACTCTTATCTTTATCTTCCTCAATGATATACTAAATTAATGAGTCTAGTTTTTGCACTGTTAATTCGTGGTGGAATGCCATTGTAATAGAATTGAAATTAAAAATCTTTTTCACTTTGTTCCACTTATTTATTATTACCAGGACTGGTTTCATCCTACTACGGACATTTTCAGACTGGTAGTTGAAACTCTTATGCTAATGATTTTATACAAACTTTGTACCCCTTGTGTACCCCTGCCTAAGTTTGTATAAAATCATTAGCATAAGAGGTTCAACTACCAGTCTGAAAATGTCCGTAGTAGGATGAAACCGGTCCTGATAATAATAAATAAGTGGAACAAAGTGAAAAAGTTTTTTAATTTCAATTCTATATACTAAATTGATGGGATATAACCTGATTGCGATGAAACTGTTAATATTTAGTTCTGCCAGTACATATTTTAGTTTTTATTAATGTAAATGATAAACGTGTTAAGTTTTCTACACGATAACAACATACATTGTTTTTTTGGCTGAAAGTTGTATTTATTATAGAATTTCAGAATATTATTCAGGTAAATATGTAAAGAATTTCGAGAGATAAAATTAATAATAAAAAAAGCAAGTCAACTCAATTCGGCGGTAGCTTGAATGATAAAACCACGAAACCAGAAAGATAAAATGTTAATCATATGAAAAAAAAATTATAAGACAAAATTAGTAATAGCAAAAGAAACTAGGGTGATGTTGAAAACCATCTTACAGGTAAAAAAACGTGTTCTTGTAAATAATTTTATTTTCATAATGAAAAACCTATTTTATCAGAGGGAATTTGACGATGGTTTTTAATAAGTTTGACAAGTGCACTGGGTTTGAT